>CM069077.1:20315000-22815000 GCA_035578085.1 Solanum pinnatisectum
AAAAATATAATTAATATTTTAATGTTTCTTTGGATTAGTTTTTAAGAATTTAAGTTTTGCAGACTATCTTTGGATTGGAGTAGCAAACTTGTATTAGTATATGTTTTGATTTAAAATATGCTCATACACTACATATACCTTTTAGATAATTCACATCTATGAATTAACTCAAAAATATATATTGCTTAAAATTTATTTCAATATCCTAAAAAAGATGATATAATAAATTTAAATATGTTTCTACAATCACGTCAAGCGCAACAAATTTCACTAGTTATTATAAATAAAATACAATAATAGTGCACATTAAAGAGTATGTTTGCATTAGCTTTTGACTTATGACTTACGAGCCAAAAGTCATAAATTAATCTTTTCTAATTAGTCTTTAACGAGTACCTATAGAACTCAAAAAGAAAGAAAAAGAAAAAAGCAATCTGCTTACCAGGAAGTTCATTCCAAGACAAAGCAATAGTAGAAAATATATCACAAATTTGATTTAGAGCACAATATACTCCTTTTTATCTCACGTCATAACTAACTGTAGGAACAATTTGATAAAGACGCAAAACAAGTTGAAGCACAATATGTTTTTTGTTAGATTGATTTAAAGATGTTGTCATTTGTATAAACATTACAATTCTACTTCTCTTTGTTATTTAGGAGTTGATAAGAAGTGTGTCATACAGTTTGAATGAATATATATTTTTAAAATAGGATGGATATAAATGATTCGAATTAAGGGAACATAGACTACCGACTGTTGAATAGGGTCACCATTCAGAAAAAAATATCCATTGCCTCGGATAGATGACCTTTTGGATCAATTGCAAGGTGCATCTAGTTCTAGGAAATGTCACCTTAAATGGGTTCATTTAAGATTGTTGCACACTCATAATTCAAAGTAGATGTGTTTGGAAAATAAAATCAACAAAAACGATTTGAATGCCATATATATATATATATATATATATATATATATAGCATCATGCGAACTGCCACACTTGATATAAATATATATTCTTGTATGACCATAGATATTAAATTTGAAATTGAAATTTAAAAAATTGAGTTTTTAAAGTTGTAATTTTTGAAATATGAAGTTGTTTTTCGATATGTATTTTACTTTAAAAAACAAAACTTTTGTGAGTGAAAGTGAAACTTCTCCAAAAAAAAGGGTGAAGCTTGAAAAAAATTTAAAGACAGACTTTCATAATCTGATTGAAAACACTATTCATGTGTTTTTCTTTTGCATTGTACATCACACAGTCCTCGTGAGTCAGTCACACGCATCATGTGAGTCAGATATAATACAATCCTCGTGAGACAAGCATTGCATTGTCCTCGTGAATCACAGTCCTATCAAAAGCATTCTTCAACAATTTCCCATCCATTGCTCAACTACCGTCATGGTAAACAAGTTCCATGGCTCTTCCTTTGGGAACTCTTCTCCTAAAATTCCTCACTCTAAGTTCTTTCAATTCATTTCTTCCTCAGATAATTTTTGCCGTCTCGTAAGTACTTTCTTCATCTTCCTTCTTTAATATCTCTTTTTAATCTTGGTTTTGCTCACAGTTTCCCAATTTTATTTTAGTGCAATTGTAATTTTAGTCTTTGTTAATTGTTGATTTAGATCCAATGTTTACATATATATGGATCTAATTCAATGAGAATTTCTCAAAATCATGTAAGAAGAAAAAATTTCATTCCCTCGATTAAAAAATATTTCTTTCACACCCAAGGATAGACATTTGGAAGATTCAACATCTGATAAACCAAATATAAGGATGTGTTAATAGGAGGTAGCTTGTACATGTAGAAGTAATTAGTCACAAGTTGAATATATATATACCACCTAAAAATTGAATAATTGCCCTTATTCAATAGAAGAAATTCGCTAGACCTAATTATGTAGCTGCTTTTGTGTGTTCAGTCCAAAATATATGTTAAAGTAATTATGTATGTCTGCCTGCCTTCATCACATGTTGTATGAAACTAAATTCAAATTTCTTTTGCACACAGAGGATTCCAGTAGTATTTGCCAAAAGACATTTCAAGAACATGTTGAACCCCATGTTTCTTGAGGCTCCCCATGGTAAAGCATGGGAGGTTGAAGTGGAAAATTCTCAAGGCAAAATTTGGCTAGCCAAAGGATGGAAGGAGTTCTGTGGCTATCACCCAATAAGCATCAGGAGCATTTTGATCTTCACATACAACCCTCATTCTCACTTTGATGTTATTATATATGATCAGAGTACAACATAAATTGAATATCCAATAGATCAAGAGATTGAATCAAATGATATTCCAGTCCTCCAAACTAATGCTAATGTAATCGAGGAGGAAGAGAAAGATATTCCAGTCCTCCAAACTAATGCTAATGTAATCGAGGAAGAAGAGGAAGATACTCCAGTTAACTTTCAAACTAATGTTAATGTAATTGAGCAAGGTAAGTAAACGTCTTAACTGGTTTATTAGCTATTAAGTGAATCCATTTAGTAGTAATACATTGCATTTGGATTTCTATTTCAAGAAATAAGTGAAGGCTATGAGGAGCACGACCAACAACCCAACATTGGAACCGGTAAAACCAAAAGATTTTTTAGACTTTCTAAACTAATTGAGAGATTGTCTTTAGTGTAGTTAGAGACTTGTATATCAACGTGAGTATAACGTATAAGTAAGATCCTTAATTTGTCATGAAAACAAGCAACTCCAATGTTTCAATTTATGCCATAAAAAATTGAATAGACGCATATAGTTTAAAAATGAAAATGAAGCTCACTGTAATAACTAGTTTTATTAAACATGTCATGATATTAATATATGTGACCATAAGACTTTTTAAACTTGTGGTCTTAAATATTCCATAACATTTCGGTAGGAATTATATCGTATTAATTGTTATACTTATATCAAGTTGTTGCAAATAAGGAGGTTGGAGAAGCTAATAGTAGAAGTGAAGAAGTTGGTCCAAAGAATAGCAGTCAATACAGCTTGGTGAACTTAAATGGTGACAATCCGTATTTTGAAATGGTTATAAAAAAGGAACACACTACTTGTATGGTAAGATTTAATAGTTTGTACATTGTGTTTTCAGATTTGCTAGACTTTTCATTCCATTACATACTAATTATTTTTTCTGAAAATCTAATGATCATGTTTGTTTGATGAATATGTTTATTAGACTATCCTGATGAGATTCGCCCAAAGTACAGAGGCTGGTTAATGAAGAAGGAATAGAATGGGGAGTGGAAATAGAGTATAATAGGAGTATGGTTATCATAAAAAGAGGATGGACTGCATTTCGAAAAGATAACAAGATAGCTAATGGTGAAACTTATCGCTTCAAGTTGATTCGGGGCCATATTGCAAATGTTTTCTAGGTTCAGAAGATCCTAACACCCCATTACTTGCAATAAATTAGCTACAATTTCTTTGGATTGCATTCTGGCTATTTTAGTTTGTCTTAGGAAGATGCTAGGCAGATGTTATATTTGTTTGCTTTAAAAAGACAGACAAACTTGCACTTAATTTGCTAGGGTATCTAATTTTAGATAGGTTTCTGCATAAATTGTCTTCTTATAACTGCAAGTATATCTATTCATCAAGTGCTCTAGTAAGCATTTTATTTTGTAAACGTTATGGAACGTTACTCTTGGTTGGTTTTGGCGTATATATGTTAAAAAAAAAATTTCTAATCATCAATTATTTATAGCAAATGAATTACTATTTTGCATCTTTGTGAATAGTTATAAGTCACGATGAAAGAAAAGAGAGAGAAAATCTACCTTATCACTTACTTTAATATTGCCTTCGTCTTAAAATTGTTATCGCTTCCATTTCTCGAGACCTAAATCCACTAGCCCCACCAGATAAAGGAGAATTAGAATTAAGCCAGGATTGAGGGACCAGAAGAGAGAAAGAAGTCTTTCAAAACATATTAATTTCTCCCTATCCCCTTCAAGATGGAATCACCTAAGAAAGCCCAAAGCATTGTAAAAAATATGCTCGTGGATGAGCAGCACTCAAGCCTTAATAAGGATGAACAACAAAAATATAAGAAACTACCACAAGAGGATGAAGAAGGTGACCACATATTATTAATTATTATCCAATGAAGAAAAAAGAAGAATCTATAAACCATGGACACATTCCATTAAATGGGCAAAAAAGAATAACCTCAACTATCTCAAAGAGACATTGATTATGTTGTGGAGAGTGACTGAAAAAGACCGTCAAATCACGCAGTTAGAGAAAACTGAAACTCTAACAACCCTGGTGAGTCTAATCCTAAGTTGGAGCAAGAAGCAAGGGATTGGGCGCATCTTCACTAATTTAGCTCACAACTATTATATAACAAAGTTTTATAAAGAGGAAAACTTGCGGCGAATTCTATGTTGGGTTCGAAAGTGATTAAGGCGTCATGCAGAAGCTTACAATTGCAAATCATAACATGGTAAATCAGATGACAAATAAAACTATACTAAAAACATATTATTAATATAATTTGGTCAAGCGACCTACTTATTATGAAACTAATATTGAAAAACATAAATATGTTTAGCAGAAAATCCCCCCCATAAACAAAACTGTCTAAATGACTGCATTGTGGATGCTATTGTATTTTTTGAGAATAGGGATCTTCAATTTATAGGATTCCAGATTTTCCCTCTAAATAAAGAATAAACCAAATATGGAAGAAAAAATATATTTTCTTTTCATGAAAAGTAAAAACATTTACGGTAATACTTTGTCTTTCCTTTTAGGAAAAAATAGACTTCAAATAAGGTAAGAAAATCAGGGCAAAACCCTAACATTCTACACCAAGGACCTTGATTCATTGGCATATACATTTTATGTGTCAAAAAGTGGGATTCAAATTTTGTTGCCTCCGAAGCCAAAGAAAATTTCCATCTTACCTATTCCAATAATTTCACCTTTCTTCCCATGTAGAAAGGCTACACTGCCCCCTTGGAAATCAATAGTCCAAGGAGAAATTGTGTTCGCCTATCATGCTCATTTCAAACTCACTACTCATCAAAGTTATGGTCATATTTTCACATCACCTTTTTTTATGTCCTCTCTTTTGATTAGTAAATGCATTAGCGTTGAAAAATAAATAAATGAAAAAATATACTAATAAAAAAGAAGGAGAAAATGAAAATGAAAATAAGCATCCAACAACTCCATACATGATTGTTATTTATAGATTGATACAAGAATTAGATAGAAGGGAATTAAGAAGACATGTAATTAATTAAGTGAGAATACAAAAGGATGGAGGTTTTATAGAACTCATGAGAGTGAATTAGATGTATATTTTGTTTGATTATCAAACGAATTGATTAATGAAAATAATGAAGTAAAAACTTCAAAAAAATATAATATAAAAGATAGTAATAATTTTCTAGACCATAGAGAAGTGTCACACCACTTTGTCTATATCTAGCTTTATAATTATGTATATAGTTTGTGGTAGTTTTTCTCCTTATGAGGGTGAAGGTGAAGATAAATTTCTTCTCCCGTTTGGGCATAAATTTTAAAGTTGAAACTTGAAAAATTGAGTTTATGAAGTTGTCGTATTTTGAAATTTGAAATTTGAATTTATGTTTGGACATAAATTTTACTTGGAAATAAATTGAATTTTTGTGAGTGAAAGTGAAATTCTCTCAAAAAGTGATCTAAACCAAATTTTGAAACTTGAAAAATTTTCAAAGATAGATTTTCAAAATTTAATCCAAAGTCTATGATCAAATAGTAAATTTCATTTCCTCATTGAATTTATTAGGGCAAAATCTTAGGTCTGCCTCTTTTGTCTCGTGAATCATGACCACATAATTAGTTTGTCCAATAAAAATCTTTCGACAATAAAAACTGTATTTTGTGCCTAAACATGGTGTAGTTGTATATTGGTATCTCGTAAGTGCTTTAATCTCATCTTCTTTGTTTAATTTCTCTTTTTAATCTTGAATTCACCGACGGATTCTCAACCCTATGTTAGTGCAACTCTTCTTTCCCTCCTTGTTAACGATTAGTAGTCTAAATCAATTAGAATTTCTCAAAATCCAATGTAAGAAGACAAATTAAATTTCATTCCCTTGACAAAAATATTCCTTTTCACAATCAAGGCTAGACACAATTTTAAGCGTGAATTAATCGAGGTTCTCACAAGTTGAATATATACAAAGATGTCATGTCTTACTTTGTTACCCTGTAAAAATTGACTCTTGACCTTTCATTGGTAGAGGCTAGATAATGAGGCACAAAATGTGCAAGATCTACACCTCATTCTTTCAATCAATGTGGGACAATTTAAAATAGATAGAATAAAAATATTGCGTCCACTATCAAGTATGTAGTCCCACCTATGTCTTCTTGTCAAAGGCGCCCTTTTAAAATTTGTGATATTATATATTTTATAACATCAAACAATTTTGTAATCATGATCGTCTGTTGACAATACTGAGAGTCAAATTTGGATAGATTTTAGAAGTTGACATATGATCAACATATGTTCTGTAAGTTCAACTTGCATGCGATTGTATATAAATCATATATCGAATTTATATTGGACTTAACAACAATTCTATAAATCAGGATTTCAAAAATCTTAAATCCTATTTCATTTTTTATTAGTTTTTGAGAGTTATTTCAATCTAGATTCATACCCTAACATCCAAGGCAAGTTCTTTATCATCCTATGATTATATTACATTAAATCATGAATAGGATTAATACTAAAGTATCATTGCAATTCATAGATTGTTGAAAATCAACTCAAGATTAATTAAAGAGATTTTTTGACTGTTAAGGCTCAAATCCAACTCTGACACATTAAATAGAAGATTTTAATTTATTTTAACCAATTTATTTATTTTAAATTTGAATGAATATTTAAATGGTAATTAAATAAAAAGGTTGCGATATGATGAATTTCCAGATGTGGTGTACATAAAAGATATGACACTTGGGCCAAACGCAACCCAAAAGTTAGAGTCCGGAGCCAAAAGAGCAAAAAAATTGAGTAAAATTTCCAAAAAGGACAACATTTGGACGGAAGGTGAATGCCGTGAAATCGTTTGTTGTAAGGCGTAGCCTGACATGTGCCTTGTTATCTCCTGTATTTATATTAGCAAACCAAAAAATAATAAAAGATGAAAAGAATAAACAAAGAACTATCCGAGTCCACAGAAGCCACTGTTTGTCCTTAAGAAATATAATCCCCTCAAGTATCTGAGGTTGCAGATTAATTCCTCCGAAGATAAAACGGATAAACCATTAAAGAAGTAGCGGTACCTCAAACTTCGATAATTTCAACGAACTCAAAATGACAGCAACGAATCACACACAGACACGATCGAATAAATGTATGCAAAAGAAGGAAAGAATTCAGTGCAGAAAAATGAGAGAAAGCCTCTCTATTTATAGCCAACAAAGGGTAAAGGTCACAACTCTTTGGAAAGAAGACAATCTTTCAGAAAGGTCACAACACTTGGAAAAGGCACAACCTTTCAAACGGTCACAACCCTTTAGAAAGGACACAACCTTTCATAAAGGTCACAACCTTTCATAAAGGTCACAACCCTTCGGCATAGCCACAACCCTTTAGGAGAGTCACAACCCTTCATTTCAGTTCACAGCTTTAAAACCCAACAATCCCCCACATGAATAGGGAATGGCTATTGTTAAAACATATGCATAAAAAACTGCATGATTTGTAAGTAAGGATTGATTGCATCTGGATAAGTGAGTTTTCCTTTGAACTTTACATAGTAAACATATATTGAATATACTCGGTCAATCGGTAGATTTGATATCTTTGAACCGTCGAGCTTTGGTGTATACCTAGACAACATAAGTCACACAATCAACCCTTGAACTATTTTTGGTTCTCACTGTTTTGTTCGTTTCAGCCATGAACACGTCTTGGTTTATAAGTGTGTAGAGAACTGGCCTTATCGGATTCTCCTTGAAGCGACTTACACTTCACACTTACATAGGTGATTTCTAAATGTGTTATCCCGTAAATACACTATTTGATATACCCTGTATCAAACTTAGAAACCATCAAAAAGTCTTAATGACTTTATCCTTGTTACTGAACATTGTCTTATCATGAGAATGGACCATAAAAAAATATTTTGACAATGTTGAACCGTCATCAGTGACTTTGTTTGATCTCCTTGAACCTAGATCTTGGGATCTCCAGTCTTCTAGGTAGAGTTACCGCCACAATGACTTGTCCTCGGCCATAGTCCCATTCCTTTTGATAATCTATCAATTTCTTCTCTAGTTAGACCTTTTGTAAGTGGATCCTACACATTATCCTTTGACTTTACATAGTCAATTATGATAATTCCACTAGAGAGTAGTTCTCTAACGATATTATGGCTACGTCATATATGACGAGACTTTCCGTTATACATCATGCTCCATGCCCTACCTATTGCAAATTAACTCTCACAATACTGTACACATACTAGAACTAAAGGTTTGGGCCAAAAATCTTTTAAGATATTTCGGAAT
Organism: Solanum pinnatisectum; assembly: GCA_035578085.1. Taxonomy (NCBI): domain Eukaryota; kingdom Viridiplantae; phylum Streptophyta; class Magnoliopsida; order Solanales; family Solanaceae; genus Solanum; species Solanum pinnatisectum. The sequence continues at coordinate 20,323,527 of CM069077.1, forward strand.
CATTCAACTTCTTCACCAGTCTATCTAGAGTGGTAAGCTCATATTTCATAGTAGAGCGAGCGATACATTTCTGTTTGGAAGATTTCCAAGAGATTGCTCCTCCATAAAGAGTAACCACATTTAACCTGGTGATTCAATTTGCATCACTATATTCTTCCAATACTATTGAATATTAGTTATAATGCAAAACAATATTTTTTAAGTATGTTTTAAATACTCCAAAACTCTTTTCATTGTCATCCAATGAGTTTGATTAAGATTACTTGTGAACCGATTCAGTTTACTAATAACACATGCTATATCTGATCGTGTATACTTCATGATATATATCATACTTCTCAATACTCTATCATAATCCAATTGTGAGTCACTTTTGTCTTCATTCTTTTGAAGTACAAAACTCACATTTATTGGAGTCTTGACAATATTGAAATTCAAATGCTTGAACTTGTCAAGTACCTTTTCAATCACATCAGTAACTTCAATGCCTTTCATATCAAAGTTACTTTCTAGCATATGCTTAGTAGCATTTATGTCAAAAATGTCCCTTTTGATAATCAACATGTCATCAACATAAAAACAAACTATGACCTTGTGATTTGGAATGTCTTTAATGTAAAAACATTTATCACATTCATTAATCTTGAATTCATTTGTCAACATAATTTCGTCAAACTTCGCATTTCATTATTTGAGCGCTTGTTTTTAGTCCATAAAGTGACTTAACAAGTTCACAGACTTTCTTTTCTTTACCAGGAACCACATATTTCTTGGGTCGTTCCATGTAAATTTCTTTCTCCAATTATCCATTTTTATATAAAAAAAAAATCACATCCATTTTGACAAATTTGTAGGTCATATACCGCAACTAGCGCAATCAACATTTGAATTGATGTAATCCTAGTTAGTGGCTATTATGTGTCAAAATAATCAAGGCTTTATTATTGTCTAAAGTCTATGACAACAAGACTTGCTTTGTATTTGTCAATAGTTTCATCAACTTTATTTTCCTTTTGTAGATCCACTTTGAACCCAAAGGTTTATTTCCTGTAGGAAGATCAACCAACTCTCAAGTACAGTTGCTCAAGATTGAATATATCTTACTATTGACAGCCTTTTTCCAAAAATAATGAGTCCACAGAGGGCATAGCTTCATCGAATTTATGAGACTCATTTTCAAGAAGAAATGTTACAAAATCAAACTCGAAGGAAGTAATTTGTCCATTGACATTTACTACGCCTCTGAATCTCTTTATTAAGTACATTTTCCTTTGGTTAGTTCCAAGGTCGTTTAGACACTTCACTTAACTATCCGATGGTTTGGACATATAAACCATAAATTGACATGCTTTACTATTTGTAGCATATGCAGTGAACATACAATCCACAGTCTTAGGTCCTATTTTGACCCGTTTGGGAATATTTCCCTCATTTCTATTTCTCATATGGAATAAACTATATTGGAAATTATTAGATCACTATCTTTCAAGAGTTATTGCTTGTATATACTTTAAGGGGTGACAATCAGTTCTCTATCAAGATACAACAAAGCCTAAACAAACAAAACTTTTTGTTGCTCCCTTTCTTAAAAAACAAAAGTTTTTTTTTTCTGTTGCTCCCTTTACTAACAAATAAAACTTTTGTTTCTCTCTTTCTAAACAGACAATTTTTTGTTTTTCTCTTTTGCTATAATGATAGCATTCCCACAAATTTTATGGTAAACCTGAACTTATAAATATGACATTCAACAGTTCCTTCAAAGTTCGATTTTTTCCTATCAACAATTTCATTAGATTGAGGTGAGTATGTGCAATAATTTGATGGATGATTCCATTTTCCAAATATATTTCTGCAAAAGAAGATTCATATTCTTCACATCTACCACTTCTAATCATGACAATTTTTTATCCAACTGATTTTCAACTTCAGTTTTATATTGCCTATATGTTTCTATTGCTTCATCCTTACCATTCGGCAAATAGACATAACACTATCTAGTGTAATTGTCAATGAAATTTATGAAACACTTTTTCTCACCAAGAGATGGTGTTGACTTCATATCACAAATGTCAGTGTAAATCAATTCTAAATGATTAAAATTCCTTTCAATAAATTTATAAGTATGCTTAACATACTTAGATTCAACACATACTTGACATTTTGATTTATTGCACTAGAAGTTAGGCAAAATTTCTAAGTTGATCAGTTATTGCAAGGTTTTGTAATTGACATGTCCTAAGCATTCATGTCACAAACAATTTGATTCAAGTAAGTAAGACCAAACAGAAATAATGAGTTTGAAATGACCTTCCGTGAGGTAACTTTTTCCTACAAATATTTTGTTCTTTACTTTTTATAAATTTGTTATATAGAGACATTGTTTTAGAGTCACCACGGCACCTTGTCAGATGTCCTTTGTAGAAAGACTTTTCATAACATTCAATTTGTTATAGAATTACACATGACCATAGTCTCTTCAGGTCAATAAGGGCAATATGACCCAAATGGTTGTTTTACAACACAAACATAACATATCACTTTTCACCAATGTTCATGTCTATACAAATAGACATATCTTTTCATGAAAAATCACAATATTTTAAGTGACACTTTTTCATCAAAGAATACAATTCTTTTGAACGACTAATATAATTTTGTGGTTTTATACTAGTCATATCATATACTAGTAAAGAGAGACTCAACAACCACAATATCAAATATACTCCAAGAATTTTGTGGGTCTAACATAATACAAGAATGTTGTTAAATTTCATATCTTGTACTTTCAAATTTAAATCAGATAGTAAGTCTAATTTTGTCTTAATCACAAGTAAAGAACCCCCACATTTTAAATATGTTCTCAAAAATATTTTTCAAGTATTTGAAATTATTTTCCGCATATTTTATTTTCATGCTTTCAAATTGTATATCATTAAAATACACATTGGCAACACGAAGCCTTCTTTTGGAGATTTAATCCATAGAAACACCCATTGCAGGCACAAAAATCACTAATTTTATGTTACTAGTGTTTTTTTGCCCTTTCTGTCACAACTAGACAGACCACTTAGTATTTACAATACTAACACTAAAGATTCAATCCTTATACAACTTGTTTCTAGTTTAACGATGAAGTTTTTATATTCTTTTAATCGTTAACCGAATGAACCTTGAATTCTGATGAAGTTTTTATATTGTTCGAATCAGTTTCACATTCAGACAGAGTAGTAAACCAAAAAGGTTTAATCTCCAGAAACCTCAAATACAACACTGTTTCTAGCTAACAATGAAGATTTTATCTTTTTCAAATCATTTAGCCTTAATATTCCTGAAGAAGATTTTTTACTCTTCAAGTCAGAATATTCATTTAAACAGAATATTTAACAAATTGGTGAAGCTTCTATTTCTTCAAACCAATGCACAATCTGATTTATTCGCGAAGTTCTTATATTCTTTAAACCAAAGGAGTAAGAAAATCAAAAGATTTTAGTCTCCAAAAGTCAAACACAATCAAATTTAACATGGAGTAGAAAATTAAAAAAAAAAAATCTCCTCTAAACCGACTACATATTAATAATAATAAAGACATATTCTGAGATCATCACATAATGACCATCTATCCTAACATTTATGAAATAAATCTCATAACTTATAAACAATAGAAAAAGAAAATAGTAATCAAGGGAAATAAAGATAGAACCTGATTTTTACACTCATTGAATCATATTATATCTGTCAGCAATGAATCCATGCAAGCAGTGGTGGAGCCACCTTACAATTAGGGGGTTCATCCGAACCCCCTTTGGCGGAAAGTTATATGATTTATACATGCTTAAAATAATTTTTTAGGTATATATAGTAAATGTCGAACCCCTTTCGGCTACTTTGTGTGTCTATTTTTCATATTTTGAACCCCCTTATTGAAAATCCTAGCTCCGCAACTGCATGCAAGTCACTTTTCTTGCTATTTTTTTCTTTTCTCAGTTTCCATCATATTCCTATTTTCCTCAAGAAGACATTTAATTTCAACAAGAAACTAAACTCATGTTCAAATATTGTTAGGAGGCAACATTTGCTCATTTACTTCTTCTCATAGTTATGTAAAACCAAGAATATAGGAAAAAAATTAAAGTGCATATCTTAACCTTTATGCACAAAATAACTTTCTTTTTTATTGAAAAGAAAACTAAAGGGGTGCAACGCTTCAATGCACTTGAAAAGAAAATAAAAAAAAATCTTACCCATCCAAGAAAACATACTACAGAAAATATACTCGAACATATTAAAGTAATACTAATTCATCCCAAATATATTTTGTCATATGATAAAATAATTCTTTTTTTCTTCTTTTTTTTTTCAACAAAAAGAATACAAAAAATAAAAGTAATTTCCGTACCACAGAAAATACCATCAATATTAAATTTCTTAAACGTTATCTCCTGTATTCAAATTAGCAAATCAGAAATAATAAAAGATGAAAAGAATAAACAAAGAACTATCCGAGTCCACAGAACTCACTGTGTGTCCTTAAGAAATTTAGTCCCCTCAAGTACCCGAGGTTTCAGATTAATTCCTCCCAAGATAAAACGGATAAACCATTAAAGAAATAGTGGTACCTCAAACTTCGATAATTTCAACGAACTCAAAATGACGGCAATGAATCACACACACAGACACGATCGATCGATTTTATTTTGTAATAAATGTATGCAAAAGAAGGGAAGAATTCAGTGCAGAAAAATGAGAGAGTCTCTCTATTTATAGTCAACAAAGAGTGAAAGTCACAACTCTTTGGAAAGAAGACAACCTTTCAGAAAAGTCACAACACTTTGGAAAAGACACAACCTTTCAAACGGTCGCAGCCCTTTAGAAAGGACACAACCTATCATAAAGGTCACAACCCTTCGACATAATCACAACCCTTCAGGAAAGTCACAATCCTTCATTTCCTACTCATACCTTTAAAATCCAACATGCCTTACGTACAAGGTGCATGATGGTGTGTTGTCTTTGTCATATAAACTAATTAATAGAACCCAAATATTAATTAGGGGCACAATATATTTTCACTACTTTTCTTTTTACAATAAGGGGATATGTGTCAAAGCATCATCTTAATTGGTATCACGATCTTCAAAATTCAATTAATTGTGCAAGACAAATGGTGCAATCAGCTTAGAAATATCGTTCAAAAATATAGTCTTATTTATATTATTGTTCAATTTAATTTACTTACCTAAAATAATGAAGATAATATATAGCTGCTACTGGATTTGATTTAGAAAACACATATTAAAGTTTGTTTGGCATTGCTACTAAAAACAAAGAAGCTTTTTTCTAAAATGACTTCTCAAAAAAGTGTTTTTGAAAAAAAAAAACAAATAGTATTTGATTAATTTATTTGAAAGTGTTTTTCATAAGTAAATTGCATTTGACTGATTTTTTACTAAAAGCACAAAAAGTGTCTGTTGACACCCAATTTTGGACCTCCACAATATAGGTTAATCACCGAGCTTCTTAAATTCCAAACGATTTGAAATAATTAATTTTTACGAATTTTAAAATATTTCCCAAGTTACTTTTAATTAATTTTGTCATCTTTATCATTTTTAAGTGAAACATATGTTTTATATATTTTATATATAATTAGTATATTTCATAAACATTTTGAAAATCATCTCAAAAGATTCTAATTTTAGTAAGTATTTCATTAAGTTAGTTTGGTCCGAATTATAGTTATATTGCGGACCATTAGTTTATAATTAAGTTAATTATTTCTTATCTCGTTAAGATTAAGAAGCTCGTAAATTAATTATATTAATTCATCTTATTTAATTATTAGCTGAACTTATCCTAATTAACTAAGTTTGACTACCTTTTAAATCTCTAATTGGCTATAATTTAAATTCATATGGCTAAAGCTTAAATTCAAATTCTAATCAATTAAATTTTATCCTTAATCCATCAATTGGTTTCAAGCTCTTTTAAGAGACCAAGAATTGGGGCCTTTCTTTAAATTTTAAAGACCTGGCCCATTTTACGCCCCATTAACCGATTTCAGCAACATACACACAACAATTCAAAACCAGGCCCAATGCCCCTTTGACCCGGCCCAATTCACTGATAAACAAATAGAAACCCAGAAACATAACGTACAACAGCTGTAAGCAGCAATACACGGCAGCAGCTCACCACACACGGAGAGCAACAATCCAAGCGGCGTATACAGTGTACAGACGACGCCCCAACATCCATCAACTCACGGCGATTCACGGAAAGGCTCACGGCGTGTACACGATGCCAGCTACGCATACAACAGTACGCTGCATTTTCTTATCATTTTTCTCTTTCCCCCGACAAGCGATGCAGCGCGATCTTGTTCGGCGATATGATTCGGCCAAGGTATCCGTTTTCGTCCTCGCGACCTTTAGATGGAGACACGTCGAAGCTCAAGGACGAGCGATTTGATCCCATCGTCCATTCCCCTTTCCTCTTCCGGAATAGGTTGAAGATCTGAGAAAAAGGTGTTTATCTAGAATGGGAAATTTTTTTGGATTTTGAATTTCGGAATGGGCCTCCATCCTATCCGAATTCTCACATTGGCCCCCAGATTTCGAACCCTAGTTTCCCCCTATAAATTCCCCCTCTTCTTCATTGTGTGGGGGTTGGAGAAAATATTGAGAGAGCTGCCATTAGGGACGAAATTACAGTAAACTTGCTAGCTATACAATTATATATAAAATACTTAACGTTAGGTCTTGAAACAAAGAGTTAGAGTTTAGATTTTGTTGGGTCTTATTTCTCGTTCTCTGCTCACCGGACCTCATCGGAATCGATCCTAGGTAGTGAAATCGCTCTCAAGCTCGTCCGTCCCGGTTCCTGCTCCAAAGAAGGTGCTTCCTTTACCATTTTAATCTAGTTTGTTTAGTCCCCTATTTCATAGTTGTATTTATGTATGTTGATTCAATATTACTATTTATTTTTATTTATTTATTTTTCATTGTTTTGTTTCTATCTCAATATTGAGTGCTACGTGTTTGCTATAATTCTATTTGAGTAGTCAAGTATCTCGAATGGTTTCTTTGATTGTCGACTAGCTTATTTTAGTCTTAATTTGATTATGCGTATGATTCAAATATTAGTATAAATATGCTCGTTGGACTCATTTTAAATCTTATATTATATGATATGTGTTTGATTGTTCTTGGGGTTAACATATAGACTAGTCTAGAGTATCTTGTTCATAGTTAAATTAGTACGATAATGGGATTTGCTGTAAGTGTGTTCGAGCTTTGTTTGTTTCTAGATCTCTTCTAAAAAAAAATAAACTTCTAAGAAAGGGGTATTTCTTTTCCTTACATGATAAATCTGTCTAGTTAAGTCCATGTTTTAATATGTTTCTATCTTTATATTTAGTCATTTATTGCAAAAAATAGAGTTTATGTATGCAACTTTACTCTAGTTTTGTCTCGAAAATGTGTTGAAAGTCTCGCCTAAGTTCATATGACCAAAGTTCATATTTGTTCGCTGATTTGTTTCTTTGCTCAAGTTGGTTTAAAACTTTGTTCACATCTAACTTTGATGTTTTGCCTGCTTACTGTTTTCTTTTCATAACTCTTGAGTTAGCTAATTGTTGGTATATTAAAAACCCATTAAGTTGTAAAGAGTTTGAATTCTTGTTTTTTTTTTTTTTTTTTTAATTAAAATTAGGAGTAGCATTTATGAATTTTCTTCCCTTTTATCATAGTATTACTATTTTCCATCTTAATTTAATTATTGTATATGTGATTTGTGTTGGTCATAATCTTAAATGGCTGTCGGTTTGATTATATGTTTGTCTCTTTTAATTAATTAGCTTCTGTGTTGAATGAGTGATTAAGCCTTGTCTTTGTTTTTATTATCGTGACTATGTAGAATAATCATTCACTTTGTTTTGGGTGCCATATGGGTGATGATGTATATGCCACTGACACATTTTATTTGATCTCTATAGATGTTGTTGTTGTTGTTGTTGTTGTTATTATTATTATTATTATTATTATTATTATTATTTCTTATTTTTTATTTTTTTAAAATTATTTATTTTAGTTATTTATTTTTCCTTTTTCTTTTTTTGCTCTTATGGGGAAATTTAGAATATGCTATCTTGATATTGTTTTGAACAAGTTACTAACTTATTTATCTTTTGCTACATGTGACAATAATTCGAGTCCATTTTGGACCCCACCTCCGCATATTCGAGTTGATTTCCTATCGAGTCAATCAGCCATAAAAATCGACGGATAGGTCCCAGAGTTAAAATAATACGGAGTAGATCAGGAAATTAAAAAGATTGGGCCAAAGGCCCACTCTCAATTTTTTTTTTTTAAAAAAAATAATAATAAATTGTATTTTGTTATTTTGGGTATAAGCCCACTTATTTGCTATACTTGCTAGAGTTTAGGACAGGTGAAAAAATTTGGGCCAATGGCCCAAAACAAAAAGGGGTCCGAATACTGGCCAAGGCGGACAGGAAAACCAGATTCGGGCCCACATCTCTTTCCCTCTTCGTTTGATTATGTTTATTTATTTGTTAATATTTGTTGTTAGTCTTTAGGGTCGGAAATTCGAATCCCCGAAAGACACCCATTTTGATCTAACGATTTAACTAAATCGGTCTTTTAAATAAACTTAAAAAGTAAAATTTTGAGAAGTATCCTATTTAGATCGTAGGTCCACATTCCCCTTTTTCCTCTTTTTAAATCGATTCAACTATAAAATAGTTCAAATTTTGCAGTTCAATTTAAGTTAAAATTATTTTAGCCAAATGGTTAATTGTCGGATAACCGCGTGTTAGCGGACATTTCGGGTGCTTTCAAACCTTTCCCGAAATGCTAATATGAACCCCGAACCCCCTTAAATATTTTCAATTGATTTTCTGTTTTAATCTATTGAAAATCAGTTTTCTTGATTTTTTCTTTAAAAATTAAGTGGCGACTCTAAACCAATCTAATTAATTATTTTTAAATAAAACAGAATGGCGACTCTGCTGGAGATTTGAATAGGTTTTAACCTTAAGATTAACTTGTTTGGCTATTTGTTTAATTGTTTACTTGTTTCAATTTTTTGTAAGTTATAATTTGTTGCATTTCATGGCATCCGATTCTGCCAAACGGCAAATAGAATGCATTAGGAAAAAAGGGCGATTACGTGGCTTACCACGGCTGTCCTTCAGAAAAACCCGACTTGAATTCTTTGGAAGTGATAAACGAATAGTTGGCTTGTGGTCATCCAACGTCGTTTATTAATCTTCACCCCGTTGTTTGTCCGACTCGGGTAACCGTCATTTCTAAACTAATTCTAGTCAACCTAGAGTAGAGCGAAACCAAATCCAAATCTAAGCATTAGCCTAAGACGGCTTAATAATCAAGGTGTATTAAGTCCATTAGTAAAACCACCAAAAAATCATGTCCAAGGTCCACGACCTAACGACATATCATATTATTTGACATTTGAAAGATGTATGTGTGGAAACCTGTTTGTCGCCTATTTGGGTGGAGGGAACCTTAACCGTGCTTTATTTTGTAGGTATGGATCGATTTCCCAAATTTGACATGGTAATAGAAGCCCCAGCTTTACTCAAGATGTGGTACAACGACCTCAATACGTTTCACAAAAGAGACCTCAACAAATATATAGGGGCCCTAACAGAACTCATTAACATGGTCGGGTGGCCTGAGCTAGTTGAAGTCCTCACGGGTTATTGGGACAACGTGAGAATGGTATTCCGATTTGGGACCATGGAAATCACCCCGATAATTGAGGAGATTCGGGATGGAATAGACACAGTCGGTACAGGGCTTGAAAGAAGGGTGAGAAAACAAGAAAGCATCTTAATCCCTAACAAGCCTACTCTCGAGGATATTACAAATTGGCTCGGGTTAAGAAAGGATTACGCCTACTGGGCCGAGGGTCCTAGCATTTCTTTTAGGGATCTTTATGTTAGATTCGGGCACGCAAGCTTTTACGCGAATTACAACCAAGAGTTCAAGGTTACCTTCAAAGAATGGGACGGGATCAGACCTTTGGCGTTCACCATCGCGCTCTTAGGTACTATGGTTTTTCCTCAAGGCCCGAGCCTCAGCATTAACACCCGGCTAATAATGCTTGCACACATTCTCTTTCATGGGCACCTGAACCAAGGGCAAGTGAAGTATTACCCCATCGCGCCTGTCATCCTGTCCGACATGTATCGTGCTTTGGGAAGATGTAAGGAAGGACATCGCTACTTTCAGGGCTGTAATCTCCTCCTCCAATGGTGGATACTGAGCCACTTAGCGAAGGGACATGGGACTCAACAACTACATACCCTCGATAATAATAATTCTCTTAAGGGTTTGAATGATGTGCTGTTTTGGGCAGATTTATAAAATAGAAAGACTAGAGGAAGATGGACTCAAATTTTCTCCGAGCTAAGAGAAGATAACATTCAGTGGATGTTCGATCGCTTTATCTCAAAGGACGTCATAGTACGGGGCCATAGACAACTCGTACTTCCTCTACTAGGTATTCGGGGTATCCGTCCCTACGCACCCATCCGGGTCCTAAGGCAGTTCGGAAGAGTACAAACTACCCCTCCAAATGTATACTACCGTATCTACGTGTTCGACATCGGTGATGACAGAGTGCATGAGGCTTCAGAGATGCTGAGAGAATGGAAAAAAGTAGTACGAATGGATGAAAAAACCATTGTCGTGGACCGGTTTAATGCTGGGTACGATCAAACCTACAAAGCATGGTTGAAAGACGATATACAAGGTATCTCCTTCCCAGTTCCAAATATTTATCGCAGTGTGGAGGACAAAGAGTCCAAAGCTTTGATAGAATTAAGAGGTGAAAAGAGAAGCTCAGGAAATGCACAATGAATTCTTTCAAAAGCAAGAGGAGGATAGATATGCCCTCGAGAGTGTAACTCAAGAATTAGAAAACCTGAGAAGCGATCTGGAAGAGCTCAATTTATGGCTTGGAGATAAGAAAAGTGGGATGTGTCTCGAAGACTGGGAAGAGAAAGGTCGTCGGAGTGAAGGATATTTGCTAATGATTCAGTACAGACTCCAGCATCTCATGGCACAGAACAAGAGGAGCAGATCAGAAGCAGGGCCGTCGGGGACTTCTTAGTGGATTTCGCCCCTGCGTGGGTTTTTCTATATGTATTTGTTGCTATTTGCCCCTGCGCTTGAGTTTCTTATATTTTGGTATTCTTTTCAAATGACCCCTGCGTGGGTCTTTCCTTTCGTGTTTCCCATATATTCCCTACTTCCCCTGTTTATTTTCGCTTTTGAACATCTTTTTTTTTATACGTGAAATTTGCTTTGGGGTAACAAAATGGTTCAACTCTACACATACATCTTTCAAATACGCTAGGCCTACCCTTGGCACAAAAGGGTCCCCTACTTGTTTAGGACACGCAATATATGCTTATATGCTTTAATTGTTTATGTGATTTGTTGCTTTGAATGAGAACATTTTTAGCCCACTCTTTTCAAAATTTCCCCAAAATATCGCTACGGTACTGAATACAAGTCACTACCAAAATGTTCGACCAAAATTTCCTGAGTCTCGAGTTTCTCAGTCAAAAATAAAATCCTACTACCAAATCCTAAGACATTACTCTATCATCTCAGGAAAAGTGAAATTGCCGCTAAGATGGAAAAGGGAAAAGATATCGAAATGGAGCTAACTGAGGAGGATCTGAGGAGGAGGCTGAACAGGCTCAAACCAGAGATCCAAGAAACTAGGGAAAGGGAAATAGAAGTGGAAATCGCCACCGCAATCGCGTGGGTCGTAAATGCGGCACTAGACGAGGAGTTAGCAGCTAAGATGGCAAGATATGCTGTCATGAATGAAGAGACGGCTGCTATGCGGAAGGAACACGATGTCTTCAACAAAGATATAACCAAGAGGCTTCAAAAGCTACACGGAAAGTACTCTTTCTTCAACCAAGAAGCCGATGTCAGTGGTCCCGATGGCATTGGACCTGAAGTCGTTAAAGAAGAACCCGAGGAGGAAATCGTCTATAAGCCTCCTTTCCAGGGGCGTTGGAAAGAAGGGAATGAGAAAATCACCCTCAAGGCATATCGGCAGGAACATAACGTGGGAGCAAAAGTTGTCCTATGTGCTCTTATTCTGAGCGTCTTGGTGAACACATCTGAAACCCGCCGAGGGAACCACTTAGGGGTGAATCGGGAGGCGTCGTAAGACATGTGCCTACCATCCAGACCGAAATGGGCATACAACAGAAGAATGTGTGGATCTCAAGGCCAAGATCCGCGACCTGTCGAGTGGGAGAATCCCCGTATGTGGGGTGTGACACTCTTCTTACATGTGACCAACCGGAGCCTAGTATACCGGTCACCGATCATACTATGTTTTACTGTCACTTTTTCACGCATTTTAAGAGATCGCTATTAGGTATCTATTGTGAGTTGGTTCGAAAGGGGGTCTTGTCCCCTATCGAAATGGATGATGAAACATTTGATCCCGTTGGAATTGAAATCTGGAAGTCGTGCCCTTATCACAATGCCATAGATCATATCATTGAGTGTGCCTCGAGTTCCGCTATGATCTAGAATCTCTAATCAACAAGGGAAGGATTCAAGTTGAATTTCTCCCCTGATCGGCCATGCGGCAGCCAAAGTGCTTTGACAAGTCAGAAGAAGAAGCCTTTCTGAAGGCACAGTCTTTGTTTTAGGAGCTTTATTACATGTTTTCTTTTCACCTTCCTTGTAATCAGTCAAATGAATGAATGAAAATGAGAATTCCATTTTGTATTCGAACTACGTAGGGCCTGAATTCTCCTTGGGAGATACGTAGGCAGCCTTTCAAGGCCCGGCCCCTATCTTTTAAAAATTATCTTTTCCCCTTCATTTTACAAAGAAACATTGAATTCACATCAGCAGATGTCGGGAGATGCAGCAAGAAGACCTTAGCTCAACGCAATTTAACCTTCCTGAGTCAATAGCCTCAAAATGAAACGAGCAAATTCCTGCTTGTTCAAAAAAAAAAAAAAAAAAAAAAAGTCATTCTCCCATTATTCGTGGGTTAACATGTTCTCAAACAAAGCAACTCTTATGTGTTTATATGCCTGCTATGTGATATTTTGCATTATTTGTCCTGAATCAAAACTAACGTATTTGTCTTTGAGTTGTTTTCCTCTACAGGTAGTCAGAATTGATCTGTGTCGATAAGCTGGCTGAACATCCCTACTTTACAAGATCAAAAGGGCCTACAGATTCCTTCCCTGGTCAAAGTTCTCGGAAGGGCAAATCGACAATGGGTGATAACGTTGAAGATACTGGCTTGACAGATGTTGTTGTGGCTCAGCCCATCGTCGCCGATCAGAATGAGCTAATCGTGCAACTGATGCAACAGATCGCTGAGTTGCGGGTTGAGATGCAGAGGAGGCAAGATTTGCCTAATCCAGCTTTTACTACTCCAGCAGATGGAAGGCCTCCATTTCAGTTACATCCTCCAAATGCAGAACAAGCTCATAACCCACCCTCCAGTCCCGCTCACAACCCCGCAGTTATCGACCTAACCACCCAAAACCCCCATTATGCCTCCGCCTCTTATCAAACACCACCACCTCCTCAAAATACCAACTTCCAAATGCCACCTCCTCCCCAAAATGCCAACCTCCAAACTGGCCCACCCCCTCAAACCCAAAACGTTAGCCACCCACAAACTTTCCTCCGCCACCAAAATCAACATACCAACCCCCAAACTTTCCCCCAAAATTACCAAGCCACCCAAAATGCCCAAAGTCCCTCAATTGCTCCACAACTACCCCAGAAAACCACTTTTCAAATCCCGGTCCCCAATGAGCATGATGTCATTTGTTATTAGCTTGACCATTTGTTAGAGCGTTAATGGGAGTGGAGGTCAAAGGAGGAGACTGCCAAGCTGGACATGAAGGAAGAGATCCGGAAAGCCATGAAGGAGTTACAGTGTATTCCTGAAGTCGCCGGTTTGAATTATGAAGACTTATGCATTCATCCAAACTTGGACCTCCCGGAAGGATTCAAGGTGCCAAAGTTCGACGTTTTCGGAGGAACAGGGAACCCTTTGGCACATTTGAGGGTCTACTGTGACCAGCTCGTAGGAGTTGGAAGAGACGAAGCCTTACTGATGCGGCTTTTTAGCCGAAGTCTGAGTGGAGAGGCCCTGGAATGGTTTACCTCTCATGAGACAAGACAATGGCCTAGCTGGAATGCTCTGGCCAAAGACTTTATCGAACGGTTCGCCTACAACGTAGAGATCGTCCCTGATCGTTATTCTTTAGAGAAGATGAAGCAGAAGTCGAATGAAAGTTATAGAGAATTTGCATACAGATGGAGAAAGGAGGCAGCTAGGGTTCGGCCTCCTATGTCTGAGAAAGAAATTGTTGAAGTGTTCGTACGGGTTCAAGAGCCCAAATATTATGACAGAATTATGTTGCTCGTTGGAGCAAAATTTGCTGAGATAGTCAAAGTAGGTGAGACTATCGAAGATGGATTAAGAACCGGGAAGATTGCAGTGTTCTTTGCCTCATACGATCCTCGGGTTTGTTAAAGAAGAAAAAGAAGATGTGTCTTCTATTTCCTGAAGGAAGAAGATCCCAAGAAAATCCCCATCATACCAAGGTCGTTCTCGACCTTCACAATTGCCCGGCTTGTCACGCGCAGATTACCACAATACCCTCCTCGGTTATCAAAATGCTCCCCTTCCTAGCTACCAAATTTCGCCTCCTATCTATCAAACTCCCCCTTTAGTCTACCAAACTCCCCCTCATCACTATCAAAACATCGCCCCCAACTGTGCCAATGTTCAGGCAAATTACCAAACTCCTCTCCCAACATACCAAACCCGGCTCCTTTGCAAAATACCCCGGAACTACCGAGCTCACGGCCAAATTACCAAGCTAACTCATACCGGATATCAAACCCGCCGTCCAAATGCCCCAAATTATCGTCAAATGCCTCCTCCCCAACAAGGCAATTACGATCCCCCCCGTCCTAGATTTGAAAAGAAGCCTGCCAGAACTTTCACTCCGCTCGTGGAAAGCCGAACAAAGTTATTCGAGTGATTAACTACGGCAGGATATATCCATCCAGTGGGGCCCAAGCCGGTTGACACTAGCTCAAGGTTTTACAGACCTAATCAGAGGTGTGCATATCACTCCAACGATCTTTGGGCATGATCTGAAGGCGTATCAACTTGAAGCATAAGATTCAAGACCTGATTAGCCAGAAAGTGGTCTCCCTCCAGACAGTTGCGCCCAATGTCAACAGTACTCCTTTGCCAAATCATGGAGGCGTCCCTATCAACATGATAGAGACGGATGACGATTGGTGTGTAACAAAGGCGATAGTTTCAATCGCTCCTGATAACCTGGAAAGGGTTGTGGCTTCGTTGAGCATTAGAGAGAAAAATGAGTTTGTGATTCTGACACCCGAGAAGGTTGTTGCCTTGGTGCCACGAGAAACTCCCGACCGACCAAAGTTTGTGATTGAAACGGTACATTACGGTATGACGGAATCCGGCGGATGTTACACACGGAAGAATTATCGAAGTGCAGAAGAAAGAGCAATCCAAGAGACCAATCAGTGAAGCCGAAGCCGAGGAGTTCTGGAGGAAAATGCAGCTGAAAGATTATTCAATCGTGAAGCATTTGGAGAAGACGCCGGCTCAGATTTCTGTATGGGCCTTGTTGATGAGTTCGCAGATACATAGACAGGCTCTGATGAGGGCTTTGGATGACACCTATGTTCCCGTGGGCACCAACAGTGACAATCTAGCGTCCATGATAAACCAGGTCATTCGAGGACACCGAATCAGTTTTTGTGACAAAGAGCTGCCCTTTGAAGGCAAGATGCACAACAGAGCTCTGTACATCACCTGTATATGTCGAGACAAGATAATCAATCGTGTCTTGGTCGATGATGGATCTGGTCTTAATATTTGTCCGCTTTCGACTTTGAGGCAACTCAAATTCGACGTGGGAAAGCTGCGTCAGAACCAAGTCAATGTGAGAGCTTTTGATGGAATGCAAAGAGACACACTGGGTGCGGTAAACTTGGATATTCAGGTAGGTCCCGCGGACTTTAATGTGGAGTTCCAGGTGTTGGATATCAACACCAGCTACAATTTGCTTTTCGGAAGACCATTCATCCATATGGCCGGGGCTGTGTCGTCTACCCTTCATCAAATGATGAAATTTGTTTGGAAGGACCAAGAATTGGTCATATATGGTGAAGGGAGCCATTCCAACGGGTACGCACCAATTGTTGATGATGTCTCTCGAGGTTGTGATTTCTACACGGTGGAGCTGGTAAATGCCACCGGTGATGACTTGACCCTGCAGCCTCCTATGCCTCCCGTGTACAAGATGATTGCTACAGTTATGCTTCAAAATGGTTTCGAGCTAGGTTTCGGATTAGGAAAGCACTCTCAAGGAATTGTCGAGCCTATCCAAATTCCCGCCAGAGGAGCAAAGTTTGGTTTGGGGTATGTCCCCGCAGATGATGAAGCAGAGATGAAAAACAAGAATATTGACCAAGCATTGGCCAGACCAATCCCTCATCTATACCAGTCGTTCCCAGTGCGAGAATATGTTAATGATGATGGTCTCGGGAAAGGAATATGGGGCCTTTTTGAGGAGATTGATGCAGTCATCGAGGAAGACGCTGGGACATCGGGCATCCGTGATGCAGAACTTGAGGAGCAATTACAAAATTGGAGCTCTACACCGCTCCTGATTTCCCGTGCAGCTTGGTAGAAAAGACATATGTTTATGTTTGTTTTAAAATCGGTGGTAGTCCGAAAGAGGCCTGAGATCCACCCTTTATGCAGTTTTACTTGTTTAAAGTTTTAAAATTCCCTTGTGATGTTTAAAAAGGAAAAATGGTCTCGGCCATGACCATAGTTTGCGCTTGCTTTTCAATTTAAATGAAAGCCTTGTTTATCGAAAATTCATTTACTTATCTATTTATATTTCACGTTCCTAATTTTTTTTATCTATGATTTCAGTAATATCAATTTAAAACCCGCCAATGTCATGTCATGTCACGAGCCAAATGAACAAAATGAGGCTGGTAATGATGAATGCGAGGTGTATGAAGATGAAAGTGAGGTACCCGAATATGTTGCCGAAGAGTTTCGACAATTTGAAAATCAACATAAGCCAAATCTTGAAGAAACTGAAACTGTGAATCTCGGAGATGAGGAATGTGTTAAGGAGGTCAAAATTAGCGTCCATCTGACCGAAGCTCAAAGAATGGACCTGGTCCACTTGCTTGGGGAATACATTGATGTATTTGCCTGGTCTTACAAGGATATGCCAGGGTTAAGTACGAATATGGTGTCTCCAGTTGCGATTAATCCGATTTGATCGATAAAACAAAAGACTCGGAAATTCAAGCTGAGTTGAGTTTGAAGATCAAAGAAGAGATTACCAAGCAGTTGAGTCTCAGTAGTGGAAGTAGCGCAATATCCAACTTGGTTGGCAGCGTTGTTCGATTGCCAAGAAAGACGGAAAAATCAGAATTTGTGTTGATTACAGAGATCTCAACAAAGCTAGCCCGAAAGATAATTTTCCATTGCCAAACATCCACATTCTCATTGATAACTGTGCTAAGCATGAGATGCAGTCATTTGTGGATTGTTATGCGGGTTATCACCAGATTCTGATGGATGAAGAAGACGCAGAAAAGACAGCTTTCATCACACCCTGGGGTGTATATCATTATCGAGTGATGCCTTTGGTCTTAAGAATGCCGGTGCTACCTATATGAGGGCAATGACGACTGTCTTCCATGACATGATTCATAAAGAAATTGAGGTATATGTAGATGATGTCAAAATCAAGTCCCGCGAGAGTTCGAATCACTTGACTCACTTGAGAAAGTTCTTTGATCGCCTGCGTCGATACAATCTGAAGTTAAATCCTGCTGAATGTGCTTTCGGAGTGCCAGCCGGAAAATTGTTGGGATTTATAGTCAGTAGGAAGGGCATTGAGCTTGATCCTTCCAAAATCAAGGCGATCCAAGAGTTACCTCCCCCGAAGACCAAGAAAGAGGTGATGAGTTTTTTGGGAAGGTTGAACTACATCAGTCGATTTATAGCTCAGTCCATCGTGGTGTGTGAGCCAATCTTCAAGTTGTTGAAAAAAGATGCCCTGACCAAATGGACCGGAGAATGTCAAACTGCTTTTGATGCGATCAAGAATTATTTGTCCAATCCACCGGTGTTGGTCCCTCCTCGAGAAGGAAGTCCTTTGTTGCTATATCTATCTGTCTCGAATAGCGCATTTGGATGCGTGCTTGGTCAGCATGACGAAACCGGAAAGAAGGAACGAGCTATTTATTACTTGAGCAAGAAATTCACTCCATATGAAGCCCGTTATACTCTTTTAGAGAGAACATGTTGTGCTTTGACCTGGATTGCTCAGAAGTTAAGACATTATTTGTCTTCTTATACCACATACCTTATTTCCAGGATGGATCCATTGAAGTATATTTTCCAGAAAGCAATGCCGACCGGGAAGTTGGCTAAATGGCAAATGCTTTTGAGTGAATTTGACATTGTGTATGTGACTCAAAAGGCGATAAAAGCACAAGCATTGGCTGATCACCTTGCGGAGAATCCAGTTGATGAAGAGTATGAACCACTCAAGACTTATTTTCCCGATGAGGAAGTTGCATTTGTGGGTGAAGATATTTCTGAAGCATACCCCGATTGGAGGGTATTCTTTGATGGAGCGGAGAATCACCAAGGGAAAGGTATCGGAGCGGTCTTAGTGTCAGAAACCGGTCAGCACTATCCTATGGCAGCTAAACTCCGATTTAATTGCACGAACAATATGGCTGAGTATGAAGCTTGCATCCTCGGTCTGAAGATGGCAATTGATATGAACGTTCATGAGTTGTTGGTTATTGGAGATTCAGATTTGCTAATTCACCAAGTTCAAGGGGAATGGGCCGTGAAAAATCCAAAGATCACACCGTACGTGCAGTATATACAGAAGTTGTGCAAAAGGTTCCGCAAGATTGAGTTCAGACACACTCCGGGGCTTGAGCGAGTTGGCCAATGCTCTCGCCACCATTGCATCAATGATCAAACATCCAGATACTAGTTATATTGATCCAGTGGATATAGACGTAAAAGAGCAGCCTGTCCATTGTTCACATGTTGAGGCAGAACCAGATGGTTTGCCTTGGTATTTTGACATCAAAAAGTATTTAGAGACCGGAGCTTATCTTGAGAATGCAACATTCAACCAGAAGAAGTCGATACGCCGAATGGCCCTCAATTTCTTCGCAAGCAGAGAAATTCTTTATAGGAGGACTCCAGATTTAGGTCTTCTCAGATGTGTCGATGCCAGGGAAGCCGCAAAGCTTCTGGAACAGATACATGCTGGAGTTTGTGGTACTCACATGAATGGGCTCACTTTGGCGAGAAAGATCCTCCGAGCTGGTTATTTTTGGATGACTATGGAGCATGATTGTTGCAAGTTTGTGCAAAAATGTCATAAATGTCAGGTGCATGGTGATTTGATTCGAGTGCCGCCTCATGAACTCAATGCTATGAGTTCGCCTTGGCCATTTGTAGCCTGGGGCATGGATGTCATTGGTCCAATAGAGCCAGCCGCATCCAACGGACACAGATTCATTTTGGTGGCCATTGACTACTTCACCAAATGGGTGGAAGCTGCTTCATACAAGTCAGTGACTAAGAAAGTTGTAGCTGATTTTGTTCGCAACAATTTGATATGTAGGTTTGGAGTACCAGAATCCATCATTACTGATAATGGAGCGAATCTCAACAGTCACTTGATGAGAGAAATATGTGAACAATTCAAGATCGCTCACCGAAATTCGACCACCTATCGTCCCCAAATGAATGGAGCTGTAGAAGTCGCCAACAAGAACATAAAGAAGATTTTGAGGAAAATGATTGAAAACCGCAGAAGTTGGCATGAGATGCTGCCATATGCTTTGTTGGGTTACAGAACAACTGTGAGAACATCCATTGGAGCTACTCCATACCTGTTAGTATATGGAACGGAAGCAGTTATACCTGCAGAAGTTGAAATACCGTCGTTGAGAATTATCCAAGAGGCTGAGTTAGATGATGCTGATTGGATTCGCAAGCGGATTGACCAGTTAACCTTGATTGATGAGAAGAGAATGGTTGCTGTTTGTCACGGTCAGCTGTATCGACAGAGAATGATTCGTGCTTTTCACAAGAAAGTAAGAGCCAGAACGTTTGAGGTCGGTCAATTAGTTCTCAAACGCATTTTCCCTCACCAGGATGAGTACAATGGGAAATTTGCACAGAATTGGCAAGGACCCTACATGGTCCGCAAGGTATTATCTGGAGGTGCCTTGGTCCTGTCGGAGATGGATTGAACCGAATGGCCGAAACCGATCAACTCAGATGCTGTCAAAAGATATTATGTGTAAAGCTTCAGTTTGTATTTCTGTCATTTCCTTGTAATCGCTCTATTTGCTTGTAACCGCTTTATTTAAAACTTTATCCCTCTTGTAATGAACTACGTCTGACCTAAATTCTCAAGAATGAGATACGTAGGCGGCCTATGTCGGTCTCGGTCACCCCTTTTATCCCTTTTTAATGTTTTCTTTGTAATGAACTACGTCTGACCTGAATTCTTAAGAATGAGATACGTAGGCGGCCTATGTCGGCCTCGGTCACCCCTTTTATCCCTTTTTAATGTTTTCTTTGTAAATGAACTACGTCTGACCTGAATTCTCAAGAATGAGGTACGTAGGCGGCCTATGTCGGCCTCAGTCACCCCTTTTATCCCTTTTTAATGGTTTCTTTGTAAATGAACTACGTCTGACCTGAATTCTCAAGAATGAGATACGTAGGCGGCCTATGTCGGCCTCGGTCACCCCTTTTATCCCTTTTTAATGTTTTCTTTGTATCTGAACTACGTTCGACCTGAATTCTCGAGAATGAGATACGTAGGCGGCCTGTGTCGGCCTCTGTCGGTTTCTTTGTAATTTTCTCACTTTTGTTAATCCTCGAAAGGGGGAACTACATTTGACCTGATTCCTGCGTCAACGGGATATGTAGGCGCCACAATGGCTCGGTCATATTTCCCGTAAGATTTCTATTTTGCTTTATAATAAAAACTGGGACAGAATTTTTGAGAGGGACTCAAAAATTCTCAAGAAGAAGACCCCTCCAACAAAGTCAATACTGAAATTACTTTGAGATTCGCAACTGGGACATAATTTTTTAGAAGATCTCAAAAATTCCGTGATTTGCTCACCAACAGCTAAAGATACATCAAGATAGCTAACTAGGACAGAAATTTTTGAGGATGACCTTAAAAATTTTCAAGAAGGTCCATCGGTAGTTTATAACAACTTTGAATACTTCCCAGCAAGTAATCAGATAGACCTCAAGACGTCAATCTCAAAGGCGTTCATTAAGCTCAACGTGACATGACATTTGGCAGTGACTTTCCAAATATACCTTGTTGAAAATTTAGTTTTCTTAAAAAATTTTCTTTCCTTTTCTAATTATTTTGCATAAAAATATTTTGTCCTATCTATCAAGAAACGGGAGATCAAAAAATTCAACCGGAGATGGTCAAACACGGCACAGGCAACTGAAGAGATCGACACAGATCAGTTCATTTTAAACTAACAATTTTTCTATGGATGCAGGTCTACCTTAAGATCAGCATATTCCACCATCCAATTAATATGGAGAAGTTGAAGGAGCGAGGATCTCCCCAAAACTAACAATTTCTCTGTAGATGCAGGAAATATTTTATTCTTCTTACACCAAAGAATTAGGAGTAGAAATATTATTATTCAATTCCCAACAAGGCGAAATCTATAACGAACATGCTACTATGTTCAGAGACGGAACAAACGAAAATCGTGAAGAAAGCAATATTGCTGTTTTCCAGCTACCAAAGATACCTGGAAGACATTTACCTGCATTGTATTATCAGATATGATAATATTCTTACCCTGAAGGTTATTTATATTGTATCGTCGAATGAGACGATACCACTACCCGAAGAGTTATTCATATTGTATTGTCAAAAGAGATGATACCACTACTCCGAGGGTCATTTTTATTTATATTGTCGATTGAGACGATATCACCATCAAAAGATACTCAGAAGATCACCTATGTTGCTCGGTGATGCATTATCTTCGTTCGGTATCAGGGAGGCATCGTCACGATTCATGCATCGCGAGAAAGGAATTCATGCATTGCAAGAGAAAATTCATGCATCGCGAGAAAGGAATTCATGCATTGCAAGAGAAGATTCATGCATCGCGGGAAAGAAATTCATGCATCGCGGGAAAAAGATTCATGCATCACGGGAAAGAAATTCATGCATTGAAAGAGAAGATTCATGCATCGCGGGAAAAATATTCATGCATCGCGGGAAAAAGATTCATGCATCGCGAGAAAGGAATTCATGCATTGAAAGAGAAGATTCATGCATCGCGAGAAAGAAATTCATGCATTGAAAGAGAAGATTCATGCATCGCGGGAAAAATATTCATGCATCGCGGGAAAAAGATTCATGCATCGCGAGAAAGGAATTCATGCATTGAAAGAGAAGATTCATGCATCGCGGAAAAAAGATTCATGCATCGCGAGAAAGGAGTTCACGCATTGCAAGAGAAGATTCATGCATCGCGGGAAGAGAAAGAAAACATGCAATGCAAGAGAAAGAAGTCAGGTATCACAAGAGAAAGAGGCATGCAAGAGAAAGACATGCATCGCAAAGAAGGAAACCATGCATCGCGAAAAAAATCAACATTAATTGCATCATTTTCATTTGCAAGAACAATATCAAGAGAACTATCAACATATCACATCAGTCTATTTTATTACTTCGACATCAGAGAGATAATATATCGAAGATTATATTGCATATATAAGACACAAGCTTTATTTGCTTTACGTCAAACCCGATGAAGCTGACGTCAAATGTTCAAGGGGAGAAATTAAGTGTCAATACAATAAAAGATACTATCTCCCTATTTGAATTGCATTTTTATGCTGATGAGTTTTATCTCAGTCTTTGTCGAGAGCATCCGAGAGGATGAATTCTCAAAACAAACCACAGGTATGGACGACATCAAAAAGGATGCAGCACGACGTGGAACCTTTTCTTAGCAGCGAACTGGGACATAGTCCAAAGAGGAGTGCCAAACTCTTAGGATGTGAGCAGAGGAGTGACTTCCATCACAATCAAACCACACCCCTATCAAAAGGCATGTGGGTTTCCCTTTGGGTTTGTCAGTTCTAGCTTTGTATCTGAAAATTTTGGGGTTCACCGGAAGCAACTTTCCAATCTGAGTGACAATGAACCAAGAGCTTTGAAAATTATGTTCATGTAAGTTCTTAACTATGGGTGTGAAGTGCACCACATTCATGGATAAGAGGTTGCAAACCTCTTTTTCATAACTCGGCTTACTTTGTCACTTTTCCAAAACTAAAGGATATCTTGCATAATAGATTTCCTTTTCAATCGATTGAGTTGAACTACAAGCAGTCTGATTCCCTAGGTTGAGGGATATGTAGGCAGGATCAGTGTTGAAAACTCGGCTGTATTCCGACATTCACTCTTAAATCTTATTCCCTAGTATTTCGGTATCTTCATAATCCGATATTGAGATAGCTTCTGAATTCTTTCATATCGTGCGTCAAATCAAGCGTACCGAACTACAAATGGCCTGAATTCTCATACAACCTGAGATATGTAGGAAACCCGATTCCGAGGTCCGGCCATGATTCCTAAAGTCCATACCAAATTCCTTTTCCAAAGATGAAGGTGTGGTCGGCCAAAATTGGATTAGTCAATTTCATTTTCCTCAGATTTCTTGCATCAATCCAAGTAAAACGAGGGACAGTTGTTGACACCCAATTTTGGACCTCCACAATATAGGTTAATCACCGAGCTTTTTAAATTCCAAACGATTTGAAATAATTAATTTTTACGAATTTTAAAATATTTCCCAAGTTACTTTTAATTAATTTTGTCATCTTTATCATTTTTAAGTGAAACATATGTTTTATATAATTTTATATATAATTAGTATATTTCATAAACATTTTGAAAATCATCTCAAAAGATTCTAATTTTAGTAAGTATTTCATTAAGTTAGTTTAGTCCGAATTATAGTTATATTGCGGACCATTAGTTTATAATTAAGTTAATTATTTCTTATCTCGTTAAGATTAAGAAGCTCGTAAATTAATTATATTAATTCATCTTATTTAATTATTCGTTGAACTTATCCTAATTAACTAAGTTTGACTACCTTTTAAATCTCTAATTGGCTATAATTTAAATTCATATGGCTGAAGCTTAAATTCAAATTCTAATCAATTAAATTTTATCCTTAATCCATCAATTGGTTTCAAGCTCTTTTAAGAGACCAAGAATTGGGGCCTTTCTTTAAATTTTCAGCAACCCAGGCCCATTTTCTGCCCCATTAACCAGTTTCCAGCAGCAACATACACACAACAATTCAAAACCAGGCCCAATGCCCCTTTGACCCGGCCCAATTCACTGATAAACAGATAGAAACCCAGAAACATAACGTACAACAACTGTAAGCAGCAATACACGGCAGCAGCTCACCACACACGGAGAGCAACAATCCAAGCGGCGTATACAGTGTACAGACGACGCCCCAACGTCCATCAACTCACGGCGATTCACGGAAAGGCTCACGGCATGTACACGATGCCAGCTACGCATACAACAGTACGCTGCATTTTCTTATCATTTTTCTCTTTCCCCCGACAAGCGATGCAGCGCGATCGTTTGGTGATATGATTCTAGCAGCAAGGTATCCGTTTTCGTCCTCGCGACCTTTAGATGGAGACACGTCGAAGCTCAAGGACGAGCGATTTGATCCCATCGTCCATTCCCCTTTCCTCTTTCGGAATAGGTTGAAGATCTGAGAAAAAGGTGTTTATCTAGAATGGGAAATTTTTTTGGATTTTGAATTTCGGAATGGGCCTCCATCCTATCCGAATTCTCACATTGGCCCCCAGATTTCGAACCCTAGTTTCCCCCTATAAATTCCCCCTCTTCTTCATTGTGTGGGGGTTGGAGAAAATATTGAGAGAGCTGCCATTAGGGACGAAATTATAGTAAACTTGCTAGCTATACAATTATATATAAAATACTTAACGTTAGGTCTTGAAACAAAGAGTGAGAGTTTAGATTTTGTTGGGTCTTCTTTCTCGTTCTCTGCTCACCGGACTTCTCTCAAGCTCGTCCGTCCCGGTTCCTGCTCCAAAGAAGGTGCTTCCTTTACCATTTTAATCTAGTTTGTTTAGTCCCCTATTTCATAGTTGTATTTATGTATGTTGATTCAATATTAGTATTTTATTTTTATTTATTTATTTTTCATTGTTTTGTTTCTATATCAATATTGAGTGCTACGTGTTTGCTATAATTCTATTTGAGTAGTCAAGTATCTCGAATGGTTTCTTTGATTGTCGACTAGCTTATTTTAGTCTTAATTTGATTATCCGTATGATTCAAATATTAGTATAAATATGCTCGTTGGACTCATTTTAAATCTTATATTATATGATATGCGTTTGATTGTTCTTGGGGTTAACATATAGACTAGTCTAGAGTATCTTGTTCATAGTTAAATTAGTACGATAATGGGATTTGCTGTAAGTGTGTTCGAGCTTTGTTTGTTTCTAGATCTCTTCTAAAAAAAAATAAACTTCTAAGAAAGGGGTATTTCTTTTCCTTACATGATAAATCTGTCTAGTTAAGTCCATGTTTTAATATGTTTCTATCTTTATATTTAGTCATTTATTGCAAAAAATAGAGTTTATGTATGCAACTTTACTCTAGTTTTGTCTCGAAAATGTGTTGAAAGTCTCGCCTAAGTTCATATGACCAAAGTTCATATTTGTTCGCTGATTTGTTTCTTTGCTCAAGTTGGTTTAAAACCTTGTTCACATCTAACTTTGATGTTTTGCCTGCTTATTGTTTTCTTTTCATAACTCTTGAGTTAGCTAATTGTTGGTATATTAAAAACCCATTAAGTTGTAAAGAGTTTGAATTCTTGTTTTTTTTTTTTTTTTTTTTTTTTTTTTTTAATTAAAATTAGGAGTAGCATTTATGAATTTTCTTCCCTTTTATCATAGTATTACTATTTTCCATCTTAATTTAATTATTGTATATGTGATTTGTGTTGGTCATAATCTTAAATGGCTGTCGGTTTGATTATAGGTTTGTCTCTTTTAATTAATTAGCTTCTGTGTTGAATGAGTGATTAAGCCTTGTCTTTGTTTTTATTATCGTGACTATGTAGAATAATCATTCACTTTGTTTTGGATGCCATATGGGTGATGATGTAGAATAATCATGTTTGATTGGCTTAAATATTTTTAAAAATATTTCTCAAATAAACTTATTTTCCTCAAATTATATTTTTTTCCTTACCTCACTCCGTACCCCGACCCTCCTCATTCAAAAAAATAAAATTTAAAAATTTCTTTTTTTAAAAAAATCAATTTATTTTGTTACTACACCCAAACTTGCCCCTCCCCTCAACAACAAAAAATTAACAACTTAAAATTTTATTTTTGAAAAATAGTTTAAAGTTAGATTTTTTTTTTATTTTTTTACCCCGCTTAACACCTAACTGTCCCACCCCCGCTTTACACAAAAAAAATTAAAATTTGTTTTTGAGAAAACATAATTAAATTTTCGTTTTCTTTAGCCCACACTCACCCCAACTACCTACCAGCCCCGCTAAAAAAAATAATTAAAAAATAATTTTTAATTTATTCTTTTACCCTTACCATATATATATATATATACACACACACACACACACACATACACACACACTAGTGGAACTATTTGTGCTTCGCGCGATTGTAATGAAAATTAATAAATTAATTTATTTTATCATTTATAAAAAAATAATTCTATGAATTGATAATTTTTAATTATAATGAAGTAGTATGAAATATTTATATTCAAGCCAGTGACATAAAAGACAATGTAAATTTTTGCCTTTATATGAAACATGATATGTTTTTTCAATATGCTAAATAGATTTTATATGCATATGGTAGAACAAACATTAAGAGGTCATATTTTGAAACAACAATCTATCTATTAAGTTGAAAACAATACTTTTTGTTTAAATCTTATCTATCTTTTGAGTACTCGATCATTTATGATAACACCAATTTTGATATTAATTTTTTTTTTTAACTTTTGTGTTATGTCGTTATCATCACATTTGCTTACTATTTACATATTAAAGAAATATTTTTTTAAATTATAACAATGAAACAAATATGAGTTATCAATAATATTTAAGAGTAGAAGTTATAAAGAAGATAAGAGACATGAGTTATCATAACTTTAATATATAATATTATTATGACATTAAGTACATTAATCGTTGTGCTTTGATTATATTTGTAAAAATAAATGACTGAAAAATATAAGGGGTAAAAATCACAAAAATAAGAAAAAGATAAATAACTTGATTGCATAAAAGACGTGTCATATTACAATCTCATCAAAGACCGCAATTAAATAATATATAGGCATAAATTTTTATAATTATGTAGCTAAGACATATAAAAAATAATAATCTACATTATTATATGCACAAAGTAATAAAAAATGAAAAGAAACCTTCTAAATACATTTCAAGCAAGAAAAGAATAGCGACAAAAACAAATTGTTACATATGCATAAGAATAAGCATGATGTCATATAATAATTTATTTCATCTTTGATTTTCTTTGAGAGAAAAATAAAATATAGCTTATTCTCATAGTTCTTTTAATTGAAATAAGATAATTATATTAATTATGTTTTACAATAAAAAGTAGGATCATAGAGGACTAAATGAGTAATGTTGTCAATATGTGTACTTAAGTTACTATTACAAGTCAAAGTAAAAAAAAAAAATATCTAGTAAAAGTAATTTCTAACTATGCTTCAAAAAAAAGTCTTCTAATTCTTCCTTCAAGAAAACATACAATAAATAAATAAATAAATAAATAAATAAAGGAGAAAGTAATACAATACAAGCATAATTTTTACAATTTCCATATCAAATAAATATGAATTCAATAAATCAATTCCTCAATTCAAAATAAATTATTTAATTATAATAATATAAAACACAAAAAATATAAACAATTGTTAATATGGTACTGTTTTATGTATGGTATATTTATATTCCCATCATGTCAAATAAAAAAATAATTATATCAAAAAAGGGAAAGTAATTTAAACTATACTCGTAAGTTATGAAATTATTAAGACTAAAATTAAAGGGTACGAGTTATAAGTAGTTATTATTTATAAATATATTAAATTAGAAAAACTTAAAATATTAGAAGTTATATTTGTCATTTTATAATAAGAAAAAGGGCACAAAGAAATTCTTGACGAAAAAAATGTCAAATAACTTGAGCATAAATTTAACTACCTTATACATGCTCTTAATAACAACAATTACATGAATAATGTAAAAATCAAGCTAAAAAGATATCAAGAAAATATATAATAAATAAAGGAGAAAGTAATACAATACAAGCATCATTTTTACAACTTTCATTATCAAAAAAAATATGAATTCAATAAATCGATTCATCAATTCATAATTCTTCGAACCCTTATCATTATCGGTATTCATTTCACAAGCCGGTTTTCATTGAAGAATTTTATTCTTCAAGATTAAAACATAAACATAATATCACATGAAATATATATATATATATATATATAGACACACACACACACACATGCACACAATGTTACTACTTCAAATATGAAATAATAGAATGATCATATTTATAAAGATAAAATGATGGAATACCATAAGGTGTTTTAAATTTTAAATTAAATATTTAGGAGTTATGAATATGAAAAGAAGAGTAAATGGCTAAAAACATCCCTCATTTATACCTCAAACTTAAACTACATCCTTATACTACATAATGAACAAAAAAACATCCCTAAACTATCCTCAAAAGTTGCAACTTACATCCCTCTTTTAAAGTCTATCAAGAAACTAACGACTTCAACCAAAAACTGCTACATCTGTACTTCACCTCAGCCATGGACCATTGCATGCGTTAAATTCGATGGGTCTTACAAATTACGTTGCTTGACCGATAATTTTATGATCGGAAAAAAGATATAGGATGAATCAAATTGTTATATAAGAGGGAATAGATCGATCTAATTGTAATTTTATTGAAATAAATATGTTTTTTGTCGTTGACAAGGAAGCTCGCAGTCACTATCCTTCACGGTTCAAGTGTGTATAGGACAACTCTCACTTAAATGTAATAGGCCGCAAACCACACTAAAGATGTAACTATACTGAGCAAGTCTCATCCGACGAGCTTAACCGAGCAAACATGTAGGGAATTTTGTACCTATGAATTCAGGATCATCTTGCTCAACCAACTCAACACCCTTGCGGGCATCATTGAAAAAAATATTATCATCTCAAAATTTGAATATCGAATTACCAATCACGTTCATACTTGCTTTTTGAATAACATGTGATCTCTCTATTAAATATAAAAGCAATGTTAATTGGATAACATGTGAGCTCTCTTTGCTCAACAATTACAATTTTATGTTTCCTTGACGATGAAGTTTTGTTGGGAAGAGGGTGATGCTATTTGGAAAGAAGCAAAGAACAGAAAGGTGGAAATTGATGTTGATCAAGTAACAAAATTATGTGACCCGTAGAATTTGGTGCAACACATGAATTGATCCATGCCCGAGGTGAAGAAGAGATGTCACAATTTTTGGTTGAAGCCATTAGTTTCTGGACAGAATCTAATAGAGGGATGTAAGTTGTAATTTTTTAGGATAGTTTAGGGATGTTTTTTGTTCATTATGTAGTATAAGGATGTAGTTTAAGTTTGAGGTATAATTGAGGGATGTTTTGGCCATTTACTCATGAAAAGAATGAGTTATGAATATTATTAAGAGTGAAAATGGAATAAATGAGTTGTGAATCTAAGACTTTCAATAAAGCAAATAAAGGAGGAATTAAAACAAATAAAGAAGAGAGGAAATAGTGTTTAATGTCTATAGTTACGTGGGAACTATTTCATGAAAATGGATATCAACCTTTGTTGTTTAAATGAATATCAAGAAATAGTTTTAGATTTACTAATAAATTATAAAAATAGAAAAAATTAAGAAAAATGTCAAAAAGTTGAATAAAAAGATTAATGAAATTGAATTTTTTTTTTTTTAACAATCATACTAATTTATTGTGTATAAGTTATTATATTTATTAATGAAGAATTGAGAAGTCACTCCAAATTCCAATCGTGCATTTTCCTTTCTTAATTACATTTAATTATTCTACTTTAATTAAGAAAATAAAGAAAAATAAAGAAAAATATCAAAAATAAAGGAGTAAAAAAAAGATAAATATGAATGGTGGCCTTAGAGAGGTGTCACATCATCTTATATATATATATATATATATATATATATATATATATATATATTATTTTTTATATCAAAACAAAAAAAAATTATGCTTGGTAATATTGTGGTCCTAAAAGAAACAAAAGTGATTACAAGACAAATTTCCAAATATGGATGATTATCTAAGGAATTTGCTCCAAAATTTCTTTTACGTTGCAATTCAAACTTTCTCCGTCCCCCTAAAAATATGTTATCTTTTTATGAGTTGTTAGTTTAATTTGTTTATTCTTCTTAAGTTGTTAGCTTGATGTAAATTGTTGAACATGTGTTAAAAAAATTACCCTAAGTATATGGTTAGCTCCTTAACTTCTTAATAACGACTATGGATTAACCTGTAAATTCCTAGGATTCTTGGCCTTTATAGTCCGCTTGATGAAAGGACGAATTTGTTGCCAGTGTTTATATCCGGGGTGTGGTTAAAGATGAAGTTGTTAAGAACACAGGTTAAGAAGAAGAGATAAACTGGGTAAAATAAAAAACAAAACCAAAAATAAAAAAATAAAAACAAAAATAAAAAATAAAAAAAATAAAAATAAAACATGGGGAAAATAGGGAATTAAGTCATAAATTAGCATGATTTAACTAAATGAGAGAGGGAGTACTGAATAGGATTTACAATATATTTAAAACCAACTCTTTAAATATATACTCTTCCACTTACAATATATATTATATTTGTTGTTATTATATTACTATATTAATATATTGGTAAAAAGTCATAAGTCATAAGATAAGATAGACAAATATTACTATATTACTATATTAAGTATTATATATTTTAAGTATTTAGTAGTAGTACTATTTAGTAGTAGTATAATCTATCTATTTACTGTATTTACTGTATTTTACTGCTTTTACTGTATTTAGTGTATTTACGGTATTTACTATTTTTACTGTTTTTACTGTATTTACATCTAAGCGCATCTATCTATTTACTGTATTTACTGTTTTTACGGTTTTTACTGTTTTTACTGTATTTACATCTAAGCGTTATTTTACATCTAAGCGTTATATTTGGTATCAGAGCGAGAAGTTTTTGGGAACTAATACATATATGAAAAGACATCGTTCGTTTAGACATATAAGATTTACATATTGACATTTATATAGAGAATACAATCTTAGAAGTATAGCTATCAAAAAGGAAAAACAACTAGAAAATAAATATAATATAAAAAACATAGAAGACTTAGACAAGTTAAGTTTAAAAGATCCAGAGTTTAGTAGTAATACTAGGTGGGATATAATAGGTTATGATAATGATATAATTTTGTATAATCAAAGAATACATTGGATAAATAAACGTATTAAAAATGAAGCAATTTTGTTAGGATAATTAATGCAAGCCATAGCTAGAAGCTATAGACAAGTAACTCAGTGGCTTCTAGAAGAAAAATACCATAAAACATACCTTTTGGAGAGAGAATTAGAAATAAGACAACAATTATTACTAGAAGAATCAAACCAAAATATAAAATACCTAAATAGAGAATTAGAATATACTATAAGACAAGTTATAAACTCTAAAAGAAGAATAAAAATATATATAAGAAAACACTTAACAATATACATTTTGGATAAATAGATGCCTTTAGAATATATAAAAAGAATAAGATTAAGAAATAGTTGGCTATACGCAGAATTAAGATATAGATTTGAACTTAGAAATACTCTAAAAGTATTAATAGATTATTTAAATTGGACAGAAGAACAGTTAACTAAATCATTAATAAACGATAAATATCTTATAGATTCATTAATAAAAGACAAACATCTTATAGACTCATTGGTAGAACATAAAGCTAATCTTATTAACGAAATAAACAACATTAAATTAGATATAAAATATACTACTAATAGAATAAAATACTATAAAAGAATTAGTCAAGTTAAAAGTTCACTAGGATAGAAAAATAGATTCTTTAAGATATCTTGAATACTTAGACTTAAGAATACACCCGGAGAAAAAATATAGATCATTACATAAAAATAATAATATTTTAAAGTGTAATTTTTCTGAAGGATAACATATACTACACTCTGAAGATAGGCAATATAATATTTTAATAGACTTAACAATAAATTTTAGTGAAAAAATTCAACAACAAGACAAAACTATAATAAAACTTTTAGAAGAAATAGAGGTAGTACAAAATAAACAATTTAAAATATTAGATAAATTAGAAAAGAATTTAGACTTCTTAAAAGCACAAGAACTAGAAATAGATAGAAAAATCCAATATCTAAATACAAAATTTAATTTAGAAAAAATACCTACTAAAATAGAAATAGAAAAATGGATAAAAACTATAATAGAAAAACCTAAAGAATTAGAAATTAAAAATACTCAAGTAGTAACAAAAATCATAGAACAAGTAGAAAAAATAAATACTAAAATTAGTCATTTAAAAGAAATAATTATAAGACTAGAAAAGATCTCACTTTCATGAGTGAAGAAGATATAAATTATAAAAAGGCATTAGAATATTCAAAAAATTACAATCAAGAACCTATAGGATATTCTAGTTATATTCCCTCTAGCCAAATAGATAAAATAATTCTTAAATAAAACAATACTATAATAGCCTTACTAATAGAATTAAATATAAAAGTAGATAAAATACTAAAAGAAAAACAACCTGAACAACAAGTTCATAATAATACAGAAATAGACAAATTAATAAATCAACTTAAAAAAGTAGAAATAACCCCTCACCCAAAAAAACAAAAAGTAATTAAAAAACCACAAACATGGACTTTCTTTCAAATAGAAGAACAAACCAAGAAAGTAGACCAAGTTTCTCCGAAAATAGAATAGGCAATAATATAATTTCTAGAATATTATCTAAAAGACACTCAAATATAGAAGAAAATCAAGAATTAAATGAAATCATAGACATAGATAGAGATTTACAAATTTTCCAACAAAATCAACTTAAATTATTAAATCCTAAGACATTATATAATGTAAAATATTTTTCTAAAGATAATCAATTATACAGACACTATAGAGAAGAATAGATATCAGCAATAGGAGAAAACTTTGCAAACCTAAATTTAGTAAACCCATCTTTCATAAAGACGGTCAAAAATCCCAAAAGTATGTTAATGCATATGGGATTAATAATTGTAGGAATAAAAGGATTAACTAGAAAGAATTTAGGATCCAAAGTTCTAATTGTATTATACGATGACAGATGGTCAGATTTAAAGAAATCAATAATTGGCTTAACCGAAGTAGACATGACAAATAATGGAGGAGTTGTTTATATTAGTCCAGACTTTTTAATTAATCTAAAAGAATTTGGAAAACATATTAAAATAGGAATCCAGACTAAAGGATATGAAGAAATGAATAATGGGAATAATTTATTAATGTGTGTAGGATTCATTGGAAAAATGACTTTAAGTAGTAATACAAAATTTAAACTCCAAGCAAATGATGTAGTAGAAATAATGAGTAATAAAGGAATAAAATTAATAAAACCAATAAAAATAAATCCAAAAGAATATGCAGGATTAGAATGGAATTTAGATAAACTAAGTAAACCCAACGTATTTACCCCAGAACAACACTTAATGTATACTAGCTCAAAAGGAGAGACATCGATTAGGTTTACAGACTATAAATACACAAGTCAAAAAGAATTAGATGATAATGAAATTGAAAGTACCATGGAAACAGAACAAGAGGAATTTATGAATATAGAATTAATACAAGAAGGATACGAGGTGGAAAGAGCTATAGAAGAAGCAAAAAGACAATACCAAGACAATAATAATATAGTTTTTAAATGTAGATGATGTAAAAAAGGTAAAATGGATATAATGGAAACTATAGAATATTTTAGAATATGTCAGGAAAGAAATGATAATTTAGCATATAGAACAAGCGAATTAGAAGACATAAATGAAGAGCAAGAAACCTTATTCATAACTAGTTACAAAGAATTAATGGAAGAAGCAACAAGCTCTCATAGTGCAAGTCTGTTCCAAAGAACTACAGCAGCTCCAAATATTAACTATAGTACAGGTAATTTGCCTAGAAAACCATGGGTTAGACATGATTAAGAAATAAAAGATAATATTAGACCAGCAGGGAAAAGAATGCCTATAGAAGAACCTATTAGACTACAAGAAGGAGGAAATAAAGGAAAAATATTAAACATAGCAGCCATGATCCACAAATGTGGAATACAGTAATAGACTTATGGAAATGAATAGTGGTAGTAGATTTCATTAAAAATTATCAAGAAAATGATGTTGAGACTATGCATAGATATTTAGAGACATTTTTAGGAGAATCTTGTAAAGCAGTATGGGAATATTATAAACAAACTTTTCCACAAGAATTCCAAGCACTAATAGAAATAGGACCAAACCCATATAATTTCACTAATAAAATACATGTGTTATTAACAGGAGAAGACCCAAATAATGGATTAGTGGCATAACAAAGAAATGCTCTAATAAAATTAGAACAGTTAAGTATATCTAATTGGATACATATAAAGAATTTTCTTAAAGACTATTTTTACTATTGTACTATTAGTAGAAATACATTTAATGAAGAATTAGGAAAAAAGTTATTAAATAAGTTGCCAAAAGCATTAGGACGAGAAATAGAAGAAAGATGGTATAAAAGAGAAGGAGTGGTGCAAGACCCTACACTTTTATGGTCGATAGGACAAAAAATAAATTACATAATGGAAATACTAACAGAAAAATGTACTAATATACAAATACGAAAACAATTAAAACAAAATGAAATGAATTTTTGTAAAACAATGATATATACTACCCAAAGTTATGATAAAGAACCTAGTAAACCAAGAAAATATAATAGAAGAATAGACCAATGCCGAAGGCCATATAGATACAAAAAATACTTCTCAAGAAAGCATCAGCTAGAAAACCATATTTAAATAGAAATAGACATGTTAGAAAATATAGAAATGATAGGAATTATAAAAATAAATTAGAATGTTATACTTGTGGAAGTATAGAACACTTAGCCAATACATGCCCAAAGAGGAATAACATGAAAACTAGAAATTCTCAATTAATAGAAGACTTTCAAGAAACCTTATTAAATGTAGATGAATATATGTCAGACACAGAAAGTATATATTTTGTGGTAAGTATAGAGACCGCAGAGGAAAGAGACATTCAATTAGACACGTCTGATTCAGAGGATGATAATTTAATTAATGAAATAGGATTAGAAAAATTAGAACTAAAAGAAGAAGATTTAAATTATACAATGATGAACATATATCAAGATTGTAATCATGAATTTGAAAGACAAAAAGGAATAGATAGCAATCAATGTAGTATATGTAAATGGTATCCTAGTAAAATAAATAGAGCTAAATGTAAAAATTGTTCTATGGAAGCATGTATAAGTTGTATAGAAAATAAATTAAAACAACAAGTAGCCAAAAAACAAGAACAAGTTCAAACAAAAGACCATGCTACTAATCTAAGACTAATAACCTTAGAAACTAGAATGAATGGCTTAGAACAAAGACTAACTACAATAGAAAAAGGAAAACAAAAAATAGATATAGACAATATACAATCACAAGGTACAATATATTTAGATCAAATAGAAAGTGAATTAATGAATATTGAAGAAAATAATACTAGTTTTATATGCAATGAAGATAAAAATTTCGGAACAATAAAAATACTAGTAAGAATAAAAATAAAAGATATAGAAATAGAAACTTTAGTATTAGTAGATACAGGTTGTACTAGCCGTCTTCTTAATAAGAAAATAATACCTCAACATATACTACCAACACTAAAGACTTTAAAAGAACCAATAACAGCTATACAAATGGATGGAACATACAACATTTATGATAAATATATAGAAAAAGCACAAATAAGCTTTATTAATACATGTAACAAGTTCTACAAACCAACGTATAATATGTATAAAATTTTAGTAAGAGATTTAAATATTAAAACTGATTTAGTATTAGGCTTACAATTCCTTATACAAAATAATGGAAGTTGTTTATTTTCTAGAGATGGAATAATGTTATTTAGAAATACAACATATACTCCAGTACAAATTAATAAAATTCATACCAAAGAATTACCTAATAAAGACAATAGAATAATGAATAAAATATCAACTCCACATTGTGACGACTATGGCAATAATGGCAGTTGTTCAAAAAACCTATATGAAGAAAAACAAGAAGAAAACTATATAGAAAATACATACATAGAAGACATAGAAAAAGACTATAACTTAATAAATGTAGAAACAAAATTTTATAATTTTCAAAAAGGAATAAATACTATAGAAAAAATAAAAAATCCTCAAGACTTAGAAAATATAATAGCAATATTAGATGAAATGGAAATAATAGGAGAAAAACCATTGATACACTGGGGAAGTAATAAAATTATGTGTAAACTAGACATAATAAATCCCGAGTATACTATAAAAACAGCAACAATAGAAGCAAATAATGAAGACACTGAAGAATTTACTAAACAGATAAAAGAATTACTTAAATTAGAGGTAATAAGAAGATCCACATCTAGACATAGATCAGCAGCTTTTATGGTTAGAAATCATAGTGAACAAGTAAGAGGAAAAGCTCGCATGGTAATAAATTATAAAAGGTTAAATGACAATTCTAGAACAGATGCATATAAATTACCAGACAAAAACGAGTTAATCAATAGAATACAAGGTAAAAACATATTTAGTAAATTTGACTGTAAATCAGGATACTTGCAGGTAAAAATGCACCAGGAAATCATAGAATGGACAGCATTCACTTGTCCTGAAGGACATTTTGAATGGCTAGTCATGCCTTTTGGCTTAAAAACAGCTCCTCCTATCTTCCAAAGAAAGATGGATGATATGTTCGGAGATTATAAGAATTTGGTATTAGTATATGTAGACGATATTTTAGTATTTAGTAAAAATATAAAAGAGCATTTAAGATACCTACAGACAGTATTTAGATTATTTGTAAAATACGGAATAATAATTAGTAAAAAGAAAATGGAACTATGTAAGACACATATAAATTTCTTAGGAGTAACTTTAGGAGAAGGAAAGGTGAAATTACAACCACATATAGCTAAAAAAGTATTAGACATGCCAGATAAGCTAGATAATACAAAAGAATTACAAAAATTTTAAGGATTAGTAAATTATGCGAGAAATTTTATTCAAGACTTAGGAAAAATAGTAGGTCCATTATATGCAAAGACAGGTAGTAAAGGACAAAAACACTTTAATATAGAAGACATTAAATTAGTTCAACAAATTAATGATAAAGTTAAAAATATACCAGACTTACAAATATCCCTAGAGTCAGACTATTTAATAGTCCAAATAGATGGTAGTAAATTAGGATGGGGAGCTATATTAAAATCAAGACCAAATAAATATAGTCCAAAAAATGAAGAAAAAATATGTGCCTACCAAAGTGGACAATACAAAGAAAAAGGTAATATGAGTAGTATAGATGCAGAAGTGTTAGCTGTAATATATGGATTAAATAGTTTTAAATTATACATTTTAAACAAAAATGAAGTATTAGTAAGAATAGACTGCGAAGCAATAGTTAAATTCCATGAAAAAATAAATAGTAAAGCTAGTAGTAAACGTAGATGGTTAAACTTTATGGATATAATATCTATATACAATAATATTATTTTTGAATATATTAAAGGAAAAGATAATGATTTAGTAGATAAACTAAGTAGACTACAATTAAAAACTAACTAAATTTTATTTCAATATGAGACCAAGCATGAGACCAACTGGCCAAACGCCAGAAGACAAAGGCAAGGGCATCGTCCAGCCAGATACATATGCTCAGACATTATTAGGAAGACAAAATTTCAGACCATTAAGCACAACAGACAAATTAATGGAGAGAATTTATTTTGGTAAGTATAATTTAATTTCATATTCTAAGTGCAATTTATCATTTAGAGTAGTTCTAGATTGTAATTTAGACAAGGCTTAACAATGTTTAATAGATAGCTTATGGTTTGCATACAATAAAAAAGACACTAAGTATGTTATAGCAACTTGTAATGCTTTATGTCAATACTTTTCAGACAAAAATAAAGATAGTAAATTTAAATATTATGTAGTTATACATGGTAAAACCAAAGGTATTTTCCAAACTTGGATAGAAGTAATAGATTCTATAAATGAGATAAAAAAAATCCGCTTTTTAAAGGTTTTAATAATTTCACTGAAGCTTTAGACTATGCAAGAGGAATACTTGGGCCAAATTATTATATTTCACCAGCCCTTAGACAAAACCCAAACCAAATACCTCAATACAATATCCAAAAAGATTCAGAAAAAATAATATTTTGTGATCATTGTACATCCATTACTGAGGGTTTCAAGAGACTCAATGCCAAAAATGAAATCCTTATTCAAGAAAATATGAGACTAGTGAAACAACTCGAGACATTTCAGAGCAAATACTAGCCAAGAACAGAAGAAGACATGAGTTCTCCATCTCACTTAAAAATGGATGAGACGGGTGTGCATTCCCTTCTGAATGCTAAGAACTCTACTGTATCGGAGCATGATACAACTAGTCCGGTTCAAACGGTGATCGGTAAAGACTTATCAAACCAGTTGATGGCTGTCACTTTGCCAAAAAGTGATATAGAGGAGTCTTCTTCCTCACGAAGGAGATTACCTAAATATTTTCAGAAAGACTCATTAAGAAAAAATGAAGTATTAAAAAAGAAAAAAATGAAAAATTAAAAAAAATAATCAAACAAACTTAAGAAAAAAAAGTTCACGACAAAAGCCAAGACAAACATATTAGTAAAGACATTCCCAGTAATGGCTCAGAAAACAATAGTCACAGTCCTTCCCTATTAGACGAGGAACAGATAAATAATATTCAAGACTCACAAGACCCTTATGAAGATGATGACTCAGGCATGAGTTTTGATACTATTGCATTACACAATCTAGACACTTAACCATTTTTAGACACTTAACCATTTTATATTACTTCATTTCATACACTACGAATATAATTGAAGTAAAGAAAAGTTACTACAAGGATAAGATGGAAAAAAGAAAAATACAAGAAAGGCATGGGAATGGCAAAAAAGACAAGGATATACAAAGTCAAGAATGGCAATACAAAAAAGACAAAAAGTTATGGGCATGAAAGTTGATTGAAAAAAGTAAAAGAATGACATAATACAAAGTCAAAAATGGCATGACAAGACAAGTCATAATAACAAATCAATAAGATGCAAAGAAAGTCGGAAGGTTGGCAAGAAAAGATAGAAAGATTGGCAAGAAGTTATGGGAAATAATGAAAAAAAGTAAATAATGGCATGGTTAGGTAGACTTCATCACAAAGTAAAGAATGACAAAGTTCGGTAGACTTTATCACAAAGAGGAAAAAGACAAAATGAGAAGGACAAGAAGATATGGAGAGTTATATCAAGCATGGGATACAAAGATAAAAATTATATATATATACATATATATATATGTTAGGTGGGGATGTCCACTACGTGTCCTGTAAAAATGAGTGTGTTGTCACTTTATCATTACCCTCCAAAAAAGGGAAAAACTGTTGACATAGCACGCGTCTGTCAAATAATTGAGTCTGTAATATAAGTCAAAAAGATGAACTTAATGATGCATGTGATGATGGGGCCCAATGAGTACCCGGCTGGCATTATTAAAGGAATCTTATCGAGTTGCCGGCCATTAATAATTAAGGCCACGTAGTAGTGTCATTTTGGTCTTTTTAGTTTTCCTAAAGTCCTATATAAGACAGTAGGTAAAGAGAGGAAAAAGCAGAATGAAAAAGAGTGAAGTCGAGAGCGGAAAAAAAGAGTGGAAAAGTTAGAAAATTTCCAACATACTTTCCTCCCTACATATTCCTCTATGTACCAAAAATCCTCCCTTGTATATTAAAGTTTGTAAAATAAAAATAAGTGTGTTTGAGTTTTAAAGTTTTTGAAGTTTTTTCAAAGTCCCTCGGGGGTTCCCGAAAGGGAAACCTCTCTCAGTTTATCATGTAAGTTTTACAATATTTACTTCCCGAAATTCCTCCCAAAAATATATTATCTTTTTATGTTAAATTTTAAGCTGTTAGTTTAATATTTGTATTTTTCTTAAGTTGTTAGTTTAATGTAAAATTGTTGTACATGTGTTAAAAAATTACCCTAAGTATATGGTTAGCTCCTTAACTTCTTAATAACGACTATGGATTAACCTGTAAATTCCTAGGATTCTTGGCCTTTATAGTCCACTTGATGAAAGGACGAATTTGTTGCCAGTTTTTATAACTGGGGTGTGATTAAAGATGAAGTTGTTAAGAACACAGGTTAAGAAGAAGAGATGAACTGGGTAAAATAAAAAACAAAAACAAAAATAAAAAATAAAAGATAAAAAAAAATAAAAATAACATGGCGAAAATAGGGAATTAAGTCATAAATTAGCATGATTTAACTAAATGAGAGAGGGAGTACTGAGTAGGATTTACAATATATTTGAAACCAACTCTTTAAATATATACTCTTCGACTTACAATATATATTATATTTTTTGTCATTATATTACTATATTAATATATTGGTAAAAAGTCATAAGTCATAAGATAAGATAGAAAAATATTACTATATTACTATATTAAGTATTATATATTTTAAGTATTTAGTAGTAGTACTATTTAGTAGTAGTATAATCTATCTATTTGTTGTATTTACTGTATTTACTGTTTTTACTATTTTTTACTGTATTTACATCTAAGCGTTATTTTACATCTAAGCGTTATATTTGGTATCATTGGAAAAATGACTTTAAGTAGTAACACAAAATTTAAACTCCAAGTAAATGATGTAGTAGAAATAATGGATAATAAAGGAATAAAATTAATAAAACCAATAAAAATAAATCCAGAAGAATATGCAGGATTAGAATGGAATTTAGATAAGCTAAGTAAACCCAAAGTATTTGCGCCAGAACAACACTTAATGTATACTAGCTCAAAAGGAGAGACATCGATTAAGTTTACAGACTATAAATACACAAGTCAAAAAGAATTATTTCTTATTAGTTATGGTTCTGAAGATCGTTCGAATTAGTTATTAGTGAAGTGTTCTATTAGATATATGAACAGTATAATGTTGTTACTTTTTTAGAGTAGTGTTAAACAAGGTTCTTCCCTTTATCCTCTCTGTTGAATTAATTAAGTATATGTGACTGCTCCTGACGCTTTATTAATTGAAGGTATATGTATGTTTTGCTATTATGAAGGAAGCCAATTGTTACACTTCTAGCATAGGATTATTTTATGGCAGATCATTTCTTATTATTAAAGTATAAGATGGTTGAAGTAGAGGTGGGGGTGGGGTGGGGTGGACTACTTAGAAAATTACCTATGGAGTTAA
This sequence comes from Solanum pinnatisectum, assembly GCA_035578085.1. NCBI lineage: Eukaryota > Viridiplantae > Streptophyta > Magnoliopsida > Solanales > Solanaceae > Solanum > Solanum pinnatisectum. Next base: position 20,365,513 of record CM069077.1, read on the forward strand.
TAAATTGCGAATTGTTTACATTATTTTTTTAGATGTATGATTTTATTTTAACTTGTGTAGATATAATAACTATCTCTTTCAACAGTATATTGCTTATTTTGGCAAGATTTGTACAATAAAATAGACCAAAATCTCATTATGACGTCTGGGTGATCCATTCATCTTGTTGATGGTGGCTGCATTTTTCATAAAGGATTTTTATTGAGAACAACGAAACGAATTGGTGAGGAACCGAAAAAATATCTATTGAAATATAAAAGGATTAGGATTTCCAAAAAAATGGTAACGGACAAATAAGGTATAAAGTTAAATGCATTTATTATAGTCAAAGGGTAATTTTGATTATTTCTTAAAAAAAAACTCAACTTTGACCGCTTTTGAAATCCCAAATGTAATATTTTCCCACTTCCTTTGATTAGCACTTCCAATAAAATGGTAATAATTTTTGGACAAATAAATTTAAAAGGTTAAATGTATATATTATAATCAAAGGGTAATTTTGAATATTTCTTTTTAAAAAAAACTCAACTTTGACATGTTTTGAATTTTGGAAACTCCTAATGCAAAAGTGTGAGCTGATATATGGAGGAAATTGGCAAATATAATAATTTGTATTGAATAATGAAAACACAACTCTTCAATTTCTGTAAAAAATTTATAACTATGAGCTCAAGATAACATAAATTAAATAATTTAATAAATGACATTTATAAATAACATACATTGTATGTATGTGTAGTTAATGGGGTAGTGAAAATGACTCTTTCTGAAATTATTTTTATCTCTTTAAAGTATTTTTGAACTTACAATATTAGTGTTATAAAAAATCATATAAAGTCATAAGCTATTGCAAGTTTTTATAGTAATTATTTTATTAAATTATATACCTATTATTTATTTTTAATTATTTATAATCATTCCGGAAATGTATAAACTAGTTTTAGAAAGCTTGCAAAATGAGAAGTCATTTTTTCTTATCATTATTTTAGCTATTATTAACATTTAGTATGACAAAATTTAAAAAAGCAACGTCCTTTAAATATTAGTTGTTTCTAAATTAACGTAGCCAAGAATTTGAAATGTTTTGACATTTTGTTTATCTAAACACGCATAATTTTTTTTTCGAACCTGAAACATGTAATTAAGCCTTGGGTGAATTATAATTTTATTTTTACTATTTAATTAATTAAATAATTTATAACATTTTAATATAACGAAGGGGTAAAATGGTAATCCAACTTTAAAGGTTGGAGCTTCCCACTTTTAGTAATATATGATATATAATGATTAAGAGATTGTCTTTAGTGTAGTTAGAGACTTGTATATCAACACAAGTACAACTTATAAGTAAGATCCTTAAATTGTCCTAAAAACAAGTAGCAACTCCAATGTTTCAATTTATGCCATAAAAAATTGAATAGATGCATATAGTTTAAAAATGAAAATGAAGCTCACTGTTAAAATTAGTGATTATAAACATGTCATGACATTTATATATGTGGCCATAAGACTTTTAAAACTTGTGGTCTTAAATATTTCATAACATTTCGGTAAAAATCATATCATAGTAATTGTTATACTTATATCAAGTTGCTGCAGATCAAGAGGATGGAGAAGCTAGCTAATAGTAGATGTGAAGAAGTTGGTCCAAAGAATAGCAGTCGATACTGTTTGTGTACTTAAATGGTGACAATCCGCATTTTGAAATGGTTATTAAAATGGCACACACTACTTGTATGGTAAGGTTTAATAGTTTGTACATTGTGTTTTCAGATTTGCTAGACTTTTCATTCCTTTACATACTAATTATTTTTCCCTAAAATCTAATGATCATGTTTGTTTGATGAATATGTTTATTAGACTATCCCGATGAAAATCGCCCAAAGTACAGACATAATCAACATGAAGAATATGAGGCTAGTTAATGAAGAAGGAGTAGAATGGGGAGTGGAAATAGAGTATTATAGGAGTATGGTTATCATAAAAGGAGGATGGACTACATTTCGAAAAGATATCAACATAGCTAATGGTGAAACTTGTCGCTTCAAGTTGATTCGGGGCCATATTGCAAATGTTTTGCAGTTTCAGAAGATCCCAACACCCCATTACTTGCAATAAATTAGCTACAATTTCTTTGGATTGCATTTTGGCTATTTTAGTTTGTCTTAGGAAGATGTTAGGCAGATGTTATATTTGTTTGCTTTAAAAAGACGGACAAACGTGCACTTCATTGCTAGGGTACCTAGCTTCAGATAGATTTCTCCATCAATTGTCTTTCTTATAACTGCAAGTATATGTATTCATCAAGTGCTCTAGTAAGCATTTTATTTTGTAAACATTATAGAACGTTACTCTTACTTGGTTTTGGCTTATATATTTTAAAATCTTTTTTTCTAGTCGTCAATTATTTACTAGCAAATGAATTATTATTTTGCAGCTTTGTGAAAAGTTATAAGTAACGATGGAAGAAGAGAGAGAAAATCTACCTTATCACTTACTTTAATATCGCCTTCGTCCTAAAATAGTTATTGCGTTCCATTTCTTGAGACCTAAATCCACTATCCCCACCAGATAAATGAGGATTAGAATTAAGCCAGGACAGGGGACCGGAAGAGAAAAAGAAGTCTTTCAAAACATACTAATTTCTCCCTATCTCCTTCAAGATGGAATCACCTAACAAGGCCCAAAACATTGTAAAAAATATGCTCATGGATGAGCAGCGCTCAAGCCTTAATAAGGATGAACAACAAAAAGATAAGAAACTACCACAAGAGGATGAAAAAGGTAACCACATATTATTAATTATTATCCAATGAAGAAAAAAGAAGAATCTATAAACCATGGATACATTCCATTAAATGGGCAAAAAAGAATAACCTCAACTATCTAAAAGAGACATTGATGAGCATGAACTACTCAACTTAAGGACTCAAAGATACTTCTCATCTCAAGATTGTTCGACTTATAGGGTTCATGCGAAATTATGGGCATGAACACTTCAACTCAAGGACTTCATGGGTAACATGTAATAGTCCCATGATTAGAAATATAATCTCAAAGGGGATTAGGAACTCATTACTCAAGACTTATAACTTGAAGATACTACTCCTCTCAAAGGTACTCAACTGATGGAGTTCATACGGAAGTTATGGGCATGAACAACTCGCCTCAAGGGTCAAAATATCAATAAGGAACTCATGTATATGCTCTTCTCATTCTCATACTTACTTACTCAAAACTTAACTCAAATCGGTGATGGATCTCAACGGATTCACAATTGAACTCAAAGGCTTTATTGAACTCTACTCTTACTCTCTCTTGAATGTGAATTATGAATTCAGGAGTTATGGTTCATGATATGAAATATCCTTCAATGATAAAGTAGGCTCATGAATACATTCCTCTTACTCTCATACTCACTTGTTCGAGTGTTGAAACAAATTACTAGAAGTTGTAGAAGACTCCTCAAAAGGGACTCGAAGAGACTTTCTCGAAATGTTCGAATGAACTCTCAAGACTTAACTCTTAACTCTACCTTGAAATTGAATTATAAATTCAAGGTTTATGAATGATTTCTAGGTGTTTAGAAGTCATTTAGAGTAGTTAGAATCAATAGGAAGTGTTAGTACACTTTAGAAAAACTTAGATAGGGTAAACGACGAAAAACAGGTTGGGGCGGATGGACCGGGCGCACTTCTGGCACGCCGCACCAGCCCCTTCCTATCAGAGAGCCATTTCTGGTGCTACGGTGGTGCGCCGCGCCAGCCATCTAGGTGCTACGGGGGCGCATCGCGCCAGCTTTCCCCAAGGTGAATTCCTAACGAATTTTCTTCTTATTTTCTGGCCTTAAATCATTTTTAATAGATTTCTTTTCTCAAGTTTTCCTTAGATTCAGTTACCCAACCTAAGTACACACTAATCCACTCAAAAAAACACCCACAACAATCACTTTCATCTCAAGAAATCATTAAAATCCCAACAAAACAAGATTTAGAATGAACTTCAAGAACACCTATCAAGAACTTAAATCCTTCAACTTTTGAGAATGAAATTTCACTGAAAATAACATGTTTGGCGTGTGGGTGAACAAACCCAACACTGTGGAAGCTTACATACCTCTTAGGGATCAAATCCATGGCAAACATCCGCAAGAGAACTCAAGAACTTCAACGAACGCCTTGATCCTTTCCTCTTTTCTCCTCTTTTCTCTTCCTTTCCCTTCTTGAACTCTCAACTAAAATCCTAGGCGTATTTTAGGATTATAAAACTGAACCCAATAGGATTAGACCCCTAAAACATTACCAAAAATGAATTAAATCTGATTGGTTAAGGAAAAGACCAAAATACCCCTTACTATTTCCAGTTTTGACTTTCCTTATCTAGACAGCCCAACTTCGAATGGACATATCTCCTTCATACAAACTCAAAACTGAGAAAACTCGGTGGTGTTGGAAAGATAATTCAAAGATATTTCCTACAGTATCTAGCACACCTAACTCATCCTGATCTAGGAGTTATGGTCGTTTGAAGTCGACCCAAAACTCATACTTAGCTTAACTCAAGGTGCTACATCTAGTGACCTTAACACTTAAGAAATTTTTAATTCCTTGGTAAAATCTCACTCACTACAAAGAACGGTTCGAGTCTTAGTTTGAAAATTTTTCTGGGGTGTTACAATATCTCCCCCTTGGGATCATTCGTCCTCGAATGATGATTGGACTGGGTATGGAACGGGGTTACTCTTACTAAGGTCTGAGTATAATTTAGTCTCTTACTATATTCAAGCTTAACCCAAATCCTTAGGTTCGGGTTCTATACCTCTCTATAAGGAATCTCATCTCAAAACAATTACTCTTTACCACCACATTCAAGCTTAGTACTCTAACAACTCCATGAGCTTCTACTAACCAACTCCTTCGGATCCAACTAAGGGCTCTCATTTAACTATTTCTCATAGTAACACCTAATCTTCTTCTTCCTCCTTAATAACCTTAGATGGAATTATCACACCATCACTTACACGATAAGAACATCAACCTCCTCTTTCTAACGTCACTCCATTACAAAAAGGACCTCTAAAAAGATATCCCCCAAACTCTTTGGAATTCATTACCATCTTAATCTCACTCGACTCCATTTCTCATCTTGTCATCTCCCCCTTAGGTCTAAAGCTAACACTTCAAAGCTATGGATCTATTCCATATCGACAACTAAATTATGCTATCTTGGCATACATGAAAAAAAATCATTAACTTAATTGGAGCCTCGTATGGTAATATACCATCTCGGCACACTTCTTAATGCTCTTGTGACTTAGCCACACTTTGTTGCCCTTATCTAATGGTTAGGGTCTCTAACTTGTACCACTCATATCTATTGTTGCTAATCACCTCAACTCCTCACCTACTTTATGTCAAGTTTTCTAGATCAAATCTCAAGACTAACATCATCACCCTAATGCTGCCATTCTTTTGATCATGACACTCATCTCAAATTCAAGTTTAATGTTTATTACTAAACCTGAATATCAATACGATTGCTCACCTACTATACTATACTTCATTATTTGATCAGTTCTGTAACTTTATGAACTTCATGACCCTCTCAACAAATCATAAGCCTAGCTTAGATCTATCACTTCATAAATACCCTGCTCTCTTATTCAACACATGAATTTAGTCTCCTCAAATACGATGGCACATCGACACGAACTCTATTTTGGTTAACAAATATATACTCTATCTCATCTTGACTAGAAACTCTTACTCTACCCATAAGGGAAAACTCCTCATCAATAACTTACTTGCTGCATGACTATAATAACATAGCTTGCCTCATCACTATCTCCCCTACTTAAATTACTAAACCTCTGCATACTTTCCTCTAACTCTGGGCTCTTTCACTACTATTGCTCATGATCTCGTAACTCAAGCTACCTTTTTGGTTGAAAATACTACCCAAGCTCTAATCATACTTCTTAAAAAGGATCTCAGCTGAAACAAGGCATAAGGAAAAGAGTACAAGTCGCTTTAAGCTCAAATACACAATTCATATAGTTATGGGTGCATTCCTCTGAAACTGAACACTTAACTTACTCTTGGGCTTCTTTCAAGACCCTCAGGAGTCTCATGACTTTCTCAAGACTATTGCTAAGAACAACTCATCCATAAGGATCTTTATGCTTTACTTTTCAACCACCTCTAGTATGACGGGTAGTCGAAAGAATCTGAGAAAGGTACGAGTATGAATAAATCTCTATGACATAGATCTATAGCATGATTAAGGGTATCAAAAATAGGAAACTTTTCTTAAATGTATGTAGTCACTTATTTATAGAAGTGGGCCCCTCACAACCACAAATAAGATTGTCACGCCCCGAGCCTACACCCTGAGTGAGACTGGCACTCAGAACCATTGCTGGCCCCAAGCGAACCCTTAGCCTGGCTTACTTACTCAGCGGAAGACTATATGTATATTTATAATGATCAAAATCACTATACTCACTTGAATAATATCATAACTTAGAATGTTTAAAAGTCAACATTCAGCTTGGCCAAAATGGCAACCTTAAGTCTCAAAAACATAAGCCAATAATAAAGTAGTGACAAATGAATTTAACTATCTGACTGTCTGTTTATGAAGCCTCTAAACAATTGAGATGGATATTGGGACAGGCCCACGACATCCTAATGAACTAATAATAAATAAAAGCAATAAAAGGAGTCCTCTAAAATGCAAGGAGGCTCAACAACAGACTCTGAACTGCTCACTGGATCAACGATGCGCTGGATGCTGATCCTAGTTACCTGTGTCTGCATCATAATAAGATGCAGGCCAACTGGAATCAGTACATTGAATGTACAAGTATGCAAGTTGAAATGCTAAACACAATATAGGCTTAAAAGGAATATGAAGAACTTACCTGGCTCAACTCAACTCAACATAACTAAACTCATTTCAATATAAAGTAGTTTAAAACAAGTGAAATATAAAGAAAAGTTGTTTAAAATATGATGTCAACAATGTGTATATGCAAAGATACATTGTAATACCCCGTATTCAAAACAGACCAAAAATGTAGATTTTGAGAAGCTGCAGGTGTAACCCGCGGACCGTAGGTCAAACTATGGCCCGTGATGGTGGTCTGTAGTTCACCACTGTAACCCCTCCCCAAACCTAAGTCAGAAGATCGGCTAAGTCTCAACCCAAGGACAGACCCACAGTTCATAGGTCAGACCACGATCCATGGTCTGTGTCCGTGGATCGAGGCCTCCTTTACCCAACCTTTGACACAAACGAGAGCCAACCAGCATGGACCATCGTTCGATTCACCATACATAGGTCTTACCGTAGGTGAGGGTCAGCAGCCAGTCAGAGGAAAATTATTGATTGGGTCAATTTCAAATGGTAATTACTCCCAGCACAAAAGGAATTATGTGTCCCATGACCTATGATATGATAGATAGTTGAATCCTCTTTCCAACGCCACCGAGTTTTCTAAAATCCGACCTCCGAGTAAAAAGTTATGCTCGTTTTAGTGAAGCCCTGTCAGGCAGACTTAACCTACGACCCCAATCTACGGACCGTAGATTGACCTACAGCCCGTAGGTCCCGTCTGTCGATCACTTTGACAGTAGTTAAGTCAAGGGTCTTTTGGTCTTTTCCTATTTTGTTTAACCCCTAAGCTACGTTGTTTAGACCCTAAATTATGAGGTTTTAGTAAGTTTAAGCCTAGAAACATAACTAGAACTTACCTAAGTCAAATCATTAATCAAAACTTAGAAAATTAGAAGCGTAAGAAGAGAAAGAGGCGACCAACCCTAGTTCAAGAGCGCAGCAAGGTTCCATCAGTTCCAGCCCTGAAATCTAAGGATTTCTTCGTGGAATTTGTCACCAGGTATGTGGAATTTCACTAGTGGGTTCCTTTCACCCATTAGGTCCCTAGTTTTCAGTTAGTTTCTTGATTCCCTTATTATGACTAGACCTAGGGTTTCTTGAATGTTAGAATTATTGGGTTCTTAGCTGTTAGAATGATCCAAATCAAATTAGTATGTTAATATTCAGTTTATTGCGTGAATTCCAGAACCCTAGTTATGCATTTCTTTAGTTCTTGAATTACACATGCTAGGTCAGATATTTCAGTTATTCAGTTATACATGCCTCAATTATTAATGCATCAATATTAGTTTAATTGTTGCATTCTCAGTTTGCATGTTCAGTCTGAGCTATCCAGTAACTTATAGAAATTCAGTCATAATGTGTTAATCACTTAATTCATTGGGAGTAGCATAATACCGAGTTGGACTAGGGTTCAGCATACCCAAATAGTCCTAGAACTACTAGCCACGTATGTTGTAAGTCCCCTATGTGGGCATTATTTCAGTGATCATGCCAGCATGCCTCTATACCTCTGGTAGGGTATATTAGGTCCTCTCGATGGGGCGTATACATCGAACTCCACATTTAGCTCATGTGGTTTTATTGTCGGTTATTAGTAGCTCTGATAATTCAGTCAAATCATATTGCATTGACCATTTATCAGTATATCCAGTATTTAGTTTTAGCATGTTATAAATTGGTCACTGCATTCAGTTATCTCAACATTCAGTATCTATATCATGTTCAGATTATGTCATTGCTTATTTGCTTTATTCAGTTATATGTTATTTCAGCTGTATTCTATCCTGCATACTCGGTACCTTTCAAGTACTGACGCATACTCTGCGTTACATCTTCTCGTGATGTAGGTTCAGGTTCTCAGCATCCAGATCATGTTTATATCGGTCCCCGATCTCCAGTTCAGCAGAATCAGTGGTGAGTCTTCATTCCCCGAGGACAATAGTCATGAGTTTCTTTTCAATTATTTTAGTCCTTTAGTTTCAGTTTTGCTAGACTTAGCTGGGGTCTGTCCCAACATTTCTAGTAAGTTAGAGACTATTTTCAGACATAGATAGATTCAGCTTAGTATTAAGTTAATATCTTTCTTGTGATCACTTGTGGTCCTAGGTTCCGTGTCCGCGTATCGGTGGTAGCTAGGGGCCTGACAAACTTGGTATCAGAGCACTAAGTTTAAGTGTCCTAGGATGTCTGAAAAGCTGCACTAGATAGAGTCCTTTTCATGAATTTGTAGTGCACACCACATATAATGAGGGGGAGGCTATAAAGTGTCTTAGGAAAAATCTTCATTTTCTTGTTACCCTTATCGTGCGTAAGGTATGATCTAATTCCATTCTAACTCGACGTTTTATGTTTCAGTGTGATCATGCCTCCTCGTAGAGCTAACGCCAGGAATGTGAATGCCAGGAACGCAAACGCAGCTCCTCCAGTCCCTGATCAAGAAGTATCAAATGCAGAGTTCAGAAATGCCATTCAGATGTTGGCTTAGAGTGTGGCCAACCAGAAAAATCAATTGGCTCCAGTTCCAGAAATGCCAATGTTGGGTTAGCTGCGGCCAGGGTGCGAGACTTTGTTAGGATGAATCCGCCAGAGTTCTTAGGATCGCAAGTTGGAGAAGATCCCCAAAACTTCATTGATGATGTCAAAAAGATCTTTGAAGTGATGCAGGTAACTAGGAATGATCGGGTTGAGTTAGCATCGTATCAACTGAAAATGTAGCTCATATCTGGTATACTTAGTGGAAAGAGAATAGTGGTATAGATGCAACTTCTATTACTTGGGATTGTTTTAGTGAAACCTTTCTGGACAGGTTTTTCCCCATAGAGTTGAGAAAAGCAAGGGCCTAGGAATTTATGAACTTAAGGCAGGGTATTATGACGGTCCAAGATTATGGGCTCAAGTTTAATCAACCCTCCAGGTATGCTCCTCACATGGTTGCTGAATCTAGGGCTCAGATGAATAAGTTTTTTTATGGGGTGTCAGACTTAGTGAAAATAAAGTGCAGGAATGCTATGTTGTTGGGAGACATGAACATCTCTAGGCTCATGACTCATGATCAGTAGGTTGAGGGTGATAAGCATAGGGAACAGGCTAAGGAGACTAAGAAATCAAGAACAGGTAACTATGAGTATTCCTAATAGAAATTGGGTGGTGGAAATCGCTCGCAGTTTCAGCAGAAGTCTTCGACTCCAGCACCTTCATCAGCCAGTATTCCATCCTTCAAGTTTCGAAATAATCAGAAAGGTAGAGCATCAGGCTCTAAGTCTCAAGGTAGTATTTCAGGCACCAAAACCTACCCAACTTGCCCTAAGAGTGGTAAGAACCATCCGGGTGAGTGTCTTGAAGGAAAAGAAGGATGTTTTGGGTGTGGTCAATCTGGTCACACGTTGAGGGATTGTCCTTTTAGATAGGGCCAAGGAGGAAATAATGGTAGAGCTCAGTCTACAACTTCAGCAGCGCCAGCAGGTCGCCCGACTCAGCAGGGTAACTCATCTGGTACAGGTGGCGGACAGTGCCAAAACAGGCTCTATGTTTTTCAGGTTCATCAAGATTAGAAAGATTCTCGTGATATATATCACTGGTACGTTACGAGTCTTTGATCTTGATGTTTATGCATTGTTAGATACTTTGTCTTTTGTAACTCCTTACATAGCAGTCCAATTCAGTGTTAGCCCAGAAACTCTTTCAGAACCCTTCTCAGTCTCTACTCCAGTCGATGACCTAGTTATGGCTAGACGGGTATATAGAAATTGCCCTGTCACAGTCTCTCAGAAATTCACCTCCACAGATCTTGTAGAGTTAGAAATGGTAGACTTTGATATTATTCTAGGCATAGATTGGTTACATTCCTGTTATGCCTCAGTCAATTGTAGAACTAGGATTGTTCGTTTTCAGTTTCTAAATGAACCAATCTTAGAATGGAAGGGCAGTAGCTTAGCGCCTATGAGTCAATTCATTTATTACCTTAAGGCCAGAAAGATGATCTTTAAGGGTTATCTCTATCATCTAGTTCGGGTTAAGGATTCTAGTTTCGAATCCCCAACTCTTGAGTCAGTCCCTGTAGTCAATGAGTTTCCAGAAGTGTTTCCAGATGATCTTCCCGGAGTTCCTCCCGAAAGGGAAATCGTATCTTATTTATATTCCTTCTTACAGAATGGCTCCAGCTAAGCTTAAGGAATTGAAGGAGAAGTTGAAAGACCTTCTAGATAAGGGCTTTATCAAACCTAGTATTTCGCCATTGGGTGCACCAGTGTTGTTCATAAAGAAGAAAGATGGTTCTCTCAGAATGTGTATTGACTATAGGCAGTTGAACAAAGTCACAATCAAGAATAAGTATCCCATCCCCAAGATTGATGACTTGTTCGACCAACATCAGGGTGCTAGTCATTTCTCAAAGATAAACCTCAGATTAGGTTATCAGCAGCTTAGAGTCAGAGATAGTGATATTTCAAAGACTGCCTTCAGAACTCGGTATAATCATTACAAATTTGTAGTTATGTCATTTGGACTAACCAATGCTCCTGTAGCTTTCATGGATTTGATGAACAGAGTGTTCAAGCAGTACTTGGACTTATTCATTATCGTCTTTATTGATGATATCCTCATTTACTCTAGGAATGAGGAAGAATATGCAAGTCATTTGAGAGTTTTTCTGCAAACTCTCAAAGATCGCCAAGTTATTTGTAAAATTTAACAAGTGTGAGTTTTGGTTACAATCAGTTGCCTTCCTTGGGCATATTGTGTCTAGTGAAGAAATTTGAGTAGATTCCAAGAAGATAGAAGCAGTGAAACAATCGCCCAAACCTACCGCTGCTATAGATATCAGAAGTTTCTTGGGTCTAGCGGGCTATTATAGATGGTTCGTGAAAGGATTTTCATCTATAGCTTCACCATTTACTAGGTTGACTCAGAAGAAGGTTAAGTTCCAATGGTTAGATGATTGTGAGAAAACCTTTGCAGAACTGAAAACTAGGTTGACTACAGCTCATGTTTTGACTCTACCAAAGGGTTCAGACGGTTATGTGATTTATTATGATGCGTCCAGAGTCGGCCTAAATTGTGTATTGATGCAGCGAGGTAAGGTTATAGCTTATGCTTCCAGACAGCTTAAGGTGTATGAGAAGAATTATCCGACTCATGACCTCGAGGATGCAGGTATGGTGTTTGCACTTAAGATTTGGAGACACTACTTGTATGGTGTTCATGTAGATGTGTTCACAGACCATAAGAGCCTCCAGTATGTATTCACCCAGAAAGAGTTGAATCTTCGCCAGAGAAGGTGGCTTGAGTTCCTTAAAGATTATGATATGAGTGTGCATTACCAACCAGGTAAGCCATTGTAGTAGCATATGCTCTTAGCAGATTATCCATGCGTAGTGTAGCATATGTTGAGGAAGAAAGAAAGGAACTAGCGAAGGATGTTCACAGACTTACTCGCCTAGGAGTTCGTCTTATGAGCATATCAGATGGGGGTGTAACAGTTCAAAATGGGGTAAAATCTTCTTTGGTAGTAGAGGTTAAGGAAAAGCAAGATAGTGATCCAATCTTGCTTGAGCTTAAGGGTGTAGTCCACAATCAGAGAGTGGAGGTTTTCTCCCAAAGGGGAGATGTGTGCTTCGCTACCAGAGTCGATTATGTGTTCCTAATGTGGGCGAGTTGAGACAGCATATTCTTACAGAGGCCAATAACTCTAGATATTTTATTCACTCGGGTGCCACTAAGATGTACCGTGATCTGCGGGAAGTCTATTGGTGGAATGGTATGAAAAGATATATAGCAGATTTTGCAGCTAAGTGACCCAATTGCCAGCAAGTCAAGATAGAACATCAGAAACCAGGAGGCATGACTCAAGAGATTGACATTCCTACTTGGAAGTGGGAAGCGATCATCATGGACTTCATCAGAGGTTTAGCTCGTACTCGTAGACAACATGACTCCATTTGGGTGATTGTTGATAGGGTTACTAAGACTTCTCACTTTTTGGCGGTCAGGACTACAGATTCGGCAGAGGATTATGCCAAGCTTTACATTAATGAGATTGTGAGGTTGCATGGTGTTCCTTTGTCTATCATCTCAGATAGAGGTCCTCAGTTTACCTATCATTTCTGGAAATCATTTCGGAAAGGTCTTGGTACTCAAGTTAACCTTAGCACAACATTTCATCCACAGATGGATGGTCAGGCAGAGCGTACCATTCAGACCTTAGAGGACATGTTGAGAGCTTGTGTGATCGACTTCAAGGGTAGTTGGGATGATCACCTTCCTCTTATTGAGTTCTCCTACAACAATAGTTACCATTCCAGCATTCAAATGGCCCCTTATGAGGCATTGTATGGGCGTAGATGTAGATCTCCAGTTGGTTGGTTTGAAGTAAGTGAAACAGCCTTGATAGAAATAGATTCAGTCCTTGATGCTATGGAGAAAGTGAAACTCATTAGAGATAGACTTAAAGACTACCCAAAGTCGCCAGAAGTCTTATGCAGATGTGAGAAGAAGGGAATTAGAGTTCCAAGTTGATGAGTGGGCTTTCCTAAAAGTGTCGCCTATGAAAGGGGTGTTGAGATTTGGCAAGAAATGGAAGCTCGATCCTAGATATGTAGGCCCTTACAAATTCTGAAGAGGATTGGTAAAGTGGCATATAAGTTAGAGTTGCCAGCAGAATTAGCAACAGTGCATCCGATTTTTCACATTTCACTTTTGAAGAAGTGTGTGGGTGATCCAACATCCATAGTGTCATTAGAGAGTGTGGCTATGAAAGATGGTCTCTCATATGAGGATGTACCAGTTGAGATTCTCAATCCTCGAGTTAGAAGGTTGAGAAACAAAGAAGTCGCTTCAGTCAAGGTATTGTGGAGGAGCCAGTCTGTAGAGGAAGCTACTTGGGAAGCAGAAGCAGCCATGAAGTCCAAGAATTCTCACCTCTTTCCTTTCGATTCTATTCCAGCTTGAGGTAATAGTTCCTCTTCTATTTTTCAGTCATTCATGCATAAATTCAGTCTTACGATCATGTTCCTTCAGTTTGTACTTGCATTTTCAGCGTATTTGCATGTTTTTGGAACTCAGTTCAGTCAGAAATTCAGTTCTCAGTATTTAGTGGTAGGGAATACAGCCCTCTCCCTCCATTTAGCTAGTTTAGTCTTCATTTGAGGATGAATGGTCCCAAGGGAGAGATAATGTAACACCTCGTATTTGAAACCGACCGAAAATGTAGATTTTGAGAAGTTGCAGGTGCAACCAACGGTGGCCATCCACGGACCGTAGGTCAGACCACGGCTCATGCTGGTGGTTCGTGGTTCACCACTACAACCCCTTCCCAAACCCAGCTCAGAAAATTGGCTATGTCTCGACCTACGAACAGACCCACGGTCCGTATGTCAGATCACGGTCAGTGGTCTATGTTCGTGGATGGAGGCCTCCTTTACCTAACCTCTGATGCAAACGACAGCTGACCAGCACGGACCATCGTTCGATCCACTGTCCGTAGGTCTGACCGTAGGTGAGGGTCAGCAGTCAGTAAGAGGAAAATTATTGATTGGGTCAACTTTAAATGGTCATAACTCCCAGGAAAACAGGAATTATGTGTCTCATGACCTATGATATGATAGATAATTAAATCCTCTTTCCAACGCCACCAAGTTTGCTAAAATCCGACCTCTGAGTAAAAATTTATGCTTGTTTTAATGAAGCCCTGTCGGGGAGACTTGACCTACGAGCCCGATCTATAGACCGTAGATTGACCTACGGCCCATAGGTCCCGTCCGTCGATCACTCTGACAGTAGTTAAGTCAGGGGTCTTTTGGTCTTTTCTTATTTCCTTTAACCCCTAAGCTACGTCGTTTAGACCCTAAATTATGAGGTTTTAGTCAGTTTAAGCCTAAAAACATAACTAGAACTTACCTAAGTCAAATCATTAATCAAAACTTAGAAAATTAGAAGCGTAAGAATAGAAAGATGCGACCAACGCTAGTTCAAGAACGCAGCAAGGTTCCATCAATTCCAGCCCCAAAATGTAAGGATTTCTTTGTGGAATTTGTCACCAGGTATGTGGGAGTTCACTAGTGGGTTCCTTTCACCCATTTGTTCCCTAGTTTTCAGTTAGTTTTGTGATTCCCTTATTATGACTAGACCTAGGGTTTCTTGAATGTTAGAATTATTGGGTTCTTAGCTGTTAAAATGATCCAAATCAGATTAGTATGTTGATATTCAGTTTATTGCGTGAATTCTAGAACCCTAGCTATGTATTTCATTAGTTCTTAAATTACACATGCTAGGTCAGATATTTCAGTTATTCAGTTATATATGCCTCAGTTATTAATGCATTAATATCAGTTTAATTATTGCATTCTCAGTTTGCATGTTCAGTTTGAGCTATCCAGTAACTTACAGAAATTCAGTCATAATGTGTTAATCACTTAATCCATTGGGAGTAGCATAATACCGAGTTGGACTAGGGTTCACCGTACCCACATAGTCCCAGAACTACTAGCCACGTAGGTTGTAAGTCCCATTTATGGGCATCATTTCAGTGATCACGCCAGCATGCCTCTATACCTCTGGCAGGGTATATTAGGTCTTCTCGATGGGGCGTATACATCGGACTCCACATTTAGCTCATGTGATTTTATTGTCGGTTATTAGTAGCTCCCACAGTTCAGTCAGATTCTATTGCATTGACTATTTATCAGTATATCCATTGATTCGGCCAAAGATGTTATGAATTGCTCATCGTGATTCGATTGTCTCAAAGATTCAGTATCTATATCATGTTCAGATTATGTTATTGCTGATTTTCTTTGTTCAGTTATATGGTATTTCAGTTGTATTATATCCTGCATGCTTAGTACCTTTCAAGTATTGACGCATACTCTGTGCTACATCTTCTCGTGATGTAGTTTCAGGTTCTCAACATCCACATCACGCTTAGATCGGTCCCCGATCTCGAGTTCAGCAGAATTAATGGTGAGTCCTCATTCCCCAAGGACAATAGTTATGAGTTTTTTTCAGTATTTTTAGTCCTTTAGTTTCAATTTTGCTAGACTTAGCTGGGGCCTGTCCCAACATTTCTAGTCAGTTAGAGGCTATTTTCAGACATAGATAGATTCTGCTTAGTATTAAGTTAATATCTTTCTTGTATTAAACTCATCAGTTTTCATATATCTCAGTTTTAGTATATGGGTATTCCCCTTCATTTCATATTTATTTATGATTATAGCTTCCGCACAGTTTCTATTATTCAGTTTATCTTTAGTATGCTCATGATCATGCCAGCAGGGTTAGCTTAGGATTACTTGTGGTCCTAGGTCCCGTGTCCGTGTCTCGGGGGTAGATCGTGGCGTGACATACACTATAACTCTGAAAATATATGTAAAGATACAATAACCTGTGTATGTAAGAATACAATTACTTGTGTGGGAGTTTCTCTAACGGACAACCATCACGTAATAGTTATTGTGATGATACAGCATTTTGCATCATGCTACCAGGGTCGTCCTATACCTTGCCGAGGGTATAGAACCTGAACTACTAAGT
This sequence comes from Solanum pinnatisectum, assembly GCA_035578085.1. Taxonomy (NCBI): domain Eukaryota; kingdom Viridiplantae; phylum Streptophyta; class Magnoliopsida; order Solanales; family Solanaceae; genus Solanum; species Solanum pinnatisectum. Next base: position 20,381,938 of record CM069077.1, read on the forward strand.
GGATCCACTAGTCTATGCTAAAAAGCACTAAAGGAATCATCTAAAAAGTATGACCCTTTTCTACCAATGATGGCTACATGGTTTATGGGGGCTGTGAGTTGTTTGAACTCTCCCCCATATCGGTGCTCAACACGACTCCCAAAAAAAAATATAATATTAGCTCTTATATTTAAAAATATACTTCTTCTGTGATTTCAAATTAGTGCTCAAAAACTTAGCTCAAAGGCTATCTTGGAAATCAAAGTTTCCCCTCTTGCTTCATTTAGAAAGCGATTACTCTTTTCTTAAAACTAGCCCGAAGGCTCTTTGGAAATCGAGGGTTCCTTTCTTGTTTAAATGTGAAAACATTTTAAACCCTTTGTTAATACATAGTCCCCATATACTTTTGAGGAAATGAACTTCAAGCTTTACTCTTTACTCTTTACTCAACTTGAACTTTCAGTCTTAAAACAAAATTAAAACATTTGAAAAAAAAGACTTTTGGAAAACTCTAAGAACTTCTCTTGACTTTGACCTTAACTACTCTTGACTTGACTCTTAACTGGTCCTTGAATTGAATTATGGATTCAAGGATTGTGATTTGTGATTGGAAAAATCTCATGATATTTAGGAATGATTTTAGATAGCTAAACATGAGAAAAGATCAAGAAATCACTTTTGAGGGTGGGTCTGTGATGCGGAGAAGCATTTAATTTTTTGTTTAGAAACTAACTTTTGAGGCAGAACGGTCCGTGACCACTCCGCAACTCGAAACTACTTTTCCCAAAATTGGGGACTAGCTCCGCGATGCGGAGCCACTGCCAAATTTTGACCGATGAAATTTTTTCTTCATTTTCTAGCTCTAAACTCCATGGGTTCTTTCCCCAAACACTTAGAATCGATTATATGCTCAAAGTACATCATATTCTACTCAAAATAAAACCTAAAATCATGGATTCGGATCAAACAACTCCTCAATGATTTCAACGAATCAAAAATTTAATAGAACTTCAACAAACCCATCAAGAACTCATTTCTAAGCTTTCAAGAACTTAAATTTGCTGAAATAAATCATGATTGGCGCGTGGGTAAACTAACCCAACGCTATGTGATCTCACATACCTCGTAGGGATCACCCCCGACGAAATCCATAAGCTAATATCGACGAATCTTGAACGTTCTTCTCCTTTCTCCTCTTTTCTCCTTTCTCCAGGCCCTAGCGTGAAATTCACCTTTCTAAAACTGACTAAAACCAGACTTTACCCCAATTAAACTCCTAAAAATGAATTAGAATAATTAGGTAGGGAAAAGACTAAATTACCCTTCCAAAATTTGGATTTGGACTTTCCTAATTCCAACAGCCCAACTTTCAAAGGGCATAACTCACTCATACGAACTCGGAATCGCACAAACTCAGCGGCGTTGGAAAGATAATTCCAAGATCTTTCCTACCATATCTGGAAGTACCTCTAACTCATCCTGAGCTAGAATTTATGGCTATTTGAAGTTGGCCAAAACTCAACTTTTCCTAACTTAAACAAATTTCTAGATTTTCATTATTTCCAAAAATGACTATTTTCAGTTCTTAGCTTCTTCCTAGCTATTTCAAATTGCGAGATGTTACAAAGATCATACTTGACATGGCTTCATAGACACCCTAGGACACTTGAACTCTGTTCTCTGATACCAAGTTTATCACGACCTGAGCCTACACCCGAATGTGGCCAGCACTTAAGAACCATTGCTGGTCCCCAAGAGAATCGTCATCCTGGTTGACTACAAATGGAAGACTAACTCAAGCACACAAAGCTTAAAAATGAATAAAAATTCATGAAACTCAATTACAAAACTTTAACTCAAATGAAAAACTCTAAATAAAAGTAAATTATTCAACTCGCCATAAAATAGGCAACTGAAGTCTTTAAAACATTTAATAAAATAAATGAACAAACTTCTAAAACTCTACTGTCTATCTATAAAGCCTCTAAATGACAAAGATGAATGTCGAAACAAGACCCACGATATCATAACGACTGACATAACTCAAAGGTAAATGAAATCTTCCAGAAGCAAAGAGGCTCACCATAGCTAACTCAAACTCCATGTGGTATCAACGAAGCTCTTGTTAATGATCCTGAATACCTGGATCTGCATCATGAAAGGATGCAGGCCAAATGGCTCAATACGTGGAATGTACGAGCATGTAAGGAGAATTCTAAAGCATACACATAAGCTTGAACTTGATAAAAAGAAACATACTTACCTCTTCTCAACTCAACTCAACTCAAGAAAATAAGATAACTCAACTCAAAGATTAGATACTCAACTCAAAGATATGATACTTGACTCTGGATACTCAACTCAATATAAAGCAACAATACATATGCAATATAATGAAAGCTTTTAAAACAGTGGAAAACAACTTAGTTCATTAAAGAAAATGCAATAAAAAACTCAACTTTACTCATATAATAAAGTAATATAATTTCTGTAGGAGTTTCTTTAACAAACAACCACCACTATGAGCCTAAGTGATGATACAACGTCTTGCCCACACTGCCAGAACTGTCTTATACTTTGCCGTCATATAGAACGCCTTAACTAAGTGGATCCACTAGTCTATGCTAAAAAGCACTTAAGGAATCATCTAAAAAGTATGATTCTTTACTACCCATGATGGCTACATGTTTTATGGAGACGTGAGTTATCTGAACTCACACTCATCCCCATATCGGTGCTCAATACTACTCCAAAAATACTCAGCTCATATGTTTAAAAACATAACTTCTTTCTTTGGTTTGAGATAATTACTCAAAACTTCTTAAAAGCACTCTTGGAATCGATGTTCCCTTTCTTGCTCAAAAGTGAAAACATTTACTCTTTAACTGAAAACTAGCCCAAAGGCTCTTTTGGAAATCAAGGTTTCCTTTCTTCTTTAAATGTGAAAACATTTTACTCTTTGGGAATACATAGTCCCGATATACTCTTTTGAAGAAATGAACTTCAAACTTTACTCTTTGCTTAACTCAAAACTTAAGTCTTAAAACAAAGTTAAAACATTTGTAAAAGACTTTTTAAAATATGGTTCATGCCAAATTATGGACGTGAACGACTCAATGCGATGTTTTCAATAACCATAGATATAACTCAATACTTGGAACTCAAGAACTTCAATGATACTACTCATTTCAAGAGTGCTCAACTCAAAGGGTTCATGCGGAATTATGAGCATGAACTACTCAACTCAAGGACTTAAATATACTTCTCATCTCAAGACTGTTCGACTTATAGGGTTCATGCGAAATTATGGGCATGAACACTTCAACTCAAGGACTTCATGGGTAACATGTAATAGTCCCATGATTAGAAATATAATCTCAAAGTGGATTAGGAACACATTACTCAAGACTTAGAACTTGAAGTTACTACTTCTCTCAAAGGTACTCAACTGATGGAGTTCATGCGGAAGTTATGGGCATGAACGACTCGACTCAAGGGTCAAAATATCAATAAGGAACTCATGTATACGACTCTTTTCATTCTGATACTTACTCAAAACTTAACTCAAATCGATGATGGATCTCAAAGGATTCATAATTGAACTCAAAGGCTTTATTGAACTCTACTCTTACTCTCTCTTGAATGTGAATTATGAATTCAAGAGTTATGGTTCATGATATGAAAGATCCTTCAATGATAAAGTAGGCTCATGAATACATTCCTCTTACTCTTATACTCACTTGTTCGAGTCTTGAAACAAATTAGTAGAAGTTGTAGAAGACTCCTCAAAAGGGACTCGAAGAGACTTTCTTGAAATATTTGAATGAACTCTCAAGACTTAACTCTTAACTCTACCTTGAAATTAAATTATGAATTCAAGGTTTATGATTCATGTTATGAATGATTTCTAGGTGTTTAGAAGTCATTTTGTGTAGTTAGAATCAATAGGAAGTGTTAGTACACTTTAGAAGCACTTAGATAGGCTAAATGACAAAAATTGGGTTAGGGTGGACGGATCAGGCGCACTACTGGCACGCCGCGCCAGCCCCTTCCTATCAAAGAGCCATTTCTGGCGCTATGGGGGCGCATCACGCCAGCTTTCCCCCAGGTGAATTCTTGACGAATTTTCTTCTCGTTTTCTGACCTTAAATCGATTTTAATCGATTTCTTTTCTCAAGTTTTCCTGAGATTCAATTACCCAACCTAAGTACACACTAATCCACTCAAAACAACACCCACAACAATCACTTTCATCTTAAGAAATCATTAAAATCCCAACAAAACAAGATTTAGAATGAACTTCAAGAACACCTATCAAGAACTTAAATCCTTCAACTTTTGAGAATGAAATTTCACTGAAAATAACATATTTGGCATGTGGGTGAACAAACCCAACACTGTGGAAGCTTACATACCTCTTAGGGATCAAATCCATGGCGAACATCCGCAAGAGAACTCAAGAACTTCGACGAACGCGTTGATCCTTTCCTCTTTTCTCCTCTTTTCTCTTCTTTTCTCTTCTTGAACTCTCAACTAAAATCCTAGGCGTATTTTAGGATTATAAAACTGAACCCAATAGGATTAGACCCCTAAAACATTACCAAAAATGAATTAAATCTGATTGGTTAAGGAAAAGACCAAAATACCCCTTACTATTTCCAGTTTTGACTTTCCTTATCTAGACAGCCCAACTTCGAATGGACATATCTCCTTCATACAAACTCAAAACTGAGAAAACTTGGTGGTGTTGGAAAGATAATTCAAAGATATTTCCTACAGTATTTGGTAGCACACCTAACTCATCCTGAGCTAAGAGTTATGGTTGTTTGAAGTCGACCCAAAACACATACTTAATTTACCTTGCAAAATTTCAGATTTTGCCATTTCCAATTTAATTCTTTTTGGAACTCAAGGTGCTACATCTAGTGGCCTTAACACTTAAGAAATTTTAAATTCCTTGGTAAAATCTCACTCACTACGAAGAACGGTTTGAGTCTTAGTTCGAAAAATTTTATGGGGTGTTATAGAGTGACTGAAAAAGACCGTCAAATCACGCACATAGAAAACACTAGAACTTTAAAAATCCTGGCGAGTCTACTCCTAAGTTGGAGCAATAAGTAAGGGACTGGGCACATCTTCACTTATGTAGCTCACGACTATTATATAACAATGTTTTATAAAGAGGATAACTTGCGGCGAATTCTACAACAAGGACCTTGATTCATCAACATATACATTTTATATGTCAAAAAGTGAGATTCAAATTTTGTTGCCTCCGAAGCCAGAGAAAATTTCAACCTTACCTATTTCAACAATTTCACCTTTCTTCTCATTTAGAAAGGCTACACTGCCCCTTGGAAATCAGTAGGTGTTTGTTTGATTTGTAGTCCAAGGAAGAAATATATTGTGTTCGCTTATCATGCTCATTTCAAACTTAATACTCATCAAAGTTATGGTCATATTTCCACATCACCTTTTTTTTATGTCCTTTCTTTTGATAACTAAATACATTAACGTTGAAAAAAAAATAAAGGAAAAATATACTAATTAAAAAGAAGGAGAAAATGAAAATAAGTATCCAACAACTCCATACATAATTGCTATTTATAGATTGATACAATAATTAGATAGAAGGGAATTAAGGTGACATGTAGTTAATTAAGTGAGAATACAAAGGTAGGGAGATTTTATATAGCTCATGAGATTTATTTAGATGTAATATTTTTTTTAATTATCAAAGAATTAATTAAAGAAAATAATGAAGTAAAAAATTCAAAAAAATATAATATAAAAGATGGTAATAATTTTCTAGACCAAAGAGATATATCACATCATCTTGTCTATATCTAGCTTTATAATTATGTATATAATTTATGATAGTTTTTTCTCCTTATGAGGGTGAAGATGAAGATAAATGTCTTCTCCCATATATTCTATAAATGTGTTGGATTTATTTCTAATTAAATCTTTTGACTCATATTTTATATAGAAGAGCATGTTAAATCCAGAAATATATACGTAAATCAAGTGAAATATTATTAAGGACATTGTCATCAACACACCACAAACTGTAAGTATTTCCTTAAATGAGGTCATTTAAGATTGGCTCACACTCGTAATTCAAAGTAGACGTGTTTGGAAATTCAAACCACCGAAATGTCATATATAGAACCACGAGAACTACAAAGTGTCATGCATGATATTCCCGTTAATTTGAGCATAAATTTTAAAGTTGAAATTTGAAAATTTGAGTTTATGAAGTTGTCATATTTTGAAATTTGAATTTATGTTTGAACATACATTTTACTTGGAAATAAATTGAATTTTTGAGAGTGAAAGTGAAAATTCTCTCAAAAAGAACCAAATTTTGAAACATGAAAACTTTTCAAAGATAGATTTTCAAAATTTAATCCAAAGTTTATGGTCAAATAGAAATTTCATTTCTTCATCTAATTTATTAGGGCAAAATCTTAGGTCTACCTCTTTTGTCTCGTGAATCATGACCGCATAATTAGTTTTTCCAATAAAAACTTTATTTTGTGCCTAAACATGGTGTAGTTGTATATTGGCGAGTCGTAAGTGCTTTAGTCCCATCTTCTTTAATTTCTCTTTTTAATCTTGAATTCACCGACTGATTCCCAACTCTATGTTAGTGCAACTCTACTTTCCCTCCTTGTTAATTGTGGATTTAAATCAAACGATTAGTAGTCTAAATCAATTAGAATTTCTCAAAATCCAATGTAAGAAGACAAATTAAATTTCATTCCCTTGACAAAAATATTCCTTTTCACGACCAAGCTAGACATAATTTTGAGGGTGAATTAATCGAGGTTCTCACAAGTTGGATATATACAAAGATGTCATGTATGACTCTGTAAAAATTGAATCTTTGACCTTTCATTGGTAGAGGCTAGATAATGAGGCACAAAATGTGCAAGATCTACACCTCATTCTTTCAATCAATGTGGGACAATTTAAAATAAGTCGAATAAAAATATTGTGTCCATTGCCAAGTGCCAAGTATGTAGTCGCGCCTCTGTCTTCATTCCTTTATTGTCAAAGGCGCCTTTAAGCCATAAAAAAAACACTACTCATGTAAGGAGGACAAGCAGATGATGATATTCCAGTTGGCTTTCAACCTAATGTAATCGAGTTAGAAGAGTAAAACATCTTATCTGATTTATTAGCTATGAGCATAAGGAAATCTGTCATCTCGTTTCGTTAGAATTTAGTAGTAATAACTCCCTTGTTTCAATTTATGTGATAAAATTTGACTCAACTATTAGAAATATCAAATATTATTGTTGAAATAAGTGATTATAAACACGAATATCATAATATTTATATAGCAACAAGACTTTTAAAATATGTGATCTTAAATATTAAATAAAAGATTTTAATTTATTTCAACCAATTTATTTATTTAAAATTTGAGTTAATATTAAAAAATTTAATTGAACAAAAAGGTTGCATCTATTCAGAAAATGAGATTTTTTTCGAAAAGGTCTCCTTGACTGCTTCTATAAATACAATGAATTTCCGGATGTGGTGTATGTAAGAGATATGACACTACTTGGGCCTAACTCAACCCAAAAAGCTAGCTCATGAGGGGAGGATTGCTCATGTCCATATAAGGAGACCACTAATCCATTCCCCAACCAATGTGGAGCTTTTACCCACTCTAACCCCCCCCCCCCCTCCTTTACGTCCAAACCCAACTGATGTGCGAACCAGGAGCCCAAACGATGATGGACCTAACTCTAATACCATGTAAAGATATGACATCTAGACCTAACTCAACCCCAAAAACTAGCTCATGAAGGAAAGATTTCATAGTCCATATAAGAAGACCACCACCGGTCCACTCCCCAATCAATGTGGGACTTTTACCCACTCTATCAGCGTATTTAATTGCAAATAGGTTTCAGGCTTTGTTGTATTCTGATAAAGAACTGCTTGTAATCCCAATGACTCTTGAAAGAAAGTGATTTTTCACGCCTCAAAGCCATAATTTCTCTATTGTTTTTTTTCTAACTCAAATTATTACGTGATGAATCTTTAGTTCTATATGATAATGCATCCTTCAAATTAACAGACCATAATGCCGTCAGTAGCTAGGAATTTTTTTCCACTAGACATAGTGACATGGTACTTCAAGCTAAAGGAGTTTGTGTTTGAATGGACCCAAACTTCTGTTCAATGTCATCATATTTCCTTCTGCTGAATGAATATAATATTATTTCACTTGTTAAGTACTCTAAACTCCGATGTATATTTTGTTCAGCTACTTTGTGTTAGTTCCTTCCTTTTTTAAAGGGAAGGAAACAATGTATATATGGATCTTTATTTTAGAAAGAGTTTAGCGTGCTCTATTCCAGTCAATATATAAGATATATGTCAAAGAATAATCTTAATTGGTATCACGATCTTCGAAATTCAATCAAAACATCACTAGGTGGGTAAAATATAGGATTCTTGTCTATAATTTCAAGTCCACTAGTTGATTTCGAGAAAACCAAATCAATTGGATATAACAGCATCGAGCCTTGCTTAATTAAAACCCCAAAAACTATTGTCATCAAAACTAATTTACGCAAGAAAATATCGCACTTTCTCAAATGCCTCTCTTTCTTGTTTTAGCTGATGAAAGGCCTGATTTAGCAGCGCAAGACTAGTGGCACAATCAGCTCAGATATATCTTTCAAAATAGTTCTATCTATATTACTGTTCAATTTAATTTAATAAAGAAGATGCAATGTTGTACTACTAGATTGATAATTCCGTATTTCTTTTAGTAAGTGTTTAATTTGATTGTTTTATACCTTTTGTCACTATTATTGCAATTGAAATTTAATATGGTAATTGTATTAGTTGTAACACCTTATTGTGGGATCCGGACAAAATCGATGAAACGGAAGAAATCTCTCGGGCTTAAGACATGAGAATTGGGAGGCGCATCCATTACGTACTTTTTCTTAGTGCCTCCTTGGTTCGGGACGAAGCTAGGCAAAAGAAAGACCAGCTCACAAGGGCCAAGGCAAGTGTAGACCAGAATAAGAGGGAGCCAAGCCAGCAAAGGCCTTATCTCATGCATTTTCTTCTTTTTTATCACATTTTTCGAGACAAAGCATGCACAATTATAAATTTTGAAATATGAAGTTGTGTTTCGATATGTATTTTACTTTTAAAAATTAAACTTTTGTGAGTGAAAGTGAAACTTCTCCAAAAAAACAGGGTTGAAGCTTGAAAAAATTTTAAAGACAGATTTTCATAATCTGATTGAAAATCTGGTCAAACACTATTCATGTGTTTTTCTTTTGCCTTGTACATTACACAGTCCTAATGAGTCAGTCACACGCATCATGTGAGTCAGATATAATACAGTCCTCGTGAGTCAGTCACACACATCATGTGACTCAGATATAATACAGTCCTCATGAGACATGCATTGCATTGTCCTCATAATTCGTGCATCAAAGTCCTATAAAAAGCATTCCTCAACACTTTCCCATCCATTACTCAACTGCCGTCATGGTAAACAAGTTCCATGGCTCTTCCTTAAGGAACTCTTCACCCAACAACCCTAAGTTCATCCAAATCATTACTTCCTCAGATGAATTATGCCGTCTCGTAAGTACTTTCTTCATCTTCCAAATCTTGGTTTTGGTCACAGATTCCCATTTTTTTTAGTGCAACTGTAATTTCAGTCCTTGTTAACTGTTAATTTAGATCCAACAATTACTATACTTTTAATTGATTACTTTTATATGGGTCTAATTCAATGAGAATTTCTCAAAATGATCATGTAAGAAGACAATTTCATTTGCTCGATGTAAAAATTGAATAATTGCCTTTATTCAACAGAAGAAGCTGGCTAATAAGGTAAGAAATTCGCAAGATCTACAACTCATTCTATCGATTAACATAGGTCGAATAAAAGTATTGTATGCACACGCGTGTACTACCAATTTTGTATTGGCTTTTGTGTGTTCAGTCCAAGATATATGTTAAACTAATTATGTATGTTGCTTCTGTCTGTATGAAACTGAATTCAAATTTCTTTTGCACACAGAGGATTCCAGTAGTATTTGCCAAAAGACATGGCAAGAATATGTTAAATCCCGTGTTTCTTGAGGTTCCCCATGGAAAAGCATGGGAAGTTGAAGTGGAAAATTCTCGAGGCCAAATTTGGCTAGCCAAAGGATGGAAGGAATTCTGCGACTATTACTCAATAAGCATCAGGAGCTTTTTGATGTTCACATACAACCCGCGTTCTCACTTTGCGGTAACTATATTTGATCAGAATAAAACAGAAATTGAATATCCAATAGATCAAGAGATTGAATCAGATGAAGAAGAGGAAGATATTCCAGTCCTCCAAGCTAATGCTAATGTAATCGAGGAAGAAGAGGAAGATATTCCAGTTAACCTTCAAGCTAATGCTAATGTAATTGAGGAAGAAGAGGAAGATATTCCAGTTAACATTCAAACTAATGCTAATGTAATTGAGCAAGGTAAGTAAACATCTTAACTGGTATATTGGCTATTAAGTGAATCTATTTAGTAGTAACACATTGCATTTGGATATCTATTTCAAGAAATAACTGAAGGCTATGAGGAGCACGACCAACAACCCAACATTGGTACCGGTAAAACCAAAAGATTATTAGACTTTTTAAACTAATTAAGAGATTGTCTTCAGTGTAGTTAGAGACTTGTATATCTACACGAGTATAACTTATAAGTAAGATCCTTAATCTATCCTAAAAACAAGTAGCAACTCCAATGTTTCAATTTATGCCATAAAAAATTGAATAGATGCATATAGTTTAAAAATGAAAATGAAGCACACTGTTAAAATTAGTGATTATAAACATGTCATGACATTTATATATGTGGCTATACGACTTTTAAAACTTGTGGTCTTAAATATTCCATAACATTTCGGTAGAAATAATATCGTAGTAGTTGTTATACTTATATCAAGTTGCTGCAGATCAAGAAGTTGGGGAAGCTAATAGTAGAAGTGAAGAAGTTGGTCCAAAGAATAGCAGTCGATACAGCTTCGTGAACTTAAATGGTGACAATCCGTATTTTGAAATGGTTATAAAAAAGGCACACGCTACTTGTATGGTATGGTTTAATAGTTTGTACATTGTGTTTTCAGATTTCCTAGATTTTGCATTCCTTTACATATTAATTATTTTTCCTAAAAATCTAATGATCATGTTTGTTTGATGAATATGTTTATTAGACTATCCCGATGAGATTCGCCCAAAGTACAGACATAATCAACATGAAGAATATGAGGTTGGTTAATGAAGAAGAAGTAGAATGGGAAGTGGAAATAGAGTATAATAGGAGTATGGTTATCATAAAACGAGGATGGACTGCATTTCGAAAAGATAACAACATAGCTAATGGTGAAACTTGTCGCTTCAAGTTGATTCGAGGCCATATTGCAAATGTTTTGCAGGTTCAGAAGATCCCAACACCCTTTTCTTTGCAATAAATTAGCTACAATTTCTTTGGATTGCATTCTGGCTATTTTAGTTTGTCTTAGGATGATGCTAGGCAGATGTTATATTTGTTTGCTTTAAAAAGATTGACTGCATAAATTGTCTTTCTTATAACTGCAAGTATATGTATTCATCAAGTGCTCTAGTAAGCATTTTATTTTGTAAACATTATGGAACGTTACTCTTGGTTGGTTTTGGCTTATATATTTTTAAGAAAAAAATTCTAGTCGTCAATTATTTACTAGCAAATGAATTATCATTTTGCAGCTTTGTGAATAGTTATCAGTCACGATGGAAGAAGAGAGATAGAAAATCTACTTATCACTTACTTTAATATCGCTTTCGTCTTAAAATAGTTATCACGTCCCATTTCTCGAGACCTAAATCCACTAACCCCACCAGATAAAGGAGAATTAGAATTAAGCAAGGACAGTTAACATTCAAACTAATGCTAATGTAATTGAGCAAGGTAAGTAAACATCTTAACTGGTATATTGGCTATTAAGTGAATCCATTTAGTAGTAATACATTGCATTTGGATATCTATTTCAAGAAATAACTGAAGGCTATGAGGAGCACGACCAACAACCCAACATTGGTACCGGTAAAACCAAAAGATTTTTAGACTTTTTAAACTAATTAAGAGATTGTCTTCAGTGTAGTCAGAGACTTGTATATCAACACGAGTATAACTTATAAGTAAGATCCTTAATTTGTCCTAAAAACAAGTAGCAACTCCAATGTTTCAATTTATGCCATAAAAATTTGAATAGACGCATATAGTTTAAAAATGAAAATGAAGCTCACTATTAAAATTAGTGATTATAAACATGTCATGACATTTATATATGTGGCTATAAGACTTTTAAAACTTGTGGTCTTAAAAATTCCATAACATTTCGATAGAAATAATATCGTAGTAGTTGTTATACTTATATCAAGTTGCTGCAGATCAAGAAGTTGGGGAAGCTAATAGTAGAAGTGAAGAAGTTGGTCCAAAGAATAGCAGTCGATACAGCTTCGTGAACTTAAATGGTGGCAATCCGTATTTTGAAATGGTTATAAAAAAGGCACACGCTACTTGTATGGTATGGTTTAATAGTTTGTACATTGTGTTTTCAGATTTCCTAGATTTTGCATTCCTTTACATACTAATTATTTTTCCTAAAAATCTAATGATCATGTTTGTTTGATGAATATGTTTATTAGACTATCCCGATGAGATTCGCCCAAAGTACAGACATAATCAACATGAAGAATATGAGGTTGGTTAATGAAGAAGAAGTAGAATGGGAAGTGGAAATAGAGTATAATAGGAGTATGTTTATCATAAAAGGAGGATGGACTACATTTCGAAAAGATAACAACATAGCTAATGGTGAAACTTGTCGCTTCAAGTTGATTCGGGGCCATATTGCAAATGTTTTGCAGGTTCAGAAGATCCCAACACCCTTTTCCTCGCAATAAATTAGCTACAATTTCTTTGGATTGCATTCAGGCTATTTTAGTTTGTCTTAGGATGATGCTAGGCAAATGTTATATTTGTTCGCTTTAAAAAGATTGACTGCATAAATTGTCTTTCTTATTACTGCAAGTATATGTATTCATCAAGTGCTCTAGTAAGCATTTTATTTTGTAAACATTATGGAACGTTACTCTTGGTAGATTTTGGCATATATATTTTTAAATCTTTTTTTCTAGTCGTCAATTATTTACCAGCAAATGAATTATCATTTTGCAGCTTTGTGAATAATTATCTGTCACGATGGAAGAAGAGAGATAGAAAATCTACTTATCACTTACTTTAATATTGCCTTCGTCTTAAAATAGTTATCACGTCCCATTTCTCGAGACCTAAATCCACTAGCCCCACCAGATAAAGGAGGAGTAGAATTAAGCCAAGACAGTTAACCTTCAAACTAATGCTAATGTAATTGAGCAAGGTAAGTAAACATCTTGGCTGGTATATTGGCTATTAAGTGAATCCATTTAGTAGTAATACATTGCATTTGGATATCTATTTCAAGAAATAACTGAAGGCTATGAGGAGCACGACCAACAACCCAACAGTGGTACCGGTAAAACCAAAAGATTTTTAGACTTTTTAAACTAATTAAGAGATTGTCTTCAGTGTAGTCAGAGACTTGTATATCAACACGAGTATAACTTATAAGTAAGATCCTTAATTTGTCCTAAAAACAAGTAGCAACTCCAATGTTTCAATTTATGCCGTAAAAAATTGAATAGACGCATATAGTTTAAAAATGAAAATGAAGCACACTGTTAAAATTAGTGATTATAAACATGTCATGACATTTATATATGTGGCCATAAGACTTTTAAAACTTGTGGTCTTAAATATTTCATAACATTTCAATAGAAATAATATCGTAGTAGTTGTTATAGTTATATTAAGTTGCTGCAGATCAAAAAGTTGGGGAATCTAATAGTAGAAGTGAAGAAGTTGGTCCAAAGAATAGCAGTCGATACAGCTTCGTGAACTTAAATGGTGACAATCCGTATTTTGAAATGGTTATAAAAAAGGCACACGCTACTTGTATGGTATGGTTTAATAGTTTGTACATTGTGTTTTCAGATTTGATAGATTTTGCATTCCTTTACATATTAATTATTTTTCTTAAAAATCTAATGATCATGTTTGTTTGATGAATAAATTTATTAGACTATCCAGATGAGATTTGCCCAAAGTATAGACATAATCAACATGAAGAATATGAGGTTGGTTAATGAAGAAGGAGTAGAATGGGAAGTGGAAATAGAGTATAATAGGAGTATGGTTATCATAAAAGGAGGATGGACTGCATTTCGAAAAGATAACAACATAGCTAATGGTGAAACTTGTCGCTTAAAGTTGATTCGGGGCCATATTGCAAATGTTTTGCAGGTTCAAAAGACCCCAACACCCCTTTCCTTGCAATAAATTAGCTACAATTTCTTTGGATTGCATTCTGGCTATATTAATTTGTCTTAGGAAGATGCTAAGCAGATGTTATATTTGTTTGCTTTAAAAAGATTGACTGCATAAATTGCCTTTCTTATAACTGCAAGTATATGTATTCATCAAGTGCTCTAGTAAGCATTTTATTTTGTAAACATTATGGAACGTTACTCTTGGTTGGTTTTGGCTTATATATTTTAAAATATTTTTTCTAGTCGTCAATTATTTACTGGCAAATGACTTACCATTTTGCAGCTTTGTGAATAGTTATCAGTCATGATGGAAGAAGAGAGATAGAAAATCTTCTTATCGCTTACTTTAATATCGCCTTCGTCTTAAAATAGTTATCACGTCCCGTTTCTCGAGACCTCAATCCACTAGCCCCACCAGATAAAGAAGGATTAGAATTAAGCCAGGACAGAGGAACCAGAAGAGAAAAAGATGTCTTTCAAAACATGCTAATTTCTCCCTATCCCCTTAAAGATGGATGATCAGCACTCAAGCCTTAATAAGGATGAACAATAAAAAGATATGAAACTACCAAAAGAGGATGAAGAAGGTGACCACATATTAATTATTATCTAATGAAAAAAAAAGAAGAATCTATAGGTCATGGACATATTTCATTAAATGGGCAAAAGAATCAGCAACACCTATCTAATAGATACATTGATTATGTTGTGGAGAGTGACTGAAAAAGACCATCAAATTGCCCAACTTAAGAGAAAACTGGAACTCTAAAAACCCTGGCCAGTCTACTCCTAAGTTGGAGCAAGAAGCAAGGGATTGGAGCATCGTAACTGATTTAGATCACAACTATTATATAAAAAAGTTTTATAAAGAGGAATACTTGCCGTGAATTCTACAACAAAGGCCTTGATTCATCAACGAATACTTTTTATATGTCAAAAGGTGGCATTCAGATTTTGTTGTCTCTGAAGCCAGAGAAAATTCCCACCTCACTTATTCCAGTAATTTCACCTTTCTTCCCATTTAGAAAAGCTACACTACCCCCTTGGAAATCAATAGGTGTTTGTTTGATTTGAAGTCCAAGGAAAAAAATTTGTTTGCCCATAATGCTCTTTTCAAACCCACTACTGATCAAAGTTGTGGTCATATTTCCACATCACCTTTTTTATGTCCTTTCTTTTGATTACTAAATACATTAGCGTTGAAAAAAAATAAAGGACAAAAAGATAATAATAAAAAAGGAGAAAATGGAAATGAAAATAAGCATCCAACAACTCCATACATAATTGTTATTTATAGATTGATGCAAGAATTGGGTAGAAGGGAATTAAGGAGAGATGTTATTTAAGTGAAGAATACAAAAAGATGGAGGTTTCATATAACTCATGAGATTTAATTAGATGTAAAAAAATTAATTGATTGATTAATGAAAATAATGAAGTAAATTCTTTTAAAAAGGATATAAAAGATAAATAATTCTCTAGACCATAGAGAGGTGTCACATCACCTTATCTATATCTAGCTTTATTATGTACATAGATTCTTGTTGTTTTTTCCAAGTGTGAAGATGAAGATAAATATATATTCTATTAATGTGTTGGATTTCTTTCTAATTAAATTTTTAACTCCTCATTTATACTAGAAGAGTTTGTTGAATCCAAGAAGATATACCTATATCAAGTGAAATATTCTAAAGGACAACGTCAACTGTAAGGAATTTTCTATAGGTATCATGATGAAATATTTTCCTTAAGATTTCCATTAAGGAACAGTTCTATAGTTCTTGGAAATTATCCTTAAATGAGTTCATTGAAGATCAGCGCACACTCATAATTCAAAGTAAACGTGTTTGGACATTCAAACCAACAAAGTCTATCTAAATCCATATATAGCACCATGAGAACTACCAAGTATCATGCATAATATTCCCGTTTGGCTATAAATTTTAAAGTTGAAGTGTGAAATTTTGAATTTATGAAGTTTTCATATTTTGAAATTTGAATTTATGTTTGAATATACATTTTATTTGGAAATAAATTGTCCATTGGATATAATCCTTAGGAGGAAATGACTTTAGTTGTGGTATGAATTTCTTTACCTAATTTATTTCCCGATAAAGAAGTCATTGATGTCTATAGCATCGGCAGTTGTGAAACTAATAGATATTGATAAAGCTACTCAAATCAAGTTCATATCTAGCACAGCAAGGGTCAAGGTTATACTTGTTGTAATGGAAAATATTCTAAATCGTATAAGGTTCAGTTTGTGGACGGAAAATATGGTTAATTAATCGAGGTTTTTAAGGAGATTGTATATGATAATCTGCATTTGTACTCCAATTATTGTAAGCACCAAGGTCATGATTAAGGTAGTTGTCGTTTGATCTTGAAAAGAAATCAAAACAACAAACAAATAGATAATGCCATTGAAGTTGCTTTGAAAGATACTAGCGACGATATTGAAAAATATCAACGTGATGCAATTGAAATATTAAATGAAAAAAGAAGGGTTGTAGGTATCGATCAAAGTATAGCTACTGCTTTAGATTGACAATTGATTGTTGCCACTTCTGAGCAAAACCGAACAGACAATGTTAATACAAGTAATATTGGTCATCAAATAACTACAGGAAACAAAGGCGTTTGCAATAACCAGCAGGCAGATACTAATGATGTGCAATCAAGAGAATTTGGGTTGAATTTGATGTCTAATACAACTAAAAAAGCAGGGAAAACACCAAAGTGTTGGGGTTGATGCATCAGGAGTTGATTCAAGATAAAAACTAATTGATACGGTTGATGTTGAAGATGCTGAAAATTCTGGGCGGTATGTTTTACTAGTTGAAAACGAGAATGCAACTAAAAATTGAATTTTGGTTGCACACAAAAATTCAACTCGTGGTCAGTCCTTTCCTCAACTAGTCAAAATAATTCTCCAGGTAGTGGAAAGGGTGTAACTCAAAATTTTTAGGACAGTGAGAAGAGGCAAGATATTAATAATGCATCAAGAGACCTATTATGTTCGAATAACTTTGATGTTTTATTGAAGGCCGCTAGAAAAGATGGTAATATTATGACTCCATCATTATATATTTCTACGCATGAAGTAGCTATGATTATTCAAGAAGATTAGGATTCCATGCTACTCAAATACAATCCAACGACCAAGCCACTCATGGTCACATTGAACACCTCATATCATAGGGTCCCTTCCCAAACTTTGGAGTCGTTTGGTGAAGCTGGACAACTAGTAATGTCAATAGAGAATGACAATGGTTTGGTAAAAGAATAGCAGGTTTCACCACCTGCTTTGAATAGCAAATTAAGCCAAGAATCTCTCGTATTTTTGTCTAAAAGGATGATTGCAAAGAAGAATGAATCAAGGGCCCTGTCAAGATTTAGTCCAACAAATGCTCATACAATTGATTTAGGCGGGGATTCTTTTGATGAAGATGAGGAAGACAATATGTTGGACATATGTTTTGATAGAGTTGGTAGGAAAGGGGATATATTACCTTGGCAACAAAGAAGTAGAAGCAACAGAAGAAAAACGAAGACACATGGAAGGCAACATAGTTGAGACGATAAAGTGACTAGGAAGTTTGTTCCAAGGCACCTATCGAAGCGACTGTCAAAGCATAATCATATGGTTGCACCATATAGGATTAACAAGATCCAACAAATCCAAAAAAGAAGTGATAAATTATCAAGTGTTGTTGAATAGGTTTGAAGAAGAAGACAAGAGGAAAATACTTCGAGCTACTTTTGATGGGCAATCAATCTTTTTTAATTCATGCATTGGTAAAAGAAAGTTTGAGGTTGATAACTCAACCTTCTTCTTGGTTGTCATATTTTTGCATTATTTAAGCATCCTTATTTGTAATATCATCATAGAGTGTATTACAAACTCTATGGTGATCACAAAAATACCTAGTTCTCTCTAGCTCTTATTTTCTTCATGTTTGTTAGTTAGTAGAGGTTAGTTATTTCATTAGTATTGGTAAGGTAAGGCCTAGCCCTCCTTTCTTGTACTTATTCCTTTTGATATCTTTTTATTTTTAATAAAAGGACGTTGGACACTTTGTCTAGTGGTAAATTTGCTTGCAAAAACATAACTTGGAAACAAATTGAATTTATGTGAGTGAAAGTAAAAATACTCCCAAAAAGTGATTTGAACCAAATTTTGAAACTTGAATTTTTTCAAAGATACATTTTCAAAATCTAATTCAAAATTTATGGTCAAACAGTAAATTTAATTTCTTCATTGAATTCATTAGGTCTACCTAGTTTGTCTCATGAGTCACGATTTCATATATTAGTTTGTCCAATAAAAATCTTTCGATAATAAAAACTTTATTTTGTGCCTAAACATTGTGTGGTTGTATATCGGCGTCTCATAAGTACTTTAATTCCATCTTCTTTGTTTAATTTTTCTTTTCAATCTTGGATTCACTGAGGGATTCTCAACTTTATGTTAGTGCAACTCTACTTTTGTAATGACCCTTCAGGTCATTTCCTTGTTATTTCTTTTCATCATTTAGAGCGTTCTTATAACGATCTCAAGTCATTTATGATTTGATGGGGTGACACAACAAAAATTTTAAAATTTGAAATTTATCCGGATTGACATCATCCCGCCATAGAGGGAATATTTCCGGTATGGCTGTGTCGTTGTGGCGGCGTGTCAGCCACTATAGACATAAACTGGAGAAAACACAGATTCTCTTAATTCTCCACCCCTTTCAATGGAAAAACAAACTAGGACTACTCCAAAAATCTTCCTTAGTTGCTCCAAGTTTGAAGATAGCGGGGAGGAGGGAATTTTGCGCAAGGCAGGCCAAAACTCATGGAATTTTGGTATAAGTCTGTCATGATTCATACCTACGGAGCCAAAAGCTCGTGTTAAAATTTTTCAGCAGCTGCTTGGTGTCTCGGTAAGCTAGGATAACTTAGTAGTTAGACATGTCTTTAATTGCATAATACCTTGTGAATTGTGGGGAGTTTGCATGTATAGATCTTCAGGCACGAGGTTTGGACAGACGAATGTGTGGATCACGGTTGTTTAGGATGGTAAGGTACTTAATTTGCTGGTGTTGATCTTACAAATGTTGCTAGGTGTTAACCTGGGGTGGTAACCTGTGATTTATGGGTTATAAGTGAGAAGAACTGTCTAGAAAGGGTCGTCTGGGAGTATGTGATGGATGATTGTTTCCAAGTTATGTAATGTATGCATGATAACTATTTCTATAGTATTGTTTGTACAATGCATGGTTGGGAAGATCAAAGGAATGAAACTGAAATGATAACTTATTGATAATCTCATACAATGAAGGCATGCAATTAAGGTGTTTATTTACTGGTAGTTAGAAGTGTGATTGTGAATGTGATTGTGTGACTATGGGTTGACTCGGGTACCACAGTGATGAAATTGACTTGATTAAAAATACATTTTAATGAACTACAATGTTGAAAACCAAAAATTTTTCTTGCACTAAGATAATGGAGGGGAGTACATAGTTAGGAATTGACTCACCAATAAGGTGGAAGTTCAAATAGACAACCAATTAAGCTACTAAGATTCCCCTTTATGTTCTTACCTAATTGAATCCTCACCAATAAGGTAAAAGTTCATATAGCCAACTAATTGACTAAGAGCTATATGTTCTTACCTAAGTAAATGTTGCGAGTAGGGGGTGTCAAATGGGTGGGTTTGGTTGAAATTGGAGATATTAAACTGGGTCGAAATTAAAATTGGGTAGGGACTTGACCCACACAAGTTTACTTTGGGCTCTGTAATGACATGTTCCCGTCGTTATAAAAAAGGCAACGGGAAAAAATTTTGGGCCGGAAAACTTTTTCATAGTAACTTGAGAATTGCTAGTCTAGTTCAGATTTGGACGAAATCGGAGTCAGTGAGGTCTAGGGAAATATGGTAACAAATCATAGATTTAATATTAAATGTGATTACATGAGTGGATAGCTAAGACGTTAAGGAACCCGTACGACTTTACAGAATTGAATTCGGGTGAGTAGAACTCTCAAAACTGATCTTAGCGTGAGGGGTTAGTTTATGAATGTCATGGGATGAAGGTGTGTTGTGAAATGGGGGTTTGAAACTCTTAATTTAGTTCTTTGTTTCCTTGCAGGCCGCTAGGGGGGGATTATTCCCGCCAGGGTGGGGCCGATATGGCGGGATGGGGGCCGTCATAGCAGGTCAGTCGGACTTAAGTCGAAAATAAACCCCCAAAACGTCATTATTCTGCATTTTACATTTTTGAGAGCTAGGAAACGACCTCAGGCGAGTTCTTGACAGTTTTTCGTGAATTTTGGTGCTAAAGATAAGGATTTTACTCCCCTAATCTGTTTTTCAATCCGTAGAACTTAGAATCTTGATCATATATTGTTGGGGGAGGGTTTTGAACTGTTTTGGATGGTGGGAAATGCCCTAGCTGCACCTTAGGATCATAATTTTGGTCTTGGGTTATTGGATTTGTCATAATCTAGGTAAATTAGACCTTAATTATTGATCCTCATATTGAATTGTTTGTTTGTAGACCTAGAGCAAGCGGAAAGAATCCAAAAAGGGAAGAATCCAGTTTCTTAGGAGGGTTCAAGCCTTTGTTCGAGGTAGGTGATGGTTGTGATTTCATGTTGGTGTGATGTATGTTAGTAATTACTATATTTTAATGCATGTATGTATGTGAATATTGCATTATTGATCACCAAATGCGAATTAGTATAAACAAATAATTATATGTCATGAATCAACACGTGATTGTATGATTATGAGAATGTACATTGTGATTGTGATTGTGGCTTGTTGAATGGATCGAGTGTTACGCTCCAACACACTAACTTGGATCGGGTGCCATGTTTCGACGCATATATGGGATCGGGTGTCACGTCTGGCACACTAACTTGGATCGGGTACCACATACCGGTACACTAACCGTTTGGGTGTGGGTTCCATGAGAGGACCATTGATTTGTCATATTGATATATTATTGAGAATGTGGAATTAGCATTGATCCTGAATGATGACTGATATTGTATATGTTCGGTATATGCTTGTTTTATTATGTTGTGATTACTTGTATATGTTTCACCTTTTGGAATAGTCACGTGATCTTATCAGTACACTGTGATTGTGTACTGATACTGCACTTGCTCTTTCTTTGTTGAGTATAGGGCATCTTCAGGCGGCTACTGACAGACCTAGTTTAGAAGACCTGTGACTAATTCAAATTCAAGGGTGAGCCAGAGACACACCTAAACTTAACTAAGGTCCTATTATCCCCTGAACTCATTTTTTTCATATTTTTGTGAACCTTTTGTGCTGACGTGGCACCTTCAACCACCCAAGTTGGTTGTGTTTGTACACACTCGTCCGCCACGTGTGTAAATATTTTTATTTTTTTGAATTAAAAATTATTCTTTTTTAAAAAAAAGGTAAAAAAAATAATAATTTTTTTCTTAATTTTTTTTACAAAAATTAAATTTTTATTTTGTTTTTTTTAAAAAAAAAGTATTTTTATTTTCTTTATCTTGTATTTAAATTAAGTTAATACACATTGTTTACCTTGTAACGAAACTTTTTTTTTACCTACATTTGTTGTTTTTTCTCTTTTATTTATCTATTGATTTTTATTTTCTTCGTCTTTCGTTTTGATTTGATTTCAAATTTAATTTCAAATGTCTTTTATTTAAAATAAGTTAATTTTAAACGGATATCAAAATAAGTGAAGAAATCAAATAAAACATAAAAAAATCAAAACATTGAAATTAAAGGACACTTTTAAATTATTTTTTTAAAAAAAACACATATTTTCTAAAAAATAATGAAAAGTGAAAAGATAATAAATTAATTAAAAAAAAGTTTAAAGAGAAAAGAAATTAAAATAAATAAATAAGTTCTGATATCAATAAAAATGTGTACTAACTAATTATAAAGTTACCAATCAAAAAAATGACATGTGTCCAGTTTGTGCATTCATCACTTGCCTTCAAGAGAGTGTACACACTCTCTATGTCATGTCAGCGTTTGTGGTGTATTTATTCCATTTCAAATTAGTTTAGGGGGTACTAGGACCCTAGTAAAGTTTATGTGTGTTTCTGAAATTTCGGTCATAGTCTAGTGTGGTACTTCTACCTTATCCCTTTAACTTTTATAACCACAATTTTCATTTAGATAAATCCTAAAAGATATAAAATAGATAGTAATTCACATTTTCAATATAGGAACATACATTATAAAGAGTTTTAAAAATGGTTGAAATTGAAGATTAATTTGGGCTCAATGGATTACGACTTGAATGAGTTGAGATTAAACTCAATTCAAATTATCTTGAGTCCAACCCTTAAATTCTAGGAGGATTAGACGGGATACCTATATTTGGGCTTTGACACCCCTAATTGGGAGAATGATTTTTGCTTCATTTTTCTCTCCTATATAAAAAAATTAGTTACACCAAGTGTAGCGTATCAAGTTGGGAATTGAATACCAACCTGTGAAGAAAGGGGTCTAGAAATGATTAAACTTCTTTAAAATCTGCCTTAGCAACAATGAGAATTTAAAATTTAACTTGAAAAGATAAATATTTTGAAATCGTTAAAATTAACGGAGAAAAAAGAATCAAATGTTCTTAAAATAATGAAGAGTACTTGGAAGTAAATTAACATAAAAATACAGTATTAAAAGGATGATACATTAATAATTCTTTCTTTATCAATAATGAAAAAACAAAAAATACTTTTAACCCCTCATCACAGTATCAACATAAGAACCTCAATTAAAAGGTATACTAACAACTAAAAACAACATTTTTATCAATTCAAACCAATATCAAAATCATGATCAAACTGAAATGTATTAATCAGTCACTTTCATAAACACTTCCACAGTCAAATAAAGACATCATGTTATGAGAATGAAATGAAGATATAATGAAAATTACACTTGTACTCTACCAAATTAAAGTATAGAAAAATGTCGAACGCACAGTCGTAGAGGAAATTAGAAATAGTTGAATGGCAAATTAACTAATAAATAATCCATAAATAAAGAAGTAGAGAAAATGGTTTTATTTTTTACAAATATGATAAAAGATACTATTGGGGTCTCAACTATCCTTGATATTTCTATGATATTAATAAAAGCAAATTATTTGTTTCTCGATTTCTATTTCTCACAAATTTATAACAATCTTTCACGATTATATTTATATATAATTATTGAAGTTAAACAATTGAATGCACTCCTCTTAGTTACATAATTTAATTATCAAAATAGTAATATTAAAAAATTAGAAGTGTATGTTTGCTTGAATTAAAACATGCTCTTAGTAAATCCTCTTTGATTACCTTACTTTTTATAATTAATTATTACAACAATCGTCTCTTTGGATTACAAATAAATGTAAAATAAATTATACCAACATAAAATTAATTAATTTTTATTAATAATTAATTTTTATATTTATAAACAATTTAATAATTTTATATTTTACCCATAAAAGTAATTTTTATAACTACAATGACATATTTAATATTATAAATTTTTAAAAATCCACGTGTCCAGTAAATTGATTAACCTTAAATGAAACGAAGTGAACAGTCAAAAAAATATTTTCTTAAAATGAGTTCATTTAAGGTTGCTTCACTAGTAATTCAATGCAGACGTCTTAAAAAGAATCAAATCAATAAAAATTATGTAAGATCATATATAGAACCATGTGAAGTGCCACGTATAAGCTCTGTTTATTCATATATTTTAATGTTAGAAACTTGAAAATTTACATTTTTAAATTTTTTATTTTTAAAATTTAAAGTTGTATTTTTAGATATGTATTTTAATATTTTGAAACATGAAAAAAAATAGTAGATTTTTCAAAATTTGATAAGGGGTCTGATATACCCTTCAACTTTGTCATTTAGAGCTGATATACCCCTCGTTATGAAAGTGGCTCATATATACCCTTATTGTTATACAAATGGCTCACATATACCCTTTTCCTTTAACGGAAGTGAAAAAATTAATTTTAGTTTAATTTTCTAATTATTTTTAAAAAGAATATAATCAATATGGGTATATTTAATCCTCCTCAAATATATATTATTTTTTTAAAACTTTTTTTTTAAATGACTAATTTAGATTTATTATTTTGATGGTCAAATTTATTTAAGTTTCGCTAATATTCTTGTAAAATTTATTATAGATGACTCAATTTTTTTCTTCAAATACCAAAACTAAATTACAATATATCCGAAAAAGATAGTTTTAAATTATAATATAGCAACAAAAAAATAGTTTTAATTTTTTTCTTTACACTAAGGAATGAAAGAAAAAAATAAAATAAGAATAATAAACTCAAATAATGATAATCAAGAAATCAAAAAATAATTTATGTTTCGAAAAAAATTAAAATATACTTTGAAATTTGCTTGAAAAATCATATAGACCCCTAATGATTTTTAAAAAAAAATCAAAAGTAAAAAATATAAATTTAAAACTAATTTTTTCACTTCCGTTAAATGAAGGGTATATGTGAGCTCATTTTGTAACGGTAGGGGTATATGTAAGTCGTTTGTATGACGGTAAGGGTATATATGAGCTACTTTCATAACGAGGGACATATCAACTCCAAATGACAAAGTTGACCTTTTTCCATACATAAATATGCTCGTTAACTTGATTTCAACTAACATTTATTTCTTTTAGTGTACGCAATGAGATATTTAAACTTGTATAAAATTATTCAAATAGACACATACGTCCTATGTGGCTAATATACGTAGGTTGCCACATAGGACACAAAATTGTCATATGGGACATCACATAGGACGAATGTGTCTATTGGTTCAATTTTATACAAATTTAAGTACCTATTTGTGCATACTCAAAGTTGGAGAACATAGTTGATAATTGAAGCCAAAGTTAAAGGACATATTTATGTATTATGACAAACTAAGGAATAAGGGACAAGTACCCTTTAGACTATGACTGAAATCTCAGAGATACACTTTAACTAAACTAAGGTTCTATAACCCCTCCACCCCACGCGAACTCATTCTTTTTGTAATTTTATACATTTTGATTTAAGTGGCACACTCCATGACTCCACTTAGTAGAGGCGCATGAAAGATGTTTGGAGGCCATGTAAACTAAAAAGGTGTACAAAATTATTAAAAAATTGAATTCAGAGTAATATGACCTTAGTTTAGTTAAAGTATATACTTGCCTAGTAAGTTCCGCCGTCACATAATAGGTGGAAAAGTGCGACCCTGATAGGAAATTAGAAAAGCCCAAAGAGACTAATAAAACGTACTTATATGCTTTACTAAGCTGCTGCTGCTGCTCATCTGCAGTCATGGTAAACAAGTTCCGCAGGCAGATTGGTGAAATCTCTTCCATTTCTAACATTTCTCAACCCAAATTCTGCAAGATCATTTTTAGCCCACATGAATTATGCCGTCTCGTAAGTACTTTCTTCCCCATTTTCCTTCTTTAGTTTCTCCTGGATTCCCAATTTTATCTTACTGCAACTCTATTTCCCTCCTCGTTAATTGTGCATTTGAATCGAACGATTAGTAATATAATTCATTGAGAATTTGTTAATAAAATTGGCATAACACATAAATATATCCTTTAACTTGATTTAAGCTGACATTTGTGCCCTCCAACTTTGGGCGTAAATAGTCGGTTAAACCTGTATAAAGTCGAACAAGTAGACACACAATATAATACACATAGGATGCTGTGTAGGATGTGTGTGTCTATGTCATGTAGGATAGGCATTGTCATGTAGGATGTGTGTCTGTTTGTGCACACTCAAAATTGGAGCACATAGTTGTTGGGTCAAGTTAAAGGACATATTGTATTATGCCAATTCAATTTGGAGGCTTGGAGGTAAGAAATGAATCTTTGCCCTTATTCAAGAGTAGAAACTAGCTAATGAGGTAAGAAATGTGCAAGGCCTACAACTCATTCTCTCAATTAACGTAGGACAATTTTACGTAGGTCGAATAAAAATACTGTGTGCGTAGGCGTCTATTGCCAATTATGTATGAAACTGAATTCAGATTTCCTTTGAACACAGAGGATTCCAAAAGGATTTGCCAGCAGATATTGCAAGAACATCTTAAACCCTGTGTATCTTGAGGTTCCCAGTGGAGAAGTATGGGAAGTTGAACTGGAACATTCTGAAGGCCACATTTGGCTAGCTGAAGGCTGGAAGGATTTCAGCGATTATTACTCGATAAGACGCGGGAACTTTTTTATGTTCGGATACAATGCTCGTTCTCATTTTAATGTCACTATATTTGATTT
Source organism: Solanum pinnatisectum (assembly GCA_035578085.1). Taxonomy (NCBI): domain Eukaryota; kingdom Viridiplantae; phylum Streptophyta; class Magnoliopsida; order Solanales; family Solanaceae; genus Solanum; species Solanum pinnatisectum. The sequence goes on from CM069077.1 coordinate 20,408,689, forward strand.
TAGTGCAGCAGAAATTGAATATCCACCAGCAGAGATTGAGTCGGATGATTCTATAGATATTTCGGATGTGGTTGAGCATTCTTCTGAATATCTGAGCTATGACCCCGTAGTGCAGGAGAGAAAAAGAATAAGACAAGAAGGGGAAGAAGAGGATGATATTCCAGTTGAACATCAAACTAATGTAATCGATAAAGAAGAGTTTCAAGGGAATGTAGTTTCACTAGGTAAGAAAACATCTTATCTGGTTTATTAGCTATGAACAGAATGAAATCAGTCATCTTGTTACATTATAATTTAATAGTAATACATTGCTTTTGGATGTCCGTTTCAAGTAATAAGTGAAGATTGCGAGGAGCACGAACAACAATCCAACATTGTTACCAGTAAGAGAAAGGCAGAGAGGGATGAAGGGATAGCTGATAACTATCAAAGAGCAAAAGCTTTTAAATCTAAGAATCCATTCATTGTATCTTTTATGCATCCATCGTATGTCTCGAAACCACACTCTCTGGTAAGCTATCAAACTTTGTAGAATGCCTGATGCCCGACCCTTTTTAATTCATTGCATTCATATGCACAACCTTAAACTCAATTTATGATTTACCTCTTTTGGCAGTACATTCCGTTGAAATTTGCTAGGATGTATTTCATGGGGAACAGTGGCAATTTAGTGTTGCATGTTCCAGGGAAAGGATCTTGGCCTGTCAAATGTGTTATGCTAAGGAAAGGTGCTAAAGTTACTTGTGGTTGGAAGGAGTTCGTTCTGGACAATAAGTTAAAATATGGTGATGTTTGTGTCCTTGAAGTAATTAATGACACTAAGCTTTCCTTGATAGATGTCACCATATTTCCAGAGATTTCTGATGGTACAAACTGAGTCTATCAATGCTGAGGCTTCGGTTCCATGTTCTCAACACATAAATACATCCTATCAAAGAGCAACAGCTTATACATCTGAAAATCGGTTCTTCAACACATAGATCCATTCTATTTGCCTTTTGTAAGTTGCTGCCTTTTGCGAAGGGAAGTCCTCCTCCCATTAAATTAGAGAAATTTCGCCCAAAGTATGTAAAACCTTAGAATTTTTTATTTTGTAATATTCGCTTCTTGCATGAGGTTTTTTGTCATGAACTTCTTGTGTAGAGTTGAGTATGTTCAACTGTGACATATGTATGAGGTGGTAAGTCAACGTGTCTCCCTTACTTCATTTACTCTTTGGATATTAATGTTCGAAGTAAGGGTCAAAGCCCAACCCCCGGCATGATGCCATTTGAAATAAAAGAACCTTTCTGATGGTTGACCTCGATGATTTTCAATATCTTGGATTCTACATAAACATATGAATGGTCGATTTGATTCTGAATTGCATTAATGAAGACCAGAAAACACATTTTGGATATAATATGGAGATACCTAGTTGTACATAGAGTTACTTGTTTGTGAAATATATTCACTCCTGAGGAGAAAAAGGAGCAAAGTAGGAACATAAATTTATTGGAGTGCCAGTGATATTCCTCGACTGGTGCATGCGTAGCAGACATGACTTTTCGTCATCTGCAACAGGCTCAATCAGCTTAGATCTCACAGCCCAAAGATCAAACTTTTTGAGGTTAATGAAGGAAATAGCAACAGATGGTGTCGTGGCCAGCTTGCTCACACCCCGACTAACTCCACGGAGTATCAACTATCTCCCATCAACAGAAGTAGTATCAGGTAACTTCATCCACCAATGCTTGGATAGTTTCATACACAGTGAATTTGTGTCTGTAGAGAGTGTCCTGATTTGAGATTTTGGACTACTTTCTTTGTAACCTGAGGTTTCTATATATGGATGTTCTCATCCACAGCACGGGTACACAACATGGAAACATCTAACCAACTGGTCCTTCATGTGAGGTGATTCTAAACTGAATTGTCTTGATTTGTTTTGTTCATATACGTTTCTACCATTCTTTTGGGGAGATTCTGTATGCAGATATATTTAGAAGGCACCTAAATTAGCTCAAAGTTAAACTTGGTTACAGAATGTAGTTTGATTATCTTGGATAAAACTATCAACAGGATTGCTTTAACCAAGAACTATGTTTGAGCACCTTGTTCTAGCCTTGGTGGACAAAATTCTTGGTATCTATTGCTAGTGGGATGTGGGAGGTATCCTGTGAAATTAGTTGAAGTGCATGCAAGCTGACCCAGACAACATGACTATCGGGAAAAAAAGGTATGTTTATGCCACTGTTTCAAATTACTTCAAAAGCAATAGTGAAGGGAAGGTGTCTTATAGCACGCACAAGTAAAAATGATGGTTACAACCGTATCTCTTCAATCTTTGTCTGTTGTAAGAAACAAAACTTCAACTTATGAACCCTTGGTGAGCTGTAAAATGCATCCTTGGAAGTTGGAACAGCAAATGCTGAGTTCCGGTTTGAAGGAGTTTATGCTGGAGAATAAACCTAAAAATAGGTGATATTGTGTCTTTGAATAATTTGGAAAAACATCTCATCTTTCTTGCTGCAGGTTCCCTTCTCTATTCATTGATGGAACATCAATTGCAACGATTAGGTAGATGGCTCATTGGAAATTGGAATAGATGTAGATGAACACCTTTCTTTATCTCTGCTTCATCTGCAACAGATACTTTTCTTACTCATCTTCTTCTGTTCACTACCCGTATTGGATTTCTCAGACCTTTAATTTGGAGGAACAAAGGAGGTTGTAACTAGGTTCTTATTGGAAGTTTGGTTGGATATATGAATCAAAAATTAGTATATTTAAAAGGTAAAAGGGTCAAAAATGCCCTTAAACTATGCGAAAGGAACAAAAATGTCCTCCGTTTGTAGTTTGGTCGAAAAAACCCCTTCTCATCAATATTTTGGTCCAAAAATACCCTTATTATTGTTTTGGGTAAACATGCTCATTTTTTCAAATAAATATATTATTTATTTTCTTTTTAACACATTCTATTTCTAATAATATTTTTTTAAATTAGCAAATGTTTATCTTACTTTAATTCAAAAAAAAAAATGAAAATATTTCTTATTTTATATAATTATATTTTATCATTATATAAATATAAATTAATGATGGATATACTATGATCTTATATATATGACATATATTATCGATCGAAAGAGTTCATGAAGTTATTATATTTTATTTGATAAGATGAGATTAAGAAGAAGAAAAAATATTTCCTACATTTTTAGTTTTTAAAGTGATTTTAAAAGAAAGAAAACAAGAACATGGTTCTTTTATAATAATTTAATTAAGAAGAAAATGTGTTTAAAAAGAAAAAATAATATACTTATTTGGAAAAGGGCATTTTTCACCCATTTAGTAACTATAGGGGCATTTCTGGACCAAAGTATTGACTGCAGGTGCATATTTGAACCAAAGTATTGACGGCAAGGGCATTTTTGAGTCAAACTATAAACGGAGGGCATTTTTATTCCTTTTACATAGTTTAAGGGAATTTTTTACCCTTTTCCTTATTTAAAATGTGTTTACTAAAGGGAATAAAAGTTTGTATGCTATGGGAGGCTTCTTTTTTTTTTTTTTCATTCTTCATTGTTCTAATAAATGCATATATCTGCATAATAAGTAGACTCGCACTTAACTTGTGCATTCACTCTTATGTAGATAGCAAACTTAAAACAATACGAATGAAATAAATGAAAGACCAAATAAGGGTTAAACTTGAAGCAGTGGGATTAAATTTGGATTCCTCTTTCTTAGTTTGGTGGCATAATAATTCCTTCATCAAAATAGAGTTAAAAATAAATTTGTAATATAACATCAATTTATTAGAGAACAAGTTAGTAAATGAGTCAAGTCCAGACCATCAAATTCCAAAATATGTATGGGCTAGCCGAGTGGGTGGGACAGTCCGTATTGACAACTAGCGGTATAGGTCAAGCGCAAGCACAATAATTTCCTATGCTATATAAATTGTTAAGATACTAAAGTATTTTTTTTATTACTTTAATTCATTTATTTGTTTTTTTTTAGTTTAATTGTATGATATGCCTTTCAATTGGTTGGTTTACAATTTTGGTCCTTAGAAATCAAAATTATATCCAACAAGACATAAATTATTTAAGAGCATAAAATATAACTTGTGAGATATTATGATGCGAAAATATAAACTTACATTCATTGAAAAGAATATTTGTCTTAAAATTAAGCTAGCATTTAATCATAGATTTTGAAAATCTATCTTCAAATATTTATCCGTTATAACATTTATCAAACATTGAAAATCTATCTTCAATTTTTTCATTTTTTTTTTTAAATTCACTCACAAATCTTTAAAAATATTTCAATTAAAATATACTACTCCATAAATGTTTAGGTTTCGGACACAATAATATTTTCCCTCTAGTTTTAGGAAAAAGTCTCTTTTATCAGGAATAGGAATATCTAACGTAGTAGTGATTAGTGAACCCTGTTATTTCCCGGCGGAAAAGTAAATTGCCGCCGCCGCCGCCGTATTCCGTCTTCAACTTCGTCTTCATCTTCATCTTCCACAGAACAAGTCAAGAGAATCAGAAATCTCAAAAAGCAAAATTTCATGCAATCCAATTTGTACCCATCAACCCACACCCGTTGTTGTTTCTCATGGAACCCAGACAAACCCCAAATCCCCACACCCAAAATCCTCAAACACAAGCTCAAAACTTCTATTATTTCCCCAGGTGTATCTACTTCTCTGAAAACCTCATTAAATTTTGGAGAAGAAAAGTTTAATAAGCAACAAGAAGAAACTACTCTGCCTTTTTATCTTCCAGTCTCGGTTCGCAAATCAGATAGTCATTCTAGGTATATTTGGGATGGGAAAGACTTGAAGTTGGTATCTGTTGACGGGAATGCTTTTTCGATATCCGATTTCGACTCTAATTTTGAAGATACAGTTCATAAGTTGGTCAGAATTTGTGTTTCGGCAATAAGAAATTTCTTTCTTCCGAGGGAAGTTAGTCGTAATTACCTTGAATACGTGAAGTGGAAGTTTGTTCATCGTGTTTCCAGTTCTGCTCTCCAAGTTCTGGCGACCCAGGTACACTTTTTTTTTGTTTTGTAAATTACTCTTATACAACAAAGTTTAGATTTTGATGTTGAATTTTCATATTTCAGCTATTTAACTAGTTAATATTTGGTATTCAATCTTCATATTCTGGGTATTGAACTTGTAAATTGTTGTATACGGTGAAAGTTTCAATCTTTGTTTCAGCTACCAAACTTGTAAATCATTTGTATGCTAGGTATTAAAGTTGGTATTTTGATGTTGAATCTTCATATTTCAACTCTCAAACTCCTAAAATTGTTGGTAGTGGTAGTAAATTAAGATTTTGATTTTGCATATTCATATCTCAGCTATTGAACTTGTAAAACTTGTTTATTAATATATGGTGAACAGTTCAAATTTTGGACTTTTAGTGTTGAATTTGGATTATTCCGTCGGAGCTCATGATCTTTATATGGGGAACTACCATTTTGTAGTTCACCTGTGGAATTACTCATTATGATCTTTATGAAGGTACCAGTAGTTTACTTGATATTTGTGTGCCTGCACAATGTGAGTTAGCATCTAAGGTGCAGTTCACTCAAATGCCTTCATTGACAATGGCTTGTGTAATCGGTGGTATTTTGTGAATGACGATATACAGGCTATGTTGCGGGCAATTGGAATTGGGAACTCCCGTTCACTTCCATTGGCTGCTGCACTAAATTGGGTCCTGAAGGATGGTCTTGGACGGTTGTGCAGGTGCATCTACACTGCTTGCCTAGCATCTTCTTTTGATACCAATCTTAAGGTATAGCTTTCTAACATAAAACAACAGGGAATAGTTTGTGCAACTCATCTTATAAATCTTATTCTACTGATTTTTGATACTAAAAATTCATTTTTATCTCTTGGAAAATGATGCTTATATATCTTCTCTGAGAATGTTGACTTGTACGCCAGAAAGATTGCCAGTTTTTAAAGCAAGATTACCTCAAGAGACCATGTAAAAGTTTCATCTGTTTCTTTCTTACTTTGTTTTATGGGGTTGGCTGCAGAGAGTAAGGTTCTGTACATCAGTTCTCTTCAGTTTGAGCATTGGAGTTGAATTGTTGACTCCTGTATTCCCACAATACTTTTTGATGCTTGCATCAATTGCCAACATTGCCAAGCAAATAAGCCTTGCTTGTTACCTAGCAACTAGTGTAAGTCTCAGCTACAAAACATATGATGTTATATTTATATGCATGTGTTAACACTTTTGGGATCTGATCTCAAATTCTCCAGGTTTAGCTCTTTGTTATGATACTTGTTAGATGTGAGCTAGTTATTTTGGCTGCAAATGATACCTTTTCCCTTATCTTGCCATTTAGCTGTTTACCATGTTTTATTTCCCTTTATAGTTTCTAACAATTCCACTGCAATTTGACATATAAATTGATTTCTTCACAATTTTGTTATGTAGAGAGGGATCTGAAGTGCCTTTGGCATATTCAAAATAGTAGGCTAATAAATATAAGCACTTATGAGGCTTTGAATTTCTACTATGAGGTCCCAGGTTAACTATGGCATAATAAAGCTGACGCACTTAATTTTGTCACTTGGTTGAATTGCTTTCTGAAAGTGAAATTAGTTGAAGTTGAGTACGAGCCTTCTAATTGCTTCCGCTAATGACCAATTCACTTTCACAAGTCCTAGAGATCTGAGAGAAACAATGTCTTCTGGATTTAAGCGTTTTGAGCATATCTGTAACAGCTGGAAGAGAATTGATGCAATTATACCTTGAATTTATCCTCTAACCTGCAAGTGAAATATGAAATTATCAGGGAGTAACTACTTGTTTTTGTCAGTTTATTTGGAAAATGTCTATGTTCAGTAATTGTATTTCGCTTAAATAGCCAAATCGCATGTTAAATTTTTAGCGATATGAATAAGCACAGGTGTCTTCTGGATTTATCAGTAACATCAATAAATTTGACATAGAATTTCTGTTTGAGAATTTATTGTTGACATGTTAACAGACTGCTGTTCATAGAAGCTTTGCAATTGCTGATAACCTAGGCGAGGTTTCTGCAAAAGGACAGGTTCTCTACAATAATTCATCATGTCATGCTCGATTCTAATTAGTTTCACTCTTCCAATCTGACTGTTGGTTTATGTTTCAGATTCAAACAGTCTGCTTTGATAATCTTGGTCTTACACTTGCTGCAACCCTGAACATACTGTCTGCTAATAATCCAAGGTTTGTTTGTTTTCCAACTTGAATTTCTGAAGTATCACTGTCAGCTTTTATCTACGTTTTGAAATTATATAGAGATTCTTTGCATTTGCCTCTCTGAACCTATCCATTTGGTCTATCTTGTTGTGCTTGAAGTGGAACAGTTTATACAACATGGGTCTTACTATTTCCTTTTCACACTGTAATATGAGAAGTGAACATGTGATTTACATCTTCCACCATTTCCTTATACAATAAGATCCTAAAAGCAAGAATTGGTCGACACATTATTGTGCTGCTTCTGGTAATCCCTGTAATGTAGATTTCTGACTTCTGAATGATATAAAAGATTGCAAGCAGGTCTACCATTTGTGATGTACCCAGTCTTCTCGGTGCTTGACCTTTTTGGTATTTATCAAGGACTAAAGCATGTACATCTGCAGACATTAACTAAGGTTGGTCCTCGTTCTATGTGCTGAAAGCATTAGTATTCAAGTTGAATTATACTTCCTTTTTTTGGCTACTAACCTTAGGTTATATTTTCTTTAAGGAGAAGAAATATGTGATATGACATGATCTGTTTAACAGTCTTTATTGAGTGAACGTTAATCATCTTTACGTGTTGATTCGGATATCACTCCTTTTACATTAATTCCAGGATAGGCTTAACATCATTATAAGCACATGGATTCAACAAGGATTTGTCCCATCACCTGAAGAGGTGAGTAAACAGGAGGGTATTGGCTTATCTTGGAGCAGAGGTAATTTTTAACTTGCATTTTGCCGTAACAAGGCCTTATTGCTTGGTTTAGCGCTACATCATTAGTAGAGAAACATTCTTAATCAGCTTTAATCAGGCAGAGAGCCGTGGTCTATCAGAATTGGTTGCTTAAATCCTAGACGTTGCACAGCAAAGCTATCTGTGATGACGATGCAATATTTGAATAGTGAAGACTTCTACTTCTTGAGCCCAGAGAGCTTGACTAGTGAATTGAAAAGGAACCAGGAGGTATGTATAGCCAAAAAGTAAAAGACAGTTTTAATCAGGGACAGGCAAGCTGTTACTCTTCTGAATGTGTTTCTTAAGCAGTTCTTCTTGCTTTGCTATTACAGTATGGTGTCCTACTTTCTCTGCGGGAAGGGGCAGACACTACAGATGTGATCAGGGGCATATTGCATGTAAGATATTGTATCCATCTCTTCTCATAGTAATGACTTTAGCAAGTAGTAATTTGGAACTAATGATTTTCCTTTGCAAATGAACCAAGGGATTCTGGTAAACCAATAGTTTTACTTCGAATAACTTATCTAGTAATGCTTGTTTCTTGCTGAGCTCTTTATAATGGTTAGTATTCTTTATAATAAGCTATTCTGGTGATTGACAGGCAAGTTATGTCCACAAGGGTATAGAAGCTTGTGGTAGTTCTAGTGCAGTTCTCAAGCAATGGTTTAACCTGGTTGAAGATGGCAAGAGGTTAACAGAACAAAACATGAGTTTCTTGTATGAGCAAATGTTGTCTTTGGGTTGGGCATGTAAGAATATTCTGTTGAGCACGCAGGAGCAAGCCCGCTATAGTTTTATAGCTGACTGAGCATATAGATACCTTCTTCCGGTTATGGTTGGTTTGCAAAGAGGAAAGCGAATAAAGGGTCAAAGAAACCAAGTAAAGGAGATTTTGTCCTTATATCCTTGTATTTTTTGTATATAATCGAAACTTTAGGCATCTCTCAAATGAAAAAGAGATGCCTTGTACATGTCCGTGAGTACTGGCTGCATAAAGAGAGCTGTGTTGTACAAATTTTGAGTAGCTTTCTTTGTGTTGTAGATTCACCGATTGAGGTTAAAACTGTTTTCTGCAGATTATTGTTTCCTCGTTCATTTGTTTGTCTGAAAGGTTTTGTAATCAGTCCATCTAAAAACTTGATACTCATTTTATTTATGAATATACATGCTCCATATGAGCAGGTCAGATTCTTTTTTCATGCCAGTGGATATCTTTTCGTGGTGACTAGCATTATATTGGAATTCAAGACCTCTATTTAATTTTGATACTCCATTGAATTAGAGAGTGATAACACAATTCAGCAGAAACTATAACTTGGAACTCTTTTCTCCGCTTTCTGGGCCTCTGGATACTCCAATGTATGGAACTGAATTGAAACTTGGAAAATACTAAATAGGGGAGGGGAAGGGAAAATAAAGAAGGGGATTACAAGGTGGAAAATTAAACTCTCACTAACAAGATGGAAGTTCAAGTCCATAGGCAACCAACTTAGGAAGTCATTTTTACCTAGCACCACACTACAACCGGGAATATCGCAAGGTAAAAAAATGGGTTGTCATTTCACAAACCTTAGCAAACTTGTATTGTTATTTAGAAGAATATCATGATCATTAGAAGCAATTCATAATCTTGTGCAACCACTTAACGATTCAACACTGACTGAGATGAGACTGGCAGTATAACAGTTCAGCAGTTCCTACCCACAAGTATCAATAAAATTGTAATATACCATCAAAAGGTTGTTACATTGTTTTGTTCTTTTGGTTTACCCATCAGGTGTCCAAAACCAGCTTGCCATTTAACACCTCTACCAGCATATTTTCATTACAGCAAGCAATATCATTTGGTACGTAGCAAGCCAGATGTAGATAGGAGCCGTAATGCTTGACTGGAATTGTTCAGAACAGCTGATGATCTTGACACCTGCATCTTGCGTTTCTTCAAGAATGCCAGTGAGCTCTCTAAGCACGGAGGAGGTGGTAGATCCTTCAAAATAACTGGTCCGGACCTGTAACAAACATACAGTGGGTAAATAAGAGCGAGTTGTCAAAATTATATTAATTAAACAAGAAGAGAGCAAGATGCTCACCCAGAGCTCTTGGATCTTTTCTTTTTAGATGTAGGCTGCTTCTCATGTTCTTCCTCCGAGTCTGACGGGAAAACTTTCCTGCACACAATTGAGTACCGTTTTTCAAGAACTGAGAAGGGTATGAGAAGAAGACCGGAACTACCAATATACCAAGAAATGCAACAACTTACTTCTCACGAGCTGCAAGAATTTTTACAATCTCATCAGGCAGCATCCCTCTATTATCCTTTGACTCCTGGGCATTTTCAGGTTCTTTTGTGTCTTCAATGCTTTCATCATTTTGTGTAGGTCGTGGAGTTAACTTCTGAGCCCATTGTCTACGGCGTTCCTTCCTTTCCCGAACAACTCTACAACAGAGCAGTCGTTTCATGACTAATGATGCAACGGCCATAAGTTGCTCACGTTTTGCAATTAAAGGTTATAATCCCCAGGCAAAAACTACCAAATCAAACATGACGAATTTTCCACGAATATCCCCAAATGAATAAAAGTTTACAGATAGCTTCCATTAGTTTTTGGGACTTAAATAATGGATCATCTTTAATGTTATAAATAACAGGATCAAAGGACCATAAACAAATCTAAGTTGTCATCTAGATTAGGCTCTTAGAAGAACTAAGAGGATCTGCATGGAAAATAGAAGAACTTTCATATTTCCTTGAACCTAATACTGATTAGGCTCTTACATGTATCCTCCAAACCAACTGAACAAACCAGTTTGTAAGGAAAAAACCTTTCTAGACTAGAACGCATATACCTGAATATCAAGCCTAAGACAACGCAGTGATATAATACTTGTTTACTTCTCAATTTACGAAAAACTCTTAACTTTATCCTTTTTCTCCCGTCACGATGCTTTTGAACAGGAGTTTAAATCTCGGTGGAACCTTTACTTTAAAATAAAAAAGCTTTTGTACAGAAATGCAACCTTCTCCAATTCAAACCTTAAGAGCTATGAAGTAAATAGCTTCCTTAACAATTAAACTAATTCAATTCTGATCACCAGATAAATTGAGCAATTACGCCAGAATCCAACAAACACATTAACCTTGGTATGAAAAAATGAAATGCCATGTTGAATTTCAAAACTGGCAGAATAAAGTGAACTCCCAGAACACCCTTGGGTGTGGCCTAGTGGTCAATGAAGTGGTTGAGAACCATGAGGCCTCAAGTTCAATTCTCAGCGGAGACAAAAAACACTAGGTGATTCTTCCTATCTATCCAAGCCCTGGTGGACAGAGTGATCTAGTACCTGTTGGCTGGTGGGAGGTGCCAGGTATCCCTTAGAATTAGTGGAGGCCCGCGAAAACTGGCCCGCGGTTATCAAAAGAAAAAAAAAAGAAAAAAAAGTGATCACCAAGCAAAAAGCCAGTACCAATCTCTCTCAAAGATACAAGCTTTCAAATTAAAACTGAGAATGATCCATGCTTTTAAGTCAGAGGGTTGGGAGCGCACTTGCACCCACTACAAAGCAGGATATTAAACAAAGTTCAAGTATTTGTCATACTCGGATGACTAATAAATAAACCAGTGCTAAACTAGCATTACAGAAACCTTAAAAGAGCTGAATTTTTAACTTCCAATTACCTTCCCTCGAAACAAAACAAAAAATCAAATCAAATTATGAAGAGAGCATACCTAGCCTTATGTTGTCTTTCAACTTTTGTAATCTCCTCATTGTTTTGAATTCCCTGCAATGAAAACCAATTAGCTCAACTTCTTCGACAACATCTGCTATCGCAAAAGACAGCAATTTTGATAAGAGATTTCAGAGTTAAACAAACCTGTACGGAAGTTAGTTCTTCCGGAGCATCGGAATCACTATCTTCTCCTCTTCCCGACATATCGCTTGAGCAAAGAATCGCACTTTGGCAGGGGGTTTTAGGGCTAGGGTTTTGGAGCACAAGTAAAGGAGTGAGTTAGTGTACCAGTGAAATAATTTTCGGGTTACCCAATTTTAGCCCAAATGTTAAAACATAACATGGAAAAATTGTATGAAATAGCAAATTATTAATTCAAATTAAATGTTGTAGCCCTAGTTTATTTTATTTATAATTCGCAATGAACTTTTCATTTTTTTGTCATCTGATTCGATATACAATTAGCTATTTTCAATATACAATTAGTCATTTTATACATTTCGGTATAAAATGTATAAAATGCATTTGTGTTTATATAAAGCGAGAGAAAAGTGTATATACAAATACAAATACATATATTTTCGTCTTATACACTTATAATTATACAAATGCATATCTTATTATACAAATTACAATGTATAAATGAATTTATACACAATTGAACAATTTATATAAAATTTGATGTATCTAGCGAATTATACAAATCAAAAGTTCCATAGCAAACATAAAATTTGTTATGGAGCGCAATTATCTAAACTATAGCAATAACATACAAATATGATTTTTATGTTTGTTATATCATACAATTGGGTTGATTTATAGTTTGGTTCAAAAATAAGTTATGATGCGATTAATTATTTTGAAATTAATTATTTTTTAATGAATATTTGATTTGTTATATTAATAATAATATGTGTTGCATAATTTTTAAGAATAAATTATTTGTATATAAAAAATACTCTCAAAAAGTGTGTTGAGGATGTGAAAAGTGAAAAGTGAAAAGTGAAAAGTGAAAAGTAAGGTATACAAAGGGTTTGATAGGTAATTTTGTCATTTTAACTATTTTATTTGAGAAAATTTATCCCAAAATAATTATTTCACTCGGAGGCAATGACAACTTATCCAATACTAAGTAGGCGTTTGGATATGTGATTTCATATTGCGATATGAAATTAGTGTTTGGTCATGTGATTTCAAGTTGATTTCATATCATGAGATGAAGTCTCAAATTCTTTAAAAAGCACGATTTGAGAATTTCAAATCGTGATTTGGGACTTTTCAAATACAAAAATTGTCCTACAAGTTTATATTTTGTAAAGAGAACCCCACATTTATATCGACTAACCATTTATTTCATATGTACATAAAATTTATAATTCATATTACTTTTTAAATCATTTATATTCATATAACGATTATTTTCACCAACATAAAATTTATTATTACTTCAAATTAATTACTACTTTCCCATTTATATTCACCAAATTCTTTATTTTTGATCAAATTTATTTACCGACCAAATTGACTGACAAATAGCTCAAAGCAACAATGTTGTTCGTTTCTCAGATGATCGAGAAATGCAAATTCCATGTGAGAAGATTGTCTATACTATGTGGGGGGTTATGTTAAAAACTTGTACACTACAACTTATGTTCAAATTTATTTTTTTATTGAATTAAAGTTTGATCAATAAATGTTGTATTTTATTTTTTTTAGAATAACTCTCTGATAGTATATTATGTGATTTTATAAACTTTTGTTTATTTGATAAGATTATATAAAGAATTGAGACAATTTAATAGTTTGTCACCTTATGGTGATTTTGTGTTTATGAGAAAATATACAATATAAAAAGTTTTAATTGCATATTCATACAAAACTTCAACTTCATCTCATAATTTCATATTACATGACCAAATGGACCCTAAGTATTAATTCCGAGATAAATTATCCCTAACTTTATAACCAAACAAGATATTAATAAGAGGTACTGAAAACTTATGTCAAAATCCATTATACATCGCAGCAAACCCTTAAAAAAATCTTTTTCTCCCTTTTAATTTTGGTACTTGAACTAGCTTCGTTCATCTCAAGTTCTCAACTATTCCATGAATATTGATATCTCCCACCAGCACAATTATTGAGTGACTGTGAACCAAAGGTTAAGTAGATAGGAAAAAATACTTTTTTTTGAATCGCAAGATATATTATAATGAAAAATTTATATCATTCTTTCTTAAATCGCCCTTAATTTTAATTGATTATAATTTGAAATTTAGACAAACTCAAGCCAAACACAAAACTTCACATAATGAAGCATTAAGAAATATAGTCTCACCATGACTAATGTAGTGTTTGATTAGCCATATAAAAAAAATATATAATTATCACCTTTCCAAGTTCATAGTTTGCAAGCGTGAAATGTGTGAAGAGAACTTTACAAATTAAATCCATCAACCATAATGGGTAGTTTGGTAATTTGGTAGGAAGTATTAGAAGAAATAGTCCATGTATTATGTGTGGTATTATTTAATACTATGTTTGATAGGAATTTGGGTCTATGTATAACTAATCCATGGATTAGTTATACATCCTACATGGTATTATAAGATGTATTACTAATTCCTTCCATTTGGAGGGATTAGTAATACATTGGATTTAATACCATGGAATAAGTCTATGTAAAGACAAAAATATCCCTCAAATTATTTTAATTATTTTGTTTATTTTCTTGATTTTATATTTTATATTTGTACTAGTAAATTTATTTAAATAAATTAGCTTACAAATTATCTAGAGAGCGTTGTTTGTTACTAAACAAATCCAATACAATTCAATACAATATTTGAAATATATTTGGTTTTCTAATAATTTGTATTTTGAACAATTTATAAAATTGCATATATCTACAACTTGCATTTTTTATGTATAAATGTAGATGGTTTATTCATTTTTTCTATTGTTTACCGTCTTTTCGATTTTAAAAGTAGATGATTTATATTTTTTAAATTGATATTTTGTGAGTGATCAATTGATTAAGATGACAATCATTTATTCTTAAATAATTCAAGTGAAAAAATAACAAACATGACAACAAAATTATTCTTCTCCTAACTAGTTAGAAGGCCATAAAAAGATAATATTGTCTGACAATTATCTACTTTCACCCAATTACATAATAATTCAAGGATATAATTGGAAAGAAACTTTTTATAGAGTTTTAATCCAAACACAAGATGAGGTGGGAAACAATGAACCAAACACTTGATAAAAATAAATAGTGCATTACTAATCCTTGCACTACTAATCCCTAACTATCTGTCAAAAGTACATAATCACATAACCAGAAATGTTTAAACAAAACTAAATCCATTTATTCAGAGGTCTGCCTGCAGAATTGAACATTGAAATTCGTGGACGAAAACACACATGATTGTTGCAGCTATAGTTCATCAAACGACTCGAAGTAACAGAGCCCAGATTGGATAGACCAACAGAAGGATTATACCAACTGTGTTAGATATACCATTGCTTTGTGTGAAGGAATTTCTGAATCCACCGGAGGCTCTGATGTGCTCTTGGAGGAGATAGCAGCCAATCAAAAGACATATTGCAGTGCCAATCCAACTGTCTCTCAAAGTGTGGGCAAAGATGTTGGGTGCAACCACAAGGAGTAGGATTAATGAACCAGGCATTTCCAACCAGTCTGTATTTCATGGACAACAACATTATAAAGGAGGATTAGCATATATATATAAGCACCATAGAGCAAGCATTAGTAGCATAACTTAGGTAGATATGTTGGTACCATACTTTGAGGTAAATAGTTATACATAGGCAAATTTAGGATTAAGATTTAGTGTTGATTCTCCCACATCGGTTGTGGATGAGTGTTTGGTCTCCTTATATTTCGCCTCCTTGTATGTGTCAATGTGTCTATTTTTTAGAAGAATAGTATACAAGCCAGCTTGCACACACATCAACCATGTGTGTGTCAATGTGTATATTTTTTTAGAAAAATAGTATACAAGCCAGCTTGCACACACATCAACTAATCCATCGAGTATCTTTTGCCCTTCCTGACCACCGGGCCATAGTCTTGCTGGTCTTTCCACCATCTATGATTAAGTCTAAGGGTGTAGATAGATTTGTTGGAGCTAATGCTCAATTGAATTTTATTTTTATGGGTGCTATTGTGCTAATGCAAAAAAAATATCCAGGAGAAACTACATTAAGTTCATCATGAGAGCTCCAGGGAGTGAAGATATTATCACTATATGCAAATCGTGTTTTACCTTCAAAATAAATATAAAAGAATCTACCAAAGAAAGCAAAATCGCAATATCTAATCCTAGTGACTGTTCTCAGTTGGCAATGCAGCAACATCTTCAAAAACTTCTAGATTATCTCTAGAATTGCTAGTGAAGAACACATCACCTTCTCCATTGACAAACATGCATATAGTTACAGAAAGGAGAATGCTGGTAGTATGAATGAACCAGTTAACAATTACTGGTTTTGGTGGCTGGGTTAGTATTTCATCACTATGTGAAGCTCGAAGTTTCAATAAGTATACTCGCAGAAACTTTTTGAGTTGAATATCTATGCAGCTTGAAAAATTTAAAGACATCTCTTCCGCGAACCTTGACATGTCATGCTAATAATTGGGGAGCATATTACTTGCTGGAAAGTGTTTCCAGTTGTTTTTTTAATATAAATCCAAAAGCTAATGTTCATACCTGGAAAATGTCGTGGGAAGAAAAGCCTGAGTACTACTGCAACGAAAGCAATCCATTTCCCAACCTCTCCTCTGGAGATCAAAAACGATAATCGATTAACGAAGAAAAGAACCTCTTTGAATCAGGTAGCAACAAGTGATAAGAGAATATCTTGGATGACAAGAAGCAAGGAAAACTAAATAGTAGCAAACAAGAGAAGTTTACCTGAAGAAGTGGAATAACACTGCAGGGAAACTGAAGAAAATATATGGGACTAGAAGGCCAGTCAGCATATTTGTTTTCCAGTTTGTCCGGTCCAGTATCAGCAAATAACTGCAGATGATATTTGCTTGAACGGTTATCAAAAAATCCATCAGGAAAAAGGTGTAAACTCTAGATTCTAAACAAACCTGTTTGACTAAAAGCATTTAAAATTACTTGCAACCAGCAAACTGAGCACATTCCACCAAGATGAATTATATTTCACCAGCTCCCTTAACAACATCAGAATATACTTATTCAATTGTTTCATCTAAAAGCTTAAAACAATATTCCTGTCATGTCATGTTCTCTAGAGGTTTTACACAATATCATGTATGAGGGTGGGTTCGCTTTTTACACTGAATTTCCTAATGTCTTCCTCTGGGCATACTTAAATTAATTGGAATGATATTGCAATGTTATGGCATGTTAAACTGCTTCAACAAAACAAATGACTCCATATGCATGTAAAGGTCAATTCAAGATTTGCAGTTGCGATGTGGAGTTCCCCTGCACCCACTAAGATGTCAAGAGAAAGTCTTAGACTTCTCTATTGCATTTGGAAGGAGACCGAAGATAAGATTTTCTGATGCAGTGCTGTTATATTTAGGATGAAAAGTTTGTCAAGAAATATGGGTCAACGCTTGGGATGTCTCTTCTTATTTTAAATAGATAACAATTCTCTTGGACTTCCTCATGTATAGTCAAAGTAGATTACTTCTCTGGGATCTAAATGAAAGATACAACATAAAGGAAACAAAAATAGGAGGAAAGAAGAGACTAGCAACCTTACTCTAAGGAAAATCTATAGGTGATGAGTTGGTATTAACTATTAACCTCTTCATAATATGTTAAAAGGAAAGAAAATTGGTACAGGATTAGTAATGTAAAAGCAAAGCATTGAATTTGAAGGATTATGGATACAACGTCAAGCTTAATACCAAATTAGATCAGCTAAACAGGATAACCCCCAAAAATCAGGAAAAAGATGATATTCCACATTGCTGAAACTCAGTTCAAGATGTAAAAAGTTCAAAAAGACCATTGAGTTGAAATATGGACACTAGTATTATACAGCAAGTTTCATCCAGCCAGAGCAAAGTACAAATATTTAAACATGTAGGATCAATCGTACAACAATACACATACTGTTTGGCGGAGTGAAAATTTTTATCCACTCCTACTTGTTAATTAACTTTCCACAGCAAATGTGTCAATAAGGCATTCCAACATGTCTTATTATCTAGGATTTAATCTTCAATATGCCTAATCAATCTCCAGGTCAAAAGTCTCTACTTTTCATTTTGCTACAGCATCATGAGCTTTGCTAATTTGATGCATTTTTCAACCAAGTCATGCCTTGTGGGTGATTGGTAACTGAATCAGTTGATGTCCCACATTATTGTAGACTTAAATGTCACTTGTTCATTACTCAGTAGAAATTTTAAACTAGCAGCAGATTTTAGTGCATTTCTCTTCCCTTGTCATTAGGTATATTTGATGTGTAATTAGCAGTGAACTAACGGACTCAATTGCTCATGGGGATAACTAAAGATCAACGATAATGTCAAATTTCTCAAGGATAGGACAACCCCAACCTCCAATAGTCCCTAGAATCAGATTTATTGTCATTGCTGAAGCAACTCACCTCCCACCAATAAGTTTCAGCACTGAAAACTTCTGAGTTCAACAGCAACGTTGGCTAACGGATCAAAATATCAAGCTACTGACTAACAAACTGAAAAGGGACATCTAAGATGATAAATCCCCGCCAATCCCACTACAAAACAGTGAATCCGGAGGGGTTAAAACATACTGTTATGTGCAGGCATTATCCCATCCAATCACTAACTTCAGACATTTGGGTATGAAGTTAGGCTTCCCAATCCCCAACTTCAAATCTTTTGGGGATAAACGTTTTCAACTTTAGACAAGCAATTCTCAACTTTAGTCTGGTGAGTTTGAAGTGATTAAACAGTTGAAAATATATCTATTTTAAAAGGATTACTTGATGCCAAAGGTTGGCATCACGTGATGGCCTTAGGCCATTCACATGTAGTGACAATGTAATCACATAGCTTCACATGTTATCTCATATTAGTATCCCATTTTCTCATTTCAAAACCCTCCTATATCTGCTTTAAGAGTTTACAGAGAAAAAGCAGAACGAAGATATCAACTTAGTAGCTTAAAAGTCATTTTCCCATCTTGCTGGTTTGTAGTAAAAGTCATTCTGTTTTTTCCCTGTGAACTCTTCTGCTAGCATATATGGGAGGCTTTTGAAATGAGAAAATGGAACACTAATATGAGAAAACATGTGAAGTCATGTGATTACATTGTCATTACATGTGAACGGCCTAAGGTCATCACGTGATGTGAACCTTTGACAACAAGCAATCCTTTTAAAATAGATATATTTTCAACAATTTTTTTATTGAACTTAGAGAGCACCAGGTCATTATCCTTCCACTGCACAAAGGGAGGACCATTCGTTGCTGTGTGAAACCAGTCTCACTCGATTCACCCCACTCTAAGAGCCAAGCAGCCCATACTTTCATTTGGACCACGTAGCCCAACTCTGTGCTTGGATAGGGCAGGTCAGAGATTAGCCCACCAAGCCCAACCATCAAGATCAGCCCAACATTCTACCACGTTGTTACCCCCACTTAGGTTACAAGCTCACATTACAAGGCTCGGCTTTTAAAAAAGACAAACTTCATCATTGACCTTCAAAGCTAAGGAGATGGCTCTCAAGGCAAATCTTGTTTAATCCTAATATGAGATGACATGTGAAGCCACATGATAACATTATCACTACATGTGAATGGCCTCAGGCCATCACGTGATACCAACCTTTGGTAGCAAGTAATTCTTCTAGTCTTACTGCCAAAGATTGGCATCACGTGATGGCCTTAGGCCATTGACAATGCAATGTTATCTCATATTAGTATCTCAGTTTCTCATTTCAAAAGCTTCCCATATTTGCCTTCATAAATTGAGCAGAAGAGTTCACAGAGAAAAAGCAGAACGGAGAAATCAACTTTGTAGCTTAAAAGCCATTTTCCTATCTTGTTGGTTTTGTCGTAATTATATTTTGTTGTTCCTATTCTTTCTTTTATAGAGAAGGCTTGTTTGATCCCGGAGAAACATTTCACATGTCAAGATCCTATTAGCTAATTAAGTTAACCACGTAAAATACTTTCTCTATCTTCTTTAATTATGCACATCGACCTTAACTAGAAAATTCTGGAGTATTATGGCTTTATCGAGACAAATGCTAACTAACGGAGATATATATATTTTATGTAGTTAACTGAACTACCCAAAACTTTTTCCAAACTTTGAACCAAAAACATCTAATCGAAATACTATATCATGTGTTCATATGCACAATTGAAAAGATGTCTTAGTTCGAGTGTCTAAATGAAACTTGATGGCTTTATCACTTTCCAATCTTTGAAATTGAAATTCTCAAAATCAAAAGGAGACAATATCAAGCTATTCCAGGTCAAAAGTCCATTGAAAGAAAAAGAGAGAATCTAATGGCGTAAAGCCTTTCTCAGTTTCCACATTGTAATAGATATAACGAGAAAAGGGAGTTTAGTGAACATTACATGGCAGCAAATGAGGCAAACCATTTGAGGAGAGAAGTACCAAATCCAAGACCACCAAGCTTAGTGGCATGGTCAAAGAGCTTCTTAGCAGCTAACTTTAGCTCATTCAGATCTTCATTAATCAATTTGTTAGTATCTTCATCAGTCTTCATAGCCAAATAACCCATCCTCCCCATTTTTCTTTCAACTCCTACTACTAGATCTGAAAAGAAATACTAATCTCTTTAATCAATTCCGAATTATTGTGCACTCTCCAGTCTGTATTTGCTTATCCCAACATCAGATTGATCTGGCTGTTAAATCTGTAATAATTGGACACGTGAGGCCTTACAAGTGCACTCAAATTTCGCCGTTTTGACCGAAGTTAACGTAACTTGCTTACACGTTTCTTACAATACCGGATTTCACTCACTTCTCTGTCATCGCTGACTCAAAATTTAAGTTCCACTACCCGTAATGAATTCTTCGACCATCACCAATACTTATATCGGAAAAGGGTTAAATATACCCCGTACTATTACAAATAGTTTAAATATATCATTCGTTATA
Source organism: Solanum pinnatisectum (assembly GCA_035578085.1). NCBI lineage: Eukaryota > Viridiplantae > Streptophyta > Magnoliopsida > Solanales > Solanaceae > Solanum > Solanum pinnatisectum. The sequence goes on from CM069077.1 coordinate 20,429,559, forward strand.
TTTTTGGGCCAAATATATCCTTTCATTATACTTTCGGTTCAAATATATCTCTTCCATTATACTTTGACACAAATTTACCCTTAATTTTAACGGAAGTACACATGTGAAGCTCAAAATGAAATGACCCGCCCCAATTCTAAATACCTAATTTTTTTGTTGAAACCCACCGTTTAATTGGATCCAATCCATTTTATTTTCATCTTCTTCTTCTTTTTTCAATACCCAAACCTTCAAAGAGGGCATTTATTTTCATTAGCTAGATTCATTCCTTCATAGTTTGATCTTGCCATGAGCAGGACATTAACCTTAAACGACAACAAAGTCATTTTTTAAGGAAAAGGAGCAGGTATCATGGGTAAGCAAACCAGTAGAGCTATTTCAGAGCTTCTCAATAGTAAATTTTATTTGTGTACAATATTTTCACATTCAAATTCAGTGATTATATGAATAATCATATGACAATCTCCAAATTCAGGATCGTCTTTGTTACTGTCCAACATGTTAACAGAACTGCTTTAATTGAAGAACAAGACGCAAGAGTTGTATTACAATATAATAGAATTTGTCTAAATACAAAAAGAATAGGAAGGCTATATATAAGCATCCATTAACTAAACCTAACCTAATATGAATCCATTAACTAAACCTAACATAATAGGAATCCATTAACTAAACCTAACATAATAGAATCCATTAACTAAACCTAACCTAATAGGAAATAGGCCCAATAACAAAAGCCCAAACATAGTAACATATGGACTAACATCCCCCCTCAAACTCACAATGCAACAGCAATAAGCATTGAGAGTTTGTCACACAAAAATTGAAACCGAGACGCCGACTGCGCCTTCGTAAAAAGATCAGCAATCTACAAGGTCGACGGAACAAAAGAAAGCGATATGGCTTAAAAACTTTTAACTCTGCAGATTCAGTAAGAGCCAATTGATCCCACAAATCTGACATTGCAGCATAGAAATCTTGAATACTCATAGCATTCTATTGAAGAACACGGGTAGCCACACTTTCACCACCGCGCAACAATCCAAGTAGCAAGTGTTCCGAGTCAATGCAATTACGCCCTAGTTGGTGGGCTTCCTCTCTCGAGAGTTCGAGAACACGCTTTGCACTAGAACTTAAAGGAATTCTCACTGCAACGAATCCACTACCCTTGCCAATAATCTTCTCTACTTCAATACGAGCATCTCTCAAATTAATTCCCATGGATTTAAGAACCTTAGCAGTAGTACCAGCTTCCTCACCAATAAGACCCAACAGAATTTGTTTTGTCCCAATTAAATTGTGACTTAGTAAATCGACTCTTCTTGTGCAAGCATAAGAACTTTTATTACTTTCTTGGTGGTGCACTCATACTTTGCTTACGAGACAATTCGACACCGCGTGGCGTTTCATAGCCACTTTTGAATGGAGAGTTTTCTAGGTTTTACAAGTAATGCATTGCCCCTCATGATCTATAAAACTGTTCATTCTAACACTTGTTTGATGTTTCCAGGATCCATTGAATTGTCCATCCCTTTCACCGGCAGCAGCTGAAGATGGAATGCTTATTGACTGAACTAAAGCTTTAGCCATGATTCATGCACCCAAAGCCAAATCTTGAAAAGAACACTAATACCAAAATTAAACTACCTTAAATCGAACCGATCTAAACAAACAAATCAAAAACCGAACCCTAGTTTGAACAAATAAAAAACCAAAACAAATCAAAAACCGAACCCTACTTCGAACAAACCAAAAAACTGAACCCTAGTTCGAACAAATCAAAAAACCGAACCCTAGTTCGAACAAATAAAAAAAACGAACCAACCCAAAACGAACAAATCAAAAAATTCGAACCCTAGTTCGAACAAATCAAAAAACGAACCAACCCAAAACGAACAAATCAAAAAATTCGAACCCTAGTTCAAACAAATCAAAAAATGAACCAACCCAAAACGAACAAATCAAAAAATTCGAACCCTAGTTCGAACAAATCAAAAAACGAAAATAGTCACCAGCAAGATACACGGTGACCCAACTTTTGCTAACATAATCATTGGCCGAACGGGCAGCATATATGGGTAATAGCCACCCGCCGGCAGCGGAAGCTCTTTGATTTTCTATCAAGATCGTAGAGGCTCTGATACCATGTTAACAGAACAACTTTAATTGAAGAACAAGACGCAAGAGTTGTATTACAATATAATAGAATTTGTCTAAATACAAAAAAAATAGAAAGGCTATATATAAGCATCCATTAACTAAACATAACCTAATATGAATCCATTAACTAAACCTAACATAATAGGAATCTATTAACTAAACCTAACCTAATAGGAAATAGGCCCAATAACAAAAGCCCAAACATAGTAACATATGGACTAACACAACAAACAAATAATCAAATGAAAAAAGTAGTGCAAAATCTGAAAAAGAAAATGAAACCCATTGTTAATTGTAAAAGTACAAGTTTTAGAAGGTTTGGGTATTGAAAAAAGAAGAAGAAGATGAAAATAAAATGGATTGGATCCAGTTAAACGGGTGGGTTTCAATAAAAAAAAAATTAGTAGGTATTTAGAAGTGGAGCGGGCCATTTCATTTTGAGCTTCACATGTGTTCTTCTGTTAAAATTAAGGGCAAACTTGTGTCAAAGTATTATGAGAGGGGTATATTTGAACTGAAAATATAATGAGAGGGATATATTTGATCCAAAAATATAACAAAGGGTATATTTAAATTGTTTCTAATAGTATAGGAGCATATTTAATCCTTCCCCGTATTTATATCCCGTTTCATCAAATTTTTAAATATTTAAAATACTTATTTTCGTAAGTTGATTTATTTGGTTTTAACTTATGGAGAAACTTTTTTTATAAGGTATAAAATAGCTTTTTTTGTTCTAGTATAAAAAAATTGTCATCTAATTAAGTAAAGGGAACCTCTAGTATGGAAAAAGCATCTCATATTTATTTCATTTGTAATACACCATCTCTTGATCGATTATTAGCAAAAAAAAAACACTTTCTTATTTTTATTCTGGTTCTTGCACTACAACATCAAGATTGTTTTTTCTTGGTTTAAATTTAGATATATTCACATTTATTTTTCTTGTTTTTTACCTACCAAAAAAAAAAAAGATGTTTGATTTAACCAATTCACTTGTTTTAAACTTTTTTTTCTTTAATTTTTTAACTTCATTTGCACCTCCAAGATTCTTACAATAAATAATTTGACATCATGTGTGTGGTCTGTGGAGATAGATAAATGTGATTAATTTTATCAACACTATCCTCAAAGGGGTGAACATCGTTACCCATAAGTGATAGGGATGTATCTGAGCAAAGACTACATGTTGGAAGAAGCCATGATTGGGATGATGAACCGCACAAAACACAATCATCACGGAGATGAGATGCATCGTGCTTTCATGTGTATGAAAACTTTATGGAATCTGGTCTACAGGTCTATGCCATTTTTGAGATATATGTGGTCACATGAAATGTATTTTAAAATATTAAAAACCGATGTATATATGAATGTGAATGGAATCGGGCTGTATCAATTGTGATGTGTATGTGTTAAAAGAATCAATTCACATCCATTTGAGAACAATAACAACGAGCTAAGAAGCAGAAGTTAACCTTTTCATATCTGTGAGGAAGCGTTTGTACAAAATGTGAAAAATGAATTACTTAGAGAATCTAGTTACACCTTCTCCCTTATATACAATTACATGAGATCCTTCTAGAATCTTCTATTGGTGGTTATACACTATTCTAACTAACAAACTAAAAACAGAATCTGTACAACTAATTACAATCATCTACACTCAGGTCCACCTAAGTTACTGCTCCTATTTCATCACTCCCCCTCAAGCTGGCAGGCATGAATATGTTCAAGATACCCAGCTTGGATACCAAATACTCATGTTGTGATCTAAACAACCCCTTTGTCATAATGTCTGCTTGTTGCTCTTGTGTTGTCAAGTACAGCGGTCTGATCAATCCCTTCTGAATTTTTTCTCTAATAAAATGGCAATCGATTTCAATATGTTTGATCCTCTCGTGATAGACTGGATTTGCAGCTATTTGTAATGCTGCCTTACTGTCATAAAAAAGGTCCACTGGCATCTCTAGTTCTTCCCCTAGTTTCTTGAACAACGCTACCAGCCATACTACCTCTGACACAGTAGAGGCCATACTCCTGTAGTCTGATTCTGCTGAACTTCTTGATATTGTTGCCTGCTTCTTTGATCTCCATGATATCAAAGAGGCTCCATGTTTGATTAGGAAACCTGTCACAGATCTTCTTGTATTTGAACATGATGCCCAGTCTGCATCACAATATGATGTTAGTTTGTTTTCCTTGTTGCTGCTCATTAGTATCCCCATTGCAAGTTGCCTTTTTACATATCTAACCACCTTAATTGCTGCCTCCATATGTGACTTCTTGGGATTCTGTAAGAACTGGCATAGTGTCTGTACTGCAAACCCAATGTCTGGCCTTGTTAGTGTCAAGTACAATAACCTTCCAATCAGTCTTTAATACGATCCCACATCTGTCAAAACATGATCCTCTGTAATTCCTCCTGCCTTATCCACCTTTATTGTTGTCAACTTGAAGTTTGGATCCAATGGAGTCCATGATGGTTTTGCACCAGTAAGTCCTAATTCTTCTATCATCTTCAAAGCATATTTTCTCTTATTCATCAAAATTCCCTTGGATGATCTGTTGAATTCAATCCCTAAAAAATATCTCAGGATTCCAAGATCTTTAATCTTGAACTTGGAATGTAGCTCTTCCTTAGTCTGCTCAATCAGTCTCAAGTCACTACCAGCTACTAGCATGTCATCCACATATACTAAAACAACTACAATCTATTCATGATGTCTTTTAATAAACAAAGAATGGTCCAAACTGCTCTGTATAAAACCAGAGTCTATCAAAGCATCAGTAAGTTTCAGATTCCATTATCTACTAGCTTGCTTGAGACCATATAGGGATTTTACTAGAAAAACCCTCATGGAGTGTCATATATACTTCATCAAACAAATCTCCTTGCAACCAGAAGCAGCAGCAATTGACAAAACACTCCTAACGGTGACTATCTTGACAACTGGGGAAAAAGTGTCTCGATAGTCTAAACCAGCCTTTTGATTATATCCCTTAGCAACTAGTCGTGCCTTGTACCTCTCTATGTCTCCATTGGCTTTATACTTTACCTTGTACACCCATTTACACCCAATAGGGACTTTCCCATGTGGCAAAGCTACCAACCTCCACGTCTGATTATCTTCAAGATCCTTGATCTCTTCTTGCATAGTTGTGATCTAGTTAGGATCAACAAGCCTCCTGATAATTTTGAGGTTTAGTGATACAGGAGAAGGCCTGAACATATGACTGATATTGCTTGGACAAGTTGGCATAACTGAAACTTTGTGATAATGGATAAAAAGTTGACTCAGTAGCTGCATTGGTAATAAAATCAGTCATCCAAGATGGTGGTTTTCTCGGTCTTGCAGACTGTCTAGTGATTACATGAGGTGCAACATCCACTGCAGGTTCAGTCAGCAGGGATTATAGGGCATGGAGTTGTTGAATTGGATCAACAACCTGTTCAACATGATTAGAGGGATTGGCCTGAACAATGTCATCAGTAAAACCTGCAGGATTTTCTAGAAACACAGGATGAGATGGAGACTGATTCTTAAAAGGGAAAATGTCTTCTTGAAAGATTACATCTCTGGAAGTAAAAAATGAATGTGTAGCAAGGTTATATAAGGCATAACCCTTGGACACCTCAGAATATCCCATATGTACAGCAGTCACTGCTCTAGCTGTGAATTTTTGCCCAGATGGCAAGTTCTTAGCATAACACAAACAGCCCAAGGTCCTAAAATGATCAATGGTACCTCTACATGCATGAAACAATTCATAAGGAGTCTTTCCATTCAATGCCTTAGACGACAATCTATTCATCAGATAAACAGCTCCCAATACACAATGTCCCTAGAATTTCAAAGGAATAGAACCTTGAAATCTAATGGCTCTGGCTAACTCCAAAATATATCTATGTTTCCTTTCCACCACCCCATTTTGTTGTGGGGTGTAAACACATGATCTTTGGTGTAGAATGCCATGAGATTTAAACAATACTTCACATTCAGAATTCACAAATTATGTCCCATTATCTGATCTCATTACTTTGATTGTTTTACCAAACTGTGTCAAGACTAGTTTAATGAAGTCTCTCAAGACCATTACAACATCACTTTTGAATTTTAACAAAAAAATCCCAAGTCATCCGAGAATAATCATCCACAATTGTCAAGAACAATTTATTGCCATCAAAAGTAGGTACATGAAAAGGTCCCCATACATCCAAATGTAGTAAATCAAAAATAGCAATAGATCTGGTATCACTACTAGAAAAAGGCACCCTAGTTTGTTTAGCAAGTGGGCAAATTTCACAACTACTGATTTCTTGCTTACAGTAATCATGGCTAAGACTAAAAACTTGTTGCATGGCTCCAGTAGATGCATGTCCCATTCTCCTATGCCAAAGTAAAACATCTACTTTATTTCTTGTAGTTATCAATCCTTTAATTTGTTGTAATCCTCTAAAGTGCTGATCATTATTCTTTGTTTTTCCTTTTAACAAGTAGAGTCCATCCTTTTCTTCACCAATCTCCAACACCTTCCCATTTGAGAGGTCCTGGAATATACAGAAGTTAGGAAAAAATTAAACTGAGCAATTTAGTTCCTTAGTTATCCTGGAAACATACATCAGATTGAACCTAAAATCTGGTATATACAGTACATTGGTTAACACCCTTCCAGTCATTATTCCACAATTACCAATATGTAAAACATCTACTGTTTCTCTATTTGGTAAATACACCCTTTTATCAGAAACTTTAATAATTCCTTTTCCAGCCATTAGCATTCCTTTGTGGAAAATCATATGATTCATTGCTCCAATATCGACTATCCATTCTTCCTCAGGTTCATTTATTAGAGGCGTATGAATATTACTTTACTGTGAGCATTTAGCACATTAGAGACAGATACATTACCTTCCATGTTGGCTGAATCAGACATATGAGAGTGGGATGAGCTTCCTCCAGTATTGTCTTTGCCTATCAGCTGCTGGAATTTATTATAGTGGTGTGGATTCTCCATATTGTGCATCAGTTGATTTTATTGATGATGTGAGTAGTTTGAAGGTCCTGGTCCTGCCTCTTTATGCCAATCACCATAGAATTTTCCAGAATCACCAGAGTACCTTCCAAACTCGCCTCCCCCACTGTGAGATTCTGATGGCATCACACCTTTCCCTTTATCAGAAGGACCCCTATAGGTATCAACACAAGAAGCTCTACCATGTCCTGTATCAGTGTTAGTTTGTCTGTCATCAGATGTCACATTATAGGCTTGATTCCTCTGATATCCACCCCTTGGATTCGCAAGATTAGGATTGTTATCTTTCTTCCTAAACTTGAAATCAGGTGGGTAACCAATCAACTTATAACAATTCTCCATAATATGCCCAGTTCTTCTACAGTAATCACACTGAGATTTCCAGTTCTTCTTGAACTTAGGTGGATGTCCATTTCTTCCAGTCACCAAGGATGCAATCTCCATGTTCATCATTGATCCAGCAACATGTGTCATATTCCTTTGACTTTCTCATTCAATTAGCATTGAGTAAGCCTTATTTACAGAAGGAATTGGGATCAACATTAGAAGCTGACCTCTAGCTTGTTCATAGGACTCATTTAGGCCCATGAGAAACTGCAGTAATTTTTGCCTTCGCATGAACTTAGTAAAATCTCGTGATCTCGCACAATCACATTCGGGAAAAGGAGCTAAACTGTCAAATTCAGCCCAAAGCAAACGCAAACGAGTAAAATATTCAGAAATGCTACTCATTCCCTGTCTCAGAGATATAATTTCCCTGTGTAATTGAAAAATTCGCGATCCATCAGCTTTGTCGAATCGCTTTTTGAGATCTATCCAAACTCCACATGCATCAGTCGAGTAGACAATTCCACTAAGCAATTCCTTTGAGACAGAATTCATTATCCATGAAAGAACAATTGCATTACAACGCTCCCATAGATCAACCAAATTTGTACCAAAACCTTCTTTTTTGCACTTTCCATCAAGGAAACCCAACTTGTTTCTTCCAAGTATAGCAATCTTCATTGATCTACTCCATACAGAATAGTTCTCAGATCCAGTTAGTTGAATCGAAATCGAAATCAAAATCACTCTAGAAGTATTTGAAGAATTCAGATATTGTTGACACCCAATTTTGACCGACCTTTAGCAAATTCGGAAATATTATTCGATTAAATACGTATTTTTGAAAATATTTTTTGTATAAGATTTTAATCGATTTTGTCTAAAAAATTATATATTTAGTATGCATGCTTTATATTATAAATACTATTAAAATATTTTTAAAATTATTAGTAAAACTCGAAATAATTCAAATGTTTTAAAAATTTAAGTAATTTTAATTATAATATTTTATAGTATTTTAATTGGATAGAATTTCTTTAAATTCCCTCAAAATCATTTAAATTTTAGCCGATTTATTCTAATTCCTTTCAATTCTAGCCTATTCAATTCCAATTGTATGTCAATTATGGCCACACTTTCATTTCAATTCTAGCCAATATTATTTTAAATTTAGCCATTCCAAAAACAACCAATTTAAAATCTGATTTAAGACCCTATCTTTAATCCTAACCGTCGATCTCTTTTACTTAGATCTCAGCCCTCTATCTTTTTGAAATCAAAGACCCAGATTCACCCAAGCTGTTCTTTCTTTTTTTAATTAAAAGAAGATCCAAAACCCTAAGTTCATTCTCTTCCTCTCTTCTCTCTCTAGCCACTGCCGCCCTCCTCTCCTTGCTCTCTTCTCTTTATCCAGCGAGATGGAACAGCAGCAGCCGACGCCGGCCAGCGAGCACCGGCGAGAACAACCAGCAGCCAGCGCTGCTCCATCGCCCTTCCTTTTCTCCAGCAGCGAGCAATCGAGAACAGTAGCTCCAGCCGACGAGCAACAACAACCAGCAACGAGAGCAGCCTCCCACCGGTGAACCCCATCATCAGCAATAGCAACATCGAACTCCAACGAGAACTTCTCCAGTCAACAGTCGGCGAAAGTGTGAAAAAAGTTAAAGATGATTTTTTGAATAACATAGATTTCTCTAGAATGTCCTAGTATAGAAACTTAGAAATTATCTTGAAGAAATATCTAGATATTCTAGAGTATTTTTCTTAAGGAAATATCTAGATATTTTAGAGTAGTTAAGTTCAGTAGAACTTTCTCATAGATGTATCTAGAAGAGTTTCTAGAATCATCCCTAGACAAGTATAAATAGGAGATGGCCTTGTACATTTGTATTTAAGGAAAAATCAAAGCACCTTAAAGCGTCTTCTTCCATTACAAAGTTCTTCTTTCCAAATTCTCTTTTTAACTTTCTAGCTTCCTTTTCTTCTTTAGTTGAATCTTCCGATCTTAGCTAACGATCTTGGGCTAGCAGAAGGTTTTTTCGATTATACATTTCTTCTGCTATTCTTTACATGGTATCAGAGCCATAGCCACACACTGGCTTCTGGTTTTTAATTCAAGATCGGGTTAGTAAAAAATTCAACTTGTTTATCTATATGGATTTCAACAGTCGTGCTAACGAATTGGGGATGGAGTTGTTAAACCAGTCCAATTACAAGGTATGGAGGACATGTATGGAGTCATACCTTGTGGGTGAGAATTTGTGAGATGTTGTTAATGGGAGTAACACAAGTCCTCCTGTCGACGGACCAGAGAATAGTAACACATACAAGAAGTGAAAGCAGGTTAATGCTAAGGCGGAATTTGTCCTAAAGAGGTCAATATCCTCCAATTTATTTGATCATATTATAAGGTGCAAATCAGCTCATGAAATATGGAGGACCCTCGATCAGCTGTTTAACAAGAAGAATGAAGCTCGGCTACAGATATTGGAGAATGAATTGGCTAACACCATTCAAGGTAATCTCTCTATAGCCAAGTATTTTTTGAAGATTAAGAACTTATGTTTTGAGATATCTTTATTGAATCCGGAGGAGGCTATCTCTGAAGCACGAATAAGAAGAAATATTATTCGTGGTTTGAAATCAGAATATATTCCCTTTGTTACATCGATTCAAGGATGGGCTCAACAACCATCCTTGGAGGAGTTTGAGAATCTGTTGTCATCACAGGAGCTACTAGCCAAGCAAATGGCTGGGCTATCAATCAAAAAAGGGCAAGAAAATGCTCTTGTATCAAACAAGAGTAAATTTAAAGGAAAAACAGTAAGAGATAGGCCACACTCTCGATTCCAAAGTGGTTCAATTCCGCTAGGAAAGGAGGGAGAGTCTACCAATTTATAAGACTCTCAAATGTTATCGGTGTGGCAAAATCGGACACATAAAAAGATTTTGTCGAACCAAGGAAAGCAATATAGCTCAAACTGAGAAAGTTGCTGAAGAAGAAGAAGACTGGGGAAAGTGTTTCGTAGCCGAGACTCGAGCAATAGATGCAATGACATCCATTAATTTTGAAAGAGACTGGATCATAGATTCAGGATGTGGACATCATCTTATTGGAGATGAATCTAAATTTTTCGACTTTCACAAATACAATGGTCATGATGTTATTGTAACAGCAGATAATACAGTTCATCATGTGGAGAAGGAAGGCACGGTGTCATCAATGAGAAGCAGGAAGACTCAATCACTCTCAACAGTGTGTTTCATGTTCTAAGAATGAGGAAAAATTTATTTTCTGTTGCAAATGCTGTAGATGCAGGAAGTTATCTCCTATTTGGACCACATGATGTGAAGTTCCTTTGAAATATCAAAGAACTCAAGGCAGATGTCATTCATACCGGTAAGAGAGTTAATGATTTATATGTTTTATCTGCCTCTAATTCATATATTGAGAGGATGAGTAGCAATGATACTGCACATCTATGACATGCTAGACTTGGGAATCTTAACATGGAAAAATTAAAAGTCATGGTAAAGTTGAATCTAGTAAAAAGATTGCCTAACTTAAGCAATTTTTGTGGAGGAGAAATTTGTGAAGGATGTCAATACGGAAAGGCACATCGTCTTCCGTTTGATAGATCCTTCTCAAGATGCATTGCTCCACTAGAGCTAATTCATAGTGATTTGATGGGGCCAACAAAAACTCCTTCGTTCTCCGGTTGTTCTTATATGCTAATTTTTATTGATGATTTTACTAGATTCACATGGGTTTATTTTGTGAAGCACAAGTCAGAAGTTCTCAACAAAATTATGGAATTCAAGGAAACTGTTGAAGGGGAGCTTGGCTCAAGAATAAGGAGGTTACGAACAGATAACGGTGGTAAGTACACTTCTGAAGCGTTTTTTCTTTTTGTCATCAATATGGCATTAAAAGAGAACTTACTTGTGCTGATACGCCACAACAAAATAGAGTGGCAGAAAGAAAGATTTGACACTTAACAGAGACATGTAAAAGCTGGCTTCATGCCAAAAATCTACCTAGAGCCCTGTGGGCTGAAGGTATGAAATGTGCAGCTTATGTGATCAATAGGATGTCGTTTTCTCCAAATAACATGAAGTCTCCCTATGAATTAATGTTTGGAGGGAAGCCTAATATCAAAAACCTAAGAGTGTTTGGATCTATCTGTTATGTTCATATCCCTGATTCTCAAAGGAGCAAGCTGGATCCCAAGGCAAGAAAATGCATCTTTGTTGGATACGATAAAAGGAAAAAGGGTTGGAAATGCATGGATCCGAAAACTCATTGTTTTGTTGTTTCTAGGGATGTTGTATTTGATGAAATCTCCTTGTATTATGGAGTTACATCAAAAGGAGAGGGTTCTAAAATACTGAACCCTGGAGTTTCGAAATTGCCTATCACAAGTGCTTCTCCGGATAATACAATTGTTGAGGAGCTAAGCGAAAGGGGGAGCCCAGAAACTCAACAATGTGAAAATCAACAAGAAGATGATGCATTGATTTCACAAAGACCAAACAAAACTATTGTTAAGCCAACTTGCTTCAGAGATGAAAACTTTGTTAGTACATATTCTTGTTTCTTTGCAGGGCCAATTGACGATGAAGAGCCTTTATCTTTTGAAGAAGCTAAAGGAGTCAAAGAGTGGAAGTTTGCCATGGATGATGAAATATAGGCTTTAATGAAAAATCAAACTGGGAGCCTTGTGCCAAAGCCAAGAGATGTACAACCCGTTTCTTGCAATGGGTTTACAAAATCAAAAGAAAAATAGATGGCAGCATAGACAGATATAAAGCTAGATTGGTTGCTCGAGGCTTTTCTCAAAAATATGGCGAAGACTACGAAGAAACCTTCAGTCCAGTGGCTAAGATGATCTCAGTTTGAGTTGTACTAGCTATGGCAGCCTCATATGGTTGGAAATTATGGCAACTTGACGTGCAGAATGCTTTCTTGTATGGAGAACTTGACAAAGATATTTATATGGAGCAACCACCCGGGTATGTTTCTAACTTACATCTTGATTATGTTTGCAAACTTAAAAAAGCACTTTATGGACTCAAGCAAGCTCCACGAGCATGGTATGGAAAAATTTCTCAATATCTATATTTCTGTGGCTATACCACATCACATTCAGATCCTACCTTGTTTGTTAAGAAACAAGAAGATTTTCATGTGGTTGTTCTCTTGTACGTGGATGACATGATAATAACAGAAAACAATGATGATGAAGTTGCAAGGCTTCAAGAAGAGCTTGCCCTAAGATTTGATATCAAGAAGTTGGGAGAATTACATCATTTTCTTGGCTTAGAGGTAACAAACACAAGTAAAGGGGTCTTTGTTACCCAAGAAGGGTATGCCAAGAAGCTTGTGGACAGGTTTGGGGTGAAACAAAGCAAAAAGTGCTCTACGCCTTTGGAGAACAGCACGAGGCTAAGGCGTGAAGAAGGCTCACTTCTTGTAGATCCCAAGCCTTATCGAGTTCTAGTTGGAAGTCTTCTGTATTTGACTATTACAAGGCCAGGCATTGCCTTTTCTGTTGGATATGTCAGCAGATTTATGCAGTCACCAAGAAAGCCGCACTTGGGACTTGTTAATTATTTCTCCATATCTGCTAGGATTCCTTAAATGTGGTAATTTAGCTAATTGCTTGGTCAAATTTCTTCTTTGCTTGATTTAGGCTTCTGTAATTTGGTGTAGTTTGCTGGACTTTTCTGTCTATGATAATTTTGATTAATGAGTAAAAAACGTGTACTACTTCTTTCCTTATAATTCTCTACTGCTGAATTTAATATTAATTGATGGCTGCTGTAAATGATCCCACCTTCCTTAATTATTGTCTTAAATAGAGTCTTACCTGTCGTATTTTTGGTAAAATGCTGATTCTTTCCTCTTGTTTAGATTATCGGTTCTCCCTTTGAATAAGGAATAGTAATAATTAATTAATACATTTTCCTTTAAACCGTGCCTCCCTCTTTGCTATATAAATCACATTTTTCCTCATTCTCTACTCACTTCTCACCCATGCTTATATATTCTAACAAGAGCATAAAATACACTCTACTCTAAAGATCTAAAATTGGGTGAACATTCTAAATGCTCCTCTACTCGATTTCGCTGTGTTCGGGTTTAGTATCTGATTAAGTTTGGTTTTCATTGTTGATAAATAATTCTGCATAATTGGTTAGTTCCTTCCACTAGTTTAATTTTTGCATTGTTCGTATTATATGTATGCTTGAAATAATAAAGGAAGCGTCTGGGTTAGTTTCTTTCTCCCTCTTTTGTGATGTTTATATTTGTTGAGTTTATTATTTGTTTGAGTGTGAATGTTTGCTTCGTGTATTAATCCGTATTCGTATCTTCTGCCCCCGTTAAGTAAATTTTGTCGTATTATATGTTGGTGTTGCTCTATCTCCTTTATATAACAGATTCATAATAAGTGTGGGAGTTTGAAGAGTCGCCATGGGAAGGGATGCTTGGACGGAGCTTTTTCGATTTTGTAATAATTTTGTAACTCTAACTCTCCTATATATGAAATAATTTGAGGAATCATCTAAGGGGGAGGGGAATTTACGTGCTACTTGTTATATTATCGCAACTTACTTCTTGTTAGAAAGCATGCCTATAGGAGTGTGATTTAATTGTTTGATCATTCCTTGCTCTAAATCTAATTAAAATAAATGATCGTGCCGGCATTTAAATGTCGTTTAAGTTATAAGCATGTTCTATGTTTGGCCGCCCAATCTCAATGCTCCTTAACTACATATGAAATAGATTTTCCATTTGTGTAATCACATACTAGCATATTATAGTATAGTAAAATAATAATTGCTTTTACGTCTGCTTGTCTTGCTTGTTTCCATTCATACCCATTATATATAACAATCGAATAAATTAATTTATTTGTAATAAGTGAAAAGTTAGAAAGCATGCCTATAGCATTTAATTATTTTTTATTTATCTGTTATCTGGGTGTAGTATGCATATATATAGGCTTAAATTATTTGTTCCCGTTTATCTTCAAAGCATGTCTATGGAATTAATAATAACTTCAGCATGTAATTAATTAGATATCACGACCTTAGGTCTTTGTTAAATAATTTCAGCATGTCAATTATCTGGGTATTGTGGTGCTATTTAAATCAGCATGTTTATTTGATAAAATAAATGCTAGAGCTAAGTTAATTATTTTAATAAGCATGCTAATCTTGCCTATAGAATTTATCATGTTAGTAAAACTAAAATCTGTTTGATGTGATCACTGTTAGCATGTTCATGATTTATTCTAACCTGCCCATATGATCAGCATGCTTAATAACTAATTCCTCTATGCTCGTATAATGAACTTGCATAAGCAAATTGACCAAAATGCTCTAAATATTTATCTGCTCGCTCATTTGTTTTCTACAATAGTTATTCCCTCACTCAGAGATTAATTGCTAGCATGTTTTAAAATTTGCCCTGACTGTTACTGTTGCATGTAATTAACCAACCAGCTTGTTAATCACTTAGATAGCATGTCTATAGGCTTCTAATAATTTTCAGCATGTTAAATAACTAAATAACCTCCAACATGTTTAAAATGAAATCTACATGAATTATTTAATTTCTGCATTTAATCAACTGTTCTGCCACTTATACTCAGCTACTAATAATTTACTGCATCTGCTACTTGCTACCCTAATTCAACTCTGCTTTAAATATTAACCTCTGCATCATAATTTTGCCGCTTAAAAATCAGCTACTGGATTTCTACAACTAAAATAATTCTTTGCATTAATAATAAATCTACTACTGTTTTCTAAAATAAATTTCTGCATTTGTAATCGCTTTCCTGCCATATTTTAAAATCAGTTAATGACTTTTTCTGTCCTTGTAATAATTTATGCACCTCTGAAATTAATCAATAAACTGTTATACTATTGTTATGCTTGTATGCACACACTTAGCATGAGACCTTCACTAATTATGTATTGTTTGCAAGCATGTTAATTAAAATCTAGAGGCCAATACGAGGCTCTATGTGCTAAGTGCTCGTCCAACGTGTTTGACTTGGTGTATAGGGGGGCTAATTAGGAGCCATTATTTTAATTTAGTCTAAAACCTCCCTACTAGCAGTCCAATGTCTCTTGGACATTAAGCGGGGGCGCTAGACACCTTTTAGGATGTAATGCATGTGGAAGGTGGGGTAGGGGTAGTTAGGCCCTACGGATGTGATGAAATTGACTTGAGCTTTAAACGACAAACATTGGTTTTGTCTTCCGAATAAAGAAGCCGACCAAAATAAAAAGCCGAGCATTGATCCGTAAAGTCTATGGGTTCCGGAGTCTCCCTTACCTGCTCCCTTTTATATGTTTATAATAATTATAATTATTTGGGGTAGTTTAATAAAAATAAAAACTGTTTCGCCTATCTATTTGTGTATATTCTGTCTTCTCGCTTATCTATAACTGTTTCGTGTTTATATATTTAATATTATGTTATCACCTAGTTTTGCATGCTTAATTAATTAAATAAATAATTGAAGTTACTTTATTTGTTTAATGATAGTTATCACCTAGCAAACATGTTTAATTTAAATAACCAATAAATGAAGTGACTTTAATTGTTACTTGTAGCCCCCACATAAATTGCATGAGATACGACCGGGACCCACATTTGTGGACCTCGAGGGATGCCTAACACCTTCCCCTCGAGGTAATTTGAACCTTACCCGATCTCTGGTTCGTTAACCCTTAGATAGATTTAATTAGGTTAGATAGGTGCTGTAACGCGCCTTAATTCGTTAGGTGGCGACTCTTCAATCCAACCAAAACTCAAAAGAGTTGTTAGGTCGTGCACCGAAAATCTATTTTGAGAAAAAATGGGGCGCGATAGATATAAAGGATGATTATGGCTTAATTTTTCTGACAACTCATTATCCACAACAATCGCCATGTTTTTTCTGCAAACTTGCTCAATCAGACCAGATCAATGACCGTACAGCTCTGATACCATGTTAAAGAATCAATTTACATCCATTTGAGAACAATAACAACGAGCTAAGAAGCAGAAGGCAACCTCTTCATATCTATGAGGAAACGTTTGTACAAAATGTGAAAAATGAATTACTTAGAGAATGTAGTTACACCTTTTCCCTTATATACAATTACATGAGATCCTTCTAGAATCTTCTATTGGTGGTTATAAAAAACTAAAAACAGAATATGTTAGGAATTATGTACAACTAATTACAATCATCTACACTCAGGTCCACCTAAGTAACTGCTCCTTCAGTATGATTATTGTAATTTGTATTTATATGATTTCTGAACTCGACACGCATAACTTCTCTTTTTAATACGGAGAATTTTAGTTTCGCTTGTACTCGACTATTTGCAATATAACGCTATTTATATTATTGCGAAGATTATCAAATATTGATGCGTTCAGATATGTCCAGATATATATATATATATATATCTTGGAATACATAGTCTAACTTAGATGTAATTAGCTTTAGATAAACTATATAAGTGGATTTGCATGTATATATGATATATAGACAAACCTTACTCATCTCCCTCCAATCTCACTCGTCACACTCATATCTCACTCACCTATTTGGTATCTCAAATATATGTCTGGTATGATTCACATGTATTTACAATATATAGACAAATCTCACTTGTCTCCCTCCTCTTCTCTCTTTTCTCTCTCTACTTCAATATATCTCACATAGTGGCGGAACCACCTTATTCTCAAGGGGTTCATCTGAACCCCCTTCGACGGATAATTATACTATTTATACATGGTTAAAACAATTTTTTAGGTACATATAGTAGATGTCGAACCCCTTCGACTACTTTGTGTGTCTATTTCTTCAGATTTTGAACCCCCTTATTGAAAGTTCTAGCTCCGCCACTGAATTCTCATAGCAAAAACACATGTATTGAAGTTGATTTGATTGAGGACTAATAAATGACAGAAATATTATTGTAATTTAGGTAATTTCTCCATAATTGAATGAGAGAGGCCCAGAAGTTGCGGGTTTAGCTACTAAATCTGGGCCCATATGAATTTTTGCAGCCCTTCTAAACCCTAACGCTAAACCCTGAAGTCACCCACCGCCTATAAAAACAACTGGTTCATAATCAGTATCTTCATCTCTCATTAGCTTATGGGCTATGGCTGCTCTGGAGTCTGGATCGATTTTCTGCTAGTATTAAGTTTTCTTCGAATTTCACTTGTCTTTAATTGCTTTGATTTAGTTTTTCCTCTGGTTATGGTTGTTTTAGGAGTTCCTCAGTGATGAACAACACAGATGACGAGTCTGATATCCATTCTTTTAAAAGTATGAAGACGAAATGAGGCATTTGTCTGAGAGGAACTCCAATTTAAATCACCTCTTTTTTCGTTTTTCCATTTTCTGATCGAATTTTCCTATCTGAATGGTTCATATTTTTGTTCATGTTTCCCATCTTCAAATTTACTTTTTCTTTTTAAGTTTAATCTGCTCTGCAGCATCTTGGATGTGTGATCTTTGATAGATCCAAACATATGTTTTTACAACAATTAAATGCTGTGATTTTCAACTTTTTATTAGGAAAAAAATCCAATTGTGGAGATCCAAATAATCTGTTTTGGTATTTCTATTGGATGCTTAAACATAATTTCCAACAACGTTTTCATCTCTCAATTTATGTTTGAACCATTTGACTCTATCAATTTTGAAGTCTTTATTAATTATAAATTAGTTTTCGTAAAATACATTTCAGGGCAATTTGTTTTAATTAATATGAAACAGAGGAAGTAAGTCGGAAATCCAATGAAAATAATCATTTTAAATATGAACATAAAACTTATTTAATAATATTTTTTGTTTAAAAATATAGGAAAACTTTTATAAATTTCATAAAAATTTGAACTCCATAATTATAATTTTTTTGGAATTTAACAGGTTAGTGTGAATGTTACGTTCGCAGTTGAACTATTAATATACTGTACCACCAATGATGCTACTTGGATTCGAGTCTTCCGCTACCAAACACAGGAAACAAAATATAGGCTTTAGTGGCTGATATGTTAATCTATAAAAACACAGTTTCTATTCCAACCGTTGTATTAACATAAAATTTCAAAAGAGACTTGTAATATTAAAAAAGAAGAAGCTAGAACCCTTTTATCTATTTCAAGTAACTTAATTTTAATTTTTATTCAAACAAACAAATAGACATTTACATGTATTTTGGGTCTGGAGCTAGGTGGGGCTTTTTGGTAGATCCATAAATATGTAAGTATATTTACTTGGTGAATTTCCTAACAAAACTGATTAACGTCTTGTCAGGAAAGACGCAAAATTGATTCACCTTTGGTAAGGAAAGGGCAAGAGGAGTGGAAATGCTTTTCAATATTTTTTAAAGAAAATGTTTTGCAATAATTTTGGCTGGGTACTATAACTCAGAACCTTGGAAGAGACTAGTATTGTGATATTCACCTAAGAAACTGGATCTGTACTGTAACGAGTCAAACAATATTATTTTTTAGGAATGAAACATAATTACATGAAGAAAGAAATAACAACTACAATAATATAAGTGAAGTATAAGACACAAGCGAAATATTATGAAATAGTATAGTATGATAAGCAAGATAACACTAAATTACCTACTAACTTTTTAATATCAATTGCGTTATATCTTGTTTAATCACATTTTCTCAATATTTCTTTATCTCTACCTCTCTTAAACCATTATATAGACAACCCCTCTCACACACTTTTGCTTTGCGGCATTCATGCAATTTTTTTACATGCCCAAATCACTCTAATCTCACTTTTTGCATCTTTTCCTCAATCGAAACCACTTCTATCTTATTTCAACACTCTATGGTAACAAAAGTAATAAAATTAACAGAACGTTAGAACTAAAAAAGAGGGCAATTTTAGCTAAATGTTACAGGCAACTAGAATCCAATATGTGCAACTTGCAGGGAGGGAAATTTAAACTATTCAATTAAATCAGTTCTACTTTTAATTAATAACAATAATGTGAGATTTCACAAGCGAGATTTGAAAAAGGATGTAGAGTGTATGCAAACTTTACTTCATAATTTATGTTGTTTCCAATAACCCCATTTCAAAAAAACCATTTTCAAAACAGATTTGACAAATACAAAAATAAACATGAAATTACTGTAGAAATCAAACGTATTGACAATAGAAATAGTAAAGATAACTCAAGCAAAAGAAATAATAATAGTAATAAGATAATAATAATAAAATAATAATAATGATATTGATAAAGGTACTCTAAGCAAGAACTATGTTCTCCCACAAAAAAGAGAAAAATCACTTGACTATCTACTCACTCTCTATCATAATCCTCATATAATATGCCATCTCATGATCTGAAGTTCAATAAGTGAAAGAAAAACAAATTTTATCCATTTCCAGTTAGTCCTAGAACATTTTTGACCCTTTTTCGCAATATATATTATCTCAACAAATAATTAATCATGATCAACGTACTTCTATGATTTGGTGCAAATACGTGTGAGTAAATATTTCATAGGATTTTAGCTTCAAATGATGCAAAACGAAGTAGTCCACAAATTCCCTAGCAAAATTACAAAATGAATATCTTTATCCTAAACACTAACTTTGCCACGTTGCAAGCCACCAAATAAGAGGCATTAGCTTAGGCAACCAATGAAAAAATAGGCCTTATCCTATCTCTTATCTTACTCACAGCAAAGCCACCAAAATAATTTGTCTACTCTCTCCATAGTCCATACAAACCATTTCTTACTGCCACTCATCCATTTTCTAACAAAGCAGAACAGAGAGGAACACAAGACATTTGATCAAGAAAAAAGGGTAAAATTATGGCTGCCTCTCTACAAGCAGCTGCTACTCTTATGCAACCAACAAAGGTTGGTGCTAGAAACAACCTGCAGTTGAGGTCTGTTCAAAGTGTGAGCAAAGCATTTGGTGTTGAACAAGGTTCAGCCAGGCTTACTTGCTCTTTGCAAACTGAAATCAAGGAATTGGTTCAGAAATGTACTGATGCTGCCAAGATTGCTGGTTTTGCTCTTGCTACCTCTGCCCTCGTCGTCTCGGTAAGTTGCTTTTCTAATTCAATTCTTGCCTGCGTTATGTCTATATGACTATATTTCCCATGTATCTAGTGGTGTTGCCTGCATAATACAGAGTCATATCTTATTCAACTAGGATCTTTCTAAACAAGTCCACCATATTATGTATATGATTCAACATGCTAGCTATTAAACAACTAACTATTAGAAATACAAGACAACCAATGAAAAATGTCGTGAGATCCCCCGCTCTGCAGGGGTGTATCTGCTGACTAGTTTAGATCACGAGGAGACACAAAAGCAAGAAAGCCACTTTTAAACTATGAATGGATCAGTACTGTGAATAGGATAGGATGAAAGAGGAATTTCATTCATTATATGAACTGCCATATCCCTCTATCATGTATGAAGTTTATGGTTTCCTTTGGTGTAAATCCAATCACCTAAATTTAAGATAATAAGAAACACTGTAACTGGACTAGAGATGAATGCTAACTTACCAGTATGACATATCAATAATTCTAAAAGCAGGTAAAACGTTCTTCAAGCTAGTAGGCCTCATATTCACTGTCATTCACCTTCTTTGAAGTAACCATAACTAGTTAACTACCAAATATCTATATCAGGAGTAGAGGACCTTTGACGTCTCTGAGAGTTATGTAGAAATACTTTAGAAGGCTTCTTTACCATTGCCACCCATTTTATATCCTCACATTGCCACCTCCAAAACTAAGATCAGACTATCCAATCTCTTGTCAAAATTTCCTAGCTCATTTCTGGATGTTCATGCTGTCATCTGTATTTCAGGACAAGCATCAATAGTTCTATAAAGATCAACTAGTTTACAGATTCTGTCATACATACTCATATATATAAAATCTAATTTTCACTTATATTTTTATTTGGTATTATGATGACATGAGTTGAGCTTATATGGAGAAACATAGTCAATGAGAATTCATATAGCCGACCCCAACTTTTGGACTGAAGTGTAGTAGTTATCGTTCTTGTTTCTCATGCAAAAATTTCTAAAGTTTGTACACTTGGCTACACAGGGAGCAAATGCAGAAGGAGTTCCAAAACGTTTAACCTATGACGAAATCCAAAGCAAGACATACATGGAAGTAAAGGGAACTGGAACTGCTAACCAGTGCCCTACCATTGAAGGAGGTGTTGGCAGCTTTGCCTTCAAACCAGGCAAATACACTGCCAAGAAATTCTGCCTAGAGCCCACATCATTCACAGTCAAGGCAGAGGGTGTCAGCAAGAACTCAGCCCCAGACTTCCAAAAAACCAAGCTCATGACACGTTTAACCTACACTCTTGATGAGATTGAGGGACCATTCGAAGTGTCTCCTGATGGCACTGTTAAGTTTGAGGAGAAGGATGGAATTGATTATGCTGCTGTTACAGTTCAGCTTCCTGGTGGTGAGCGTGTGCCCTTCCTCTTTACTATCAAACAGCTTGTGGCAAGCGGCAAACCAGAAAGCTTTAGTGGTGAGTTCCTTGTGCCATCGTACAGAGGTTCATCCTTCCTTGACCCAAAGGGACGGGGTGGATCTACTGGCTATGACAACGCTGTTGCATTGCCTGCTGGAGGGAGAGGAGACGAGGAGGAGCTTCAGAAGGAGAACGTAAAGAACACTGCATCTTTAACAGGAAAGATCACCTTGAGTGTTACCCAGAGCAAGCCAGAGACTGGTGAGGTCATTGGAGTATTTGAGAGCATCCAGCCATCTGATACTGATCTGGGGGCAAAGGTTCCCAAGGATGTCAAAATCCAGGGTATCTGGTATGCCCAACTTGAATGATGGAGAGTTCTAGAATGTGTGTATCATTTCTTAGTCTAAATTTTGTTGTAAGTTACAAGGTTAAACATTCTGTGACCCAATTTGGACAAGCATTGAAACAACTATCTTGCTGTATATTATCAAGCTCGAGTAATATTTCATGCTGATAGACAGTTACAAACACTTCTAATGCTTGTATACACCCAGGATAGAGTACAAAGTACTGTCATCATAGAAAGGAGCAAATTAATGACAATCCATACCCCTTAGACTCCACAATCATCAAAATTAGTGAATATGTTCAGCAAAGGTAAGGTCAATTAAGTATTTTTATGTTGTTAAGAGATTTTAAGCCATGGAAAGGCTGATCCTTACCAGTATATATCTGATAAGTAACAAACAACTTAGTGTCCATCATAGATCATGCAGGGGTAAAGCAGATGAAATTCGCAACTACAGTAGAAATGGACAGACAGATGGAAAGAAATCACTTGATCAAGAGAAATGAACAAGGAGCCAATATAAATGCTTACTCTTCTTGGGTTCATTTAACCCGGTTAAGGTCCAATGAAGTAACAATCATCTTATTGTTTTCAATATTGACTTCCAAACATATAGAATTCGTATTCTAGTCCCAGGTATCAAACTGGCAGTAGAACCTTTCTTCTCTAGCTTAGGAGTTTACCACTCTTAAAGGACAACCTGCAGACATATAATGAGTGCCTAAAGGTGGTTAGAAGAGAATTGTTACATTTTTGCATACAGGGATAGGATGTAGAACCTTTGTGCTGAGTATATCTCATGGTGCTTGTGCCAGCAAAAATTTCTAAATCGTTAGTTGCACCTGCAAGCATGGCACAGTGGATGACATCTGCAGACTTCTATTTTCCTTGGAGAAAAACAAAAAGAACCTTCTTCATAGTATTATCAGCTTAGGTCCACCAAATATCCCTTAAAGAACTAATTACATTTGCAGCTTATCAAGTTTAATACTTGATGGCATTTGTTATTTCACCAAAAATCTCTACAGGAGCATAACCCATCTTTAAAATGGTGAAATCTTAGAGGATCTCTCACAATGATCTGCACCCCGACAATCTTAGCCAAATACTTAATGGCATTATGGCAATCTCCACATATTCTCAAGTTTTTAAACACCCTAATGGATGATGCACCATCCAAATTAAGAATCCCAAAGGCAACAGCAAGCCTCTCGCTGTGATTGCACAAACTGTATTCCTTCTCCTCTGCATCAAGATCTTGGCCAACAAGGTCTGTACAGGGTAAATACCCAGCTAACCTCATCTTTTCACCAACTTCAATCAAAAAGCTGTAAATTTCTGCAGTCTGAGCATTATTCTTGTCACCGACAACAAAAGTATGCACTTTGTCTTTCACTTGAATCCAACTACAACCAGGAACTTTCATAATTCCTCTTTCTCTCATCAATTTCCTAATTTCTGAGGCCTCCTCTCGTAATTTGGCAGTTTCATAGATATTGGACAATAAAACATAGTTACCAGCATTTTCTGGCTCAATCTCCAACAGTTGTTTTCCAGCAACTCGTGCCATTTCCACGTTCTTATATACTCTACATGCACCAAGCAATGATCCCCAAGCACCAGCACTTGGTTTCATGGGCATGTTTTGGATGAAATTATATGCCTGTTCTAGGCGACCAGCACGGCTTAGAGCATCAACCATGCATGAATAATGTTCTGAATCAGGTTCAACTCCATGTTCCTTTCTCATTGCATAAAAGATCATAAGGCCCTTGTCTACCAGCTGTGAATGGCTGCAGCCCGATAAGACGCCAGTAAAGGTAACAGAGTTGGGTTTCACCCCTGAACTTACCATTTCACGGAAAAGCAACAAGGCTTCCTCTCCCTTCCCATGCGTTGAATTTCCAATAATCATTGTGTTCCAAGCAATAGTATCTTTTTTTGGTATCATATAGAAGACTCTGTTGGATAGTTCTAGGTCACCACATTTAGCATACATGAATACCAAAGCAGTGAAGACTGTCTCATCTTCTAAAAATAAATGTCGAAGGAGAAAACCATGAATCTCCTTCCCTCTTCTTATGCTTCCTAGATCTATACAAAGAGGTAACACACTGGTGATCGTGATGTTATTTGGTTTTACACCTGACTGCTGCATTTCGTGAAGTATTTGAAGCGCCTTATCTGTTCTTCCATTTTGCATGCACCCTCCAATAACAGAATTCCAGGAATCATGATTCAGTTTGGTTCTTCCTTTTTGCAACTGATCAAAGATGTGAAGTGCTTTGTCACATTCCCCATTTGAGAAATATGCTGACATAATAACATTGCATAAAACATGGTCAAACTGACGAGTACTATTAAATACCGTCTCTGCTTGTTTGATACTCGAACAACTAGCATACATGTCCACAAGAGCACTACTAACATAGACATTATCATGTATTCCATTTCTCACAATATACGCATGTATCTCTCTACCCGAATTCAAACTTTTCAAACCTGAGCAGGCAGGAAGTACAGTAGACAATGTAACAGGATTAGGCCTCACCCCATTTAACCCCATTTCACGAAACGTTATTAATGCCTCACTTGGAAGTTTACAATTAACATAGCAAGAATTCATCGACGTCCAAGAGATAACATCTTTTGCACTTAAATTATCAAAAACCTCTCTTGCACCTTGAGCATATTTACACTTGCCATACATGTCAATCAGTGCATTTCCAAGGAGCAAATCAGAGCGGTATCCATATCTAATTACATCTTCGTGAACACCTTTTGCCTTTATCAAGTTGCCCAAAGCAGCACAAGCCTTGGTTACTGATAACAGTGCCAATTGATCAGGATGAAATTTCCTTTCCCGCAATTCATCATAGACTTCCAATGCTTCTTTTGGAAATCCACTCTTCGTGTATGCGGTGATCAAGAGCGTCCAGGATCGTATATCTGGGTGGGGAATTTCATCAAACAGTCGACGGGCACGTCGTACATCTCCAGAAGGTCCAACTGCCCGTAGGAACTGTAAGTTTGGATGTAGACCGAATCTTGAGGGTAGCTTCGACAGCATGTGCTTGTTCCTTGCTACCCTCGCAAAAGTGGATGCAGTGATTTGTCCAAATATAAGAAACAAGTACACTTTCGTCACAGAACTAAGATGTAGCATTGCATTGCTCTCACTAATTTAAAATGCTTTTATCTTTAATTGCTTTTAGAAATTATTCCAGCATGCTATTAAATATACCTCCACTTGCATTTATTTTTTTTAGAAAATTTTAGAAATACCAACATTATAGATATAATAAGACTTTATAACTATGATTTTAATAATTACACTCCATAGCTATAGTTTCATTTTGTATATATACAAATAGAGTAAGTATATACAAATTATGTATTTACACATTTAGGAATTTTTCATAACTCAATTTGTATATTTTGCTTGTCAATATACAAATAGGGTAATTAATTATGATTTTTTCATAAATCGTATACAAATAGTTAGGGTAAGCATATACAAAATTTTGAATTTATATAATCAAGAACAAAATTATACAAATCAGGTGAATATCAAGAATTGAGGAAATTGTGGCCGTAAATTACAATTTTCTTTTTCTATTACTAGAGTACCTAATAGACTAAATGTTTATTATTCCACATAATTTTCCTTTTTTTAGTGCAAACCCAATGAATGACGCTTCTAACAAAATTTTCTTCATATTCGACAATATATTACTTTTACTCTAATTAAGAGTAAAATAATACTGTTGCACCACATCCAATGTTGATACGTCTACTTGTGTTTATTAGTTAAATTTATCCTTTTTTATATTGTGGGTACCCTATCTTTTACTAAAATTAACAAAATTGCCCCTGATTTGGATGGATTCTCCCAAATTGAATTTAGCGCAATTTCAATCCAAATTTTCCAAATTTCGATTGAATAATTGATATACTACCAAATTATGTTAGGCAACATCAACATTTATTGTTAGGCAGGCACTGGGTCGCTACACTCAAGACAAACCAAATTCTCTTTAGAAACTCACAGCTCATCAAACTAGACACACATAGTAAAGATTGCAAGTAATATGATATTCTTACGTTACAACATCGCCATCACTATTATTTTCCCCAAAATTCCTTTTCGCATTCCATTCACTCGGTTTCAAAAAACTGCACATTATTGAATGAATAGCAGAATTCTAACAAACAGAAGAAGGTAAATCGCTCTGTGGCGTGCTAGTGATGAAATGGATAAACAGCCGGGGGCTATGGGGACGAGTGGCGGTTTAGCTTTGAGATTAGGACAGGCTACTTTCTCTGTCAGTTCACTTTTTTTCATGTGTTTTGGTGTTTCTTTCTTCAGCTACAGCTACGCTCCTTTCTGGTACTTGAAATTTTTACTTTCATCTCTTCTCAGTATTCATATCTTTTTTTTCGTTCTCGAGGTTATCATTTTTGCATAAAAAGTTTTAATCTGTGAATTTGGAGGCTCTTGAAATCGGCATGTAAGTGAAAAGAGTGGATTGAAAAGATTAAGCAACCAATTGTAAGGAAACTAAACTTGAATTAGGCCTTAGCAGGCAACTGGTGTGAATCAATTTAACATAGTGGAGACAGAAAAACACTAGATGATTCTTTCCATTTGTCTTAGCATTGGTGGATAGAGTTATCTTATATCTGTTACTGGTGGAGGGGGCAGGTATCCCGCTAAATTAGTTGAGGCATGCGAAAGCTGGCCGGGACACCACGATCATCAAATTTAAAAAACCAAAATCTTTCCACTTTGAACTTGTAGGCACTTTTGAAATTACCACGTGAATGCCCAGTAGAGAGCTTTTTAATGAGCTTTGAGGGGCACGTTCTTTGACCTTTTAAAGCTGTTAATAAAAGGATCTTCACAAGAGAGGAGTGAAGTTCATCTTCAAAATGGAGTTTGGAAGAAATAGTTACCGAACTTAAGGAAGCTTATTTGTTGGATATATGCTTGTGTTAGTTTATAAGAGTAGTTAATTGGTTATTGTGGGTTTGGATGCGTAATTGAGGTTAGAAATATTTCCTGAGAATGTGATAACTGAAGCAGGTCATATTAATTATTACATGCTTTGTTTACCTAAGAATTTGAAACACATATCATATTTTATCTGTACTGTATCCAGAGTTTTGTTGTGAAAGCTGCCATTAGGAAGTGCTTAGTTGAGATTATGCTGCTTGGAATCATCTATGCAGTTGTTAGACCAATTAGAGTATTAAACAGAAACTTAGATGTTAGTGGAATATATCTCATATGTGGAGTTCTTAATTTTTTAGTATAGCCATCTGGTATACGTTACTCGCGGGCAGACTAATTTAAATTTGGCCTGCATAGGGCCCATTAAAGGACAAAGTGCTTTCTACTAGAAGTTTCTCCATTTTCAAGGCATGATCCTGAAACCTCTAGATAAGGGTCGAGGGATCCCATTCGTTCCACCACATCTCTTTTAGTATCTCATATGCACCACGATAATCTGTTTAACAGATTCTAAATTATGAGTTGTATGCCCATGGTTTACAACAACAACTTACCCAGGAAATCCCACAAGTGAGGTCTGGAGAGGGTAGAAAGACCCTTGACTCAAGTACATCAAATCCAGTTACAACAAGTAGCAACGAAAACATAGCAAGTAACAACAAAATAATGCGATAATTGAAATATCAAAAACAAGAACTACAACTAATATAACGACAATGACAAACACCAATCACCCAAGACAACACTACACTATCTACTAACCTTCTACCCTAATACGTGTCCTCCACACCTTCATATCTAGGGGCATGTCCTCGGTAACTTGAAGTTGGGTCGTATCCTGTTTATCACCTTTCCCTAGTACTTCTTTGGCCTATCTTTGCCCCTCCTTGTACCCTGTATAACCCACCTCATGCACCTCCTCACTAGTCTATCTATGCATCTCCTCTTTACATGTCTAAACCATCTCAGTCTTGCTTCCATCATCTTGTCCACAATAGAGGCCACTCCTACCTCATTACAAATATCCTCATTTCAAATCTAGTGGTCATTGATGATCAAAATCATATTCTTCTTCTAAGGTGCTATTCCTGCATTTTCATTTTCTTGTTCTTTGCCAAAGACAAGCTCTCTAGCATAACTCTTGCTCGGGTAGATGGTGCCGGTTTCCGGCAACTTGCTAAATTCCACCATGCAACGGCCATCACCTACCCTAATGCCCCTGCTCCGGGCCTTACTGTTGGCTTTTAGCTTTCTTGCTTGCTATGCTCCAGCTAGCGGAATGCTTTACCAAATGCACCAACCAACCTCTGGTGTCGGGCCTATGTATGCCAACTCCAACTAGGAAACTACTATCGCTTGGGCACAGAGGTGGAGCCAATTTTTTTACCGAGGAGTGTCAAAATATATAAAGGTAGACACACGTAATAAACAGGGGGAGTAAACAAATAGTATTTATACATAAAATTTACAATTTTAATCTAGCTAAACAATGTAATTTTACAACGAATTGACACCCCTCAGCATAAGGTGGCTCCCCCACTGCTTGGGCCTAAGCTCCTGAACCGGTAGGAAGAGAAGCACACGGATACTTTTTGGTAGTCCATGGTTTTGATATTACTACTGGTTGATGATTATTCTGATCAAAACCGCTGGCCAGCTAATCTGGATTCACATTGTCTCGGGTCCAGTTAAGTGGGAAATGCTCCCTACCAGGAGTTTTTCCATTTCCAGGTTCTCATCTGAGATATGTGGTTAAGCGTCGAGGGATCCCATCCATCCTGCCATACATCCCTTGGTGGTATCTCGTATGTGTGGTCTTTTTAACAGATTCTAGATTTAGAAGTTGTTATCCCTGGCTAGCTTTACATTCTAAACTAATCCATACCTATGTGCATAGTTATAAGGAAGCATGGAACACGAGTAATCAGTTGTAAGAATCTTATATCTGAATATTTGTATGTTCTTGCAATTCTCTAGTTGCAGAGGTGCGATTTCTCTGTTAAATGACCTATTTCACCTATTGTTGTTTGCAGCTTCTTAGTAACAACCATGGGTTTGGTAACGCCATGGAGCTTGGGATTGGCAATGATTGATACATTTTTAGTGTTGGCTAAACGTCCATCTAATCAGCCGAGAGTATTGTCAGCTGTTGTTTTAGGAGATTGGGTAAGTGCCTTGATAAATTTACTGTCACCTCAATTGTATGATCTTGTTCTGATCAAATAGCGTATTATTGGATTCAAAACAGGTCCTTTCGGTACTGTCACTGGCCGTGTCGTGTTCCACAGCTAGTGTGGCTGATTTCCTGATTGCTTCTGGTAATGTATACTGCAGAGATAATATATGCCTACGATATCAACTCTCTGCTGCCATGGCTTTCTTGACTTGGATTTTGTCATCGGCGTCTTTGCTCCTCAATCTTTGGCTTCTTCCTACCTTATATTAGTTGTATCTCTGGTCCTGGACCCCTCCTGGTTGTCTCTTGATTTAACAAATAGGGAGTAAAGATTGTCACTAATATGTTCTGCTATGATCTCTGAAAGGGTTATATATAGAGTGATACTAAAAGTTAGTTCACTCATTGCGTTAAAGTATTTAGTCCATTTATAAACGACATGCATCATTAAACTTGCATGGCTTGGATTCACAATCTACTGCCTTGAACCACTTGGTAACATCGTTTTCTACCCCCCACACAAGTTGAAGTCTCTATCCACAACCAGATCCAGTTTGAACTCCTATATTACTGTTTTTATATGAGAAGCTTTTAGATTAGATATTCAAATTGTTCTGCATGATACCATAGTTCTCTTGTCCTAATTAGATAATTGTAACCATTGTCTTATACTTATTTATACCGAACAAATTTTAAATATAAATGAAAGTTCACAGAGATTAAGTAAGCATCTTATTAGTGATGTTCTACTGAAAGATGAAGTGGTACAGACAAACATGAGAATCAAATTGATTTTCAGCTTAGTTTTGTACTTTTAACATACATTCTATCAGCATATTGAAAGGCATTTATCGGTTCATGAACCAAGACTCAAAACTCAAGAGCCATGCATCTCTTGGACATGCTTCCACTATAAATCATATCTTTCTTTTATAAAATTATATCAGGGGCAAGGAAAAGAGAAATGGTGGAGGAGATAACAAGGTGGCAAATCCAATCTTTTTTACCAACAAAGTGAAAGTTCAGATAGTCAACCAATCGAGCACCCTCAAATGATATATTTTTTCCTTTGTTGTTCCAATCAGTAAATATTGAAAACCAACATACAATTTTCCATAATAGTTTAGAGGTATTCATTTTTGTTGGTTTCTTTTTAATAAAGAAATTAAGAAAATAACAGAGAAAGACTTTGAGAGAAAAAAATACTGCAGTATTATCAGAGGGAATTATTTTATTAATAATTCAGAGACTAACATTTATAGATATAATTTCTAACTAAAAATAGAAAAATACGTTACTAACTTATCATTTTAATTCAAATAACAAATAAAAAGAACTAACTCCTAAATTTAAGTCAAATAGGACTCTAATAACATAATTTAAAAATTCTAAAAATAGCTAATTATTTTATTTCTGCAATATCCTGAGACATATTTTCAACACTCATCCTTGGATCATAAATTGTAAATTGTAGTCTCATCTGAAATTGACCTTGTGAACAAATCTACCAAATTATCTTTTGTCTTGCAAGGCTTGTGTGCATCTTCAATTGGATTAAATGAGAAGCTATATCGGAATAGAATAGGGATAGATCGGAATGGACTGAAATGAAACGGAATGGGATAAACGGGACGACACATAACTATTTCAAAAATAATAATTTTTTTGACTTATTTTGAATTACGAAAATATGAATGCTTTTTATTTTTCTAAGTTTAATAGTTTATAAAGTATTTAAGTTTTGAAATTTATAATGTTTATTTGTAATTATACTTATATTTATTTTAAAGATATATTTTTAAAATTTTTTACTTATAAGTTTGTAAGTTAAGTTTAATAAAGTTTTTTTTTTTTTTTTTTTTTTTAAGTTTTTGAGTTTATGTAATGAGTTTTCAAGATTTGAATCTTTTGAAGTTTATAAGTTATAAATTATAACTTATAATTTAAAGGGATAAGGGTCTGAAAAATATCCAACTTTGGTCGAATTTGTTGTTGCGATACTAAACTTTCATGAGGACCTATTACCTTCCTAAACTATTTAATAGTGTATTTTTTACCCCCTGAACTATTTAATAGTGTATTTTAAAAGTATATATGTGCCCACGTGGACAGATTACTATTTATAATTTTGCATTATTTTTTATGTCCACTTGGGCAAATATATATGTTTAAAATACGGTATTAAATAGTCTGGGGAGGTAATAGGTCCTCATGAAAGTTTAGTATCGCAACAACAAATTCGACCAAAGTTGGGGTACTTTCAGACCCCTATCCCTAATTTAAATAACTTAAGTATTTAAATAACTTAAGTTTGTAATTTGTTAAATTTATAAAGTTTTTAGGTTTATATTATTTGAAGTTGATGAATTAAGTTTGTAATTTTAAAAAATTAAATAAACAAAAAAAGCAATGCTAATAAAAGTATAAAACAATGATAAAAATTAACAAAACCAATCCTATTTATTCAAATTTGTATTACAATTACAAAAATTTCACGGACCAGACTGGATCGAAATTGAGATAAATTGGGATGAATCGGTACTAGTATACTAGTACCAAATCACGATACCGTCCCGTTCCGAGTACCGGTTCAATGTATCCCATTTTGTCCCGATACTACTGGACCAGAACGGTAACCGGAATGAACCAGAACGGTACTAGTATAACCCGATCCGGTGCCGAGCCTTAGTTGACAATACCAAGCAATATGTCAGAGTATTCTTTGACTGTTTCCGACTCTTTCATTCTCTGCAATTCAAATTCCCTCATTAAATTTAATACCTTCATTCCTCATATTCTTTCATCTCCAACATATTCTTTCTTCAGATAATTTCAAATTTCTTTTGGTGCTGTGAGAGTCATGATTTTCATGAAAACAGTTGTCGAAATAGCAGAAAACAAAGTTGCTTTTGCTTTGGACTTAATAAGTTTCTTTTTCTTGCGACTCTTGATTTGGGCCACAGTGAGATTATTTGGCAACGGATTAATTTCATAATCCTCTTCCACGGCTTCCCAAAGATCAAGAGTCTCCAAGTAGGTTTTCATTCTCATAGCCCATAGTTGATAATTCTCACCATCAAAAAATAGGAGGGGCTATTTGTGAAAAACTATTTTCAAAATCCATTTTTCTACTCACAGCTCCCTCAAGAAGAAGACTCTGATACTAGTTGTTGTTCTTTTTAATAAAGATGATAAGAAAATAACAGAGAAAGACTTTGAGAGAAAAAATATTGCAGTATTATCAAAGGGTAAACCATAAAAATCATAGTTGTATGTTATAGCTATAACTCCATAGCAAACATAATGTTTGCTATGACTATTAGTCTGCATAATTCGGTATACATATACATAAAAAATATGTATTTGGGTCTATTTGTATATTTCGATATACAAATTGGTCCTGCATTTGTTTATTTCGGTCTATTTGTATATTTCGGTATACAAATGGGATGGCAAAAAACATGAAATGTTTGCTGCGATTAACAAATAAAACAAATTATGGCTATAGCATTTAATTTGAATTAATAGTTTGTTATTTCATACAATTTTCCCATTATTTTATTAATAATCCAAGACTTACATTTATAGATATATAATCCTAACTAAAAATAGAAAAATACATTACTAACTTATCAGTTTAATTCAAATAACAAATTAAAAAAAAAAAGTAACTCCTAAATTTAAGTTAAATAGGACTCTAATAACATAATTAAAAAACCGTAAAAATAGTTCACTATTTTATTTTTGCAATATCCTGAGACATATTCTCAACCATTTTTATGTTATTATTCTCCGGTGTTTCACGTCTCAAAGATGACGTTGCTAGAGTAGAAATTGAAATTGTTGTCATGCCATTTTTTTTTCTCGTTTTTGGTTTGAACACGAGGAATATTTTTCATGTCTGTGGTTCAACGTAGCATAATAACTAAAAGTGCCATATGTTGAAGTAAAAATTTCAAATAGGATACTTAATTTTGGAATTGATCAAAACAGACAAATAGTCACGATTTGCCTCAACATTAATAGCCCACCCCAAATGGTCAGAGAAGAATACTCTTGAGTGGTTAAATAATGCAAACAGAAAAAAAAAATAAAAATGTAAAGAAGAGAAGGTCGATGTGCAGTTTCTGTGGCCAAAGGAAACAAGAAAAAGATGGATCTTTGTAGAATTAAAGATCAGATCATAATACGTAAGCTGCTGTTGGGTTGTTGGGACAACGACATATATATAAGTGATCTCTATTCCCAAATTCAACGTGGATAACCTATTTTCCTTTCATCTCTAATGACACAATTAACTACATTTATATTATTTTAAAAGTTAACATAGAAAACTTATGTTAATTAGTTATAGCACAAAGCTAGAGTTCTAACTTCATCAAAATTTTGTACGTCCTAGAGGAATCGAACCGTCAAGGGTAACAAAATTTAAGCAAGTTCTATTTCTACTACTAGATCAAAAAACTACTTTATTAATGAGTTCCGAACAAATATTTCTTATATATTTAAAAGATTTTTTAATATAAATACTTATTTATTTTCTTTCCCTAATTTCAAGTGGGTAATTAAATTGCATATGTATAGACTATAGTGTCATCTAGAATAATATAATAATAAAGAAGAAAAGGAAAGAGTATATAATGATGGAGGGTTTAGAATGTTGCATCACTATCAAAGGCAGAAGTTGCTTGTTTGTTAGTGGCCAGCCAATAGACCTTCTTCTAGATTAGATTAGATTAGATAAGATTATATTATGTTTGCCTTTCTATTATTAATAATTTAATAATAAAGCTAAGATACGTTAGCTAGTTAATTGACATGGTTAGGTTTTGAAGACCCACCTCTAATTAGGACAAGTTAACCTGCTCACTTTATTAAATTCATAAATACATTGCATGTGTTTATTAAGAAGTTGGGAATATTATTCATAAAACTTGTTCTACTATTCTCATGACACCAAGGTCAATTGAGGATCAATAGGGGGAATAAAGTTATTTTTAATCCAAAATAAGTATTTTCAATATGTGTCATTTACTATTTTTTAAACTACGTATTGAAGTATGTGAATATGGTTGGATGTGAGATACGATTTTAGGACCTTTGAATGTTTTAATTTTATGTTGGAGTGTGTGATCATTTTATTTAAAATCTTAAGTTGTTAGATAGAGTCACAGAGCACACTTTTATTATTTAATTGTATTCTCAATACTTTGTATATAATCAAATTTAGATAAAGATTATATATTTACTTTGTTTGAATTTTTTTGTTCTATTTTTTTTTTAAAAAAAATTGTTTACAAGAGAATGTCTTTTTATTTTTTTGACAATTCTTTAATTTTAATTTTTCAAATGACATATTTAAGACCACAAGATTAAAAACAATTTTAGTACATTCTACATATCCTTAGTTTAAAATCACAAAATTTAAGACAAATTATTTTCTTAAATTAATATCTTTTTGATGATGTAAAATATCATTTATTTTGTCAAATACCACTTATTTAGGAACTGAAGGTGTGTATAGTTTGGTGTATATTACATAGTTAGAATTGATAATTACTATTTAATATAATTGGAGAAAAAGGTAGAGAATAAGTCAATAAGGCAGCTGAATCCTGATTTGGAAGTTAGCTTGGTGAAACGTGGGGCAGTGTGAAAGGTCACCTTATACAACCTGTCACCCCCCATTTTACAGCCTGGCAATGCATTGTGGCATGCCATTCTAGCTTTGATTTAAGTAAAGTGCATTTGTATATTTGACACAACGTAAATATGAATATAATTCGTAGGCTGTGGCGTAAGTGAAACTGTTTTACTCTTAATTAGAGATTTCAATTTTGAATTTTAGGTATGAAGAAAATTCTATTAGGTGCGTTATCTCTAAATAGGTCATGAATGTGCAATTAAATTTAGTCAGGACTTTAATACGGATTCCGAACACCAGGCAAAAAGAAAAAGAAAATATAATACACTATTTAATTTATTTCGGAAAGTGTTATCACTATTCCTTTACTATCCAAAATATTTTAATTTGTTTATATTATTGTCATACTTTAGAGTGATTCATACTATTATATTACTAGTTCAAAATTATATTCTCCCATATTCAATTTCTTTTATCTTATCCGTATTCCGTTACAAAGATAACAAAGTCTAAGTGGGTGTTTGGATTGACTTAAAAGTTAGTCAAATCTACTTTTAAGTCAGTTATTGACTTCTGAAAGTGTTTGACAAATATAAAAAATAAGTTAAAAAAGACTTAAAATAACTTAAGAAGTGTTTGACAAGATGAAAAATGACTTAAAATAAATTTAAAATGACTTAAAATAAGTCAACAACCAAAAGTAGGTCTCCCCTACTTTTTATTTTTGACTTAAAAAGACATTTTAGTTTAACTTTTTGTTTTTGTTTTAAAAGCTACTTTTTTTTCAAGTCAATCCAATCGAGCTCTAATTCTAAGCCATTTTTTCTGTCAAATATTTTGATACGTAAAATTTATCCGGCTCATGTTGGAGTTTTGTTAGAATAAAGAGCAAATGCGAGTCAATTAGCTAATAATAAGAATATGAATGAATGATTCTGACATTTAGATATAACATAAGGTAAAATTAAGATATTTTATATAATTAAGGAGGCGTAAATCAGACTTTTCCCTTTAGTATATTAGGTGAATATTCTTACACTATACATTATTATTATTATTATTATAAATTTAACAATTCTAGCATGCAATTACTATTTTAATTATTTTTTATTTCAATTTATGTGATATAACTTGATTTGACCTTTTTTTTCAAATAAATTATTTCTTTTTTTTGACGTGACATAGAGTTTAAGAAAGAAAGATTTTAAAATGTGTGGTTTAAAATAAGTTATAAATGTTTGTTGATTATAAATTATTTCATTAATGCTAAATGAACATTCAAAAGTTTAATTAATTCTAAATATAAAAATATATCATTTTTTTTAAATCGACTAAAAAATAAAATAAATCATATAAATTGAGTTGGAAGAATAAAAAGTATACTGCAACTAGGGTATAGAAAGGACCTGCATCTGACTTTTCAATGGTTTGTTAATAATATCTTCCTTAATTTATTGTTAGTGCGTTCAATTTATATTTATCACAAAAATCACAATCTTTCGGTCCAAATGAGAATTATGAATAAGTTTGACTTCATCTAATTTATCAGTATATAAAATGTTAAGCACTTCCATTTAAGGTTTATTAAACATTGAAAAGTTGCAGGTGAAATAGTAATATTCTTATATTTACTTGGACAATCCTCTTCGTATGTTAATTTTTAAAATTACATTGAGTTAGACTCAAAATTAATTTCTCTACATGATATGAGAGCATGATCCTTCCTTATTATTGCGTATTGATGTTTGACCCCACGTTAATTGCCTATACATGCACCATACTAGGCATGAGGTGGGGGTGAAGGTGAAGAGTCCTACATTGAATGAAATATGATCTTATGGACTTAAATAATTCATTTTTCGTGAGCTAGTTTTTAGTGTTGAGTTAGCCTCAAGTTCATTTCTTCCCATTAACCAAAAATCTCGAGTTTAACCTCAGAAAATGGAAAAAATCATATCGGGAGTGTCGTCTTTAACATTTACATATTATATTAATACTCCCTCCGTTCCATTTTATGTGGCAACATTTGACCGGACACGGAGTTTAAGAAATAAGTGAAGACTTTGAAATGTTTACCAAATTGCCCCTTCAAAAAATAGTCATATTAAAAAGTAGACTCTCTTTTCTCTCTCCTCATAAATGTATTGGAGTACTATCTTTAAGATTAAATGAGACTAACAAGGGTAAAATAGGAATTGTACCTTTAAATACTTATCATATAAGGAAATGTGATATTGTTTTTGGGATTGACCAAAAAGGAAATGGTGCCACATAAAATGGGACGGAGGGAGTAATGCTCTTTATTTTTTTGGTTTTCCACCTAGTATAGGTCTAGTACCACACTATTGGAGCCCGACTAAATCTAAATTTGCGTCAAAAAGTTCCACATTGGAGGTAAAATGCTTCCTAACAAAAGCGATTCGATATCCAAAAAGATTCGAACCCGAATCCTCTGATTAAAGATGAAGGATTACTTACCAGCCACTCTACCACAATTTTTATTGTTATATTAATAGTACTCTCACTATTTCGAGAGGGAAATAATTTAAACTATAAATTTAGACACAAAACTTAAAAGGTGTCACATCAATATATTGTATTTCTCATACTACTACATGACAAATAGAGGTGGCCTTTATATACCTCAGCACTCTTCTCTATTCTCACTCGCCGTTCAGTCTTTTCAAACAACAATTAAATTACTATATCTCTTTCCCTTTCTTCAATTCATATGCATAATGGGCATTATATGCAGTTCATACGAATCCACATCAGTAGCCACAGCCAAATTAATACTTCACGATGGAAGATTACAAGAGTTTTCTTATCCAATTAAAGCTTCTTTCTTATTACAAAACGACCCTACAATCTTCATTTGTAATTCCGACGACATGGATTTTGGAAACGTCGTTTGCGCCGTAAACGCCGAAGAAGAGCTTCAGCTTGGTCAGCTATATTTTGCCTTACCTTTGAGCCAACTAAAACATAAGCTGAAAGCTGAAGAAATGGCTGCATTAGCTGTCAAGGCTAGCTCTGCATTAAACCATAGTAGTAGTAGTGGTGAAAAATTTATAGTATTTGAAAAAAGTGGTCCCAATTTTTCAAAAAAAATGGTGGATGATAATAATGATCGTACTCCTAAAGGGAATGGCAGGAGAAAGAAGTTCACCGCGAAGTTGAGTTCAATAAATGAGTAGCGTATCTCAACTATTGCATTGACTATTTTCCATCAACACATGTATTATTAGATAACTTTGCGAATCAAGGCTTAGTTAGATAGATAGATATTACAAGTAGGTAGTATTTTTTTTTTTCGTCTTTGTTTGTGAGATCTGAATTCTGATTTCTTATGATTTTCAATTGGTCTATTAACAGTTAGGCTAAATCCTTTGTGCATATTTTAGAATTGAAGCTAATTAGTTACTGTTCATTTTGAGATGTAATTAGATAGTAGGTTTTGTAAAAGTATTGTGGTTAATTGTTTTAGGTTAATTTTATTGTACTTGTTGCCAATGGTGGGGTTGTATCACAATTTTTCCCCTCAATGTACGGGTTTGATTACGGTAGAGGAGTACAATAATCAGCTTGATTTACTGTGAATTACGATAACCGTAAGTACAATTTTGTAAATATCTATAAGCTATATATATAGAGTAAAATCTCGATAAAATAATATTCGATAAAGTAATAATCTCGCTAAATGAATATTTTTTTTGGGTCCCGACTTGAGCCAGTTATATTAAAGTAATATTCTCGCTAAATGCATTAGATAATAATTAAAAATAAAGTATTAAAGGCCCAGAAAAAATATTAAGTAATAATTACTAGAATACATCAAGAATTTATATATATTTAATCAGTCAATAATACTAGACCAATAACTATTTCTTTTTAAAATATGATTCTATAGTTGATTGCTTTTTCTTCCCACCAAAACCAAAATTAATCTCATCCTTAACTTTTTGAAGAGCGAACACAATTTTCGAAATATTTTGTTCGTATTGTACCAAATAGTTTGACAATGTAGTCATTGCTTGAAATGCCTTATTTGACGATACATGTGGGACAATGCTACTATCATCTTGTTCAGGATCATTTTCATCATCATTATTCATTACAGATTGAATAATCTCTTCCTCTGTAGGTGATTTCATAACTGTATCATTCTCGTTAGGGTAGTTCAAAAGATGTTAAACATCTAACTTTTTCCTTTTATAGTTAACATAAAATCTCTTCATATTCTATATACATGAATACAATTAGAAATATTAAACTTCACTAAATTCGTTTAGCTTTTCTAGATTTAAATAATAAATATGCAAAGACTACACTTTTTAGTTTTCTAGATTTAAACTTTTGAAATTCTTAATTCAAATATTTTTTTTTCTTTCTTATGGCACATATTGCAAAATACTCTCTAAAATAATAAATATTTATTTATCGATAAATAAATATTTTATACATTTATGAATAAACTAATAATCTTGATAAATGAATATTTTTTTCTGATCCCAAACATATACATTTATAGAGGTTTTACGGTATAAAAGTCATGCATAACAGTATTGTGAATTGTGACCATTAAGAAGGATAACGAGGAAAACAGTAGTAATAAATGGGAGCATGCAGGGGCGGAGATAGTGAGCACAAAGTGAGTTCTAAAGAATTTTCGGTAATTTTAGTTCAAATTTCATATTTTTTTTAAAGTATTCATATATTTCCTCCATTTCAAATTAATTGAATTGTTGAGACATTTTTCATTTTTCAAATTAACTTAATTGTTCATTTTTCAAGACTATTTTTAGAATGTTCTTTTAATTTTACCCTTCATTAGTTAGTATTGGAACTAGTTATTAATTAATGTTTAGTTATATTAATCATAAATTTGACAATAATTAATAAGGGTAAAAATAGAAAATTATGCATAATTTATGTCTTAATCTTCTTTTTTTAAGAGGTGTGAACACCTCAACAATTCAATTAATTTGAAATGGAGAAAGTAATATATATATATATATATATATATATATATATATATATATATATATATATATATATATATATATATTAATTTAAGGCTCAGAAAAACTAAAATCTCATACTCATAAATTTCAATTGAAATGTTGTGGGGTCATGGAAAAGAAGTATGATGGCCACTTATACAACTTGCAAGAAATAGTGTAGTAATTTACAGAGCAAGTTAAACGTCCAAGTTAATTAGGTAAGTAACTGCTTGCAATATGGCCCGTTTAACGAAGAGTGCTAGAAGTGGAGAATGAGTGGGGAACAAAGACTTGGGAGGTTCTTGCAAAAAAAATAAAATAAAAAAAAAATTAGAAGAAGAAAAGATTTTGACATATTTAATTAATTCCTTTACTATTTCATAGCAGATTGACAATAGTTACGTAGAAATGTGTCATGGAGTGGTGCCATTTAACTTTTATGCAAAGTTAATTTTTAAAAAAATATTATCTTGCAAATTTACCCATGATTGAAGTTGAAAATAATTTGCATCTAACTTCGGACATTTTTATTTGAAATTTAGCCTTGTAAAGATTAAATATTAGATATTCTTGTCAGAAGTTTGGTATGACTTGCCAAAGCCAACTTCAACTGAAGGTGACTTGAGACTTGGCAAGACCAACCTTCAGAAGTTGGAGTTTCACTCATGGTGTCTTCAATGAGTGAAGTTTGACTTAGACTTAGTGTTTTATACCTTCAGTATATTTCACTCATAGACGTACCTCAAGCTAATTTATATCTTTTTAGTCTAAAATTAACCCAAAAATAAATAAAAATTTATGGGAATTTATGATATAATAAGTCATGAAATCTTCGTTAATCAAGACCTAACAAAGCTTTTGAAGCAGAAGAAGAATAAGTTGAGGAAAAACAATTTTGTATAAAGTTCACCCTTTATGCATAGTTGTTATGTCTAATTATTTATAAGACGATTTGATAGTACATTTTTTATTTTATTTGTTTGATATTCGATATTCGATATTCGATATTCATATTGGAGTACAACTAAATTTGGAATCGCGCTTCCTAACAAAGACGATTCCGCATCAGGGAGACTAAAATACGAGACATCTTATAAATAATGAATGAGTACTTACCACAATCCTTATTTGGTACGTAACAAAATTATTTAGCGTTGTGTACAACTCATTCCAAAATACATTCAATGTGTACGTACACTAGTGGCATGTATTGAATATACATGCTAGCTGTGATTAGAAGGCAGTAGCCAAAATCACATCGTGTACAAAACTAGTCTGCTTTGGGAAGAACACATCATCTGGATGGGAGAATATCTACAAAACTTTAATTAGAACCTCCAAATTGATCAATGATTACATAGGATTCAACTTAGGCTGAGCTGGCCCTCCATGCTTAGCTAGTGGCATTTTGAATATATGTGCACCTAACTTTAGCATCCAGGATTCAGTTTTAGGTGTCTCTTTGTTTAAATTTGCATTATTGTGCATTTGCTCTTCCACAACCATACTGGCCCCATCCTATTGACCATAGGACCACTCATCTCACTAGCTAATGTAATGTATGTAATTTTCATTACTTATTACTATTTGAATTGAATATAGTCAGTGAACTTGAAATGGTAAAAAAGTTGTTTGAATTAGAATTGGAAAGATATGTCTTCCTTTTACAAGTGGATAATAAATAAGTAAATAAAAGCTTTTGTTTTGACATGTGTGTATCATCGCAATAGCTAAATATGAATAATCACGACAATAAAAATAATTTTTAGCAACAATAAATTAAATATACTCATTAACAAAGAGTGTTTAAGCTTTTACTGACATTAATTAATTGTCATTGGATCAAAATGTCGCTATAGGCTTTAGAGATACTTGCAAAGAGGCTTTAGAAATACATATTTAACGGTAATTAAGCTATTTAAATGCCACTAAAGATCATTTTTGATGTAGTGAATAAGGCATGGAATATATGATGTGTGTCACACCCTTTTTTTGAGCACACGACGTAATGATTTTTCCAATTTAAGTGACGTTATTGATTTGGGGATTATTTTATTTTTCCAGAGTCGCCACTTGGAATTGAGTTATGGTGTTCCAAGTCACCTCTTCTTTTTAATCCCTAACCAAAAGGAAATGACTCTTTATTTTGGTCTGCGAACCAGAAATTCAGGTAAGGAATTTTGTTGACCGAGGGGAAGGTATTAGGCATCCCTCAAGTCCTGTGGTTCTAGCACGGTCGCTTTTATTGACTTATACTTATGTTAAATTATTATTATTATTATTATTATTATTATTATTATTATTATTATTATTATTATTATTATTATTATTATTATTATTATTATTATTATTATTATTTTGGATACATTATTATAGGCCATTGTTTGCTTTTTTTTTTTTGTTGAATATTTATTAGTCTGAACCTAGATGCGTAATCGTATTCTTGGTCTTGACATTTAGAGGCATAATTGCCTTTTTCTCTCGAGTACCTCACACCTAATAATCTCAATTTATACCTCTTGACTTACATTACTAAAAATTAATTATTAAACAACTTGGTCAAGGTGCACGCGCCACCGCATCCTTGAATTTCTTTTAAGTGTTTCAAAGAAGATGTTGTAACCACATTCTTAATTGAAACCATTTTTAGCGTATCTAAATTTGCCTACAAAAATTAGTCTACCAATTTTTAAGCGTGAATCACGTGGTGCCGAACTACCATCGACTATAATAATAATAATAATAATAATAATAATAGTAATAAAAATAATAGTAATAATAATAATATTATTTCATCATAAACATGCGCACAATAGTTATTACTCACTGTTGAAATTTTCTTATTAGTTTTTATTTTATATATTTATTTATTAAAAAAAAAAAAACTAAGTTAGCACTCAAAAGATAAAAGCAACACCCATATTATTGCACAAAAATAACTTATCACTTATTTGAACACAACTCAACAGATAATTCATCAAAATTAATAAGGCACAAGCACCAAAACAAATAATCACAAGTTATACAATTTTATTTCTAAATTTAATGATATAAAAGTTCAAACAAATTTTAATATTATAATGTTAAAATTAAACACACATAAATTTGAGCAACTTCATGATATTAGAATCACATCTTGTATAATAATAAAATCAAATTATACAATGAAGATTAAATGGTAACTCTTCCGAAAATTCAATTCATAAAAAGGAAACAATCCTAATAAGGAGCCACGAACTCAAAACCATGAAAGCAAACCTCGAACTCAACCTCTAAGTGTGGGGTTGGAAGGAATTAAAAAAAGTTTTGATG
Source organism: Solanum pinnatisectum (assembly GCA_035578085.1). Classification (NCBI taxonomy): domain Eukaryota; kingdom Viridiplantae; phylum Streptophyta; class Magnoliopsida; order Solanales; family Solanaceae; genus Solanum; species Solanum pinnatisectum. The sequence goes on from CM069077.1 coordinate 20,473,111, forward strand.
TTTTGATTTATTTTTTTTCTATACGTACGAGTGTCTTTTGGTATGAATGTATAGTGTATTCTTTTTTTTTTTTTTTTTGTACGTTTTTTGTGTGTGTTGTCTGTGTCCTTTTTTTGTTGTGTGCAGAGGTCTTTATGTAGGTATGTGTGTGTGTCTGTTAGGAGTAGTGTAAGTGTATGTATATAGGTTGTGAGTGGGTGAGTGTTGTGGTCATGTAGTGGGGGGAAATGGGTTTTTTCCTTCTTTTTTTTTTATCCTGTACGTGTGTGTGTGTTTTGGTGCAGATGTTTTGGTAGTGTGAGGGAGTGTGGGGTGGTAGTGTGAGGGAGTGTGGTGAGTGGGGTAATGGGAGATGGAGGATATTTATTTTTAATAATTAATATAAAAATTATAATAATAAAAATATTAGCTAATTATAAAAATAAAATAATAATTGAATAGCTAATCTAAAATTATAATTAAGAAATACTAGCTTATTATGAATCTTAATTTAAAGAAAACATATATTTTTTGTAACTTTTTATTTCTTTTGAACAATTGAAAATAAAACTTATCTTAAAAAGTGATTCTATTTTTGTTGTTTTCAAATCTTTTAAAATAAACTTAATAAAATAAGATAAAAGTCAAAATATTTAGTTAGAGTTTTATACAATATTTAAGCTCTAAAAATGGTGTAAAACTTAAGTTCGGTAAAAAATTACGTGTCTACAATGTGTACTTACCACAATGATTAAAGAGATATTTAGTAGCATTAATTTTTTCTTTTAGCGGCAATATTTGTTGCTGCAAAAATATTTGGCGGTAATTGATGAGTTAATGTCATTGTATATTGTATATATAGTCGCTAAAATCTTTAGCGACATTTATATAAAGTATCGTTATTTATTATTATTGCTAATTATAATATAATTACAAATATACTTTATTGCTAAGTTCTTTATTTGTTGTAGTAACAAACAGAGGCGGACCCACCTATAAGGTGTGAGTGTGCGCACCCGTTATCTTTGGAAAAAAATATGTGTATATATGTATATCTATCTTGAGAAATTGACAGAAATTAGAAGATAATTAACAGTACATCCATGAGGAGCATAAGAGTGATGTTGTGCTACTGCTACAAGCCAAAGGTACCGAATCCAGCTAGACCCCTATTTTCATTTTTTTTTTAATTTTAAATTTATCTTAGAGCTCATATTTGAGCTAAGATAATATCGGTGCACCCAAAATCTTCAAATCATGAGTTTGCCTCGGATAACAAAAGGTCCAAAGAATAATCATGAGTTGTAGTGTTTTAGTGCCATATATATAGTGCAACTTGTAGAATTGAATTGGGTTGGACAATATATATTTAACAGAAACCATTGATAGTGCAAAAACAGGTGCGCGGTTTATGCTTTGGAAAGGTGAAGCTAAGCTTCTGATTTTTTTTCATGACAATAGTTGAAAGGGATGTGCATGTATTGGACAAGCACGCTAAAATATACAATGTTTGAACCTGTCGATGTCAATTCTCATGACCTTACGGAATTTATCGGTAATTTCTAGCTAATTCATCGCTAAATAATTTCTAGCAAATTGAATTTTCATATAATTTATCATTAAGTGGAATTAGCATGAGATTTTTATTATTTAGCCACAAAATTGTGTTTGTCGCTACCATATTTTCTCATAGTTATGCATGCTAGTTAAATGAATTTACTAAACTTAATTTTTTCGATATAAATATTATATATATAAAAAGCTTTAATACATATTAAATTATGAGTGTGTGAGTACAGAAAGAACAATATATATAGCTCAATGGAAAAAAATCTCAAAGATTAAACTATACGTTAAATTTAAATGTTGAGAAATACATATCTTGTACATATATTTTTGTATATTTAGTTTCCATATTTGTACATCAAATTTCATTAATTGGGGATCACGATTTCTTATCTAAAGCTAGCTTAGATTGATTTGTATCAAATTGTGTGTATATATATATATATATATATATATATATATATATATATATATATATATATATATATATATATATATATATATATATATATATATATATATATATATATATATCAGTTTGTGAATAAAGAAAATCACTTCACCCAATATATTGTTTTCTCTTCTTTTCTAAGATGGTATCAGAGTTTGATCATTCTAAAAGTCCAAACACTAGCAATAAAAGTAACAATATGGATTCATCTTTGGACTCTATGCTTCTATTGTCAACAAGCTCGTCATAATAAAGGTTTGAGAATGGTGGAGGCACACTTTTTATTTTATTTTTATTTTGCAAATATCTACTTCCACAAAATAAACATCTAATAATAAGAGTGTGGAGTTAGAGCACTAAAAATCAGATAAAATGCATTTGTCCTTAGTTATATCTTTATAGAAACTTTCAGTGGATACGTCAAATAAATGTTGGTTTTATGCAACTTGACGTATAGTATTTAAAAAGCTGAATGAAAATACATAAAAGATTATAACTCTTAAATGCATTTCCTCGAATATCAAACAATCAGAGGCGGAACGAGATTAGATGTTTGGGGTTCTAAATTTTAGAACAGAACAGAAAAATATTACAAAACATGCTTCATTCGTTGATTAGGAGTTTAGGGTTTTAAATTCTAGAACAGAACATAAAAATATTACAAAACATGGATGCTTCATTCGTTGATAGTGGGTTTCAAACCCTAAACACTAGAGTGAAAAACATTTTTCACCGCCATTCATTACCACTAAAATGTCAATCAATTTTGTTAAGGGTTCACAAGTTACCATACATATATATATTTATTCAATTTTTAATACAAATACAAGACTTACGGAAAAGCTAGTAGGTTCATCCGAACCCACGAACCCCCACCTAGCTCCACCTTTGCAAACAACCTCTTCACTTCATAATAATCAGAAAACAAAAATTACTTTTTTTCGATCTATTTTTATAATGAGACATGACCAAACGCCTCATTTTCTTTTTACTTGATTCATGCATGTTGATTTGATTAGTTTTTTTAAGAAAAAACTCTTCTCTCTTGTTTGTTGAAATAATTATAAGGCTATATATATTTATTTTACGGAAAAGGGTCAAAACTACACTCCAACTAATCGAAATAGATCAAATAAACCTTTTAATTATAAGCCTTTAAAATATATTTTTAATATAGAGGACGAATAAAAAGAAATGAAGGGAGTACAGGCAAGGGAGATCCAAAATGGGCAACCATCATTAATGTTTGACACAGCTATATATGATGTCAAAAATAGTTGGAAATAAAGTGTCATGAAGAGGTAATAGGTTGCAACAAGCAATGGTGGTCCTTGTTATTTATCACACCTAAAAGCCAAAAAATGGTTTACATATACCAATGAAGTGATCTCTCATCAACTAACTATGCCTCCTTTTCCAACAACCCATCTAATTTGATGACTTATATTTATTGGACTTGTATTTTTCCCCCACTTTTCTTGAACAAATCTTATATATATATGCATCCCCCCTCATTATATATCCAATAAATAAAGGGATCATGCACCATCAAAAATAAAACATTGATAGTATAAGTTCTTTATATTACTGTAATAATACTAATTTAAAACTCAACTATATTAAATAGTGCAAGTTTTTCTACTAATTTATCAGGGATAATTATCTAGTTAATCAATTCTAGCCTAACTATTGTTTATGAGAAAATCACACATCATGAATAAATGAATAAAATTCGATCTTACATACAAAATATATAATTACCTTTTAATATTTATCAAATATAGTTTTATATTGCAAACAATATATAGCAGATTGAGGCAGATTTGGGATAGAGATTTTTTGGGATATCAGACTATCTGAACTTTTACCTTATTAGTGAGACTTTCATTGCCTTGTAATCTTCTTTTCCTTTTCCCAATTTAAAAAAAATAAAAATTAAAATGAAAATCATGCTTGATTAAAGTATATATATTAGAGATGAATAAAGACGCAGATCTTGAGAGACAATGAGGTCTAATCGATTTGGATCAGGTAATTAAATGATATATATAGGACATTAAAATTCATTCTTTTTTGTCAAGTATAGACACATTTATATATATGATATCTTCTAACTTGTTTTGTTACTAGGTAATTAGTTAAAATGTAAATAATTTGAAGAAAAAAATTGGGTGGTAATTGGACCCCCACATAGTTTACTTATGTAACGGACAATTTCACCGTAATTTACATCTGTTTCTATGTATTATATATTCCTATACATATTCTATCATAAAACTTTGCTAAATTTTGTAAGTGGTCCCTAAAGTAAATTTCCTTAAACCAAAATCAGACAAAATATTTATCTCATGAAAATCATAAGACACTAACCATTGTATTAAAAAATCACAATGGCAATTTTTTTTTAAACTTATTTGGAGGTAAAATGGCATTCACGTTTTTTATTTTTTTGGTTTTTTAAGGGTTAGGTATCCGCATTGGAACCTAACTAATTTTCTTATCTCGGGTAGGGCCCATTCAAGAATAGCACTTCTACCAAAGACTTTTCTATACTTAGAGTCCGAAAATGAGATTTCTTATTAAGGAATAAGCAAATCCATTTACAACACCACATCCTTTGCTGATCCCAGAGAGGGTGGAATGCCTTAAACAAATGTGTGGTAACCGGTAAAACCCAAAGGTTGTTTCCATCCCTGTGGGGAAGATGCCAACCATCTCTCTTTTTTACAAACACAAACCTCAAGTTAAGGGAAAAGGCGAATTCTGGATGCCGTTAACAATGTTCAAATCAAAAAGGATCAGCAGCGAGTTGTCCATTTTGGTTTTAAAAATATTTCACTAGCCCTTCATGCATTTTGAAAGAAAAAAGTGACCCTTTGAACTTCGGACTCAAAGTGTATGACTTGTACATCATCTAGAAATACTTGCACACTGACGAATAGAAAACAAAACTACTGAAATACAATGTTAGTCAAACAAATTACTAGCAATATCCAAATTATAATCAGATCCTAATCTTTTGTCTTTATAATCACAAGAGAGTTTCAAACATAACTAAAGAGTATCAAAAACATTTTGCGTAATTGGTCCTAAGGAAATAACTGCACTAATAGAAGTTCTAGGAAAAAGTAACAAACACTTCATCAGTTGTGAGCTATTAATAGAACAACTGTTGCATCCCTTGTGCTTTGGCACTATAACCATTTTCTCCAGATTTATTGCATGCTCAAGTAAGAACTTCAAGAATTGATCGAGCTCTGTTGCATCAGATGTACGCGTACCACTACAAAATGGCATAACCTTGACATTCTTCAAATTCTGTAAGGAAACTTTGAATATGTTTTCTTCAAACGAGAGGAGGTCATATAATTCCAACGCCTCAGTGTATTCTTCCGCGTCCTGAAAAATTGAGTGGTCCTGAAATTGAATTACACACTCTTTAAGTAACATGTAATCAACGTTTGACACGTAAATGAAAATACAAATTGGCAGAAAATAATAAGATGAATAACATACCTCTATACCAGGAAATATCATCAAATTTTCCAAATTAGGAGTCGACCTTAAGAGTTTGTCTAGCATGGGGAAGGAAACTTTTGAAATATAAGAACTTATTGTCAACCATCTGCATTCTAGCAACGATAAGGAGAAGTTTAATTCCAGGTCCATCATCCAAATGGAAATCACCTAAACAGAAGAATGAAACAAAATAGAAGGTAAGTACATTAACTGTTAAAATTGTTCTGTTTCTTTGATCTTTGACAACCCTTCTTAAGTTGTATAGAAAACAAACATACTTCGTGAAGTAGATACAAAATAATTTTAGATTCTCCATAACTTTAGTAAAATTACTAATGTTACCGGTTAGTAGGGATGACAATGGGGCGGTGCGGGGCAGGTTGAGCTTAACCCACAAAAAATTTAATCTGCCCCTCCCGTCCCGCATAATAATTTTTTTTCATTTTCAATCCGCCCCACCGCGCCCCGCATAGACCCACCCCACATGATTTTTTAATATTTTCTTTTTTCTAGTTCAGTTTGATACTAAAAATAAAATTCATAAACGAAAATTCAATGTTTCATTAAGTTGTATTAATTTAATAGGATAGTGACTTAAAAAATTATTTCTTAGAGGTCAATTGGAAACGTGTAAGATATTGTATTATTTTTTTATTGAAACATTTTTATTTACTATTTTGAATATTTTAGTAGATTTAAAGAAATTATCTTAATAAATAATGCTCTATCACTCTTATAATATGTAAAAAGTTAAAATTAAGTTTGAACCCACATAAAATCACATATACCCGCATTCCGCCCGCCCAACATTATTTTTTTAAAAAAACCCACTTCAACACGTCCCGCATCCCACCCACCCCGTATAACCTTAAACCCTCTCCGCTCCGCATAGTCTTAAACCCTCTCCGCTCAGCATAGTCTTAAACCCACTCCGCTCCCCATAGCCTAAACCCACTCCGCTCCACATAGCCTTATACTCACCCCGCCCCACATCCGCCCCACCCCATTGCCTCCCAATCGGTTAATGCTAATTAAAAGAATTAGCAATGGGTGTACCATTTTTTTGATTTCTTGTTTGTCTCTTTTACGTTTACTCTAACTCTGTTGATACTTAGAAGCTATTGGAAATATCAATTCTAGTATACTTAGTTTCAGTCTTCAAATACTGCATCCTATTTTTCCAAAATCAAGAAATTATGGGATGAACTTGCATATTCACTTACCTAACATGATTGCACATGTGGTTGCAAAGAAGCTTTTCAAAAGATGGAAGAGGAATAAAGATTATATCAGTTGTTGATGGGTTTAAATGAGATTTACTAAAATCAAGATAACATTTTGATGCTTAAACCACTTTCTGATATGGATACTGCATATTCTATAGTGATTGTAATAATGAGAGTCAGCTTGAAGCTCATACTGTGATTGTCTCTTTTAACACATGTACTGCTTGTTTTTTTGCTGGTACACGTGCCTCTTTATCCTCCTAGGTCTTAATATCCACAGAAGGTGATTTTTGACAACAAAATGAATAATTTGTTTTGTCGCTATTGCAAGAAACCTGGTCATGCTATTGGAAATTGTAGGAAGCTTCAATATTAGACTGGTTCTCAACTTAATCAACATAGGTCTCACAACAACACTCCTGCAACTTCCACTTCATATAGGAGGTCTGCTGCTTATGTTCAGGCTGATGCTTCTAATGTGCCTCCACTTTCATCAAATCAGTTGACTCACATGATTAATATTTACAGTAGATAACAAATACGTACCTTGACCAGAATGGAATTGACTCTGTCATCTATGCAGGTTTAGTATGCCCTTCTGATTTATGAATTTGCTTGTCACATGTCTAGGATAGTTGATAATCCTTGGATCATAGACTCAGGTGCTAGTAATCACATGACCCCAATTAATTAATCTTTCCTAACTGACATCACTCATCATTATATTCCTTATCTCATTACTTTTCCTAATAGAATTATACTGTAAAAGTTACTTGTATTGGAACACTTGCTCTGTCACCTGAGTTAGTGTTAACAAATGTTCTTTAGGTGTCTTCTTTTCAATATAACTTGATTTCTGTACATAAGTTAGTAGTCCAATTCAACTGTGGAGCTTAGTTCACTACCTCTACTAATGTGATCTACAGGGCCCTTCTCTGAAGAGGCCACTGTAGCTTGGTAAAGTGTATCAAGGGATTTACATTCTTCATACGTAATCTCTTTTGACTTTCCATTATGTAAATTCCATTATGGCTACTACTTGTGTTGATAATAAAGTTGTTGTTACTTTTACTACTTCGGGGGAACCAGTGGCGGATCCAGGAATTCTATCAAGGGGGTTCAAAAAAAAAGTTAAACACGCTAATATTATCCATAAATAAACGGGTCGGGTCATATATGAAGTTATGAACGGATTGATTAACAAACGGGTTGACAAAAAAAAATCCTTAGTTCAAATAATTTCTTACCATTACAATTTATCTTAAGAAACAAATTTGAAGTACATATCTATAAAATGATAATAAAGTAGCACAACTCATTGTTTATTTAGAAAAAATAAATATTGCAATCCCTAAAAAAGAGGGATATGTTTATTTGTTGACATTTTCATTATGATTTAAAATATAAATTTTTTTAGTTATAAAATTAAAAACAGGGTCGTTTTGGTCTATTTAAAGACTGCAAAAATAGCTAAACATTACAAAAAAAAATTATGTTGTTGCCTGGAATCGATCCCGCAACCCAAAGCTCACTTTAACGAAATTTTGCACCCCCTCAACCGTTGGACTACACCTTTGTTATATATTTAGGTGGTTCAATTTTAAATATATACATGTATAAAAAAAAATCAATCTTATATATATAGTGTAATTTTTTTTACCGAGGGGGGTCGGATGACCCCCCTCATACCACTGTACATCCGCCCCTGGGGGGAACCCATCGGTGTCCCCCTAAACTTGGCACGAAATTTCACTTAGACACCTCAACTAGACGATGTTCATTTTAGACACCTCAGGTAGGATTCCGTTGTGTCATTTTGACACTTTTCGCTGACATGGCATGGTAAGTGTAATGCACCCAACATCAGCGCGTCAAGGGGCTCTTTTTCAGGCCAAAAAAATAATATTTAAAAGGTTTTTACTATTCTTCTTCCTCATTCTCTCCTCCACCACACACCATCCATTTACCACCGCAGCCACCATCGCTATTAATACAATCAAATTAATTTTTTTATTTATTTAGTTCCGAAAATCACCACAACCATCGTCATCTTCTCATTCTTATTCTTTATAAAATAGCACAAAAGAGATATAGAGTGTATGAAAAAAGACGATTTTTGATTCCACCTTTTTCGCCCAAAAAAATGGATATGGACACTCATATTTAATAATTTTTCTTTCTTTCTCTCCTTGTCTCCCTCCTCCTCCTCTCTTTTTCTCTCAAAACAACACTAAGATAGAAAGAAAAAACGAATCTAAAACAATTTTAAAGAGCAAATTAAGAAAACAAATTAAGAAAATTGTTGGGTATAGTAGAGAAGACAACTACCATGGGGGCAAGGGGGGGGGGGAGGGGAGGGGTTAAATTGATTTTTTTTAGAATAATATTTTTATTTTATTTACTAAATAGATTTTAAAATAATTTTTAACTTAAAATAACACATGTAATCATTTAATTCGTCGTTTGCCACGTCATCAACGAGTGTATTACACTCTCCTTCAGTTTTTTTCTTATTGTAAAAAAAGTGTCAAAAGAATATAACGGAACCCTACATGAGGTGTCTAAAATGAACATCACACAGTTGAGGTGTCTATGTGAAATTTCGTGCCAAATTTAGGGGGCCACCAATGGGTTCCCCCTACTACTTCTATTGACAATAACACAATTGTTTCTTTCAATAAACCTATTGTTTCTAATTCTGTTCCAGTATTAACATGTATGCCTTCTTTTGTTTGTTTCAGAATGATCTTGCTTTACTTTGACATTTGAGATTAGGACACATGCTTTATCATAAGATGAAATCCATTGTTAATAAAAATGCTCAATTATCTAAGAAACAAGACTTCATCTGTAAAGTGTATCCTCTGGCTAGACAACAAAGACTAGCATTTCCGTTCCATCAAAACTTCAAACCCTTTTCAACTCATTCATATTGATCTTTGGGGATCCTACCACACCCAAACTTACAATGGCAATAAACATTATCTAACCATGTTGGATGATTTTTTCAAAGCCACTTGGACACACTTACTGTCTACCAAGTCTAATGTTTTTTCCCTTATCAAATCATTTATCTTCACGATTTAGACTCCATTTCATACCATAATTCATACTCTAAGATTTGATAATACTTTTGAGGGGTTCTAGCACTAAAACATCTTCTTTCTTTTCTTCTCTTGACATTGTATATCAAACATCTACTCTTCATACCCCACAACATAATGATGTTATGGAAAGGAAACAAAAACACTTATTGGAGACTCCATGACCTATACTATTTTAATCCAAACTTTCGATCAAATATTGGGGTGAGTGAGTCCTTACTACTTTATCTTATTAACGAACTTCCTTCACTTTTGTTATAAAATAACACCCCTTATGGTCTCCTATATAAAACTGCTCCATCCTACTCACACCTCAAACCTTTTGGTTTCCTTAGTTTTGCTGCAATACTTAGCCTTATAGGGATATGTTTAAATCCATATCCATCACTTTTGCTTTCTATGGTTATAACATGACCAAAAAAGGACACATAAGCTCGTTGATTTGGACAAGTAGGCAAGTTTTTTATCCAGAGATGGCATGTTTCATGAGACCATTTTTCCTTAATCTTCTCTTTCTTTTCCTTCTATGTTTCCTCCTCCACCACCAACTTTTTCTGATTATTTTGCTTTACAGATGAAATAAAAGGTTTTTTTCTCTCTCCACTCTACCAACTCCATGGCAAGATAACTCAATTTCTCTTTTGAATCTAAAGTGTAACAAACTCAATGTAAACTTAGGAGATTTATTGAGTTTCTATTCTTGTAAGAACTTGTAGCTGCCATCTTAAACCAATAGAAGGAACCAATATTTAACCTCATGTACTAGATCAAAATTATATGAGTTAATTAAAAGGAAGTAAACCAGGAGATAATTAATCATGTTCGCGACCTTTAATTGACATAATCATTACCCCAATACTACAACCAAGTCGAAAAAATAGAGGATTCAATAGATTATCAATATCAATATAAGAGATAGAAATAAGGAGCTCTATTCACAACTAACATAAAAATGAAAGACAAGAGACATTTGAAACTTATAACTAACCTTGATAAACAGGATGAAAGTATTAGCTCATTAGCACACCGAATGCTTACCAAAAGATCTATCAGTATGTCCTCATCCATTGAATCAAATTCATCACTACAGAGACAAAGTTTGGCATGGTCCAAAGATGACAAGTCCTTAAGCTCAATTTCCGTATAATCAAAATCCCCAGAAATCGTTAAATGTTCAACATATGGTGCAACAACTTCAAAGCAACAATCACCTTCGAATGAATACCAATCTCCGATAGGATGATAGTGATCAATCAATTTCAGTCTCTTTCATTTTGGAGACGTCATGTGCAAACGATTAAACCCACAAAATCCAAATAGATTGAATGATTCCAATTGAGGACAATTTGACATTATTTGTTTAATATGTTCATCCCGAATTAACAAGCCTTCCAACGTTAAACTCTTCATAGATGTCCAATTTAGTATACAATCATCTAATATTCTGCAATTCTGGCATTTGAGTTTTAGAATCGACGAACTACTACATAAAACTTCTGGCAGACTATAAGGTTGGTCATGCTCAATTGCATCAATATCATAACTTATATTCAGACATAGACCCTCCACTTTCTTGTTCACAGCAAATTCAAGCCACTTGTCAATTACGAGAAAATAAGACACATCATTCTCATGCTTGAACACAAAGTTTAGACTGCACTTTTTAATGCTAGAGTTGCTAAGGAGAGGTAGTACATTATCCGTTAAGGAAATGAATTTGTGTACCATTGAGCTATCTGAGCGACTAAACTCCTCATTGTCATAAACAAGATTGTCGATAGAAGTCCAGAAGTATTGCCAATGTTTAGAGAGAATAGTTGTTCTGAAGACATCTGTTATGGACAATCGAGAAAGAATTTGAATAATAAGAGCATCAGGTAGTTGACTGATTCTATCACTGAGGCCAGTTTCATCACATTCTGTCTCAATCTTCGCTTTTATCTGAGGTGAGTTTTCAATAAGCCAACTTTCAGAGTTCCCATCATCACCAGGACTGCTAGGGAATTGGTCTTTCTCACTCATGGTTGCCATGCTACTTTTCTTTTGTTGAGAAACAACAAGGGGCTAATACTGAAAAGGGGGAAATTATCAGACATTAATACTAAGAATTATTATTGCTTAAATTGAATTTTTCGTATTTAGAATAATGTTGATCACATAAGCAAAGTAACACTCTGGGCCTTTTGGCAAAAAAAAAAAACATACTTATGGTAAACTTTTGTTTCATTTTGTTAAAATGAACCATATTTAATTTAAGAATGAATTAAAATTATGAGTAAATGAAACAACGTAAATAATGTCTTGTCCGCTCCTATTTTTATGTTTTCCGAAAATTAGTCTTGAAATTTGTTTTTTTTTTAAAAGGGCGTGTCTTAAGCAAAGGGGAGGATTGACAGTTCAAGTGGGTCCTACTGATTTCAATTGAATTAGAATAAAATAAAAATAATTCAAACAATCATTAATTTGCCAATTGAACCTTTGTTTATCTAATGGACAAAGAAGTCAAATTTTTAACATATATAAATAAACATGAATTAATGGCCAACCTTCAAAGTTTTTTTTTCTCTTTATTTTCTTAGATATATTCATATCATAATAAAGTTGATAACAAAGTTAAAAGCTTAACAAAAAATCTATTACCAGGAGTATCCAGAGGATGAGCCCACAAAAAAATTGATTTATAGATCCATAAAAATTCAACAAATGGAGAAGAATAAAACCCACATTGGATAAACAAAGAGAAAACAGGAAAAATAGAACTACATAAACTAAGCGGCTAGAGCGAGAAAGAAGCCGAAGAGATGAATAAAGTGAGAAGAGTAGGTAGGTTTTATATAAATGTGGTGAAGTCAAGAATGAAAGGATAGCGCGTGTAAACATTACAACACTCTTTACTAGGTAAAGTTCAATAGAAATCACCAAAATACCCCTTACCCCATCAGTCAATCTCAGCTCGGGCATGCCTATGGGCTACGGCAGTATTGACTCTTTATCTAGGGATAACTAATAAAACTAATACGATCCTTTCTCAAAGAGCCCTTAAGACTCTATTAAGTGAAATTATTTAACGACGGATAAATCGATACAAGTTATGACAACCCTCACTTGAGGAAAGAAGAAGAATTTCATTAAGATAATTCGCACATACAATAGAACAAGGAAAACAATCAATGTCATACTACTTTAGGACTCTTCCTGAAATCTCTTTTCTTTTGAAAAGATTCAAGAACGAAACAATCAATCTATTGATATTGGAAGACCTAATTCAACGTATCATTTCTAGATTTAATGAAATTCAATAAATCGAGAAGAATAATACCCACATTCGATAAACAAAGAGAAAAACAGAAAAAATAGAACCAATCTTATTACTGAACATAAACTAAGCGGCGGGAGCAAGAAAAAAACCGAAGAGATGAATAAAGTGGCCGGAAGGGTAGGTAGGTTTTATAAAATATGGCGAAGTTAAGAATAAAAGGATAGCACGTGTAAACGTTACAACACTCTTAAGTAGGTAAAATTAAATATAAATCACCAAAATGCCCGTTACCCCATCAATCAATCTTAGTTGGGGAATGCCTACAAGCAAGGGCATGCAAGGGGACGGGGATGGCGGGATGGAACAGAGGGGGTCAAGACGAGCCAATGGTTGATCGGGATTCAACCGGTCTCAGGATTAACCTGGTCGGGATTCGCGGGACAATTTGAAGTCCCGTCCCACTATATTAATGGGATGGGACAATGTTTGACGGGACGGGATGTGACGAGATGCGAGATTTAATATTTTTTTTTATATATTTATTTAATTGTTTTGAAGTTATATTTTTTTGAATAACATTTTTAATTTTTATTCGTTTGAATAACATTTTTTTATCTAAGTAAAAATGCTTAAGTTTTGAAAATTTCAAATTTCAAAATTAAAATTTGAACTTTGAAATTTCATCTTTCAAAATTCAATTTTTAAAGCAAGTTTTGGTAAGTAAAGTATTAAATTAGTGTGTATATATGTGTGTGTGTTTTTTTTTTTTTCCAATTTATACCACTAGACAAAGCGTCTTACATTTATTTTTATCAAAATAAAAATCCTCAATAGAAATAAGTACAAGCAAGGGGGGCTAGACCTTACCTTATCAATCCTAATGAGGCAACAAACCCCTACTAATTAAGAAGTATGAAAAAAAAATAAGAGCTAGAGCGAACTAGGTATTCTATGATCATCACATTATTTGTAATACACAGTGTGATGATATTATAAATGAGAATATTTTAAAAATGCACAAATATAAAATTCAAGAAGAAAGTTGAGTTATCAACCTCAAACTTACTTTTACAAATGCGTGAATTAAAAATGATAGATAGCCCATCTAAAGTAACCAGAAGTATTTTCATCATGTCTTCTTCTTCAAATCTGCCCAACAAAACTTGATAGTTCATCATTTCTTCTTAGATGTATTGGATCTTGTTGAAGCTATTGACACTATCATATGGTTCTGCTTTGCTAGTCGCATCGGTAGGTGCCTTGGAATAAACTCTCCTATCACTTTACCATCCAACTGTGCTGCCTTTCATGTGTCTTCTTTTTGTTTTTGTTGCTTCCACTTCTTTGATGCTGAGGTGAGATATCCCCATCCCTAACCACTTTATCAAAGCATATGTCCAACATATTTTCTTCCTCATCCTCATCAAAAGAACCATCGCCCAAATCACTATCATAACCTCTCGTTGGACTAAATTCTGATGCTAAGGCCTTTTGTTCATTCATCTTTGCAATTTTACTTTTGGGTACAAATTCGAAAGCTTGTGGACTTAATTTTCTATTCAAAAGAGGAGGTGAAACATGCTCTTCTTCATCAAATTAATCACCCCACCTAGGAGTACTTAGCTCCGTTTGTTTTTCTTTCGAGATATCATGAGCTAAGGTGTTCGATGTGACCATGGGTGACTTGATCGCTGAATTGGGTTTGAGCAACATGGCAGTCTCACTTTCTTGAATAATCTTAACTACTTTAGAATTAGAGATATATAATGTAGGACTCATAACACTATCATTTTATTGGTCTGCATGCTACATACTCTAGTTGGCGTGCTAACTAATTGTATATTATTATCAAAATCGGCTCGAACCAAAGTTTGCTCCTTCCTAGGATTAGAATCAACTAACTCTAATTCTTTCTCCACCTCGAGTGCTTCAAATGGATTTGTATAAACAATGTCCTTCGGTTCATTAGATTGCATTACTAGATTAGTAGTTAGTTGCTGCTTATTTTCGAGACGTGGAGATTTACTTTGACTTGCCGAGGAACCAATACACATAGAAATTGATTTTTTTTGTGCAATGGTTTTCCAATTCCTAGTTACATTCTCATCACGACCAGAAATTTCAACTTGCAAATCGATAGGTTCCAACGGTTGCAAATTGCCATATTTTGATCCTTCAAATTTTTTCTGTCCATCAATTGCCAAATTCTCTAGTTGCACATTAGATTTTGGTGTCTGTATAGCATCGTGAAGTTTCTCAGGAGTATGCTTATCACCTTGCTTCATACTTGAATTTTCAGCAGTAACTTCATTCTCTTTTATCTCGTTAATTCTTTGTGCAAATTGTGCATCGTTGGATTGATTTGTATCCACAACGAGTTTCTCTTCAACTTCAACATGATCAGCTGAATTACAACTTTGTTGATTGGGAGAAGTATTTTTTTTGCCATGAAAACTCATCAGTTTGAGGAATTAAGGATATCATTCGATTCCCGAAAGAGTAGTAGTCTAACACTGCTTTACCCAGACGCTGGCCAGAATTTTGGCGCACCAAAATTTGATCTTGAACACCACTCTTTTCAACTCCTAGCTCTAAATCTTTAATTGTTCCTTCATCATCCTTTTCACCAACTTCCAGCCTATTTGAATCAACATTTTTAGCATTGAGAAGAACACGCAGATCACCTTGTAATTTTTCTACTTCAATATGATTTTCATTGACCGTGGCATCAACTTGACCATCAATGAGAGTTCGACAATCAGCTTTTCTATGCCCTTGATGTTTACATCTCTTACAATAATATGGTAATTAATTATACCTGATTTTTTGCCATACGTTTGTAATCTCGTCTATTACTAAATTTTTGAATTGAACTCTAATTCTTTTTGGAAGCGTCCTTAACAGATCCACCTCGACTTTTACCTTTGCAGTACTAGGCCGTGTTTTATCATTGGTCGCTCGATCCACATCAAGAGGTTGTCCAACTGCTGAAGCCATTGAAAACAAAGCATTACGAGCAAAATATTGACTAGGTAAACTTGGGAAAGAAATTCATGCCATTGCAATGGAGGTTTCTTCCCTAGGACTAAAAGAAAGAGTCCACTTTTGGATTCTGAACGGTATAACGGTACCGGTAAACTTAATCGACCTACTAGTTTTTGAAAAGATTGCAACATAATCTTCCTACAAAGTGAACCGCAACAGTACATGTCGACTTTCTAATAACCCAATGTTACATGCATTCATCCTTAAATCCTAATTGTTGAGGCAATATTTTCCGTAAGTATGGAAGTTCAGGTCTTCCATGTGAGAATTTGTCTATGAGAGCGTATTTTAGATTCTCTTCCGTGATAAACATTTCAAAGTCTTTTGCGTCAAAAACCAGTGTGGGTTCTCCATGTAAAAGACTGACTGGTTTGAGAGATTTCTCAGTATATTGTTGATTCTTGCTGATTGACGAAGCATATGTACGACCTGTATTAGGGTTGGTGTTTTTCTCTCCCACAACCCTAGGCTGGGGAGAAGGTGAAGCATCCATGGCTGTTATTCACGCCATATTTCGATTGTGAGAGAGAGAGAGAGAGAGAGAAGAGAACTTTTGGGTTTTGTGTTTTTAAGTGTTGCAATTATATTATATATGTGTGTGTGTATTAAATGCAAGATAATAGTTGTGTAAAAGACTTGAATAAAGCCTTTTAAATTTATTCAAATAAAATTTAACTGCAACTTACAAGTTACAATTTACAAATATTAGAGTAGTAACTAATCTACGGAGCCACCTTCTTGGAAGAGTTTTGTTTCAAAAAGTTCTCATATGTAAATCTAATATTTTTTACAAATATTAGAGGAGTAACTAATCTACGCAACTGTTTTATTTAAAAAAATATTATTTAGACTGATTTTAAGAGTCGCCACTTAATTTTTAAAGTAAAATTAAGAAAACTATTGTTTTCAAAAGACTAAAACAGAAAATCTAGTGAAAACTTAAAAGGGGTTCGAGGTTCTTATTAGCATTTCGGGAAGGGTTTGAAAGTATCCGAAATGCCTGCTAATATGCAGTTATTCGGTAATTAACTATTTGGCTAAATTTATTTGACTTAATTTGAATTGAACAATTTTTATAGTTAGGACCATTTTAAGGGAGAAATAGAAAAATATTGAAATATTATCTAAGTGAAGTATTTTGTAAACTTATTATTATTATTTTTTTTAAGTCAAGTAAGAGATGAATAATTTAGTAAAGTAATTAATTCAAAATGGGTGTCTTTTGGGGATTTTGAATTTTTAAAACCTTAAGATTAAGTAGCAGATACTGACAAGTAAATAAACACAATAAAGCAAAGAGGAAAAGAGACTTGGGCCCAAATCCGATTTTCCTGTTTGCCTGGGTCAGTATTTGAGCCAATTTTCATTTTGGGCCTTTGGCCCATTTGAGTCACCTGCACCTGTCCTAAACTAACATAACACAAAAGAAATATATTTTTTATCTTTGCGCCTTATGCCCAATTCTTTCACCTGTCCTAAACTTCTAAAAGAAATAATAATAATAATGACTAAATGGGCTTAGACCCAATAAATAACAAAATACAATTTTGAAATAAAGAGTGGGCCTTTGGCCCAATTTCTCGACTCTCTAATCTGTTGCATATTCTTGCAACTCGGGGACCTGTTCGTCAATTTTCAGGGAATTAATCTTCACTCCTGATGGCTGGTGGACTCGATAAGGGGAATTTGAGCCTTTACGGCTCTTTCGAAATGCAAGGGAAAGGAATGAGTTCGAAGCAAACTCGGACCGATTTCACATGCAATTAAAGAAAAGGGCAAAATGATTAATACACAGTCTAATATAAATAGAAAATAAAAAGCGTCAAATTCTAAAATATATACGCCTTGACTCGAGAAGACCAACAAATAATCCGATAAAGGAGACCATAAAGAGGTATGCTGGAAAACAACAGATTTTGAAGAAGTGACCAAGAGAGGCACTAACACATTAGTGTGACAGCTTGGTAACATACTTATAAATAGGGAAAAGAGACAGTCACACACAAATGACTAAACAACCAAATAAGTAAAAGATAATAAGTACATGCTATTAGTTTTTAAAAACGATAACTAAGTCGCCAACCTTCAATCAAAATACTGAAAGTTTTCATTAAATAGTAACACTAGAACAAGCTAGCAAGCTACTGCCATAGAAAAACATCAATATTCAATTTTTTTATGTTGTTAATATGCCATGAGGACAAGAATAAGACTAACATATGGTAGTATTAGAATGGACAAAATAGATATTGAGAGCAATTTATTTATTCAAAATTAAAATACCACACAACATGGATCAACCCGGACTAATTAGGATGGAACATAACCAATGCCTCATTCTGAACCTAGAATACTTAATCGGACAATAAGGCTACACATCAAATTTAGAGAAAACAAGGTAAAGTATATAATCAACTAAAGAGCAGGCAATAATTTGCAACTCGAAATAGGCTAGAAAACCAGGGAGGAAAAGAAATGGCTAGAGGCTCAAATTTATTCACTAAATCAACTACAACCGATAATTCATTTAAGCAAAATTATCAAGCAAAAGATGATAAAGATTTGTGCAGGAAAGACAAAAATAAGAGCCCTCAAACAACAGGGAATGGAAGAAAGAGATAGCCAAATATTTTGAATCGAAACTTAGGGACAACTGTTAAGAAATCCGTCCTAGCATGATTCGCAGGAGAAGAGACTAAACTATACGAACATAACCTTACCGGAGCATGAGGAGCTTTTTAACAAAAAAGGAGAACCACAAACAAGATCAAATTCAGGTAGCTTGAAATAAACAGCTTATTGACATCATTTTTCACTCACTTTACCTTAAAAAAAACTCATTAAAAAGCTAACCCGACGTGAAAGATAATAAAAAATACACGACTGATATTATCATAAGCAGGATTTTAGAGACGCAATTAACTAACAGATAGGCTAAGATACTTAGTTTTGAATATGGAAAGAGCAAACACCATAAAAAGGGACATGGGACAATAAACTATTCTATTCACGTGATTTGCTAGCTAAAAAAAAAGGGGGAAAACCCCCCCACATATTAGACTGAGAAAATAAGCAAACTCTATTCAAAACTTTCAGATTGAAATACGACTCAAAGACAATCATAAAGGATATCAGCGAGATAAAGACCTTAACAGGGAGGAAATAACTCAACATTAGACGGGGATATCAAAACTTCAGACAAACGAAACAACAACATTTGAATCACAACCAAGTTACACCACTGATTGCAGCTGACGCCAAGTCAAGATATTCTCAAAATCCTAACATTCTAATAACTCGCAACGATCAAGAAGTAAACAGTCCTTAAATCAGTTAAACAGAAACATTACAACATCAAACCATAAGACTATACAACTATTAGTTCATGATGAAAGAAACCAAAATCAGAAACGGAATATTACCTTTTTTTGGGGTAGCGAACCAAAAACAAGCGAGCTAAGGACAACTTCCCCACTATGAGAACCTGAACACGAACAGCGAACAGGGAACTTAGACAAAAATTTGAGCGAGTTTTCTATCTCGAAAAGTATTTCGAGTATATCTAAACTATTTTTTTGCTTAAAACTATTCTTTGTATTTCACCCGAAAAATCTCTCTACCAAAAATCTCCAATCCTTTACAATGAATAAGGGGGAATATATAGAAGAAAACTATGGTTTGGATTTTGGGGGGAAAAAGGATGAAATCCAAATAGAAAGGCCCCATTTCGAAATTCAAACCCCCAAAATCTTTCACCATTTTAGGGGAGACGTGTTTTCTAAAACCTTCAACCCATTTCGGAAAAGGAAATAGAGACAAACAGTCTGGATCAATTTACTCATCCTTGGGCACAACGTGGCTCCATCTTAAGGCCACAAGGATGGATTCACAGCTGCTGGCAGATGCTTGCTGCTCTGAATTGTACTGCTGGAGAGGGAAAAGGAAGAAGACGACAACAATTACATCATACTGCCTGTACGCATAGACGCTGTGAATGCTTTTCGTCTCCTTGTGAATGTTAGTTTCATTTGGAATTGTCGTTTGGTGAAGTCGTTGATGTCGTTCGAAGCAGACGTGGGGACGTCGTGTCATGTCGTTGTTGTTGACATGAGTTTGCCGTGTTGCCGTGAGCTGCAACTGTTTCATCCTTAAATTCTCTTCAGTTAGTTTCGTCTCGACATTCTTTCCTTTTTTCATCTTAGAAGCAGGTTAACCTTTTCTGAGATGATAGAGTAAAGTTTGAGATTTGGTGGTGGGATTTGATTTTAACTGAGCAACTCATTACTCGGCGATTTTGGTTGAACTTTGGGTTCTAATATGTTTTTGGTATTGTAGAGATTTTTTCAGAAAATTTTGAAAATGAGTAAGCTAATATATCCTCAATCAAAGCAACAATATCACATAAACAGTTAAACCACATAAGTGGCTAACGTGCGTCCTAAATAAGTAGGGGGGCCCTTTTGTGCCAAGGGTAGGCCTAGAGTATTTGAAAGATGTATGTGTAGAATTGAACCATTTTATTATCCGAAGCAAATTTCGCATATATAAAATGATGTTTAAAATGCAAAAATAAGCAGAGGAAATGGGGAATACAAAGGAAAGACGTACGCAGGGGTCATTTGAAAAGAGTACCAAAATACAACAAAGACATGCACATGCAGGGGAAAATAACAACAAGTACACATAGAAAAACCCACGTAGGGGCGAAGTCCACTAAGATTCCCCTGATGGCCCTACTTCTGATTTGCTCCTTTTGTTCTGTGCCATGAGATGCTGATGCCTAAATGACTCATTATCCACCATTGGAGGAGGAGGTTACAGCCCTAAAAGTAACGATGTCCTTCCTTGCATTTTCCCAAAGCACGGTACATGTCAGATAGGATAACATGCGCGATGGGATAATACTTCACTTTTCCCTGGTTTTCATACCCATGGAACAGAGTGTTCGCGAGCATAAATATTTGGGTGTTGATACTGAGGCTCGAGCCTTGGGGAAAAACCATAATTTCCAATAGTGCAATAGCGAACACCAGGGCTCTGATCCCATCCCATTCTATGAAAGTGACTCTGAACTCTTGGTTATGGTTTGAGTAGAAGTTTGCATGCCCAAACCTGATATAGAGATCTCTGAAAGCGATGCTTGATCCAAGGGCCCAGTGTGCACAATCCTTTCTTAATCTGAGCCATTTTGTAATTTCTTCGACAGTAGGTTTGTTTGGTATTAGGATGTCGTCCTATTTTCTCATTCTTCATTCAAGCCCTGTAACTACTGTGTCTATGCTATCCCGAATTTCCTTAATAGTTGGAGTGATTTCCATAATTCCAAATCGAAACACCATTTTTTCATTGTCCCAGTAGCTGGTGAGGATTTGAATCTGTTCAGGCCATCCAACCATATTGATGAGCTCTGTCAAGGCCTCTACATATTTGTTGAGATCCCTTTTGTGAAATGCGTTGAGGTCGTTGTACCATAACTATATCTACAGCCCTTATAACCATGTCAAATTTGGGAAACTGAGCCATACTTACAAAACAGAGCACGGTTAAGATTACCCCCAAATAGGTAACAATCAGGTTTCCACATAGACATCTTTCAAATATTAAATAATATGATATGCCGTTAGGTCGTGGACCTTGGACATAATTTTTGGCGATTTTACTAATGGACTTAGTACGCCTTGGGTGTTAAGACGTTTTAGGCTAATGCTTAGATTTAGATTTGGTTCACTCTATCCTAGGTTGACTAGAATTGGTTTAGAACTGACGGTTACCTGAATCGAACAAACAATGGGGTGAAGCCTAATAAACGACATTGGATAACCACAAGCCAACTATTCGTTTACCACTTTCGAAGGATTCAACTTGTGTTTTTCTGAAGAACAGCCGTGGTAAGCGATGTAACTGCCTTTTTTTGCAATGCAATCTATTTGTCATTCAGCAGAATCGAATGTCATGAATGTCACAATTAATACAATATACGATAATTTAAATAAGTAAACAGTTAAACGTAGCCAAATAATTAATCTTAAGCCTAGAACCAATCAACTCCCCAGCAGAGTCGCCATTCTATTTTATTAAAAAAATATAATTAAACCGGTTTAAAATCGCCACTTAATTTTTAAGTAAAATAAAAAAACAATTCATTTTTGAATAGATCAAAACATCTATTGAAAACTATTAAGGGGATTCGAGGTTCTTATTAGTATTTTGAGAAGGGTTTGAAAGCACTCGAAACACCCGCTAATATGTAGATATTCAGTCGTTAATTATTTGGCTAAAATAATTTTAACTTAGCTTGAATTGCAAAATTGAACTATTTTGTAGTTAGGACCATTTTAAGGGAGAAAGAGAAAAATATTATAATATTATCTAAGCGAAATTTTTGTAAACTTATTTATTTATTTTTAAGCCAAGTAAAGGATGAATAATTTAGTGAAATGATTAATTCAAAATTGGTGTCTTTTGGGGATTTGAAAATTTAAAACCTTAATATTAATAACAGATAATAACGAGTAAACAAACACAACAAAGAAAGGAGGGAAATAGATTTGGGCCAAAATCTGGTTTTTTTGTCCACCTGGGCCAATATTTGGGCCCATTTTTATTTTTGGGCCTTTGACCCATTTAAGTCACCTGCACCTGCCTTATTCTAACATAAATAGATATTATTCTTTTGGGCCTTAGGCCCAATTCCTCCACCTGTCCTAAAAACTAATAAGTAATAGCAAATTAGTAGGCTTAGGCCCAAAATAACAAAATATAATTGAGAAAATGGTCTAAAACCCTCCAAATCTATATCCGAAATCCCAACTACACACTCTAACTTCACGAGTGTACTATCACTCTCCCAAAACTGTTTAAAACTAAATTATCACCCCCTTAAACTATTAAAAATTGAAGTAATTACACACCAGAAAAGTCACAACCACATTTTATGTTGATAAGTGAAATGCACGCATTTGACAGGTGAAACTGCATGCGTTTGACAGGTGAAAATTTTATTAAAATAATTTAGTTTTAAACAGTTTAGGGGGGTGATAGGACACCCGTGAAGTTAGAGTGTGTAGTTGGGATTTCGGGTATAGGTTGGGGGTTTTTTAGACTATTTTCTCAAAATATAATTTTTTGAATTAAGAATGGGCCTTTGGCCCAAATTTTCTCAATTTCTTCATCTGTTGCTTCCTTTAACGTTGGGACCTATTCGTCGATTTTTATGGGCTGGTAAAATCGACGAAGGCGGAATTTAATCTTTTAAGGGGCAGGCGATAAGAGTTCATAATGAACTCGAACAGATTTCACATACAAAACAGAGAATAATAAGGAATTAAAATCACAATACAAATAATTAAACAAATCATTAATGGACTGTAGATTAATCCTAAAATTTAGAAATGCAAGGTAAGATGACGATCAGTGAGTGAATAAACATAATTGATCTAAAACCTCACAGAAAGTACAAACATACTTAGCATATTCTTTAAATGTAGTAGACATATGACCCAATGACCTAATGACCCAATTTTAGACAATTGATTCGACCACAATGAATTTTTGTTAAGACTGAACCAACAAAGTTATGAATCACTTGCACAATACTTTATGCACCAAATACAAATAACATACAGAACACGTAAATTAATAGATAACCTATTCAACTAATTAGGAACATATATTCTGTGCTAAAGATTCGCTGTGAACTGAGCAGAACAAAAGGAAGCTGCTGCGACTCTAACTAGCAAAACAAACAAGCTAAACAAAGGGGATTTCTAAGCTTTAGAATGTTGAACAACCAGTAGATACTACATTACCCGAACCAAGCTGTAACTTTACCCTAAGGACGACAACGATATAAAAAAAAACTTTCAATCAATCATTAAATCGACTGAATATATTTGTTGAGCAGGCCGACAAGTAAAGGCAAGCAAAAGAGGGAAATAAGCACCGTTTTGTAAGCATTTCAAAATTTTAGGAGGTCGATTGCATATAACAAGCATTTTCTTACTAGAAATTGTGCAATATAGAAATGT
The DNA here is from genome assembly GCA_035578085.1 of Solanum pinnatisectum. Classification (NCBI taxonomy): domain Eukaryota; kingdom Viridiplantae; phylum Streptophyta; class Magnoliopsida; order Solanales; family Solanaceae; genus Solanum; species Solanum pinnatisectum. Next base: position 20,497,287 of record CM069077.1, read on the forward strand.
ATAACTTGATTCAAACGACACATGCTAAATGATAGGATACCACGAGCTAAAATAAAATAGAGCAGCCAGTTAATGTATTCAACACACATTAACTAATACAACATACTACTTCATATTAGCTAATTTCAGAGATTTTGCTTTTCCTTAGAAAGATGACTAGATACTAATTTTAACAAAACAAGGGAAAACAAAGGCATGCCGGCTCATGACATTCGAGCAAATAAAACTCAAGAACAGGTAATGAAGTACCTTTGAAATAAACAACAACGAAGCAGTGAGCCCAACCACGGATAAGCAAAATCGAAAAGGATGCTCATTAGTAGACAAAGAAATAGTCAAAGTATCACGAATAAGGTGTATCAATATGTCAAGAACTCAATAACCATCAACAGAAACACCAGCTTCTGGAATATCAGAGAGAAACACCATTTTAGAAAATATAAAAAATGAAAAAATCGAAGAGGTGTTACTTTTTTCAATGCAGCAAAATGGAGATAGCGACGAACTAGAAGGACTTCCTCACTGGAATACGATTCTAAAAGCTTCGACGGACAATGCAGTAGACAAACACGAACAAGGATCAAACGCGAAAGATGAAATCCTGGTCTTCAGCAGAAAGTTATCTTAAAAATGTTCGTATATAATATAGCTTAGTGGTGTGTTTTCGTGCTAGATAATTCCCATAATTTTTCCTCACGTCCAACAATAAAGAAGAAGGGGAATTTATAGGGGTAAACTAGGGTTCGAAAGGGGGGAAAACGGATGAAACCTGGATAGAAAGGGATCAATTCAAAAATCAAATCCAAAACCCTTTCACCAATTTAGGGGAGACCTCTTTTCTGAAATTTTCAACCCATTTCGGAAAAGGAAAGGGAGACAGACGGTCCGAATTGATTTCCTAGTCCTTGAGCGCAACATGGCTCCATCTCAAGGCCACAAGGACGGATTCACAGCTGCTGGCAGATGCTTGCTGCTCTGAATCGTACTGCTGGAGAGGGAAAAGGAAAAAGAGGACAACAATTGAAGCGTATTGCCTGTACGCATAGATACTGTGAATGCTTTCCGCCTCCTTGTGAACGTTAGCGTCATTTGGAATTGTCGTTTGGTGAATTCGTTGATCTCGTTCGAAGCAGACGTGGAGATGTCGTGTGATGTCGTTGTTGTTGATGCGAGTTTGCCGTGTAGACTGTGATCTGCTGCTGTGATGTTAATGTTATGGAATTATTAGTGTTGCCGGGTCTCTTTAGAATAGAATTTGGCCGGGTTGAGGAGGAATTGGGTTGGGTAGGTTTGGAATTTGAAAAGGGAAATTGAAATGAGGCTGCTAAAACATTGAATAAAACTGATGAATTTTGGATTCGAAAAATCGTTGGGGCCCAATTCCTTTGAAATGTTGATCAAGATTAAGCGGGCAAGAGATGGCCATACGTTCAACTAGGAAAATAGCCGAATAAAAAAGAAGCAAGCTTAGCCCACTTAACTTTAAAACTTAGCCAAATTGAATCAATTAGCGAATCTGGCTAATCAACAAAACAAGACGAATTAGCATCAATTAATGAGCTTCTTACTTTTAACAAAAATAAAATAATTAACTTAGTTATAAAATAATTAATTTAAATACAAACTAATTAATTCAAAACTGCAATTATGATTTAAACTAAACAAAATTAAAACAAAATCTTTTGATATGGTTTTCAAATATTTATAAAATATACTAATTACATATATAACTATATGAAATACATTTATTATTCAAAATACTATAAAAATCGACTGAAAATACTTAAAATAATCTTGAAACTATTTGAATTTTCTAAAACTAATTATTCTAAGTCGTTTGGAAATTAAGAAGCTCGTGAATTAATTCTTATCGGGGAGGGTCAAAATTGGGTGTCAACAGCAACCACCTTCTAGGAAGGGTTCTGTTTCAATTAGTTCTCGTATGTAAATCTAATATATGTATGTTCCAATAAAACTTTTTTCCAACCCTTGTATCAAATCGATGGTAACATCCTCCGATTTTGGCAATGATACTTGAAACGCTTGTGCCTCTAATTCATTGTCACTATTAGATCCAATAATTGAATTAAAAAAAGTTTTTTTTTTTGGATGTTAACTTTGACAAATTATAATTTCTTCTTTCGGCGTTGACCCAATCTCTAAATAAAACTGATGTCTTCAACCTGTCTTCTGTGATCTCTAATTTGAAATCTTGCCGCACTAATATCCAAACTTTTCTCATCTTGTTTGTTTGTACCTGATAAGTACTTTTTCTGCAAACATAATATCAAGTCAGGTTGTTAGTCACATACCTCATATTTTTATTAGGCTAGCAAACTCTTTTTTTTTTATTTGTCACAACTTTCTCTCACAATTGAACCAATAGGAGTTGCAATACTCACACAACTAATAAAATTGTATTTCACAATTTTATTCTACATAATGTGACTTGACAAGAAAAATTTCATCACATATTTGGTAGTTTCATTCCAGAATAAAATTTATCTCACCAAAATAGTTCATGTCAAAATGGCTTCTCTTTCATAATTTATTTATAACTCTCATGTTAGAGTCAAAAGTCATCCCATTATAGCCAAACAATAACATATGATTTATACCAAAATATATGGACTTATAATACTCTTTTTAGAGCATTTTTCAAAGATGCACAAATAATAATTTTACAATCATTTTTTCTTATTTCATGAATCCCCAGTATTTTAAAAATTTAAATAACATTTTTTTCATGAAAAGTAGTATGACTTTATTCATGGAAATATTATGTAATTTTTTTTCTTTTACTTTTTTCTCCGCTTGAATTGAGAAAGTAGAGAAATATTTTACCTGCACATCTCTTCTCTTCCATCTTTTGAAGAGGGCGATGTTGAATGGAATGATAATCTCCCATCTTGATATCCGCACTTTTTTCAAATAGTAATAAAACATGAATCCCTTAAAACTGTTTGTGTAATATACCACAAATACAAAAATTACAGTTGAAAATAAAATGACAAAAATGAATAAATAAATCTTTTGGTTGAGGCGCAGATATCTCGATCTCTTTAAGGAGATTCAAGTCTATTGCAACATAATCTATACTGATCCAGAATATCACTCTTGGCTTGTCCCCTATAATAACGGCTAGCATCTAACACTCTTGTTACCTGTAGTACTCTTCTTACTTGTAGGACTCTTTTTATTTTGCTTATCAGCCTTTTATCTTTAGAAGTGTAATTACATATGTTTCTCTAAGTTGTTATTTTATTCTCAGCCTTGAATGTAACAGTAATCAATACAAACAAGTTAATCTGCGTCCAATTCATCTCTTTCTCTTTATGGTATTTAGAGCTCTATTGCTTTAACAAGCTTGATCCATTTTTTCCCTCCCAGCCCACAGACCTCAAGCCAATAATCGGCCCAAATACAAGTGTCGTCAATGCCGACAACATTTCCGGTTTAAAGACTATTGTCCAGTTCAATCCGATTACTCAACTCCCTATCAAACTTACTGGTAGCCATAACTTTTCGTTGTGGAAGGCTTAGGTGTCTATGCTTATGCGTGGACATAATCTCTTTGGCCATCTGGATGGATCGATCACAATCCCTTCCAAAACTATCACTAAAAGCAACCTCGAAGTATCCAATCCTGCCTATGTTTTCTGGTTTCAACAAGATCAGCTTATAAAAAATTCTATCTTGGCAATTATTGATGCGACCATTGGCAGTACAATAGCTTCTGCTCCCAATGCCAAAGTCGCCTAGGATGCCTTGTATACTGCTTATACAAACAAATCTCAAACTCGTATCTTTAGGCTTAGAGACCGTCTAGCCCATCTCTCCAAAGACTCTCGTCCTGTTGCAGAATATCTCCATCAAGTTCACTCTCTTTGTGATGAACTTGCCACTGCTGGCTCCTCCGTCTCCAATGAATAATTGATTGTCAAGATTCTCACTGGTCTTGGGTCTGAATTTTGAGAAATTTCAGCCGCTATCTGCGCTCAAGATTCGGCGATCCCCTATGAAGAACTATATGAAAAGCTCCTTGACTAGGAGCTTTTCCTTCAGCATGAGGAAGCCAAAAAGACACCTTCTATTCCCATTACTGCCAACTTTGCTCAATGGACTGCTTCCACTCCCACCCGTCAGGGCTCCAACAATAACCAGAACAATAATCGACGATCCAATGCACAAAATCCTCAAAATTGTAATCAGTCTTGGCGTAACAATCCGTAACCTCGACACAATAATCAACAACAACAGTCTTCCAACAACAACCTCTACTGCCAACTCTGTGATGGTAGAGGTAATACTGCTCGTGTCTGCCGAACACGCTCTCACAATCATCTTCAAGCGCGTGCTAATTATGCTGCACACCTCCAGAACCAGTCAGCTCCATGGATTTTTGATGGTGGTGCCACCCACCATATTGCCTCAGACACACAAAGTCTAACTACTACGCAAGACTACCACGGTTCAGAGGAGATCGTCATGGGTAATGGTAATACCAACTGGTAATGTGAACTTTAATGCATCAAATCACCAATTCCAGCTTCAACATGTCCTTTGCTCTCCAGCTATTACAAATAATCTAATATCTGTCTCTAAATTTTGTCAAGATAATTACTCCTCTATGGAATTTTTTTCCTTTTTCTTATCTTGTGAAGGATCTGACTATGGGGGCGCCATTGGCTCGTGGATAGAGTAAAAACGGGCTGTATGAGTGGCCACCGGGGGATGTTGATGGTCTGCCGCAATGCAACGTTACTGTTCCTTACCACTTGTGGCATCAATGATTAGGCCACCCTAATCATTAAGTTCTAAATAAGTTTTTGCATGATTTTTCTATTCCAGTAGTTGGTTCAAAAAATAGTACTGTTTGCCATTCATGTTATTCTAATAAAAGCCACAAAATGCCTTTCTCTAATAGTTCTTTGTGTCTTGTCGTACTTTTTCTATCTGTGAAAAAATTACTTTTTGAAATGTTCTAAGTATAAAACAATTTGAGAAAATACTTAGAAAAGAGTGGCCACTTAATTTTTTAAAGAAATTAAGAAAAATTATAATTTTCAAAGATTTAAACAGAAAAAATCATTTGAAAATACCAAAGAGGGTTCGGGGTTCAATTTACACTTCGAGAAGGGTTTAGACATTCGAAGTGCCCGCTAACACGCGGTTGACCTGTGACTTGACTAAAAAATATTTTTGACTAATTCTTAGGAAAATGGTTTAACATAAAAAATAATAATTCACAATATTTGATTAACTTTGAAAAAGTAATTAAATAAATGACTCATTTTTATTCTTTTATTTTATTAGAAAAATGGCACCTTAATTGAACCATTTGAGTTAAGGACAAGTATTAGAATATTAACAAAACTAGATTAATTGATTTTCATTTGAATCATTTTTTAAAAATATGAAAACTATTTTAAACTAATAAGAGTTTTGACTAAGATTATAAATGAAACTACGAGAGTTGACGAGATTTGTTAAAAATCAAAACAACATAGAGAAACAGTTCGCCTTTTGGGGAATTTAATTAAGTTAATAACCATTCTAAAGTTAGAGTTAAACAACAAACAATAAGTAATCACAATTAAATAATTAAAGAGTAAGGGAGAAATTGAATTTGGGCCTCCTCTTGGGCCAATTTCGCTGAAATTTTTTGGGTTTTAACCCAATCCCGTTTTTGTATATCACTGGCCGTATATCAGTGTATATCAGCATTTATATCAGCGTTTTTCTGGTATATCTTGCTTCCAAACATCTGTATTTCACCTATGCCTTGTGTTTTCTCATTTTAGGCCTGTATATCAGTGCATACGTGGTGTATACCAGTGTATACTGCCGTATATAGGAAGCATACAACCTGTTTTCAGACTTCCGGGCAGCTATACATCAGTCTCCAGCCCTGTACTTCAGCTTTCATAACGAGGAAAACTCAAGAGTTTTTTGGCTTGGCCCAACTAAGGAGAAATGCGATAGGAGACGGAGTCCCAATGAACTCATGCGAGGGGGTTCATTCATGCACAACATATGATAAGAATTAGTATGGAGAAGATAAGATTTCACAAGGTAATGGAGCCAATGGACATAAGAACTTTAATTAGTACTCTTTTTACTAATATTGTATGCAACAGTAAGCTTAAATTGCAAGTAAATTTATTAGAAGATGGACACGTATACAAAGGATGACTACATAATCTATCTTAAATTCGAATAGGTAGCAACATAAGGACTTAACTAGTGTAAAAATAAAAGGGAAACGATAACAAATTATGAACAACATAGAGATGCAATTGGACATGTTCAAAACAGAGAAGAAAACAAATTCACTGAAGTTGGACAAGTGAAGAAAAGCAAAGCAATCAAATGAAACAGATACATAGTCCTAAGCTCACTGGAAAGCATATGCAGAAATAGCAACAATAATGATACTATTTTGGTAATTATTGAAGCAAATCCTATGACTTCCTAATCATTTTTGTGAGCTTGAACAACAAGACAAACAAGGGGTTTACTAATGAGAACAAAGTAAGGAAAATCAGTGCTAACACACGAGCAACACCAAGTAGCAAATTAGCTAGCTTCATAGATACAAAATCAAGCTAATGAGTATAACGACCAACATATAATACTAAAGTGACTTCATTGATGCTTGAAAACACGTTAGGCATAAGGGTCAAAGCAAGACAAATATGTGATTCGAAACAAGGCGAAAGATAAACTTAAACAACTTGAACTAATTTGAACATCTAATCGAGGCAAGGCGTGAATAATACAACGATCAGCCAAGGATTCCAGCAACAAAGGTAATAAAATCGTCATCATTCATATTCGATCCAAGTGAGAAGAAAGCCAAGTAGACTCATCACGTAATACTCAGAATTGAAATGAAAAGCACACAGAGGAGTAGATATTACCTTTTTTCGAGCAGCAAAACTAGGACGATGAGCTTGACCACGAAGGAACTTCCACCAACACCTTAACTTCACAAGATTCCGATGAACTCAAAAAATTGAAAACTATATATATTTTGAACTCTTGACCTTAAACTTTTGGAGCTATTTGAGGCATGTATTACCGGATGAAAAAATCCTCTAAGACCTTCTTACTGTTTTTCCTTCTCCCTCTTATCTCTTGAATGTAAAAGATTATTTATAGGGGAAGTTGGGGCCATTTGGGGAAAACGGATGGAATTTTGAATTTCAAATTCGAAATTCCTCTGTCCCTTTGAAAATCCCTTGAAATGGGGGAAAGGGACGTGAGGGTGATGGATTAGGTTACTAGGGTATGGGTTCACAGAGCAGTTGACGCGATTTTCGGGTGGATTTAGCGTGAAGAAGAAGAAGAACGTATGGGCAGTGGGGTCAGGTTTCTGCTGGACTGCTCGGTTTACAGCGTATTTGAGCCTCGATTTCTGGGTTTTTTCGCGGTGCTGGACTGTTGGAGAAGAAAATCAGGAAGCAGGGGTGGGGATCGTTTGATTTTGTGAAGGAAGAAGAAGACACAGGGGTGGGGGTCATTTGGAGTTGTATGGGCTGTATGTTGTTGCTATATTGTATTGTTGAGGGAATGGGTTTCTTGAATTGGAATTGGGCTGGAATTTTGAATTGGGCCATTGGAAATTGGCCCAAAATAGAAAAGGGGTAGATAAAAATTGAGTTTAATTTAGATGGACTAATATTAATTAATTAACGAGCTTCTTAATCTTGACGAAATATAATAATTATTAATATTATAAAATAATTAATTTAGTTACAAACTAATTAACTCGAAATTTAAACTATAACTTAAAGTAATAAAACATTTAACTAGAATGTAAAATCTTTGCGATGATGTTCCAATATTTATAAAATAACGTGATTGTAAAAATATACATATTTATTACTAAAATTATAAAATTAATCTAAAAATAACTTGAAAGCATTTTGAATTTCATAAAATTCATTAACTCAAAATTACGATCCTTACTACTAATAAAGTATTTAAAATATAAAATTTTTTCGAGATGATTTTTGAATACTCGTAAAATGCATTAATTATATACATAATTAAATAAAACATATATATTATAAAAGTGACAAAACTATTTAAAATAACTTGCAAACTATGTTTATTTTATTTCTGAAATATTTATAAAACTCATTATTTTAAATCGTTAGAAATCGAAGAAGCTTGATGATTAATTTATATTGTGGAGGGCCAAAATTGGGTGTCAACACTTTGCACAGTGCCAATCCATTAAATTTACTTTAAAGTGATTTGTGGGGGCCGTCTCCGATTTTATCGATTGACAAAAAATGATATTGTTTTATTTGTTGATCAATATTCATGATAGATGTGGTTGTTTACACTAAAAGCTAAAACTGAAGTTCTAAAAATCTTCCAAACATTGCATCCCATGCTTGAAAAACATTTTAGCACAAAAAAATTATCCTTTTACACAGATGGTGGTGGTGAGTTTCAAAAATTAGATTCATTTCTAAAAACACATGGCATTGAACACTTTGTGTCCCCTCCATACACGCCAAAAAGGGTAGCCTTAGTTGAACGCCGGCATAGGCATGTCATCGAGACAACGCGCACCTTACTACACCAAGCATCCTTACCTTCAACGTTTTGGAGTTATGCATGTCATCAAGCTATTTATTTGATCAATAGGATGAATACTCCCAATCTACAAAACAAATCACCTTTTGAAATCCTATTTCAAGTTGTGCCTAAATATGATTCCCTCAAAGTTTTCGTCTGCTTATACTATCCATGGCTCAAACCGTATAACATAAATAAATTGGAACCTCGATCTGCCCTATGTGTTTATTTAGGATTATCCAACAAATACTATAGCCATCAATTTTTTGACTCCAAATTATATTTATCCGGGGATGTACTATTTTTGGAAGACAATTTTCCTTTTCAAAATATTTTTTCCAGGTTCAGTAACAAAGTTAATGTTTCTTGGGATAACATTTCAGTTGAACAACAATCCAAAGAGGAAACTAATTCAATTTTGCATTCATCTTATCAACTCCCCCCACCAGTGACTACGTTGCCCACGGTCACTCAACGCCTGCAAGCTATCTCTTCCGCTCCAAATGGTATCCCTCCACAATCAGGTAATATTCTTTCTCATGTCTCAACTTCCACTTCTTCATCTTTTCCACACAATTTATACTTTTTGTATATGGTCAAGATATATCACAGCCAGATGATCATTCATTAGATTGTCATAGTCATTGTTAAAGAATGAAAAAAATTTCACATGGGTAGTTACTGAGATGAGTGGTCTTCTTGTAAGGTTAGGGAAATCCTCCTCCATTTGAGCTAGTTTTTAGTGTGACTTAATTCCAAAGCCTATAATTATTCCTAGTATCACAGCAAGATCCATTTCACCAGGCCCAATGTTAGGTTTCAAAATTTAAAGTGTCTATGCACCAATTGTCCAGTCCTAGCGTGAAGTAGGGTTTTAAAGAATGAAAAAGTCTCACGTCGATGATTAATAAGATAGATGGTCTCCTTAGAAAACTTGATCAATCCTCCTCCCTTTGAGCTATCTTTTAGGGTATGAGTTAGTCTAAAAGCCTAAATGTACATGCAGATGTTATATTGATTCTTAGTCTGAAAATGAAGAGTGTGATGGTGTAGATGAAGTTCTAGGTACTCAAAATGACATTAATTGTCGTCGATAGACACACTAGTCACACTTCTTTGATGATAGGGGCCATTAGAGGGGAGCAGGTGGCAACAATAATATTATTGCCACCAGTGGTGATAGTTAAGTTTTCAATTGGTGAAGTAGGGTTTGAACTCTCCACATATAAGTAAAACAATTGTTGAGAAAGAGCAGAAAAAAGGACAAGTACTCAACAAGAAAAGAGAAATCTTGAATTATGTTGAAAATGAAAGTGTAATGAATTGTGAAGATGCAAAGTATATATGGGTTTCAAAAAGTTAATGGAAATCATTCCCTCGGTAGCCGTCATTAAAAATTAGTCCACTCATTGATCGCTACATGCCTTGATCATTAATTACGAGGAGGTGTATGTTACTTAATTAATGAGAGAAGACCTCTCATATCCTTTCCCTACATAAAAAAGATAAATTTTCCCACATTACGGACATAATTCAATGGATACCTAGAAAATGGGAGGATTATTTTATGTTGATCAATATATAGATTAGACAGTTGAACATATCAAAAGATGCCATGTAACAATTGAAGTCCAGCTGAATTTAGTTAATTAAGAATGATATGTATCATAATGACAGATCATATCTTGACAATTGATATTATTCATTCAAGACTCCGAGCAATGATGCAAGCTACTCAAGCTCTAGAAGAGTAAATTCAAAAGAATTTTAACAACTAGTCAAGGTAGACTTCTTTAATAATTGTTTCGAAAAAATTTGAGACTCACTCCAAAAGTTTTTCAATCCTATACTTTATTATTCATACGTGCAAATAATGATCATTATGAGGTTCTTAAAACACGCAATGCATTATTAACACCATATGAAAGTTGACTAACATTGACAAGAAATGAAATCGGGAAAAAAGTAATCCATGTTTTCTTACCATTATAGCATTCTGCATTTTAAGCTTTAATTTTTGACATATCTCTTAAACAAAAAGTATTAAGCAGTATTACTAATCAACCCAAGACACTGCCATATAAATGAGTTTTAATTTTCTCTATTCATCGGGAAACATAGGTTGCTTCTGTGAACCATGAAACTTCATGTGTTCCACACTCTTGCGTTTCAAAAACGACATGCTCTCCCTTTATGATACCCAAAATGGCATCAATTCCTCAAAGAACCTGTGAACCAACCTCGAAGAGAATGTATAACTGGCGCCAGAGAGCTCAACGGAGAGTGTAACACCCCAGAAATTTTTCGAACTTAGACTCGAACCATCCTTCATTGTGAGTAGGATTTTACCAAGGAAATTAAAATTTCTTGAGTGTTAAGGACACTAGATGTAGCACCTTTAGTTCCAAGAAGAACTAAAGAGAGTTAATTCAAGTCATTCCTAAGTTCCTTTAAGTTTTGAGTCAACTTCAAACGACCATAACTTTCAGTACAGGATGGGTAGGGTGGGCTACAAGGTACCCAATGAAAGGTCTTTGAATTGTGTTTCCAAATCCACCGAGCTTTCTAAGTTTCAAGTTTGGATGAGTGACATATGCCCTTTTGAAGTCAGCCTGTCCAATTAAGGAAAGTTACCCGAAAATAGTGAGGGGTATTTTGGTTTTTATCCTTACCCAATCAAATTTAATTCATTTTTAGTAATGTTTTAGGGGTCTAATCCTATTAGCTTCAAGTTTATAATCCTATTATATGCCTAGGGTTTCAGTTGAGAGTTCAAGAAGAGAAAAGAGGAGAGGATCAAGCGTTCGTCGAGATTCTTGCGTGTTGTTGCAGATTTTCGCCATGAGTTTGACCCATAAGAGGTATGTAAGCTTCCATAGTGTTGGGTTTGTTCACCCACACGCCAATCATGTTATTTTCAGCGCAATTTCACTCTTAAAGTTGAAAGATTAGAGTTCTTGATGAGTTCTTGATAAGTGTTCTTGAAGTTCATTCTAAATCTTATTTTGTTGAGGTTTTGATGATTTCTTGAGATTAAAGTGAGTGTTTTGAGGGATTTATTGAGTATATTAGAGTGTACTTATGTTAATAAATTGAATCTAAGTGACTGGGGAAGAAACCGTTCTATTCTAGGTGAATTAGGGTGAGAAAACAAGCAAAGAATTTCACCGGGTTTTCTGGGTTGGTGCCTGGCGCGTCGTGCCAGCCAGAGTGCCCCAAAGTATGCTCTAAAGTTCAGGGGCTGGTGCCCAGCACCACTCATAGCCCCAGGGTCGCCTGCCCCGTCCAGTTTGCAATAGGTTGCTCCGTTTGAGTTCTTTCGAAGGGTACCTTCACTCCCTTTCGATTCTAACTACTCTAAGATACTTCTAAACACCTAAAATCATTCCTAACATAATTATAACATTAAATTCATAATTTAAATTCAAGGTAGAGTTGAGAGTTAAGTTTTGAACATTCTTTCGAACATTCTAAGAAAGTCCCTTTGAGTCCTTTTGTAGAGTCTTCTACAACTTCTAGTAACTTGTTTCAAGACTTGAGAAAGTGAGTATGATAATGAGGAGGATGTATTCATAAGTCTACCTTATCATCACGATATCGTTCATATCATGAACCATAACTCTTGAATTCATAATTCACATTCAAGAGAGAGTTGAGAGTAGAAAAGCACCGATATTTTGGGAGTAGTATTAAGCACCGATATGGGGACGAGTTGAGATAACTCAAGTCTCCATTAACCATGTAGCCTCATGGGTAGAAAGGATCATATTTTTTAGATGAATCCTTAATGCTTTTTAGCATAGACTAGTGGATCCACTTAGTTAAGGCGTTCTATATGATGGTAAAGTATATGACAGTTCTGGCAGCGTGGGCAAGACGTTGTAGCATCACTAAGGCTAATAGTGGTGGTTGTCAGTTAGAGAAACTCCCACAAAGTTATATTGTATTTTTATATACACACTGAATATTATTATATTTTTCAATACATTGAGTTGCTATCTATAGTTTTACAGCTTTCCATATATATTGCATCTTTTACTATTGCTTTATTCTTGAGTATCATGAGTTGAGTATTTCAAGTTGAGTATTCTTGAGTTGAGTATCTTGAGTTGATCTGTGTTTCATTGTGTCGAGTACCTTATTGTTGAGTTTCACTGAGTTAAGTATCTTATCCTTGAGTACTTCTAAGTTGAGTATGTATGAGTAGTTTTAAGTACCCTTGAGTATTCGTTGAGTTGAGTTGAACCATGTTTCTTTGAGTTGAGTTGAGTTGAATGAGTTGAGAAGAGGTAAGTATGTTTTCTTTTTATCAAGTTCAAGCTTATGTTATGCTTTTGAATTCCCCTTACATGCTCGTACATTCCACGTACTGAGCCATTTGGCCTGCATCCTTTCATGATACAGATACATGTATTCAGGGTCATCAACAGGAGTTTCATTGATACCACATGAAGTTCGAGTTAGCTATGGTGAGCCTCCCTGCTTCCGGAGGATTTCATTTACTTTTCAGTTATATCAGTTGATAGGAGGTCGTGGGTCTTGTCCCAACTTCCATCTTTGTCATTTAGAGACTTCATATATAGACTGTAGAGTTTCAGAATTATGTTCATTTATCTTATGAAATGTATTAAAGACTTGAGTTGCCTATTGTTGGCTAGTAGAATATTCTATTTTTATTCAAAGTTACTCATTTGAGTTAAAGATTTGTAAGATTCATGAATTTTATTCAACTTTTAAGCTTACTAAGGATGTGAATGAAATAAATCAAGGATTAATCTCTTTCATGGTATCAGCTGTCTAGGGCACAATCTGACATTCTTCCTTCGTCGTCGTGACCCCCTGCTGACCCCCCTGCTGCCGCCGCCCCCCTCCCCCCACCTCTTCCTCTTCCGCTATTCTCCATCACTATGTCTAACTCCAAATATTCCTTTCATCCTGCTCTTGCTGTCTCCAACATCAAGAATCATGTTCCCATCACTCTTGAGATGGAGAACATCCAATATTCCACCTGGGCGGAACTCTATAAGATTCATGCAAGATCCCATCGGGTAATTGATCATATTATTCCTCCGGTAGCGGGAACGGAGAAACGACCTCAACAAGAGGAGGACAAAGAATTGTGGTCCACCCTTGACGCCACTGTTCTCCAATGGCTCTACGCTACTATTTCTCATGATTTTTGCATACCATTCTTGAGCCTGACACCACGGCGATGGAGGCATGGAATCGCTTGCGTGACATATTCCAGGATAACAAACACTTTCGTGCTGTCACCTTTGAGTATGACTTCACTCATGTCAACATGGCGGATTTTTCGAATGTCTCTGCTTATTGTCAACATCTCAAATCTCTGGTGGATCAACTTAAGAATGTTGGCTCCCCGGTGGCTAACGATTGTCTAGTTCTTCAATTGGTCTCTAGCCTTACCGAGCCCTACCAAGGTGTGGCCACTCTTATTCGCCAATGTGACCCATTGCCGCAATTTTATCAAGCCCGTTCGATGCTCACTCTTGAAGAGGCTGGCCATGCTAAGAAAGCAGCCCAAAGTTCCTCCGTTGCATTAGTTGCTCGCTCGTCCGAGGGTCCTCCTGATGTTCCTGAAAATTCCTCTTCCAACCGCCCTACTAATGGTGGGAAGAGGAACCACAACCGCTACCAGCAGTGGCGGACCTGCAGGTCGTGGTGGCCAGCTGGGAGGCGGCAACAGTCGCGACAACACTGGCGGCAACGGTAGCGCGCACCTCCACCATATTCTCCTTGGATCGCTCGGCGTGATGGCCATGGATGGCCTCTTGGGGTCCTTGGGCTGTACCTCCATGTCCATATCCGTCAACTGCTTGGTCCCGACCAAATTAAGAACAGCAGCAACCGCCACGAGTAGGTGTTCTTGGCCCCCGTCCCCAGCAGGCATACATGGCAACCCCTACCCCTACAGACATTGAGGCTGCGATGCATACTCTTAGGATCACTCCTCCGGATGCAAATTGGTACATGGACACCGGTGCCACTTCCCACATGACATCCACACAAGGTAACCTCACGTCCTATTTTAATAAGAGCATTAATCGTGGTATAATGGTTGGTAATGGTCACTCAATTCCAATTCACGGCTATGGTCACACAACGTTGTCTTCCCCGTGTCCTCCCTTGCACTTAAACAACGTCCTCTATGCCCCTCATCTAGTTAAAAATTTGATAACTCTGTCTCTGTTAATTTTGATCCCTTTGGGTTTTCTGTGAAGGATTTTCAGACGGGGAGGCTGGTAATGAGGTGTAACAGTTGGGGAGAGCTTTATCCAATCACTAATCCTGTCATTTCACCATCTACTTTTGCTGCTTTGGCACCGTCTCTTTGGCATGATCGTTTGGGCCACCCGGGCGCACCTGTGTTGAATTCCCTTAGGAAGAATAAATTGATTGATTGTAATCAAAGTAGAGATGTTCGTATCTGTCATTCGTGTCCTCTTGGAAAACATGTTAAGTTGCCATTTTATGCTTCAAATTCTCGCACTCTTATGCCTTTTGATATTATACATAATGATCTTTGGACATCACCTATTTTGAGTTCCTCCGGTCATAGATATTATGTCTTGTTTATGGATGATTATTCTAAATTCTTGTGGACATATCCTTTATCGCAAAAATCACAAACCTTTTCCACATTTTTAGCTTTCAAGACATTTATTCGAACTCACTTTGAGCGGGATATAAAGAATATCCAATGTGATAATGGCAAGAAATTTGATAATGGCCCTTTTTGGGACTTCTATAAAACCAATGGTCTGTCGTTTCGTTTATCCTGTCCTCACACATCACCTAAAAAGGGGAAAGCCAAATGACAAATCCGTACGATTAATAACATTGTTCGTACCTTATTGGCCCATGCTTCCCTTCCTCCTTACCTTTGGCATCATGCGTTACAAATGGCAACTTACCTTCTCAACATCCTTCCTCATAAACTGTTAAACTATCAAGCTCCTCTTAGCATTCTTTATCAGAAGGACCCATCTTATTCCTATCTTCGTGTCTTCGGGTGTTTATGTTATCCTCTCATTCCCTCCACACTAATAACAAAACTCCAACCCCGATCAACCCCGTGTGTTTTTTTGGGATATCCGACACATCATCATGGGTATAAATTCTTTGATTTGTCCTCTCGCAAAATCATCATTAGCCGTCACGTAATATTTGATGAGATGTAATTTCCTTTTGCCAAGTTACATACTCCTTAAAATCACACGTACCACTTTCTAGACGATGGACCCTCTCCATATGTGGTTCATCACCTTACTAAACCCACGAACCCACCGGCCCCACCTTTTCCTGCCACATACCGCCTACCATTGTGCCAGCCTAATGGTCCGCCTCATCGCTGGGCAGCCCATCATCGCCGCCACTGGCGGCAGCAGTCCGCCTCCTCTTCCCCTCTTCCTCCTGTCTCTCCTCATCGACCAACTCCCGTCTCACACTCTAGTCTACCCTCTGGTCCTATTACTAGAAGTAAGCATGGGATTTATAAACCTAAGAGGTCTTTCAACCTTCATACATCCGTCTCGAAATCCCCTCTGCCCCGTAACCCTGTGTCTGCTCTTCGTGACCCAAATTGGAAATTGGCTATGGATGATGAATATAACGCTCTTATTAAAAATAAGTCGTGGGAGTTAGTGCCCCATCCTCCAAATATGAATGTTATTCGGAGTATGTGGATTTTTGCTCATAAAGAAAATTATGATGGTTCATTTGAGTGACATAAAGCTCGTCTTGTAGGTGATGGTAAAACCCAACAGGTTGGCGTGGATTGTGGTGAGACGTTTAGTCCGGTTGTCAAACCAGCGACTATTCGTATGATTTTTAGTCTGGCTCTGTCCAAAGCATGGCCGATTCACCAACTTGACGTCAAGAATGTGTTCTTACATGGCGAGCTCAAGGAGACTGTGTACATGTATCAACCTTTGGGTTATCGGGATCCTGATCGGCCTAATCATGTATGTTTGCTACAGAAATCTCTTTATGGACTGAAATAGGCTCTGCGGGCTTGGTATAAGAGATTTGTTGATTATGCCCATACTCTTGGGTTTTCTCATAGTAAGACCAATCATTCCTTGTTTGTTTATCGTCAAGGTTCTTCTATGGCTTATCTTTTATTATATGTTGATGATATTATTTTAACTGCTTCCTCCGATGAGCTTCGCTAGTCTATCATATCACTTCTTAGCTCTGAATTTGCTATGAAGGATTTGGGCCTGTTGAGCTATTTCTTGGGCATTGCGGTCACTCATCATAAAGCCGATTTATTTTTATCTTAAAAGAAGTATGCAGCTGAGATTATTGAACGCGCCGGCATGTCATCATGTAAGCCATCCCCTACTCTGTTAATACAAAGCCGAAGCTTAGAGCTACTACGAGCACGCCATTTGCGGACCTATCACTTTATCGGAGTCTTGCCTGGGCACTCCAATACCTCACGTTCACAAGACTCGATATTACGTATGCAGTGCAACAGGTGTGCTTGTTCATGCATGACCCACAGGAGGAGCACATGCACGCCCTCAAGCGCATCGTGCGCTACCTACAAGGTACTTTGGATTATGGTCTTCACCTGTATCCCTCTTCCACAACCACCTTTGTCTCTTATACTGATGTTGATTGGGGTGGGTGCCCCGATACACGGCGTTTGACATTTGGTTATTGTGTCTTTATGGGTGATAACTTGATCTCATAGTCTGCCAAACATCAGGCAACTTTGTCCCGTTCGAGTGCAGAGGCAGAATACCGAGGGGTTGCCAATGTGGTTTCTGAGTCCTGTTGGTTACGTAACTTGCTTTTGGAACTTCATTGTCCTATTCCATGAGCTACTTTGGTTTACTGTGATAATGTTAGTGCCGTCTATCTGGCTGGTAATCCTGTTCAGCATCAGCACACTAAGCACATTGAGATGGATATACATTTTGTACAGGAAAAGGTGGCTCGTGGCCAGGTTCGAGTTCTCCATGTCCCCTCTCGTTATCAGATTGCAGATATCTTCATCAAAGGCCTTTCGTTGGTGTTATTCGAAGATTTCGAGACAGTCTAAGCATTCGGCGACCTCTCGCTTCGACTGCGGGGGTGTGTTAGAATATATGACAATATATTCTGACAGATTATAGCTAATTTGTATATATTTAGTTTATCTATATAGATAGGCATATATTTAGTTTATATATATAGATAGGCAGTTTCCTTACTTATAGCTGATTATACTCTTGTAATAGGTGTATATATACTAAGCATGTGAATGAAATAAATCAAGGGTTTAATCTCTTTCAGGGAGGATGCGGGTGAAGTGGGTTTAAGGCTATGCGGGGCGGGCTGCAGGTATATGCGATTTTATATGGGTTTAAACTTAATTTTAATTTTTTACATGTTATAAAAGTGATAGAGCATTATTTATTAAGATAAATTTTTTAAAGCTACTAAAATATTCAAGATAGTAAATGAAAATGATTCAATAAAAAATAATTCAATTTCTTACATGTTTCCCAATTGACCTCTAAAAAATAAAATTTTAAGTCACTACCCTATTAAATTAATACAACTTAATGAAAAAATAAATTTATTTTTATGAATTTTATTTTTAATATTAAACTTGACTAGAAAAAGAAAATATTAAAAACATTATGGGGGACGGACTCATGTGGAGCGGGTCTATGCGGGGCGTGCAGTTGAAAATGAAAAAAATGTTATCCAGGGCGGGGCGAATTAAATTTTGCGGGTTAAACTCAACCTGCCCCACCCCGCCCTGCCCCATTACCATCCCTAGTAATCAAACCCACAGAGATCTTGAACATGATCAAAGAGGAGAGCAAAAGCAGAAGTTTTGGTCGAAATTGAGGATGGAGAGGTAGTTTGTAATAGTGAGACCCTGTAATTTCAATAAAATGTGTTAGTTCGACCAAAAAAGTTGATGAAATAACATATCAAGAATGTTACTAAAGTTCTTTGACCCCCCCAAATTGATATATTCTACTTCACACAATTCATGGTTCAATAGCTATCAATCAATATTTCACGATCAAGGGTATAATAATATTCTTCCTAGTAGTGGTTCTTATTTATCATATTAACTATTGAAATATGATTAAAAAATAATTTCTATTTAATAGGCTTCTTTCCGTATACCAATGAATTTAATAAGATTTAGAATGATACATTGAAATAATTAGTTAGATTTTCCAATATCAATAGATTGATAGTTTCTTTCTTGCATCTTCACAAAGGAAAAAAGATCTCGAAAAGAGTCCAAAAGTAGTATGCCATTAATTACTTTCCTTATTTGCAAATTATCTTAACGAAAGCCTTTTTTTTTTCACTTGATAGAGTCTTAAAGACGATATCTTTGAGAAGGGGTGTATTAGTTGTCCTAGGGTAAAGAACTAGTATTGGCCGTTGGCATGCCCGAGGTAAGATTTATTGATGCGATAAGGGGCATTTTGGTGATTTTCATTGAATTTGACCTACTTAAGAGGGTTGCAACGTTTACATGTGCTATCCTTGCATTCTCGGCATTGTCACATTCTTATAAAACCTACCTACTCTTCCCACTTTTTCATCTCTTCGGCTTCTCTCTCGCTCTTGCCGCTTAGTTTATGTTCAATAATAAGGTTAGTTCTATTTATCCTATTTTTGTCTTTATTTTTCCAATGTATGAGCATTGTTCTTCTCCTTTTGTTGAATTTTTATGGATCTTCTTCTATTTTACCCCCCCCCCCCCCTCCCTTTTTAGGCAATTCCTTTTCAAGAATAAATCAATTTTTATTGGTGGGCATATCCTCTGTATACTTGTGGTTAGGGATGTTCAATGTTTGGATAAAAATCAATCCATATAAAAAAAATCAAATCAAATCGATTAAATAAATTGATTTTATTTGGGTTTGATTTCATTTGATCTTAGATTTGTAAAAACTAATAGTATTTGGTTTTGTTAGAAAAAATCGAACCGAACCGACAAATTATGTATATACATGTATTCTATCATTATACATATATAATATATTACTTTTATAAACAATTTTAAAGATTTTATATATGTTTTCATCAAAAATTATTTTTAATTTCTTTATGAAAGCAAAAATGTTCAAGACGAGAACATTTATCTCATTGATTTCATGTATATGAGTGTCTATGACAATTCTTGGTGAGACTAAAATGGTCATTGTCTCTTCCTTCTAGGACAAAATGGTGAATTTTGAAGCTTTATTCACAGTAATTTTAGTAATCAAAAGTTTGGTAACGTTAGTAGTTCTAACTGTTTTTCATTTTGGATGGATTGTTGCACCTCTTTTTCATTTTGAATGAATCGTTTCTTTTATTTTTGTGTATCAAATCGAAACCGATAACAACCAAACTGATAAGTGTATATTATATTTGATTTGGTTTGATTTTGAAAATTTAAAAACCAATTATGTTGGTTTGGTTTTGATTTTGACCAATAATTGACCCGTGAACCCCTACTTGTGGTAATTGATTTTTGTTAAGCTTTTAACTTTGTTATTAGGGATGGCAATCGGGGCGGGATAGAGAACTTGCGGGGAAAATTTGCATGAATCCGTGAACACTTTGACCCGTCCCACCTCACCCCACATAGCAAAACAAAAAATCATTTTTTAATCCGTCCTGCCCACCCCGCCTCGTATAAATCCATCCCCGTAATTTTTAATTCTCTTCTTATTTTTTTATTGAATTTGATACAAAAATATGAAATATTTTTTTTTAAAAGCCATTTTATTTTTCCGTTGACGCATAAAAATGAATCTTTAAAATTGAAACAACCTTTATGTTTTCAAGGGCAGCTGCTAATAATAAAATTATATTTTTTTTGAAGTTACTGATGTATTGTTCTACACATTTTTTTCTATTGAAATAGAAGTATCTTAAAAGATCTCATCAATAATATAAATGAAATTAGAACAATATGCATTAGTTTGGTTAAGCAGTTGCAAATTTGCAGTAGTAAAATAGGAGTAAACTAAAAATAAATCTATAGCAATTCTAATTACAAGTAAACTTATTAATTCTCAGTATTGATGTCTGACAACTATGAGCAGCCAAGACCAATTCTATGGCAGTTGTGGTGATAATGGAAACTCCGAAAGTTTGCTAATTGAAAACTCACCTCTGAAAAAAGCGAAGATTGAGATAAAATGTGAAGATATTGACATCATTGATAGGATCAGTCAACTATCTAAAGCTTTTATTGTTCAAATTCTATCTTGATTCTCCATAACAAATGCATTTAGAACAACTATTCTCTCTAAATATTGGCAATACTTCTGGACTTGTATCGACAACATTGTTTATGAAGAGGATTATGGTCTTTCAAATAGCTCGACAATGCACAAATTCATTTCCTTAACGGATAATATACTACCTCTCCTTAGCTGCTCTACCATTAAAATGTTCAGTCTAAACTTTGTGTTCAGATATGATGATGGTGTGTCTTATTTTCCCAAAATTGACAAGTGGCTTGAATTTGCCGTGAATAAGAAAGTGGAGGATCTACGCCTGAATATACGTTATACTGTTGATTCGACTGAGCATGACCAACCTTATAGCTTGCCAGAAGTTCTTTGTAATAGTTCATCGATTCTAAAACTCAGCTGCGAGAATTGCAGAATATTAGAAGATTGTGTACTAAATTGGACATTGATTCTAAAACTCAACGCTGGAAAATTTGTTTCTACAGGATGAACACATTAAACAAATAATGTCAAATTGTCCTCAATTAAAATCTTTGAAGCTAAATGAATTTTGTGGTATTGATCGTTTGCACATGATTTCTCCAAAATGTAGGCGACTGCATTTGATCGATCACGGTGATCTTCGTGGGGATTGGTACTCATTCGAAAGTGATATATGTTGCTTTGAAATTGTTGCTCCATATGCTGAACATTTAACAATTTTTGGGTTTTTAATCATACAAAAATTAAGCTCGGGGACTTGTCATCTTTGAAACATGCCAATCTTGATCTCGTCTATGATGAATTTAATGAAATGGATGAACACATAGTGAAAAATCTTTTGGTAAGTAGGGGTGTACATGGTTGGGTTGGTTTGGGTTTTTCAATTATCAAACCAAATCATTTGTGTCGGATTTTTAAATCTATAAACCAAACCAAACTAATAAAACTCGGGTATTTCAACCTCAGGATTTTTCGGATTTTTTTGGTTTTTCAGGTTTTTCCGCTAAAGTATTCATACAAACATATAATTTACTTGTACTTCAAATATTTCTCCAGTCCTACCAAAATACAACTATCTAAGGTGTTTCTTAAGAATACAACACAAATAATGATATGATTAATGACACTAAAATATCCAAAAAAAAAAAAAAATAATAATAATAATAATGAATCGCGTAAAACAAATATTGTCAATTAACAAGTCATAATGAAAATGATCATAATTTAAAGGGAAAAGGGGCGGATTTACCCCTGTACTTTAATAAATGGTACGTATATGCTCTCCGTTATACTTTCCATCCACATAAGCCCCTGTCGTCCAATTATAGGTAGACATATACCCCTCTCACTAACGGACCCCTAATTTTTTACACGTGTCTTAATCCTATTGAACTATCCATTTGACCCTTTTTTTAACCCATAACCCAACTATCCGCCCCATAACCCAATACCCACCCAATTTCCTCTAAAAGGAATCCTAATTTGGGTTATTATTTATTGCTTCTGTGCACAAATAAAACAAATATATATTTTAGTTAGAAATATGAAATTACCCGGTCTTCCTTGAGGAAGAGAGTGATTTTAGTTCCTCTGCCCAATTGCTCCCCATCAACATCTCTTGTAACAGTGAATGAATCACCAGCTTGTGATTCCCAGATATACTACTTATCATCATTGTGCTTGGTGGTTACAATAACCTTCTCTGCTACGAGATACGCAGAGTAGAAATCCACACCAAATTGTCCAATCATGCTCACATCAACCCCAGCCTGTAGAGCTTCCATGAATTCCTTTGTGCCGGACCTCGCAATAGTTAACCAGATCTGTGCAACCACAGAGAAAATAGAGGTATCAGTACCATATTCACCTAAATCTGTAGAATCTCTACAGCATATAAATACAACCACCCTACTAAAATTCAACCATACAATCACTTCATACACAAAATGAACTACATGGGCCTAAGAATTCTTCAACTATCAGAGATGAACCTAATCCTAATTTGGTTAACTACTCAAACACACAGATAGTATAAAATTTATAGTCATATTTATAAATTTAAATCCAAATGAAGGAAAACACATTAATCTCCAACGCCAACAAAGATAACTACACAAGTACATTACATACTTATCCATGTAGAGGCGGATCTACAATTTAGAGTCACAAATCCATGTCTACTATTTATTATTGTAATTTTAAACATATATTTATAGATTCAATTAGGATTTCTTTTGGTGTGTTAATTTGGGTGTTTTAATTAGGATTCCTTTTGGAGGAAATTGGGTGGGTATTGGGTTATGGGGCAGATAGTTGGGTTAGGGATTAAAAAAAAGGGTCAAATGGGTAGTTCAATAGGATTAAAACACGTGTAAGAAATTACGGGTCCGTTAGTGAGAAGGGTATATGTGTATCTATAATTGGACGACAGGGGCTTATGTGGACAGAAAGTATAAGGAAGGGCATATACGTACCATTTATTGAAGTTCGGGGATAAATCCGTCCCTTTTCCCTAATTTAAAAGTATTAAATCATGCTAAATAAGTTTAATAAGTATTAGTTACATGACTAAATATTAAAGAAAATTAAAATTAGATTATGTACTTTAATTGTCTAAACCAATGTAAAACCAAAGAAAAAATATTCAATATTATTGTCATTTTTAGTGTTAAATTGATTTTCTTTTTGCATTAGTATTAATTTGATTTTGATTTAAGTTTTATTATAATTAGCAACATCTATGGACTATAATCTTTATGAAACCATTCAAGATTCTAAGTTTCAAACTTGAAATAATATATTAAAAGATAAAAACTATGAAAAAGTATAAGAAATATTTAAAAATTATATCAAAGTAAATAATTTTATGTATAAAATAAAATTTTAAAATTATGTATATAATGTTGGGTTGGTTTGGTCTCGGGTTGATTTTTTTTAGTTAAAACCAAACCAACCCAAATATAGTCGGGTATTTTTTTTTCAACACCAAACCAAGTCAAACCAACCACTAGTCGGGTTTTTTTTTCCTGTTTGACTCGGTTTGCGGTTTGGTTCTGTTTTCAGTTCGGTTTTGTACACCCCTATTGGTAAGCGTTCATTGTGCTAATGAGCTAATACTCTCATCCTGGTTTATCAAGGTCAGTTATCAGTCCCAAATGTCTATAGTCTTTTTATGTTGACTGTGAATAGAGCTCATGTTTTATATTCGGCCTCATTCTTCTGTTCAGGTAATTTCCAATTTGATGTTGGAAGAGAAAGATGTCTCCTTACCGTTGGTGGAATGCAAATGGTTGACTATAAGTTTTTGTATTTCAAAACTTTCGTTCCCTCTACTAGACAACCTGTTAAGGTCGACTTGTAATTTGGAAAATTTGATGATATTTCCTGATACGCCGGTATGTTTTCAATTCACGATATCTTTATATCAAATATATATGGATTCCCTACAACCTCAACAACTTCAATTTCATTACTATAGTTGTTAAGCTTACCACCTAACCTGATTTGTCCTTGTTCGGTATTTGTAGTACCATCCCTTTTTTGAGAATGAAGAGATAGATTTGTTGGAAGACAAGTTCCTCTCCTTTGAAAAAAACATATTCAAAGTTTCCTTACAAAATTTGAAGAATGTCAAGGTTATGCCATTTTGTAGTTGTACGCGTAGATCTGACGAAACAAAGCTCAATCAATTCTTGAAGTTCTTACTTGAGCATGCAATAAATCTGGAGAAACTGGTTATAGTGCTAGATCATAAGGAATGCAACAGTTCTTCTACTGATACCTCACACCTGATGAAGTATTTGTTACCTTTTCCAACAACTTCTATTAGTGCAGTTATTTCCTTAGGAAAAGTTAGTCAGAATGTTTTCTATAGTGATGTTTGAAACTCTCTTATGCTTATACAGACACATAAGATTGGGATATGACTGTAATTTGGATATTGCTTGTTTGTTTGTTTGTCTGGCCAAGTAATTTCTTTAGTCACTTTTTACTACCGAAATATCATTTTGATGAAGTTAGAAGTTAGTACAGGAAACTTTGAAGAATTGCACTTTTCTGGTGACTTTTTGGAAAGGTTGTGACTATTCCAAGGGACTGTGACTTTTCCGATAAGGCATAATAAGCACGTGTTTACACTATTCTTTGTTTTCTATAAATATATGGGTTTCCTATTATTTTTCAACAATAGATTTTCATGAATTCTTCTTATTCTTCACAAACAAATTCTAGTGTATTTTTTTTTTATGGTTGAGTGGTTCACTGACGTTGTGATTTCAGGTAGCAATAGTAATACATCAATAGTAATGGATTATCTGCTGAATTTAGGAGTACTTTAGGCAAATCCCAACCTATTACTGGTGTACTTCAATGCACTCACAAAGTTCTGTCCAGTTTGAAAAAGACGTTAATAATTTTGGCCTTGTTACTCGAGACTTGAATAAGAATAGGAAGCATGGTAATTAACAAGTTGTTTTGACACATGAAAATGAGTTCATTATTACAAAGAAGATAGCTAGTAAAGAAATCAGTCCAAATACACCTATCATGGTTCTTTTCGAGTCCAGAGGAGGCTAAAAACGTTTTGAATGTTTTTAAAGAAAAACAAGGAAAATGAGTGCTTCTATATGGGCAGATTTAGTTGAGGAAACGGAAAACTTGACTTCACCTCTTATGAGTAAGTTAAGTCCTCAAGCATCCAAATTTGTGCCTACAAGTAAGGTAAATCCTTCTATGGCAGTGACAATCGATAACTTTTAAAAAATGTTTGTACATGATATTGACTTGGAAAATGACATGTCTAATGGGGAAGATGAAGAGGATATGTTGGACATATACTTTGATAAGCTGACCAAGGAAGAAGATCCCTCATCTAGGCAACCACGAAGTGGAAGCAACAAAATAAAAAAAAGAGACATGGAAGGGAGCATAGTTGAGGTGGTAAGGTGACCGAGGAATTTATTCCAAGACACCTATCAATGCGACTAACAAAGAAAAATCATATGACAATGTCAACAACTTTAACAAGATCCAATAAATCCAAGAAGAATTGATGAACTATCAAGTGTTTGTTGGACAAATTTGAAAAAGAAAACAAATAGAAAACAATTCAGGTTACTTTAGATGGGCAAACTATCTTTTTAGTTCATAAATGTATATATTAAAGTTTGAGACAGATAACTCAACTTTATTCTTAGTTTTTATATTCATGCATTACTTATGTATCTTCATTTCTAATATCATTATATAGAATTTTATAAACTCTATTATGATCATAAAATACCTAGTTTTCTCTAGCTCTTATTTTCTTTGATGTTTTTATTGTTATTTATCAATACAAAAAACTAGCCCTAGTCACTCTCCCTAGCAGATTAAAAAATTAAATAAAATTAGAACGATATGCATTAGTTTGGTTAAGTAATTGCTGATTTGCAGTATTAAAATACATGTTACCGTTTTCTAAATTGCAGAATGTTTTAGATTTATTTTTAGTGTAAATGATATATTTCAGATTACTTTTAACAAATCATTAGAAGATCTCTGAACATTGATGAACTATTAGATTAGGTTTTCCAGATCATGTTAAAACCTTGCACCATACCCACACACAAATTAAATTATTTTATTTTGACCCGTCCCGCTCTGTCCCACACCCGCATATAGTCAAATCCACTCCACCCCACCCGCCCCATATATGTGTAAACACGCCCCGCCCCGCCCCATTGCCATCCCTATTTCTTATCAACTTTATTTTAATATGAATATATCTATGAAAATTAAGAAACTCTTTTTTAAAGGTTACCCATTAATTCATGATTGTATGTTATATTTGACTTCTTTGTCCATTAGATAAACAAAGCATTAATTGGAAGATCATTAATTGTTGTTCTTATTTGATTCCAATTCAATTTGGAATCAGTGGGACCCACCTCACTACAAAAAAGCCTAGTTTGTGGAGGTTTATATTGCGGGGTTACAATCAACCTCCGCAAATTGTATCAAATTGGGGGGGCGGGGGGGGGGGGGTTTCTATACCCTTCTCTAATTTTATTAAATTTGCGGCGGTTAAAACCTCCACTACACTTAAAATAAAAAGATGTAGCTACAAAAATTTAAAAAACGCCCACTTCACTCTACTTTCTTTCTTACACCACCTTCCATAGCTACAAAAATCTATAGGGATTTTCTTCTTCCGTCTCCTTCAATGGAGATTATTATCCTCTTATTGTAGTTGTACTTGTCATGCCGTGAGCTTACACCCTGGATGTGGCCGACATTCGAGAACCATTGTTGACCCCCAAGCGAACCCTTAACCTAACTTAATACACAGCGGACGACTTACTCAGTTGAAATAGAAATTCAAAACAAATTCAACTCATAAGGATATCATTAATAAGATAGTTTAACTCAGTATACTCTGAAAGTACTCAAAACATAATTGTTCAACTCAAGTCTTTAAAACATCACAATGGAGATGTGAAAAGACTTTTCAACCACTACTGTTTATGAAGCCTCTAATAACTATGATATATGTCGGAACAAGACCCACGGCATCTTAATAAGACTGAAAATAGAAGTGGAATCCTCCGGAAGCAAGGAGGTTCACCAAAGCAACTCTAGAACTGCAAGTGGTATCAACGGGGTGCCTGTTGATGACCCTGATTACTTGTATCGGCATCATGAATATACAAGCATGTAAGGGGAACTCTAAAACACAAACATAAGCTTGAACTGAATAAAAAGGAAGAACATACTCACCTCATCTCAACTCAACTCAATTCAATATAAAAGCAACAATAAAGATGCAGTATAAGGAAAACCTTTAAAGTAGTAAATAACAACTCAATGTATTTAAAAATACAATAATAACTCTTTACTCTTATTTGGGAGATTCTCTAACCGACAACCATCACTATGATCTATGTGATGATACAACGTCTCACCCACGCTAGTAGAACTGTTCTATACCTTTCCGGAGTATAAGACATCCTCAACTAAGTGGATCCACTGAACTATGCTTGAAAACAATAAGGGGTCGTTTGGTAGAGTGTATAAGAATGATGCAAAATATAGTATATTAGTAATGCTTGTATTAGTTATGCTTGCATTAGTTATGATGAAATTTTTTTTATGCAATGTTTAGTTTGGTGTACTAAAAATAAGATGCATTACATACTTTTTTTAGAAAAAATATTTGTTTATAAAAATAACCCTCAACAAATATAGTGGAAAGGATGTAAAAAAAGTTTTTGAGGGCAATTGTGTCTTTAATAATGTTAATGCATGCATTAGAACCCATTGCATTACTAATGCATAGGTAGTAATGCAATCTTCAATACACAATAGAGTGTATTACTAATACAAGCATTAGTTATGCATAGGTTAGAAAAATGAATCAAACAAGGTACTAATAATACATCAAGCTAATGTAAGCAATATTTTCTCCAATACACTCTACCAAATGACCCCTAAGGAATCATCGAAAAAGTATGGCCCTTTATCCATGTTGGCATACATGGTTTATGAGGACTTTGAGTTGTCTGAACTCGTCCCATATTGGTGCTCAATATTACTCCCAATAATAAAGAGGCTGAAATTTATAGTTATTTTTTTTTCTTTTTCTAATCTTCCAAAAATATTGTTGTTCCCTCTTTTCCAATTCTGCAAAATAATATATAAAATATAAAATTTATTATATAAAAATAAAAAATAAATTTCTAAAATGAAATTTAATTAAGCTTAGGAAATATACTAATTAATTAACAAGAGATATATTGATAAATCTGTATATATGAAAAGGATATTTTGGTCTTGAGAAAAATAATTTTTTTTGTTTTAAGAAGCAAAAATTTCTAGCTTCTTCCCAACAACATAATAACTTGTTTCTGCGTCCATTTAAAAGCACTTTTACTATTTACCGAACACTTAATTTTGCAATAAAAGCATTTTTTTTAAAAATAATTAAGTTTTTCTGACCTCCCAACGACAATGTTAAACAGACTCTTAGGCATTGGGCACACTTTTACCACTAAGTTACGGCTCATTACTATTGTTGAGGGTGTCCAAAATACTTAATATATCAATATAAAGTAAGATTTGGCCTATATATATAACGAAATTTTCCGACGAAAGCTATCCAATTGGACACCCTAGAGCAACCGTAGTTCTGCCCCTGCATCTCACCCTCCGAGCCAACTGAGAATTATGTAATTTAATATCATTATCTTTTTATGATTTCCAAATTAGTTTTGCTACACTTTTGAATATTTTAATGAGTATTAGCTCTATCGTCTAGTACAAATAAAAACAAAATATTCACATCAAAATTTAAGCATGTCAAAAGAAATCACCTACTTTTTTCATTAATTATATGATAAAGACGGATGAATGAATTTGACATCCAAAGTCAAATTCACACTAGATATTTTCATTTTAATTCAACTCCAATTACATATAGAGAAGGTGGGTGAACACCTGCCGCTACACGGAGTACAGCACATAGCATTAAATGGAATTATATGGAAGATTGATTCTGAGCTGTTGGTCAATATCACATGCCTAATTTCATAATTTTCAAAGTAGGATTCAAAAAAATCAAACTTTAGGATAATAATAGAGAAAAGGGCTAAAAATATTTTTAAATTATATCAAAACATTTTTATAAATAATTTGATCTAAAACTTTTCACGCTCAAAGTAAAAAACCATGTCACGTCACACGTCTTTGTTTTTGTTCAATTCTGTGCGCGTAGCTCAGTAGGCAGGCAGGTTGT
Organism: Solanum pinnatisectum; assembly: GCA_035578085.1. Taxonomy (NCBI): domain Eukaryota; kingdom Viridiplantae; phylum Streptophyta; class Magnoliopsida; order Solanales; family Solanaceae; genus Solanum; species Solanum pinnatisectum. The sequence continues at coordinate 20,526,870 of CM069077.1, forward strand.
CACTCACGAGTCACGTGCATTAATTTGGGCACGTAAGTCCAATATATGAATCCCAACTCTGCCCCACATGAACAAGATCCATTATGGAGGAAAATGACACATGAGTACATCAAAACCAATCAGGACACCATGTACAATCCTATTTAATATTTTACTAAATCATCAGGGACTTAAAAAAAAAGAGCACCATGTTATTAGCGTATTCATCTAACTTTTTTTGTTTTTAATATCTTATATCATACATGGTTTATTGTGTTTAAGTGACTGCATTCTATGTGATTATTCATTGGATATATACTCTCCACTGCTATGTATTAGCTGTCATATTTTTCGTTTAATTATTATTTTGATCTGCTAAAACCCAAAAGATTTTCGTAAACAAGATATCTACCTAGAAGAGAGAGTGATAAAATTATGATTTTGTCAAAGCTACCATTCACACCCCACCTATATATATATATATATATATAAAAGAAAAGAAAACAGAGTTGAAAGTAAGAAACAAAATGACCAACTTATTCTTCCTCCAATTCCTCCTATTAACCACTGCTTCATCCTTAACTCACATCTCAGCACAGAAAGTTCCACCACCGCCACCGACATCCGCCACAACTCCACCGTCCCGCGAGGCGCAAGAATTCTTGGATGCACATAACAAGGCAAGAAGTGAAGTGGGTGTTGGCCCATTGACATGGAGTCCAATGTTAGCCAAAGAAACTAGCCTTCTTGTTCGTTACCAAAGGGACAAACAAAATTGCAGCTTTGCAAATTTAAGTAATGGCAAATATGGTGGCAATCAATTATGGGCTAGTGGTACGGTGGTGACCCCACGAATGGCTGTCGATTCTTGGGTTGCTGAGAAGAAATTTTATAACTATGAAAATAATTCATGTACAGGGGATGATAAGTGTGGAGTTTATACACAAGTTGTTTGGAAGAAATCGACAGAATTGGGTTGTGCGCAAGCTACTTGTTCGAAAGGACCTGCTACTCTTACTGTATGTTTCTATAATCCACCTGGAAATGTAATTGGAGAGAAACCTTATTGATCTGTGATTTTACATGATTTGTAAGGTAACTTTTGTGTATTCAAGTTTGCAGCTTATAATAATAAGTTACTCTGTTCCTTTGCTGGTATTCTCATAATTAGTGCAGGGAGACTAAAATTTAGAATTTAAATTTGATGGTTTCAAACTTTTAGTTTTTAATTCGGAATCCATTACATGAAACTACAAATTCAAAAATTTAGTATTTGTTGAAATTTCAATAAATGTCGTGTATATCAAGGTGGGGAGCATTTTTACCGAAAACATTGAATTTGTTAAAAGAATGAAAAAGTCCTATAAGGTTTATACAATCTTATTCCTTTGAGCTAACTTTTGAGATTGATTTAGATTTAAGATTCATTTGTTCAACTGTTGTTAGATTGGGACCATCTCCGTTGATGTGGGACCCCAATGAAATTTGATGAGGTGGGGTGCTAAAAGAATGAAATTTCTTTACAGAATTCAGTTAAACTTACTGAATGTAGAGAGAGATCTAGCATATCGACACAAAGGTACATTTGAATCCATTAGTTTCAACGTAGAGCATAAATATATATTTAAAACTTCATGAGATTGCAACAAATAATAGATATGAACTCATAACTGAGTGGAGCGAGGGGCTTTAGAGGGAAAAGTTTTAATTGAAGTGCAGGCGAAGCTCTTCTCTTTACATTCAAGTGGCTTTCATTCCTCAGAAAGGGTTAGAAAGCATCAGTTCTCATAGCAAAGATATCATAGGTTCAATGCTAAGACTCGTAAGTGTTGCCCCATAAAACATAAATCCTGAATCCACCTCTGATTGAATTTACCTGATATCAGCGCCTTTGACCAGTGACAACCAAGAATCGTAATGTAAGGAGGAGGTTGGGATTAAGATGTAGTTGATTGATGCAACCACACCAACAACAAATGTGAATCTGAATAACGTGAAAAAAATGAAGCCAAAGAATGATGTTAACAAAACACAGATTGTAGGCATTCTTCAGTCCAATCCTCCATTCTAACTCCAAAATTTGTATGCAGTTATACAGAAGAGAGAAAAGGAAATAAGTTCCCTCTGAAAAGGAAAACATAAAAGAAAAAGAGAGGTCTCACAAAACAATCTTTTCCCCCTTTTCCCACTCTGAATAATTCCACATGAGATAAACAATGATTTCACTTAGCCTTAACGAGACTCGAATTCACAACCTATTGGTTCGAGGTCGAAGTGGCTTACTACTAATCAAATATCTATAAGCACATAGACATGCTTTAACACACCATTAAACTAGACATTTCACCAGCTCCTTCATGATCAGATACCGGAAAGCAAAATTATGAGGTTCATATTCGATGTTCTTGTGAGAATTCTTCTGCTGAATCTTCTCTATGCTTCTTGTAAGAGATTCAGGTAAATATTTCTGGATCATCTCTAAAACACCAGCAGGAAGTAGGCCAGAATCTTTAGCAAAGGACTCCACAACTTTTGGCAAAACAACTTTCTGATCCTTCTTCAGACCAAAAGTTGCTCTAATGTATTCTTCTTTCGCTGCTTCTAGCTCCTGAAACACTCTCTTCGGTGTATAAACTCGTACCTGACAATGGAAACGTTTGCCCCGTGAGACAATCAAATGTCATAACTGTTCATCAAGTCCTGATGTTAATTTCTAGCCTTGTAAAAAGATATTGCAGCAATGTTCAATGTCATGTAATTCAATTATTATTGAATGTAAGGAAAAATGGTAATCGCAAACTTTAAGGAGAAAGGAAGATTATGGACAATACCGCAGGATCTGAATGATTGCCTGAGCAGAGTGCAAAGTGCAGAAGGGGTTCTGGATGTTCAATAGCATAGGTTCGTCTTTCATCGCCTGCCTTGAATTTTTCCCTAGAAGAAAGTAACAAGCGAAGCCACTGCAATACAAGTACCAAATTTGAGATGCCAACTATGAAAGACTAGTAAAACGAGACATGTAGGGATCAGAAAGTACTAGGCATGAGTATCGATCACTTTATATGAATACAATAGGGAGAAGATTTTTACAAGAACAAGCAGATCCTTAGATGCTTTTGCGAGATTCTCAAATAAAGTTGGTTCGGGAACTAACACAACTACTTCTAGAGGTTTTGTGTAGTAAAGAACATAGTTGCTGAATATGCAATTTAAGCAGAAATGCATGTATGATAGGAAACTATTTTAGAGGTGTACCTTTCCTGGATTAGACACCCGACATCCCAAGATAGAGTTCTGAATCACATTCGCACTGACTACATGACCACTGACATTATAGGCAGCCTGGATTAAGTTAAAAAGTAAGACAAAATCTACCTAACAACTCTTGGCCAAAGAAATAAGTTTGTCTCACTAACCTTCAAGAGTAGATAAACTCTCTTCACATTCTTTTGCGGAATGCCATAAGATAAAAATGCCTAGATAGGAATAGTTGAAAAACATCGTAAGCTCAGAGTGGATAGGGAACTTCACAGATTTCTTAACCTATAATTCTGAAAGTTTAATCAAGAAGGATAATTACATGCATCACCAAGGCATTATGTATGTTAATCCAGAATGCTAGCTTTTCTTCATGACTCAATTTTCCCGGATCTATCACTTCCAGGCGAGAAACAATTGGCCTGCAATATAAAACATTATTGTGCATTTTACAGCAAGAAATTGCTATAGTACGTCCCACAAGATGCCTGAATCTCAGATTTCCTTACCTGAAATTTTGCAACAAAGGCTCAATATCACCTTGGTTGTGACTATCTTTATATATACATTGTACTTCAACCATTGAGCTGTAAGGTACACTGAACTCCTTCAATCCTTCCACATGAAAAGGATTGTCTCGAACATCAAACGATGAATCTTTCCTTGATCCTGGGCTCCATATGTCACATTGGTCTTTCGTAGATAAGGCACTCATTGATGAAATGGATGAGGTTGGCGAGAGACACGGATTTGCAAGTGGAGGATCAGCAAGTTTGCAATAGATGGTGCACATGCACCTTACCATGTCCTCAGACAACTTGTTTGGTGTCTCTGGAACATGATCAGAAATACAGGTGCCAAGATGCTCCGCCAAACTGATTAAATTTGAAGAAGAATTCTGCGCGTACTGCAAATAACCAATTAAAAGTAAAACTCTTAATTCTCCACTTTTCATTGTTCTGCCATAGCGAAAATCATGACACTATAACATGGATAGATACCAAAGTAATATCTAATCATTTCCCTTTTCATCAAAAAGGAAAAAGGGCAGTAAAAACTTATCTCTGATACAACATACCTCCATCATAGATGAAGGTTGAGATTGACAAGCACGCAAAGCTTTGCCTGGTATATCCCCTGTTGTGGAAGCTCTCTTTGACAAATCCGAATGTTGAGTTAGTGAGGAACGACTTCGATGGACCACAGATTCTCTAACTCTGTCTTCTGTTGTGCTAGTTGTTTCTTTCCATGGATTTGACACTGACTGTCTATCAGGCTGAGCACAAGAATTTGTCCTTCTCACTTTAGTATAAGATTTAGAAAATCGAAGGCACCTTCTCATTTTGGTATACATAGGAGATTTTAGTATATCATCTCTTGTGGGAGAATACAAGGATGAGCTCTGTTGATCACATGCTCTTTTACTATATAACGAAAGAAGATACTGCTCCAAACGCCCTTTTTCCGACTCTAGTACTGCAATTTCTCTAATCAGTTCTGTAGTTGGCTGGATTCAATTGAAAAAGACACATGACCAACACAGAAGGTATTAAAAACAACACAAAAAAAAAAGAAAGAAAAGCTCAATTTTGACAAGAATAACCATGAGTGCGACGGCGAAAAAAATTATGGCAAATTTACAATACAGTATGTGAGCTTTACACTAGTTATGTTACTTCACAAGGAGATGTAAGAAGTTTGAAATGCTTAAATTTACACAAACTACTATCGGAATCTCTAAACTTATTCCAGGTAGAAGTAACCAGAATAATATGTCATACTATAGTATGTCATTAAGGCTACAAGGAACAGGAGGAGATACCTCAGGCATTGAGATCGTCGGAGTGATGTTTTGCGAGAAAGATTCATATCCCAATGCTTTCTCTAGAGAACGTCGAACTGTGAGTTGGTGCTCTAATCTTCCCTCGAGTTGCATTATCTGTAAAATAGTTAAGTTTTCGACCAATTTTTACATTAATAGTCTGTTGAACCAACTAGAATTCACAGTTTCATCATCTCAATTTTCTTACCTCTTCCTTCAAAGAACTTTCGACTTCCTCAAATGACTGCTTCTTCTTGCTCTTACTACAGTCATTTCTATCACCCTTATCCTAGACAAAAAAACAAACATATATATCCTCAAATGTCCAAAATGCTTGGTATTACTAAGGCGTGTTCGTTGTTCATTTTCCTTCCTTTATCTTTGAGAGAAATTTGAAACATTAGGCAAATTGTTTGATGAGGTAAAAACAAATTTTAAAGTGCACAAGGAAGAAAAACTACAATGCAAGTTAGGATGCAAGTAAGTATCAAAAGTTCATGATGAGTCCAACAAAAAGTGTAACTTTTTTGTCACATTTTGCTATGAAAGCTCTAATATAAAAACAGGATGAACACATGGAAGCTTCCTTACCAAGTTCAATTGATTAGAGTCCTCTACAGAATGATCCACATTGTCTTTGAATCCGCATGTATACGGGAAACTGCATTCGTGAAGATCAAATAGTAAAGAAAATGTTACAAAATCATACTAGCATAGAAGATTAAGCTAAAAAAAACTTTTCTGGAGTACAAAATGGCTCCTACTATAAACAAACTTCATACAAAAAACTAAAACAAAATTAACAAGAGAAAATAACAAAAGCCCTTCAATTTTCATTTTTCCATTTTTGCTACAAAACCTTTGAACTTTTGCTTTTTAAGACCAACTCCAATGAAATTGAATCAAGAAAATTGCAACTTAGAGAAATCCCAAACACAAAAAACAGAGAAGCGAGATTACAAAATACTACTCTCTGTCTCAATTTATGTGATATCATTAGGATTTTAGAGTCTAACAACTTTAATTTTGATCGTGACTTATAATAATTAACAATTCAAAATATTTAAAAGACATAAGAAAAAACCACATACATAAGGAAAACTAGTTGGACTCTCGAAAACAGAATGGTGCCACGTAAATTAAGACAAAGGAATTATACGTACAATAGCAAGAAGAAGAAATCGAAAGGTTACCTCTTTGAACGCTTGTGCATTTTATCTTTCTCCAACACCCTTTTCTCAACTTCTTTTCAAGAACTAACCTGAAAACTTGCCATGAACATATATATTCTGAACTTTCAACACTAAAAAAACTTGCAAATACACAAAATAACAGCCAAGAAAAGGCAACTCTTTTGAAAAAGAATTAAAGTAAGTGGTGCATATATACTCTTCTGCTCCAAAAAAATCTGTTACAGGCAGAGTCCCAATACACAAGCTTTTTGGTAGTAAAGGTGAAGGAACTAAACTTTTTCAACAAAGAGCACATTAAATCTACTAAGTACAACACCTCCAAAAGCAAAAATCTTTACTTGATTACAAGGAAAGTCCTTTAAAGTGATGGCCGAATAATGAAGAGCAAATTAATACTATAACTTTACAAGAAATTGATGCAAAAAAAAAAAAGAAAAAAAAAAGAAGAAATAAATTAATGACAGCTTATAATTGGATTACTAATTTAAGTTGACAAATACTGTAAATTATTGGGAGTAGTATAAATTGAGTCATGGGGCTAGTGACAAGTGACAACAATGTTAGTAAACCATCCTAAGTTGGGGTTAAAAACAGTATATATATACCTGTTTGGCATACTTTATTTTTTAGTTAATTTTTAGAAAACCGTCTCTTCATTTTTAATAACTCTTTTACTGTGAAATAGTTAAGACCATAAGATTATAAAATATTTTGGTACATTGTATTTCTAATTTAAGATTATAATATTTAAAAAATTATTTTTTTTACTTTTTAAAATTCTATGTAAAATAAAAAAATAGAGGAATAAATTATAACAGGTCTAATTAGCATGTCTGAGGCCTTACCTTCGTTGGAAATTTGTGTTTTTTTAGTTTTATATTTTGAGACAATTAACAGAAAGTTTGTATGCTTGAAAATTAGAGGTCTACTGAGTCCTGACACACTTGAACAAGTGTTTCATGTAGATCCAACAACTCAATAAATTAAGACTATATATTATATGTGCAAGTGTGTATAATTCAAGCTTATTATAACCACTATTTATAAGGAATAGCATCTCATCAAAGCTTAAACAATAGATATCTTTTTATTTGCTACTTATGGTTTTATCCAAAATATCATGCTTATGCATAACTGAAAATCAACTAAGAAAAAAATTATTATGATTTGTTAAATTAATTTTAATCAAATATAAATAGTGTATTTTTTCGCTGAAGAGAGCTTGGATGAACCCTTCGACGCTACCTAGCTCAGCCCTTGTCCTAGAAGGTCTAGCTAGAGACAATCGATGCAATTTAAAAGTTTCGAGAAATCAATCACAAAATTGATCAGTCGTTACATATATATCTATATGAAAATCAGTTTAATTTTTTATTAGTCTTCTACTTGAGGTCCCGAATTCACAAATTTCTTCTATATATAAAATTGAATTTAAAGAAGAATCAAATGTAACAAAATTGATCAGTCACTACACGTATATATCTATTTGTAAAATACAATTTTATGAAGGTGTGCTTATCATTCACGAGACATCAAAGAACACTTACCTAGCCCTAGGATGAGAGGAGAAGGGTTCTGGAGCTCTTGAAATCGAGTGAAATGAGAATAGGTCAAATTTTACGTATTTATAGAAGCTGTCAGAGATCATTTACGGCCATTCATGTTTGGACCGTATATCGAACATGTATGTGGGCCGTAAATGGACAAGCCTTCTTAAAATCTAAAATTTGAATCTTGTAAATAAGATATGTTAGATGTCATAAGAAGTAAATATAATTTGATAGCATAAACATGATTTAAATTAAGAAGTATATATTACCTAATTAATCTCCATCACAATTGAGATCTAAATCTTGTAAGTTAAAGCAATTTTGGAATACCTTTATTGTCATTTTATACTCTCTCAAGGGGATCTATGTATACGGGTGGGCTGTCATCGCATCGAAATGTTTTGATTAAAACTATATATATATATATATATATATATATAATGTATAAACGTAGTGCCAGTGGTGTAGAAGCTTATATATGTATTATACTTGTGGATGCGAGTGTGTGTTAGAAGCTTATTGCTTACTTGGGGGGGTCAAAAGTTTAAACTCAATTTGGACAAATTTTTTGACAAAACATAGCAAGCCCTTTATTGTTAAAAGAGAAAATGGTCTAAAACCCCCCATCCCCACCCCCAAACATATATCCGAAATCTCAACTACACACTCCAACTTTACGGGTGTCCTATTACCCACCTGAACTTTATATTTTTCTATTTTATACACACCTGAACATATTAAAAGTATAATATATACCCCCTTAAAATCTCACACCCAGATTTATATCAAAAAGTAAATGACACGCGCTTGCCACATAATTTACCTTTTCAAACATTAAAAAAATATTATTTTTTCCTTTATTCTAATTTTCCTTTTATAATATCCTTCTTCTCTTTCCTTTCTTGCTCCATTTTTTTTTTACTTTGACCAAATTATTTTTCAAACTAACGAAGCAAGCTTAAATTTAGAAGTCATTGAGTGAAATTTTCTTCATAAACCTTCTTAACATCTGAAAATTCATCCTTGGGTTGAATGGAAAATTAGTGATGAACACAAAAAGAGTGTTAGTGTTCAATATTTGGAGACTTCAAAATTTGATTTTTCAAAGTGGGTTTTGGATTTTGGTTGAAATTATTGAGAGCTTAGCAACTTTAAAAATGAACGCGGCGATTCACGATGGAGGTAGATGGCGATTGACGGCGCGAGCGGCAACTTGGTGGTGGAGTTGAGGCCGCCGGTGTTGCTCCAGTGAAGAGAAAACAAAAAGAGAAAAAAAAGGTAAAAAGAAAAAATAAAACAAAAACAACAAGGAAACTTAAATCTATAAAGACAAAAAATAAGATTTGAAGCTTGAAATCTATAAATCGGATTGTGAGTAATTGTGAGACAAATTATGAAAATGTATTAGAAGATGGGTGAGGAGATGGGGCTGCCATAGTGGTTCAACAGTGGTGATGGAGATGTATAGGTAGGGAGGGTGTTGAGTGATGAGAGAGAGAGGGCACGAAAAATGATAAAGGAAAAAGAAATGAAAAAAGTAAAGAAAATAAAATTAAAGGTAAAAGTTGGAAAATGTATTTAACAAAAAGTTAAAATATTTTGAAATTTTTTTTTGATCAGTTCTTTATATCTCAAACATCTTTAAGAGAGTGAATACACTCTCTGTGCCATGTCAGCATTTAAGGTGCATTAATTCCATTTTAAAATAGTTTAAGGGGGTAATAGGACACTCGTAAAATATAAATGTGTAGTTTGAATTTCGGTTATAGGTTTGGGGGGGGGGGGGGGGGGTTTAGACCATTTTCTCTTGTTAAAAAAAACAATAGAATGGAACCTCGACCTTTAATTAATTATTTGTCCACTTTTAAATTGATTGATCTATTAAAAAAACAATAATTGATATAGTTAATTTACCATTTTGCCTCTATTAATTATGAATTGGATGAATTAAAAATTTAAGATTTTCAACAAGTTTTACATTTTTCAAAGTAATTAATTGAAGGTATAAAAGGTAAAAAAAATTGTCCTTTCTTGATCTGTCAAAATGGACAAGTAATTAAGAACAGCTAAAAAAGAAAAGTGGACAAGTAATTAGGGAGGGAGTATTAATATTCAAATAAATCAATTAATGAGCCAAGATTCTTATATGTTCACATAATTGATGATAAATTATACTCTTTTGGTTCTAATTTACTTAGGCCTCATTTGTTTGCACTTAATAGAGGTCTGAATTTTAATCATTCAATTCAGATTCATCCCATTAAGTGCGTTTGATTTTTCGGTTTGAATCCGAATGATTCAAATTCAACTCATTAAGTTCATTTGTTTCTTTTTTCAAAAAGCCTCTTAATGGACCTAAAAAGGTCTGAACGAATCAGATCTACAGGAGAGTCTTAACATCATTCAGACTTATTTAATAAGTTATAAAATAACATTGTATCGCCTCTCTCGGTCTTTGCGCGACTTTTGCTCTCTCAACTACAAACTTTCTTCCTATCTTTTCTCAATCAAACACCAATTTTTTCCTCTTGAACTGGTAAGTTTTCATAATCTTTACAAGTATTTTTTTTTTATATTAATAATTTTCTTAGGGTGTATTGATGTTTGTCAAGAACACTTGTTGCAATAATATTTTTAGTGTATTGATGTTCATCAAGGTTTTTGAGTGAAAAAATACTATTCATAATTAAAAATAATAACTATGTATATATATTTGAGGTCTCGTATTAGAATTTTGTCGTAGGCCAATAATTTTATTGAAACTCTTTGATATATTATTGTTGTTGAACTAGTTGGTGACAAAAATAATGAAGCTCCTAATAATTCTACATCCCAATCTTCAGTTTCAGCTGGAAAAAGAAGTTTTGGGGAAGAAAAAAAAACTTATTTGTCTGGATTGAAAATTGATGAGAAGATGATTACTGCTTTAGAGTTATTGATTAAAAAATAGTGCACCTACATTTGAAGAATATATGGAAAAATTAGATGGACTTGGATGGGAAGAGTCATTACACAGTACATGTGTTAGTATATTTTGTGAAAGTGTCTGCTACAAAAAAGTATAAATGACGTTAGAGGTTCACAAGTTAGAGAATTGGATTAAGGTTATTGGGGGAAAAAAGATAAGAATTCTTTAGTTTTTCTAATTAGCCAAAACATATGTTAGACGCTGATAATGTGATACCTTATTTATTATTTTTCGACTAGCATCTATCATACTCATTGAACTTTTTGATATTATATTGTGCCTATAAAATATTTTTTATTCGTGATTTTTTTATGCTATGCTTGATGATTATGATATTTTTTTAATCAAAAAGTAATATTTTTTGTTGAAATGATTTTTTATAACATTTTATTAATATAATGTTTGATTTCATATGCACATTCAGATATTGAAAACAAACAACAATCATCCAGCGTTCAGATTTGTAGACCACATCATAATATTCAGATGTGTATTCAGATCTAGACACCTAGCTCTTAATGCAAATCTTAATATTCAGACGTGTATTCAGATTCAGATGTCTTAATCTTAATGAAAACAAATGAGGCCTTAGTGCCTTTCGAATTTCGAGATTCAAATAAGTCTATTTAGATCGTAATTTTTTTATATATCTTTTTTTAAATATTTTGAATTGTCAATTATTATGACTTATAATACTTTTTATATAGTTTAGAAATATATAAATCTCATTTAAAAAAATTGAAGATTCCATGCGTAAATTTTTGGTTCTGCTACTTCTACAAGGTCAGGTGAAAAACAAACATTTTACTATGTTGGCATCGGTGTTCATGAGAAACAGTAAAGAGAAGTTGAGATGTTTAGATATACATTTTTATTTATCGATCCGCTAATAGAAATACCAATTTTGAGTACCTATATAAATAGAGTTAATATCTCAGATGGTCACTCAAATATGTATACTTCTCTCAAAAAGTCACTCAACTTTTAATTTTAACTCAAAAGTCATTCAACTATCAACTCTTCTCTCAGAAAGTCAGTCAACTTTGAATTTTAACTCAAAAGTCACTCAATTATCCACTTTTCTCTCAAAAGTTACTCAATCTATTTAATTGTTATTTTAATTAATTTGCTACCATAAATTGTTTATATAAAAAACCAAAATATTAAAAAATAAAAAATACCATTTAAACCATTTAATATCCACCCACGTGATGTTTTAGCTAAGCGCTTACCCAATTCTGATAAGGCTATAATACTCTCTTAGATTAGCACTGGATCAGCGAATCCTTTAGCTTACAATCCTGCTGCTGCTATTACCTAATGATCCTAAAACAGCTACGTTGCACGGTTTAGTCTTGTTCATCATGGGATCAATTAGATCATGGTGTGGCCCTGCGGCAAACAAAACTTCATATCACGATAATGGGACACTGTCTAAATCTGACCAAGAAATTGAGAAATAATACAGGGGGGAAAATTATGCCATCAAATTCCTTAATTTCCTACATAATATAGAGCTTGAAATTGAGATGCCTAAATTAAAACTTAACTAAAAGAGGAAGAAGAAACATCAATGTAGAACTAGAAAGAAACGCACAAGAGGAGGAAAAATCGATAAAATGGGTCAATGTTATATTTTTAGCGGGTCGGGTCAAGTGAGTGGATCACTAAATGGTTTGAATGGTATTTTTTATTTTTTTAAAATTTTGGTCTTTTATATAAACAATTTATATTAGCAAATTTTAATTAAAATAATAATTTAATAGGGTGAGTGATTTTTTGAGAGAATAGTGGATAGTTGAGTGACTTTTGAAATAAAATTCAAAGTTGAATGACTTTCTGAGAGAAAAGTGCATACTTAAGTGACTTTTGAATTAAAATTAAAAGTTGAGTAACTTTCTGAGAGAAGAGTGCATAGTTGAGTGATCATCTGAGATATTAACTCTATATAAATATATTGGGCAAATATATATATGGTGTCTATTTCTTTTGCTTTGCTGACGCAGTTGTGGAACAGAATATACGTCTTATTCCATATTATCAGAAAACTTTGTTAAATTCTTTTCATGAGACTCAATTCATACCTTTTTTGTTGTGTCTATTCAAGTGTCAAGTCTACAAAACATCTTCTAATAACGTGGTACATAAAAGATACTCCCTTTATTCCATATTAAATTAATGAGAAAGGGTGTAAAAGATCAGTTAATATGAAAAAAAAAAAAAAAAAAAAAAAGATAGTTATAAAGTGTTTAGCCAATAATCAAAATTTGATTTTTAAGCCGCTTCTTCTTTCAACTTTCAAGAAACTCACGGTACTAAAATGGTCAAACAGAGATTAAATAAAAGCAATTCGCACTATAACAAAAATAGTTTTTAACAACAATAAAAATGTATACTAATAAAGAGTTTTTTTCGATATTAGTTAATTATCATTGAATTTAATATCATTATATATAAGGTTTAGGTAAAATCATTGAATTCAATATCACTATATATAAGCTTTAGGTATACATGGGGGTGTACATGACCGAATTGGTTCGGGTTTTTCAAATATCAAACCAAACCATTTGTGTAAAATTTTTAAATTTATAAACCAAACCAAACTAATAAAATTCAGATTTTTTCGGGTTTTTCAACCTCGAGTTGGTTCGGGTTTTTCAAATACCAAACCGAACCATTATGTCGAATTTTTAAATTTATAAATCAAACCAAACTAATAAACCTCGGATTTTTTCAGATTTTTGGATTTTTTCGGGTAAAGCTTCATACAAACATATAATTAACTTGTGCTTCAAATATTTCTTTAGTCAAACCAAAATACAATTATCTAAGGTGTTTCTTAAAAAAAATAACACAAAATATGAGATTAGTACTGATGACACAAAAATAATAATGAAATCATCATATAAAATAAATATTACAAAGTCATAATGAAAATGATCATAATTTAAAAGTACTAAATCATGCTAAAATAAGTTTAATAAGTATTAGTTACATTACTAAATACTTAAGGAGAATTAAAATTAGATTATCTATTTTAACTGTCTAAACCAATGTAAAAATAAAGAACAAATATTCAATATTATTGTTAGTGTTGAATTGATTATTTTTTTTTTGTATTAGTATTAATTTGATTTTGATTTAAGTTTTATTATAATTATCAACATCTATGAACTATAATCTTTATTGGACCACTCCGAATTCTAAGTTTTAAACTTGAAATAATATATTAAAAGATAAAAACTATGAAATGGTATAAGAAATATTTTAAAATAATATCAAAGTAAATATTTTTATGTATAAAATAAAATTTTAAAATTACATATATAATGTCGGGTTGGTTTGGTCTCGGGTTGGTTTTTTTTAGTTAAAATCAAACCAATCCAAATATAGTCGGGTTTTTTTCAAATACCAAACCAAGTCAAACCAAACCACTAGTCGGGTTTTTTTTCGGGTTGACTCGGTTTGCGATTTAGTTCGATTTTCGGTTCAATTCTATACACCCCTAGGTATACATTTACCAAGAGGGTTAATTGCCTCTATAAAAATATTTAGTAACAGTTAAGTTATTATTGTTAATTAATTATCGTTAAATATCATTTTTAGTATAGTGTTTTATGTGCTTTTAGCTAGTCTTGCAACTCCTAAAAAAAATATTGTTCGACTAACATTCGTAGAACAATAGTTGAATCAAGATTTTTACAAAGAGGGTCAAAATATAAAGAAGTAAAGAGATGAAAAGGCCGAAGGGGGTTACATTTATTGTATATACATAAAAATTAATTCTAACTCTATAAATAGTGTAATTTTCTATGAAAGAGAATTTGAATGAATCCCTCGATTCTACCTAGCTCGGACCCTGTCTTGGAAGGTCTATCTAGAGACCATCAATGCAATTTAAAAGTTTCGAGAAATAAATCACAAAATTTAAGAGTGCATCACCAAATTCAATCTAACTGCGGATCAGACAAATTAAAAGTGATACCAATAGACAATAGTACAGTTTGACCTCAAACTTAGTGACGACTAGCTTCACGGACGGAGCTAGTATTTAAAACTGAAATCACAATAAAATTTAATAACTTTAGCCTAAATTTTATAGTTGTGTTCAAAAAATCTGTTAAATATATAAATACTTTATCAAGAATTTAATTTTTTTAAGAAATCATATTTTAGAATCTAGAAAAGGTGGTAATAAATCAAAGAGAAAAGGCTAAAATATGGAATTGAATTTTAAGTAAAGACTTATTTATGTCATTCGTTAAAATTTTAGCGCATCTATGTCATTTTCATTTGAGAAAAGGCTTATCTATGTCATTATTTGTAAACTAAAAATATTTTTGATTTTGCAGCCACTTTTTATACGTGGTCAATTATGACTCGGCCACGTCATTAATTAAATCATCTTTTAAAGGGAAAAGGCTCAATTTCAAATATGTCATCAAACTTTGAGAAAAGACTCATCTATGTCATTTGTTAAAATTTTGACTCATCTATGTGATTTCAATTAATAAATAATGACATGGATGAGTCTTTTCTCAAATAGAAATGACGTAGATGTGCCAACTTTTAACAAATGACATAAATGAGCATTTTCCCAAATAGAAATGACGTAGATTAGTCAAACTTTGAATAAATGACATATTTAAGCCTTTTTCCTAAATCAAATTACTTTATTAAGATGTACTTATATTAATATATGTGACGTAATTAGAGTCGATATGAAATTAAAAAAAAAGGTTTATAGATTTAAATATGTAATACAATGACTCCAAAAGCTTTTCATTAAGAGTAAAAAAAAAAAAAAAAAGACAATTTAAAATTAAATTATTTTAAATAGAAAAATCCATTATTATTTTTATACTAATTTTTTGGTTTTCGATCCTAGATTTGGTATCAGAATCCACATTGGAGCCCCAACTAGATTCGGATATTGCACTCCAAATCCTATTCAGAGGTGGCACTCATAATTAACAGAATTTTCTTCATACCCAAAACTCAAACTCAAGACATAATTAAAAGTAAAATAGTCTCACCACTACACCACAATCCATGTCTTTTTGCACGAATTAAAAGAGAATATATAGTATCACATAAAAAATTGTTGTCTGAGAATTATATAAGTTTCATATCATATACTCCCTCCGTTTCACAAAAAATGATCTAGTTTGACTTGACACGGAGTTTAAGAAAATAAAAAAGACTTTTGAATCTTGTGATCCTAAATTAAAGTTATGTCAAATGTACAAAATTGTCCTTTAATCTTGTGGCCTTAAACATGCCACGTGGAAAACTGAAAATAAAATGTTACCAAAAAAGAAAAAGATCATTCTTTTTGAAACAGACTAAAAAAAAACGACATTCTTTTTGAAACGGAGGGAGTAAGTGAAAATATTGAATGTGAAATAGTGAAGTTCATTACTGACTTTTAAAAGCAACATATGACTGTATGTGACAAAAAGACGCTTGCGATTGCAGACTCGAAAACAAAAGGAGGGAGTTAGACAGTGATGGTTCGATGACTGAAACGAAATCGTAAGCATATGTTATAAGTGGAAAATTAGAAGGTGAAACAATACACTAGTTAAAGGTAATTTCAAGTTCAATGGATTTTTCTATGATTCAATGCTGAAACACTGACTGCAAAGCTCTAAAGCAAAGTACATGAAAAAAAAAAAAAGGTCAATGCCAAAACTACACATGTAAGTTTTTTTGCATGTGGTCAGTTCATGCTTTCTAGGCGTTGTTCTCAAAACCAGAGGCGAACTCGGAATTTGAAGACTTTAGGTGCACCAATATAAACATAGCTCAAATATGGGCTCTAAACTTAACTTAAAATAAAAACAATAAAAAATGATTTTAGTTGGATTCGCACCCTAGTCTCAAAGGTGGTATCTCTAGCTTGTACCAATAGCACAAGAGCACTTCTATGCTTTTCATGGGTGCACTGTTTACTATATCCTAATTTCTACTAGTTTTTCAAAATAGATATACATATATACATATGATTTTTTCAAAAGTTAGCGAATGCACGTACACCCCTCTCCATAGTGTGGGTCCGCCTCCGGTCAAAACTGTGTATATCCCAACAAACATATCCCATTTTTCTTCCATCTTGTAAGCTTACTTTACCTATCAACACTATCGCATCGAACACTTGGATGAACAGGTTAAGTTAACATGGGTCATAATTACTGTAACACATACCTCATTTTCTGTCGGTGCAGAATAACACTTAGACATACTCTATAGTTTGTAATATTACGCATATTACGAGATTTTGGCGCATTCAGATATGTCTAGATACATGTATTTCAAGATATATGGAGTCAAATTTATTTTAGATACATTGTATCAAAGTGGATTTACATATATCTGAAATACATAACAAATCTCACTCGTCTTTCTCCCATATCGCTCACCAAATCACACCAAATACATACAGATACATGTATCATGTGTGATTCACATGTAACTAGATACATAACAAAATCTTGCTAGCTTCATTCCCATCTTGCTTGCCTCTTTCGCTATTTTAGTGTATGTGGTAGCAAAAATACATGTATCTAAATATATCTTTCTCAATATGTGGTAGGAAACTCTTAATTAGTGGTAAAATACGTAATATTTTAAAAGTATAAATAATAATAATAATAACAACAACAACAACAACAACAACAACAACAACAACAACAACAACAATAATAATAATAATAATAATAATAATAATAATAATAATAATAATAATATATGATAGTATATGATAGTGAAGTATGTTTAGTTAGTATTTTATTTTTTTCCCTTAACCAAACATCCCATAGTCTATTAATGGAGGCTAAAGTGTATGATTCATGCTGATATATTTTAATTGTAACATTAGTAATTAATACGACCGTTTTCATGAAAAAAAATTGTATGATAGTGAGCTAATTCTATGATTCAACTCCGTGATTAGTGCTTGCAATACAATTGGAAAAGTTAACTCGACTTAATTTTAAAAAATGTAAGTGTCACGATCTAGACTATCGTGATTGACACCCACACTAATCATTCGGTGGGAGAACCACTACTACAACTCAAACCAAGAAACTAAACCATTTAAGGATACGAAAACAGGAATAATATCTAAAAACCGAAGTTCCGATAAACTTCCAAAAGATCTAACAACTAACAATGCGGAAAAATACACCTAGAACCTGAAAGTCAATGTACCAAAACATCTAACAATGAACCAAAGTCTAAACAAGAAGGGTCACAACCCCAACTAACAACTAATAACTAACTAGAAAAGTCTAAGTCCGAAATATGGACATAGATGAAAGGAGAACTCATGGCAGCCTGGAAGAACTGGTTCTCCCTTGAATTCGAACTATGATCACTGAACTTCTAAACGAGGTCTGTCAATAGCCGCTTGAAGATGTCATGTACTCAACAAAGAAAGAGCAAGTGCAGTATCAGTACATAAGCACAGTGTACTAGTAGGATCACGCGGCTATCCCACTAAGTGTAACATAAGCAAGTCAATACAACATAATAATAACATGCATACACCGAACATATACAATATCGATTATCACATGCTCAACAATATACATTTATAACAAGTCATTAGTCCTCTCATGGAACCCAAACCCAAACTGTTAGCATAGCGGAACGTGGTACCCGATCCAATGTTTATGTCGAAATGTGGCAACCGATCCCATAATTATGCCGGAATGTGGCAACCGATCCCAATTAGTATACCAGAACGCGGTATCCGATCCAATCAACAAACCACAATCACAATCACAAGTACATTCTCAATAATCATACAATCAAGAAGTTATTCATGGCATATAGTTATTCATCTATCTCATTTACAACAAGTGTGATCAATAATGCAACATTCGCATACATACATGTATCATAATGAAGCAAGAACAAACATGCATCCCACAATCATAGAATCACAACCATAACCTACCTCGAAACAAGCTTGAAATCCTAATTAAGAAACTTGATCCTTCCCTTTCCGAATTCATTCCGTTTGTTCTTTGTCTACAAACAATTAATACAATACGAAAATCAATAAACAATCACTAATTACCCGAATTGCTAACAATTCTATGAACCCTAGATCATACCCATAATCCCAAGCACCCAAAATAGGGTTGTTTCCACCATAGAATCTAGATAAAAACCCTCCCCCATCGATAACTACCTATTCTATTACGTTCTACGGATCGAAAAATGGATACGGAGAGTTGAAAGCTTACCTTTAGCCTCAAGAATGGTGGAAAACTGTCAAAAGTTGTCTGGGGTTCGTTCCTTAGCTCTGAAAATTGAAAAGTGTAGAATAAAGACGTTTTGGGGTTTATTTACGACCTTAAGTCGCGTCGAACCCGCCACAGCGGTCCTCACCCCGCTATAGCGGCCCCGACCTGGCGGCAGAAATCTCACCCCAACGGCTTGCAAGGAACCAGTGAGCTATTTTAATAATTCCAAGACCCCCATTTAACCAACGACACTCAGAAAATACCGTTCACTCTAAGATCGATTACGGGAATTCTACTCACCCGAAATCAATTCTGTAAAGTCGTAGGGGGTTTCTTAACGACTTATCTGTCTACTCATGTAATCAAAATCATAAATAAGTCACCCGGTTGTTACCAAATTTCCCTAGACCTTAATGACTCTAATTTTGTCTAAATCTGGACTAGGTTGGGAAATACCAAGTTACTACAAAAAAGTTTTTCGACCCAAAATTTTTCCTCGCTAACTTTTCAATAACGAAAGAACTTGGTCGTTACAATAGATACCAATTGTTGCGCCCCATTTTTCGTAAAACGGATTTTGGTGCACGACCTAACAACTCTTTTGGGCTTTGGGAAGATGAAGAGTCGCCACCTAACGAATTAAGGTGCGTTAGGGCACCTATCTAACCTAACTATGTCTAGCTAAGGTCAACGAACCAGAGATCGGGTAAGGGTTCAAATTACCTCGAGGGGAAGGTGTTAGGCATCCCTCGAGGTCCACAAATGTGGGTCCCGGCCGAATCTCATGCAATTATGTGGGGGTTACAAGTAGCAATTAAGGTCACTTCATTTTATTTATTTGATTTAAATATGCTTGCTATGTGATAATATAATAATAAACAATTAAGATTACTATTTTTTAATTAGTTACCTATGCATGCAAAACTAGATGATAACATAGTAATGACTGAATACGAAACAATTAATGAAGAGATAAGCGAGGAGACAGAAATTACACAAATAAATAGACAAATAAGTTCATTTTTTTTTATTTTAAGCTACCCCAAATAACATAATATAAACACGTAAAGGGGTAAAAGGGGAAGGGAGACTCTGAAGGACTTTACGGATCAGCATTCGACTTTTATTTATTTTCGATAGGCTTCCGTATAGGGACAGACAAAACCAAGGTTTGTCTCTCAAGCCGAGTCGATGTCATCATGTCTGTAGGGCCTAACTACCCCTACCCCACCACCGCATGCTTTTCGTCCTAAAACAAGCGGCCTCACTTAATGTCCAAGAGGCATTGGACTACTATTAGGTTAGTTTTATTCAAATCCTAACAGGCCCGCCTAGACACCAAGCAAAACATATTGGACAACACTTAGCATATACAATTTTCATATTGGCCTCTTAAGTTTTATTAACATGCTAGCAAACACACATAATTGGTGAAAGGTTTCATGCTAAGTGAGTGCACATAAACAAGCATTATAACAATATGCATTGAATTTAAAGAGCAGAAAACTATTATAAGTACAGAAAGTAATTAATCAGGGTTATTAACTGATTTTATCAAGGGCAGAATGTAGTTTCAGAACACAAATTTTTTTTTCTTAATTACTGGTCAGATTAAGTCATACTAGTTAAAATAAGCTCAAATAAGGGCAAAAATTATTAAAAAAAAAGAAGCAGTGGCAGATTACGATTTTTAACTGATATTAAGGGTGACAGAAAATATGCATAGCAGATTATTTCGGTTGTTTAGCATGCTGGAAATTATTTAATCTGATTAATTAACATGGATTTTATTTATTTGAGTCCTATAGGCATGACTTCTAAGTGGCAGAAAATATGCACATCAAAATTTAATTAAATCACATAACATGCTGAAAATTATTTAATCTGATGAATTAACATTGGTTTTATTTATTTGAGTCCTATAGGCATGATTTCTAAGTGTGAACATGCTGAAATTATTATTGATCTAATATGCATGATTTCAGATATAATAGTTGTTTAAAACCTATAGGCAAGATCTTCTAAACCCCCAAATGTCCTAAGTAAATTAAACTTTATGAGCGTAACTTCTGAATACAAATACTGACAATATTCAGAAATCTATATGCATGACATTCTACAATCATTAAAATTTAAACTACTGATATGCTGAAATTCTAGACGGATTTCAGATTTAAGTTTTATAAACATGATATCAACCTATTAATAATAACATTCATTAAACACTTAGACAAATCTCAAAGGCCCATTTTATCAATATACTATGGTGAGAAATCTAAATCTTAAACAACTAGATGGATTTCGTAATGAGTGTTCAAATGATGAAACAAACTGCATCACATAATGGTCAATTTTAGAATAAAGGCTGTTTTGGGCGGACTTATATAAAGATGTGGCCATTAGCATGTTTTAACGTTCCAAGCAGAGACGCATTTTAGCGATCACACATAATAAATAATCAAAAGAACAGCTAGCACGTAATTCCCCCTCCCCCTAGGCGATCCCCAAAGTTATATCATATATAAGAAAGTTAGAGTTATTACACGATTATTACAAACCGAAATAAATACAAATAAAACAAAATAAGTAATCTCGTCTCATGACAATTCTTTGAATTGAACTTCTTATTCCTGTTCAACACCTGTTTAACATAATAGCATCCCACACAAGATCATAGCATGATAATAACTAATTGATACACATAAAAGCAAATCATGGCAAAACACCCGAATTTAACACAATCACAAAAATCACACATTGTAAGGAAGGAATAGAAGACTAACCTGGATGCTTCCTTTATTTATTTCACACAATCAAAATACATAACAAATGATGCAAGCTAAAATTAAACTAATGGAAAAGAAAGCTAACCAGTTATGCAGATTTATTAATCAGCAATGAAGACCAAATTATTCTAATATTCGACCCGAACACAGCAAAACAGCAACAGCGGAAAACAGAGGCACTTTGAAGAATTTTTACCGAAAGAACTATATTCTTTTTTTTTTTTTTAGAGTAGGGAGTAGATATATTTTTTTTTAAGCCAAAGTTGGATGTCAGAGTCTGTCTAGAATAAGAAGAATGAGGGAATTTATATAGTGAATAAAGGCAGGTCAGAAAAAGGAAAACAAAAAGTTAATCAGTCGTGAGCCAATTTTTCAAAATATTATTTCCTTTTGTAAATAAGAGCCAATCAGTAGATACATTTATTTTATTTATTTATTTATTACCTCAATCAATCAAACCAATTACCAAATAAAAACTAAGTAAGAAATCAGTCTCACTTTTAAAATAAGGTAAATAGAATCAGGTAATTGAAATACACAAGGAAAGAGAGTATAATTCTAGATTATAAAATTACAACCTCAATCAAATATAATATCCCAAAATTCTTTGCACGTCAATCACAACTCCATCATAGAGGATGATAAAATATACTTACCATAATCGACATCAATTAAAGGTTCAAATTAAACCACAATTAAGCTATTATTCAAAATAAAGGACGGGATTGATAAAATATTTAATTTCTTTGTTTCAAAGAATAGCTGAGGCACACTTATTTTTATTTTTTTACCGAATATGATCCACTACGCAAGATATTAAAGTTATAGTACAGTAAGCACTGGCCAGCACCCAAATCAATAATTACCTTAGTCAAATATTTGCCTAATACTATATTGCCATCAATAAACAAGAAATCAGTCAATATAGATTTTAAAGGAATGAGGGATCAATTTTCAGCATTATGAATTAATAGACACAAAATCAGCACTAAAATTTATAAGGAAAAGAAATATACCTGCTTTAACTCAATTTCGAACTTACCATAGGTAGAGGAGTCCAGAAATTTACGCCAAGCTAATTATGCATATCAATAAGGTTACTGAAAGGGAGTCTAAATCACGGTAAATAGGCCTTTTGACCAGGCAATTAACATCTTTAAAGGGTCTTAGCAAATATGATTCCCTAATTAGTAAATTAATGACACCACATACATTAAGGCGCTATTAAGCACAGATAACATTGGCTCTTAATTCACTAAGATAAAATCATGATTTCAAAGTTAATTCACCAAGTACAAAATACAAGAAAAATGACAAGCAGGCTATCAGTTAAAAATTGATTCTCATGGATTTAGGGCAGATTAGTCACAAGTAGGAGCAACGATCGATCATTTAAAATAGAGAAATCAAAATCGAATATGCTTTTTTTTTCAGAGGACCAAGAACCAGCAAGTAACAATTATACAGATCAAACAGGAAGTAGACATGAGACCCAATGTTGCTTGAGATAACTAAAGAATCAAAAATAGAACTGTAATAGTATATAAAAAAATAATCGGACTTACCTGGACGGATCTGTTGAGATCCGTCCTCAAAACGACCCCACGAACCTTGGTACTATGCCGAAACTCGTTGTTTATTCATATTTTAGCTGTTGCGCGTGGTTTGCTCGATGGTTTTCGCCAGATCTGCTGGTGGCGTCGTCCGTCATCTTTGGCCATTTCGCTGGAGAAGTTCTCGCCGGAGCTCGATCTTCTGCTGCTGATGGGTCCGCCGATGGGAGGCGATCTGTTGCTCGCCTAGAGCCATTATTGCTGTCCGGATCTCGCCGTGGTTGGTTGAAGCGCCGTCGCGATTGTTGGCCGTGATTGTCGCCGGTTCTGCGGTCCGGTCGAGGAGAAGAAGAGAAAGGCGAGGAGGAGAGGAGAAGGGAGAACAATGCCGGAGTGCTGGCGGAGCTGGATGAGACGATGAGGAAGGTGTTGCCGCCTCAGTCTTCGCCGCCATCGTTCTCGTGGCATTCTTTGTTGGTTGGAGAGAAATGAAAAAGAGAGAAGGCAGCGGATCCTTTGAGAGAGAGGAAAAGTGAAAAATGCTTTAGGGTTAGGGGTCTTGGATTAGAAATAGGAAAGAGGAGATTAGATCTCAGCCGTCGGAAATGAGCGGTCAGGATTGAATAGAGCGAGATTAAAGGTTAGGATTAAAAGATAGACTTTTAGGAATTGAATTGGAATGGCCAAAATTGAAATAAAAATTGGCCAGAATTGAAATAAAGATGGCTATAATTGAAATGTCAATTTGAATTGGATTGGCTAGAGTCGAAATTAATTGAATAAGAAAAGGCTAGAATTGAAATAAAATTTGAATAGAATGGGCTGAAATTTAAATAATTAGAGGAAATTTAAGAAATGCTATTCAATTAATAAAAAATACTACATGTATTAAAATATTTTCATAAAATTAAACATAAATAGATTTTAAAAATATTTGAATAAAATAATTATTTCGAATTAACTATTGATAAAATAATTTGATAATAATTATAATAAATTTTGAAATCATGCGTACTAAACATATAATTTTAAGACGAAATTGATTACAAAATTAAACTAGAAATATATTTTTTTTAAAATACGTGTTTAATCGAATAGCATTCCAAAAATGATTAAAGGTCGGTCAAAGTTGGGTGTCAACAGCTGCCCCTTGGTTGCTTGGCGATGAAGAATGAATTGTCGGGCAACCAACGTTGACTTAGTGGCTGATTTTGGTCCGACCGTCGAGATATGCCGATGGGATCAATTGAAATAATAAAAGGTTGGAAAGGGGTACGACGGAGACTTTGGTGTTAAGTCGCCTACATATCTCTGGTTATACGAGAATCAGGTCGTGTGTAGTTCTAGATTCAGGAGCAAACGAAACTCCTAAAAATTGCAAAGGTGATACGATATTCGAACAGGACCGATAGTAGCTTGAATGGATAGGATTAGAATAGCGAGAAAGGGGTGACAGGCAGATTTCCGATTGAAGAATCCAATGAACAGGAGCCAAGGGCTAAATGAAAACTGTAAAATGAATAACAAGGGCATCGTTATAAGAAAATCGTAGCTGAGAGGGCAATTGATCTTATCTGCAATATGTCAGTCTCTGCAAATATGTAGCTAGTAATAGAAAGATTATAGCATATATATAGATCAAATAGACGATATATGTAAACATGATGCAATTTCCCATATCGACCATGATGTTTGCCTTAAGACTATGAAAATGATGTCTTAGGCTATGATGTATAGGGCCATGATACGTGAAATTATATCCTCAGGTCATGAAAAATGTGTCTGTGGGCCATGAAAAATGATGCCTTTAGACTATGACACCTTTGGATCATGATAAGCAGAAAGTAAATCCTTAGGCCATGATATGATGTCCGCGGGCCATGAAAATGATGGCTTTAGACCATGACGCCTTAGGAACATAAGTAATGAGTAAAGAAAGCATATCTGTAATTCGGGCATCAATTGATACTTGTAATTTGATTTGAATCTCTTCGGGTACATGTAATTCTCGGGCATATGCAATATTGGGGCATAATGCAGTCTTCGGGCACGATGCAATTCGGGCATATGCAATAATGCAATCTCGAGCTCAATGCAGTATTCGGGCTTGATGCAATAGCGGGCACATGCAATAATGCAATCTCGAGCTCAATGCAGTCTTCGGGCACAATGCAATAGCGGGCACATGCAACAATGCATTATCGGGCTCAATACAGTCTTCGGGCACATGCAATAATGCAATCTCGGGCTCAATGCAGTCTTCGGGCTCGATGCAATAGCGGGCACATGCAATAATGCAATCTCGAGCTCAATGCAATCTTCGGGCACGATGCAATAGCGGGCACATGCAATAATGCAATCTCGGGATCAATGCAGTCTTCGGGCACGATGCAATAGAGGGCACATGCAATAATGCAATCTCGAGCTCAATGCAGTCATCGCAGTTGATTGAAGGCATAAAACATCTTGGTCATTCGCCTAGTTGGAAGGGTCGAGTGCCATTTGTCAGCGAAATTTGATTTCAGAGCATTGTAGCTTGACCCTTCGTCGTGGTGTGGAAGTTGCTTCTTGTATATGTACCTGTCTTTTTTGCATTCAAAGAAAATAGTGAGTTTAAAATAGGGCGGTTGATCTGTTCCGACCGTTGTGCTTCCTTTGGCTCGCCATCCAGACCTTTCCAGGCACTTGCTTTGGGAGAGAGTATAAATAGAATGAGAGAGAGTTTTTGAAAAGCTTTTTTTGAAAATATTAATTCGTAAAAAAATAATGTCGAATCTTTGACCATGGCACAATTTGAGACTTTACATCATCTAACCCAACAGCGTTCAAAATTTGTTCCAGTAGCCCTTCTGTCATTCTGATCTTTGTCGTAGATCGTATCTCGATTGCTGTGAATTTTTTAGATCCTCTCAAAAATTCTACCCCAGTCTTGATGTGTGCGGAAAACGCTCGTTGAAAGAATTTTTGAGACCCCCTCAAAAATTATGCCCTAGTTACGTAATCAAAGGGGAAAATGAAGTTTTTATTTATGGTAAGACCGAACTCCAAAGGAGCGCCTAGTATCCCCTCTTAAACAGGAATCAGGTCTGACGTAGTTCCAAATTACAGAGCAAAAGAGCATGAAACAAACTTAGATGTAATATCTCTTCACAGCATCTGAGTTGATAGGTTTAGGCCAAACTTCTCCATCCATTTCAGCAAGTATGAGGGCTCCGCCTGTCAATACCTGAGAGACTATGTATGGACCTTGCCAGTTTGGTGAGAATTTACCCTTTGCTTCATCTTGATTTGGGAAAATCCGTTTCAGAACTAGTTGCCCAGGTGAGAAATGTCTGGGTCTAACCTTCTTGTTGAAAGCTCTGGCCATTCTATTCTGATAGAGCTGACCATGACAAATGGCGTTAATCCTCCTTCCATCTATTAATGCTAGATTCTCCGACCGAACTTATATCCATTCAGCATCACTCAACTCTGCTTCCTGAATAATCCTTAGAGATGGTATCTCTCCTTCAGCGGGTATCACAGCATCATTACCATATACTAGAAAATAAGGCGTAGCCCCAGTAGAAGTTCTGATGGTGGTACGATATCCTAACAATGCAAAAGGTAGCTTCTCATGCCAATGCTTGTGATTATCGATCATCTTGCGCAATATTCTCTTGATGTTCTTGTTTGCAGCTTCGATCGCTCCATTCATCTGTGGTCTGTATGCTGTAGAATTTCGATGGTTGATCTTGAACTTTTCACACAATGACCTCATCAAATCACTATCTAGGTTGGTTCCGTTGTCAGTAATGATTGACTCAGAAATCCCGAACCTACAGATAATATTGTTTTTGACAAAATCATCCACAATCTTCTTTGTCACTGATTTATGAGAGGTGGCTTCGACCCATTTGGTGAAGTAGTCGATTGCGACCAGAATGAATCTATGTCCATTGGATGTTGCAGGCTCGATTGGACCAATGACGTCCATGCCCCAAGCTGCAAAGGGCCAAGGTGAACTAGTAACATGGAGTTCGTTGGGAGGAACTCGAATCATATCTGCATGAGTCTGACATCGATGACATTTCTGAACATAGCGAATACAATCTGTCTCCATAGTTAGCCAAAAATACCCAGACCTCAAAATCTTCTTTGCCAAAGTAAAACTATTCATGTGAGGACCACATGTTCCTGCATGTATCTCTGTAATCAATCTGCTAGCTTCCCCAGCTTTAACGCACCTTAGCAAACCTAAATCGGGAGTCCTCCTATAAAGGAAATATCCGCTTAGAAAGAACTGATTCGCTAACCTCCGAATTGTACGCTTTTGTACACTTGTTGCATCTTCTATATACTCGCCATTCTTCAAATATTCTCGTATGTCATTGTACCAAGGTTTTCCATCAGGCTCTCCCTCAACATGAAAGCAGTATGCTGGTTGCTCATATATATGGATACGAATAGGATCAATATAATTGTGATCAGGATGTTGAATCATGGAAGACAATGTGGCTAAGGCGTCTGTGAATTCATTCTGGATCCTTGGCACATGTTTGAATTCTACCTTGATGAACCCTTTGCACAACCTATGCACACACTCCAAATAAGGTAACAACTTTCAATTTTTGGTAGCCCACTCGCCTCGAACTTGATGAATCAACAAGTCTGAATCTCCTATTATCAGCATTTCCTTGACATCTAAATCAATAGCACGTCGGAGCCCTAATATGCAAGCTTCGTACTCTGCCATATTATTTGAACAAAGGAACCTGAGCTTTGCCGATACCGGATAGTGTTGCCCAGTTGATGAAATCAGGACAGCTCCGATGCCAGATCCACTCAAATTTTTAGCCCAATCAAAGAACATCCTCCAACCATCATATTCTTCAGAGATATCTTCCCCTACGAAAGCTACTTCTTCATCAGGGAAGTAAGTCTTCAGTGGTCTATAATCATCATCTACGGGGTTTTCCGCCATATGATCTGCTAACGCCTGGGCCTTCACTGCTTTTTGTGTAACATATACTATGTCAAACTCGCTCAATAGGATCTGCCATTTTGCTAGTTTTCCTGTAGGCATGGGCTTCTGAAAGATATACTTCAAAGGATCCATCCTCGAGATCAGATAAGTAGTGTACGATGAAAGGTAGTGTCGCAACTTCTGGGCGACCCAAGTTAAAGCACAACAGGTGCGCTCCAATAGAGAGTATCGAGTTTCATATAATGTAAACTTCTTGCTCATGTAATATATCGCCTGCTCCTTCTTTCCTGTTTCATCATGCTGCCCCAGAATGCAGCTGAAAGCATTATCCAGCACTGATATGTATAGCAACAATGGTCTACCAGATTCTGATGGAACCAACACAGGAGGATTGGATAGGTAATCCTTGATCTTATCAAATGCTTGTTGGCATTCATTTGTCCACTTTACCGCAGCATCCTTCTTCAACAACTTGAAAATAGGCTCACAAATAACAGTAGATTATGCTATGAAACGGCTGATGTAATTGAGTCTTCCCAGAAAACTCATTACCTCCTTCTTACTCTTCGGTGGAGGTAAATCACGAATGGCCTTGATTTTCGATGGATCTAATTCAACACCCCAGCGGCTGACAATGAAACCCAGAAGCTTTCCAGCAGGAACCCCAAAGACACACTTTGCAGGATTCAACTTCAAGTTATACTTGTGTAGTCTGGCAAAGAACTTTCGTAGATCATCCAGATGATTTGAACCCTTCTTTGACTTGATGATGACGTCATCCACATAAACTTCAATTTCCTTGTGGATCATGTCATGAAACAAGGTAGTCATTGCCCTCATGTATGTAGCCCCAACATTCTTCAACCCAAAAGGCATTACCTTGTAGTGGTAGACACCCCATGGTGTGATGAAAGCAGTCTTCTCAGCATCGTCTCTGTGCATCTCAATTTGATAATACCCGGCGAAATAATCCACGAATGATTGTGTTTCATGCTTAGCACAATTATCAATCAATATATGTATATTGGGCAATGGAAAATTATCCTTGGGACTAGCTTTATTAAGATCCCGATAATCCACACAAACTCTGACCTTTCCGTCTTTCTTGGGCACCGGAACGACATTTGCAAGCCATGTTGGGTACTTCGTCACTTGAAGGATTCCAGCATCTAATTGCTTTGATATTTCTTCTTTGATTTTCAAACTCAACTCAGGCTTGTATTTTCGGAGCTTCTTACGGGAGGCAAATTTGGATCGATGAGCAACCGGTAAGCAACTATTGAGGTACTTAGCCCTGTCATGTCTGCATAGGACCAGGCGAAAATATCATTATTCTCCATGAGGCACTCGATGTACTCTTTCTTGTCATCTTCCGTCATATGGATGCTTACTCGTGTCTCTTGTATTACCTCTGAATTTCCCAGATTTACCACCTCTGTTTCCACCAAGTTTGGATTGGGCTTTTCCTCGAATTCCTCAACCTTTCTGATTAACTCTTCAGGGACCTCATTTTCCTCAACTTCTTATAAATCGTTAATGTCAAGTTGTACAATCTCATTATATGCCATAGTCTCAGATTCAACATTTTTATAACACATTTTGCTGGAAGAAAGAATAACGCACAAATAAATATAGGATATTAAATATGGGAAAAAATGATTTTATTGATTAAAACTCAAGAGTTTTATAATACTAGCATTTGAAAGCAATAACAAAGAACGGAAATTTAAAAACTGTTTATTGAAAACTTTTTAAAATTTGACAGAAAACTTCTTCCAAAGCTACCCAGATGCCCGACGAGGTCTGGATGGAGTTGAGGTCCAAGTGCTGATGCTGATCTTCGCTTCATTGCTTCCTCTAGGGTCCCCTTTCTCCTCCTCGTTGATCACGACATTGCAGCCTTTTCCTTCTTCCTTGGTCAGAGCCAAACCCTTCATGTCTTCCAGAAGCTCATCCATGATACCACCCATGAAACCTGCTGATCGGAATGATTGGTGCAACGGTGGTATCGGTTTCTTCAATGGATAGTAGCACCCATCTCTAGGTGGTTTCCAATCAAGTCATTCCTCCGTGGTATATTTGTATCCCAGGACAAAGGTGGTTGAATGGCGAACAGGCTGTATAGGTTCAACTATACCTTGCAGATTTGCTCCTAAGCCTTTCCCGAGCTCGAAACCAAACCAGGCCATCATGTCTATGATCTTTTGACTAAACCACGGTCGCATTTCAATGTTGCCCACAACCTCAACTGTATGAAACATCTCACCGTCCAGATTACCCCTTCCTTCTATCGCATATACAGGATGTCCCTTTTCCCCATGGACTACGACTTTCTCATGATCCCATTCAAACTTCAAACATTGATGAAGAGTAGAGGGAACCACTCCAGCCATATGAATCCAAGGGCGACCCAGCAATAAGTTATATGAGGATGGAATGTCTAAGACCTGAAAGGTTATTGGAAAAGTTGCAGGACCAATGAGCATGTCCAAGGTTATCTACCCAATAGTACCCCTCTGAGAGCCATCAAATGCTCTCACATTCATCTTCCATGTCTGGATCTTGGAACTATCCACGCCCAGTCTTGTTAATGCGCTCAGAGGGCAAATATTCAAACCAAAACTTGAATCCACCAAAGCTTTGGTGATAACCTTGTCTTGATATTGAACTGAGATGTACAAAGCCATATTGTGGGTTGTTCCTTCCGGTGGCAACTCATCTTCATGAAAGGATATTCTGTACGCTTCAAAAACTTGCCCAACCATTTGAGCTACTTCTCCATGAGTGATGCTAGATGGGACATAGGCTTCGCCCAAAACCTTCAAAAGAGAGTTCCGATGAGTTTCGGAAGACTTCAGCAACGACAAAATTGATATTTGGGATGGAGTTTTACTCGATTGTTCAACAATAGAGTACTCTTTAGTTTGCACCTTCTTCCAAATACCCTAATCTTCAAGCTCTACAATAGGTGCCTTGGATTTGCTGGAACTTCCCTGTACCAAATTCTCAGAAGTGTAAATTCTTCCGGATCTAGTCACTCCTGCTGCAGTGTCTGCTTCTTCCACTCTCGCTTTTCCCTTTTTGTAGTTCCATGGTACAGCATGGGTATCATATTGGACAGGGGGAGGTGCTCTACAAACGGTGAATGGAGGCTTGGGCATGGAAATCTCGACTTCGAAAGGCATACGCCTTTGCACTATAATTGGCGTCTGGGGGGTAACAGTTGTTTTTTCTAGTTCAAGAACCCAAATTGACTTTTCCCAATCTGAAGTATCATCAGCTTCTACCATGTTGACCTGATGGTTTGGCAGAGGGTTGTTTGCAACATTTGGTGTCGGATCCTTGAGCTGGATAGCCTTGGTATCAATCAGCATCTGAACCTTATCCTTCAGGGCTCTGCAAACTTCAGTAGTGTGTCCCTTCATCCCAGAATGGTAGGCGTAAACCTTGTTAGGGTCATACCATTTTGTACGGACATCCACAGGCAATGCAGGAACTGGGGTCACATAGCCTGCTTCTTTCAGCCTTTCATAAAGCTGGGCTATAGGCTCGGCCAGAGGAGTGTAGTTTTTTGTTGGTCTTTTTTCGTATGGAGGTCTGTTTCGGTAGTTTGGAGTTTAAGTAGGTGGTGGCGTTTGAGTAGGTGGTGGAGTTTGGAAGTAAGTTGGCTAGGGGTTATAGACGGGATATGAAACTGGTTGATACTGGGGAGGAGCATTTTGGTTATATGTAGGTGGTGGAGCTGACGGGTATGGAGTTTGAGGATATGGAGATGGAGGTGGGGTGGTGGCTTGGTACTTATACGGGGTTCTAGTTCCTTAAGCCATCATGACCGTACCTGTTTTCTTCCGATTTTCTGACATCCCACTGGACTGCAGAGCTTTATTAGTGGCTTGTAAGGCCTCTAGGTTGATGATAGTTCCATTTCTTATGCCCTCTTCAATCCTTTCGCCTAATCTGATAATTTCAGCGAAACTTTTCTCAGCTACCAGCATCATTCTATCATAATACTGTGGCTCTTGGGCACAGATGAAATAATCTTTCATCTGAGATTCTTCCATTGGAGGTCTGGCTCTGGCTGCCTCAGACCTCCATCTTATGGCATACTCCCTGAAGGATTCACTGGGCTTCTTCTTCAAGTTTTGGATGTAAAACCAATCAGGTGCATTTTCTATGTTAAACCCAAATCTGTTCATGAAGTCTGTGGCCATGTCTACCCACTCGACCCATTTTCGAGGATCTTGTTCAATATACCATGATAGAGCCTCCCCAGTGAGACTCCTCATAAACAGCTTCATGAGTGTCCTCTCGTCTCTCCCTATCCCTACAAGCTTGTCACAATACATCCGTAGGTGAGCTTTGGGATCTCCCATGCCATTAAACAATTCAAACTTTGGAAGCTTGTATCCTTCCGGCAATTCAATGTCGGGGTGCATACATAAATCTTCGTAGTTCAAACCTCTTATCCTCTTGCTTCCTTCCACATGTTGCACCCTATTGGCCAAGCTATCTAGTTTTTCGGTCAGATTTTTAATCAGAATGTCCTTTTGGGAGGACTCCGATTCATGGTAATTATGAGTCATGGGGGCAGTTTCGACATATATTGGATTGAGGTTGTTACTTCCAGGATTATATGGAGGGTTTGCATTTGGAATTGGTTCTGGAATGGTTGGCTTGGTTTGCTGATGGTAATGGTAAAAAGGGATTTGAGTATGAAGTGGTGGGGGTATATTTGGGTGAGTAGGTTCAGGTTGGGATATATTAATTGGAGGGTTGTTTGGTTGGAGAGAGGAGAATTGTCTGTATTTTCACCGAAATGGGTTCCGAGAGAAACAGACAACTTGGCCAAGTCACGCATATGAGCTACTTCCTCTTCCAACTCGGCAATCTTGCGCTCAAGTCTAAAGACAAGGTCAGTTGGGAGTTGCTCTCCCTCAAAGTTTTCCCCTCTTTCGTTGCTGCTGTTCTTGTCAACCATTTTGCCTTTGTTTCTATAGTCTGTTCTCTGAAGAGGAGGAGAAGGGGGGGTCCCTTTTGATCTTGTATGTGCCAGGGTGAAGAACAGATCAACCTTAGGAATGGGAAAACAATACAATCAACAGAAAACGGTGTTAGGAGGTTAGAGTAAATAATAACACATTGTTTGAAATAAACGCCCTAAATACAAGGAGCCTCGTTGAGCCAGAGGTAGGCCTAACACGACATATAAGTGATGCACAATGATTAATTTAAGCCTTATTTGCCAATTGGAGTTTAGAGTTAGAGAAATAATAAAAAGAACTTCATATATTGAATAATTTCAACTTATTACATCATACTAAAGAAAGAAATAGACTAAAGGGCTAGGGATAACATGGGGGAATAAAAAAATCTAAAAAAATTGATGCTAGTCTCCAATGTTGGGCACGATCTGCTGCTTCATTTCAGGAGTGATCTCGTAGTTGTTGTTGAGAAGGTTGCAAGCCCATCTTCTTCCTCTTTCATCACCAAAGCCTGGAATGCCCTCCTCGCTCAAATCTGCATGCTCCGCGTCCTCCAGAAGCCATACATAATACTCAGGTGTGCAGAAGGGTCGATGCTCTTGAACATCAATAGTCACTACTCTTTCCCACATTTTCAGTATGGTGCCTACTTGTGGAATTTTTGGCCCAAAGTCATATCCATAATGGCTCATATGGGATCGCAGAGGTATCATCTGTATCTGCCCAAACTGTCGGAGAACTCTAAGTGGTGCGTATGGTTGTACGCCATTTAAACCAATGAGCTCAATAAAGTAGACCTCATTACCTCTTATAATGGCACGACGAGGCTTCAACCAGTAATACTTCCATTGAATTTGGGTGGCTGAACGTTCTCTTAAGTACACAAACCAGTCCTCCGTTCCTACGGGGGAAACAAAATATTTCATCCTTGAAGCATGATTGATGATCTTATTTCCCATACTCCCTCTAATAATATCTACCATATTAGCCCTTTGGTAGAAATGCTCCATAGCCCAGAGTTGTAATAAAAAGTTACACCCTTCGAAATATCTTTTGCCTCTAGTACATTTAGTCAATGCCCTTATGATTTCAGCCAATATCATGGGAACTATGGTCTTTCCGCCTCGAGCCAACATTCGAACCACATAAATTAGGCTCGTGTGGATTTTTTCCCTTTCCATAGGGAAAACTAATGAGCCTAAGAGTGCGACAGCGAATGCATTAAGACGATATTTTTCCCATTTTGCCGAAGAACAAGCAAATTCTCTACTAAAGTTTTCATAGCCCTCTAAAAGGTGTTGAGGCCCTTTAGACTATAGGGTGGCTACTAATTATGCGGATTGACACCAAGGGTCAAACCGCCTAGGGCTTATGCATCATGTGTGACCTAAGTAGGATTTTCTAAGAGTTGTTTGACACGGACTAAAGAGGGGTTCTATGCGAAAAGGCTCGTGGTTTCCCGGTAGTAAAACTATCCGTTCCGTCCACGCATGTGCCGACTCTCTATAATTAAGTGTTTGAAGAGAAATGGAGTAGTTGTGAGAGGTGCAAAGGCACAACATCACGGTAACAAAATAAAAAAAAAGGAAGAAGGTCCCAATTGTGGAAGTATGAACGGAATGCCAATTTATTAAAAAAGTAACATTTAGCACGTATTTGAAAAACAGTAACACATAAACAGTTTTATAGAAAGCGATAAATAAATAAATACATAAATATAAAAATCACACAAATAAGGAAAAGGGATAAGGGCGAAACATGGAAATAACTAAACATAAAAATAATATATATAAGGAAAGCAAATAAATATGATAGTCAAATAACAACTAGTAAGGTAACAATCAAACAAACAATGAAATAACCTAAAATACCCACATAAAGCACGAAACACATAATGGTTTGAACCTAGAATCCCCAGCAGAGTCGTCATTCTGTCGCGCCTCGTTTTTCGCAAAACGGGTTTTGGTGCACGACCTAACAACTCTTTTGAGACTTTGGGAAGATGAAGAGTCGCCACCTAACGAATTAAGGTGCGTTAGGGCACCTATCTAACCTAACTATGTCTAGCTAAGGTCAACAAATCAGAGATTGGGTAAGGGTTCAAATTACTTCGAGGGGAAGGTGTTAGGCATCCCTCGAGGTCCACAAATGTGGGTCCCGACCGTATCTCATGCAATTATGTGGGGGTTACAAGTAGCAATTAAGGTCACTTCATTTTATTTATTTGATTTAAATATGCTTGCTAGGTAATAATATAATATTAAACAATTAAGATTACTATTTTTTAATTAGTTACCTATGCATGCAAAACTAGATGATAAACATAGTAATGACTGAATATGAAACAATTAATGAAGAGATAAGCGAAGAGACAGAAATTACACAAATAAATAGACAAATAAGTTCATTTTTTTTTTTTAAGCTACCCCAAATAATATAATATAAACACGTAAAGGGGTAAAAGGGGAAGGGAGACTCTGAAGGACTTTACGGATCAACATTCGACTTTTATTTATTTTCGATAGGCTTCTGTATAGGGATAGACAAAACCAAGGTTTGTCTCTCAAGCCGAGTCGACGTCATCATGTCCGTAGGGCCTAACTACCCCTACCCCACCAACACATGCTTTTCATCCTAAAAGGTGCCTAGCGGCCCCACTTAATGTACAAGAGGCATTGGACTACTATTAGGTTAGTTTTAGACAAATAAAATCCTAACAGGCCCGCCTAGACACCAAGAAAAACATATTGGACAACACTTAGCATATACAATTTTCATATTGGCCTCTTAAGACACACATAATTGGTGAAAGGTTTCATGCTAAGTGAGTGCACATAAACAAGCATTATAACAATATGCATTGAATTTAAAGAGCAGAAAATTATTATAAGTGCAGAAAGTAATTAATCGTTGTTATTAACTGATTTTATCAAGGGCAGAATGTAGTTTCAGAACACAAATTTTTTTTCTTAATTACTAGTCAGATTAAGTCATACTAGTTTAAATAAGCTCAAATAAGGGCAGAAATTATGAAGAAAAAAAAAGAAGCAGTGGCAGATTACGATTTTTAACTGATATTAAGGG
The DNA here is from genome assembly GCA_035578085.1 of Solanum pinnatisectum. Classification (NCBI taxonomy): domain Eukaryota; kingdom Viridiplantae; phylum Streptophyta; class Magnoliopsida; order Solanales; family Solanaceae; genus Solanum; species Solanum pinnatisectum. The sequence goes on from CM069077.1 coordinate 20,563,266, forward strand.
TGGTAGAAAATATGCATAGCAAATTATTCCGATTGTTTAGCATGCTGGAAATTATTTAATCTGATTAATTAACATAGATTTTATTTATTTGAGTCCTATAGGCATGACTTCTAAGTGGCAGAAAATATGCACATCAAAATTTAATTAAATCACATAACATGCTGAAAATTATTTAATCTGATGAATTAACATTGGTTTTATTTATTTGAGTCCTATAGGCATGATTTCTAAGTGTGAACATGCTGAAATTATTATTGATCTAATATGCATGATTTCAGATATAATAGTTGTTTAAAACCTATAGGCAAGATCTTCTAAACCCCCAAATGTCCTAAATATATTAAACTTTATGAGCGTAACTTCTGAATACAAATACTGACAATATTCAGAAATCTATATGCATGACATTCTACAATCATTAAAATTTAAACTACTGATATGCTGAAATTCTAGACGGATTTCAGATTTAAGTTTTATAAACATGATATCAACCTGTTAATAATAACATTCATTAAATACTTAGACAAATCTCAAAGGCCCATTTTATCAATATACTATGGTGAGAAATCTAAATCTTAAATAACTAGATGGATTTCTTAATGAGTGTTCAAATGATGAAACAAACTGCATCACATAATGGTCAATTTTAGAATAAAGGCTGTTTTGGGCGGACTTATATAAAGATGTGGCCATTAGCATGTTTTAACGTTCCAAGCAGAGATGCATTTTAGCGATCACACATAATAAATAATCAAAAGAACAGCTAGCACGTAATTCCCCCTCCCCCTAGGCGATCCCCAAAGTTATATCATATATAAGAGAGTTAGAGTTATTACACGATTATTACAAACCGAAATAAATACAAATAAAACAAAATAAGTAATCTCGTCTCATGACAATTCTTTGAATTGAACTTCTTATTCCTGTTCAACACCTGTTTAACAGAATAGCATCCCACACAAGATCATAGCATGATAATAACTAATTGATACACATAAAAGCAAATCATGGCAAAACACCCGAATTTCACACAATCACAGAAATCACACATTGTAAGAAAGGAATAGAAGACTAACCCGGATGCTTCCTTTATTTATTTCACACAATCAATATACATAACAAATGATGCAAGCTAAAATTAAACTAATGGAAAAGAAAGCTAACTAGTTATGCAGATTTATTAATCAGCAATGAAGACCAAATTATTCGAATATTCGACCCGAACACAGCAAAACAGCAACAGCGGAAAACAGAGGCACTTTGAAGAGTTTTTACCGAAAGAACTATATTCTTTTTCTTTTTTTTTTAGAGTAGAGAGTAGATATATTTTTTTTAAGCCAAAGTTGGATGTCAGAGTCTGTCTAGAATAAGAAGAATGAGGGAATTTATATAGTGAATAAAGGCAGGTCAGAAAAAGGAAAACAAAAAGTTAATCAGTCGTGAGCCAATTTTTCAAAATATTATTTCCTTTTGTAAATAAGAGCCAATCAGTAGATACATTTATTTTATTTATTTATTTATTTATTACCTCAATCAATCAAACCAATTACCAAATAAAAAGTAAGTAAGAAATCAGTCTCACTTTTAAAATAAGGTAAATAGAATCAGGTAATTGAAATACACAAGGAAAGAGAGTATAATTCTAGATTATAAAATTACAGCCTCAATCAAATATAATATCCCAAAATTCTTTGCACGTCAATCACAACTCCATCATAGAGGATGATAAAATATACTTACCATAATCGACATCAATTAAAGGTTCAAATTAAACCACAATTAAGCTATTATTCAAAATAAAGGACGGGATTGATAAAATATTTAATTTCTTTGTTTCAAAGAATAGCTGAGGCACACTTATTTTTATTTTTTTACCAAATATGATCCACTACGCAAGATATTAAAGTTATAGTACAGTAAGCACTGGCCAGCACCCAAATCAATAATTACCTTAGTCAAATATTTGCCTAATACTATATTGCCATCAATAAACAAGAAATTAGTCAAGATAGATTTTAAAGGAATGAGGGATCAATTTTCAGCATTATGAATTAATAGACACAAAATCAGCACTAAAATTTATAAGGAAAAGAAATATACCTGCTTTAACTCAATTTCGAACTTACCATAGGTAGAGGAGTCCAGAAATTTACACCAAGCTAATTATGCAAATCAATAAGGTTACTGAAAGGGAGTCTAACTCACGGTAAATAGGCCTTTTGACCAGGCAATTAACATCTTTAAAGGGTCTTAGCAAATATGATTCCCTAATTAGTAAATTAATGACACCACATACATTAAGGAGCTATTAAGCACAGATAACATTGGCTCTTAATTCACTAAGATAAAATCATGATTTCAAAGTTAATTCACCAAGTACAAAATACAAGAAAAATGACAAGCAGGCTATCAGTTAAAAATTGATTCTCATGGATTTAGGGCAGATTAGTCACAAGTAGGAGCAACGATCGATCATTTAAAATAGAGAAATCAAAATCGAATATGCTTTTTTTTCAGAGGACCAAGAACCAGCAGGTAACAATTATACAGATCAAACAAGCAGTAGACATGAGACCCAATGTTGCTTGAGATAACTAAAGAATCAAAAATAGAACTGTAATAGTATATAAAAAAAAATCGGACTTACCTGGACGGATCTGTTGAGATCCGTCCGCAAAACGACCCCACGAACCTTGGTACTATGCCGGAACTCGCTGTTTATTCATATTTTAGCTGTTGCGCGTGGTTTGCTCGATGGTTTTCGGATCTCAGTGCCGTCGCCGCCGCTGGCGCCGCTCGAGGTTCTTTCTCGCTTCGATGATGCCGCCTGATGGGGTCCGCCGATGGGAGGCCGATCTGTTGCTCGCCGGCCGAGCTGCGTATTATCGTCCGGATCTCGCGGCATTTGGTTGAATCGCCGGCCACTTGTTGGCCGCAGCAGCGCGCTTTGCTGGCTGATTCCGGCCGAGGGAGAAGAGAAAGGCGAGGAGGAGATAGAGAAGAGAGAACAATGCCGTGGCCGCTGGCCGAGGCTGGAGGAGACGATGAGGAAGGTGTTGCCGCCTCGGTCTTCGCCACGCTGCTCGTGGCATTCTTGTTGGTTGGAGAGAAATGAAAAAGAGAGAAGGCGGCGGATCCTTTGAGAGAGAGGAAAAGTGAAAAATGCTTTAGGGTTAGGGGTCTTGGATTAGAAATAGGAAAGAGGGGATTAGATCTCAGCCGTCGGAAATGAGCGGTCAGAATTGAATAGAGCGAGATTAAAGGTTAGGATTAAAAGATAGACTTTTAGGAATTGAATTGTAATGGCCAAAATTGAAATAAAAATTGGCCAGAATTGAAATAAAGATGGCTATAATTGAAATGTCAATTTGAATTGGATTAGCTAGAGTCGAAATTAATTGAATAAGAAAAGGCTAGAATTGAAATAAAATTTGAATAGAATGGGCTGAAATTTAAATAATTAGAGGAAATTTAAGAAATGCTATTCAATTAATAAAAAATACTACATGTATTAAAATATTTTCATAAAATTAAACATAAATAGATTTTAAAAATATTTGAATAAAATAATTATTTCGAATTAACTATTGATAAAATAATTTGATAATAATTATAATAAATTTTGAAATCATGCGTACTAAACATATAATTTTAAGACGAAATTGATTAAAAAATTAAACTAGAAATATATTTTTTTTAAAATACATGTTTAATCGAATAGCATTCCAAAAATGATTAAAGGTCGGTCAAAATTGGGTGTCAACACCAATTTACCCATCACTCGTCCCCGAGTGACAAACTTAGGAAAAATAGTCTAAGGAAGGAATGAAGTAGTACCTGAATCGACGAACAATTGGGGATACTTGTCTCGCATGTCCCTCTCGGTCTCCCAAGTAGCTTCCTCAACTGGACGATGCTTCCATTGAACCTTCACGGACTTAATCTCTTTGGTCCTCAACTTGCGCACATCACAATCAAGAATTGCAATTGGTTTCTCATCATATTGGAGGTCTTTGTCTAACACAATTAAGTCTCATTTAATGATGTAATCTCCATCACCATGATATCTCTTTAACATGGACACGTGAAATACCGGGTGAACACCTGATAGATTAGGAGGTAAAGCCAATATATACGATACCGGTCTTACACATTCAAGAACCTCAAAGGGACCAATGTATCGCGGACTTAGTTCGCCCTTCTTGCCAAATCTCATCACCCATTCCATGGGTGATACCTTAAGAAGAACATTCTCACCGGTTTGAAACGTTATGTCTCTCACCTTATGATTCACATACTTCTTCTGTCTGCTCTGGGCTGCTAGAAGCTTAGTTTGAATACTCTTCACCTTGTCTTGAGCAACATTCACTAAATCGATCCACATCTCCCGCCTCAAACCATCATATGAGTGATCTACATCCCCTCCCATAGAGTGCCTCAAATAGTGCCATATCTATGTTGGAGTGATAACTATTATTATAAGAGAATTCACACAAAGATAGGAACTTGTCCCAATGCCCTCCAAAATCAATCACACATGCCCTCAAAATGTTTTCTAACACTTGAATAGTCCTCTCTGACTGCCCGTCTGTCTGTGGATGGAAGGTTGTACTAAAAGTGAGTTGTGTGCCTAATTCATCATGTAATTTCCTCCAAAACTTGGATGTGAATTGGATACCACGGCCTGAGATGATAGAGAGGGGCACCCCATGCAACCTCACTATCTCTTTCACAAACACCTTAGCCAATTGTTCAGCATTATAATCTATTTTTACCGAAATAAAATGGGCTGACTTCGTCAATCTATCAACCACTACCCAAATAGAATCAAGCTTCCCCAAAGTCTTGGGAAGACCAACCACAAAATTCATGGCTATCTTTTCCCACTTCCATTCTGGAATAGACATTCTTTGAAGCAAACCTGCAGGCCTTTGATGTTCATACTTCACTTGTTGACAATTTTGACACTTAGCCACAAACTCCGATATATCCTTCTTCATGCCCGGCCACCAATAAATTCACTTCAAGTCTCGGTACATCTTGGTCACACCCGAATGAATATAATATCGCGAGCCATGGAATTCTGTCAACAACTTGTGAATCAAATCATCAACTCGAGGAACACAAATCCTCCCTTTAAAATTGAGCACACCTTCCACATCAAGAATGGTCTTTTGTGTCTTACCATTCGCAGTCTTCTTTCTAAGCTCTTCCAAATTTTCATCTTCAAATTGTTTGGCCTTGATATCATCAATGAATGTGGCCCTTACTTCAATGCTAGCTAACACCCCACCTCTTTCAGAAATGCCCAACTGCATGAATTTAGACTCTAAGGTCTGAATTTCCTTGGCGAAAGGTCGTTTGGTTACACTTAAGAAAGCTAAACTACCCATACTCACCGTTTTTCGACTCAAAACATCTGCCACCACATTAGCCTGACCGGATGGTATTGAATTGTCACATCACAATCCTTGAGTAACTCCATCTACCTTTGTTGTCTCAAATTCAGATTCTTTTAAGTAAACACATGTTGTAAACTGCGATGATCAGTAAACACTTCACACTTAACACCATAGAGGTAATGCTGCCAGATCTTAAGAGTAAACACTACCGCTGCCAATTCCAAATCATGTGTTGGATAATTCCTCTCATGAACCTTCAATTGACGTGAGGCATAAGCTATAACATTTTTATCCTGCATCAACATAGCACCCAAACTAGAATGTAAAGCATTATAATAAATAATAAAATCTTTACCTTCAATCGGTAATGCTATAATAGGCGCAGTGGTCAAGAGAGTCTTGAGCTATTGGAAACGCTCCTCACATTTTTTAGTCCATTTAAATGGTATCTCTTTTTTGGTCAAATTAGTCAAGTGAGTGGCAATAGAAGCAAAGTTCTTCACAAAAATCGACGATAATAGCTAGCAAGCCCCACAAAACTCCTAACTTCTATCACGGAGCTAGGCCGAACCCAATTCTTAACCGCCTTAATCTTTTGAGGATATACCATTACCCTTTTTTTAAAACTACATGTCCCAAAAATGCAACAGAAGTCAACTAAAATTCACACTTAGAAAATTTAGCATACAACCTTTGTTTCACAAGAACACCCAAAACAATACGAAGATGGTCGGCATGCTCTTCCTCACCTTTCGAATAGACCAAAATATCATCAATAAAGACTATAACGAAAGAATCAAGAAATGGCTTGAACACCCCATTCATTAAACTCATAAAAGCTGCAGGTGTATTGGTCAAACCAAAAGACATAACCAAAAACTCATAGTGCCCATAGCGAGTCCTAAACGCCATCTTGGGCACATTCTCAGGCGTAATTTTCAACTGATGGTAGCTAGACCTTAGATCAATCTTAGAGAAAACTGATGCACCTTGCAATTGGTAAATAAGATCATCTATTCGAGGCAAAGGATACTTGTTTCCAATAGTGACCCTATTCAATTGCCGGTAATCTATACACATTCTCATACTACCATCATTTTTCTTAACAAACAAAACTGGAGCACCTCATGGGGAAGCACTAGGACGAAAAAATCTCTTATCAAGAAGCTCTTGAATTTGAGTCTTAAGCTCTCTTAATTCTACCGAAGCCATGCGATATGGAGGGAAAGAAGTGGGACTAGTACCAGGTTCTAAATCAATGCAGAAGTTTATATCCCTATCCAGAGGCATACCAAGCAAGTCATTAGGAAACACTTCTCTAAATTCTGACACCACATGAATAGACTCAGTAGATGGAGTCTCAACCTCAACATCCCTAATATGAGCCAAATAAGCCAAACAACCCCGCCTTATCAATTTCCTAGCCCGAATGGAGGATATGATCTTAGCTTGCTTAGGCTTGTACACCCCTTCCCACTCTAATTTTTCCCTTCCTGAAATTTCTAGAGTTACAGACTCAGTATTACAATTAAGCACAACATAATAGGGGGACAACCAAGTCATGCCTAAGATTATATCAAAATCAGTCATATCCAAAATCACCAAATCAGCCCAAGTCTGAAAATCGATAAACAAAATAGGACAAGCACGATAGACATGTGTGACTATGCCTGACTCTCCAACTGGGGTAGAAACATCAAGTATATCACAAATCATAGTAAATTCTGAGGCAAATCGCACGGATACATAGGAATAAGTAGAACCCGGATCAAATAACACATTAGCCATTCGGTCACAAATAAGAATAGTACATGTGATCACTGCATCAGATGCATTTGCCTCATTCTTGCCCGGAAAGGCATAGCACTAAGCCCTATCATCTTGACGAACCACTTTCATGCCTAGTTGCACGTTATCTCTGCCTGCATTACCATTTCCCCTATCTCCACGGCCTTGCTGATTAACTCATCGCCCACCTTGTGGACGCCCTAGACCATTATTACCATTTTCTACGGGTACCACTGCTCTAGTCTGCTACTGCACGGAATCCAACACACGTGGGTGGGGACAATCTCTCATCATATGCCTAGGTTGTCCACAATTGTAACATGTACGATTAAAAGATGGTTTGCCGCCCATCAAAGGCGCGACTCCCTGGCTATCCTGAATCAAATTATTAGATAGAGTTTCTGAGTAGTTACCTGTAGAGGCGGGCATAGCGGACTGAATTGGCTTGGCTGCAAGAGTTGGCCTTCCGGACCTCCTGGAGTAAGAACCATGAAAGTTATCCGAGTTCTTGGCTCTTTTAGCCAATGCCTTAGCCTGACCGTCTCGCCTCACCCCCTCCACTTTCTTCACAAAGTCTGTTACCTCATTAAAGTTTCTCCCTACAGAGGTCATATGAACAGATAATACCTGCAACTCAGAGTTTAATCTCATAATAAATAAACGGATCCTCTCCTCCTTAGTAGTCACCAATTGTGTGGCATATCTAGACAAAATATGGAACTTGGCCTCATAAGCAACCACAGACATACCACTTTGCTCCAAAGCCATGAACTCATCCTTCTTGCAATCTCTTAAAGTTCTAGGCACATACTTCTCTAGAAACAGAGCATGAAATTGGGTCCAAGTAAGTGGAGGTAAAGTTGAAGAACTACATTCCATATAAGCTTACCACCACTGCTTAGCTTCACCTTGAAGCTGAAAAGTCACGAACTCAACCCCATGCTAATGACAATTCCCAACTTATGAAGCCTCTCATAGCAGTCTAAGATAAACTCATAAGCATCTTCACTTTCAGAACCAAGAAATACAGAAGACTTTAGCTTCAAAAACTTAGTCAACATTTCATGCTCATTACGAGTCATAATAGAACCCAACAAAGAACGGAAGAAAGTATCATTACCTCCAATCCCGCCCACCTTGGGTGCAATGATAGCAACAGGAGGATTAGCGGGAGCTTGAGTCGCTTGAACAGAAGGAAGCACTCCAAGACCAACCAACCCTTTCAGGAATGACATGATCAGTTAAGCTAACACTGGGTCTATGGGAGGAACATCGGTAGTCTCAGCTTGCACCTCTTCTTCTTGTCCAACCTCCTCAATATCCTCTTCTATCTCTTTATGATGCACAGGAGGGGCCTCATTTTGGGGAACATTTTCGACCGGTACTCCATCTCTAGCATGCGCCACTCTTCCTCGACCTCTACCCCTGCCTCAACCGCGACCTTTTGCTGCAGATTTCTCAGCTGGAGCATTAACGAAAGCTACAGGCCTGACGCCGTTGAATCTGGTGTTAATCATTTGTGGACAGAAGAGTGAAGGAAGTTAGATACCAATTCGAATAGCCAGATACCAATTGTAATCAAGTCATAGCACGAAAGGAGACAAGAGAAAAAAGATTTCCTAAAGTCCTATAGCCTCTCGAAGAAAAGTAAAGGCGTCCCCGTACCGTTCCACAAGACTCTAGCAGACTCGTGTTGGTACATCAAGATCAACGAACCTAGGCTCTAATATCAATTTTGTCACGACCCAGACCATCGTGATTGGTACCCACACTAACCCTCCGGTGGGAGAACCACTACTACAACTCAAACCAAGCAACTAAACCAAAAACTAAAGCATTTAAGGATACGAAAATAGGAATAATATCTTAAAACTGAAGTTCCCATAAACTTTCAAAAGATCTAACAACTAACAATGCGGAAAAATACATCTAGAACCTAAAGTCAATGTACCAACATATCTAACATTGAACCAAAGTCTAAACAAGAAGGGTCATAACCCCAAACTAACAACTAATAACTAACTAGAAAAGTCTAAGTCCGAAATGTAGACATAGATGAAAGGAGAACACATGGCAGCCTGGAAGAACTGGCTCTCCCTTGAATTCGAACTATGATCACTGATCTTCTAAACGAGATCTGTCAATAGCCACTTGAAGATGTCATGTAATCAACAAAGAAAGAGCAAGTGCAGTATCAGTACACAAGCACAGTGTACTAGTAGGATCGCGCGGCTATCCCACTAAGTGTAACATAAGCAAGTCAATACAACATAATAATAACATGCAGACACTGAACATATACAATATCGATTATCACATGCTCAACAATATACATTTATAACAAGTCATTGGTCCTCTCATGGAACCCAAACCCAAACTATTAGCATAGCGGAACGTGGTACCTGATCCAATATTTATGTCAAAATGTAGCAACCGATCCCATAATTATGCCGGAATGTGGCAACCGATCCCATAATTATGCCGGAACGTGGCAATCGATCCCAATTAGTATACCAGAACGCGGTATCCGATCCAATCAATAAACCACAATCACAATCATAAGTACATTCTCAATAATCATACAATCAAGAAGTGATTCATGGCATATAGTTATTCATCTATCTCATTTACAACAAGTGTGATCAATAATGCAACATTCGCATACATACATGTATCATAATGAAGCAAGAACAAACATGCATCACACAATCATAGAATCACAACCATAACCTACCTCGAAACAAGCTTGAAACCCTAAGAAACTTGATCCTTCCCTTTCCATATTCGTTCCTTTTGTTCTTGGTCTACAAACAATCAATATAATACGAGAATCAATAAACAATCACAAATTATCAGAATTAATAACAATTCTATGAACCCTAAATCATATCGATGATCCTAAGCACCCAAAATAGGGTTGTTTCCACCATAGAATCTAGATAAAAACCCTCCCCCATCGATAACTACCCATTCTATTACGTTCTACGGATCGAAAAATGGATTCTGAGAGTTAAAATCTTACCTTTATCCTCAAAAATGATGGAAAACTGTCAAGAGTCGCCTGGGATTCGTTCCTTAGCTCTAAAAATTGAAAAGTGCAAAATAAAGATGTTTTGGGATTTATTTACGACCTTAAGTCGCGTCGAACCCGCCACAGCGGTCCTCACCCCGCTACAACGGCCCCGCCCCGGCGGCAGAAATCCCGCCCCAACGGCTTGCACGGAACCAGTGAACTATTTTAATTATTCCAAGACCCCCATTTCACAACACACCTTTAACCAACGACGCTCAGAAAATATCATTCACGCTAAGTTCAATTTCGAGAGTTCTACTCACCCGAATTCAATTCCATAAAGTTGTATAGGTAACGACTTATCCAACTACTCATGTAATCAAAATCATAAATAAGTCACGCAGTTGTTATCAGATTTCCCTACACCTTAATGACTCTGATTTCGTCTAAATCTGGACTAGGTTGGAAATTCCAAGTTACTACGAAAAAGTTTTCCGCCCCAAAAAATTTCCCCGTTGGCTTTTCTATAACGATGGAACCCTATCGTTACAGTTAGATTTTGGGGGGAACTCTACGATTAAATATATCGTTACAGTTAAGTTTATTTATATGTTGAAAATGAATTTCTTGTTCTCCTATTATTGTGGTTTGATGGAAATAATTGTACTGTTTAAGAACTTAATAATTTGGTATTTTTGTAATGTATTTAAACATATGAACATTTGCGTCCGAATGCGTTTTTAAAAATAGACCATTGATTAATTGAAGTATGAGTTTTAACTAATGTCCATGATTCCCTAGCGGACCATAACGGTGTGTGTGCCCAGATCTACGAAAACTAGTAAGATTTTGCTTAATGATAAAATATAACAGTATTTTGGTTTCAAAACACAGCAGGATACATGGTATTCATGCACATTACAATAATGAAATGTATTGTATTCGCACATTTTTAACAAGTGTATTCACACGTATAAAATATCTTAATAGCTTGAATATATTATATTTGTGCGCTTGTGTATCAGTGTGTATACAATATCAAATGTCTAATATATTCAAGTGGATAATAAGTATAACCTCTGGTATAAAACTCTAAAATATTTGTATTTATTTAAATAGATCTATTTTAGGTAAATATAGGGCCTTAGTTTGCCGTATCATATAATTTTTCCATCCAACTTTCATTAGTTGGATCTATGTAGAGTTTCACTTTGAACTTTTCCAATTCATTACCATAAAATTGCACATTTTGTCCTTCAAATTGTCCGATTTTTTTTTTATTTTTTGCGTTTTACATATCAAACTTATGTCTAGTGATGTATACATTCTTTAAAAGTTAAAGTCCTGTCCAAACATAGCTTATTATGAAAAAAATTACTTTATCATAAGGGGTATAAATTAAATACCAACACAAAGGTTAAAAGTGCGCCTAACCCTTCATTTACATGCTTTTGTTGGGCTCAACCTTTCACAATGCTAGATTTTCAAGGATGAGATTACAAGTACAAATCGTATATATGTTAGGTAAAATATGCAAAGGTTTTTGGGAAAAAGACATGACGTGGCCATTAGAAATTTAAATGACTCAACAGTGATTTATATAGGAAAAAGGACTTAGTAAGACACATGCACATTTCTATAATTCTCCCTATAGTTTCAAATAATCATGTATTGTCTCACTAATTAATAATTTCATATCAGATTTCAAGTAAGATATACCTAGATACATATATTTTTGCAACCAGATACATTAAAAGAGGTAGAGAGACGAGCGAGAGAAGGAAAGAGGTAAGCAAGATAATCAATGTATCCCAAATACATACGAATTGCACTAGATACATACATCTGAGATACCAGATACATGTATATAGTATCCCAGTCTCCCGATACTATGGTCAAATACTTTCTCTCGCCTTATATATGTGTGTGTGTGTGTGTGTGTGTGTGTGTGTGAGAGAGAGAGAGAGAGAGAGAGCGCAATGTATGTAATATGTATATATTGTATCAAAAATAAATAGGAAATGTATGTGAAAAGTATATTGATAAAAATGTATATAATATGTATATATATGAAAAATCTATGAATAAAAGGGTATATAATGTGTATATATATTGCATGTAACGTGAATATTAAACATATGAAGGGTATTGACAAAAAAATATATAATGTGTATATATATTGAAGAAAGTGAATATAAAGTGTATAAGAAAAGTAAATGTGTATATAATGGATAAAGTGTATGATGAATGTATATATTCGATAATATATACATCGTGTAACTAGCATATAAACATTATTGTACTTATAATATATAAATAAAAAATTATAAATAGTTGAGTTAAATAATACAAATATTATTTTTAACATAAATAGATAACATATAGATGAATAATTGAGAATGTCAAAGATAAAATAGACATTATAGAAAAGAGAGAGAATATCTATTATTCATAATTGATGTGAGACTTTAATTTTTGAATTAAAGCTGAGAGGTATAAATAACTTTCACTCATTAAGATTTAAACTTAAACAATTATAACTCCAAGAGAAAAATGAAAATGAATAGCCAAATCATATCAAAAGAGCTAACAAATAGGAAAAGTTGAATATTTAACTCCTAACTTCACATTTATCCCATTTCCAAAACCAAATTTGTCCAAAAAGTTTGTCACATTCATCAAATATTGCTCCATCTCATAAATTCAGACAATTCCATGGCAATAACATGTATATTCCCGTGTATATCAATGTATACCCATACATCTCACCGTTACATTTGTTATATCAACACCTATGGCATGTGTATATCATATTATCAATGTATATCACACATAGATCTTGTGAATAATAGAATATTGAGCATTTTATCCAATTATTCATCGTTTGATACCTAAATGCCAAATTATATTGGTTTTTATTGAATCACAACTCCAAAAGAAGAATCGTCACCTATTGAATTTAACATTGTAGCGTTAAATTTAAAAACTAAAAATACCATCAAAACATATAAATCATACAGTAAAAAATCAAGTTTAAATTGATTGGTTTTACGCTGATATTTTGTGATTGAAGTATGTGCAATAATTACATTATACGTACAAAAATAAACCGAAGCATAATTCAATTTTTTATTAAATTATTAGAAGATGAATAAGGAGGAATAATACCACGAAACCACAAGTTAGATTTTTCTCGTTTTTTTTGTAATATGTTAGATTCATTATAAAAAGTAAATTCAAATTTATATGTAGCTAAAGGCTATTCACAATATTGAATGCTGAATATATAGCGTATATCCTGCATTATAATGTACGTTTTTAATAATATTGACCTATGTATCATGCCCATTTTTTTAAAAAAATATATTACATAACTTGTTAACCAAAGTTTGCAAAAGATACTCCCTCCATTTCATTTATTGGATTAATTGGTTCCGTTATAGTAAAAATTACCTAAGTTTTTTTAGTGTGTTGCATATGATATTGTAGAGAAGACGGGGGACTAGACCTTACCCTTAATATACAATCACATATTGTAAGCATTCTAGGTAAAAAAAAAAAAAAAAAGGTGTCTAACAGTCGGTGTTCACACCCTTTCTAACTACAAAGAAATACAATTTTAGCTAACAAAAAAAATTGGCTTTGTAATATTGTAGCCTCACATTAGGAACTTGCCTTCGATCCAAAATATAAGATCCTAATGCACCTCTTGGACCAACATGGGTTGTGGTGCACTGGTGAGAGTGATTTATCCTTAATCAAAGGTCTCGGGTTCGAGTCTTGAGTATGGAGAAAATTGGAGAAATTCACTTTGAATGATCGCAGTCGCGATCAGAGATTAATTGTAACTTCATTGTGGGCTCCGAACACACCCTGGAACACCAAAAAAAAAAAAGAAAAAAATGCACCTCTTGGCAATTGAATAATATTATGAATCAAAAGTTGATTATCCAAAGTAGTGGGTTTAAAAAAGAAACAAACGAAGTTTGATATTGTGAAAGGTCGAGATAATAATTCATAGCTTATAAAGTACTACATATTATGTTTTTGTAAAAGATGCAATTATCAAATATATAGCCTTCACGTGGAGTTGTCACGATTGATATTGATTTGAACTCAATTGTTCATCTGAACTTAATATTTTTTATACAAAACATAAATTTATAAAAATTATTAAATTTGCAACAAAGATAGATCTGAACCCACGATGTAGAATGGGTGGCTGCGATAAGGTTTGTGTGCATGTGTGTGGTCCTCTTAATTAACTACATCACCCAACTTAGTTGGAGAAAAGGTGGTCCTTTAATTTATTGAAATGGTCCTTTAATTTATTGAAATGACAATCATGCATGAAACTCATGTTTGTATTCTAACAGATATCTGATTACCTAATAGCATTCACCATTTATTGTCTTTTTACGATACGGGGTGGATGGAAAATATTATATACGAGCTCGATCAAACTCAATAATTTTAATCCTATATGTTAAAATCCTATTTGATATCAACAAGGGTAAAGTGATAAACATAATTTTTATCATATTCTTAATCAGAGGTCTCCGTAGTTGTTTTGATAGTTGCTTTTGTATGTTTACTAGCTAGGGTTCATTCAAATATTATCCATAGAAAATAACTATGAAGACACACTTATATCCTCTAGTTTTGGGAATTGAATGCAGATATTTCCCTTCCATATTTTCACTGCTATATTTAAGGCCGCAATCATTCACTATGCAACTTGCCAACTAGCCAACCACTCTCTTCACCATAATAAATACTCGTTCCCTCTTTTTCTAATTGTCATGATTTCTCTTTTTAGAGTCAAATAATAAGAATTTTAACTAACATTTTATAATATATTTTTTCATTATATTGACATGCAAAAAATTATAATTTATAGTATTTTTGGTATATTTTTTAATATTTAAATTTTTTGTTTAAAATATCGAATTAATGTAACTTTCGAAAAGTGCAACATGACAACTAAAAGGGAACAGAGGAAGTGTTAGCACTCCTTCCTTTTTAATTTTTATCATGCATGTAATTTATTTATTTTGATTGAATACAAAATTTAAAAATTTAAAGATAAAAGACTTTTTTTTATTGTATTTTAAAATAAGGTTAAAATATTTTGTTTGTTCAGTTTTACTCCTTCACAATGAATTTGTACTTCTATTCAGAAATAATAAATGCAAGTGTATATTTTATCATAATACATTTATTAATATCATTTTAAAAAGACTTCGAAAATAATTTAAGAAATGAAGTACTCTCTCCATTTCACAAAGAGTGACCTGGTTTGATTTGACACAAAGTTTTAGAAAATAAAGAAAATTTTTGAATCTTGTAGTCCTAAATTAAAGTTATGTCAAATGTACTAAATGGTTTTAAACATGCCACATGGAAAGCTGAAATTAAAATATTACCAAAAAAGGAAAGAGTTCATTCTTTTTTAAACAGACTAAAAAGGAAAGGAGGTCATTCTTTTTTAAACGGAGGGAGTAGTAAATGTTAAGGATAAAAGAGGAAAAATAATACTCATATTTTTCTCTGAATATGCTAAATTGGAATAGAAGAAATGTTCTCCCCGCAAAAAAAATAAGATTTTATACATTGATAGTCCTTTAAATCAGTAACAATTTTCATTTAAACATTTGATTAAGATTTGCTAGCCTCTAAACATATACTGATAAAGTGATTCTATTAGTCATTTTCAGTTTAAATTTTGAAAAATATTTGAATGTGTTCTCAAGTATTCATTACATAGACAAGTTAATCACTTAAAATATGTGTCTCAATAAGTCGTAAAACCTTAGACTTATTCTAATTGAGGGTTAAAAGATGATATATTTTACGTGACTAGCTTAAATACCTAGAAAACGATTGAAAACACATGCAATATTTTTAAAAAAATAAAAAATTGACTTGAAAGTGTCTAATATGAACTCTTTATTATATGTTCAAGTGTTCAATTAAAACAAATTTTAGTTTGAATATCGTCTCAATGAAATTTAACAATAAATTTAAAAGAATATCAATATATTAAACCCCCATTTACTCCCCATTATCGCAGAAAAATAAATAAAAATATCAATGTCACGTGTTTGTTTAGGTGGATTATTTTGTTTTTATGTGCAATATAGCTGGGCAGGTAACTGGGTAAACAAGAACATCATAATTCATACATAACATTGATTGTAACGTACAACTATCCCAAGTAAAACAGACCAATTCAACTGTCATTTCAATTTATTGTTTTGAGAGAAAAAAGCAAAAATTAACTAAAGAATCTTGTTTGTACATGTAGAAGGCAAAAATTAAATGCAATTCTCGATTGCGTAAGATAAGTTCAATATTAAGCCAAACAACACCATGTGTCCCCATGATCTGATCCTACTGATCAGTTTGGGTCCACCAACAAATTTTCGTGACTATTTTCATATATATTTTTCGTAAAATGCCCAACAAAAAAAAAAATAAAATATATATATATATATATTTTGTGAGATGCACACATCCAATTTGAAGGACATAACATGATGTAGAGAGAAAAGTATGTGCAATCAAAGTCTGGTAAACTAATCGGATGGCAATATATACATATATATATATACACATAATCATAACTTATGTAGCAGCGTTTGAATAAACTATCTTAATTAACCGAAAAAATGAGTATTCTCAGGTAAATTACCCGCATGGCGCAGTCCTAAGGTAAGTGAAACATCACTAGCCGTAGTGGTACCAAATGTTATCATGTTGGATCCAATATTTGTGGTCCCATATTCCGCTCCACTGCGGCGGGATAAGATGTGGTCAGACTCATCTTGAATAGTCGGGAAATTGGTTAATTGAGTTGGCATAGAGGAAGAATAATGTGTATTCATTGCGACAATTGAAGGGTCATTTTCAGAGGCATTGATTTGGGGTTTTTTGTCTGAAGCAATTGTGGCAGTGGCAGCTGATTTTGTTTCTGTAATGTTAGAATTGGTAGTAATAATATTAGGCGTTGGTGTTTGTGTATTTGTACTGTTTTGGTTTTCTTGCATGTCATCATCATCATCTTCATTAGCCTCTCTTTGATACATTTCTTCTACCATGGGTTTCCACAATCTCACCCTTGCATTTATGAACCAGTTTGCTACCTGCATATAATAACACAACTTTATTACTATACGCAAATTAGGCAAGCCAGACTCGATTCAAAAGGTATGATAGTTACGTTGAGGAACAAGTAAACTAAAAAACCTTTGTCCTCGGGAGAATTTTGTATATTTTTTTTTGCATTATGTTGTGCTTCTTCTACTTAGTTTGTAAATGATTCAAAATTTCTAATAACATTATGTTGCTTCTAAATAGTTATAAAAAATTATTGGATAGAAATCGAGATTATTGAGACAGTTTTCGATAATTTAAATTTGGTTATGCACAATAAAGTCCCTTAGAAATTGATATGATATAATTCCTTAAGGGTCTGTTTGGAAAGTGATGTGATTACTAGGTACCGGCTTAGTAATTACACAATACCAGCTATGTAATTATCAGCAATTCACAGTCTCCCTTGTGAATTGGAGATGGTAATTACCTTTTCAATTACACCCAACTATCCATTGATCAAATAATTACATGATCAACTAAATATGTCAGACACTGTAAAAAAAACATTAGACTAATAAAAATAAAAAAGAAATTTAAAATAATAAAATAAAAATTAAATTAAAGCAAAAAAATATAGAAAAATTATATTAAAAAATAATCAGCTTGTAATTACACCATATAATTACTAGTAATTCACAACCTCTCCTATAAATTGCAGAGTAAAAGTGTAATTACCTTCTGTCAATTACACTCAATTACCTACTGACCAAGTAATTACATGATCAATCAAATATATCAGACATTGTAATTACACTCAATTACACCAAATCAAATTACTAATATGACTTTCCAAACCGACCCTAAAAATAACCGATCAAACCATATCATTTACTCCCTGAGTTATAACTATTAATTTTTCATGCAACTTATGAAGAAGATCTTGAGGAAGAAAAAAAGATGTGAAAGACAGAAATTTATAGAAGGTAAGGGGGCAAACCTGGTTTCTGGAGAGACCAGTCTGTCGTGCCAAAAGATGCTTATCTGCATCACTTGGATACCTGAGACAATTTTTTCAAATTAGAAAAAAAAAAAAAACAGAAAAACTATATTTCCTCCTTTTTTAAAAGAATGACAAACTTTTCTTTAAGTTTGTTTAAAATAGAATGACGCTATTTTCTTTTTTAACAATACTTTAATTTCAATTTTTCAATATATGTAAATTTCATATCAAGTCAAACTAGGTCATTTTTTTAAAACGAAAAAAAGTAGTCCCTCCATTTCACAAAGAATAACCTCCTTTCCTTTTTAGTCAGTTTAAAAAAGAATGACCTCTTTTCTTTTTTGGTAACATTTTACTTTTAGCTTTCCACGTGGCATGTTTAAGACCACAAGATTAAGGGCAATTTTGTACATTTGACATAACTTTAATTTAGGATCATAAAATTTAAAAGTCTTCTTTAATTTCTTAAATTCCGTATTAAGTCAAATCAGACCATTCTTTTTTAAATGGACGGAGTATGTTAGAGTACCTTACTTAAACTGTATAAAAAGCTGGAAATGCTTTCCTTATCCGTAGATGAGAATTGACACTTTTTTTTTGTATGTAAGCATATTGGCGTGAGGATCGAAAAAGGAAATACCAAATTCATCAGCAGTATTAGCTGCTGGCTAAAGCAGAAAGTAAAGAGAGAAGACAACTCCACCTCTCTCTCTTTTCTTTTTTTCTTCTTAACATTCATTTCATTACATATAGATAGATAGATAGATTCTCTTGCTTTTTATCATTATTGTTAAGTTGTTGTCATGCATATATCACCTTAATTAATGACCACTAATTTAGTACTCTTTTCGTTCCTATTTACCTGTAGTCCTTGTTAAAAATAAATATTTTTTAATATTTGTCATTTTATAAAATTAATACATAGATAACATTATTTTTTCTCATTTTACCTTTGAAAGTTATTAACCTTGAAAATATGAATTTGACAATTAAGTAATTAATTCATGTTCATTAATCAAAATAAATTAATTCATGTTCATTTATGGAAATCTTGACTTTAAAAAAGGAAAAATCCTTTTGCCTAGAAAATTTGGCCAGAATGGTAAAATAACATATTTCACACTATGTTATTTTACTTTTTTAAACATTTTTACCCTTTTAACTTTAATATATTTTAATTAAAATATGGAAAAACGTTTAATTTATTTTAAAATAAAAAGGATATTATACACTTTTTAATTTTCTGGCCATTTAGCATTACCCAAAAAAGGAAAAAAACAGTACTCCCTCCGTCCCATTTTATATGACACTTATCGAATTTCGAAATTCAAACAAGTCTAACTTTGACTGTAAATTTTTCGTAGATCTTTAAACATTTTGAATTATCAATTGTTGTGACTTGTAGTACTTTTTACCTAGTTTACAAATATATAAATTTCATTTAAAAGAATTGAAGATTTCATGCCAAATTCCCGGTCAAACTTAAACTGTTTGATTCTCGAAAAATGAAAAGTGTCACATAAATTGAAACAGAGGGAGTATTAAATAAGCAATGGTAAAATTACCTTGTTTCTTAAGGGGTAAGAAACCTAAAATGGAGACAACTATATAGAAACAGAGGGAGTAAGAGTTTAACTTTAAAATATTCATTCACTCTTAATGAAATGCTTTATATATAATTATATAAATATTTATGACTTGTTTTAAATTACATAAATTTCAAAAAAAAAATTAAAAATTTAATATCAAGTCAAATTATCACATAAAATGAAACGAGGGAACACTACTTTTCAAATGCATGCCTAAATAAGTCAGAAAGGTGGTAGTATATTGGATTTCATCTAGAGGTAAAAGCGGTGCACAAAAAGTAGTAAGGGGTAATTTTGCATATTGTTGAAAGGACTGAATTGCAGCAGTGCCTTTAACATTGACTGCAAAGAGAGGGGAAAAAGAAAATGTACCAACTACTCAATATTGGAAATGTGTTTTAGATTAGACTAATAAAAGTTGATTGCACAAAAATTTATTTTGCAATAATCATGGGATGAAAGACTTTCCTCATTAACTTTTGGTTGTGTGGTAAATATCAAATATCTAGATTTTATAAAGGTAGTAGGACTTGGGACAAGTGTACGTAAGCTGGAGTTTATACAAACAAGTGCAACTCAACTTCAACTTACTTTGTTATATTCTATTAATCTTATTCATATCTTTTATATTTAAAAATAATTTAATTTTACTTCTTTTCTTTCATTTTATTATGCACTATATCAATACAATTTAAGTCGAGTACACGTTATTTAATTTATAGTTTTTTTTTATTTAGGGTTTTAACATTTTAACCAAGTGGATAAAATTATATTCTATTCACCTAACAAGAGGTAGTTGTTCGAATGGTAAAGATATTTCAATTTCAACCCTAAAGTTGTGAGTTTGAGTCACCAAAAGTAGGTCCTCCTAGGAAAGGGTAAAAATGTACACACTGTTATTTTTGTTAATCTCAATTTATATGTCACAACATTAGAGAGTTAATTTTTTTTAAATTCGGATATAGGATCTTTAAATTTATATTTTTTTTAAAAAAATATATATAAATATATATATATATATATATATTAAAATTTGCATACTCCATCCGTCTCAATTTATGTGACACCTTACCAATTTCATAATTCAAACAAGTATTTTTCTTACCGTAATATTTTCATATATATTTTTAAAAAAATCTTGAATTATCAATAATTATAACTTTATGCTAGTATTTTTACATAATTTTTAAATATATAAATTTTATTTTAAAAAAAACACATAACTTAAAGTCTGCCCGCCTGAATTCAAGGTCAAAACTGATATGTTTGACTCTCAATATCAAAACGTTGCCATATAAGTTGATGAGACACGGTGAGTAAAAAGTACTATAACTCATTATAATTAACAATTTAAAATGAAAAACTTTTTAGACCTATGAAATGTTCCACATAAATTGAGACGAAGGGAGTATATATATATATGAAAATTAGAAGGAGAAAGATGAGAAAACGTACGGATGTAGAAAATGTTCGAAAAGCCAAGCTCTTAAAATATTGACAGATCGTTCAGGCAATCCTCTTTGTGGCCTCCAAGCTTCTTGTTCCATCATTCCCATTTGTTGAAAAGCTCTTTGTTGCCTCAAGCTTTGTTCAAGCACCTTAAGCCTTGGTGTTTCTCCTTTAGTCAGTCCTGAACTACTGCTTGCATCTTTTTCACCTAGTGCCTCACATGTCTTCTTCAATTGCGCCGCGACGCCATCTTTTAAACACTTGAAGTGCCTAGACATGGCTTTCTGTGCTAGTGCTGTGTAAGGAACTGCAGCTCCAAAACCCATGACTAGATCGAATGAGTTTACAACCATCTGCATTTGTTCGCAATAGTGGTTGTATCTTTTGTCTACCTGCACTACAATAAAAATAACTTTTAGCGGCAATAAATATACACATTAATAAAGAGTGTTAAAGTCTTTACCGACATTAGTTAAATGTCATTAGATCCAATGTTACTAAAGGCTTTAGGGACATATACAAAGAGTGTTAATTGTCGCTAAAAATACATCTTTAGTGGCAATTAAGCTATTATCGTTAATTAATTACCACTAAAGATTATTTTTGATGTAGTGTTGCTCATAAACAAGTAAACACGCGAAGAAATCAAAGAAAGATATATGAAGGAATTTCAATTGAGCTAGTGTAATTTTCCAGTAATATCAATTGAGACAATCTAATTTTTATACTATTAGGTTAAGTTAACTGCAATAACATGATTTTTTTTTCTAATAACATGGAAAATGAAGTGCTAAATAACGTATTATTCTATCTCGATTTGTCTGTTTTAGTCTGTTTTAAAAAGAATGTATTTTTTCTAATTTGGCAATTACTCATTTTTTTTTTAACTCTTACAATATGACATGTTTAATATCACAAGATTATAGGATATTCAATTTAAGACTACAAGATTCAAAAGTGTTCACCAGCAAGGTAATGAAAAAGTAGTTCAATTAGTTGAAAAACATAAAGGTGCCGCTGGGAAGTTAAATTTCCTCAACAAGAAAACTACTAGAACTAAAATTTTGGCTTTATACCTTCCACTCAAGCAAACAAGAATATCTTCATGGTAAATCAAATACTGATTGAAATAGTAACAAAAGAAAGGAAGAAAGATACATAAATTTATATTCTAATAAAAAGGTAGCAAGAAAGCTGATCGATAGTATATGTGAACAAATAGTACATTGAAAAATGTTTGTTGTTGTGAAGAAAGAATATCCTGTGTGTTTTGTTGCATGTGCCTTCGCTTAGCATTTTTTCAATACAGCAATAATAACACTATAATGTATTAAAAAAAAAAAGGAAGATTTACAAACATCACCTATTTTGTCTGTATTGAAATATGATGGTCAAATAAATAAAAGTGTACATTTAAAGGTAGTTTGATTGGGATGTCTACAAAATTTGAATTTGTGTCGGAAAGTTCCATATTGGGAATAAAACATTTTCTAACAAAAGCGACTCCTTATCCAGGAGAATTCAAACACGAGACCTTTGGTAAAAAATGAAGAAATACTTACCAGTCTACCACAACTCTGATTGATGAATAGGATGTATTAGAATAGAATAATAGTGAATATGATGTATTAGAATAGAAATAATACACCATATATTATTAACTAATGTCATGATTTACTATGTGTAAGAATAGTACTGAAAAGGCGTATAACTAATACTACCAAACAAGAAATTAGACAATATCAAGAAATACCAATGTTATTTTCTCTAATACCTCCTATCAAACGCGGCTTAAGGATAATATCTACTTCTGGATTGCTAACATATTTTAGCAGAAGAAAGATATATCTTGATGGTAGAGTGAGAGCTAATTTTATCACCAAAACAAAATCTTATGTTATGCTAAACACCCAAAATCAATAAGAAATCAAACTCAATCTATGGATATTACAAAACATATTTAATTTCTTTCTAGCCGGCATTATATATTCTCCTCTATAAAAGATTCCTCCAACTCCTACAATTTTCTATTCCTTCCCTTTCTTGTGGTTTAAATTTATAATCAACATATATAGTACTACTAAAAATAAACAACAATGATTGGTCATTGACCCCCGGATTGCGAATGTACCTCTTTTGACTTCCCATGAACTCAGTAATTTTAACTCAAATTATGTATATTGTAAGAAATTCACTAAACAAACATAAAAAATAAATTCTGACCTCATAGTAAATCAAGTTGTGGTAGAATTTCAAATTCGAACACATAATTTTCAAATTCTGAATAAATAGAGAGAGGGAGAGAGAGATTGTACATGCCTCATCAAGCATGGATAAAAGTTTGACCTTCCTTCTTTGATGATCAAGTCTATCTGCAGTTGACAAATTAGGAGGGATAATAGCCTTTGAAGAAGATGAATTATTGTTATTACTTCCACTAGGGTTAATTGTGGGTGATGTACTTGTGTTGTTATTCCTAGAAACTTTGTTGATTTTCTTGAACAAATGACCCTTCCCAACACAACAAAACTCTTCTAACAACTCTTGTGTAGGTTTGACATAATTTGAATTCCTCAACACATTGACTAGTCCTAGTGATGACCCAAAACCAATATTATGATGATTTTGACTTTCTTGATTGAAAAACAACATTTCTCCTCCACTACTCATCCT
Organism: Solanum pinnatisectum; assembly: GCA_035578085.1. Classification (NCBI taxonomy): domain Eukaryota; kingdom Viridiplantae; phylum Streptophyta; class Magnoliopsida; order Solanales; family Solanaceae; genus Solanum; species Solanum pinnatisectum. The sequence continues at coordinate 20,587,278 of CM069077.1, forward strand.
CAAATCTTCCACTTTGGATGCTTCCAAATGTTGTAAAGTGGATGACAAGGACAATGAAAGACCTTGCCCTTGATCAATCACATTTACTCCTCCAATTGGATTTGAAGAAGTACTTGCTCCTCCACACATGAATTGACTAAAATGCCCTCCGACCGGGCTAGAAAACCCTTGATGAAGAGTTGAAGGAGTAGATTGTGATGGTGAATTTGGTTGTGGATTCATAAGAAAAAGTTGCATGGACTCCGTGGTATTTATACTTGGTACTTGATTGTGTTGATGCTGATAATAAGCACTTACACTATCACGGTTACTCAATAATACCTTTGCATTCACATCATCTTTTGTATCCCCAAATGGTACCTGCAAACTTCCACCAGCTACGATCTCTTGTCTGTTACCGAACCACTCCCTGGTCGGAGGTTGATGATGTGGCTGTTGATTCGGGTGTCTATAGTTATTTGACAATTGATTCTGCAACAACTCAGTTGCAGTCATAGCAGCCATGGATGTTGTCTGAAAATTGAACATTTCAGACAACATCCCGGCTGTCTCATAAACTTGGATTCCACTTGATTCTCCTTCTGGTGGCTCGAACCCTTCTTCTACTCTTAATTTTTCTCGTTGGATCTGGTGACCGATATGTTGTTGGTGGTGGTGTTGTTGGTTTTGAGGTCTCTCGAATTCATTCGAGAAACTAACAAGACCTTGGTGATGATAGTCTTGAGACATTGGATTATTCTAAGCAATGGTTCAAAAAATTGAAACGTGTAACCATCTCATCTCATCATTTTCTTTTAATTTCTTCAACCATCACGATAAATTAACCCACCTCCTTCTTTTGTTGCAATTGGCTTCTGAGTCTACTATAGATCGAGCATAAAATAGTAAAAATAAATAAATAAACATAGAACAAAGAGATCATGGATACAACTATAATTGGGAACAAGGAAAGTATAAAAAAAAAAAAAAGAGAATAATCAAAGTAAAGACTTTTTTATTTTTTTCAATTTCTTTAATTTTTTTTTAAAAATAGAAGTTGAATTTTTTTTACCTCATAGAATTGCAGGTCGGAAAAGGTTGAAAGGGCTCTCATCAGCTATCGTTTTCACTTCAACAAATGAACAAAAAAAAATTTCTCTCGTGTATATATGTTGTTTGTAAGGCCGTCCTTTTTTTTTTTTTTTTACTTTTCTTTCTCTATCTCTGTCTTTGTTGCTCTTTGTCTTTTGCAGTGATTGTTGTCTCTGCAATTGCCTTCTGGAAAGAGAGTCTAATAAGTAACAACAATAAAGTTTACATTTATAATGCAGATGGACTTGCTCTCATAATGTGAATTTTAACATGTATCCGTATTTGCGCGTTTGGACATAAAAATTATGAAATTAAAAAAGAATAGTGCATTTGTTATTAAATATTTTGGGTCCATTATTTAGGATAGTGGGGACATCGATAATGATGTCAAACATCGCATTGGTATAGCATGAATGAAATGGAGGCTTGCCTATGAAGTCTTGTGTGATAAGAAGGTACCACCTAAATTTAAAGGTAAATTCTATAGGGTAGTGGTTAGGATGTTCTTGTTGTATGAAGTGGAGTATCGGTCTATCAAGAACTCGCATGTTTAGAAGATGCATGTTGTGGAGAGAGAATGTGTGGGAATACTAGGAGTGGCAAAATTAGGAATATTGAGGTTATTCAGGAGAAGGTGGGAATGGTGGCATTTGTAGCGGACAAGATGAGGGAGCGAAACTAAGATGGTTTGGGCATCATATGCATTTACAGAAAAGGTGTGTCGATGCCCCAGTGAGGAGGTGTGAGAGGTTGGATGTAGGGGGTACGCGGAGGGGTAGGGGTAGGTCGGAAAAATATTGGGGAGATGTGATTAGACAAGACATGATGCAACTTCATATACCGAGGACATGACTTTAGATAGGAAAGAGTGGATGTTGCATAGTAGGTAGAATGCTAGTAAGGGTAGAGTGTCGTCTTGCCTTGTGAATGCTTAGTGCCTTTCATAGGACTAGTCGTGCCCTTGCAGTTCTTATGATTTATTGTTTTGCAATTATCACATTATTTTGTTGTTATTATTATTATACTCTATTGTAGACTTTACATTGCTTTTCTTGTTAACTGCTATGCTTACTCCACTGTTTTCTTCTTCTTTTACTTCGGTTAGATACACTTGAATCAAGGGTCTTTCGGAAACAGTTTTTCTACCTTCACAAGGTAATGGTAAGGTTTGCGTACACTATACCCTCCTCTTCAGATCCCACTCATTTGGATTTCACAGGGTGTAGTGTTATTGTTGGAGAGTTATATTTGAAAATAAATACGAATTGAAGTTATTTTTTATTAATATATTTTTGAATAATTTAGAGGTAAACGCCTTTTGTTGAAATTACTCATAATAAGATATTAGTGAAAATTATGAAAATGACGTTTTTGGAGTTTTTTGAATTCTAAAAAATTGTAATAATTACATGTCCAAATAATTCTGCTCTTTAGAGCTAGTGATGACTTGTAGAAGATGAGTCGTAGAGTACATATAAGTTAGAATTGTGCCTAGCAAAGAAGGGGAAAAGGGAGAAATTTTAGAATTACAAGAAAGAAATAGGGAGAAAAGGTCGTTGTTCTTCTTGCTCACAATTCAAATTACCACTAGTAATTTCTCTATTTCAATATATTATTCGACAGCATTTAATTAAATATTATATATTTTATATCTAATAGGAGTATGTCAATTGTGACTAATTATGCAACGGATATATAGTCAAAAAAAATTATATAGAATAATGTGAAATGAATAGATGACAGAGCAGAAAATGACCAAGCTACAAATAATTTGTAAATCATCAAATTTTGCACACTTATATATCTAGATTATGATTGTTGAAGAGATAGTTGGTAATTAAATACGATTAGGTTGAAAAGATATCTCACCATCATTTTAATAATTAATCAGACGTTAATCTCTCATTATCATACCTTTGCTTATCCCCTCCTTAATCAAAAGGCAATAATAGTCAATTTTCATAGGCTCTTGATAGCAATAACAACAAATATTGGAGAAAAAAAACTCATAGATCTTTAATTTTATAGGTTATGGCCGCTACCTAATTCATTATATGCTAAGAGATATGGTCATTTGAAGTTGATCCTTGCAGAAACTAATGCGAAAAACTTAGTCGGTAGGAAGATTTTGAACTCGACTTAGTACACTAGAGGTCTCTGATGGCCTTAAACCACTTCCAATACCTTCCCACTCAAAAGAATAAACCTTAACACATAAGCACAAGTGAGATATCACTCGATTCAAGCTTATATACCTATGACAAAAGATTCAGATTCAAAAAGTAAAATTACGATGTGTTATAGATATATAAATAAGTATATGAATTACACACAAAAAAATTGTGCTAATGGGTGTTAGTTGTGTAGGCCTTTAATTTTCGCATCGCCATATGTAGGTCATTTATCTTCACTATTTACTACTCTATTATCTTCCTATTTATTCCTAGGAAGACTTCCTCAACTATAAATAGTGGTAACCTTCATTTGGTTTAGAGACAAGAAAAATATAGAGAGGAAAAAGTTAGTCAAAAAAGAGAGTTCTTATTAGTTGAAGGGAGGTGTTCTATTTGTGGAGCTTTGAACTCAACTCTTGTCCAGAGTTGTTGAGTTATACTTTGTGTTAAGGCTGTTGAATCCTGGAGGGGACAAGTCAAGAAGGCTTAATGCTGGATCGGTGAAAAACATTTTGTTGTAGTGAGGTTGGATTTCTTTAAAGAAAGCGAGATATCCGCGCCTTAGCCTGAAGAGATTTTATTTCTTCGTTTCAATTTCAATTGTAATCTTGTTTATTTTTGTAATTTTTCACTAACACCATATATATCGGCTTGGCTTTTCATATATAATGATAAAATAAAGTATTCCTAATAAAGACTTTACCATAAATTCCTAACTCAACACGCTTCTATTATAGTATTTATATATATGTAGTCTGTAGATACTATTATTTTCTTTTTCAAATCAAAACATTATTATTTGATTAGATCATATTTAGTATGTGTCTATAAATGAAATTAAATTAATAGTACTATTTGTTCTTTTGGTGAAGCAATGTCGGACGACACTACATGGTGTTTCTACCACTGGTCATAGTGGTAACGTTCTGGCCTTTTTTTTTCATTAATAATAAAAAAATATTTACTATTTATTCTCTCTATTTTGTTTTTTCTCCTTTTTACTATAGACAAAAGGAGAACCTGAAATGAGTTAGAAACGGAAAGGAAAAATAGGAATAGTAGGGTGTATTATGATTGGATTGGTTCGGGCTTTTTAAATATCAAATTAAATTATTTGTATAAAAATTTTAAATTTACAAATCAAACCAAACTAATAAAACTTGGATTTTTTTTTAGTTTTTCAACTTCGGGTTGGTTCCGGTTTTTCAAATACCAAATCAAATTATTTGTGTCGAATTTTTAAATTTTTATATCAAACCAAACAAATAAACCTCGGATTTTTTTTTCAGGTTCTTGGATTTTTTCGGTAAAGTATTCATACAAACATATAATTAACTTGTGCTTCAAATATTTTTTTAGTCGAACCAATATCTAAGGTGTTTTTTAAGAAAATAATACAAAATATGAGATGATGATGACGCTAAAATATTCAATAAAAAATAAAAATGAATTCATATAAAATAAATATTGCAAATTGATAAGTCAAAATGAAAATGATCATAATTTAAAAGTACTAAATCATGCTAAAATAAATTTAATAAGCATTAATTACATGATTAAACATTAAAGAAAAATTTAAATTAGATTATGTATTTTAAATGTCTAAACCAATCTATAAATAAAGAACAAATATTCAAAAGTATTGTCATTCTTAGTGTTGAATTAATTTATTTTGGTAGCATTAGTATTGATTTGATTTCGAATTGAGCTTTATTAGAGTTACTAATATCTATGTACTACAACCTTTATTGAACCATTCAAAATTTTAAGTCTCAAAAAACTTGAAAAGAATATGTTAAAAGATAAAAATATGAAAATATATAAGTAATATTTAGAAATTATATCAAAGTAAATATTTTTATGTATAAAATAAATTTTAAAAATTATATATATAATGTTGGGTTGGTTTGGTCTCGAGTTGACTTTTTTTTGATAAAACCAAACCAACCCAAGTAGAGTTGAGTTTTTTTCTCCAATACTAAACCAAATCGAACCAAAACACTAATCAGGTTCCTTTTTTCAATTTGACTCAATTTGTGGTTTGATTCGATTCGATTTTCGATTCGATTTTGTACCCTTAATGAATAGTAACAAGGACGTGCAAAAGAAGTGACAAATTTTTTACTAAAAATCTTATGAAAAAAAAAAAGAGAGAAAATAGTCAAAAGCCCCCTCAACCTATTAGTCAATTCTCAACTACACACTTATTTTATACGAGGGTCCTATTACCCACCCGAACTATTTAAATATGGAATAATCACCTCCCTAAAAAGTCATAACCAGTTTTATGTCAAAGTTGTGCAGCACACGCGATGAATCACTGTTCGTTCATTTTTTTTATTCTTTTTTTTTTCCAATAAAGTATAAGCATAAGCCTAATCAAAATAATAATTTAATAATCTGCATAAAATTATGTAAAGTTTCCATCTTTATCAAACCTGAAAATTGAAATTTACAAAAAATGCTTTCATATAGAGATTGTTTTTCCAAAATACTACTGATTTATTTAGAGAATAATAAGAGAAAATGAGGAAAAAATCACTACACCGAATTAAAGAAGAAGAAGAACAACTTCATAGCTAGTATACATAAACTTTCAATTTGAAATCGAACCCAAAAACAAAAATCCATAAATAAGTATTCACAATAGTGGGAGTGAAAAACAAATTTGGTAAGAATGAAATTAGAAAGTGAAATTTCAAATTCACCATTGTTGGTTCATTGTGGTTTGACTTCTTTCTTCTTTTTTTTTTTTTTTGCTGAAATTATGAGGGGTTTAAGAAAAACTTGAACTCCATTTTTGAGCTTTATATATGAAAGTTTCTTATGAGTTAGGTGATGTTGCTAAAAACGGTTGATGTATGATTAACTAAGCATATATCAGTAGCTACAAACTGATTTGGAGCTCCTAGAGACGAAATTTAGAAGACCGCCATTGAAGGACTTTGAGAAAAACTTGAAGAAATCATGAAATGGGTATAACAATTTTGTGATATAAGAAAAGGGAAAGAATTAATTATATAATCTCCAATGAGATACTGCCACATGGACTATTTAGTTCAATTTCAGTGATTTTATGTCTTTTTGTTGAACCCTTACGCGCCTACAAGAGGTGTATTCACCTTCTTGGACAGGTCAGCGTTTAAGGGTCACAAAATATCAAAAATAAAAAGTTCAGGGGGTAATAGAACATCCGTAAAGTATAAGTATGTAGTTGAGAATTGGCTAATAGGTTAGGGAGGCATTTGACTATTTTCTCAAAAAAAAAAAAAAAAAAAAAACTAAAAAACTTAAATGACAAGCTAAAGTTTTTTAAGATTTTGCAAATATTTTATCAGTTTAATATATTATCTATAAGTTTGAGAAATATAAGTAAATTAGATTCGAGTTTAATGTTGTTCGAAGTATAATTTCTTAAGGGGTTGTTTGATTTGAAAATAAGTTATACTAAATTAATTATCTTAAATTATTTCTTAATAACCATTGACCATTTAACTTGTTGTATTAAAAATAGTATTCATTACATAATTTCTAAAAAAAATATTTATTTACAAAAATATCCTTAGGATTTGAAGAACCACATTAATATTATTTTATTTAATCCTGAAATAATTAATTTCGATATTATTGTTTCACCCTCTAACATAAATAATTTATCCTGATACTAATTACTGAGTCTGATATAACTTATCCTTAGATTAGTAATCAAAGAAGGAATAATATTGTATTAATTTTATCTTAGGATCATGAACAATTATTGAGTAAATCAACACTTTTAATAAATCCTATACGATCCAAATAACAAGTAATTACAACTCCAATACGAATATCAAATGGAGATGGGTAACTTTCAATTACCCTTTAGTCAGAGTCTCTATTTGATCAGATGTTTTTTTGCATGCTCCGAGGTATTTTGTGTGATTGTTACTTATGCATCCACTACACTTACTTTTCAATGAATCAACACCACACATGTCAATTTTGGTCAGTAAAAATTTGTACAAAGGTCTACTTTTTTTGTTTTTTGCTTTTCAATTTTAGCAAATGCATTTTAAAAATTATTATTCCAATTCAATACTGTTCTTATTATTTTATAATTACGTATTAATAATCAAATTCAAATTTTCAAATTATAATTAATAAAATTGATATTTTCTTAAAGACATGTCAGAACAACATGAATCAAGTAATATAAACACGAAATGAGTACTAGTTGGCACCACGTATTATATACTCCTCCAAGTTATAGTGATGTACCATGTCAACAGTAGATGCATATAATTAAACAATGCGTCTTTTTTTAAAGATCGATAACATATTTGAGTCTTTTTTTTCTTTAATGAATGACATAAATGTGTCTTTTCTGAAATATCGATTGCATATTTGAGTCTTTTTCTCTTTGAAAATAAAAGTAAAATAAAAAATATTATTAATATTTTTTTTGGGGGAAAAGGACAAATATACCCCCGAACTATCGTAAATGGTATGCTGATACCCCCGTCATACTTTTGGGATATTGGTGCCCCTGCCGTCCAAAAAGTAGAGCATATATACCGTTTATACTAACGGACATACATGTGTCATAATCTTATCCACCGACCCGATGGATTAAATTGCATCATATGTCCCTATTTAGTTTTTCGTTAGCATGAAAGGTATATATACTTTAATTTTTGGACTGCAAGAACACCAATATCTCAAAAATATAACGGAGAATCCCTATATACCACTTATTTTGAAAGGATCATCCAATTGCATTGAGTACCTTACAAGGATATCTGTTTTAACGCGTGGTATCAACTGAGCCAGATTTAGTATACTGTTTTTGTTTTTACATTAACTGTAAATGTAAATATATGATCGACACGTAAGTTTATGAAAACTTAATTTTAGAAAGTTGAATGAGTCAAATGTGATAACTACTCCATCTATTTAGTAAAAAAAAGAAAAACTGTAGCTACATATATAAAGGGTGTTTGTTAGAGGTTTTGCAATTTGTCACACTAAAAACTCTAAGAAAAAGGGAAACATCAAAATGAGAGATAAACTTTCAAACTGCCAAGCAAATTGATGCTTGACAGGCTAACCCTCCCTTTCGATAGGACCACTTCACCTTTCAAAATATTTTATTTTACAGGTGTGCAGATAAGTTATATATATTGTTCGTATCGTATGAAAAAAAAAAATTTCAATAATATTTACATGTAAACCTCTTTCTGTAATAAGAAATTAATATCTTAAACTCATAAGTTAAAATAATAGTTTATTCTCTGGGGCACCACAAAAAGTGTAGTGGGCTGAATAGTTGAGATATTTTATTTTGTCAAAGATCTTAAATTGAGTATTGATTGAGAAATCTTTTGATAAAATATTTTTTTTATTTCATTGTAAAATTCATCGACATGAACTTAAATTAATTGAATCAATATATTTGAATATCGAATGAATGGTTAAGTGATCATGATCGCAAAATAAATTGTAACATCACACGTTCGAACTTACGTTCAACACAAATAATTTGTTGAGGTGAAATGCTATGAATTTAAGCATCAGCCATCACACAACCTTATACATACGTGGCTTCTTTAAAAAACATATCAATTTAATCGCCTTAAGGGAAGATTTTAATTATAATCGATGTGAATTATTGAAAGCTAAAATGACGTTTATATATACTCCCTCCTCTGTCTCAATTTATGTGACACATTTCGTTTTTTGAGAGTTAAACAATTCAAATTTGACCGAGAATTTGCTCATGGAATCTTCAAAAAAAATTAAATGAAATTTATATATTTGTAAACTATGTAAAAGGTACTATAAATCGCAATGATTGACAATTCAAAATATTCAAAAGATATGAAAAATTTACGATCAGAGATAAACTTGTTTGAATTTTAAAAACCGAAACGTGTTAATATAGTACTCCCTCCGTCCCATTTTATATGTCATCCCTTTCTATAAATAGTTGGTCCATAATACTTGTCATTTCATAAAATCAATGCATAAATTAGCATATTGTTTCTTTTTTACCCTTGTGAGTACTTATTAACATTGAAAACATACATTTGATCAACTTAGAAAAGTTAAGTAAATGATTCATGTTCATTGGTTAAATTAATCAATCAAAATAAATTAATTCATATTCATTGATTGAAAGCTTGACTTCCAAAAAAATTAAATAAGGGTAGAAGGGTAAAGTTATATTATTTCTTAATGCAAGTGAAAAGTAAAAATGTGACATATAAAATGGAGGATGTAGCAAAGAAGGTAGAATTAATTAGAAAGGTTTACATCGACATTGTTATCTTCTTTTGCGTGGCAATTAATGTTTTCCTCCATGGAAAACATGAGGTGTAGGTTTGGTGTCCATGCTACATCACTAACATAAATTTAAAACTATATCATAGTACAAGTAGTAGTATCTATAAAGGCAAATCATTATTACTACTATGAGCGTTTGGATTGGCTTAAAAGTTGGTCAAATCTATTTTTAAGTCAATTTTTAACTTCTAGATGTGTTTGACAAATATAAAAAATAACTTAAAATAAGTCAAAAATGACTTAAAATAAGTTAGGAAGTATTTGACAAGGTTAAAAATGACTTAAAACAAATCAAAAACCAAAAGTAGATCTTCCCCTATTTTTTATTTTAATTTACTTAAAAGTCATTTCAGTTTAACTTTTTATTTTTGACTTAAAAGTTAGTTTTTTTAAGTCAATTCAAACGGACTCTAAGATAGTACAAAATTATTTTACTTTGTGGGTGATATAACTTAACTCCAACTAGGTAAAAACAGTGAAATATATCGAAAGATTAACAAAGAAAGAGTATTCGTGCAGCCTATAACGGACACTTTTTAAACATCACATTCTAAAAACAACCTTTTCTAAAAATATATCTCGAAACGGACACTGCGCTCATTAACGATAGGAGTAGACATTTCGCCTATTTGATCTATGTTTTTTAGAAGAAATTCTTTTAATATATGGTGCCCAAAAAATATCTATTTTAGAAACGAACTTCAAGGAAGAAGCGTGTTTTTCGTACGAGGAAGCGTCCACTCCAATATCTAATGCAAAATCCACAAGAAACAAGAAAAGACAAGTCATTTATAAACATAGACGTTACATTTTTTAATTATTTTATTTTTGTACTACGTTCAACAGTCATAAAAACCAGATAATTAAAAAATATGGAATTATTAGATACAAAATCTATTAGTAATCTCTAATTAATTCATCGCTAAATAGCTTTTAGCTAATTGATTTTTTTTTATATAATCCATCATTAATTTACAGCTACATGAGATTAATATGAATATTTTGTTAATTTAACTATAAAATTGTGTCCGTCACTAATTCCTTATTTTCTTATGGTGACACAAGAAAAAGAAATTTTAAAAAATGGAGCACCCACAATTCTTCACATCTTGAAAAGTCATTGTCATTTACAAACATAGACGTAGGTTACGTTCAATTATTAAAATATCGTATGGCTAATGTGTTTTCAATTCATTCATATATATATACATAAACAGATGGTGGTTATTATCTTCTTCTTCTCTTTTTTTTGGCATCATTAATTTATACCTTTAATTTCCTTTCTTGGATGCTTCCTGTCGTTATTTTTATTCCCTCTTTTGGGAACAACATGACTGTACAAAACCTTTAATTTACTACTATTACACCGTGACCACATTCCCACTCAAGTGCCCTATACTTCTATTTTTTACTTACATGATCAAGTCTCAACCATACAATATAACCACCAAAGATATTGTGGAGCGGATAGGATTGTTCATCTTTTGATTAGAAGTTTTAGGTTCGAATCCTGATTATGGAAAAATCCAGCCATGCGCGTCACAAATTCGGAATAATTAGGCTACATCGGATGAAAAACAAAAAAACATACAATATAAGTTAATTTGGGTGAATGGTCAAATATATACTTGATCATATCAGACAATTAAGTTGGAATCTTGATAATTATGGGTTCATATCTTCCCCTTTATATATATCTCGCAAATTCCAATTTATTCAGCAGAATTAATCATTTCCATGAGCTGTTTTAATTAAACTAGTGTACATCATGCATTGACTGCGTCAAACATGACTAACTTTAATTTGCTGTGTTACACAATCATCAAATAAATATTGGTTGATGTGTCTAAAGTTAATGGTATTAGTTTAGGAGGAGCTGTTTGTGAAAGTGATGTAAAATGTAAAAACTGTTTCACTGATTAGAGGAGACCTAGGAGATGTTATTGGTCTCACGAATTTTAGACATGCGATATGAAGTTATGGTTGTAAGTTATGTTAGTGTTTGTGTTTGAATATATGAAATAGGATCTTGATTTGAAATAATTCAAAATTCTGTAAAAAGGAATGATTTGAATTTATTTTTTAAAAGTAGAAAACTTCAATCAAAACTCAAAAATTAATATTTTGTAAAAAAAAAAATCCATCATTTTACATTTTATAAAAAAAAAATCATATTCGGCATGAAAGATTATCCGTACTATGTGAAAAGATTATATAATAAAGTAACTTTGATTAGTTGATCTTTAATTATAAAATTATGTGTATTTGAAAATTTGTAATTGCAAATATTTATTTATAAAATGAACATTGAGATATATGATTTATGAATGTGGTGCCTGAGGGCTGAGAATATTCTGATATCTTGTTATGAACTATGATTTATTAATTTAGTAAGATTGTGTAAGAATTGGAGAAAATTTGATAGTTTTTACAACTAGTAGAGTTTTCATGTTTATGAAAACAAAAATACAACTGAAAAAATACAAATCACATATACAAACAAAATTTCAATTTTATATCAATTTGATTTCAAATCATAATTTTCATATCGCATATCTAAACAGACCCTAATACGTGTCCTACCCAAAAATGGATACACGATTAGAAAGCTCCGATATTAGGATAAAGGCAACGACCTCAAGTGATAGTTTGCTCATATCTTATATATACGATCTGAGTCAAAGATATTGAGATCAACGGAAACCGTATATTACACCCTACACTCGAACCCATATAATCTTTAGTAGACACATTTCAATGAATTCACTGTAAATGCTAATTTTATGTTTCTCCTTTGCAATTTAGGAGATGTATATTGTTCATGAAAAACTATTGTTAGATTCTTAAAAGATACAAAAGAGAGATAGCTATGAGTTCAGGTAAGAAAGTACAACTTCTCTTTTCACAGAGTTTCATTACCCCACCCCCCTAAAAAATAAAAGCAATACTAATCTAGCTCCATGTACTAGCTTCTATTTTTAGAAAGAAAAAAAAAAAGAGAGCACATATTTATAATTAATTATCAAGTCCACATTCATAGAAAGGAATGAGGCAAGTAAAGCATTTAAAGAAATTTTGATGCCTCAAAAATAATTTAATCATTTTTTTTCCTCAAATTTTTGGTGGCTTATTCAGCCTTTTATTTAAGGAAAATTACAGAAATCCCACCTTTTACTTTACTTATTACCATTATCTCCTATAAGTTTTACAAATCTCCAAAATCCCTCATTTTTGCACATCAGATTAGTGTATCTCGCACATCATATCAGTGTATCTCGCGCATTAGATTAGTGTATCATGTATAAAATGTACATCAGATTAGGGTATCATGTATAAAATGTAATGTATCTTACTTAACGATTAATGTATCTCGCGCATCAGATTAATGTATCAGCGCTTATATTATTGTATCCGTTTGAGGGATTTATGTAATTATAAACTTTTAAGGAATAGATTGTAATTTTGCCTTAAAAGTATGTGATTTCTGTAATTTGCCCTTTATTTAATAATCAAAACCAAGTCTATACAAGGCCCATGGCCCAAACAAAACAAAGCAAATACTTGGATGGGTCTACAAGACCCGATCCAACTACTATCAATTCCCTTACAGATAGGGTATATATTTCTTTTTGGGAAGTACCCACATGAAAGATCTCTTTCTACATTGATGCTACCCATCAAAATAATTTAATCATGAATTTAATAGTTTTGTTTTAATTTTAATTAAATTAATATTGAAGATTGTAAAGAAACCTACAAAATTTATATAAAGAAAAAAAACTATTTACAGTACTTTTTAGCAGAAATATTTTAGAACTTGAATTAAATAACTCAAACTCTTATTAATAAATATAGTTTTTACAATCATATCCAAAGTAATATATTGTGAACATTTGGCCAACATGAATTTAATCATTACTTTTATAAATAATAATAACACTTCGTAAAGTTTTCAATTATATAAGATAATATCTTACAATCAAATAACTAACCATAAGTACATAACATCCAAAATGTAATTGAAAATTAAGTAAGATCAATCTTAAATCAATTACACTCAATATATAAAGTTGATTAACAATTATAATTAGTTAAGACAAATAGTCATAATTTGAGGGTTGGGCGGTTGCCGAAACCCTCAAATACTTCAATAATCTACTATTTTTAACTCATTGACGCAATGAATGATGAATCTAAGTATAAAAAAACTGGATAATAATAGTTTAACTCACAATTCAATGTATTTTTTACTTTCAGTTTCATATCTTAGATTTATTTTAGAGCCAAATGATTAATTATAGTCAATAATGTATTTATTTAAGTTTTATATCTTAGTCAAATGATTAATTATAGTTAGGGGTGACAGAATGGGTAATTAATATGGGTATCCGCTCATATTTACCCATTTTAAATGAGTTGGGTATCCAACTCATTTAAAAATGGGTAAAAACAAATAATATTCATATTACCCATTTAAAAGTGGGTAGTTAAATGGATAAAATGGGTAAAAAATGTGCATTCACACAAACAAAAAAAAAAGTGATAAAGGGTGGGGTAGTAAAAAAGTCTTTTTTTTTAAAAGAAAATAATCTATAAAAAAAATGAAACTTTTTTTTACATTTTTTTTGGGATAGGGGGTGGGAGGTTGGTAGGGGGTAGGGGGTGGTTTGGTAAATATTTTTAATTTTTTTTTAAAAAAAATTATTGGAAAAAATTTAAAATTTTGTAAATTTTTATTTTGGATGGGGTGTGGAGGGGGGCTGGTAGGGGGGTGGGGTGGTAATTTTTTTAAAAAAAAAAATTTAATGAAAAAATTTAAAATTTTGTTAAATTTTTTTTTGGATGGGGCGTGGAGGGAGGGTGGTAGGGGGTGTGGGGGTTGGTAGGGGGTGGGGCGGTAATTTTTTTTAAAAAAAATTAAAAAATTTTAATGAAAAAATTTAAAATTTTGTTAATTTTTTTTTTGGGATGGGGTGTGTGGGGGGGGGGGGGGGCTGGTAGGGGTGGAGTGGTAATTTTTTTAATTTCTTTTACATTTTTTTGGGATAGGGGGGTAGGCGGGACTAGTAGGGGTGGAGAGAAGTGATAAAAAAAACTTTATTTTTTTTGGTTTAAAGCTTTTAACAAAATTTCTATTATAATATGAGTAAATATGAATATCCATATTATTCATTGGGTAACTCGTTTTTACCCATTTAAAATATGAATCGAGTCGAGTAACTTATCCATTTTTATTTAACTCATTTTTTGATCGACTCGACTCGACTCGTTTGTCACTCCTAATTATAGTCAACAATGTATATCAAGAGAGATTATTGAAGGCAAAATAAGCAATTCAAAAAATTACACTACTAAACCCACAATGCCCTTCACTTGAATTGTGGAAAGCAAAAAAAAAAATCTGCATCACACCCATATAGCCTCGAACTTACCCGCACCATTGACATTCCTAACCTAAGATTGGAACAGATTCCTTAATAATATTATGAAATGTAACTTACAAACTTGTATATTCTATTTTCATTAGAAAAGTAAATTCACTAAATTTAACGGAACTTGTTTTCTTAAAGAAATATTTTGACCAACCAAACATGAAAAAATTGAATAACATATTTTATGTTTCCTCCATACAAGACACACCCATGTAAATATTGATGAACCAAAAATAAGCCAAGACAAGTGATGAATAAACAAAATGCCACTGATTTTAGCAAAATTATGGGTTTAAATTAATTTAATTAATAAGAACAAAATAATTACTGAGGTTTAAGGATGTGTCTTTCCCAATCAAAGACACCCAACTTTTCTACATCCTGGAAGGAAAGGAAGTTGGAGTATAATGAATTTCTTCCTAACAACTTTGAGATTTCAACAAGAAGCATTTCACAGGCCTGATTTTTTTCTAATTTTGCTGCATCACTTAGCTCAGAAGACTGATCTTTCCATGGCTGGTAAAATGACCTGTTCAACAAGAGTAACACCAATTATCGCTCTCCATTTATGTAATTCAAAGCAACAGTTAATTATTAGGTAGCGGAAAACGGGGAGAAAAGAAAATATCATCAGCTAGAAAGTAATGCAGAGAGTTCACAGTAGTATATGTACCATCTCCAGGTAGGATAAGCTTCAGCAGGGCAATTAATCTTGGAGAAGAGGGTTGGCAACTGAATTGCATCATCGCCTAAGATGTCTGCTTCTGTCAAGCAGACAAAAGCATAATAAACAAGTTAGCCAATAGTTTGAAAGACAGGAAGTTGTCTTAAGCGCAGAAAGTAGTACTGATGATATTATGAGTGTACCTGCGGAGGAAAGACTAGAAGAAAGAAGAAGACAAAGTGCAACAACGACAGACGGAAGCACTGAATAGTTTGTGCGTTGTAGCTGTTGCAGAAAAATGATTGATGAGGCTAATGTTTCTTCACATGCAAATGTCCTGCTGATACTGCTACATCTTTGATCATCCCATTCCATCAGAGAGAGCAGGTTATTGAGCTTAGATCTGTCAGAAGAATGACAGATGTCCAAATTACTGAATTTGAGGGAACGCTTTCCTACAATCACTGATGCAGCCAGCCAGCGAACAAGCTTTGATATCAGAGAATCGTCTGATTCTTCATCGGATTGCAGTCTCATAATGCAATCAAAATTTTCCGGCCCATGGACTTTTTCAATATTTGACTGCAAAGCAGTTAAAGTTGCCCACCGAACAAACTTGGAAACTTTTTCCTTGTCCTGGAAAAAATATAAAAACAAAAATTGTTTTACAAATGATATGAATATAGAAAATCATACATAAACACCAAAGCAAGTGATCTCCAGAAAAGCAGTAGTACTAAAGCTTGATGGGCATAATGTATGAATACATTAGCATACATGGACTAATTACATTGCAAGTCAGGATCTCATGGTCTGAATATATCTTGAATGAATGTACCAAGATAATAGGTAATGATACTGTAAAAAAAATAATTCTCAGACATGACCAAA
Source organism: Solanum pinnatisectum (assembly GCA_035578085.1). Taxonomy (NCBI): domain Eukaryota; kingdom Viridiplantae; phylum Streptophyta; class Magnoliopsida; order Solanales; family Solanaceae; genus Solanum; species Solanum pinnatisectum. The sequence goes on from CM069077.1 coordinate 20,603,831, forward strand.
TATTTATGAAATAAAACGTTGCTCATTTATCATGCTTGGGAGCACTTTTAAAACTTCTTTTAAGCATGTCCCATCACCATTATCTGAATCGGGCCAAGCTGAAGCTCTACTTCACTGGCCAACATATTGTACATGGCAGCAAGCTGGCAGCAATCAACTTTACTACAGATTCATTCACCTGACCAAAAAATTATTTTGGGTCCATCTCATTTTAAGTGTGTTCAGTTTCTCTGTCTTCTTTCTTTTGGGTTGGAGAGGGGGCACATTTCCGGAGTGAAGACCCAAAAAAAAGAGAAAGGATTAGAATACTTAATATCAACTAGCAACTAGAAACCTCAAGTTAGTGGCATGAATGAACTCCAAATCCAAATACATCAGACATTCTAGAAAAGAAAAGAAATCTCACTTGCTTAAAAGGTAGAACCAGGACCTGGAAAAGCATACAGAACCAGAACAATCCATGGATTTTATCAACTTAATGAATTAATTTCAAGATATAAGGCTTCCCAGTGTGGTGAAGGTAACAAAAGGAAGTTCTAGAAAGGGGGTAGAAATGAGGAAAGGGGCATAGGAAGTAAAATGAAAATGATTTACTGCTTACATAGTCATTAGTGCAGAGTGCACAAGTTGTCCTAAAATATATTTTTGAATGAAGCTTAATATACCAAAAGCAGTCATTCAGATTATCAGTGCTACCCATGATCAGACAATGATCATCAATCACACATTGCATTTCATTGTTAACCGGAATCAAGATTGTCACACTTACCTCAGAACTCACTGCCCTCCTAATTTTAGTGTAAAAAAACCACATCTTAAATTTTAAAAAAGAACTCTAGAATGAGAAGCAACATCAGTGTGAGTCCCAAAACCAGTCAAGCCAAGTGCAACATCAGTGATCATTCTAATGTAAAAGACAGTAAAGCTTGTGATATGGAATACAAAGACAACAACAGGCCCAATCCGTTCTGCATGCTGATGAGTGAAATATTTGTGCCATTTCATCGACAACAAGTGTGTCACACAGCAGTCCCGGGCATGAATTAATAGCTAGTCAGTAGATATGTTATCCGGGAGAAATCCTACATCATCAATAAATGATGGAAGTCACATATTGAACCAGTAAAAAGTCAACACTACGGCCTTGCATCACTTGCAACTGGGACGTGAACTTGACAAAGCGACACCAAAAAGGGTTCTAGTCCCACATTCAGTGCCAACTAAAGGAGCTAGATATGATCATTTAGGAACTACTCTGGAATTCAAAAACAATTTTTCGACTGGTACTTGGGCAATCTGTCACGCTCCCACAGAAAAGATTCTCTTGGTCATACTCATACATAATCCACTTTTTTCATTAAGTGGTTGAACAACTTATGCCACAGGACAATAGCAAAAGTGCAAAAATAAAAATAAAGACAATAACATGTAGTTCCCCCAAAAGCAGTAAGAATCTAGTCTAGCACAGATGCATTTTTTAAGGTTTTCAAGGTGCACTCCATGTTTAGCTTGCAGCAGAACATAAAGCTTCTTATCAACAGATACACAGCTTTTAGGAGTGATGGGGAAATACCATTTGCAAAATAGTTACTGGAGGAGTGCTCATTAGTACAGCTTCAAGTCCAATCTGTGCAACAAGACTTTGCCTTCCATCACAGCATTCATCAAAAACTTCACATAACTGAAGTAAACTCTCAACAGAGAGTGTGAAATGTGGTTGATAAACTTTCCTCTTTTGGGATATCCTCAATGCTGATCTCAATATTTGTAGAATCAGTTTAACAAGTTGAGTATTTACTTTAAGCCTTTCAACACCTTCAATTAGCATCTTGTATAGATTGCAAGAGAGTTCCACAAGCTGCTCCAAGGCATATTTCTGCATCCACTCAACAGTGTGTCTCGACAAAACGACTTCATTTAGGGCCTAAAATTAGAAATGTGTATTTTGTGTTTAAAGAATATTGTTTAGCAGTAAACACAAAAGCTTTCAGGGAAATAAAACAGTTCAAAATGCAAAATGGTATACAGTTCTGCTAGAGAGCAATGTCTTTAATTTGGGAAAAGTACCATAAGATCTATTGTTTTGGAAGGGCTGAATCATTATTTAAATTATTGATGGGGATGAGAGCAGCGCTTCTGAAACAGAATTGAGTATAATGTACAGTGCTACTTATGGTGGAAAGTGATGCTGCATGCTACTGAGAACCTAAATCTGATTAAAGGTATAAAACATGGCAGATACCCAGGGAGAATCAAGGTTGATGCTTGCTATTTTTTACTTTGTACTGCCTAATAATACAAATAAGAGAATAATATTCATATATGTGATAACTCAGACATCAATCTACCATACCCCAGAAACACTCTTTAACAGTGAATACATTGTCATGCATCCTAACATATAGGCCATCGTTTAATGCAGACATATCTTGCTACTCAGACTTCACTCACATCCATATAATATAGCCCATCGGTCATTAAGAAACAAGAAAATATATTTTCTCTAACACCTTAAATAGTCAAAGAGATAATAAAATAAAAGGGACAAAAAAGCTTGAGAATTATTTATATTATACTTAATAATGGGAACAAATACCTCCAGTATAACAGTCAACTCAACAAATGAATTTCTTCTGCAGTGACTCCAAGAAAGAGATGAAACAACACAGGATGACCATGAGATCAAGCCACACTGTTCAACCAAGTACCTGGCCATCTTAGGTACTCTGACAGACTTCCTCACTATCTGCAACATTAACCATCTAAATGAATTCAGCTCTTGCTTAGGAGTGGTTCATCACTCTTAGAAACGAGAAACATTATCAAGTAGAAAAACATCTTTTGAATGGAGAGGGTAAAAACAAGTTCCTATCAAGGGAAAAATCAAACATTCGGTTCCACATTAAACCAACAAACTAAAAGACCACATTTTGTTCCGCATTTAATTAACAATTTAAAGACCACATTCTTTTGGCAGTCTAACTACGTGAAACAAGAGCTTCATATACTCAAATTTTTTGACAAAAAAAAGATGTACTTGAAAGAGGAACAAACTTGCCAATACATGCACTTATAGAGTTTTTGAAGTTAATTCTTCTATAGTGTGTAAATTGGGAATCCCTGTATACAAGACGTACACAAATGTTAATAGTTCTGCATACAGGACTATCTAAAAAAAAAGGGTAAAAATACTATCATTTTGGAGTTTTACTCACTTCTTTTCTAACAACATGAAAGGATAACTTAATAAGCTGCTTAATTTAGGCTCCCCAAAGATACTTCTGAGGAAACAGCTGCTTCATTTTGAAACTTGTATTGAGTTTGTTTTTGATGTATGCAAGTGAAAGAAACTATTTTACACACCTCAACCTAAAGTAGCGAGAGAAGAGAAAAGGAAGAGATTTACTTCTAAACAATAATCCCCACCAGAGAAAATAAAGCAGTCAATACTCTAGTGCAATTAAACTTCTAATACTGAATGACTCCAGCTAATAAGAAACTAAACCAATAAATGTGACAGCAGTTTGTTTGTTGCTTTGATTATTGAATCTCGCAATTAATATGAAGGTGATGATAGCAGCAATTATGGCACAGAGATTATCAACACAATATCATAGCTAAAATGCTATTTGTATAATCCTGTCTTCAATGGTAGAGGTGATTTGAAAGAAAAAAAAAAAGGTGCTGAGGCCGATGAAGACAGTTTGATAGTCCCTTGATTTGTTTGTCTCCCTGACTACAAGCAAAATTATAAGAGTCGACACTTATGGAGTAATTTAAAAAGCTCAAAATACAGCAAAATGAGTGGAAAGGGGCATTGGGGGATGTGCAAGTCAGTGAGGACGATCTGGAATACAGTGTCATTTTGTGTATGTAGGGTAATATGGAAAGAAAGAAATGTAAGATGCTTCGAAGAAAAAATAGAGGCTGCACAGGCTAGGAAAGATGAAGTTTGCATGCTTGACTTAATAGACTCTACAGGAGTAGGATCCTATATAGTGCCTTTTCTTTTTGTTTGTACAGAAAGGTTTCTATCTTTGTAATCCCTGACACTCACTGAGTTCCAAATTTCTGATTTTTAATGTACTTTACCATTTTCAAAAATTAAGTAGTTTTTAGCTGCTAAACTTAAAATAACTAGGCGTTCGGTTTCAGTTAAAAATAGAGTCATTATCATAAAGCATAAAAGTAAAAGACCACCAGAAAACTCAGTAAAGTAAACAATAGACAAAATATAGGAAGAACAAAAGACATCAAAATTCACAAGAAAACATGTGACAGTTACCTGAATAATCAACTTCTTCAGTTAAATAAAAAATCACCAAAATGTGGAAGACAATAACCATCAAAAGGCAACCACGAAAACTTCAAAAAGTAAGCAAGACACAGAGACTCCAAAAGGAGGAGAAAAAGACAACAAAGCGTAGGACTTTGATTACCTGAACAATCAACTCCTTCGATTCATGATCAGAAACGGGAGAAACATAAAAACTGAAAAGGGTCTCAAAAATGGCATTTCTGATGTATATTTGAGCATCGTCATCCACATTCAATCCTGAGCATAATAGACGTAGCATCCACAACCTCTCTGTTATGAAATTAGTTGAGATACTCCAGAAAAAAGTCTGGAACAATGGAATACCCTGTAAGAAATCAGAGGAAAACCGCTGTTAGACTACAGTCAGATTACGACTACATATGACTGGACAGTTGATCATTAGGACAAATGGAACTTATAAATCTTCCATATTAAAGATATACCTTCATATTTGCATTTGGAGTGCGGATCAGATATTTACTTATTGCTGAATAATGGTCATGTGAAGGATCCAAAAGTACATAAGAAGCCTCTGCAACAAATATGGCAGTTACGGATGAAATCTTCTGCCAAGGCTCTTCAATACCATTTTGCAAGTACGACATTAGGAGACGAAGTCGCATCACATCCTTCCTCTTCTGATATCTCTACAGGAAACAATAAAAAAAAATTTGAAAATAGGAAACAATAAAACTTTATAAAATCATGACATGATACTTCTACTGAAGAGTCACTAAAGCAGCTCTGGAGAGATATCAACATTTTCTCCTGGAATTATGATTAGAAGTTGATCATTACAGATTACCCTGTTTCTCCTATATAGGAAGGGATCTTTTATCAGACAACATTGGATGATACTTGTTTGCAACAATTTTAAAGTGATGAAAAATAAATTGTAACCACTAATTTTATTGATAAAACAATATGGGTTAAATTTGTTTGTTCCTTGATTCTTCTATCTAAATGTTCTCTGTGATTCGAGGGCTATAAGTAGCGTATTTCTCGAACATGCGATGATTTGGACTTCCTTCCTTGGATTTATTTGAACTCCATGCAAGGAGAACTTTGTGTATCTTCTTGAAGTATTTAGTTGTCAACAAGAGTTCAGCATATCTTGATCTCTTTATGAATACCAATAGTTTAAAGAATATTCGAGATGACTTTTCAAGGGAATATAATACCATTTATATAAGCATGAACTAGGGTTTATGATCGAGTAGCCTCCAAGAATCCTAACTGGAATTGAACACTCTTGTAGAGTCTCAATGAAATTGAATATATCTTTTAGAGTCCCATAAAATTTCAATGTCTACAAATAATTTGTTGTGAAGTGACTCACAAATATAATATGAAGAAACATAATTTTATTGATAAACATTGAACTCCTTATGAATATCCCAAGAGTTCACGGGATATTTAAGATACCTCTTCAAAGAGAATATAATACCCTTTATATAGGCATGAACAAGGGTTTAGGGTTGAGTAGCCTCCAAGAACCCTAACTGGAAATTGGAATTGAACACAACTTGTAAAGTCGTATAAAATTTCAATGTCAATAATACTATTGTCACAAATTTCTATCGTTTTATATATTTGCAGGCACAACCACAGCATTGGACCTACAAAACTCAGTTCATAATACTAGCCTCTCCTTATAGCCTTTGTTTGAGAAGCACCAAAAATATACATAGGCTACTAAACTATTAAATTCCGAGCCCAATACTTCGTCATAATTTTAGTAGCTAATATAAGCTAAGTTGCTCGGACTTCGCAATTTTGGTGCCGCACCCGTGTCAACACGACATTTACATGGTAAGGGTGTGGGATCTATGTCGGATCCGGTCAAACAAGATCGGGTGTGTTGACCAACAATTTGGAGAGAAAATGAAATTTTAATATCTCAAAGTAGAGATTTAAGTATATCGAAAAATAATTCCTTCAATTCTGCTGCTATATAGTAATTTATACTGGTCCTTTTGTCTCCTTTGAAGTTTTTTCTTGGTAAATCTTCTTGTTCATGTTGGGTGTTGCAGGTTTCTAAAAGTGAAGAGCTCTACAATTATGATTTCTACTTTGGAGCAGAGAAGCCGAGAATTGGTGATGTCGTGGTGGACTACTAGACTTTGCATGTTGTGAGTTGTATTGTATTGGGGGAAACAAAGATATGGAAAACTTGTAGGGGAAGAAGATGGAGGAGAGAAGACGATGTAGAGGAACAAAGATGAAGAAGACGACTCAAACCCCAAGACTAATTTATTACCTATTTTAATTGACCTTTAGTCCTTTATTAGATGCCACGTTTATTGTTTATTATTAAGGATAAACATATATATTATTTTCGTAAAATGAGAGAAATATTACATATTAGTTAGAGTTTATAAATGTGAAACATTATAATTATCTAATTATAAAATTAAAGATCAGAAAAATTGTTGAGTCCCAGCTCCTGTACCTGTATCTAGATCCATATCCCTATCTAGATCCATATCCCTGAATCTTAAAAATTAGATCATGAAGGATCAGATATGCGGCTCCGCACCCGTGTAGGACACTTGTATCCGAGTCCGAGCAACTTAGAATATAAGTTTAGTTTAAGTCTCCTATTATTGCTCAACACTGCTATTAAGATGAGAGTCGAAGTTCTATTGTATTTAACTAGAAAAGAGTCGAAAGTTACTTCAGAAGAATTTCAATTTTCTTTGATATAAAAGTGTATCGAACAGTACTTTTGATGAAAAGATGTTGGAAACTGCTTTCCTTTTTGGGAAGTGGACATTATTTCAAGAAAATTCAGAAGTAAGAAAGAAATTCTGAGAGGCATGGAACACCGAAAAAGTTATTTCACTAGCATCTACTCATGAACACTCTCCAAAAGAAAACTCATGGTTCAACACCACTCCTGAGGGGCTAATACTCTTTTTTTTGAAACTGGTAATGTTGTATTCCTCAGCATTAAGGTATGCTGGAGACCTCCAAAAAGGTAGTAATAATCTAGAACAAGAGACTAATTACAGTAATCCTAAAAGATCTACTAATTGTTCAGCATTTTCTATACAATGTTCTTTACACCAAAAGTAGAAAGTTGCTATGCAGCTCTCTTTGATTTTCTGAATGTTGTTGAATCTATCTTCAAAGTTTCTTCCATTCCTCTCCCTCCAGATAGTCCACGGATACTGATGTGGGATTATTCTCCACCACTTCTTACGTGTCTTGCTTCCTCTCCTAATCCAAAGAACTTAACAAGTCTGCTGTGTGCTCTGGCATTGACCATTTTGTCTCTGTTAAATCGAGAACATAGTCCACAGTGAGATGTGACTTTACAATGGAGGAACGGTGATTATTTGTCTCTCTGGCGTCACTACATAACATGCATCCGGACACAATTGGCAATCCCTTTTTCTGCAGGATCATGAGGTGAGGCAAGCTTTCCGAGTACTAACCAAGCAAAGCACTTGACCTTAGTAGGAGCCATACTTTTCCATACCTGCTTCAAGGGCCTATTTTGCTCACAGCGACCGGGATACCTCTTTCCTATAAATTCTACCTACGAGAACTTGCCATCCTTATCATGTTTCCATCTAAAAGTGTCATCTTCTACGATGGTGCCTTTGAACCCATCAATCATCCGCAATAGCTCGCAAACCCGCCTACTTCCTACCATTAAGATGTCTCCAGGCGAAGTTCCATCCGTGGGGACCATATCACCATCAGTAACCTCAAGGTTAGTGCATATATTGGCGGATCGGGAAAACTTGCATTAAAATTGCTTGTCCAAGCCATAGGTCCTTCCAAAATAGTATTTTGTTCCCAGCACCCACCTCATAACATGAATTCTTTACTAGTCTAGGCCAAAGATTCCTTATAGATCTCCATACCGATGTTTCGTAGGTGGTTGATCTGCATTGTACACCATTTCTGTCTGCCATACTTATTCGGGATTACCTCCTTCCATAGAGCATGATCATTTCCATTTAATCTCCATAACCATTTCACGAGCAAGCAATCATTCTCAGCTTTGATTCCTTACTCCTAAACCACCACCTCCTTGTGTAATCAGGCGATCTTCCATTTTACCAAATGATACCCCTTTCCCTCCTTGTTCCCAAACCAAAGAAAATTTCTTCTTAATCGGTCTAGCTTCTTGACCACACTTATTGGAATAGCGAATAGGGACATCACATATGTGGGAAGCGAGTCCAGCGCATTTATCAAAGTGAGCACGCCTCCAAGAGACAAGTATCAAGGTCTTCCGGTTGCTAACTTCTTTTCCGTCTTTTCCAAAATCCTATCCCGGATAATCAATTCTTTGTGTTTGTTGCCTAATGGCATGCCTAGATAGAATTTGTTGGTAATTTGTCTACCTTACACCCCAAGATACCTCTTAGTTCCTCCATCCGCACCACTTTGATAGGGAAGAGGTTACTTTTCCTCCGATTAACGCTTAAACCGTAAATGGCTTCAAAAACAATTAGTATCATCCTCGATATAGCAAATTTGTTCCTATAGCTTCACAGAATATCACAGATCATCTGCATACAAATGATGACATACTTCCATATCTATTCCCGCTCACGCTAACCTCAATCCCTTTATCCACCATTGCTAATTGCAATCCTCATCATCTGTTGAAACCCTCCATGGCAATGATGAATAGGAAAGGGAGAGGGTCACCTTGTCTAAGACCCTCTCTCGACGAGAAAAACCACGTGTTCTCCATTTACAAGTATGGAGAACCTAACAGCTTTAATACAAAAGCCAATCCATTTCAACCACCTTTCACCGAATCCCATGCGAGAATGTTTAGCAAAAATCCTATTCACGTGATCATAAGCCTCTCTATATCTAGCTTGCACATAATGCCCGCACCTCCTCTCAATCTAGTATCCACACATTCATTGGCTATAAGAGCGGCCCATGATCCGTCTTCCTTTAATAAAGGCCATCTCATGAGTGTTCACCAATTTATTTACTACCCTTTTCAACCTTTTCACAAGATTTGGCAATGATTTTATAGACCCCAGTGATGAGACCGATAGGTCTATAATCCCTTAATGCAACTCCAATTTTCGGGAATGAGAGCCACATAAGTTGCATTGAAACTTCTTTCAAAGGCCCAGTGAGAATGAAAATGTTGCAAAGTGTTCATGATATCTTCCTTCAGACCTCCCAAAAACACCGTAGAACACATGGGTATCCATCCGGCCGGTGCCTTGTCACCGCACAGAGCTTGATCTTTAAGAACTTCCTCCTCTTCAAATTGCCTTTGCAACCATTCTTGTTCCTCATCGTAATTCCCGAGCCTCATGGAGGTAAAGTCAGTCTCCAATTTTCCAATTCCTTGTATAGGTTTTGATAGAAGCTCGAATGTTCTCTTTTATCAACTTCTTTGGATCAAGAATTGTTTCACCCTCCACTTCTAGAGAATCAATAGCATTGAACCTCTTGTGTGCTGTGGCAATCCTGTGGAAATATTTAGTGTTCTTATCTCCACTTTTTAACCATTGAACTCTGGACCTTTGCCTCCAAGCTATCTCCTCATTTCTAGCTAGCTTCTCAAAGTCCAAAAATAATTGGACTTTTTGGGCCAGTTCGTCCTCAGTGCCTTTGATCTTGAATGTTCTCTAGCATTGAGATTTCATTTAAGATTTCCTCCTTCTTTTTCCTCCAACTGACATTACTTTCCCTGTTCCATCCCTTCAGTTTGTCTTTTAAAAGCTTCAGCTTAGTGGCTAAAATGAAAGCAGGGGTGCCACTGACCTGAAAAGAAGCCCACCAAACTTGCACCTTATCTTTAAAACCCTCCACACCTAACCACCACTGCTCGAATTTGAAATAGGACTTCTTAATTTTCCAATCCCCACAAACAAGCATGATAGGTCTATGATCAGATCCAACATTGGGAAGAAGATTTTGTTTGATCTGAAGGAAAAGCTCCTCCCATTGGGAACAAAACAAGAATCTATCAATTCTAGAGGCACTCATATGACTTTCTCCCCTTCTCCAGGTGTAAGATCCTCCAAATAAAGGAGGGTCAAACAATTCCATCTCATTAATCCATTTCGAAAATTCGGCCATTGCACCTGTGATTCTATGTCCATTTGTCCTCTCAGTTGGGTATCTAGTAACATTAAAATCCCCACATACGACCCAAGGCCCATCACACTGACTTCTAATAGCAGATAATTCCAGCCAAAGATTCCTCCTTTCGATTCTTCCACACTCAGCATAAACCGCACTCAGGTACCAGGTGAGGTCTTGGTTAATGCCGACAAATTTACACGTTATCATTTGGTCACCATTGTCAACCAATTCACCCATCCAGTTCCTTTTATCCCATAACACTGCTATCCCCCCACTACTTCCTATAGCCTCCATATGTATCTCCCCCATCCATCTGTTAAAGCAAAGTTGTTCAACTAAATTAGAATTTGCCCCATCTAGCTTAGTTTCTTGAATCACATGAATATCTGCCCCCCACTGTTGTAATAAGTTCCTTACAAGACATCTCTTGTTCTCCCTGTTAAGACCCCTGACATTCCATGAAAGAATTTTTATTTTCATTGATAACTTAAGGAATAGTTTCTCCCCCTGCTCCTAAACTCTCCATCTTTGAAGTTCATGTCAAAGACCAGATTTCTAACCTCTTTAGGCACGGAGTCTTTGCTTTTTATTGATTTGTCGCCCTTGTGTTGTTGTTGCTCCTTACCCCTCTTCTCATCCACGTTCATGAATAAACGAAAAGCAATTTTTTCACAACCTGTGAAAGCTGCCCCGAATCGCTGACTGAGTTTAATAACATTGGAGTGAACCCAAAGCGTTGCCTTGTCCTCTATGTAGCCCTCCCCCTGTAAATCTTCAATGTTAAGTGGTGTAGGGTCACTGTAAACAGTTAGCTGCCCGCTGTTGCACCCCCCCAAGTTATCTCCACCGGGGTCTAAAGGTAAGAAATCCTCCTTAACAATTTGGTCATTGTCCTGTTGCATGTTGATATTCAGAAGTTCGCTGGACTCTGGTGGCAAAATAAAAGCCTCTTCCCTGTCTACTGAGGTGGTGGTCATTCGCATGGCCTCTTCTAAATTGTCTCCAAAGGGAGAAAGAGCTTTCAAGGAGTAATCCTTGGCGAGTTCTACATTAATGAAATCAGTAAAAGGTTCCACAAAATGTTTTTGAGAAGTCTTAAGAGGCTGAGTTTGGGCTGAAGGCCCAACAAGATTTAATGAAATATTTGGCCCAGCAGAAATAGAGATATGACCCAGAGGCTCCTTAGAATTAAATGAGCCATTAGAAGGGGTCCCACTAGTCACATCAATCCTTATCTCCTTTTCTCTCTCCCCTTCTATAAATTTAATGCTTGATGTAATATCCCTTTCAGACCCCTGGGTTATCATATGAATAGTCTCTTTCTCCTTTATGGGTTGTGGCAGACTGCCACACTCTTCCCCAGAGACATCTCGACATCGTTCTCATCCACACTCCTTCGTACCTCGCCGGTGATTCACACCAACCGCAACGGTAAGGTATAATCTCCATCATCTACTTATCGTGGAAGGGATGCTCTCGGGTCCTTTAACTCGAATTCTTGCCCATCTAAGATGATTTTTGAGTTCAGTTTCCTCCTCGTTTTCTATCCAACCGCCGCATTTTTCCCCAATCTCCTTCATCACTTTTTCCGACCATAAGTGCAATGGAAGCCCTAAAACCCTAATCCAAAACCAGTCGAAAGTTTTATGATCTGGAAAAGCACCCGCTTTTGGAGACCACCATTCTAACAAAAGCTTCTTGTCTTCTCCAATCCCCAACCGGATATGCTCGTGACTTTTACGGATTGGAATTCAAACAAAAATTGGACTCCATTCATATCATAGACCTGAAGATTTTGAGCCCCTTTCCACATCTGTTGGGCCCATTTTCTCACGTCATTCCGAGTGGGTATCTGGACACAGTCAGCAAAGCATCCGACCAGGCATCTGTTGAGAAGATCATTCCCCTCTATTTTTGAGGCTGCTTTTAGGGTCACTTGCTCCATGTCTATTTCAGACTCTCTCTGAGTCCATTTGCTTTTTTGTAAGGCTTCTTTGAAGGTCCCCTTTCCCTTGATGTACAGAGATGAAACATCTCTAGTAGGATTTATTGCACCTTGTACTCCTGTATCTCTATTGATGAAGTTTTCAATCCTAGTCACAAGACCACTCCAACCTTCATTAAATTTGTTTTCTGGCATGATGATGATTGCTCTTGTTTGGCCGTTAATCGTAATAACCGAAATGAATCTGCCATATTTGTTGAACTTTAAAGAGCAGTAAATGTTGGTAGAGATAACTCTACCCCTCCAAGATTTAAAGCTTCTTCCCTTCATGGCAATAGCCTCTTTCAGCCTTGTGCATAACCAAAAAAGAGCTCCTTTGCTCAACACCATCCTCCTCGTCTGTCTTTTCGAACTTTCCACCCAGTCATACCAAGTCTCCGAGCAAGATTTGGACTCAGTTAGATCATACGACTTGCCCCCTAATCTGAAATAGATTCGATTATCCATCAATGAAAAAAGGCTGAGAAAAAAAAGAGGTAAAGAGGAGCTCCGGTGATCGAATACCACCGGAGTACGGGTTCCAAAGGCCCTGAAGGGACCTTTAGTATTGTGCCTTGGGAATAGTGCCTGGGAGCATTTTTTTCTATTACATTAGTTATTCAATAATTCACCAAGGGGAGATGTTGAGGGGCTAATACTCGGCCTTCTGTAAATGGATTGCCTCTTCTCTAAGCTGATCGTGCAAATACTCTTTAAGGTCATTTGGTAGGATGCATTAGAAAAAAAAAATGCATGCATTAGCTTTATGTATTACTAATACTTTGTTTGGTACACGTTTTGAACCTATGAAACTAACACTCTATTTGGTATTATGCTATGTACAACTTCTTCTTTTTTATGACCATGGTGTCTGAATCAGCTTGATAACTCTGTCCACCAAGGCTAGAACAGATGGAAAGAATCACGAAGTGTTTTTTTGTCTTCGCTGGGAATTGAACCTGAGACCTCATGGTTCTCAACCACTTCATTGATCATTATGCTATGTATAACTAATCCATGTGAAACATGGCATTAGCAATGCAAGGAGTTTTAGTGCATGTATTAGTACGAATAAAGACACTATTGCCCCTCATAACCTTTTCCATATCTTTTCCACTATATTTGTGGAGGGTATTTTTTTAAGCAACTAATTTCTTTTAGAAATTATGCAATGTGTGTTATTTTTAATACACCAAACTAAACACTGAATAAGAAATAATCTCAGCATAACTAATGCAAGCATAACTAATACCAACACTACTAATACACCATATTCAGCACTATCCTCACACACCCTACCAAACGACCCCTTAATGCTAAGGATCTTCAAGAATCCCCTTAAATAACATTCTTGTCAAGGGGAAAGATAAGTCCATTGCCTACCTAGGCCTTTAATCAACTACTTTCTAGTTTATTTAGGATAATAATAAATGTTCTCAGAATTTATTTATGTAAATGTAAAACACACATACTAATGATTGGATGTTCCTCGGAAAGAATCATGTTTTTGTTCTCTACGGTCACATACATAGACAACTCCTTAAACTTGGCACAAATTGTCAGTTAGACACTTCAATTTTACTAGGTGACCAGATAGACACCTCAACTAGGTAGGAATGTATCTCGTGAATATAGAAGTCGTACATGGCATAGAACGTATTTCACACAATTTTAAGTGCATAAATGGCTTAAAATTAGCTGACGTCGGTTTTATTTCACACATCTTTTTTACGTTCTTTGGTTTTTGTGTGAACACAAATCCAGCACACTTCTCCTGTCAAATGTCCACCAATGGCACCACCACCACTTCCATAGTTGCCAAACCAACCACGCACCACCATCTTTATGTTGCTAACAGCATATCATTGGTCAAATCACAGAAAATTATGCAATCTTTAAGTAATGAAATCACAACTAAAGAGAAAAGTTATGACAACGATACCTCCAGTACACTCTTGAATCTTCCAAGAACCTCGTAACCTAGTTTCCTCATGTCATCATCAGGTGAAGATATACTGACAACAGCAATCGCAAGCAAGCCTAAGCTTGCAAACTCCAAGGGCTCAATAAACCCCATAGAAAGACAGTGAACTGAGAAGTGCAAAATAAAAATGGGATCATACGCACGGAGTTTCTCGGCATCTGCATAATGTACCTGCAGAAAATTCCATAGTTTTGAAAGTGACAGAATTGGAGAAACTACAGAAATATCCCCTATTCCTTTTCCTCAGGATTGGAGGAACATCAGAGATTATAGAAAAAAGAAAAAACAAATTATCATTAATAAGAGTACCTCATATCCAAAGTCAGGATAATCTTTTTTAGGTTCTTTGAGAATCCCTGGACCAACTGTTCTATCATATGGGAAATAAAGCACAGTAGTTGCACAAACTTTGGGGTCTATGGGAATGTTTTCTCTGAAGCGGATCCTGCGGTAATCATCAACTGCTTCAGCTTCACTCAAATTACTAGAGATAGTCTGCTCCAGTTCATTTTCTTTTCTGACTTTCAGCAGAGCACTACCCCATAGATAATCTAATTTAGCCATACTTACTTCGCCCAAGTCATTAGTCGAATTGATCTCATCCATTAAGCTGTATATCTCCAAGTCAATCACACTCATACTAGCACCATAAGAAGATAATAGCAAGAAGAGCAATTCCCTCAAATTTATTCCAATGTCTTTTACATTATTAATATCGCATTGTCGAGCCCTGATTTGGAAAAGCAACCTAAGCAACTTCACAAGTTCTAACTGCCGAGCACGTTCCTCAGATAGTTTACAACTATCTTTTAAATCATAGGCATCTAAATCAGCAAATTGAACATATGATCTCATGATGCTAGGCAAAGGGGTAAATATCATCCCAAAGTGAGAATGACCAGATGAGATGTGAGAAGAATGGATGGTAGCTGCAAATTGAGAATGTGCAAGCAACAGTTGAATAATTGAAATGCAAGAGAACTTCCCCTCGGATACTGATGAGATAATAGCTCGGAGTATCCCCAGTGTCAAAGGATCGTAAAACCTATGCAGAAGAGATGACTTACCAAGTTGCTCTACAAATGGAAGAGAATCTAAATTCAGAAGACAATCATGCATCTCCCTTGTTATATCCGTTACATTTTTTAGAATATATACTTCCAAATATCTAAATATGGAACAGCTTCCAACTTCCATTTGCCTGAAGTCAACAGCGTTCAAAGAGCATCTCTTGATGATAAGCTGCCAGGACTGAACCAGCAAGTTCAGAAACCGGATTCTTGCCAAGTCTAAAATGGAGCAATCTTCTGAAGCAATCACTTCTGCGTTTTTCTTCAGCAGAGACGGAAACTTTCCCTTCTCAGGGAATAAAAGGGCCCTGCACAAACGTATTTTTGCAACAGTCCTGTTGACAACATTCAAAGACTCTTCGACTGAATAAGAGCCATCTTGAGTGAGATCGAACTCCAGCAGATCACTACAATCACTTGAGCAAACAGAATTGAATATACTCAAGCGTTTATTCACTTTCACCAAATCACCTCTTAACTCAAAGAACAATTGGACTACAAGAACAGTATTCGCGAGAAGGCTACCTGAGACAAGATTCGGAAAATCTTCCATTGACAGGTTTTCAAAATATTCTACCTTAAATATCTCCCTGGAAACATAACTTTTCCAGATAGAGAAACCTTGTTTGAGTATTTCCCAATAAAAAGAAGCTATATGCTCATGAAGCATGCAAAGCTGGCCCCCAAATTTTGCAGGAATTGAGTTTAAGTACAGGATAACAGTGGGAAGAAGCATCAGTGCGTCTTCATCAGAAAAATCACAAATTGGCGGTACTGTACAAGGCTTGACTACCACATATTTATTCATCCTGTCTGAAAATAACTTCCCGAATACAGATAGATGCAGAGGGCTTATATCAGTAACAAGAAACAAGATTTCAGCTTTTCTTTTGGTTATTTTGTGCATGCAATGAGAAAGGATATTGACATGAGTGTTAGCAACAGCTCTACATGTATCCTTAAGAAAAAGATGGCTTTGCTTCTGCATAGATTTATGTACTTTCACAACTTTTACGACTTTTAGCAGACAGGCATCAGCAACATCAAGTTCAAATCGAGTGGCAATATCATATACTTGCAAAAGGACTTTCTCATAGAGGATGACATCATTTTGTTCCTGCTGAATTCCCCAAAACAAGCAGATGGGGATTTTTTCTTGTGGCTGCCACATGTATGCCGCCAGATGATCAAATGCAGAACCAGCAATGTGTAATCCAACACAGAGAGCTGAAGTCAGCCAAACAGAACAATCCTCAAGGTCAATTAATGACAGAATCCAATGGGCCAATTCAAGCACCTCAAAGGGAAATATGAAATGAATCAAACTATGTAGAGCATATAGTACAGGAACTAAAGGTATTAAGTTCTTAGACTTCATGCATTCGTTCATCTTGAGCCTAAATGTCAGAACCAGTTTCTTTACCACATTTTTGAATGAACTAACAACATGTTTATTGGCATGATAAACTTCAGATGAGGAGCTTTGGCCAAAGCAGAAAGACAACCAGAACTCAGAAGTAGCTTTTACCAAATTAAGCACATGATGATCCGTCTTGCAAATTTTCAGTCTAACTGATTCAACAAACTGGTCTACACTGTCCTTAATTGTTCCACATGCAAAATCACTGTTAACAGGGGATGGGTACTCCAGCACAGCTACCACAGCAGGGTGATCAAGGATAGTTACAACCAACTCTTCAATAAAGTAAGTTGAGAAAGGACTACAGGTGTCTACACCACAAGAATTGGATTTTTCAGCCAACAATTTTTTCAACATGCCGCTTAGGAGAAGGAAGCAAGCTGCGGAAAGTTTTTCAAGTCCCTCAAATTGCTCATGTCTATAGGATAACTGAGTTTGATTCAACCAAAAGAGTAAATAGCGGAAACAGGAAAGAAGATGATCAGATGTCTTCTCTGAAAGCTTTGCCAGAAGCAAGCTTTGCAATCCTGATTGATCTGACAAATCCAGGCCATCAATATACAGAACAGCTGGAAAGAGAACATAAAAAGGTGCATGCTCCAAAAATACAGAAAATGCATCAGACTCGTAGTCCATTGTTCTCCCACCACTTAATCTAGCTAAGGCCCTTTTTATACCCGTGAAGAAGATTTCTGGCCATCTCTTAGAAGCATCATTTAGTAGACTAGGTTCTGAAAAAAATAGTTGCATCAACAGTGACAGAGGGACCCCGAGCAATTTATTCGAGACAGATACTATCGAAGGGAAATTCTGTATTATCTCAGCTGATGTTGTGCAAGCAATTGAAAAGCAAAACCCAATGGTCAATCCAACCAGACTACCATCAGACTCACTCTTAAGCAATCTTTGGACTTCACCGACAGTACAGGTAAAAGAACTTTCGGTATACACAACGTCCTTGATGTTGGAAGATATTCTGTAAGTTCCCTGCAAAATTTTCCGTGACAAATGTAGCAATCTCTTGAATGGCCTCCACTCACAGGGACATTGAGAATCATCCAAGTCATATGGAGCATCAAGTTTCTCAGACAACTTCACATCAATTATTGAAGACAAAAGTAATGGATCCCCCTAACAAAGTTCAGGAAAGATATAAACTGTCAAGCAGGGAAAGCACCTTAAGTGCTTGTGTGCTGCCAATTCAAATGGAAAAAACATTTAAATGAAAGGACAGATGCTACCTGAGTCTCCAGAAGATACTTTAAGGTATTGCACACATATGACGAAACCATCGACTTCTCGGAAGCAGAAAAAGCACCAGTTTCAGCAGTTGCCAATGTTAGGCACCTATCCAAGATGCAGATTGTGAAAGGGCTGAAATCAGGAGATATATCTGCAAGAAGTGTCAATAACTGTCAGAATATTGCAAGTGATCTCTTTCAGCTGCTGCTAAGTTCTTCTTTTCAAGTTTGCAGTATTTTGGCAATGAGATTTACAAGCCACTGGGTTAACTACTTCAGTTATCACGACAAATAAGATGGTCCAAGTAAATGATGGAGGAAAAGTTAACTTTCCAATTGAAGGATGGTCATGATGCACTGTGAATCCCATAGAAACTGAAGTATTAGATCAGAAACAGCAAAATTAGAAGTGTTTTAACCAGTGAATAAGTAGAATAACAGTCAAGGCCCAGGTAAAAGAAATTAAAGGAAGGACAAAAGAAAATAGGAAATATTCAATAGTGTCAACTGAACATACAAAATATTCACTATATAAAGTAAAAGTAACACCCATCTTAAACTATGTTGCAAAGACCAAGAACACTATATGAAACATCAATTACCTTTGATGCCTGGTATGCTACTCATAGAAGACCTTAAAAGATCCGAATAATAGAATAACTTATTGCCAGACTCAATTACAGCATCACGTAAGAAAAGAAGAACAGGTGAGCACAATTTTCTGTAGATATCACACCCTACTGCTCCTCCAAGCATGTTGTCTTTGCTGTACCCAGGAATAAAGAAGAACCATGAACAAATTTCCTTTGGGTTTTTGTCAAATGCACCAGTACTATACATTGATGTCTTTGCTAGAATGTATGCTTGATCTTTAATGTCTCTGTTGGGGGAAAACATTAGCAAGTCCAGAAATGGAAGCAAATGCTTGTACATTTGTGAGTGAACTCTTGTTGCAATTTCACATTTAGGGGACCAACCAACATGTTCTTGGAGCAGAGATAACAGAGTTTGCTGCAACATAGTTGGTAAAGCTAGCAGGTTGTTTGGTAGAATTTTGAAGAAATCAAACAATCCTTCCAACATCTTAGGCATTGTTTTCTGCAAGAAAGAAACAAAAAAATATCCAAAAAGTAAGCATTAAATATCAGAATTTCTTCATTTCGTTTTTCCTATTTCAATTAGGAACTATTAACTTTGCTTAAACGAATTTACCCTAATAAATCAGATTACTATAGATACCATCTTAAACAGCAGAGAAACTCCAGCTTCGGGGCACATACGAGAAGAAGAAAAGAAATTCAATACATCTGATGTTCTACCTAGGAACGTGACGTAAAGTTAAAAGTTCATGAAACTGACATCCTTAAATTCAAACCACATGCTCCAAAATCACTGATTGATCTATCAAGAAAATGAAATAGTATAAATGAGAATAAATAGATAGGGGAACCAGTGGGTCTACAGCCATGCAACATGAATTCACAGGGGAGTAAATAATATATGGAATCATATACGGTAAATAAATCAACCTTGTTGACACAATGTCAGCGCACTTAAACATTTCATGAAATGTGTGCTTTTGAGGTCCCATGAACATTGTTGAACTAGTTACAAAACTGTGCAAAAAGCAATAGACTAACTTGATCACTCACAGCATGTAGTGGCTTATGTTAGCACTAACTTAATACGATACATCTATAGTTAATACAGAGTCAAGTGAAAGGGATACTGCAGATAAGTAAAACATGCTTTTATATGCAAAAAATAATAATAATAATAATAATAATAATAATAATTAAATATCAGATTTTAGATGCAAAATTTTATTTTTTCTCAATGCAACCAAAATCTTCCTCTTCAATTGCACAGTATTTTTCCATAAGCCAGCACAACTAGGATTCAAGAACTTGGAACTCACATAATATATTGTTAAGACATTAAGCAACTTGGCATAGAATAGCACTTCTGTGTCTTCTATAGTAGAGTCTGGCAAGGGAGAAAAATGTGAACTCCAGAGTTCTGTTATAAGCTTTACAAAATAAGTGTCATCTTTAGAATCATCCATGTCATCTACATTTATGATTGATTCACCATCCAGGGACAGAGCTGCATCAGGGGAGTAACTAATCCCCCCTACAACGATATCTGTATCCTCATTTGCAGCATCAATTTTCAGCTTCTTCCTAATACTAAGCTTATCTCCTATTTCAGAATCTGCAGATCTTTTCGAGTGTTGCTCAATACCTTTGTAAAATTCGTTCAGTGAAGAGAGCAACGAGAACAGAACTTGAGGATCGGGGAGCGAAATCCGAACTGCATTCCAGATATCTTGCTTGAGGGACTCCCATTTGTGGATCATTTGACCTTGGGAAGACATGACACTGTTTAAAGCACTAATTAGTAACTCCAACAGTTTCAGAACCTCCAACACAAACTTCAAAGTTCCATGTTTCACTAGAGGATCCGAATGAAGTAAACCTTTATTAATCACCAGTCGAGAGAAGGATCGTGGTCCAATGCACTTCATGATATTTTGCACCTCTGGGCTGTTAAGAGTTGGCGGCTCCTGGTTTTGAGAATCAAGAAACCCAAAGACAAGTCCATCACCAACAGAGGAGAGCACATTTGCTGCCAAAGAAACTGAAGCAAACCTGCAAGTAATTGAGTCACAAAAAACAAACAACAATAACACCAATAATGATATTCAAAAAATAAACTCAAATTAGCAATATTATCTAACCAGTTACGCGATGAAGGGTCTTCAAGACTATATGGGAACTCATCCAAATAAGCTGAACCAAAAGATGGCTTCCCCTTAACAATTGCCAAAAGCAGGTTTCTGTGATTCTCAATCTCTCCAGCTTTTAACTTCTTCATAAGGCCCAATAATCTTTTTGGGTTTCCTCTCAATGGTTTAGGTACCCTCTTCAAATCTGGCATCAATCCATTAGAAGGATCAGTACATACCATATATAACACTTCATGAGCTAATTCTGCAGCAAATCCACCACCATCTCGTCCCGAAATGCTAGCAAGCTGCTCCAAAGTTACACTCCCAAAGAGCACACTTCTAAGCCCAGTGGGCACCAGTGAATCCAGGACCAGAACCTTATCACGCAAAGTGGATAACACATAAACCACGGTATCATCATCATCATTTCCCAACCCGCGAAGCACCCCAGAATACATATCCTTCTGCTGCAACACGCCTCTCAGCAACCTAGCATTCCCAACCTCCAAAAATGATACAGCGAAACCCACAAAAGCCTTCCTCGTAGAATAATGCTTCTTTTTCCCTTCAATTTTCTTTGCTTTCCACTCAGCTAGTCTCCCAATTATAGGTAGTTTGAAATCAAAACTCTTGGCCACTTCCCATGCCATCCACGAACTACGCCTAGCTATAGAAGCCAACAGAGAAAGCGCAGCTCGTTGGTGCTTTGCTTCTTTACTATTCAATTCTTTATACAAATCATTCATTCTCTTTTCCAAAATCAATTTTGCAAACTTATCTAATGCATTAACTATTACAGCAACTTTTGGATCTTTATCCACCATGTTTTTCCCATAGTAATGGTTGAAAAAACCAGAAATCAAATTTAAAACAACGTAAAGTCCAGTTTTGCTTTTTCGAAGCTCCCAAGCTTGTTCGAGTTCCATACACTTGGATGAATTCTGGATGTATAAGCTGAGAAACTCAGGTCCAGAGTCGGACCTGAGAAGTTTGACGAACTCTTTTGAAGCATCGGAACAGAGTTGGAAATCTGTGGAAGTTAAGTTACGAAGAAGCTCTTTGAGTTTAGCCTCGTGAACGAGTTTATTCCCAAACTGTGGTATTGTTGCTTCTTCCATTGTTCCAGCAATTCAAAGATTCAATGAAAACTTCCCCAGTTAAAAAAAAAAAAAAAAAAAAAAATCAAATGTATAACTTATAGACTGCACCAAATAACAGCTTTAAATGCATCATTCATAAAGAAGATGCACATACCCTGAGTGGATGAATTTGACAGTTACTTCTTCAGTTCTTCCTATGCAAAATAGCAAAACTGGAAACAACTTAACGTAACAAATACATGAATTTCAAGCTAGGAGGCGAAAGGGTAGACTTTCAAAATAGAAAAGTAGAAATTTTGATTTCAAATAGAGTGAATAAACTGATAAATTTCTATTCGTTCAACTTTTGGAAGTTTGTATTTAGGGTTTCGTACGCTTTTCTTATTCAACTGAGATGAATAATGAGCTTTTCCATTGAAAGACGACTACCTTCGCGCTTCAGAATTTAGGGCTTGTTTACAGTATGAATTGGAAGTGGCCGCGAAGAAGATTAAGAGTTTTTAGCTAAAAAATCCCATTAAGTATGATCACAATTTAAACTACATCCCTAGAGTATTCTTCCGAGCAAAGAGCATCCTCTTGTTTGCCAAAGTGAACAACTTACGTACTCAACGTTAATAAACTAAACAGAACCAAGATTCAAATTTATCTCAAAAATTTAGTACTTACTAGAGTACGTTTTTTTTATATGTCATTCTTACTATAAATAGTTGGTCAATAATAATACTTATTATTTTATAAATCAATGTGTAAATTACTATAATATTCTTTTTATTACACCCTTGATAGTTAATTAGTCTTGAATATAGATATTTGACCAACCTAGGAAAACTAATAAGTAATTAATGTTCATTATAATTACTTCGTACATTGATTAATTACTCTCACCATTGCACTACCCTTTAAATCTAATTTTGAAAAAGAAATCTCAATAAACAAATTAAAAAGAATAGACGGGGAAAAAATAAAAAATAGTGTTGAAAGTTGAAACTTCAGCAAATTTTATCAAAGAAGATGACACTTCAAAAGATGTAAAAATAGAAGACTCAAACAAAATATGTGAAGGCCAATTTGAGAAAAATCAAGATCCAAATAAAGGAGTTCTACGCAGTTTTGACTCGGAATAAATTTTCAAGGATGAAGAATTACAACACACATTTAATACTATGCTAATAAAATTACTCCCAAAATTTTATTAAATCAGTATTTGTCACGACCCAAAATCACATTAGGTCGTGAGGGCACCTACCATCTCCATAAGTGAACCACATTCCTTTATTAACCATTCAATAATTTAAATAATGCGGAAATTATATTGATAAGGCAAACTCAAACTACTCCAAGACCTGATGACACTAGAGAGCTTCGTGGTGCATCTCTATAGACTTGACTTTAGTTGTCCAACCAATAGGGTTGAAGGTCACAACCATACTAGGCTTGATCGCACCAGTTTCTACACGATCAAATAGTAAAACATGCAATTGATAGATACTAAAACTGAAATAACTGAATTTAAGGTCAAAGCAATATTCTAAAAATCATACTATAAGCTTAAATCATAATTTTTGAGGAAATCATAAAAATCATTAAAGTAAGCATGGTTCTCTTGTAGGATGTTTATCATTAATCGACATAGATCATGTGAGCTATAACATGAAATTCAGCGTCTTTCCAACACCGAAAGGAGATTTTCCTATTTGCCAAGATAAGGATCATACATATAAGCTTAGGTGAATCCAGTAGCTATTTCTTTCTAAGACAAATCATACAGGACACGTAATTAGGGACAAATGAATTGTTTTTGAAGATCAAACCTCTACTAGCAGTAGGGCCTCCATTTCAAAGTCATCTTTGTGCTAAGTAAAATTTCAACGAAAAAGATCAAGTTATAATCATATCATAGTCGAAATACTTGGAAAGACTACTAATTCAATCATAAGTTCATATTTGAATTGCTCATTTAAAAATCATTATTTCATAACTTCACTCATTAAGACACTTACCTATCTAAGCATCTAAATCATGATTCCTTTCAAATATGAAAAAATCTTTCACAAATCATTGACACTTTATCTTAAAAACATCATTTCGTCATAAATCATCACTTTCTTAAAACATGCATAGATTCATAATCATACTTCATGAGTTCATAAGCATAGTTTATATTCATAAAATAAGCATAAACATGAGTTCATGTGAAATTAATGAAAATCTTGTAATTAAGTTAAATCATGCATAATAAGATTGAATATAAGTAATTGAATCACAATAATTGGAACCAATGGAGAGTAGCATAAAACCCTAGATTTTTTTTCTTGTGATAGATAAAGAAAACCTCTTTAAATTGAAATCTAGCATATTTATCATTTATTGAAAAATTAACTTCAAAAAAACATTAAATAAGGATAGAATTGTAAACTTAGTTAATTTCTTAATGCAAGTTAAATCTAAAAAGGTGATACATAAAAAGGAAAGGGCGGGGGGTGGGGGGGTACTAGTATTTTTTAGTAGGTACTAGTAACTAATTTCAGCTCGATAATAAGATTGTCTATGTAGTACAAAAAATTCACATTTCCTAATATTATTTTGTCTATTTTTATTTGTCCATTATATCTCTATTTTAGTTTACCACATTTGTTTCATTACCAGATCTATGGCGTACTTATATATATGTATTCCGGATACATGAGGATCAAGTTAGGTGTAATTTATACAGTCACGCATGAGTAGAGGGGTGCATGCAAGCGAATAAAAAAAGTAATCTTTCTCCGCGGCAAACATGTTCAAGTATCGAATAGCCCAAAATACATTTTATCCAAGTTTGTTTCGTATGTATCTGATATACACTCGCGCTTGGTTGAAAAGCCAGTGCGTGAAGCTACTGTGTGCTGGATTATGACTGAACGTCTTTAAGTCAGAATTCAGGCGAGAAGCGATGCACATTGTCTGCTTGCCGACCCGTAGTAGGGACTC
The DNA here is from genome assembly GCA_035578085.1 of Solanum pinnatisectum. Classification (NCBI taxonomy): domain Eukaryota; kingdom Viridiplantae; phylum Streptophyta; class Magnoliopsida; order Solanales; family Solanaceae; genus Solanum; species Solanum pinnatisectum. The sequence continues at coordinate 20,628,733 of CM069077.1, forward strand.
ATACGAACGATTTGCACGTCAGTATCGTTGCAGGCCTCCACCAGAGTTTCCTCTTACTTCGCCGGATCATTCACACCTTGACTCTCTCCTTTCGATTAGTCAATTTGTATTATTGCACATGACGTGGTGAACTAAGGATAAGGGACTATTTTGGACTTTTTCTTTTTAAAATTACAAATTTAAAAGACATTTTGATATGATTCTAACCTTTTTAAATTTAGGTTGTGTTTGGTATGAAGGAAAACATTTTTCGGAAAATGTTTTTCAAATCAACTCATTTTCCTCAAACTTAAAGAAAATGACTTCCCTTCAAAAATTAAGGAAAACATTTTCCAAAATTTTCCTCCAACTTCAAATTACAACTTTTTTGTTGAAAAATAATTTTTTTTGTTAAAAAATTAAATTTAAAGCTTATTTTAAAAAAATATTTTTCAATTTCAATACCCCGATCTCCCGCCCCCTCTCGCCAGCCCCCTACCACCCCCCAAACAAAATTTAAAGTTTGTCTTTAAAAAATATTTTCAATTTCAAATTTTTATTTTCACCCCCTCCAAAATAAAATAATAAATTTAAAGTTTGTTTTTAAAAAATACTTTCAATTTTCAATTTTTATTTTTTACCCCCTCCACCCCCCCCCCCACCCCAAAAAAAAAAAATTTAAAGTTTGTTTTTAAAAAGTACTTTCAATTTCAAATTTTTATTTTTCACCACCCACCCCGCCGGCCACCCCCCCACCACTCCACCCCACCCAAAAAAAAAAATTAAGTTTATTTTTAAAAAATATTTTCAATTTCAATTCAAAAATTATTTTCTACTCTCTAGTAAAAATAAAAGATATTTTCTCAAAAAAAAATTTTATTCATAAATGAAACACTAAAACATCTTTTTTCGGAAAATATTTTCTACTCACCAACCAAACATAAGAAAATAAGTCAAAAATGTACTTGTTTTCCAAGAAAAACATTTTTCATGGAAAACATTTTCCTTCGTACCAAACACACCCTTAGGGGTCATTTGGTAGAAAAATAAATAATGTAGGGATTAGTAACGCAAGGATTAGTAATACATGGATTAGTAGTACATGGATTAGTAGTGCATGTTGTATTTTTTATCAAGTGTTTGGTTCATTGCTTCTAACCTCATCTTGTATTTGGATTAAAATGCTACAAAAAGCTTCTTTCCAATTATACCCTTGCATTATTATGAGATTTTTTATTTTATGTAATCGGTCAAGGTAGATAATTGCCAGAAAATATTATATTTTTATGGCCTTCTAACTAGCTAGGAGAAGAACAATTTTGTTGTCATGTTTGCTATTTTCTCACTTGAATTATTTGAGGGTAAATAATTGTCATCTTAATAAATTAATCACTTAAAAACGTTAATTTTCAATTTAAAATAGATAGACCATCTACTCTAAAATCGAAAAGACGATAAAAATAGTAAAATCGAATAAATCATCTATATTTACATATAAAAATTACAAGGTGTAGTTTTAATATGTATGCAATTTATAAATTGTTCAAAATACAAACAATTAGAAACCACATATAAACCAACAAATAAAATATTCAATTAAGATCACAAACGTCATGTGGTGATATATTTGCCTTTTCAATTAGTAAATGTTAAACAACTCACATTTTAAATATTGTATTGATATGTATTGTATTTATTTATTAACAAACAACTCTCTCTAAATAATAAAATTTGTAAGTTAATTTATTTAAATAAATTTACTAGTACAAATATAAAACATAAACTCAAAAAAATAAATAAAATAATTTGAGAGATATTTTTGTCTTTACATAGATAATCTCATGGTATTAAATCCAATGTATTACTAATACCATCACATGGAAGGTATTAGACTAAGGGGTCGTTTGGTACAAAGATCAATAACGTAGGGATTAGTAATGCATGAATTAGTAATGCAGGGATTAGTAGTGCAGGGATTAGTAAGGCAGGGTTTATTTTTATCAAGTGTTTGGTTCATTGTTTCCGACTTCATCTTGTGTTTGGATTAAAACTCTATAAAAAGTTTCTTTCCAATTATACCCTTGTATAATTATGAAATTGAGTTAGGGTAGATAATTGCCGGACAATGTTATTTTTTTATGACCTTCTAACTAGTTAGGTGAAGAACAATTTTGTTGTCATGATTGCTATTTATACTACTTCATAAGGGTCTAAGTGTAAATAATATTTATTTTATAAGTCCTTACTTATTTACACTTTAGTCCATGTTCTAGAATTATCTGCTAATTCTAGGAAATTCTAAAGCTTTCCAAGAAAGCTTCTAAGTTATTCTAGAGTCTTCTTGGAAATTCTCTAGGGAATTCTAGAGTCTTCTATTAACCTCCCCACAACTCTAGATTCTTCTCTCTTACTCCGGTGCCAAATTTGAACTGTGAAGTGGTGGGACGTAACACTCTCCTCCACCTATTGATGCGACGACCACGTCGCATCATCGTTGCATAAACAACCGAGTCTTGTCTTCTCGCATGCGCGACCAATAGTCTCTTGACTCAATTGATGCCCTTTTGCAACTCACGACGTTGTTCTCTTCTAGGACCTTCTTCATGCAGGGTGGCAAAGAACTTTTTGCATCATTGTCTTCTTTCAAACTTGCAATAGTGTCTATAAATGATGACTCCTTCTTCTTAGAGCCTCTTACGAGCTGCATGACTATTAGACAAACTTGTTCTTCCGTCTTCGGTACTTTAACTAGGGGCACCATACATGATCCTCCTTGTTCCATGACTAGAAGTCATTGGAGGTAAGGGTCTATCACCGCGTGACACTCTTGGAAGAACTTCTGGCCTAGAATGATATCGAAGAGGTCTAAATGAGCGACAGTGAAGTTGGTCTTACCTTGCCACTCGCCTAGCGTAATGCTTACTCCATGCGCGACTCTACACACAGGAGTCGGTAGTGTATTGACCGTCCTGAGTTGAGTGTTACTTGGACTGTAACTCAGCCCCAACCTTGTCGTTGCCGTCTTGGTCATGATATTGGCCTCTGACCCGTGTCGACCATAGCACAAACGGGTCTACCATTGATCGTGAGGTCGACATACTGCGCCCCGTATCCTCTTGGCTCCCCTGGCTGCTTCGTGATGGCTTCGCATAGTCCTATCAAGCCTAATTGCGTCGTCTCTGCGCCTTGTCCTTGCTTCTGTGCATCTTTCTCCTTCCGCTCTCGCAGGATAGCACCAAGGCTCTTCAGTTCAGGGCACCTTGCATAGCATACGGCCCACTACATATGTAGCAACCACTTCTTTTGATAGTCTTTGCCTTTCTCTCCATGTCGCCATGTCGACCAGACTTCTTGCCATCGAACTTATAGGTATCATGATTCTTGGGATGTAGCCGCTGCTCCTCGACTTTGCCACGAACTCCCCCATCATGGTCATGACTACCTCTCATCTCCTCTCCTCCGGCTCTATCGGGCTTCTCATGCCTGAAGTTTGTCAAAGTTTCGGCTTGCGTGATGGCTTCATCGATAGTCCTGACCTATCGGCGTTCCAACTTTGTCCTGGCCCAATTCTGCAGCCTATCCATGAAGTGGAACAACATATCTTCATCAGTAATGTTGGGAATCTGAAGTGTAAGGGTAGTGAACTCCTTCACATATGCGCGTATGTTACCTGTCTGCTTCAACTCCCTAAACTTGTGTTTCGCCTCATAGATGACGTTGTTAGGGAAGAAAGCCTTCTTGAACTCTACTCAGAATTACTCCCAAGTGTTGATGGTGCAAAGTCCCTTTCCTATTTCTAACTCTTTACGCCTCCACCATAGCATAGCCATCTCCGAAAGATACAACACAGCGGTGTTGATCTTGTTTTCGTCGCTCTTCACTCGGTTACACTTGAAGTAATTCTCCAAGTGCCAAAGGAAATTCTGCACCTCTTGCGCGTCATGGACGCTTTTGAACATAGGTGGCTAGGGAGCCTCGACCTTGGTCTCCCTATATCTGTTGGACGACGACGATCCTCCAACTTTCATGCCCTCCTTAAGTGCTTTCATCTCGGCCTTCATGGCCTCAATCGTGCTCAATGCCTCCATGAGCCGACCAAGAAAGTGATAATCTCCTTCATCTTGAACTCGGCACGTTGGCGTCCTTCCAACTCCTTGCAGAGGTTGTCAGTCTCCTCAAGGGTGAAGTCCTCGAGGGTCTTGAACTTGTCATCAGCCACATTCAAACGCCAGCCTAATATCTCCACGGCCTGCCTTGCCATTTCAACCCTTGCGACCCATTCTTCTCCAGCGGTGACGTTGATAGTCTCCTCGCCAAGTTCGCTTCGGTGGTCGAATGTGGGTGAGATGTTAGCGCCTCGCTTGGTGTGAGGTCGAGCAACATTTCCTCACTACCCTTTTGGTGCTTCTTTCCCTTGCGGTTCTTCTTTCCTCCTTCTGGACGGACGTTGGTGGTGCTAGCGGCGTTCACGTCTCCTTCGTTAGCCATTCCCTTAGTACAAACCTTGGCTCTGAAACCACGTTGTCACAGACTTAGAGTTTTCGCTAAAGTTGTGGTGCTTGACAACTTACTCACTACTCTTGCAAGGTCATGTACGCTCAAGCAAATCTTTAAGACTAAGATCGCTAAAAGAATGCAAAGAAAGACTTAAAAAGAACAAGAGAGCTTTTGGAAGAAAACTTTTTGTATTGCTTGGAAGATTGCTTTACAACTTGTGTGATGATTTACAAATAAAAGACCCTTTTATTTATACTACTTCATAAGGGCCTATGTATAAATAATATTTGCTTTACAAGTCTCTACTTATTTATACTTTAGTCCATATTCTAGAATTATCTACTAATTCTAGGAAATTCTAAAGCTTCTAAGTTATTCTAGAGTCTTCTTGAAAATTCTTTAGGAATTTTAGAGTCTTTTATTAACCTCCTCATAACTCTAGATTCTTCCCCTTTGCTCCGGTGTCAAATTTAAACGGTGAAGTGACGGGACGTGACAATAGGCTCCATCATTCAACGAAGTGGGAGTCATAGTTCACAAAGCAAAGAAAATTCACGGCGAATCTTTGGAATTTGGCCCTAAATGATGAGCTTAGTCCGATTATCTTCCTCTTTGATGATCTAACAATGGCCAAGTTATTTGTTTCTGCAAATTCCTGAAGAGTTGTCCACGCACACCAACTGTTTGATATTTTTGTCGCATGAAGTTTCGACTGCACACCAACTGTTTGATATTTTTATCACATGAAGTTTTGACTCTTACTCCTCATCTCATTCCTACTAAAGTCCCTTAACTTCTTGTAGGTTGTTGTCTACCTGTAAGTTTATATGTACTTAAATCGATTCTACAAGATAAACAGCACATTTAATTATGTATCTCTGCATTTTCGCCGTTTCTTGGGAACCCAAAATGTGAACAAGGTAGCTTTGTACTTCCAGAGAGCGAGGCTTATCGATTCAATAAGACTCGCTCTTCGGTCTAGTTCTTCAGATAATCTTGTTACCAATCTGGAGAATCCTTCTTTGGATTCTTTTGTAGTCACTAAGGCACTTCAATCAGCTCCCTCTCCTGAATCAGCTCTCCATTTGATTGAATGTCTTAAAAAGATTCCACATTTCTCACATACACATAATACCCTTTATGCATTAGCCAAGATTCTTGCTAAGGAGCGGAAGACTGCTAAACTCCAAGCACTTATCAATGCCATTAACTCGGGAAAGTTCGTTAATGCGGCACGGGTTAGTTACATGGATCAGATGCGATGGTATGCCATTAGTAGAGAGTTTAACGATGTTGTCCGTGTGTGGGACGAGTGGAGGACAACCCTTCAAAAGCATCCATGTACTGAGTGTTACAACATTGTAATGGGATTATATGTTCAGGTGGGTAAGGATGGGGATGCTGTGAGGGTATTTCGTAGGATGATTGAAGAAGGGGCACTTCCTAATTGTAGGACATACACTATTATAATTGAGCATCTTGTTAGAACTAGAAAGTTGGATTCAGCCATCGAGCTTTTCCATATGTTGCCTCATGTTCGGATCAAACGTACATTAAAGCAGTATTCTGTTCTAGTGGAAGCATTCACTACTGCCAATCAGTTGGATGTCGTTAAAGTCTTGCTTGATCAGATGAGGAGTGATGGAATATTGCCTGTTCGAGCTATGCTATGGTCATTGCAGCAGATGCAAAGTGCTGGTTATGATGCTGAGACAAATGAATTGCTAAGGGACATGTTACCAGATGGGAGGATTACGATGATTGGTTACTCTATGGACAGTAGTGAAGACGACAGTGATGATGAAGATGAAGAGATTGACGGTAACAATACTAATGCTGTGGATCAACCTCACCTGAAACCATGGTTGGATCCAGCTTCTTTAGCTAATGCTTTGCAGAACTGGGGCGCTGAGGAGGTGTCAGTACTGGAGGATGCAAATTTAGTTTGGACGACTAGGTTGGTATGCAAGATGATCAGGAGCTTCAAGTCAGCAGAAACAGCTTGGAAGTTCTTCTGCTGGGTTTCTTGTCAGCCAGGATTCATTCATGATATATACACAATTTCAAGAATGATAACCAAATTAGCTCGCCATGGATGTGTTGACTTGGTTGATCAACTTTTGTCTAAGGTTGAAAGAGAGGGCATTCAATTGTCATTCAGCACGATACGGTTAATTATTGATTTTTATGGGATTTCTCGTTATGGTGATCCCGCCCTTAGGGTTTTCAAAAGCATTAAAACGATCTGTGGTCCAATATCTAAAAGCAGTCGGTTGCTTCTGTACTCATCTCTGCTAAGGACTTTGATAAAATGTAAAATGAATTCAGACGCCTTAGATATTCTCGAAGAAATGAGTTTACTAGGAATTGTTCCAGATTCACAAACATATTCTGGACTAATGAACCATTTTGCTCTTCACAGAGATATAAAAACTGTACAGAGGCTTTTTGGGATGGTCAGGCAGAGTGGTGTAGAGCCTGATGCTTATATGTATAAAGTTCTCATACATGCTTATTGCAAATGTGAAAGAGCTGCTCTTGCACTCAGGGTTTTTGAAGACATGAGGAACTCTGGGTTGTTGCCTGATGCTCATACCAAACAATTGCTTGTCAAGAGTCTCTGGAAGGAAGGCAAGCTCCTAGAAGCTGCTTCTGTAGAAGAGAGAACTGAGGAAATAAGTGATGCTCTTCCCCTTGCTTCACCTGGACATATGTTTACAGTGAGCTCTACTGATCTTTCAAGAGTCTGTAACATTTATTCCAATAGTTTCCAGTCAACTTGTAGTTGAAAGACTATGTCATTGATCGGGATATAGAGCTGTAATGCTTTTCCAGTTCCAACAGTGTGATGAAGAATAGATCCGAGAAAGAGACTTACTGCAAATGACCTCCTCCATATTTCAGGTCAACATCATCAACTTCAAGAGTCTGTAACATTTATTCCAATAATTTCCAGTCAACTTGTAGTTGAAGGACTATGTCACTGATCGGGATAATGATCTGTAATGCTTTTCCAGTTCCAACAGTGTGATGAAGAATAGATCCGAGAAAGAGACTTACTGCAAATTAGCAAATGGCCGCCTCCATATTTCAGGTCAACATCATCAACTTAACTCTTATCAAGGAGGTCTGGTTACATGTCCATAGCATTTTGATTATGTTGATCAGAATTGAAGTGTTGATCTTTGTAATATTGTTGCTTAAAATTGCGAATGAGTAACTGGACTTTACTTGACATCTGAGTAAATGTCGTAGTTGTCAGCAATGCAGCTGTTTTACTGATATAAGGTGGTGATATTGCAAGTTCACTCATTTACTAGGGTTTAGCTTCTATGTGGTATCTGTGCTCTTTGTAAACAAGATATACTCATGATTTATGTTTTATGGGAGGGTGGAACTGGTGCTTGTTCACCTGCTCTATGATTTTTGCTTGTTCATCCCATGACCAATGTCCACGCATGATTGGATGTTCAATTTTCTGCCTCTTAAGACTTCAACTATAGTTTTTGCATTGTCATTAAGGATTTGCTTAGGCTTTGACTTTATTTCCACATAAGATAGATTTTCAGAAATTCTTAAAATTGTTATCATGGAAAAACTAAGCAGCTCTGTTCGTTTTAGTTGTAAGGAGAGAACACTTCACTTGGTCTTGAAAGAGAATAAAACTAGCAACACCGAGGGTGTGTTTGGTATGACAGAAGTCATTTTCCCGAATACGTTTCTGGTGTTTGGGTGGAGAGTGTAAAATATTTTCTGATTTTTTAAAATAAAAGATTCATAATTATATTAGCACAGTAAAATTGTTTTGATTATATTTTTGAACATTGAAGATTGATAGTAACATCTAAATGTTTGTTAAATCAATGATATGAAGTTTCATAGTTGAGATAATTGCGAAGGTGAGGGAAGTCATTTTCCTTCTGAAGTGAAAAATGTTTTCCTTGGAAAATATTTTCTGGCAATCAGACCCTAGAAGATGACTTATTTTCTGGAAAATATTCCCTGAAAAATATTGTTCTTCATGCCAAAGTATGCCAGGATTGTCTCCATGAAACTGACAATTGTAATTTTTTCCTACTTAATTAGGTCTCTTTCTCCTAAGATAAGAGAGTGACACAAGCTCGCTTGCATGTGTTAAAGCATATAGCTATTGACAACCACCTCTGAGAATTCACTGGTATCTCTACTTTTTTATTCTCTGTTGTTTACTTTATGAACTTTGGTAGGAAGAAGGAATCCGTGCCGTCTAGATTTGGCTCTAGTATTAATCTATTTGCTGGAGCTTCCCTAGGAAAGAACTGAAAGGGAATGTCATAGTCAAGGAGAAAGTAAGGATTATATATTCAATATTCAAATGATTTCCTTTTGCTTATTGAGAATATTTTATAAAGCATTGTTGCATAGAGACAGAGACAGCTGCTTAAAATTTAGAGTAGGCAGAGAAGACAAGAGAGTATCTCACAGACAAAGCAACAGACAAGGCTTCCTAGATATTCTTTTTTTCCTATCCTTCCAAACTTTTAGAATTTTTGTAGCTTTCACATTAAAGTTAAATAAATTCCTAAATTCACTCTTGCTCATGCTAACAAATATAACTTACTAGCTGTTGTCTTGCTATCTAAGCTTTGCATCAATGGTAGTTCCTCTTGTCTCCTTGTTTTACAACTTTTTCCTCTTTCTCATACTTTGGTCCTCCAACGTAACTGCTCAACCATCTAGCACAGACACAGACTTTTCATGCTCGTTTAACTCTTCCTTTTCTTGTGATACTTTTATTTCATATCGTGCCCGTCCACCAAATTATTTAGATGTCGGAAGTATATCTGATCTTCTTGAAGTCAGTCGTTTAAGTATAGCTACGGCCACAGGTCTAGCCTCAGAGGATACCGAGCTATTCCCTGACCAGCTTTTACTTGCACCCGTTAAATGCTACTGCAATAGTTCTCATTATTTCTCCAATGTCACCTATCAGATCAAGAAAGGCGACAGCTTTTATTCAGTTTCAATAGGAGCTTTTGAGAACCTTACTAATTATCACGTGGTGCAAGATATGAATCCAACACTAGATCCAACCAACTTGACAATTGGCGCAGAAGCTGTTTTTTCTTTGTTTTGTAAATGCCCCACACATTCTGATCTCGAAAAGGGACTTCAGTACCTGGTCACTTATGTTTGGCAGCCTTGGGATGATGTGTTGCCTGTAAGCAATATGTTTGGAGCATCTGTAGCTGACATTCTGGCTGCCAACAATTACAGAAATTTCACTGCTGCAATATATTCTCCTGTCTTGATACCAATAAAACTTCCTATTATTCTGCAATCTTACCCCTCTTCTGCAAGCAGTAGAAAATCCAAACATGGATGGATAGTCATTACTGTTTTAAGTATTATGGGGTTGCTTGCAGTTTTTTCATTTTGCTTGATGGTATACATGCGTCATCTAGACGAGAAGAGGAGGGCTAACTTAGCCCATAACTCTTCTACTCTTGAAACTTCTGATCTCTATCATACCAAGAAAACCTCAGAAGGTGAAATTACGGACCATAAGAACATTCAAGATAAGCTTCTTCCTGGAGTTTCTGGCTACATTGGAAAGCCAATAATATATGACCTGAAGATCATCATGGAGGCAACTGTCGACCTCAGTGAGAGATACAGGTTAGGAGGATCAGTGTACAAGGCTACAATGAACGAACAAGTTGTAGCAGTCAAGAAAACAAAACAAGCCTCGGAGGAATTGACAATACTTCAAAAACTACATCACGCAAATCTAGTGAAACTAATGGGCATTTCATCAGACGATCTTGGGAATTCCTTTTTAGTTTATGAATATGCTGAAAATGGCTCACTGGATCAATGGTTGTTTCCCGGATCATCATCATCTTCTTCTGCCTCTGTCTTAGTGGCATCACTTGGTTGGAGTCGAAGATTACACATAGCCTTGGATGTTGCAAATGCTCTGCAATATCTGCATGAACATACTCAACCTAGTATAGTTCACGGGGACATCCGAACGTGTAACATACTTCTTGATTCAAGGTTTAAAGCCAAAGTTGCAGGTTTCTCTACAGCCAGACATGCCACCAACTCAATGATGCTGAAAGTTGACGTGTTTGCTTTTGGGATTGTGCTGTTGGAGTTGCTTTCGGGGGAGAAAGCAATGGAATCAAAAGATTATAATGATGAGACTCTGATCATGTGGAAAGAAATTAGTGGAATCTTGGAAGTTGAAGATAACAGAGAGGAGAAGTTTAGAAAATGGATGGATCCAAAGTTGAGCTTTTACCCTATTGATGATGCTCTAAACTTGGCTGCCTTGGCGACAGCATGCACATCGGAGCAATCAGCAGAGAGGCCTAAGATGACAGATATTGTCTTGAACCTCTGTTTTCTTGCTCAATCATCTTTTGAAATGTATGGACCGTCTTGGATTTCAGGTGAAGCTGAGGAGATTGTCCAGATTGTTAGTCCAGTAATAGCACGTTGAGTTAAAGATGGAGCGTAAATATAGTTCAAGAACTTTTTCAGTTCGCCTCAAATTTGTAACATATTCTGGATTATAAAGCAACAGGAACGATAACTAAGCTGATCTCCAGAATATATTGCAAATTTGAGTTCTTGTGTCCAGTTTTTCCTTGTATTTCTCTTGCAGCTAAAGCAGTTGCAATTGTAAATTCTTGTATTGGATGTTTTTCTCGACTTTGAAATAAGTGGAGTGCAATTTGGACCTGTATTTCTTTCGTCCTCTCAAAAGAAGAAACAGAAAAAATTAAGTTTCTGAAAAGACATTGCAAACTCGTTCTTATTTATATTTAAGATCCAAACGAGTTCATGTTTATTTTGTAAACAAGTTCTTTAATTTTATGCAACCGTCTGTACTTACCTCTTTGTGCACATAGTTTGAAGTACTATATTAAGTAGTTATATGTAGTGACGGAGTTGCATTCTAGAACTAGTCTGCTAGGAGGGAAAATTAGTCACAACTAACTTTGGGAACCATCTCTTTGTATAAATAAGAGTTAATCCTGGAAGTGTAAACAAATTTTGAATTCTAGCATATCAATAAACTCTCTTCTTCCTTTTCTTTCTGAATTTCAAGAGTTCTCGAGTGAGTTGTTCAAGAACAATTCTCCTATTTGTTCTTTAGGTAAACTACGCTTTTCTTTCAATTTCTTATTCGATATTAAGGGATCGCATCAGTGATATAGATCCAGATCCAGGTTGTCTGGAGAAACCACCTTGAGGGCCCTTAAAGCTTGTTTGGCTAAGTCTTAAGAGTCGAATGAAGTCCCATACTGATAAGGGAAGATGAACATAACTTACAATATTGGTGATTGGGTTTATGTGAAACTCCAGCTTTACAAACAACTTTCCCTTAAATCTCACACTTTTTCAGGAGCTCTCCGCTAAATTCTTTGGTCTTTCCAGGTTGTGGCTACTGTGGGCAAAGTGGCTTACACCTTGACACTACCAGCAGATTCCAAGATCAACCCACCTTTCCTATTTCCTAGCTAAAGAAGAAGTTTGACTATCATTGTGCGCTCCTCTTCAGGCAATGTTCTTCTAGTTCCCGGGGCCATCTTAGATAGAAGAATGGTTCAGAAGAATGGTAGGATTGTTTCTCAATAGCTTATCAAGTGGTTCAATGCTCCGGAAGAAGATAATACTCTTGAAGATCATCATACTTTTTGTCAGCAGATTCCTCAATTTCATCCTTGAAGACAAGCATGGTTAGATGGGGGGATATTGTTACGGTCCTATTAAAATGAATTTCTTTTAGCTCAATTTGAATTACTGTATAAAGCAGTTAAATGTAGTGAATGAGTCACGTGATTGACACATTTTAGAACTAGTCTGTTAGGAAGGAAAGTTAGTTACACCTAACTTTGAGAACCATCTCTTTGTATATGTAGAAGTTAATCCTGGAAATGTAAATAAATTTTGGATTGTAGCATATAAACTCTTTTCTTCCTTTTCTTTCTGAATTTCAGAGTTTTCAAATGAGCTGTTCAAGAACAATTCTCCTATTTGTTTTTAGACGAACTCTGTTTTTCTTTCAATTTATTATTCGATATTAAGAGATCACATCAGTGGTATTGTCTCGAGAAGCCACCTTAAGGGCCCTCAAAGCTTATTTGACTAAACGTTTAGAGTCGAATGAAGTCCCAAGCTGATAAGGAAGGGCGAGCATAACTTAAAATGTTCGTGAATGGATTTATGTGAAATTCCAGCATTATAGACAGCTTTCCCTTAAATCTCACACTTTTCAAAAGCGCTCTGCTAAATTCTTTGGCCCTTTTCAGACTGTGGCTACTGTGAGCAAAGTGGTTTACATCTTGGTATTGCCAGCAGATTCCAAGATCCACCCCACTTCTAATATTACCCAGCTAAAGAAGAAGATTGACTCTCAACCTACTTTAGTCAGTCTACTTGTTGTGCACTCCTCTTCAGCCTATGTTCTTCTAGTTCTTGAGGCCATCTTAGATAGAAGAATGGTTCAAAAGAATGGCATGATCGTTTCTCAATGATTTATCAAGTGGTTCAATGCTCCGGAGGAAGATAGTAGTTTGAAAAATTATCATACTTTTTGCCAGCGTTTTCCTTAATTTCATCCTTGAGGACAAGGATGGTTTGATGGGGGGAGTATTGTTACGGCCCTATTAGAATAGATTCCTTTTAGCTCAATTCGAAGTACTGTATAAAGTAGTTATATGTAGTGAAGGAGTAATATGATTATCAAATTCTAGAACTAGTCTGTTAGGATTCTGTTAGGAAGGAAAATTAGTTATAACTATGGGTGGTAGAATGGGTCATTTATATGGCTATCCACTCATATTTACCCATCTAAAATGGGTTAGGACTTAGACCTGTCAATTGGGTCCGCCCAATAAGGCCCGAATCAACAGTTGGCCCCCTATATTAGCGGGATGGGCCGATCCGAATTAATTTTTATTTTTTTTAAAATATAAGTATCCCATTATATTAAGTAGTATATTTAGTATATATTACAAGTGTATATATAATATAATATAATGTAAGTATTATATTATATTAAGTAGTATATTTACTACTCCCTCTGTCTTAATTTATGTGACACTTTTCATTTTTCGAGAGTCAAACAATTTAAGTTTGACCGGAAATTTGCGCATGAAATCTTCAATTTTTTTGAAATGAAATTTATATATTTGTAATCTTCAATTTGCGCATGAAATTTATAAGTCACAACAATTGATAATTCAAAATATTTAAAAGATCTACGGAAAATTTACGGTCAAAGTTAGACTTGTTTGAATCTCGAAATTCGAAAAGTGTCGCATAAATGGGACAGAAGGAGTATATAAAAAAGTGTGTGTGTATATATATATATATATATATATATAATATAATGTAAGTATTCTACTGTAATAGATAATAAATTGTGTGTACATTTAATATATATTAGAAATATATATATAATATAATGCAAGTATTCTACTATAATATATAGTATATTGTGTGCACATTTAGAATATATAATATAATATAATGTAAGTGTTCTAATATAATAGATAGTATATTGTGTGTATGTTTACTATATATTAGAAGTACAAATATAATGATGATATTTTGGTCTACTCAAAGACTCTTGAAATGCATATTAAATATTTAGATATTTTCAAGAAAATTGTAATACAAAATGGTTTGGTGATTTTTAAACCAAAATGAGTTATCTTATAGAATCTATTTTAAATTGCTTTCTACGTTAAATCCAAGATGTAAGTTATATGATACATTTGCTGAAACAATTGTAGTATAAACTAATTTTGCTAGATCTAAGGTCACTACTAGACGACCTATAAAATGGGAAGAAAGATGACCGCGCGGATTACCGCCCGTCTTCTGAGATCCTGTTTATTTGGTATCAAAGCCTAGAAATTTTCATGATAAATATAAGATTGATGTGAAGTATACGACATAGATATGATATTCGTTTGTTAAATAAACGAGATATCGACTTATATAAACTTCAATATAATTTCTTGCATATTGGCATGATACAAACTGCTTTTAAACCTTTAACCCTTAAAGGTATCACCTTTCTTTTGGGAGAGATACCGTTCCTAGGTTGGTAATAAATTATAAACCATTAAACAAATAATTACAATGGATTAGGTATCCTATTCCAAATAAGAAGGATTTATTATCAAGATTATATGATGCTAATATCTTTTCTAAATTTGATTTAAAATCATGTTATTGACAGATTCAGTTATTTAAAGAGCATTCTTATAGAATTGCTTTTAACGTCCCATTTGAACAATATGAGTGGAATATTATGCCCTTTGGATTGAAAAACGCTCTTTCTAAATTTCAGAAAATTATGAATGATATTTTCAACCCATATTTAGAGTTTATCATTGTTTATATTGATGATGTTTTGGTCTACTCAAAGACTCTATACCCGTTAGAACTGCTAGACACATGAACTCAATAACAATACGTATTTGAATCTTGACAGACCCCTTGCTTGGGTAAAAGGATCAGTTTCTTCCATACAATCATCCAACTATATAAAAATTTGTATATATTTCTATTCAGATTTCTTCCTGGAATTCGGATATTAATAAGCTAGTTTGAAGATGACCGCGCAGACTACTTCACAAAAAATCCAAGAATATAGTGCTTCTCCGCACAAGGGAATAATTAATTTATACCACTCAGATTATATCTGTTATATGGATAAAATTGAACAAATTTATTTCTTCATAGAATATTTTGGAACATTTTGGAACATTTTAATGGTAGATTTACCAATCAGTTTCTCATTTTTAAAATTTTTAATTTCTCCTTTTAAATCATCAAAAGAAGAATTTCTTATAGAAATAACTTGTTTATTAAGTCTATTATGAACTTGAGACAAGGAATAAGGAGTAAAATATTCATATTCAAAATTATTCTTCTTTTCTGAAGTTTTTGAAGAACTACCTTTGTTATTAACAGCTAATTGAATAATTTTTTCATAACTTCTTTCAAAAGTTCAGTTATAATTTTTTTTATTACAAAATTAAATAGAAAACAATACACTATATTGATAATTGACTCAAACTTTTGAATTAATAATTAATAAACAGTGATATACCCGACCGACCCGACTCATTATTGGAAACTGGGCCCAGCCTATCAAGCCAGTAGCAAAACCATAACCGGGCACGAGCCGATATTTTGTCTTCTTTTACTGTTTTGACTAGTACTAGCCCAACCTATTATTGGCATGACCGAGTTCGGCCCGATTCGGTATATCGATAATAAAATAATTAATGAGTAAATAGGCTTAGGTTAGGTACCCAACTCATTTAAAATGAGTCAAATATAAGTCTCACTTACATTATTCATTTAAAATATAGGTACTTAAACGGGCAAAATGGATAAATTCTAAAGAAATGCTTATTCAGTGGAAGAGAAAAAATAGGATAGAAATTCAAAACTCATTTGTAATGCAAACCAAAATTGTCTTAGCTTTCATTGTCTTTCATCAACCAACGTTGTCTCAACTCCACGACTTCTCCGGTAAGTTTCTCTCCTACGTCTTTACTTCTGTCTCCGTCTCTCTTTTCTTTTCTTTTTTCCTTTTTTTGTTTTTGTTGTTATTGTTGCTGCGGTACTTTTCCCTACTCAATATGTTTGATTTTTATCTTTTTTGAGTTAACTGAGTAGCCAAACATGGCCTTGAAACATTTTTTGTCCACTTTTGATTTGGTAATTGAAGTTAACCGTATGTTTGAGAATTAATTTGAGTTTCCTTTGATGATTTGGGATGAAGGCTATTACTATATTTTTGGTGTTTACTATTTCTGTTTTGTTAGTTATTGACCAAACATCTCTTGTATTTCTAAAGTGTTTGTGTTTTTATGGTTGATTGTTTAACAAAGCAAAAATTATGATTCAGCTTTTGGTTCTTGATGAGCTTGAACATTAGTTCAAGTTGAAGAATCCTTCTTGTTAAGGAGTACAATTTTTTGAAACTTCTATTTAACTTATTGTTTTGAAAATTAGAGAGATATGTCGATAGAAGGCAATGAAGAGTTTTGTGAATGAAAACATCTGTTGTTGGAGATTATTTTATTAGGCTTAAGCCTGATTCTATTGACAGAAAACATAAAGTTCAATGCACGATCTGTAAAATAAAATTTGTAACGGGCCTTACATTTGGAATGACAAATCTAAAGTGTCATTTGAAGATTAAACATGAATCAGATAAGGTTAATGAGGGTTAAAATGAGCTAACAGATCAAAAAACTTATTAAGAGAAGATGTCAATAACCAAATGTAGACATAATTACGCTTCAATTTTGTAAAGCATAAAGCCATCTGGGATATTCATTCATACATAAATTCAATAGCGAGACATATATCAAGACACACAATCAAGTTAGATATATAGCAAGGTGTGAATGAGAAATAAGAAGAGAAAATGAAAAAATTGGGGGAACCAATTTTGGAGGGAAAATGAAAAGTCATTGCAAATTGCAAATTAAAAGTCATTTCTCCCATATTGGTAGAAGAAAGGAAAATTGTTGTCCTTGTATGAGGAAACACTTCTTTTAGTTATTAAAGGGTTAAGAAGAAGGTGCCCCCTTGCGCCGTCGCCGTGGTCGCTCGCTCGGCTTTGGATTTGGCAAATGATTGATTGATAATATTTTTGGATAAAATTTCACCATTGTCCAAACAGACGCATTCCTTGCTGCAATTGGCTCAATAAAAGGTTTTTCCCATTTTTCATTCACTGAAAATTTTTCTTCTCTGTATACATTTTCTTACGTAAACAAAATTGTCGATCGACTGAGCCTGTGTGTGCTCTTGTTGTTGTTCTTGCGTTAGCTGAAATTAGTGAAGTTTGAGGTACTGCTACTTCTCTAATGGTTAGTCCATTTTATCTTGGGAGGAATTAATCTGTAACCTCGGGTACTTGAGGGGAATAAATTTCTTAAGGAAACACAGTGGGTTCTATAGACTCAGATTATTATTTCTGTCTGTTTCATCTATTTTCTGTTTCTGTTTTGCTAACCTTAATACATGAGATAACAATCTTAAGAAATTTAATAGTTTCTATATTTGAGGTTTCTACAGATTAAAACCTTTATGGTTTTCTACTCTGTTTGAATTTTAAAAATTCATTCGATTAACGATTAAAAGAACAGAAAAATTTTATCGTTAAATCAGAAACATGATGTGTAAGGATTTATTCTTTACTGTTAGTATTTCATATACTAAAATTGTCTGCCATTTGTGACAGAAAAATGACAAATTCAAGTTAAGTAAATGCTGGAATAGTGAGTGTTGCAATAACATCGGTTGCTCATAGTTGTTCAACTGCTGCCCTTGCACCGACTGAGAAACTTGTAAAGTTTTCTGGAGTCGACTTCAAGAGATGGTAGCAAAAGATATTCTTCTATCTGACTACACTGAGTCTGAAGATGTTCATTAATGAGAACGTTCCTGTTATGTCGGATGAAACTCCGACCGAAGAACGATTCTTAGTGACAAAAGCATGGATACATTCAGATTTTTTGTATAAAAATTATATTCTGAGTGGCCTGCAAGATGATCTGTACAATGTGTACAGTAGTATCAAGACCTCAAAAGAACTCTGGATGCTCTAGAAAAGAAGTACAAAACAGAGGATGCCGGAATGAAGAAGTTCATTGTGACAAAGTTTTTGGACTATAAGATGATAGACAATAAGACCGTCGTCACCCAAGTTCAAGAACTGCAGGTCATAATCCATGATCTCCTTGCTGAAGGTATAAATTTATTTAATGCCTATGTTGAACATATTAAGTCTATTCTTATTACTCACATAATCTTTAATGTAGGATTGATTGTTGATGATGCTTTTCAAATGGCGGCCATTATTGAGAACTTACCACCGTTGTGGAAGGACTTCAAAAACTACTTGAAACACAAACGCAAGGAGATGACTATTGAAAATCTCATAGTAAGGCTGAGAATCAAAGAGGATAACAAGGCCGCAGAAAAGAGGTCATATGGTAATTCAACAGTATCCGGAGTAAATATTATTAAAGAAGATCGCACAAAATCAAAGAAAAGAAAGAAAACATCTGGTCCAAAGAGTAATCCTTCTAAGAAGAAGTTCAATGGAAACTGCTTCAATTGTGGCAAACGTGGTCGTAGAGCTACTGAATGTCGGGGTCCCAAGAAGGATAAGAAGAAGGATCAAGCAAATTTGGCCGAATCCAAATAAGAGATGGACGATCTCTGTGCAATGCTTTCAGAATGCAACTTGGTTGGAGATCCAAGAGAATGATCAATAGATTCTGGTGCCTTATGTCATATTTGTGCCAACAAAGAATTATTTGCATCTATAGTCCAGCACCAGCAGACGAGAAGTTATTTATGGCAAACTCCACTGCAGCAAAGGTTGAAGGAACTGGCAAGGTCCAATTGAAGATGACATCGGGCAAGGTGGTGACTTTGAACAGGGTCTTGTATGTTCCAGAGTACCAAGAATGGATTCAAATGTGTATTTGTTTCTAATAAAGTTGTAGTAAGTAAGAATGAGATGTATGTAGGAAAAGGTTACCTCACAGAGGGTCTCTTCAAACTCAATGTAATTGCAGTTGATATGAATAAAAATTATGCTTCTTCTTACTTGCTTGAGTCTAAATGTTTATGGCATAAACGTTTGGGACACATCAATAACAAACCTTGCGAAAATTGATTAACTTAAATGTTTTGCCTAAATTTGAGTGCAATAAATTAAAATGTCAAGTTTGCATTGAATCTAAATATGCTAAGCATCCTTATAAATCTTTTGAAAGGAATTCATACCCCTTAGAACTGATTCACACTGACATTTGTGACATGAAGTCAACACCATCACGTGATGGGAAAAAATATTTCATAACTTTTATTGACGATTGCACTAGATATTGTTATGTCTACTTGCTAAATGGTAAGGATGAAGCAATAGATGCATTTAGGCAATATAAAACTGAAGTTGAAAATCAATTGGATAAAAAGATCAAAATGATCAGAAGTAATAGAGATGGAGAATATGAATCTCCATTTGTAGAAATATGTTTGGAAAATGGAATCATCCATCAAGCTACTGCTCCTTACTCTCATCAATCTAATGGAATTGCAGAACGAAAAAACCAAACTTTAAAGGAGATGATGAATGTCTTATTTATAAGTTCAGGTTTAGGATAAAACTTGTGGGGGGAAGCTATCCTTACAGCAAATCGAATACTCAATAGAGTGCCTCACACCAAGACACATGTTATTCCATATGAGAAATGGAAAGGTAGAAAACCTAACTTGAAATATTTCAAAGTGTGGGGGTGTCTAGCCAAAGTCCAAGTTCCTATACCGAAGAGGGTGAAAATAGGACTTCAGACTGTGGATTGTGTATTAATTGGATATGCCACAAATAATAAGGCATGTCGATTTTTGGTTCATAAGTCCGAACATCCAGATATTCATGACAATACAGTAATGGAATCAGATAATGCTGAATTTTTTGAACATATCTATCCGTATAAAACCAGACTTGAGTCATCTAGTGGGGAGTCTAAACAACCACGAGAAGAACCAAAAGAGAATAAAACTAATGAAGAGACTCCAAGGCACAGTAAACATCAAGGGACAACTACTTCATTTGGATATGATTTTGTAACATTCCTTCTTGAAAGTGAGCCTTAAACATTCAAGGAAGCTATGTTGTCTAGCGACTCAACCTCTTGGAAGGAGGATGTCAATAGTGAGATTGAATCAATCTTAAGCAATCATAGCTGGAAATTGGTTGATCTTCCTCCAGGGAACAAACCTTTGGGTTCGAAATGGATCTTCAAAAGGAAGATGAAAGTCTTTAGACATAAAGAAAGTCTTGATTATTTTGACACATACTCGCCAGTGACTAGGATTACATCAATTTGGATGTTAATTGCCCTAGCTGCAGTATACGGTCTTAAAATCCATCAAATGGATGTGAAAACCGCCTTCTTAAATGGAGAGCTGGAGGAAGAGATTTACATAGAACAACATGAGGGCTTCGTAGTTCCCAGTAAAGAAAAGAAAGTATGCAAACTTGTTAAGTCACTTTATGGACTAAAACAAGCACCGAAACAATGACATGCAAAGGTTGATCAAACCATGTTGTCAAGTGGATTTAAGATCAATAAATGTGATAAATATGTCTACATTAAAGACACTCTGAATCAAGAGGTCATTGTATGCCTATATGTGGACGACATGTTGATAATGAGCAAGGACATTGCTAATGTAAAAGCTACTAAGCGTATGTTCGCTAGTAAGTTCGATATGAAAGATCTAGGAGTTGGTGATTTGATATTGGGAATGAAGATTCACAAAACTCCTAACAATCTAGCATTGTCTCAATCTCATTATATTCAAAAGGTACTTGAAAAGTTCAAATATTTGAATTTCAAAAGGGCAAAGACCCCAATTGATGTGAACCTTAATCTTGCTAAGAATAAAGGTGAAAGTCAGTCTCAATTGAATTATGCCAGAGTATTGGGAAGTTGATGTATGTCATGAATTGTACACGACCAAACATAACCTGCCTATAAGTAAACTGAGTCGATACACAAGTAATCCCAATCAAAATCATTGGATGGCAATAAAGAGAGTTTTGGGGTACTTAGATGACACTCAAAATTATGTTTGCATTACAACAAATATCCAGTAGTTTTTGAAGGATATAGTGATGCAAATTGGATTACTGGGTCAACTGAAACGAAATTCATGAGTGGATATGTTTTCACTATTGGTGGAAGAGCAATATCTTGGAAATCTTCCAAACAAACATGTATAGCTCGCTTTACAATGGAGTCTGAATTCATCGCCTTAGACAAGGCTGGTGAAGAAGCTGAATAACTCTGAAATTTCTTAGAACATATTTCATTTTGGCCCAAACCAATGGCCCCTATATGCATACACTGTGATAATCAAGCTGCAATAAGAAGGGCTGGAAGTGTTATGTATAACGGGAAGTCTCGTCACATACGACGAAGACATAACTCTGTTAAACAACTACTATCTAGTGGAATTATCACAATTGGCTATGTAAAGTCAAAGGATAATATGTCGGATCCACTTACAAAAGGCCTAACTAGAGGGAGTTAAGAGATCATCGACGGGAATGGGACTATGGCCGAGAACAAGTCATCATGGCGGTAACTCTACCTAGAAGACTGGAGATCCCAAGATCTAGGTTCAAGGAGATCAAACAAAGTCATAGATGACGGTTCAACATTGTCAAAATTTATTTTATGGTACATTCTCATGATGAAACAATGTTCAGTAACCAGGATAAAGGCATAAGGACTTTTTAATGGTTTCTAAGTTTGATACATGGTATATCAAATAGTGTATCGATGGGATAACACAGTTAGAAACCACCTATGTAAGTGTGAAGTGTAAGCGCTTCAAGGAGAATCCGATAAGGCCAGTTCTCTAAGCACTTATTAACCAAGACGTGTTCATGGCTAAAACGAACAAAACAATGAGAATAAAAAATAGTTCAAGGGTGATTGTGTAACTTATGTTGTCTAGGTCTACACCAAAGCTCGACGGCTCAAAGATATCAAATCTACCGATTGATCGAGTATATCCGATATATGTTCTCTACAAAAGTTTAAAGGGAAACCTACTTATCCAAATGCGATTAACCCTTACTTACGAGACACACAAGTTTTTTCATGCATATGTTTTAACAATAGCCATTCCCCATTCATGTGGGGGATTGTTGGATTTTAGCAAGGTGTGAATGGGAAATAAGAAGAGAAAATGGAAAATATGGGGGAACCAATTTTGGAGGGAATATGAAAAGTCATTGTAAATTGCAAATGAAAAGTCATTTCTCTCATATTGGTAGAAGAAAGGAACATTGTTGTTCTTATATTAGGAAACACTTCATTTAGTTCTTAAAGGGTTAAGAAGAAGGTGTCCCCTCGCGCCGCCGCCGTCGTCGCTCGCTCGGCTTTGGCTTTGGATTTGGCAAATGATGTGATTGATTGATAATATAAATTTATTTAATCAATCTCATTAATTGATTTCCTTTCTCTTATAAATTAATTCAGGATGTTAGTTAATTAACAGAATTAATTTCGCGTAACGGAATTTATTTGAAATTTGCGTGTAACGGTAACGTCGTTCTGAAGGGACCTGTTCCTCCGAAAAGACGTTACTTTTCTAAAAAATACACAACGTTCTGAAAAGACACCTTTGTCTGAATAGACGTATTCCTTGCTTCAATTAGCTATAAATAAGAGGGTTTTCCCCTTTTTCATTAACTGAAAATTTTTCCTCTCTGCATACATTTTCTTACATAAACAAAATTGTCGATCGACTGAGTCTATGTGTGCTCTTGTTACTGTTCTTGCGTTCACTGAAATTAGTGAAGTTTGAGGTACCACTACTTCTCTAATAGTTAATTCATTTTATCTTGGGAGGAATTAATCTGTAACCTCGGGTACTTGAGGGGATTAAATTTCTTAAGGAAACACAGTGGATTTTGTGGACTCGGATTACTATTTCTGTCTATTTCATCTATTTTCTGTTTCTGTTTTGCTAACCTTAATACAGGAGATAACAAAATTTGTATACTAGAGAAAAAAAGCTTCTAAAAGCGGAACTTGCACTGATTCCTAGTAGAGTGTGTTTGACATCTGACATGTGGACTTTATTAGTATCTAATGTCTATAGGTGTGTAAAAGCTCACCATATGGACATAAATTGGGTTCTTCAGAAAAGGGTTTTGACTTTTCATCATGTTTCTCCTCCACATTGGGGTGTAGTTTTAGGTCATATATTGATTAATTTTCTTAAAGAATGGGGAATCGAAAAGAAAATCTTCACCCTTACTTTAGATAATGCTACTTGCAATAAGATTGACGTTTTGAAGAATTATTTGTCTTTGATGCGTTCACTAGTTTGTGAGCCGAAGTTTTTTCATGTTTCGTTGAGGAAATCACATTCTTAACTTAATTGTTTAAGATAGGTTTAGTGAAGGCTGATTCAGCTATTGAAAAAATTAGAGAATGTGCTAAATATATCAAGAATTCAGAAGTAAGACTAGAGAAATTTATGGAGTGCCTTAGTAACCTTGATCTACCATGTTCTAAAATGCTACGTCAAGTTCCCATTCGATGGAATTCTACCTATCAAATGATTGAAAGTGCTCTTTTGTATTAGCAGGCATATATTCATTATCCTGATTTTAGACATGACCTTTTTGAAGATGAATGGAAAAAGATTGAGATTGTAGCTACATTTTTAGGCCATTCTATGATATTACAACTTTATTTTTTGGATGCAAATACCCCACGGTAAATTTATATCTTCCTAATATATGGAGAATTAAAATGTTATTGGAAGAACACAAAAATGGTGAACATCCAGTGATGACTGTGATGGCCACTTCTATATTAAGAAAGTTTAAGACATATTTTTTTTTAATCCAAAAGAAGTTTAAGACATATTGGGAGTCATATAACATCATTTTATCTATAGCAATGGTTTTTGACCCTCGATATAAACTGAATTTTGTTAAGTTTATTATTCAAAGCTTAATTCTGATATTGCTAATCAAAAAGTGAAGGTTATCGAAGATAATTTAAAGTTATTATTCAAAGAGTACTTGATATCATCTACTACAACCTCGTTATCAACTTCGTTGCCAAAGAAGCATGCTTGTAGTAGTTGAAATGAAATGACTGGTGCATTTGAGGAGTTTGATATGTTTCAAACTCAGTTAGAGTGGAGTACAGGTAAAACATAATTAGAGTTATATTTGGAAGAAGCTAATGTTGATCGTAAAATAAATCCGAATCTAAATGTACTTGGATTTTGGAAGGTTAACAAATTAAGGTATCCAGAAATTTCATTAATGACACAAGATGTTTTGAGTGTGTTGATGAGTGGTAGATTTGCACTCATTTGAGACCTATTTAGCTAAATAATTAGTGTCCTAAATGCCTAATATTTTGATGATTTGCAGCTATGAAGGCTAATGGACAAGACAAGAATGAATGTTTAAAAGAATGACCAAAAATGTAAAAAGAAGTGCAAACTATACATTGATAATCGCTAAGCAAGAAAGGCGGATCGCCTAATGAGCATGACCTCATCCAAAGTGATAGTGCATAATATTTGTGTTTATCGAGGCAGGTTGGCAAACTCCATAACAAAAGGAGACTCGCCTAATGATAAAGGTGACCTGGTTAACCATCGCTGAAAGCGACAGTGCAAGGAGGAAAATCGAAGGCTCTAAAGGTGAACTAAGGTGGTACTCGGCGATACATCGATCGTGAAAGGCAGACTCGAACAAGCTCGCCGAATGAGGTTCAAACACCTGAAGCCTAGAGCAAGAGAAGGGGAGTTGTAACATGATTGGTGATTCGTTGAATGAGCTCGGCGAGTCCGACTAACCTCACCCAAAGGGTAGCATGCTGAGTTTTGGGCCAAATTTTGGGAAACTATAAATAGCCAAAAAGAGAGTTTTTAAAGGAGTTTTTTTTTTGAGAGATTGAGAGTTTGAAATTGTTGAGAAAATTTTGAGTATTCTAGAGAGAGAAACACTCTTTGTGAAAAACACTTTTTAGTTTTTGGAGTTTGTCAACTTTTGTTCTTGAAATTGACAAATTGAAGTTGAATTAAAAGTGAGTTAGCTAGTAATTGCTTAATTTCATGTTACCCATGGTTGCTTTCATGAAAGGTATAATTTCTTTGCTTTTTGTGATGGGTGGCTAAAACCCCAAAATCTCGAAGTGTAATTATGGTGTTGGGTGTTGGTTTAATGTAGTTGGTATTGTGTTATCCTTAGTTTTGTTGCTGTTCATACATGAATTTAAGCTAATTAGCATGGGGTTAACTTATGTGTTAAGGTTGCAAACTTAATTCCTACTTTCGATCTCTGGTCGATGATTGAAAGAGATTGATTAGAGTGGGTAATTAGTCCGATACTAGCAATTTAGGTTTGATAGCTGTAACTTGCTTGAAAATAGAGATTATAGGTCGGATCTATTTGCCCTATTTCTGCATAGAGTAAGTTATTGAGTTGTTTAGATTGACATATAGATGAGAGCGAAAGGAGATTCTATGAAAGGATGCTATATGATCGAACCTAGCCTATTCATGAATGTTCAATTCTATGAAAGGATGCTATATGATCGAACCTAGCCTATTCATGAATGTTCATCACTATAGGGCAATACAATTACCCCTATGTGACATTGATTTCCAATCCCCGCACTCCTAGATTGCTTGTTACTTCTTGAATTTCCCATAATTTTAGTTTAGTTGTGACAATTGATAACCAAATCTTTTTATTAAATTGGTGGAATCATCCACCCACTTGTTTTTAACACTAAAATGAATGATTTTACAATCCAAATTTCTTGATAAAATTTTCTATGAGATACCATTCTGTGTGGGTTGAATCTTAGTCGAGTATTTTTATTGATGACAATCGTTGTCTCTTTTAATCAGTTTTAAAGAGTACATTTGAATGTTATCATGTGCCCATCACATTGGAAAGTTTCGAAGTTCTGTTCTTCCTGCAAATGTTGAGGCGAAACTATGTACTAGGGATTGAAGTTGTGGACAACAAGGTAATTTATTTTCATTTGTTTCATTTTATTTAGTGAATTTGCACTTAGAATTGTAATGACTTGTTTTTTTCAATTGTTTAAGATCTTGATGGATTCGGATCAGATTCTGATGAAGATGAGATTGTTATTAACCTTCAACCTTATATTGATAAACTTAGAGGTAAGACTTAAGAGCAACTTACATTTTTCTGTCTTTATTTATGTTGTTCTTGGTACTCTCAGCTGTTGATAACAACTTATTATCAACTAATTGTTCTCATCTTTGGATCACTTGTTCTTGGTAATTTTTTTAAGGTTCAACTTCTGGACCATCAACAGTAATTGTCTGTATGTGTGACTCATAACTCTGATAGTTTTATATTGAATTTGTCCACATTACACACTATGCAGAGCTGAAGCAAATGTTTTCACAAATACTTCTCATGCTATTTTTTGTTTCATTTTCTTAGTTTGAATTTGTGTTGTGATAATTGCATGTTCCTCCTTAAGCTAGTACAATTTTTTGTATAGATTCTTCATTGAGGAGATGTCAACTCTCCAAAATTTATCTTTCTCCTTATAATAACCGCACATCGAGAGTGTGTTTGTATTGATAACATTGAGTCCATTTTCAATGGAAATGAATTTGGAGCTGCATGGTAGCAGCTCTCTAAACTCTGTGCGTGTGTGTGCGCATGTGTGAAAAATGAGAAAGCAAATTCAATTTTTTGATATCTTGCATATGCGTATGTTAGCTATTTGAAAATTTCTGCATATGATCTTGTTTTTCTTGTTTTCTTTATCTGTCAGATCATTACATCTCAAAGGACAATCAGTAATAGCAGAAATCACTAGAGTTTGTGGAAATTTTGTTTCAAGTGGGGGCCTTGTAGGTGCAACATCTTTGTCTTTTTAGAGTTAACATGCTAATATTAGAAGTCTTCAAAGATTACTCAAAATGTCACTTGTTTATTTTGTGAAGTGCAGACCAATAGTTCTTCTTGATCGATACATTGACCACGGATCTCCTGTTGATCAATTGGCGGAAGCTGGCCTAACACCATCTCACATTGTAGCAATAATATTTGACATACTTGGACAAACCAAAGCTTTAGAGGTCATGACATAGATGGAAGAAGTGTTTGAAGAACTGTTAGAAGCTTGTCATGTAGTAACACACAAGAGACTATATTAATGCAAATAATTGAGTTTGATTGAGCAGAAAAAAGAGCAACTTTTTGTAGAGTCCACAAATGTCTCTTTTTCACATCTCTTTGTATAAGTGTTGATCCTGGAAGTGTTAACAAATTTTAGATTCTAGCATATCAGTAAACTCTCTTCTTCGTTTTCTTCCTTTTCTTTCTGAATTTTTTCAGTACTCTTTGAGTTCTTTGAGTTCAAGAGTGAGATGTTCAAGAATAATTCTTCTATTTGTTTTTAGGTGAACTTTATTTTTCTTCCAATTTCTTGTCTGATATTAAGGGATCGCACATCAATGGTTTCAGAGTCGGTTGTCTCGAGAAGCCACCTTGAGGGTCCTCAAAGCCTGTTTGGCTAAGGCTTAGAATCGAATGAAGTCCCAAGCTAATAAGGGAAAGGCGGATAGAACTTACAATGTTGGTGATTGAACTCCGGCCTTATATGTACCTTTCTCTTAAATCTCACACTTTTTTGGAGCTCTTCGCTAAATTCTTTGTCCCTTTCCAGAATGTGGCTATGTTGGCAAAATGGCTTACACCTTAGCATTGCCAGCAGATTTCAAGACCCACCCCACATTTCATATTTCCCGGCTAAAAGGAAGATCGACTCTTATTCTACTTCAGTCATTCTTCTTGTTGGACACTCCTCTTCATGTCATGTTCTTCAAGTTCCTGAGGCCATCTTAGATACAAGAATGGTTCAGAAGAATGGCAAGATTGTTTCTCAATGACTTATCAGGTGGTTCAATGCTCCGGAGGAAGATAGTACTTGGAAAATCATCATACTTTTTGCCAATAGTTTCCTCAATTTCATTCTTCAGGACAAAGATAGTTTGATGAGGGGAGTATTGTTACGACCCTATTAGAATGAATTCTTTTTAACTCAATTCGAAGTATATATAAAGTAATTAAATGTAGTGAAGGAGTCATGTGATAAGAACATTCTAGAACTAGTCTGTTAGGAAGGAACGTTAGTTACAACTAACTTTGGGAACCATCAATCTCTTTGTATAAGTAGGAGTTAATCCAATTTTGGATTCTAGCAGATCAATAAACTTTCTTCTTTCTTTTCTTTCTGAATTTCTTCAGATGTCTTTAAGTTTTCTGAGTTCTCGAGTGAGCTGTTCAAGAACAATTCTCCTATTTGTTCTTTAGGCAAACTCTGTTTTTCTTCCAATCTCTTGTTCGGTATTAAGGGATCACATCAACCTCAACCCTTTTCTATGCCTCCCTTACTTACAAAGTGAAGCTAGTATCAAGCAATATAAGGAGAAAAGAAAAGGGCCTTTTTCACGCACAAATAAATCATATTTAGTGAAGTCCCTCCTTTTCAATAACTTCTCCTATAACATCTATTATGTAAAAGGACGGAGTAGGCATACTCACTACTTTTATCAGGTGTAGAGGAAGAAAAAATATTAGTTAAATGAAAGCTAAAAGGCTTTGGCGAAGAACTAATGAAGAATATGATTTAGATTGAAAAAAGGGAAAGCAGTAGCTAATAATAAAGGGGTTGGGATTCTCCTCACCATAGTAGACCAACTGAGAAAAAAGAATTAGTGCTTTTCACATTTCCATCAAACCAAAACGATTGTCGATCGGGTCGAATAGAATGTCCTTATTCACATTCTCAAGTTAGAAATCTAAAATTCATATCAAGTCAAGCAGTAGCTAATAATGAAGGGGTTGGGATTCTCCTCGCCATAGTAGACCAACTGAGAAAAAAGAATTAGTGCTTTTCACATTTCCATCAAACCAAAACGATAGCCAATCGGGTCAAATAGAATGTCCTTATTCACATTCTCAAGTTAGAAATCTAATTCATAGATTAGAACAAGTCAAATCAAATGAGGCTTTCGATAATCTATAAATAACTCTATATCCATTTTAGAAAATTATTTCTATTCAAAGTAGCACCCAACAAAACACACACATAACATATTTTTACCATAGACATATCTCCATAAATATCCAAAGTTGCCTACTCATTGATAGTGAAAAGATAAAACATAATCACCTAACTATGGTTACAAAGTCAAGAGCAACTCATTTGAGCAGGCCAATGGGAATTTTGTTATGCTAGTGCGCAAAACAAGCATGCAACGACTGTGTAAATTTTTAGTCTGTCCATTATATATTGTTATGTTGGGCTAATGTTGTTAGGCAAGAGCACCCCCTATCCCGCTCGAAGACAACCTCCTTTCCTTTAAATAATCATGTACTCGTTGGGTGAGTGATTTCTTATATGGAAGAACCTGAGATCAAACTCATTTATTCTTTTATTTGCTCATAGAAAAGATTTCAACTATCTTCAAGAAATGTCTTGGTATGCTTCTAAGACAAACATATTTTATTTTGGAATGCTATCATTGTTCATCTCTATTCTAACAATTTGATGATATGTCGTTTGAGTAATTTAAGATATTATTATCACTGCTCCAAATAAATACAACTAGGTTGAGAGAATAAAGAGTGTGTTTGGACTGACTTAAAAGTTGGTTAAACCTACTTTTAAGTCAGTTTTTGACTTTTGAGTATTTGAAAAATATAAAAAATAACTTAAATAGTCAAAATGACTTAAAATAAGTTAGGAAGTGTTTGACAAGGTCAAAAAATGACTTAAAATAAGTCAAAAATCAAAAGTAGGTCTCCCTACTTTTTATTTTTGACTTAAAAACTACTTTATTCAACATATATAAAGTGAACAGATGCAACATATGCAAATTAAATTGAACATATACAACTCCAAATAGCAGCTTTAAATCATAATTAGCTAAACCATCGCTATATTTGATAATTTAGGGCTTAAACTGCCATTATTTCTAAACTTTTCACAAAAGGCATAAAAGTTGTCCTTACTTCATAGGCAATCTACTTACAATATTCTAAAAAGGTTTGACTAGTCTTATAATTAATACTCGTCCCAAATGTGACTTAGCCTAAGCAATGCCAAAGACTTCCATTACTTTCTTTCCTGATCATTAGTGACAAAGTAAAAATAGATTATTGGGCAAAATTTAATCAAATGACGTTTTTTTTTTATTTCCATTGTGATTTAAACCATGATTAAATGTGTATGGAAGGTGTTTACCATTCGAATAATCCTTCCGTGTCGGTGTCGATCGTTATAATTTATATTATTGAATAAGTTTTTTAATAAATATGTAAAAATATGACAAACGAAAAAAGATCTAAATGTGAAGTGAGTAATGTCTTTTGAAGATGAGGCATAAAAGAAGTTGGACCATTTGCTTAGCCTCCAATTGTTAGCTTCTCTTTTTTGATTATTTATTATTCAGAATACACATATTTTACTAATTCATATTCTCATTGCATAGAAACTATTTCAGTGCCCACTTCCATTTATGTGGATCCATTGACATTTACAGATCGACTCTTAGTCAAAAGGTAAAGGGAATATAGAGGACTTTAGTTTCTCTCCTCTTTTGAAAATGATTACCTCAATTATGGAGTATCGCTACGAGAAATAAAAGATTTTGTGCCTAATAAGTATTATGACATATAACTAAACAATAGTATCAAATTACGTGATCAATTCATATTGTTATAAAATAATACATTCATCATTATTCACTTTTATTACATTAATTAAGTAGTAAAATGTATATATTGCATCATGATCAAATTAACGTAATCTTAGGCTAAGAAAACGATTGGTCTCCTTTTTAATTAGTTGGACCCAAGTGCCACATGATTGGTCTCCTTTTGTTGTCTTCCTACAACAAAGACTGAGAGATGCGTGTCTTTGCTAAGCTGCATGTTTTCTCCATGTTGTAAGAAACTCTACCGACAGTTGCGAATGATTTAATCAAATTTAATAATTTTAGTTTAAATTATATATTTATATTAAATTTATAATAATATAAGCTCATAACTCAAATGTTATTAACAATATATGTCGTTATTTTAGAATTTAAAATTCATAAAATTTAAATCATGACTAATGTTTTGCGCTATCGGGACACTTCCTCCTTTTATAGTAATTTCCCTTTCCCTTTTTTTTTTTCTTTCCTACCTCTTTTCCTTTACATTTCATGCGTATGATATGAAACCACGTCAGGGTAATCATTCCTTTTCTTTTTCAGATTATTAATTTCATTTTTATGATCGTAAGTGTATAAATCTTTTAGATAATTTAATTTTTTTAACACTGCGCATATAGAGAAGAGAAAAGTTCGCGTTATTTGAACAAAAAGAAGAGAGTTTACAAGTTAATTAATTAAAGGTACTCATCAGATAAACTCATGTTGATAGAAATTAAAGCTAAAAAGGGTAAATTCTTATAAGAAAGGGTATTAGTTATGTTGATTTGACGTATTAAGAACAATTATGTCTTTATTAACCATACTTATCCATCTATTAATATCATGATTTACTATGTATTAATTATACACTTTTTATAACTAATACATGTACTGATTATACATAGGTTGAAAGTACTACTAAATAAAAGATAGTAAAATAATATCACCACTAATATATACATTATTTTCTCTAATATATCCTGCGAAATAATCCCTTAATAAGTAGTAGTGCACAGTAAAAGTTGGAACTGTATGCTCCAATAATATATAAGAAACAGCCGTCACCTTAGACATGACAACAAAATCTTACTGTACATGTTACACAACACAATTGAGGAGGATCTCCTTATGAACTAGTACACAGATCTCTACTCTCTCTTGTGCTTCAACTTCTACAAATACAAGTATATCAATTAAAATATTATCGATATATATAAGTTAAATTTAATGTAGGTAGCGAAAAATTAAAATACCTTAAGATTCAAGAACAAAAGGGGTTTGCAACAGATCATAAGGTGCCCAGAGGGCATCTAACGGGCAAGGCCGGCTCGCATCGAGCCGGACCCACGGTTTCCCTTTTCCGCTCCAATGCAGTAAACTAACCGGACCGGGGTGCAAATCCCGACAAAGTCCTCGAAAATTATCACCTCCAAGACCATGTTGGTTCCACTTATGATCAACTGGAGCTATATTTCCAGCAAAAACAAGTAAAAAAGGTGGTAATGAACCTAATTCATAAATTCTCATTCTTTTTTGAAGCTCCATCCATTCTACAATCTTTGTAGTATAATCTCCGTCTCTCCATCTTTCGAGATCAATTACCATAACACCCGTATTGAAATAACAAGGCTTTCGATTCGTGAAAGTCAAAGAAAGAGAAGGGTTTGACCAGAAAGTAGGGGTGAAATAGGTTGTGAAATTTGCATTGCAATATTCTGGTGCTGCTAGAATTGCTTCTTCACCTAGCGGTGTTGCTGCTAGCTTCGTAATGTCATCTACAAGAACAAGATCTGAATCCAGGTACACAACCTATGTGCATAACGAATATATTAGGATATATGATTTATATAACTAATAAAGGTAGAAACGAATTTTGAATTTGAAGTTCATAAATTTCTACAGCAACCTTAAAGTTAAAAACTCTCATTGCTTTTCAAAATTCAAATTTGAAGCTGAAATAATGAGTATAAACGAACCTTTTGGATACATTGAGGAAGAAGATCAGCTAGATAATTGCGAGCATAATTTAGAGGACAATCCAAAGCAGCGCGAATCGAAGTAGATATCAATCCAGCCACAGCTGAATCTCGGAATGGATAAATTGTGAAATGTAAATAAGGAAAAGAACTAGCAAGCTTGAGATTCAAATAATCAATGTTAGCAGACGACGAAGCGACAAAGTGAAAAATAACATTTTCAGGGCAAGATGAATGTTGAAGAACGGAAAGAATTGCAGCCATTGAACCTCGAAGATAAGCAGCATCAAGAGTCATGGCTACATTTACTGCATTTTGAAAGCAAATTTGTGTGATATTTGTGTCGGTGGAGGAGTTGTTGTTGTAGTAGTAGTGAAGAGAAGGACAAGTTGGGGAATTGTAGAATTTTGGGGCTTCTTTGAAATGAAATTTTTTTGTGTTGATAGCGCCAATATTGTGTGCAGAAAAAGAGATGGTCCATAAAAGAGAAATTAGAAGGAGGGAGCTGGAGTTGAAACTTCCAAGTGTTGGCATTATGGAGGCAGCTATACATAAACACTGATGCCACATTAGTTTCCTTATATATAGGAGTATATATTATATCACAAGCTCGCCCTCCCAATTGGTGCTTCCCGATACAAATTTGAATTTAGTCGGACTCTGAATATCTAATGAAAAATAAAAAAAAAATATCAGAAGCTCGCGCTATAACAAAACATGGAATTAGTTACAAAATTTGTCAATAATCCTTAACTATTTCGTCGTTAAAAAATCTTAGCTAATTGCATTAACATAGAATTTTTGCCAAAAATATATATATCACCAATCAGTAGCTAAATGAAATTAACATAAATTTTTTATTGTTTATTTACAAAATTATCCTTCGCTAAGTTCTTGTTTTTAGTAGTGTCAACGTTTCTGCCTATCCCAAATTGGCTGTAATTATTTTACATAAATGACTTGGTTGTGTATAATAGTTTTATATAGGGCTCAGGGCTACTTGAATGACTGATTCAAAAAGCTTCCGAAGGGAGTTTATATATATATATATAAAAAACAATATTGTAAAGATTTTATATATATAATGTAATTTTTTAACAAAATGGATAGAACCAATAGCTTTGCCCTTGGATGATGCTGATAGCTTAAACTCAAGTAAATATGACCGAAACAGTATAATAATGGTTTAATTAGTTATATACAGTGATATTGTTATTAATAATGTACTTTAACCTGTGATAACTTATCAATTACTATGATTTTCTTTATCAAGCTATCATTTTAATAGGAGTAATGTTTAATTATCGTCCAAACTTACGTATAATTAGCTTATAAATAATGTAATCATGTGCATAAAACTTAAAGTCAATAATGAGCTTAGTTGGTTGTAGGTTTTAGACAAAAAAAATTGGAAATACATGAGAAAGTAGAAGACTAATATTTGAATTGTAACAAGTTATTCCCTCTGTCCGTTTTAACCATTGTTTTAGCAAAAATAAACAATTATTTTAGAAATTCAAGATTAAAGTTTGTAATTATTTTCAATTAAATCCTTAACATTAAAAAAATTAATTAAATTGTTCATTTCTCGAAAAAATATCTAATAACCAACCAATATGAGACGGAGTAGTAAAATTTGGGAGAAGAAACATGTGGCTGCCCTTTACATGCACTTGTCTTTAGAGATAAGCAAATACTCCTATCAATCTTGTTTTAGTTACCACATCCACGTCCACGGTAGCTGCCACAACATCAAAGTCGAATTCAAAATATGAATAAAGTGTATAAATTTTGGATTTGAAATTTATGATTTTTTTATTTTTTTGGAATCCTAGAATAATCCGCAGCCGCTATAACTTCTGTCACAGCCTCTGCCAGCAAATGAACACTTTATGCGCATCGGATAAACCCATAGCCATAGCCTGTAGAATTCTCATATTCATTAAGTAATATAAGTATATTTTTCATAAATGCAACAAATGTCAATTGTTGAAAGAAAAAGCTGCGCGCTTAACGTTACGTAAAAATGAGATTTCATCAGATTTTATTAGTTATAAAGTTGTTATGGCAGGTGAATAAAAACACATCACTTCCACCGTACCATATAACTTCAATTTTTAACTCAGTTAGTGATTATTTCTCAATGGGATCTACACAACCAAACATCTGGTTAAA
Source organism: Solanum pinnatisectum (assembly GCA_035578085.1). NCBI lineage: Eukaryota > Viridiplantae > Streptophyta > Magnoliopsida > Solanales > Solanaceae > Solanum > Solanum pinnatisectum. Next base: position 20,663,715 of record CM069077.1, read on the forward strand.
AAGTCAATTGCTGATTATGATATTATTATTTTTCATCATATATAGAAAGATGACTAGAAAGTAGAAACTACTAGTCATGAAAAAAAGTAAGTCATTAATAAGGTTGGCCGTATTATCTCTTTTTTCATACCATGTGACCAAACACTTTTAATTAAATGTTGCCCCCTATTAACGTATCAACCATATGTAGGACTAGATTTTTTTGATGTTAGATCGTGCTAAACTGAAATTATATGTTGCTATCCTTTTGTATACATTTATTTATGACTATATCTAACGTAACCACATGTTTGTGTTCTGCAAAGATGGATTTTGGGTCTAACTTAATTTCAGAAGTTAGCTCATGAGGAGAGAATTGTCTAAATCCATATAAGAAGATTGATTTCTAAGCTTTAATCTTTAGTGGTCTAGGATTTTGTTTTTTTCTTCTCACATTTTGGCATATGATATTCTATGTATATGTATGTTCCTCCAAACTCATAAACTTGAAATTGTGACTTCACCTCTATTAACTAACTTACCATATGAATTCTAACATCACATCTTAGAGGATTGAATCCATTTCTTAGGTAGTATGTTATATGAACAACGGAGTAAATGATAAATATTAATATATCCTAGCTAAGTGTAGGATTGTGGTCGATATCTTATCTAAATAGGATTGTAATTAATTTTAATGTCCTACTATGTTAATGACTATTTAAATCAAACATTGAGGGAAAATATCACATTTTAATTGAAGGGATCGACTGATCAGAAAGATGGAATTCTCAACCACGAAAGTCTATTTTATGAACAGATATTAATTAATGTACGCACTTTGTTCCAGTAAGTTAGATCCATGTTATTAGCTACTTATTGATAAAAAGGTATATTCACACGTGAAAATTATCAGTCCCTTCTGTTGAGTTGTTTAAACATATATAGGGTCAATTAATGATGATGAACAAATGATTGAAATTGCATGTGCCCTTCACATGTTTGTGCTTTAAGTTACAATTATAGCTTTTTAACAGATTGTGTGCTGATCGTTTGGTTTGTGAGATAAAGTGGGATATTTCAAGATTTAATTTGAAATAAAAGTTATATTTTGTTTGATTGAAGGTATAATTAATTCCATGATAAATGTATACCTCAAATTTGATGTTATTTGTTTCACTTGAGAGGTAATAATAAATTACCAAAAATTATAATTTCAAGACTACAATTTTGAAATAACTTTATCAGCAAATCAAGCGATTCCTAGTTGTTTGATTTTTCACTTTGTGCAGTTCTCAATTAAAAGTAATTACGGGTTTTTTTTTTTATGACTTGCTAAGCATGAAAAAATTCGAATGACAAGATTTACTTTTCGATCCCAAAATTATTGCAAATAATACCTGCTACTATTGCCCTACCATCACTGAAGATATTAAACATCTCTTTTTTGATGACCCAAGTTTGACAAGTTTTTTTCATACTTATTACCCCACCTTCATACAATTATATTATGGATTTGATCAAAATGCATTGCAAGAACTGCCTATAATCCTTCAGAATCACAGTCACGACTAGAGGGGGTTGCTCCTGTAAGTAAGCACTCTCTACCTCCAATCTTAAGATTGTTTGTTCGAGTTAATAAGGTGAGAGCAATAAGAAAAACTAAAATTTGCACCGTCCACATAACAGCTTCCTTCTAATATCATATATTGCATCATAAACTCTGGAATTCTGCTGGGGTCAATAGCAAAGTCATTGTGTTCAAGAACCAATTTGAACCCCCTATTATTTCACTCCCTTCCACTCATATTGTTATATATATAATAAATACGCGCATGAAATTTTCATTTTGTTAACACTAGACGCTTTAAGTCCTAGAGACTCAACAATCATAGTGGGGACATCCCCCCTATATAGCAAATTGACCTGTAGCTTAAACAAGTAATTAAACACAGAGTGCTTTTTGTCACTTAAATGACATTCAATCAACATGAATGTAGAAGACATGCACAAAAGAGAACAAGCAATATTTTTTGTCACACTAACCACCATTTTAACTCATTTTCTCAGCCAACTTGGGATGGAAAAACCAACTTTAATGAACAATCAAGAACCACAATTCTCGTGTTCCAACGCAGACTCCACTAATCACATCAGTTCATCTTTGTGTTGCAACTTCAGAGTGCAAAAATTCAACATATTTACAACCATTAAGAATGATTACTACAAGTCCGTATTCGGGCAACAGCTGAAGGAGAAAGTTCATTCAATAACCAAACAAATATAGGAATACAAGAAATCCAACAAGCAAGAACATAAACTTCAGGTTATTATCTGCCTGTCCTTGGGATGGGTGTGCAGCAGCATTGTGAACATTCGCACCATGATATGCAGGAGGATACCCAAATGGGTAATTTGGTGCTGTACCAAATGCAGCTGGACCTTGTAATCCATTAAACTGAAAACTGAACAATGATGGGAATAATCCACCGAAACCAGCAGACATTGTGAAGTTACCAAAACTTGCAGTTGCTCCTGGAAACAATCCTCCCATAAGAGCAAACCCGGGATTAGGAAAAGTATTTGATTCTGGTGGAGGCGCTGTTTCAGGTCTTTGCCCTGCTGGCCTTCTAGGAATTTCAACTCCAGGTACTGGTTTTGATCTGGGATCAGTTGAAGTCCTCCCTCTTCCATAAAGAGGAACAAGCTTTTCCTCTTGTATTAGAGCCTTACAAACAGGGCACTCATGGGATTGTGAATGAAGCCTTAGCCATCTATACAGACATGGCCAACAGTAGAGGTGACCACAGAGGGTCACAATAGGATCTTGTGCCAATTCAAAGCAGATGTTGCATTCAAAATCACCAGCATCATTACTGCCATTCCCTGAGGACGAAGAACTCTCAAATGTTGTGGCAGTTGAGTTCTGCATATTTCACTCAATGTCACAATTTGCACACAAAAATGCACTTCACCTGTCAATTGCAAACATATTAAAAACAAACTTAGTCCAAAGGCACTACGAATGCGATAGCAAGATCCAGATAAACAGAATGAATGGCACATGAGCATTGCATAAAACTGAACCAAAGTCATTTGCTCAAAATATTCAACTTTGCAAGCGTAGGTTTTTCAGTAAGCTAGACCCCTACATTGTTTCCATTCCATAAACAAACCCGGTCACTCAAGAAATCTGTTGGACCGACCCTGGCCTCTAGTGAGTTTTAAACATATTTCGAAAAGGTCACATCTTTGATGATTCCATCATATGTGATTGAGTTGCGATGACACCTCCATCATATCAAAACTAGCTACGTATCACTTTACAAAGATTTAACAAAAAAATGAGAACTTATTCTTTTGCTCGAGTATTTGATTCATTGAAATGTCATAGTTCTTTATATTTTAATTAAAATGAAGTATTACAACTATAACATGCCTTTCCAAAAATAAGATAAAACACTATCTCGCTTTCAAACATTTTCTTTATGACCTAGGTGTCCAGATCAACTTTCACACATCTCGACTCACCTCCCACTGTTGAGAATATAATCAAACAAGAAAAGTGTGCTCTCTGTAATAGCTTAAGCTTTTAGATAAGATGGTCACACACTTTAATATGATATCAGCAGGCAGAGGTCCTGAGATCGCCTGCCCCCAAAATTAAAAAAGAATTTCCACGTGCTTGGTCCATGAAAAACAATCAGGCACACACGTGAGGGGCGTGTTGAGAATATAATCAAACAATAAAAGTGTGCTCTCTCTAACCACTTAAGCTTTTAGATGAGATGATCACACACTTCAATACCCACCACCAACACGTACAAGATAACTCTATATCTCTCCACCCAGACTAAAACAGATGGGAAGAATCACCTAGTGTTTTTATCTTTGTTGAAATGTGAATCTGAGACCTCATGGATCTCATCTACTTCAGACCACAAGGCCACACCCTTGGGTGCCACTTTCAAAAACTCTATAGCCTAGGCAATTCATGGATGAAATAGGAACAAGAGGGAGATCTCCACCACGATTTAAAAACATTGGAAATTAGGCGCAGAATATAAGACCCAATCGATGAAACCTCCTCAAACAGGGAAATCTAAAATTTTAGTTTTTTAATTGTGATCCATGTTCAATAATGTATGGAATAATTATCTATAATGATTTATCGAAACATAAAATTATCTATAACCATAATTTAACCTGATAAATTGTGAAAAAGCAAATGTTTCTATACACGCAATTTCCGTAAAATCCGATCAGATCAAATAAGATACATATCCAAAATTAAGAATTACACAAAATCACATATAATCGACGCCAATTAATTGAAGATTAAGGTAAAAATGATTAATTGACAGTGAAAAATTACAAAACTTACAGATTTGGCGGATGAAAGAATGATAAATTGGCAAGGAATGATGATGACTTCAAACTGTAATCATTCTGCTGATTTCTGGTAATATATGTTAAAAAATAATTGACCCCATGGAAGATTCTAGGGCCGTCTACACAGTTTGGTATTCAAAATCTTAGATTCAAAGGAGAAAATTTAGGATAGTACTGTCATAGGAAGCTCCCAGGGGCTTTCGGATCTAACTTCAGCTTCTCCTTGTTTTTGGGCCTCATAATATTCTCAAGTCCACTTAAAACGCAACAAGTGTTGGGTCTACCATGCTTCCAAAATTAACAAAAAAATGTACCCTCCATCTCATTTCATGTTAATATATCACCTAGTTAATTATGTTAAAGAAAATATTTAGTACAATATTTGTGGCAAAAGAATATTTTTAAGAGAATTTTCGCATATAGCCACTCAAAAATAGTATAATTATACTCCACACCTATAATTTGCTAATTATGATTCGTAGCTACATGTCATAGGAAGGAGAGTGGCGAGCGAGTTTGGGAGAGGAAGGAGAGAGGTGAGCGAGATAGGACAGAGAGTGAGAGAGAAGTGAATAGTATATGTATATCGGTTAAATAATTATATATAATACATATGTAATTGTATATTTTGGAAAGCGAGATTGGGAGAGGGACGAGAGAGGCGAGCGAGATTGGGAGAGGGAGGAGAGAGACTAGCGAGATTGGGAGAGGGAGGAGAGAGGTGAGAGTTGGAAGAGGGAAATAATTTGTATAATTCGCATCTCGTTTGTATGATTCGCAGGTACGTTTGTATAATTCGTGTGTTTTTGTATAATTGAGTAATATAAAGTTGGAGTTATACAAATATGATAAAACTCGAAATAAAGAATTGATACAAATGTAAGCATATAAATTTTAAACAATTATACAAGATATATTATACAAATTACATTATATAAATTATATCATACAAAATACAAAAACTACACATTTATACAAACTTTAAAAAGTTATACATAAAAAAAAATTGAATGTATATGATGACAAAATTGAAAAAACAAAGGAAATCATTGTCATATACAAATACAAACCATCATATACAAATACAAATCAAACGAAGAATTGTTAGTTGTGAATTATACAAATGTGGCGAATTATACAAACACGACTAATTATACAATCTCAAAGTCAACCCACATAATTAATGGTTAATGTTAGTCGCGAGTTGTAATTATAGCAAACTATAGCTATGATGAGTAATTAAGTAGTATAAGTTTGCTTAACGGCGTAATTTTCCCTATTTGAATTAAATGAAGATTTTTTTAAAAATGATTATAATTTGGACTTAATTATAAAATTATAATTGTAATTTGTTTAATTAGAATTCATAGCTACATGTTAGAAGGAGGAAAGAGGCGAGTGAGATCTAAGAAAGAGATGAGAGAGAGGCTAAAGAGAGGTTGAATAATTAGACGAGCGAGGTTGTGAGAGGAAAGAGAGAGCAGAGAAGAGAGACAGAGAGGTTAGATACATGTCAAATTCATTGTGTATTTCTGTTTTTGTATTCATATATTGCCTTGTGTATTTGTATTTACGTGTTACCATGTATGTTTGTATTTGTTGTCTTGTGTGTTTGTATTTATATTTATATATGTTATTATTTGTTACCTTGAAAAAGTTATCATTTGTTTTTATTTGTTGCCTTGTGCATTTTTATTCATTTGTTGCCTTATGTATTTGTATTTGACTGATATAGGGGAGACAATCTAGAGAGGGAAGAGATAGAATGGGGGAGGCGATCTGGAGAGGGAAGAGATAGAATGGGGGAGGCCAGCGAGACTAGCAAAGAGAGAGGCGAGAGAAAGAAGAAGAGAGCAAAGAGAAATTTGTTATGAAACTCAACCTATAATATAAATTATAACTATGAATTGTAATTATTTAAAATTATAGCTATTTATAGTAAATATAACAATTTGGACCTATCGGGGGTGGGGGGATTGTGGGCTTTGTGTATGAGGTGCGAATGGATTGGTGTGTGAAATAGATCCAATTGAACAAATTTTCGATTCATAAGCCCAAAATCCATTGCTGCACAGATCAACACGGTCCAAAAGTTCACAATTATACTAATTGAAATTAAAATTAAAATTTATTATTGATCGATACCAAAATCACATTTTTCTTCAATTAATTGTTATTTAATGGACTATTTCTGTCTATTAAATACTTTTAAAACGGAATGGAGACCAGAAAATTATTAAATGGAGGAGGCAGAATGGTTATGCTGCCCATTACAAATGTTTTTTTTAGTTATACGAAGCATTAACATATAATATAGTTACAAAAAAAACATATAATATAGTTACATAGGAGATTGGTAAATAAAAAATAAAATATCTTAATAGAATCATTTCTTTCGCCTCGTATACTCTTGTTGTCTTGTCCTGTTCCATTATTTTACTCCTAATTTGTCTCCAAAAATACAACCATTACTAATTGAGAATTTAATAATTCTTTAAATTATTAGTTTTAGCAATCAATCTAGAAATAGTTTTTGCTACAAAAGCTTGTGGTAGGTATTAATTATGTTCAAAGAAGTAGGGCTTCTTGACATGAATGGTGCTTAAAATATTTGGCAAACTCTATAATGCATGTACTCTAAACTAATTAATGTATGTTAATAATAATGATACATAATCAAATGCACTGTATACATAAAAGATGTAAATGTGATGAACAAGCATTGACGCTATAAAAGATTATTTTTCTTGGGTGTATAATTGTTATTTAATTAATTAACGTAAGACTGTTGTATTGTTAGAAACAAAAAATAATAACTTTGGAATAAAACATCATCCCCTGATTCATGTGTCTAATTAATTGATATTCAATGGCGTTTTTATCATAAAATTAAGCTGGGAATAATAGTGTAATTTTTAAGAATTTAATTGCTTAAGGCTTTAATATATAAATTTGTAGACCCAAAATCAACGATGGAGTAGAAATTTTCACTAAGAGAATTCAAAATATGAAGAAGTAATGCACGAAGAAGCTGAAGGGAGTTTAACATCTACTATATAAAATAATTTTAACCATATATAAATAATGTAACCCTTACTAACTCCGTGCCTATCTTAGATATAGCAAATACTACGACATAAACTATATTATTGTTTTTTATACTGCAAATAAAAATGTCAACTAAACGCGTAAGAATGAAAAATTATATATGTACGCACTGAAATATTTTGTTGACCTCAAGTTGTAACCAAACGACCGTTGACTATAAACTGCACCTCTTGGCTGCTTCCCTTTGTATTATCCTCTTCATATTATTAAATGATAAATATTTATTTGTACTTAATATCTATGTTAAATCTATTAGATTTATAATGTATAGGTAATTCCATTAAATAAAAATAAAAGTTAACTACACATATTATGTATTTAATGATTTGATATAAAAATACTCTTAAGTTTTTACATTCTCTTATTTAGTTTCTCACCCACTTTTAAGTTATAGATGTGGATAGTTTCATACTAATTGATATAGATTTCTTTTTGGTATTTATTGTAAATTTTAAATTCTCTCATCATCCGTTTTTACTTATTCACTATTATTTTACTTGTCATTTTTAACATATCAAGTGAAGATAATTTTTTTTTTTCATATTTTATCCTTAGTATTAATTACTTATTCCCTAAGTTATATTTCAAGACCTAATATTAAACATCAATAAATAGGATAGTGTGGTAAAATAGTCATATTACTTAGTATTATTTTTTTAATGGTGTGTCAAATTCGAATATGACAAGTAAAAGTGAACGGAGGATGTAGTAAATTATTAATTATTTAATATGTAAGTTAATTGATAAATATTCTATTTGCTCAACAATAGTTGTTCACTATTAACTTGACACACATCTTAAGAAATAATAAATAATGTGGGTGATATTACTATATTACCCTTTGAATACATTGAATTTAATATTTTGAGAAATATATAAAACACAAAAGGAAAAATTATCTCTTTATTTTCTAAACTGAACAAGTATTTTGGACAACTATTTTTAATATAGTGGACAAGTACTAAACATGTCGTCCTTACTAAAAATGATGGTCCTTAATACTCCCCCGTCCAACAATAGTTGTCCACTATACTATTTTGGGATGTCTAACAATATTTGTCCACTTTGTAAAATCACTGGATAATTTTACACTTAGTTCCTAATTTACCCTTATTACTAATTAATTATATTCATTTCTCTATTACATTTTTCAAGACATTTTATTAATTATATTCAAAGAGTGATACAGTGAAATTACCCTTCCATTTATAGTTTCTTAAAAAGTGTGCAAAGTCAATAGTGAACAATTATTGTTGGACAGGAAAGTACTTATCACTTCACAAAATCAATGAAAAAATGACACTATTCTTCCTACTTTACCCTTGAGAGTTATTATCCTTGAAAGCATGAATTTGACCAACATAGAAAAAGTAAATGATTAATTCATGTTCATTGGTTAAATTAATTAATCAAAATAATTAATTTATGTTCATTTATTGAGAACTTGACCAGAACATAAACTAGATAATATTTCCTACGTTCTTGGGCTTCGCTTTGTCTGAAGTTTTTCGGGAGGAGCTGCTTTCTCTTCTTCTTTATTATTTTCTCCGTTTTCATTTATATATCATCATTTTTGATTTAGCATCTCTTAATAAATTAGGTGAGTTTTATCATTATATTCTTATTTAATGTTCTCTTAAAGTCAAATTTTCAATAAATAAACATAAATTAATTTGCTTTGATTAATTAAATTGACAAATAAACATAAATTAATCATTTTGTTTTTCTATGTTGGTCAGATTCATATTTCATGGATAATAACTCTCAAGTGTATAATAGGAAGATTATTGTCATTTATGCATTAATTTTGTAAAATAATAAATATTAAGGAACATCCATTTGTAGTAAAGACAATATATAAATAAGAATAGTAGAAGTATTATATATATATACAATATTGCAATTTTTTTAATTTTTTTTTTTCTAAAAACAAGTAATTTCATATCATTTAGGTCAAAATAGTTTTAGCAGTACAATATTGAATTTTGAAATTGTCAGTAAAATCATAATAACAACTAGGGGTGTACATAGGTCGGTTTGGTTTGGTTTTTCATTAAAAAAAATTTAAATCAATTATGTCGATTTATTAAATTTAAAAACCAAATCAAACCGCATAAAGTCAATTTTTTCGATTTTGGCTTTAGTCGGTTCTTTTAGTTTTTCGATTTTTTACAACTATACGGTATTTGAAAAATAGATCAAATATTTTTCACTTACTTGTGTGATAAGCTAAACTTAAAAAATGTTAAATGAATAGAAATTTTTGAAAAGACGGTAAAATTCACATGAGTACAAAATATTTTTTTAAAATATCAACGTTCATTATGTTAAATTAATACTCCCTCCGACCACTTTTGTTTATCATGTTGCGCTTTTCAAAAGTCAATTTGACTAATTTTCAAAGTTAAATTAGATTACATTAATTCGATATTTTAAACAAAAAATTTAGATATTCAAAAACTATACGAAAAGTACTATACATTGCAATTTTTTGCATATCAATATGATGAAAAAATATATTGTAAAATGTTAGTCAAAATGTTTATATATAGCTTGACTCTAAAAATGGAAAGTATGACAATTAATAGTGGACGGAGGGAGTAAGATTAAAGGTTAGAAGCAAATTGAATACAAAACAAAATATTTACAAAGTAAATTGTTAACTTCGATTTTGAAAAACTATAACAATATAATTGTAACTTCGGATCTTAATACAAAATAAAATATATACAAAATTTTACAAGCCCAAATTTGAAATAAAATATATAAACATTGAAAACTATAAACTAACTAAAAATATATCAACAAAGTAGATCATAAATAATATTTTTTATCTATAAATAAAATAAAATTATATATAAATTATGTCGGTTTGGTTTGGGTTCGGTTTGACTTTTTTTCTTTTAATACAAACCAAACCAAGAGTGGTTAGTTTTTTTTTTTCAACCGCCAAGCCAACGAAACCAAACCACAAATTGATTTTATTTTTCGATTTGATTTGGTTTGTCGGTTTGATTTGACTTTACGATTTGGCTTGTACACCCCTAGTAACAACTAAGTTGCATTTGCTAATGGTCCGCCGTCCGCACAAGGGCCAAATTTCACTTTCACCCATAAACATTAGATTTGATTTTCAATTTAATCCGAATAATATACGCCACTTATTTGAACACAATTATTGAACTTTCAAATATATCAGACTTGTTTCAAAAAAGTTAGACATACTAATTTAAGTCCAAATATTATCCAAATGCCTATTAAAGGAGTATTTTTTTAGCTAACTCGGAGGAACGTGAATGCGTCTGGCACAAAGAGCACCTTCCCCTGCTCATAGAACAAAATATCTATCGATAAGAGGCAAAGCTAAAATTTAAAGTTATAAATTTAATATTATAATATTTTTAAGTTATTAAACTTGAAGTTAATAATTTATATATATTTAATGAATTTGTTACTACAAATTCAAAATTATTGAATTCGATTGAACTCATAATGAACACACTCGCTCTACTCTCCAATTGATGTGAGACTTTTTAACAATGTTAGTAGTCATGGATTCTTAATTAATCAAGGTGGTTACAATTTTTAGTTTTAAAAGAATACATGTAATTGATGTGCATTTATTTGAAATTGTTGCATTTACTTAAATGGTCACTCAATTATCCAAAATTATCTTAGTACAATCAACTTTCTTTTATTTATAATAAGAAAATCACAACTCTCAGAAGGTCACTCAACCAGATTTAGAGGGTAAAATATGTGCTTGGACATCAGAATGATTGAGTAATTTGGTTGAATGACTTTTTGAGTGCTATAAAGCGTAATTATGTGAGATTTTTTTGTATAAAAAAGAAAATAATTTTACGAGATAATTTTAAATAGTTGAGTAATTATTTAAATAATGAACTCCAACATTTTTGGTTTTGTCCTTTTCAATATTCCCCAACAATCTCCGAGAATAATGTAAAGGATATTACTTCCCCATAATCGACTCCCTCTTTCTTGGCATATTCGTTTGGATCAAATACAGATCTGGTGGGGTTCATCTCTATTAATTAATACTACTATATAATAATTAATATCTACTTTTATTTATTTATTGAGGAGCGTTGTTTTTAATTTAATTATTTTGATAATGAAAATCTGACTAAGCACCACGAAGGCAAATGCAAAATGGAGCATAAAACATTTTTATATTTGGAATTCCTCTTCATTTGCATATACAATGACCGTTACATTGAAAGTTAAAATTAAACGAAAAAAAGGGAAGAAAAAAACATATCGTTTGCACTCCCTTCTTAACTATTCCTAAAATGAATTCTTCTACCTAACAAAATGTTCATGTAAACGTCAAGGTTTTTTCCATCGATGATTGAGGATAACAAGCTCTTTTGAGCTCGTTATATCTCTGAAGATCAAAATTCCGAACGTTCATGAGTCGTTTTTGCTTAGCAACAAACCGGCTCTGGAAAAATCCTTCGAAAGAAGGCTCTTTCGCCGTCCTTAGGAAGAAAGTATAACCAGCAATGCAGTAAAATGATGTAACATAGAAGCAAATTGGTTCCATGACATCCCATGAGAGTTCCCAAAAGGTCAATCTCATGAATGCTGCTGTTTGAATGACAAAGTAACCTAGACCACACCATAATTCTCTACGCACCAATGACTCTGCTTTTCTGTCAATTGCTGTTTTTTCCTCTTCCATTTGGTTGAACTCCTTCATCATTTGTGGGTCGTTTGGGTTCGTCGTCACGGGGATTGGCAATAGGCTTTGTAGAGTTTTCACTACCTGTAAACAAAACGTTTGGGTAAAACTAACATTCCACTTGATAATAGTCGTCATCTGACATTGCTTCAAATAAAAATATAGCTCGTATATGGTGGGTGGTATGCAAATAGTATTTCTTAAAATAAAAATAATATATATCAGTTTGGAATAGGAAAAAAAGGTTTAAAATTGACATTTTCCTAAACCTAATTTGTGACAATAAGTGCTACTATCTACCTAGATATTGTATAGTGCCCCTTAAATTGTACCTATTAAAACTCATGAATTATAAGAACATGCTAGAATTGACATATGGAACTTCTCTAGAACTACGCAAACTAATTCTCACAAAATTCATTTGCTAATTTTCCTAAAAAGTTCTCTCACGTCAAGTAATAGAAAAACTAGTCAATTTGAAAGAGGAACTGTGAATAGATAACAACTATTTCGTTTTCCCTTTTTTCATAGACTCCACAATAATTGGATGTCCTTTTCCTCCTAACCAACTTCTTCCTCAACTTCACATGGTTTAAAGGTATTTTTGACTCTGTTCCCTATATTCGAACTATCATAAAGGTCTTGAAGGTGTTCAGGAAGAAAATGTTGGGTCTTTGAAAATGATCCGAACTGGTCCACTCCTTTATAAAAAATCACCATCTCGTTTTAGAGATCTGGGAGTAACTTTGTTTCATTTTCCTGTCTGGAGAAAAAACACGAAAATGCTAATATCAGTTTTCGATAATGCAATTTTTTTTTAAACTAAGTTCTATATTAATGCTGCTAATTACCAACGAATTGTCACATAGTAATTTATCTTAATGTGTATCTGTCAAAAGCATAGAGAAAAGATTAATTGATAAAAGAAGAATGAAAAAAAAGTGAAAGAAAACCAACCTGATCAGGCCTGAGGAACACAACGTTTCCCAGAACAAGCACAGTTCCAGAATCATCTAGAATCTTCGCGAATTCCATGCCTAAATCATTATTCGAACTAATTCCAGAGCAGATCTGAACAAATTCCGGGTACGAAATACAACTCTTTTCAGTTTGCTTTAGCCTCAATTTCACCATCTCCAATTGTGATACTTTTAGCAGCTTCTTCGCATCTGCCACCGTCAATTTCCTCTCCGTCGTTACCTCCGGCTCCGGTTCCGGCCGCATCTCTAGCGGCGGCAGGAATCCATCGAGTTTGATCCTGCTTCTGTTGATATCCATTTCACGGATTTTCTCGATGAGACTTTCGCCGATAGGTAGTGACCGGAGCTCCGGCGAGGTCGCCGGTGATGTGTTAATGAGTCGACGGTGGATGAATCGCCGGAAAATTCCATTGTCTCCGGGATCTGGAGCGATTTTGTCGTCAGGATGAGGAGGGACCAGCTTTCTGGCTGACATGGATGATGAAGATATACGACAAGCAGAAATGGAAAAACCGGTGGTTTTGTATACATTGGAAAGACGCTGAGCTAGAGTTTTTTTGAACGCCATTGATAGTAAGAGGTTTTAGAAAGAGAGGAAAAATTGATTTGAATAAATGGGAGCTTTTGGTTTAGGATTTATTGATAATAAGAGGTTTTAGAAAGAGAGAGAAAAATTGATTTGAATAAATGGGAGATTTTGGTTTAGGATTTGGATTGTTAACGATGATGAAGAAAGAAGCCATGAGTTGGACTATTTATAGGTCCATTCTATCATAGACAGCCAACTTCTACGTTAAAATTTTTAATACTGACGTGGTAATTGCTTACTCCGACTTGTTTTACTTGTCATGTTTATTTTGATTGTTTTAATAATTTTAAAATAATCTTATTATTAATAATGATATTTTTTTTAAAGAAAAAAGTATTAGGACTATTTGTTTGATCGCCCGAATAAAAAGAAGCATTAAAACTAGTACTATTTCAATTATCTCCAAAAAATAATGTAACAACAAAATTTAGGATATATTCATTCAAGAGAAAATTTTGAATTTTCAGTGGGAAAAGTTGAGTATATCCGCAGTAGAAAAAGAATATCCCCGCAATACGAGGAAACATCATAAAAGATCGCTGCACTTTATGTTGTTATTATTTTGTTCTTGTTAGGGAGAGCCAGAGGCAAATGTAGAATTTTAAGAAGATGGGTGCACCATTGTTAGGAACGGCTTTTTCCTTTAAAAAAAAGGCAACTACTTTAGGCTTTCAAATTTAAAGTACCTCAATTATCTTAGCAATAATAGATATAACTTTTTCATAAGAAAAATATTAAATATCATTTGCAAAAAAAAAATTATTAAGAGAAAAAGTTATTAGAAGAAATTTGATATACCTAGAGTACTACGTTGCAAGAAAGATTAAATGCATTGGTTATATGAATTATTGATTGAAAAATAATTATTAAAAGAATCGAATTATAAAAAAATATACAATTTTGCATCTCAAGAAATTTAAAAAGTAGACTTTATAAAAAGAAGGGAAAAAGGACAAATATATCTTCGAATTATCATAAATGGTATGCAGATACCTTCCGTCATATTTTTGGGACATTGGTGCCCCTGCCGTAAAAAAACTAAAGCATATATGCCCTTCACTCTAATGGAAGACTAAATAGGGACAGGTGATACAATCTTATCCGTCGATCCGATATATTAAATATCGGATCGACGGATTAGATTATGACACGTATATATCCGTTAGTATAAAGGGTATAGATGCTCTAGTTTTTGGACGGCAGAGACACCAATCAATGTCCCAAAAGTATGACGAACGATATCTGCATACAATTACGATAGTTCTGGGGTATATATATCCCTTTACCCTAAAAAGAATATTAATTTTTCTTAAAAGTGTAAGGTTTCGGTTTGATTTTGTCTGAAACCACTTGTGTGTTTGAGCCGCCGTTAATCATTGCACGTAAGATAAGATCTAAAATATTATAATTGATTTTGCTAGTTTGCTTACTAAGAATTGTGATTTCAGTTGAAAGAACGAAAAAGAAAGAAGAAATGGGTTTTTTCAGCTGGAAAGTTAGAGCGCTACTTTATGTTTTTTGTTAAATAAAATGCTTGCAATGAAACCTACTTTTATATATTTTTTTTTTTTTGTAAAACTAAGATTAGAAGTAAAAAACAATGCTGCATTTTTTATTTTTTATTTTTTCAAAAAAAGGCTAACTACAAGAAAGGAATGTAGTAATTGGGAATCGATCTCTCAATCTCACAGTGAAAAACAAACACTCAAACGAGTGAGTCATCCAATTATTTGTGATCATGGGTTCATTTAGTTGCTATTTGATATATTTTACAAATTATACAAGTAGTTATATCGAATTTTGTCGGATGACCACGGATTCAGGTGACCCATTTTTTGTACTTAAATTCGTCCCTGGGGAGAGCAAGTTTAGGGGATTATAATTTAAATTTAATAAATATAAAATTATTTTATTTCATCTGTATTTGATTAAATATAATTTAATTTCTTGAATAATTCATGTGATATCACTACTTATTATAGATATTCTTGAAGAGTAACTATAATGAGCTACAAGTGGCCGGTTAGAATTGCAGGCGTCAGATTGTTAGAAAATTAGTCACGGGGTGGGGGTGAGGGGATTATTTATGGTGTATTTTCATTTTTATGTGTGTGTGGACTTTGGTCATACTTAAACTAATAATGATTTACACGTGTTGGTTAGGGAGGGAAGCAATGTAAGAATTGGTCAAGTGTGTGGGGTGTATAGGATAAGAGTTTTGTGCTGACGTGTTTAGATACCCAAAATACAAAGAGAGGGAGTTGTGACTTGACTATAAAGCTCAATTTCTAGGAAACGCAAACAATAAATATTGATTACACCATGGATATTTATTATTTTTCAATTAAAATGTACTAAATGTTTAAGATTTTCAATTAATATTAGGCTGAAATTTTTAATTGTTTTTTTTTCTAATCTTGTAAAAATATTGTTGTTACCTTTTTTTTAATTCTATAAAATAATACGTAAAATGACATATAATATATAAAATAATAATATATGAACTTAAAAATAAATTATAAAATTTATTATATAAAAATAAAAAATTAAATTCTTAAATAAAATTTAACCGAACTTATGTAATATGTTAATTAATTAATAAGAAATATATTGATAAATATGTATATAAATGAAAAAGATATTTTAATTTTGAGAAAAAGAGTAATTTTTTTTGGTATGACTTTTAAAAAAAAAACTGAAATTTTTAGCTTATACCTAAAGACAGTAAATCTTGATAATGAGATTTACGTTGAACTACCCAACAACTTGAAGATAACGGCGGAGTTTGATATTTTCTATTTTTTTTTTGTCCTTTTTTTTTTTTTTTTTTTTAACACAATGAATAGAGAATAGTAAATGCTGAATATGAAATTTACATTGAATCATCAGTGGAATATGGTAGAGTAAAAGATTAATATAATTACTAGGAAACGTGAACGTTTTGCCACATATATCTTTAAGTGGTCAAATTGGTAAAATATTGATGGTGGGTGTTGAATTTATTTATTTATGTTTTGTTTTTACACAAATGAATAAAGAATCAGTAAATGCTGATTATAAAATTAAAAACGTTGAATTATCTGTGGAATACATGTAAAAGATAAATTCTTGCTACTACAAACGTGAACGTTTCGCCACATATATCTAGGTGGAAGATTAGACGTTTGTTGATCATAGAACTCAATCTTTTTTCTTTTTTATTTTTACATAAATAAAGGAATGGTAATAAAATTCAACGAAATAATCGTTAAGTTTATTAGAATCAGAATTTACAGCAAAATTCTAGTTATAGTATCTTAATTCTTAATAACTGAATTTGATCGAGATATGTATGATAAAAATTATGTATAGTTGTTCATTGTTGAATTGCTTTAAATGATTGGGAGTCAATTATAAAAAATTAAATACAGTCGTTAACTCAATAAACTCAATATCTCGAGAATTAAAACTGCAAAACTGCAAATAATGAATTTAAAATATACATTTCTCCTCTTAACTTTATATAGGTTATGCCTAAGTTAAAAGGACGAATTTGACTGGGTTTTATCTTTTGAATACTACTAGAAAGTGAGGAGGAAATATGACCTTCACTAGAAACTCAACATAGATGAATTTAGTTTGTGACTTATGAGTTATACATGTAGATCCGACGATTTTATATTCATATATACATAAGTATTAAATTGAAATAATTGTATAGAAATCATAAACTTTTGACTTCACCACTGATTATTAATTACTCCCTTTGCCCCTTTTTATTTGTCAAAATGTTGACTTGATACACTTATTAAGAAAACAATTATTGAAATAATGAATTTATCATTTTATCCCAGAGTTACAAATATATTTACTCACTACGATATTTTCAAAGACATTAACTTAAGGGTGTACCCTTTGGCCCAATGAAGAGTCATTAATGAAAGGCAAAATCACCTTTCAAAATGGTTGCAACCTGCCTTGGTTATTCTCAAACTCTTGGTAACCTTCTCTTTTCTTTCCTCTTTAACCTCTTGCCTTTTTTGCTTTGTTTTAGGTCAACATGCACACATATGTTTTATCTCATTGCCAAAATAGAAAGAGAAATGGCAGTGGATGTGGGTGGTGACTTGACTATATGAGGCCCAATTTCTAGGAAACACAAACGTGTCGCCACATATATCCAAGCTGGACAAATTGGTAAAAGTTTATACTAATAATTATGGAGTTCACTATCGGGCTACACGTCAATAAACTCTTAAACTTGCCAGTAAATTTCATTAAACACTTAAATTATTGACTTGGTTCCTATCATACTTCCAACTTATATTTTGAATAAAAGATTGTGCATGTTATTAGACACTAACTAGATAAATAAACTAATTACACAAAATATGTTTCCTCCTTTAATTATATGTGTCATCATCGAATGGAACAAACCTAATATTTGATGGCTTATTGAAAATTATGCGTTAATTAGCTTATTTACGTAATAAGCGCGGAAAAAGTGTACAAAAACTTTTTCAAAATTTTGAATAAGAAGTGTTTGATAGTAACATTTGATCATTTGTTCAAAGTATCATCCTGCCTTTTCTTTTATCTTTTTTGCGTTTTTACTCGGGATAATGAGATAATTAGCGTTGAATTATGGTAAAGCATTAATTTAGTTACCATTGGATAATTAAACTTGAACGTTGCGCCACATATATCCTAGGTGGACGAATAATGTTGGGGTTTTTTAATTATCTTTTGTTCCTTTTCCTTTCACATACATAATGAATATGGAATGGTAAATGCTGATAATTATGATATATACATTGAATTATTAGTGGAATATGGTAAAGTAAAAGATTAATTATTTTTCTATAAAATTAGTTTGATTACAAGGAAATGTGAACGTTTTTCCACATATATTAAAATATTGATGGTGGGTGTATTTTATTTTGTTTTGTTTTTACACATTGAATATAGAATACTTAGTAAATGCTGACTATGAAATTAATATTTAATAATCTGTGTAATACACATGTTATGAGATTAATTCTATCTACTAGAAACGTGAACGTTTCGCCACAAATATGGACGATTAGCCGTTTGTTGATCATAGAAGTCAATTTTTTTCCTTTTTGTTTACGTAAATAAAGGAATGGTAATAAAATTGAACATAATAATCTTATCTGAATCTACATGACAATTCTAATTATAGTTTCTTAAATTACTAATTAAATTTGATCGAGATATGTATGATAAAAATCATGAATAGTTTGTTGAATTACATAAACAATTGACACTCAATCTTGAAAACGTGAATGTAGTGGTCACCTTGATAAAATTCAGTATCTCAATATCAGGTTTTGTATAACGGTAAATAATGAATTTAAATATACATTTCATAATTCATTCTCCTAACTTAAAACATACTATTGCAAACGTTGGGAAGATAAGCTGGGGTAAGTACAGTAAAACCTCTCTAAATTAATATAGGCGGGACCATGAAATATTATTATTTCGTAGAAGTATTATTTAATCGATAAATTAATATTTATTAGTTTAAAGAGTGTTTCAACACCGAAAAAATTATTTAGGTATGAAATCTCAAAGAATTTGAAAGAACCCACTTGTGAAAACGTCATTCATGAACTTGAGGTCATGATTAATGATCTACATATTGGATTGGTGAAAATGATACATGTTTAGAGGCCCAGAGCTTAGAACAAATTGTGGATATAATTGGAAAAACAATATTGATGATAAAGTTGAAGATGATGCAACACCTTTGGAACCAGTTACGCATAAGGAAACACTTGCATCTAGAACTTTTCACAATTTTATGGTGCAATTAGAAAAGACAACACCGAAACTTTCGGATGCAATAAGAAAAGTTAGAGATGAGCCTCAACTAAATTTAAATTTTAACAAAAAACATAACATAATAAAATCATATTTCACTAAATTTTCTTATATATATTTGTACCTTTAAGGAATTATTAATGTATAATATTAATGAGACCATATATTTATTTAGGGGTCTTCTGAAAATATATTAACTTATATCGAAATGAGTGATTTTTTTTCATTGGCTCAAGTCGGAACTGGAGGAAATTATTATCTTGGAGAAATTATTAATTAACCGAATATTAATTTAGTGAGATTTTACTATATCATCTTCTGAATATTACTAGAATGTGAGGAGATATGACCTAGGCTTCCACTATGTTCAACAATTACGCTGTCACCGACTTTAACACCAATTTAGTTTGTGAGTTATGACCTATGAATTTACGTGAATTGAACGTCTTTTACTTATATTATATTAATATTAAATTAAAATTATTGTATAAAAATCATAAACCTTTGAATTCGCCACTGATTGTTTCCTCCTTGATGCCAATGAAGCGTCATAAATTAGAAAGGCAAAATCACCTTTTGAAAATGGTTGCGAGCTGCCTTGGTTATTCTCAAACTCTTGTTAACCTTCTCTTTTCCTTCCTTTTTTTCTCTTTTAACCTCTTGCCATTCTATATTTTAAAAAAAAAAACATGTTTTGCCTTTTTGGTTTATTAGGTCAACAAGCATATCCCATTGCTTGATCCCAAAGCTTAAAGAAAGAAAAACGTGGAATGGAGACACTCCAACAACCCCAACCATGGAAGCCAAGTCCAAAGGGAATTATTTATTTATTTATTTATATATATATATATATATATAATAAATAGAAAAGACTTATATAGTAATGATGCCACGTAGCAACATGGAGATAATGCAAAAAGGAGTTGGAAAACCACTGTGATCGAACAGTAAGTATTCTTTTATCTTTAATCACTAAGTCTTGCCACATATAAAATCGACTTTATTGTAAAACATGTTATTTTTAATATAGAGAGTTTTCTACGTATATTTAAATTTAATCGAATCTTAATATGAATATCGTATGGAATGAGAATTTAAATCGAATTTTTATAGGAATATAGTATGGAATGAGATGGGGAAGGATGAGATCAACACACAATTATTTGACAAAAGCAATAGAATTGGAAGAGAATTAAATAATGTAGATCATTAGAGAAGGGTCGATAGGGATGACGCAGAGTCCAGTCCCTTTTTTTTTTTTTTAGATAAATTGGCATAATGAGATAATCTACATTTTTTCTCTAATATATTAATGGCTCTTGGATGCTACCAAATATTAGTTTACTATCTGTGGCCCCATTAATCATTATAATTAGCTTCTCCTTTATTCCCTCCAACAAAGTGGCAAATTAATTAGCACAAGAGTTGGGGAAATAAATTTATGAATTATCCTGGTTAGTCACGAAATTAATTAGAATTGGGTAGCAACTAGCTTACTTCATATTTTAACTATACCTAAATGATATTAATTTAATTCAAACAAAGCTAACAAAAATGATTTATCGACTTTCGCGATATTTATATAAATTTAAGTTATCTTTTAGTTTTACAAAAAATAGTTTAGTGACTTTAGTGCAATAAATTAAAAATTAAGTGATAATTTATAAAATCAAAACACCTCTTTTTTGTTGTATTAACAACAAAATTGAAATGAACAAGACATTGAAAACTAGAAAGCAATTAAAAATAGAATTAAGTGAGAAACAAGTATTGATTAAAAATAAAGTAATGGACGAATAATAATATTATGAGTCAGTATCAGTATCACAGCATATTATTTGACATCAATTTATTACAGTTGTTGAAAATTGAAATGTGATAATGATATAAGTAATTTTTAAAATTTCTCTATGATTGAACGTCACAAATTCGAGAATTTTACCTAAAGTATTGTCTAATCAACGAAAAAAAAACGTATCTTAGCCGACTATTCTGTTGAAGGATTCTGAGATTGTTCTTTTAAGTGTAGCCGACTTTTGCCGTTCGAATATATTTCACTATCAAGAAATTTTGTTTAATGAGAAAGAAATGAATCTTGCAACGCGAAAATAATAAATAAATAAATAATAGTGAGCATGAAATTGATAGGAGGAAAATGAAGCAATTTAAGCTTAGTAAAATTTAACAGGGACAAATTACTTTAATCAAGCTCCAAGGATTTAGTGAACATTATATTATTGGCGGGTCAATTAGTAGAGGTAATCCTGACCCTTGCAAGCATGAAATATGTAAAGTTTTTGGAAAAACAGGTTTTGGGCCTTTAATACATCCGTAAGGGTTGACGGGGTTGTACAAAATCTTCAATAATTTGGGCGTTATTTACGTCCTATTTCCAAATTATTTAAATTATAATAATTTCAAATTTTTTAGAACTCACGGATACATTATTCCTTTATTCGATACATAGCAAATGATACGTAAGTTATGTATAAGATACATAATTATAAATCAGATTCATATTAATTGGGGTTAGATATCAACAATAACATTTATACAATATATATATATATATATATATATATATATATATATATATATATATATATATATATTGTACACAAACAAAGTTGTAATGTATCTGATAGAAGTGTAATTAGAAGGATTCACAATACAAACACATATAAGTATAAAAATTCACCAGACCATTTCGCCTTTTAAAACAAGTAAAATACCCTATCCAAATCTTATTTGTCAAATACTCAACATTAGTTTTTTCTTTTTTCTTGGTTATCTAAATTTTTAGTTTCCAACACAAAGTCAAAAGACCTACTCAATCTATCGACGTTAGTTGTAGACGGCTAGACTTTTAAGATTAAATTTCCATAATATTTGATTTGTATATTCAATTATAAATATTTTGAAACCTCTATGATCAACTACTTGAAATAAAATACTTTATTGATCTTATACTGCCCAAACGCACTATTCTGCATTACAAAGAATACTAAGATACATAAACTTAATTATTCAATGAAATTAATTAAAGATTTCAATTTCAGTTTATTTCAAATTATCATACGCCTCTTCAAAATAAAAGTGATGCATCATATGATTATGACACCCTATCTTGTGCCCACGAAGGGCAGTGCCTCACATATCATAGTCTTCTTAAACAAACGATGCCTTCATTACACCTTCATAAAGGCCTAAAATGAGATGTTCTTAGCCAAAAAAAAAAATCAAGGATCTACGGTAAGATAGTACTCACAAGTTACAATATATCCAAAGCCAACAACTTTTCTTCAAATCTTATGTGCTTGATATCTATTAAATACGTACAAATAATTCATTTCGAACTCAATAAATTAAATAGACTACGATTGAGTAAAAAAAAAAAAAAAAGGAAAATCTCATTTTCATCTAAGAGTCTAATAGATGAGTCCAAATCACATAAATCATGTAAAATCAAGTACATAAAAATTTGAGAAAACAGCCTATGATATGAGTAATGGTTCAATATCTCTAGCACTTGAATCCTCTTCTTCCCTTTTCACCAAAATACTCCATTACACTCAATGCAAAAACCTTCCAAAAGGTCAATCTCTTCACTCTCATCTCATTAAAACTGGTTCTTCATCTTCTTGCATTTACCTATCTAACAGTATTGTCAACTTATACGCCAAGTGCCACCGTTTGTCGGACGCCCATCGCGCTTTCCAAGAAATACAGAGCAAAGACGTTGTCTCATGGAACTGTCTCATCAATGGCTATTCTCAATTGGGTCGTCGAGATTCTTCTCTTTCCGTTCTCAATCTCTTCAAGTTAATGAGACAAGAAAATGCCCTCCCAAATCCTCACACCTTTGCTGGCATTTTTACCTCTGTTTCGACTTTGGGGGATTCCTTTACTGGGAAGCAAGCACATTGTCTTGCGTTCAAGCTCGGTTATCTTTCCGATGTATTTGTGGGTAGTTCTTTGTTGAATGTGTATGGTAAGGCTGGTCATTATCTTGGTGATGCCCGCAAGGTGTTTGATGAAATGCCTGAGAGAAATTCTGTTTCTTGGACTACGATGATATCTGGGTATGCGTTGCAGAGGATGGTTAAGGAGGCTGTGGGAGTGTTTAGTGTGATGCTGTGGGAGAGAGGGGAAGATGTGAATGAGTTTGTCTTTACTAGTGTTCTTAGTGCTATTGCATTGCCTGAGTTTGTTTATGTTGGAAAGCAAATTCATTGTCTTTCTCTGAAGAATGGATTTTTGTGGGCTGTTTCTGTTGCTAATGCTACTGTTACAATGTATGCGAAGTGTGGGAGTTTGGATGATGCGTGTAGGGTGTTCGAGCTCTCCTCTGAAAAGAATTCTATAACGTGGTCTGCGTTAATTACTGGTTACGCACAGAATGGGGATTGTGAGAAGGCGTTGAAGTTGTTCTCTGAGATGCATTACTGTGGGATGAATCCCAGCGAGTACACTCTGGTTGGGGTGCTTAATGCTTGTAGCGATTTTGATGCGCTTAGAGAAGGAAAACAGGTGCATGGATATCTGTTGAAGTTGGGATTTGAGCCTCAAATGTATATTCTGACTGCATTAGTGGACATGTATGCTAAATGTGGTAATATTAGTGATGCCAGAAGAGGTTTCGATTATTTGAAAGAACCCGATATGGTCTTATGGACTTCCATGATTGCGGGATATGTAAAGAATGGGGATAATGAAAGTGCTATGGGTATGTATTGTAGAATGCTAATGGAGGGTGTTATGCCCAATGAGTTGACAATGGCGAGCATGTTAAAAGCCTGTTCTAGCCTTGCTGCTTTGGAACAGGGGAAGCAGATTCATGCTCATATAGTCAAGCATGGGTTTAGTCTTGAAGTTCCAATTGGAAGTGCTCTGTCAACTATGTACGCAAAATCCGGAAGCCTCCATGACGGTAATCTAGTCTTTAGGCGAATGCCTGCTAGAGATTTAGTGTCATGGAACTCAATGATGTCAGGTCTTTCTCAGAACGGCTGCGGGACTGAAGCCCTTGAACTTTTTGAGGAAATGCTTCATGAGGGAACAAGACCAGATTATGTTACTTTTGTAAACATTCTTTCAGCTTGTAGTCACATGGGTTTGGTAAAGAGAGGGTGGAGTATTTTCAAAATGATGTCTTATGAGTTCGGGATAGAGCCAAGGCTAGAGCATTTTGCGTGTATGGTAGATATGTTCGGTCGTGCTGGAGAACTCTACGAAGCAAAAGAATTTATCGAGTCAGCAGCAAGTCATGTTGACCATGGTCTGTGTTTGTGGCGTATCTTGTTAAGTGCTTGCAGGAACTATAGAAACTATGAACTAGGCGCATATGCTGGAGAGAAGTTAATGGAATTAGGTTCACAAGAGTCATCTGCTTATGTGCTACTCTCTAGTATTTATTCAGCTCTAGGAAGATTGGAGGACGTTGAACGCGTGAGAAGGTTGATGAATCTCCGCGGAGTAAGCAAGGAGCCTGGATGTAGCTGGATTGAGCTGAAGAGTCAGTTTCATGTATTTGTTGTTGGAGATCAGTTGCATCCACAAATCATACATATACGCGACGAGTTATGGAAGTTAAGTAAACTCATGAACGATGAGGGATACAAACCAGATTTTGATCCTTGCTTAGAGTTAGAGGGAGTTATGGACTGATTCCATATGCTTATATGGAAACTGTATTTTCTGTGAAATTGGAGATTTGGTTTTTATCAAGCACATGTTACTGGTAGTCAAAATTTGACATTCAGAAATTTTTATCAACTTCTCCTCATAGATATAGATTTTTTTTTAAAAATAAAATAAAATATATACATAGGAATTTTTCTCTTATTTATGCGACTTAGAATGACTATCATAAAAGGTTGATTTGCGTATTCTTCCAATCAGTAATTAAAAAAGACTTATAATTAGGTCTCATTTATTTGTAACAATATATGACCAGATCCGGAAAAGAATCTTAATATTATTCAGACTCTTTTTAAAACCCTAATTCATTTTCACAAAAAACTCACTCTCTATAAATAAATTTCATGCTTACGGTCTCTCTCTTTCTCGAAGTACCAGGCGGCTATTCTTGTATCTCGTTCCAGTTCTTCTTGGTAATAATTTATTTGCTTATTTCTATGTGTAGTTTTTTTTGTATGAATTTGGTATATAAAAATTTCATTAACCTTCTTTTGTTTTTTTGAAATAGCTATTACCTGAAGTGTCCTAAAAATTGTTCATGGTTAATGAATTCATCAAGTTTGAATCAATCAGGGCTTTTAAAAATCTAAATTTACTGTGGGGATTACACTTGTTCTGTTAGAGATAGAGTTTATGCAACGCGTCAAGAAATCACTGGCGTTGTAGCTATTATGATATTAGATAAATTTATTGATCCAGAAACTATATACACTCCGAAAAATATAGTCGAAGACATGTTGTAATTACATGATGTTTCGCTGACATACATGCACACCTAGCGAGCTAAAGAAAAGGCAATAAAATTGCTACGTGGAGATCCGGCTTAGTCATATGCTAAACTATCAAGTTTTTTCTGAATTTAACTTTTTATTTTACTTTATGTCTAATTGATATCAAACTGAAAATTAACCGTGGAACTAAATTGGTAAGCATTTTAGCAAAGCAAATGATTGCATCCAATTGGCATGCAGTTTATAAATAGTGATTTATAAATTTTAATTGCAAAACACCAAAGAAAAGAGGTAGAAATGCCCCTGCCATATCTCGACCTACATTAGCCAATGTATTTTAGTAACTTTTTTTATTTTTAAATTTCTGTATTCACATGTTCTTATTTTGTTTTAAATTAGATACATTATTGTTAAAAAAAATTAGGATTTTTGTGTAACAACTGTATATATTACAAACGAGATACATAATAATTTTTCTTTAACAATAATGTATCTACTTTAAAGCAAAATAAGAACATGTGAATACAAAAATTTAAAAATAAAGAAAAAAAAAACTAAAATACATACATTGTGTAATGCAGGTCGAGATATGGCAGGGACGACCTTTCTATCCTTTTTAGCTTTTGCCTTCTTTGAACTTTGTTAGAGGATCATGTAACCTTTTAGACCTGTTTTCTTCCTAGTTTGGATCTTCATAATCAAATATTCGATTAGTGTTAGGTGTGACTATTTGGGTAATTCCAATACTAACAAAGGAGGATCCATAAAGTATCAGACAATCGATGAAAACACGAAGAAGAAATTTGAAAAAGAAGAAGAGTTTACCTATTGAAAGCTCTGAAATTGATTGAATGGAGAGATAAGACGTTTGAAATTCAAATTGGGAAGAATGCGATAGCTGAAATAAATATGGGAGAAATTGGAGGAGTGAATTTAGGAGTGGAAAACGTGGGTTGGGGGTTCTTGAACAATAATGTATCCGAGTGTTTGGTTTTGTAGGAAAATTAGGAATATTTGTTTTTTTTTTTAAAAGATAGGGAAACATTGAGGATATGGTAACTAAGTATGTGTACTCTAGTAATTTTTCCTAAACTAATTAATATGATGTATATTATGATCACAATTTTGTGTACACTTCAATTCAATATATCTATATGATATTTCACAATGGCACCATAGAATAATCAAACAATACTAATTAACAAGCTAACCAAAATAATACCAACTCATTTGTGTAAGATACTTAATTACATAATGTTCATGTATTGGTTTAACATGATCGTTCTAATATATATGTTTACAAATATATAATATATTATTTAAACTATTAGATACACCATATAATAACCCTTAATTGATTATCAATAATTTTCATGCTTAATCAAATTAATTTATAAAATTCGTTTTATATTTGTTGTTAATTTTTTTTTGGTTATATGAATAATACCATTATACACAGATCATACTCAAATTTTAATTTAAACATTTAAACAAGTAACACTACTACAAATGAACATACGAATTAAGATTCAAAATCAATTTTTAGTTACAATTTTTGTCAATGTTAACGATATCGATTTACTTAAAAATTCAACAAAAAAAATTTAAAATATTGTTTTATATTGAACTATATTTTTCGTTGTTTCAATGATTGTAACTACATAATTTTTTTATAAAATTGATCTAAACAATGTGTCGATTTTAATTCAACACGATGAAAGATGGGATGTAACAAGTATATATGAATTTTAAAATTAGTATCAATTTTTTGTAGATTAATTTTACAAATTTTTGTATAGTTTTAGGCGTTGAAACGACGAATATATAGTTCGATTTAAAAAAATATCGTTTGAATGTTTGTAAATACTATTTAAAAGATTTTTGTTGAATTTTATGTGAATCGGGAGTTGTATAATTGTTTTGAATCTAATTCGTATGTTGATTATGAAAAAAAAAATTAAATTAGCAACAAAATCTAAAAAGTTTTTTTTTTAAAAAAAGTAATTGAAGAGAGAGAAATATTTTTACAATAGTAATCATATTCCGTAAGAAAGTGAAATAAATAAATAAATAAATTATTAAATTATGATTACGATTGAGTATCCAAAAAATAAAAACATTAAATTATGACTATCACCGTAAAAAACACAATTATACAAAATAGCACCTAAATAACCACTATATAAATATAGTTTTAATTTTCACTAACATAGCAATAGATTTGTTTATAATAAATAAAATAATATTAATAAAAAAATGAATCGTAATCGGAATAGACAATTAATGATGACTCACAATTCTTTTACATTCCTTAATAAATGTGGAAGATAAATAATAGAATGAGAGAAAATCGTGGGTCATCATGTCTCTTCCATTTACGTTTCGTTTTTTTTATTAGTACTATTTAATGTTTTTATAAAAATTATTACTACTGTTATATAATATATTTTAGGTGCTTATTTTGTATATTTATGTTTGTTTTACGGTAGTAGTCATTATTAAGTTATAATTTGATGGTTCCTTGAGCCTATAAATGAAGTTCTTGCCATTCAACTTGAATACAAACATATGATTACAATCATTAATCGTCTAATGATGAACCAAAGTTGAACCTTTATTTGTTGTAAATCAAGCAGATATCCAAATGATGATTCTTTAAACAAATGAAGAATATTTATTTAGGACAGCCGATTAGTTATATCAATAAATATATTCATATTGACATAAGAACACCAACAAGATTATTTCTTGTTGATCTAAAAAAATGACATAAGAACACCAAGCAGATATCCAAATGAACATTAGTACATGCACTTATTTCTGTTAATCAACAAATTATATACAAAAACAAAAACGGAAAATATTGCCAAAATATTTTGCAATGTGTGACTTCAACATGATCTTTACTAATATTTATGTTGGATGAAAAGGAATAACACATGATATACGTGTTCTAACAAAAGAGGTAATCCAAATAATATTTTTTTTATTTCCTTAACCTTGTAAGTTATACATCTTCAACTAAAGAAATGAGTATTGAGCTTTTTATTATGATATTTAACTTTTAATTTTAATTTCAAATAAGTACTTCCTTTTGTCTATAGTAAGTGAATCTAGAGATAATCATGATATTTAGATGTGCATATAGCTTCAAACATTTTAATCTTAATGAAAATAAATAAGATTAGAAGATGATTTTGCAGGATCTAAATGAGTAAAATCAGGTTGAGTTTTCCCTTTTAAGCTATATATTAATGTTGTTAAAAGCATATCCTTGTTGAAAGATTCTATCATTTTTCTCGAGCCACAAACAAGCAACTCAAGCTAATTACTGATTTTATTTGGGAAAATACAAAAGACACTTAAATAATTGAAGTTAATTCCTTGAATGGATCCGACAACAAAAGCATATCCAGTGTTATCTTATAAGTCGAGTCGGGAGAGAGTATTATATACGCAACGTATCTTCTGCCTTGTGAAAGTAAAGAGGTTGTTTCCAAATTGGGAAGCTTCTCTAACTACTGTTTGTGATATATTTTAAATGCATCCCTATGGAAAAGTACTAGCTCTCTTCAATCCAACTTCAAGAATTAGAATTTGCTGCTCTTTAGCATTTTACAGCAGGCCCAAAACATTTTGTACATCGATTGTACAATATATAAATAGATTATTGCAATTATTGAACAAGAAGTCGTTGTAGTATAGTGGTAAGTATTCCCGCCTGTCACGCGGGTGACCCGGGTTCGATCCCCGGCAGCGGCGTCTACAATTTTTTTTTTTGCATCTTTATCATCCAATCCTCTGTTTTCTCTGTTTATCTAGTTTACAAAATATGTATATAATATTAAATTTACATATATTATACTTATTAAGAAACCTTCTCTTGCCTTTTCTTTCAAATGTGTTACTTGCACCGTGCATTGTCTCGCTATCCGGCCATAGTCATAATTGGAGTATTGCTCATGTAATTTCTTGTACTTTAATTCTATCACTTTCTATTGTTTCTTACAGTTTAATTATCATTTTATTTTGTTAACATTACTATTCAGCATAGTTTTTGACTAGTTTTTTTTTTTTTTTTTTTGTTATCAAGCGTCTATAAAAAAATAAGTCTTTTATCTCTCAAACAAGGATATCATCTGCGTATACTATATACTTTCCGACCCCATTTGAATGCAAAAATGTGCTATCATCTCCAATATCTGACATTTACAATGACGAATCATGGGAGTCCCCTCTCTCTTGTCAGGGACCTCCACTAGGATTTCTTATCTTCTGTTTTTGTTCTTCTGTTTTTTCCATATATACATGTCTTTCTTGTCTATTACTCCCTTTTTTTTTAGTCAAAGCCATCCATTTGTCAGAAATCTAACCTAAATTTACCTTTGGCAATTGGCATTTACTTCCTGTTCTCTGCTTAAAATACAAATAAATCAATATAGCCCTGAATTTTTATGGACCACCTACACTGAAGCCCCCAACTTTTTAACACAAGCCCACTTTCAGTAGCCCGGTCCAAATGTACTACAAAAACAACGGTTTATTCAATGCACACATAAACTTTTATCTTCGAACTTGATTATTTGATAATGTCGACCCCATAAACAATAGCATGGGGGAAAATTGTCTTGTGTATTTTTCAATTGTTAATTGTCACATAGTTATATATCATACATGATATACTTGTTTCAAATTAATGTATTATTTTTCGAGCATGTATATAAGAAATTTTGTTGGAACACTATTTTTCTTATATATAAATCTGTTTTTGTTGTTTATTTTTACATACGTGTTCTTTTTGTGTACAATTTGTAGTCAAAGGCCGCCAATTATTGTCAGAATTCTATCCAAATTTGCCTTGGCAGATAGTTACAGTTGGTCCTTAAAAATATAAAATACAAACTAGCCGTGAATGTTTATGGACCACTTAAAATACAACAAATAATTAATTAATTGAGATGAAGACCCAATTTTTTCTTCAGATGCCCATTTTTTAGTATTCTGTTAATTTCAAGGAGAATAAATACAGATATTATAAAATGAAATTACGAGTACTTGATAACTTGTGCTTAACAGTCCATTGGTTAAGTGAGCCAACTTACAACCCTAATTTTGGGAAACTCTTTGTTACTCTTTGAGTGTGCATAGGGTAGACCGCGTCTCTTGTGTAATATTTTCTTTGTTTCAATTTATATATAGCATGGTTAGAATTTTGATATTCAAGTTTTTGAATTTTGGCGGTGATTTCATATAGTCTTTACTCTCTAGATTTTTGTTGAAATAATATTTATATATTTGATAACTATGTAAAAAGTTTTATAAATTACAATAATTAACAACTTAGAATATTTAAAGACGGGTAAAGAAATTTCAGCCAAAGAAAAATTTGGTTGACACTCTTAATGAAAATCCTAATGTGCCACATAAACTGGGACGGAGTAAGTAGCACATTACAAATTGCATAGAGATGTAAAACCACATTAGGCAAACTCTGTGCAATGAGCTGGACTGAAAATGTATTTATTGAGAAAATCAATCTCTGACCTCCCTTATGGATACCACATGTTATACCAACTGGGGCACCCTTATTGATATGGGTAGTCTGGAGGTGGCCGAAGTTGTTTAATCGAACCCCGTCAACAAAAAATTACACTATATATATAAGGTAATTCTTTTATGCATATATATAGAGTTTGAATTTTCTAAACACAACAGTAGAGATTGACCTAGTTGTTCAGGTGTTCAAAATTTATTAAGGTTCTGAGTCCCTTCTTAAACACTGTATTTTTATTTTTTCGAACCCTATAGTAAAAATCTTGTATTCACCACTATTTACGAATACTCCAATGTAATTTGTTGAGTTTTTAAATGTGTACTTCTCTAACTAAAAGTTCACACTTTAAATTATTGTGTCACGCGTTTGAATTTTATTATTATTTTTATTTCTACCTTAAACTTGATCCTCACTCCTGGTTATGTTAGGATCGAAATAAGCAGGTGTAATGTGGAAGCTAGCAAAGCAAACCTCGAAAGACCACGAGTAAGAAGACAAACGAGAAATATACCAAAAGACACAAAGATTTAACGTGGTTCGGTCAATCGACCTACATCCACAAAGGAGATGAGCAATCCACTATAAATATGAGAGTATAAAATATAGAGAGAAATAACCTCAACCAATTCACTCGGAATACAAGGAGGTACACAAAATTCTCCTCCATAACCGCAACTCTCAAAACCCTAGGACTACATTGTAAATGTTAATTAAGTTAGAAGGAACATGCCTATATTTATAGAGTCCTAAAACATTTCCTACAAGAAAAGGACTACTCAAAATATTAAAACCTTTTTCTAAAAGGAAAACCTATTTATGGTAAGAAATCAGGGCAAATAAACCCTAACAAATCTCCCCCTTGGCCTGAATTTCTGACAAAATAAATTTGTCCACCTTCTTCACATAATCTTTAGGATCTTGCATCTCTTCTCCATAATCTCCTTCATCAAATCTACGTCTCGACACAGAGAACCTCTCTGAAATAGTTTCTTCAACAAAATCTTCATTACTGTCAAAAAGGTTGCGACTAGAACTACACCCGCCAAGATGAACACCCATCTCTAAATCATTGAACCATAGCTCTGATACCACTTGTTAGGACCGAAAATAATTAGGTGTAATGCGGAAGCTAGCAAAGCAAACCTCGAAAGACCACTAAGTAAGAAGACAAACGAGAAATATACCAAAAAACACAAAGATTTAACGTGGTTCGGTCAATCGACCTACGTCCACAAAGGAGATGAGCAATCCACTATAATATATGAGAGTTCAAAATATAGAGAGAAATAACCTCAACCAATTCACTCGGAATACAAGGAGGTACACAAAATTCTCCTCCATAACCGCAACTCTCAAAACCCTAGGACTACATTGTGAATGCTAATTAAGTTAGAAGGAACAGACCTATATTTATAGTCCTAAAACCTTTCTTACAAGAAAAGGACTACTCAAAATATTAAAACCTTTTCCTAAAAGGAAAACCTGTTTATGGTAAGAAATCAGGGCAAATAAACCCCAACAGGTTAATGATGTTTGATTTGATTGGAGACATAGCAAATCCCAAATTGATACTCATAGTTATATGATTAAGTGAACTTGGATAGTGTAATTACAAGTCCTAATAGCACCATTATAAGTAATCATACTCCAATTCACTGGATTGTACATTTCCAAGCTAGCTGTCTATGATTGATATCAATTAATACAAAGATTTGTTTGTTGTTACTTCATAATCCCATTTTGATTACTCCTAAGAAGATATGTATATATAACATTATATATAATTAGGACTAAGGAGGAAGTTTCTTGGGACATAATATAAGAAACAAATATGTCTGAATAATAGAAGATGGGTACCATGTCTGTCACGAGAACATCACGTGCCAACATGTCCTCATTTGTACAGTACAACTATGTCTTTTTCTATAATATTATATATGTAAACACCTTCAAAATCATCAAACATATGAGTGTTATTTAATCTTCATTGTCTCCTCTTTCTCTAGGTTCTTTTTCTTCAGCCATCTTATGTCATGTGTTATGCTCTGTACTTAAATTATTACTATCAAATTGACCACACCAAGGACCCCTCTAACCACTTACCCACCCACTCACTCACTCAAACGTCAGGTTAATTATATATACTGATAATGTAAAAATCGAATTTGGAAATGGTGGCTGTCGAGGAAATGTTATTGGGAAGCGTGCGCGATAGACAGAAAATATTAGAAGGTACGTAAAACAATTGTCGTGTTCTCGCTAAACATGTTGTTAAATTAAGTTAAACTTTGTTGAATTTAATAGTAATTTAGGGACTATCCTGTCTACTGTTTGTCTCGTAATCTCAGTTTATCTTGATATTGGATTCTTTATTAATGATTGATCATATAGTACAGCTAATCTAAAAACTTTTTGACTCGTGACATATTGTCAGGGGCGGCTCAACGTTATTGGGGGCCTAAAGCAAAATTTTAATTCGAGGCCTAAAATATAAACAAACTTCATATATGTATTTATTCAAAAAATAATAATTTCTTACACTATTTAGATGAAAATTATTAGTATTTAAATTGTTTTTTCAGTTATTAGTTTTAGGTAATATTTCATCAACTCGACATTGAAAAACATAAAATTTGACTCAAAAAGTTGATGACTTGGTATACCCCATTTTAATATGCTTATAGTAATGCTTGAAACTAAAATTTAAAAAGAAATAAAAAAAAATTTGTAATTCACTTCGTTCAACACTTTTCACTATTAATGTTATTTTTAACAAAGTACAAAAAATGCTTAAGTGGGTAAAATAATATATTTTTATAATAAATAATCAATTTTTTTTATAAAAATTTTAACACATAATTTATTCTTAATAAAAAATTGGGGCCCCTAAAATTTGGGGGCTTAAGGCAAAAGCCTTATTTCCTAAAGCATAGAGCCGGGCCTGCATATTGTTAGCTAACTAATTATAATAGATGGAGTCAGGGGCACGACACCCAGTGATTTTGGAAAAATCTTTGTATATATATGTATATATGTATCAGAAATTAATATATATTAACTTTGCCACCTACTGAACAAAGTGATAAATGGTTCAAGTGGCGAAGGGCATGATATGCCATACTCGCAATGCGAATTCGAATCTCGCTGCTAGCATTATTTTTTGTGGGCGCAGTGAAGCTTTTTTTTTTTTTTTTTTAATTAATGTGTGAAGGGCTTTAGTTTTTTTTTCTTCCATTGATTTTTATTTATTTACTATACTTTATTAATTCAAATTGACTCCTTTTCACCATAGTTAATTCTTAATTTTTTTAACTTTCACTAATTATTGATAAATATTATTAAGAATGTATTTAAATAGTAGTTTTTGAAAAATATAAGTTTTAAAAATGATGAATATTATTACTTGAGTTCTTTCAATTTAAAGGTTCTTTCAATCTTCACCGACATCCTTGCTAAGTAAGATGACTAGGTTGAAACTACAATTTTATTCACTCTACTATATATCTGCAACAACACATAAAGTCAATGGAATATGAATATATTCAGTTAACACTATAAGATGCTTTATACAAGCTCAAATTTTAATGTGAAAAAAATTCTTTTTTCCTCAAAGTCTAAGTGAATAAGGCCTTTAATTCCTAAAAAATTTTTTGAATTATTTAGTTATCTCTAATCACAGCATATCGAAAAGAAAATATTACTAACATGCCTGTTTGATCGATTTGTTTATAAAAATCGAAAAGTATAACAACCTGAATTGTAATCCAAAATTAAAACAACCGACCCGTTTATCTAACTTGAACGATGTGGCACCCAGGACCTCCAAATCCTAGATCCGCCTCTGGATGGAGTGGAAAATAAAGATACAATAGAAGGGAAATTGACAGGTTAATGTTTATGGAATTTTATGAATTTAAGCCTAAGATTCTATCTAATAATTCTAATTAACGTACATTTATTTGTGCATTTAAAACGAACAAAACAAATTGAAACTTCAAGGAAATATCCTACTAAGCTTCTAGATATTTAAAGAAATTAAATTGCAGTAATTATTAAATAATAGTAATATATAACTATACTCTACTATATTGCAAGCCTTTTTGCTTACATGGCTGACCAAGTCATCACTTATCCCGGTGGATGATGCCTACAAAATATAATGTTGATGAAGAGAGCACAAATGAAAATGATAAAAGCCAAGTTTCGAAGGTCTTTGAAATTATTTTGAAGAAAAATTATGTAGGATTAATTTCGATGAAGAAAAAATTGTTGATGAATGGAATGGAATCCCACATCGGATTGGTACGAGATTTTTAGACTTATTATAAAGCTAGAACAATCATTCTTTTTTAAAATTATCTTTTGAGATATGAGTTAGACTCAAGACCTCATTAAATATCTTCTTGTCTTAAACTTTTCTAGAAAAAGCTACTACAAACACGGTGATTGAGAAGGTAGAGACTAGAGATGGGCAGAGGTTAGATTCCAAGTATATTGGGGCGTGTGGGGGGGGGGGGGGGGGGCTTGGGGGGAGGGGGACCCTGTTTCTTGGTAATGTCCTTTCTTTTTGTTAAATATTGCATGCTTTGGACCACACACATTACTCATCCTCTATATAAGAACATACCTTCTCCTTTTCCCAGTTCAAATCCAACTTCTTATTTCTTCTACTGCTAATTTGCTTAGTCTCACACAACACATTCTTTCATTATATACCTTGATTTCAAAGAATTAAATTGGCAATAGAAATGAAGATGAACAATGTTGGTGGTGCAAGTCATGATGAGAGCTCAAAGAAGAAAATGTCAAGTAGAAGACTTGGAAAGTTTCTTAAGGAGCAAAGAGGGAGGCTTTACATAATGAGAAGATGTGTAGTCATGCTTCTTTGTTGGCATGATTGATAATCCCAAATAGAAATAATTGGGCCACAATGATGAAAAATCTAGCAAAAGGGCCAATGCCGGAGTCCAATTCAATCCAAGAATGACAAAGAGTTCCAACAACAACGTTGGTTCTGGAAGGGTAGAAGGTACGCAAAACTTACCACTACTCTCGAGAAGATAGAGAGGATGTTTCCGAAAGACCCTTGGCTCAAGTACAACAAATCCAAGTACAAAGAAGAAGGACACATTGAAGAAAATATAACAGATAACAACAAAATATTGCAAGGTCTATTAGAAGAATGACAAAGAGTTCCATCGATTCGAAATTAAATCCCGAGTTTAGGAGAGATGAGAAGAGAAAGTTCAAGTTATAAAGACCTTCAAGCTCGAAAAGGGCTGTTTACGTTTTTGTTTCCAATTGTAAATAGAAAAGAGAAATATTTAGTTACCTTAAATGTTAGAATTAATTCCAATATTCCCATGATTAGTGTTTATAATATATTGAAATCATCTACGCACTATAATACTCTAATTTCTTTTCAAATCTACCCCTACAATCGTTCTTCTCTGAATTGATCCTACAAGAACAAATTTGGGCAAGTAGTACTGCCTTTTGCTTTCCCTTTTTATCTTCTTTCGAATGGGAAGACGTTTTTGCACTAACCCCAAAAATCATCTTTAACGGCAATAGTTTAATTGCCACTGACGCTGAATATATTTTTTTAGAGGCAATTAACACTCTTTGTAAATGTCCTAAAGCTTATAGCAACATTGCCTCCAATGACAATTAACTAATTAATAGTAGTAAATTTTTTATCACTCTTTATTAATGTGTATATTTATGTCCGAGAGAAACAGATTCCGGAGATAAGAGTCAAAGCTCAGAATTAGAATAATATTAGTATTATATTAGAATAATTCAAATGATAAAGAATGAGTTCAATTGATAACTAGCCATACTCTTTGAGCCAAACACTAATAATTTATAGAGAAAGTTGCTAAGTAAAATATTACAAATAGAGGCATATATGTATATGGTTCTTTTGTTGATGATTTAAGAACGAAAAAAGTATAAAGAAAGAGAGGAGATAATAAGTTGTAATATTATTGAATATTTGTTAATGATGGATATAGTTTTGGTAGCTACAAATTATATCTTACACGGTATGGTTGGACTTGTGTGTGAAAAAAGGATAAGAATTATTGGAGGATGCATGTGCGTTTGTTCCCAAGTGAAATGACACCAAAATGTCCTGGCTAGCTACTACATATTTTTTGTCTTTCTTATGGGACTTCATATTTCCATTTCTACCATTAAAATAAAATTATCAAACTATGCTTATGGCAAAATACCTTCATGTTGTCTAATTAAAAAATATTCTCGCCATTCGATCTAATTTTTTAACAAATAATATAACTTAGATTGCTTTAGGCTCCAACATATCTTATCTCATCTATTTAATTAGTTTCTTGGTTTCCCAATTATATTAAGTACTATAACACCAACGTAAGTTGAGTACTAATTAACTTTTATCCTAATCTGAAAATTGCTCCGTGGTTGACTCGATACTAGGCGACGTTGAGATGGTTTAGATAGCATGTGAAGAGAAGATGCACATATATTCTAATGAAGAGTTGTGAAAGGTTGATTATATAGTGATTATAAGAAAATGTAGAGGTAGACCAAAAAGATCTTGGGGACAGGAGATTAGACAGAACATAGCACAATATAGACATGCAACTTATTCAGGACATGTATGACTCTAGATAGGAAGATATGGGATCCAGCTCCTCTCCATTACACTTTCTCTCCATTTCCTCAAGTACATATTTAGATGAGTGACA
Organism: Solanum pinnatisectum; assembly: GCA_035578085.1. Taxonomy (NCBI): domain Eukaryota; kingdom Viridiplantae; phylum Streptophyta; class Magnoliopsida; order Solanales; family Solanaceae; genus Solanum; species Solanum pinnatisectum. Next base: position 20,702,007 of record CM069077.1, read on the forward strand.
CTTGTCTAATATAATTTTTATAGGTCAAGATTAGATTAATTTAACAAGTTTCTTAACTATGATTAAAATATTAAATTTGAAAATCACTTTTTAATAATAGTACGCAATATCAATCTCCCCTCATATTTTGATACTACTCATTAATTTCAATTTGTAAATTTTACAAAATATTTAACTATTTAATAGCATCGAATTTATATTACTATCACGGTACTACCCCCCCCCCCCCTCCCCTTTTTTTTTTTCCCTTCATATATTCTTCATCTTAGCTAAATTAAATTAAATGGGAGAGAATGAATGTAAATAGTATCACGGATAATTGATACTCTTGTTTACTTTTGGCATAATACATAAACATGACCCTTAACTTGGCTTCAACGGACAACTATGCCCTCCAACTTTGAGTGTGCACAAGTAGACACACGTGTCCTACATGACATAATACATGCAGGACGCCACGTAGGATACAAAATTTCATGTAGGGTGTCATGTAGGACGAATGTGTCTATTTGTTCAATTTTATATAAGTTTAAGTCTTTCTTGTGCTTGCACATTAAAAGTAAAGTCATAGTTGCTTGGTTAATTGAGTGAAGGGGCATGTTTATGTATTATGCCTTTACTTTTTATATGTCTAACTGAAAATTAGAACTATTATTTTACTTCCAACTGTTACTTCCCTCATATGTTCTTTAATTCAATTTTCAGACTAATTTTAAAATCAATTTCCTAAAATTTATGATCACAAAACGTTTTTCTTATTTATACTGATTTAGGGAGTGATTTGGGGAAGGGGAGGGGGTAGAGAAGTTTACTGATGAAATTTATAAATTGAAATTAATGTTTATCAAAATATGCGAGAAGATTGATACTGCATACTATAAGTAAAAAATGGTCTTCAAATTTAATATTTTTATTATAGTTAAATTAATTTAATTTTGACCTTTAAAATTATATTAGACAAGTGTCATTCATCTAGATATTTATTTGAGGAAATGGAGAGAAAGTGTAATGGAGATGAGCCGAATTCGAAGATATGTATGTCAAGAATATTGGGTCGAATATTAGTAGGTAGTTTCTATAGCTACTATATTATTGTTATTATTACTCTCTTTCTATCTTACTCTTCAATTTTAGCATTACTCGTTACCATGTTATTTATTGATTATATTGCTACTAAAAACAAGTCGATCATGTGCTTAGTTTATCGACATACACTATAGTAAAAATAACTTTTAGTGGTAATAGCTATATATATATATATATATATATATATTAACAAAGAGTGCTAAAATCTTTACGCAATAATTATTTGCCATTAGATCCAATATCGCTATAAGGTTTAGGGACATTTACAAATAGTGTTAATTTCCGCTAAAAATACATATTATTTTGCTACAATTAAACTATTGTCGTTAATTAATTATCGCTCAAAATCATTTTTCATAGGGAAATAACATCATTCACACCCATGTTAAACTTAAATTGAATGTATATTAATCTCCCTATATATCCTTTTTAAATTGTTGTATACTATAAATTACGTTTTGCCACAAGCAGTTAATTACTTGTTCGTTCCATCAATTTTTACTTTATATTATCGTATTTGACTGAAATACATGTTTGAGAAAGATTTGATGCATACTAAAAGCATCTAGATTAATTTTCCTGTAGTAGTAGACTAGTAGCCTTAGATATTTCTATGATTATAAAATATCCGTAAAAGCTTAATGTAAAGTTTGAAATTAATGAAAAATATTATATAAATTGAAACGAACCATGGATAATGTTGAATTAAGTCTGGTAAGTTAGATCGGTATATAGTGCAGTAGAAGTATGTACAATCTTTTTTGTATATAGTGGATCATATGTATATATATATATATATATATATATATATATATATATATATACACACACACATACATACTGTATGCATGTCTGTGGTCATGGAATCTAAAGTTGCCTTTTGCACGTGTAACTTGTACTCTATTTTATTTATCAGAGATTTGTCAAAATCAACGTGTCCTTATATGTCTTGGTCCCAAAAGAAAAAAAGAAGGAAGAGACTACTAACTTGCTATAATTGTATAACTTGTAACAATAGAATTTATTCACTTGTTGTTCTGAATTCTTTAGTAGTAAAAATCACCAATGCATTCATACAAGAAGCAGTGAATGGACGGATTGGATCAAATTTGAAAAGATCGAAAATGAGTTGAATAAGAAATGATCAAAACTTAATTCATTTATATTTCATGCGTTAAAAGTTAAGTTATTTCTGATAATTTTAAGATAAGATTCTTAAAAAATATGTTGTATAGATTGAGATAGAAAGAGTAGTAATTTTTTCTCTGTCCCAACACCGTATGTTCATGAACAAGCGGATTCTCCACTCCTTTTTTTCTAAAATTATTGATGAAATATACATTATTTTGAAATGACTTTTTAGTTATCTTGTGATAGGATATCGTCTTTTCGGATTGAAAACATATTTGATGTGCTCGGTTGATTATTGACAATCTCACACAAAATTGCAATTAAGTAAATTATCAAATATTGATGTCATCTTTTACGGAATCGATCATTCTCAATCAATTTTAATAAATATCATGAGATGCTTAGAATGTATCATCACCTCATGAATATCCTAATAATAATTTACCAATTACATTCATCACTAAACGCGTCAACAATAAACAAATAAATAAAGCTTTCTCATTTCCAAATGTATCAACACAATAATTTTGCCGTCCAGAAAGAGCAACATCTTCCTCCGTCTCATTTTATTATATAACAATCTTTTTTTTAGTCCGTTCCAAAAAAAATATCATTTTAGTATAATTAGAAATAATATAAATTTAAAATATTATTTTTACCTTTAATGAATTGATTTTCAATCACACAAATATCTCAAATTATTTTAGACCACAAGTTCTAAAAATCTTTTTTTCTTAAACATCGATATCAAGTCAGCTAATATCACGTAAAATGGACCGTGGGAGCATTAATCAACCAAATAGTCATATTCCTTTCAACTCTCTTTTCATAAAAATAATTATTTCATTCTTTACGTTTTCCTTTTGCGTGGGTCAATTTACTACTGTCGCCACTTACAAACAAAAAATTAAATTAAAGCATCTATACAAAAAGACCACTGTCAAGTCCTTGTCTTCCTTCTCTTCATTTTAAGATGAACACTAGATTATTTTTTTCTTACATTCAAGAATTAGAATTCAATTCGTTATTTTTTACGGTAATATAACACGTGAAGTCGATAAAAAATATATTTTCAACCTAAATACAAATTAAAATTAACTTAAAAGGTGAGAATTGTCCATGTAAAAAGATAAATAATCATCTAATATCGCAATGTACGGTAGGGGTGTACGTTGCGATAAAAAATAACCTTTCAACCTTAATATAAATAAAAATTAAAACTTAAACTTAAAGGTGAGAATTGTCCATCTAATATGGCAATGTGCGGGATAGCGAGTTATAAAAGTCAACATTTCAATTTTAAAAAATTTAGAGTTTTTTTTCTTCTAATAAAGATATATAATTGATTATGAGAGACATAAAAGGAAAATTTTAAAGTGAGAAAAGTTTGTTCCATTTTGAGTATGAAAAATAATACTAACATATAGTAGAAGATAATATCATAAATAACTCAAATTAGCAAAAAAAAAAAATGAAATTATTGAATTGCTTTTCTTTATTGTGAATAGAGAATTGAATGGCAATTTGACACGTACCCACGAGCGATAGCCCCACATTTTAGGGGTGTGAAAACCCGAACCGATCGATAAATCGAATCGATAAAAGTGTTATTGATTTATTGTTATTAGGTTAACGGTTTTTAATGGTTTTATAAAAAAAAATTATTGGGTTATTGGTTTGGTAATGGTTTTTAATATTGGGTTATTGGTAAACCGATAACCCATTAAGACTAGTAATTTACTACTTTACTTGTACATAAATATTATATATTAATTTCAATACCTTAGTAGTTACTATCTTTGTCCTTTAGCCTTCAATTCACGCTTCACCATGACTTTGAATTCACAATTTCACATTATATAAAACGTTAAAATCTAAAATAAGAACCATATTCCTCTTAATTTCTCTTTGTGTTACGCTTGTATAGTTCTTTTCATGTTTGTTATTATTGTTTCTATTTTATGAGCATTTGTAAAGTTATATTATTGTGTTTTCGCATCAAATTTATTAGAAAAGTCATATATTTGTTTTATAAGTATTTTCTTATTGGTTAAACCGAAATCGAACTATTAAGGACCAAAACCGATAAAAAATATCTTATTGGTTTGGTTATTGATCTAACATATTTAAAAATCAAAAACCAATGAACCAAACCAATAATACATAAAATTGATCCGAACCGACCGATGCACACCCCTACCGCATTCAATTAACTCAAGACTTAGATCAAACTGCCACACATGCAAGTGAGAATTTTGACAAAAAAAATGTCACACATGTTTGGGGTTCGGTGTGAAATGATCGGGGCTTTATCTGACGTGAATTTAAAATAATCAGATTCTAATGTGGATATCAAATATCAATTAAGAAATAAATAAATAAAGTGAAACAGTCCTAAGTTTTGAGTATATCGCTTGAAGAAGTTTCAATTCTTTGAATTTGTCAAAATTCAGTATTATTTCATCACAATTAAATATTTAATAAACTCGACTTGTTGAATTTAATGAGAATGGTGACAAAATAAAATGCAATAGAAACTCACATTTAAAGGTGCAATATTTGATGATATTTTCTATTTATGTACAACGCAATATTACAGGGTATAGTTTCTACTACTTCTAGTCTATTTTTAGTGTGTGAAGCAAATTTTGGTTGAAATTATTTTCCACATATTGCGCCAAGTTTTATAAGCAGAGTTTGTTAAATATATGATCAAAATTAGACAAATTTAAAGAATTAAGAATATTTAAGAATAACTTAAGGGGCTATTTTTGACACAATCTTTAACATACATGATCATTTTTGTTATACTCCAAAATCTATGTGTGAGAAAATGACAAAAAATAGTATCTTATGTTTTGAGGTAAGTTCAAAAATGGTTCTTTAAATATACTCCTTTGCAGGTTTGGTCATTTAAGTTTGTCGAAAGTAACATTTTCTTATCATCGTATAATATTTAACAAACTACGATAGTTAGACTATGTGAAAAAAGGTAACTGTGAACATCAAGAAAGTGTCATTAAATCCCATTAATCAGTATATCAAAAAGTCTTTTTAGATTTAATTTGGATCAATTTCAAAGCAAAAAACGTATTGGTGAACTTTTTACACTACATATTATGATAATCGCCATACTTTGGCCACAAATTCATACGTATCGCCAAAATTCAAAAACAAATATTGACGAATATCACCAAAATTCAAAAACAAATATTGTCGAATTATCATAGTTTATTGTTAAAAGTCTTGACTAGAAACTTATGTTGATCGCCAAGATTTTGATTAAATTTTTTGATGAAACATCATAAGTTATCCTTATTACTTTTAGGAGCGTTCTTACAATTTCTAATATGATAATTATCTTTTCAAGACTTGTTATAAGTTATAACAAAATCGAAATTTAAATTATATACATTCAAAATTCTATTTGACAAATCATCGAAGCCTTGTTACCTTTGGGCCACTTAAGGGCCCGTAATTGCAATAGTTGAAGGACCCCCATATCATACCTACAATCATGCACACTTCACATGAATGGTTTTCGATTAGAAATTCTAATAAATCATAAATTATTCCAACAATTTCAAGGAACATGCTTTCGATTTCTAGCGTGAATCTATCTTTTCAAAAACTATTCTTAATGTAATTATATTCAAACTATAGCATCCAAAAATAATTTGTTTGCGTTAATCACCTGAACCTTGTTATTTTTAGGCCCACTTAAGGGCCCATAGCTGTACTCTATTGCCTTTAATCATGCACATCGCATGAACCTTTTCTTGTTAAATATCTTGCCATTTTTGGTTTTCTTTTTCTTCTTCATTCAAACACTATAAAAATGCTTTAAAACATTTAAAATACGTCAATTCAAACATACTTGCTTTTAGTAATTTGAAAAATAAGAGAAGCAATTGACTATAGTAACATATTAAATGATAATTGGTAAAATTCTTTACAATATGAGTGTTTATTAGTGGGATAAGGTAAAAGTATCCCCTACACTATAACCGAAATTCGAGAGACACATCTAAACTTTACTAGGGTCCTATTACCCCCTAAACTAATTTAAAATGGAATAAATACACCACAAACGCTGACATGGCATAGAGAGTGTGCACACTCTCTTGAAGGCAAGTGATGTGTGCACAAATTGAACACATGTCATTTTTTTATTGATAACTTTATAATTAGTTACTACACATTTTTATTGATATTAAAACTTATATATATTTATTTATTTTTATTTCTTACTTTGTAAAATATTTATTTTAATTTATTTTCACTTTAAACTTTTTTTTTAATTTATTTATTATCTTTTCACTTTCAAATATTTTTAAAAAATTATGTGTATTTTTTTAAGAAAATAATTTAAAAGTGTCCTTTAATTTTAATGTTTTAATTTTTTTCTTATGTTTTATTTGATTTTCTTCACTTATTTGATATTCGTTCAAAATTAACTTATTTTAAATACAAGACATTTGAAATTAAATTGAAATCAAATCAAAACGAAAGACAAAGAAAATAAAAATCAATAGAAAATAAAAGAGAAAAAACAACAAATGTAGGTAAAAAAAAGTTTCGTTACAAGGTAAAAAAAATGTATATTAACTTAATTTAAATACAAGATAAAGAAAATAAGAATATTTTTAAAAAAAATTGAATTTTTAAAATATTTTTTACTTTATTAAAAAAAATTATTTTTTAATTAAAAAATATAAAAAATAAAATATTTACACATGTGACGGGCGAATGTGTACAAACACAACCAACTTGAGTTGTTGAAGGTGTCACGTCAGCACAAGAGGTGCACAAAAATACAAAAAAAAAAAATGAGTTAAGGGGTAATAAAACCTTAGTTAAATTTAGGTGTGTTTCAGAAATTTCGATCATAGTCTAAGAATACTTATGTTTTATCCCTTTATTAGTTAAAAAATCCAATGCAAAATGGTAAGCAGAATTCAGAAATTATAGGAGCTATGAGGAATCGATTCTATTTTGCCAGTGGGAAGTGGGGTTTACACCTTACAAAGGATGCATGACAACTGGCGTGATAAAATAAATTAACTAATCCCTCCGTCTCAATTTATAAGATACTGTCTAACTTAGCATAAAATTAAAATAATAATAATAATAATGATACATTTTTTGACTATAAATCATTTCAGTAACACTAAAAGAGGAATTTTAACTATTTTAAGATAACATTTTTTTGGAAAGAATTAAAAAGAAAAATGTGTCACAGTCGAACTTAGATAAAGATTTGGACAGCTTTCATGAATTAGGCTGGGGACAACAATCGACAATGGCGCATTGGCGTATCGAAGAAAAATCTTATCTGTTCAAACCTGGCTTTCATTTTTAGAGAAATGATAATATAATTCAATGAATTTTATTTTCTTTAGAATAGCTTATACTCCCTACCCTAGTACTTTCTAATAAAGTTGGTGAAAATACTTATATGATATCCACACATTAGAATTTTAATTTCTAATTGAACTTACTATTCATGATGTAACATGGTGTTAAAAGATGCTGAAAATTATTCAATTGTAAAGTACTACATAGTTTTTTGGTTTGAATACAAGTTATGATGAGATTAGTTATGTTGGATAGGTTATACCGGGATAAGTCATGCTGGAATTATTTCTTATTGACTGTTTGATTGGTTGCTTTCAATATAATATGCATTATATAAATTCTAAGAATAACTTGTTTGTTTACAAAAATACACTTCAATTTATTTAGTTTTTCTAAAAAAAAAAAATTATTTTCAAGCTTTAGTTGTTTATTCTTAAAAATAAAACTTTTGTCTTATTTAGCTTAAATATTTTTGTGTGTGTATTTCCATAATTGTATCAAATGTATTTAAAAATAAATTTTTCATCTTAAATTTGTTAAAGTACAAAATAATTTATTATTTATTTCACTTCATTTAAATACATATCATTCTTAAATTGTAAAATACTAAAATTATCTTATTTTTTAATCATATTTCATGTTACTATTTCCTTTAAAATTTATGTGTAGTAACAATAAAATTCTTCCTGAAATTAGCGTACATGAGATGAAAAGAAGATAACAAAAGAAATAAAAAATACACAAAAGATCTAACTAAAAAGAATACCAGCATAAACTAATTTCAGAGAAAACTGCACAGGAAGCTTGTAGTTAGTACCGTAGCATTTCGTTTTATCTCTCATTTTAATTGATCTATAAAATATAAATTTTTAAGTGGCTAAAAGAATATATAATTAAAAACATGTAATTCGATAGTAAGGAAATTAAATTAAAATATAATAAACATAAGCATTAGTCAAATAAATTCATAAATAAAATTTTATTTATATAGTGTAATTTTTTACTGAAAAAATATGAAGAATTATTGTAATAAAAATAAGGAGTAGTGAAAGTTATGACTATTATTATACATGATATTAAAAATAATAAATGATTTTACATGGACATAAAAAAAATGAGGTATAAAAAGAGTTCAAAGGGACAATTTTGTCATTTTATCTATCTTATACCGGGATAAGTTATTCCGGTATTACTATTCCACCCAAAGATAGGGATAATTTATTCCAGGACTAATTATTAATCCTGAGATAAATTATCCCATGTTGTGCAACCAAAGGATTAAAGGGTGCTCAAAATTTGAATAATATTGTATCCTCAATATGCTAACTAGCTGGCAAGTTTTATCAAAGGGAGATGTTTCACCAGTTTAAGGATTACAATTCAATTATTACAATTATGAGATTCATAGGATAGAGAATTTTGAAAACTTTATAATGTCACTTTACACCTCTCAGTTTCTTGCATCCATTTTGGAATATAATTTTAATTTATTATCGTTTCGTAAGGGTTTTAGGATTGCTATTATTAATTGTGTTGCCATGAGAGTGCAAATTTGAGGGTTCTCAGGGTAGTTTCTGAAATGTATTTCTCAAAGGTAACAAATCAATCATATTGTGATTTAACACAAAAAAAAAAAAAAACATATGAAATCAACAAAGATAGTCACCTTCACCTTCCTCCACACGGAATCACTCGATAATCGATGAAATTGCAAATATATGACATGCATCTATTGATTTGGTATAAACAGAGCCTGAGTACATTTTTACAGCCTGAGTTTTTTTCACAAATCCCCACTTTGATGTGTAGAAGAATTGTCATACATGATATGAATTAGAGAATAAATATTGATCATCAACTTGAGAAAATGCACTATTCCATAATGTTACCTGATCATATATTTTGAGCTTAATAAACATTTTCTTACATCTCTTTTTTATAAAATAAAATTAAACCCTCCATACATGAAGTTTGATATAACCTCTATCACAAAATTGAAGTTTCAAATACACATCGACTAGTGTTTATTCTGCTGGTCCTCTTATAATGTCACTTCTTCCATTCATTGGAGAGACTACAGCGAGAATAACCAATCCACCCAAAACAACAATCAAGACACCCAAACAGTTCACTAGCAATGCCTCGGTGGAGTAGCGTGAGATTATGTGGCTTGCTTGAAGGAATGTAGCTTTCTCTAAGAAGCCAGTAGCACAGGTAGCAATAGCAAGGGCATATATATAGATGCCAAAAAAGACATGCCATGGTAGAAGAGTCGCTCTGCTGTTCCTTGAACCACCTGGATACCAGAAAGTTGCAAAACCGACAGCCCACTGTCCAGAAGTTATTGACAAACTAAATTATGCACTATTACATATAGTAATAAGGACGCTGCAAAAGAACAGGAAAAGGGATACAACAAGAGTAGCATAGGAGCATTAAAGAGAAGTACCTGGACACCAAATAGAAAAAGGCAAAATAAGCCCAACCATGAGTGAAGACTGTAAAAGTTGTCGATTCCTTTGTCATTATGAAACTTCCAAGCAGCCCATAGACCAATTAGACTCAAAAAGAAAGCCAAGAACTGCAGGACAAGATGAACTGATTTCCGGAAGCTCTTTGTTCCTGAGACTGTCTTGTACGCCAGCATTGCTGGAGCAATCCACACCAAATTTGGAGATTAACATAATCCATGACACAAGAGATACATAAGCTATGCTGAATTATTCTGATTAGGATGCAAGAACTGAAAATGTAACTCACCTTTATGTGAACACCTTATTTTTGACGTTTTTAATTACTCCCAAAAAAGTATAATGTTTCTCTTATTTGCGCATCTTTTAGTTTACCCTTTTATTTTATTTTGCTTTTCTTATTTATGCATTTTTTAAGAGTATTTTTATATATATTAAATTTAAAAAGTGCCAAAAAGACTCAATTGTAGTTTAATTGGGCCAATTTGGATCAATTCCGCCAACCCAATCAAACCCACCTAAACTGTGGCTCAAAACTACATAGTTTTGGTTAAATGGGTAGAACTCAATCTCATCCCTCTATCCTCTTTTGATCCAATGACCCTCATATGACATCTCTATCAAGTAGAAAACATCTCAAAAATTGGACTATCTTTTCCTCAGCCTGCCTCAAATCTCCTTCCACTTCTTGAAGAGTCAAATGAAAATCCTTTCTCAATTGAATCTAGACTTGTTGTTGGGCAGTGGTAGCTCTGGTGCGCTCCAACTCTGTTTTAATCGTTCTATAATTTGTTGGTCTCTTATGTTCTTGTTGGATTCTTTAGGGACAGACTTCTCTGGATAACAAAAGCGTCATGAAACCATGAGAGGTACTTAGGGGCCACCCTTCCACAATAAGGCTCTACCACCATTTCTCCTAACTCAGAAACTATGCTCACATGCCAATTTTTTCAATATTTCATCGTTGTCAAAGAGAAAGCATGGGGGAGTGTCATACATAAATCAGCTCATGTTTTCCTCCAGAGGGACTTCTTAGAGTCGACCCAGTTGGCGCATTACTCGAAGTAGGGCATAAGGTTGGACACCTCGGAGTCCAATCAATACAAGAAATGAACTATGCGAGGACATGCAAATGACTTCTTTCGCTAGGAACTAGTAGTAATTCCAGATAATCTAATCAACAGTCAATGCAAAGTTCTTTTTTCTCCTAGACTTTGGACCCCTTCTGGAAGACCACATTCCCCGACCCTTCCTTTCTGACTAGGAATAAAATTGAACCAGTCAACAGTGAATTTTAGTGCAAGTCTGATGATAGAAGTGTTCCAAGAACAATATTTGTAATATAAGCTATTGCACCCTTCAAAGTAGGTAGCACTCTTTTTACAGTGTGTCAATGTACAAAACATGTCTCCTAGAATCATGGGTATAAGGGTGGGGTAATCCATTGTTGTTGATGCCCTTACTACTCCACACAGACAAATATCAATATGTTCATCCCGTAATGGAAAAACAAGAAGCCTAAAAAATGCAACCATGAAAGCAAAGAGCCTATGCACTCTCCATTTTTCTGGATCCCCATTATTGCTAAGTTGGCCATGATACTTTTCTAATCCTTCATTTCTGACCATACCTCTTAAACAAAAAATTTAGAGAAATCCATTTGTTTCTCAAACTCTATTTCTTCATTTGATTGATTTTCAAATAGTCCAGAAACTTGTTTACATCAATCTTTTTAGGGACAATAGGTTTTTTGTTACGGAGATCAGAGCCCCGAAGACTAGATCCCATCCCCATAAAGTCTGCAATTTCTTCCAGAGTTAGGGTCAGTTCACAATCCGAGAAGCAGAACACATTTTTCTTATAATCCCATAAATGAATCAATGCCTCGAACACATCTCTTCTAGGGTCGATTTCCTACATGTGCACTAGATGCCCCAAATGACCACCTATATTTTCCATAGTCCTCCATGTTTCTCCATCATTGCCACAGAAGGAGTTAAGTTGGTGAACAAGATTCTCCAGGAAGTCGATGTAAACGAAAATACTGATAGAAACAATAAAAAGACTACAAATAATAAAGAGCAAGCTGGTGATGATATTTCTATCATATTGTTTATTTATTGGGTGTTTGGGTGTATACTTACTTTTAAGTGTGTATGTGTGTGTGTATATTATATATATATTATTTTTATTTTGTTTCTTCTAAAGAAGAGAAGTGCTCAGTAGATTAAGAATGGATAGAGAGATTTTCCTCAGCTATTATCAGATTAACGAGATTATTCAATAACCTCATCATCGCACCTCTTTCTTAATCAAATTAGGCAAAACTTCTAAGTATATATATAAATTATCAAAGAAACAAGTATAGAAAATTTTCCATGGTGTGGGATGGTGGAGTTGAAAGGAAGTAATGGATATATTCTCTTTTCTTTTGTCATTTTTCATCTAAAGGATGAAAGGTTATTAACAATTACAATTACATTTCTCACATTTAAATTCTTTTTTCGTGGCCTTTCTTGCTCACAAAGCTAAGGAGAAAACAGAAAACCATTTACATTCATCTAGCAATATATGGATGAAACAACAATACACGAGAATTCTATCAATGACTTGTGACAAAGTAGCTCTTTGAAATGAGTCATTATGCATAAGTTTTAGCTATACAGCAAAAAAAGTGGCATGGTAGGGAGCCATTTAGTCTCTATTTATATTCTCTCCTTATATATAGCATATGGCTTTTAAGTACACTCAACAACAATGATTAAAATTAATGTGACTGATAGTCTTAATCTGTTTTATAATAAGGTAGTTTGACTTATAGTCTTAATATTTACCTTCACCATTTAGAAGGACAAGGCCAATTACCATTAAAACAGGATGAACCTGCATGAGACAACATGGAAAGCACAAATAAGATAAGAGTTTGCTTCAGTCTCCAAAAGGCTCTGAAACTTGAATCACAGTACAACAAAGGAAAAGTAAGAAATAGATCTCGATACTTATTAGTAGCAGATGTGCTATTTGTGGTAGAAAATGCAAAAAATTAGAAGTGACGGGATTGAATTTTCTTGTTAGGCATATCCTACACGAAATGAGTCATCCTAGTCTCTTCCTCAAACATGACACAAATCAAGTTCACCAACTGGGAGAAGCAGCAATTACAAGAGCTATCACTAAAGCATCATTTGCTGCCCAGTCCCTTTAAAGGAAAATGTCCTGCAATAACGGTAAAGATAAGAGAACCGCTCACAAAATAGCAGTTTCCCCAACGAAGAACCAAGTATATAAAGAAACCTTGATCCCAATATGGAAATTCAAATAACCGTCATCACAATAATCACTTTCTAGCCATAATCCAATACTTTTGAGCTGATTGATAACTGATCAATCCATCAAATACACCCTCAATCCCAAACTAGACGGGATCAACAATATGAATCCACACTATCAACAGTCTGTTCTATTCAGGCCATTTCATCCAATACCCAATAATGTCTATGAACAGGAAAACGTAAAAGGGCAATAATCACAAGCAATGTTAAGCAACAAAAACAATCCGATCTCCATTGGAAAGTTCAAGACATGCTAAACCATAGAGGGATCCGGGCTCTTGAAGTCCATGGATGTTCCATACCACTACAATACACTTATCTATAATATTTCGACTATATCTGGAGAGCACACTACACTAGGACAGAAAACTCACCTTTGCACCAAAACATAATTGCATGATATGTGTTTTTTTTTACTGCTAATCAATATCTTAAGTTATCATTATTGCTCAGCTTATAGTGCAAACACAGTGCGGGGTAAACAAAATTAGGCGAAACAGGAAAATTGAAGGAAGCCTACGTTAAAGATGAGAGCTTTGTTGTCAGAGATGAGTGCTAAACCTCCTCTGTAATGGACATTCCAAGTCAACACCAACGCTGCCACCGCAATTCCGATTACTCTCACCAATAAGAAAATCTGAAACCTTACCACCGGCACCGCCATGGATAAATCCTCAAAATTAGTAGCCTCCTCAATAATGCGAAATCTGCAGCTTGTTCAAATAATGTGATGATCGTCGGATTGGCAGAGCTAGGGTTTTAGATTTGCCCAGTTCTGGATCTCTTCTTAATTAAACTCCACAATTATGATGGAAATGGACTTTAACGCTCATTTGACTTTCACAGGGAAACAGGTCCCACGAGATCCACGTCAGCTCCACATTAATTTTTTTGTTTTGGTACAAATTGAATAATCTATTGGATTAATTGCTTTATGGCAAGACTCTGTAATTTTATTTATTTTTAATATTTTCGTTAAGAGAGATCTTGTTTTGGTTTTCTTTTTGATATATAAATGTTGTTGTTTTCGTTAATAGTTTGTGTTTCCTATTTGATTAGACTTCTTAGTCTTGCAATATGGAAGTCTGTTTGGATTATTTGATAGTAAATAAGTATTACATTTTGATTTCTGAGTTTTGTCATATGAAGCCTAGAGCTGTAAAAAATGGTCAGTCCAGTTCCATTCGATTCAAGCCTCGCGGGCTAGAGAATTGGATGGGCTAGGATGGGCCGGTCCTTCATTTGGAAGGGCCTAAAAATGCTAAACCCAATCCTAGAAGGCCTGTGGGCTGGGATGTGCTAGCGTTTTTTTTTTTTCTTTTTAAACTTAAACATCAAGAAGATAAGAAGATTTTCAAATCAAATATAACAAATAATGGTGTTGTTTCAATAACACTAGCAAAAAATCTAGTGTGATTAACATGTATTCAAGATACTAAATATGCGAGATACATGTATCTGGGATGATGCATCCCAGATACGCGAGCGAGATGGAAGGGAGGTGAGGGCGCGGGATTTGTCCATGTATCCTAGATACATGCGAATTCACAGAGATAGAGTGTATCTAGAACAAATTAATCTAATTTTGAGTCCATGTATCCCAAGATACATGTATCTGAACGTACCAAAATCTGATAAGATTCATAATATTACAATATAGCATGCCTTTAAATGATTAGCTCATACACTAGAGAGATTTCTGTAAGTTATCCTTGAATAAATAGTTTTTGCTCATGGGCCGACCCTTGCCCGGCCCCCATCAAGCCTCAATGGCCAATGACTTATATGGTCAGGCTTATAAGCTCTAATTTTAAATAGGCTCAAAAAATTCTATCACAATCCTAGCCCAATAACAAGTTGGATTGGGCTAAGCCCATTTTGACGGCTCTAATGAAACCCATTCAACTTATGTCTCCTATTTTTGTTTATTTATTAACAGCTATAATTCCATCCGTCCATTTTTACTTGTACATTATACTAAAAATAATTGTCTAATAATACTTGTAGTTTAGAAAATCAAGAGCTAATTTATCATTTTGTGTCTATTTTATCCTTGTTATTAAATACTATTCAATATCTCATACATTTCTCAAAGCATTAAATTTAATATATTTAAAGGAAAATATAGTAACATTATTGTGATTATTTATTGTTTCTTAAAGTGTGTACTGAATTAAAAGTGAACAACTATTATTGAACAGAAGAACTGTCAAACTTTCATTATTTAGCAAGTAAATATTTACAAAACCAACTGATTTTAAACTCAATCTGTTGCTCACATAAAATTCCAAAACAACTCCAATACATAGTCTTAACTAGAGTAAGGATAAGGATACAGAAAGCCACGTGTAAGGATGGTTACCCTCCTCTCCTTATCCTATTAGATATCCAGAATTTCAACTTCCCATATGTTGGAAGGCACACTCTACTCCATCAGACCAAAGATCTCTTGGTGATTTCATTTAAGCTTGGCCAGGTAAAACTTCTACAGTAACTTTGAATTGACTTCATCATCTTTGCTGAGTTAATGAACAGTTGTATTCAATAGGATTAGATTTCGAATATCACTGATTTAATCAATTATACTGTGCTAGCATAAGATAGCTTTTTGTTAGTAGTGGTTGTCACTCCACTATTTTCAGTTTCTTGAGGCAGATCTTCAAAATGTTACAAGTGAACACAAATAATTTAAAACTGAGAGATGGCTCGATCGATTATTTGTACAAAGTCATGCAATTTGAATATATAGAGTGTCACATTAAGACATTATGAACACAAGAGGGGTGGATAGCAACAGCTTCCAGGGTACAATAATTGAAGATTAGCAACAGCTTTTTTTCAACATCATGTAGAACCTAGAATGAACTGGGAGGGATAAAACAATATGCTGCAGACTTAGGTGACCATCAAATGCTGCAGTCTTAGAAAGGGCTGATCCTGCGAGCTAACTTTATCAAGATTTCTGGAGCAAGCCGCTTTCTTGGAGGTGCCATATCATCCTTAGCAAGAGCTTCTTTGTCGTTAGCATGTATATATGCTACTATATAGTCAAAAAGGTCATCTTTACCACCTCTTAGAGGATCCTGCAGTTCAAGATCAATTAATTTTCAGCAAGACACTGAAATTTCATCTTTTCCCCTAATGATTTCAGAAAAATACTACCACGATAAGTAGACTACATAAAAATGAACGAAGAGTGCATACATGAAGGAATAAATCCAGGTGAGTTTTTCCATCATACAGAATCAATTCGGCTTGAACTCCCACTCTGTGAAGTGCATCTACAAATGCTTTGCTGCAGAGTACGAACAAGTTCAACATGTTATTATACAAGATCGCACTCAAATGCGATAACCATTCTTTATGTAATCCATTAAAGTAAAAGTGGTGGGTCATCATTGCCCTTCAGAAGGAGTTCAGACCTTGAATCATATGGAATGGAGCTATCTGAAGAACCGTGAAATAGGATAATGTGAGGCAGCAAATGGACAGCAGCTTTAGAGCTCGAATTTTGTACCATAATTTCAGGAGAGAATTTTTGCAATGACTCCTCCCCTTCCATTATACTGTAGATGACAAGTTAAAATCTCAACTTCACAGAAAGGTAGGTGTGGCAACATAAGCTAACTAAGGGTTTGTTTAGCATGAAGGAAAATATTTTTTTGGAAAATGTTTTTTTTTGGGAAATAAGTGAGATTCTTATTTATTTTCTTATTCGTTACATAAGCAAAAGATATTATCCTAAAGGCATTTGTATATAATCTTAGACAATACTATGGGAGGGTGGGTAGTGTAGGGGTATGGGTGTGAGGTGGTTGGTATGGGCGTGAAGATGGATTATGGTGGAGGGTTGGGAAGATGCAATCAATGTGGAATATCACTTGTGAAACTTGTTTTCTCTACTTCCACTAGGGAAGTCATTTTCCTCATTTATAAGGAACTTGTTTTCCTAGAGAAAATATTTATCCAAAAATTTTGGCCAATGGAACATGAGAAAATTGAAAATGTTTTCCTCCATACCGGACACACCCTAAACTTTTGCTTGTTATGTGAGATAATGCTGTTAGCGGATATTTACCTCAAGAACATTGAGCGATATAATCCTCTATTATTGAAATGATCAACTAAATTGGGCAAATTATACCTGTCAAATCAAACAATGGAACACCAATTAGCAAGAAATCTAACATAAATTAAATAAAATAAAAGAAGAGCATGCCAACTGAAGGACAATAAGACATAAATGCACACAATTCTTTGGTGAAGCATTTGCAACACTAAAAGAATGCTGCGGGGAAAAAGAAGGATACAGCAATATGGTATAATGAAAGGAGCAGAAGTTTAGCGAAAGAAAAGGAAAAAGAAGAAAATCTAATTCCTTTTATTTGATCTTGATCATGTGAATTGCAACTATCCAGATCGAAAACAATAACCAATAATAACTTTGCTATGAAACTGGTCACTTACGCGCCTGACAAACCAAAAAAAGCTTTTATTTGGGAGGTGTTCCAAGAAACAGTTTCTCCTCTAGATTCTTTGATCGCCTGCTTCACAAGAACACAAGAAGAGATATGTGCACCAGCAGATTGACCCGTGAGATAAATCCTGGAAAATACAGATGGCATGACAGAGTTGAAAATATCAAGTCTTTGATAAGTAAAGAAAGGCTACTTAGGAACAGTCCAATTTTTCTACTTCATATTTTTCTGCTCTAGTTTGTATAGTGAATAACTAGACTGTCCATCAAGTCATCTGAGTCCAGAAGAACTGCTATCCAATGTCCTTCACATCCATAAATAAGAATTACGAAGTGTTGTACAATCTAGAGCTGAAAATAATCTCAATCATTCTTTTTAGTGATCTGGGCATGCTTATTCAATTCTGCTCTAAATGCAAATCAGGGGAACAATATTAAACCTATTTGGATCACCACCATAATCAGCGATGCTGCTGCAAACAAATGAGATTCCCTGAGACACATCTTCCACCATATCTCCTATTGTTCCCTGTGGAAAGTTTCTGCAACCAAAGAGTCCATTATGCATCTCGAATGTGGACAAGAAAAGTGTGATAGTGTGATGGCACTGCTGACCAAAGAAAATGGGAGGGCAGGGAAAGTAGTAATTGATGCAGTGTATATCATACTATATAATGATGTTTTGACCCCGTCAATATCTTTTTGGCAAAAAAAATTATTTTTTCACGTAGTGATACTAAAGGTTAACGCAGAGCCTTAAAGATAAAAGTGGTGCCTGTCCCATATATCAATGCATAACAGATCAACTAAGATTGCCTTGTGAAGAGTGAATATGTTAAGCAGAATTGTGTTCTATTGATTCGCTATAAAAATCATGTCTTGGTTCCTCTTCTATCTAACGAATCATCCAGGAGAACCAGTAATATAAAACACATTACATGCAGCATGAAAGTGGACGACAACCTGTAGTTTAAGAATTCAATCAGTTACCTGTAATCAATGCATGCCACTATAATGTCATGTTCTGATAATTGCTTTCCTAACAGAGAACCCCAGGCCTTGTACCTGCATGAGTATGTGGGACTTCAGCATCAATGCTATATTCAGATAAGAACATCATCCATCCAATCCAGGATTGAACATGTCATGAATAAAGTAGAACTAATTAGGGATATACAAGTGCTAGAATCTATTCAGAAGGGCCTGAGCGCAACCAATTTTGCTTTTAGTTCCAGTTATTGATCTCATGTGTGTTATTATGGAGATGTGCCTGTGAGGCTAATAAATCATTGTTAGGAGGTAACTCAGTCATGCAACATGTTTGAATCTTTGTCAAGGCAGAAAATCTGAGGAGAAGGAAGTTCTTATTGTTGACGTTTGTTTGTGCAACGAGAGAGGAGAAAGACCACTTTATATAAGCATCTTAATGTTGCTACTCTAAACCTCATATTTAATGTTTCTGGAAGTCATGCAGAACACACCCCCATACAGTAAAGGAGCTCTTTAGTGCTTCTATACATTTCATGAGTAATGTCAGATTTGTAATCGGATGAAACTCCATGAGTTCTTGATGGGGTTGAAATTTCAGTGTCAATAACTCAAAACCTTTATTTGATTGGGTATATTTGACCCCGACAGGAATTTTAATGGGTAATTCTTTCATCTAAATCAAGAAAGGGGAAGTTGCAAAAAAGGTGTTTATCTACCAGAGCCCAGGTTTTATTCCAATTTAGGATACAGTCTATCCTTGGAGGCTTCCAGCACTTCACAGATTTGCTCTATCTTGTGGATGCCATCCTAACATGCATCCACCTAACTTGCTACTGAAAACATGATTGAGATATCTTGCCAAACACACACGTTAGATTCTCAATATTTGTTGTCTTCAGAAATCATCACTAGTATCTTCATGAGAACTACAATAGCTTGAGAAGGCAAAAGACTGCTGGAATCTATTTAAAAAATTGATAATTCTGGAATTTGTAAACCATAATCAACTGCCTGCTTATCCCAGGCTGTAGATAGTAGTAGAAGAGATCTGAGATCATTATACACAATTGACAATGTTTCATACTTCTCCTGTTGTCCATACATAAATTATATCCATGCTAAGGAAAGAAACTTGACTATTTATGGGCTTAAAACAGAGCATCTCGAATCTACTACTACCTCATCCATTGAGTATAATAGAGTAAATGATGGTATAGCAATGAACATTGGGATGATACTAGGAAATATGGTCCGAAGAATCGCGATAGTAGTTCCATGACCAATCCTTTGCAGGATTGGATTTGTTTATAGTGGAAATGCCATAAAGCGCAACCTGAGATCCATGATATGAAAACCAAAAACAGAATAACGAAGAAAACTTGTAATTTGATGCTATTATCATTGTTTTGTAATTAGTCGATAGGGTCACTCAGATACACAAAATTTACAAAGCTGATATGAATGCATCACCGGGGATAATTTCCCCTAGAGGAAATAATATAGGAAAACATTCTCTTTAAGTCTTATGTTGTTCAAGTGCAAGAGTGGCTACAGCAGTCTTAGTAAGTTAGGAATACTCTTTATCAATTTCATGAAGAGAGCAGAAACCTAATATCCTATAAACAAAGTTAATGATAGTTAATAGCACCAGAGAGGTAATTAATGATACAAAAAAGATTACGTACTAGAGGAATTTAAGGTTTAGAATGATCGAAAGAAGAAGTATCTAGATTTCTTACTCACCCAATAATCCATGCTCCACCTGTTACAAATACCACAACTGGCTTTGGGCTGTCTATCTTTGCTGGTAGATATAAGTCCAACCTGAAACATAATGTCAGTTTGAGTCGACCTAAGAAAGTAGGTCAAGGAGAAAAGAAGACCAAATGACATACCTATTCCTCGGCTGATCACCATAGACAACATTTCGCCGGACCAGTGGTGAAAAGAAATAATAAAATGCAACTGTCACAATTGACAGAACAAGTTAAATTTGATCCCATGTCACAGTTATAGACATATATAGTTGCCGAATAAAAAAATAAAAAATGCACATGTCTCTGTCAGAGGTGGTCCTAGGTAAATGTGACACATAAAATGACTACAAAGACATCCGTCTCCATGCTAACCATCCTCCAACACCCCACCCCCACCCTAATGAGAAAATGTGCCACAACAAAAATATTCTGTCACATGAAATGTTACAACGATTAAACAGGCTTTTTCATGACTGCTTTGCAGTAGCTATTTGCTTCTAGTGGGAAATGGTGACAATATAATCCCAACAAGAATGCATCATCCAATTTCCTGATTTTAGTTTTGTTGTTTGAAGAACTATGCTAGAAAAGTGACTTTGCGAGACATGTGAATGAGAAATATTAGGGAGTTCATTTATAGCGGCAATAGGCATTACTATTTATACCCAGCTTTCTAACTCTTTAAGAAGATAATCATAACACTATTTCATAACAAAGAACGCATTAGCTATTTTACTGATTCTGGTTCTTCTTATGGAAGAATTATATTAGAAGCAAACCTTTTTGGACATATGAATGGTATATTAAAGGACATATTGCTTAGCTTTAATACGAGTGTTGTACACCAGAGAAGGTATCATCAATTCATCATACTTTCAATATGAATGGATTGGAAAAGAGCATCTTTTTTATACTCACCTTGGATAAAACCAGGCATAAGTAGCACTGCATATAAGGCAAGACCCAAAAATCTTGTAATCCATCGATAACCTAACCTGAATAAAGGAAGTAATAAGAAACCACATCTTGTTGATAATTCCTCTATATCTTGTTCAGTCACAACTAAATAGTTTCTTTGTTCTTGAGTAGGTTTAAAAAAACATGTTTGTTACAAGAAAATTATGTATGGTATAATTATAACAACAACAACATACCCAAAATAATCCAATGGGTGGTGTCTGAGGAGGGTAGCATGTACGCAAACCTTACCTGTACCTTTGTAGGGTAGAGAGACTGTCTCCGATAGAGCCTCAGCTCAAAGGAAAAGTTTTGAAGCAGGGTTGCAAGAAAAAATATAACAGTGAAATATCAACAGACAAAGCAAATGAAGCAACAAATAGTAATACACAATGAAGAATAAGAAAAAAACTACACATTACTACTAAGGTTCGTACCCTCCCTCTCCAATATGACGCGTGACACAATTTGGCCACCGACTAGCCTTCTACTCCTAATCATCTACCTCTATAGCTAAGATCATGCATGGTATAATCAGAAACCGGAAATCTCGAAGAAGGCTCTGGAAATTCTACTAGTATAATTTCATAAACTTGAGTACAGTGAGAAATTCCAAATCCAACTAATGCTCATTCATTCATATACCGGCTAATATAAATGATTCAAATTAAAGCTAACAAAGTAATTGTGTACCGAAAAACAACATTTATAGCATCACTATCATCCTAATTCCAATTTCTTCTCCGATAAAACCTAGGAAAATGAATCCTCTGTATCCATTTGAGCATATTTCGAAAATAAAAGTTGATAACAGTAAAATCCCAAATCAGAGCAAGTTACCCGAGACAACTAAGAAGCTTGAAACTTAATCGAGTAATCAAATAGGTCTCAGCAGCAGCGTGTCCAATTTCACGGCTAAAGGATCCTTGATTATAGATAATTGGAGGCGTGGGCTTAGTTTTGCTCGATGATTTTCTCCTCCGCTGGTAATTATATGGAATTGAAGGCAAAGTTGGTAAAGTAGAAACCCTAGCTAGTAAGCGAGCAGTATCCCCTTGATTCTCCATATCTGCGCCGAAAGCATGCAAAATTCCGATGAGAAAGGGGAGATCTCAAATTTTACTCAAAAAGGTAAAACAAGTGAGAAGATGATTCTAGGTGAGCCGGAGAAGCTGAACTTTGGCGGGATATATAACCCTTTAATTATATAAAAATTCAGTTGACACATCATATTCACTTGCTAACGGTTCTCTGACTGCAGACACACTGCTTTCCCCTGTATCCATTACTGCTACTGGTAACTACTATTGAAAGTAATTAGTCATTTAATTAAAAATATAAAAATTCAATTGACACATCATATTCCTTTCTTGATTTATTAAAATAGACAAGTAATTAAAAATAACTATAAAAAAAAAAGTGGACAAGTAATTAGGGACAGAGGGAGTACCTTTTTAAGCCAATTAAAACAAGCTCTAAGTCTTTTTTTCAAACTAAGATAGCATACATGATCCAAGCTTTTAATATACGACATGAATGAATATTTTCTCAAACTCGAAGTTCAATAGCATATTTGAGCATTTCCAAAAAGTTTTCACAAACAACAAATTTTAGGTCTTAAATAGGACTCTATAGCTGTAGTTTGTTTAGTTACGAATAATAGCAAAATGTAGGGGAGGAGAGAGGAGAGAGACAAGCGAGATCTTGGAGAGAGAGGATAGAGTGTATTGTTTTACAAATTTTGGAGAAAAAAAATACTAATACAAATTGGTTTGTATAAAAATAAATACATATTAAGAGGAGAGAGGCGAGTGAGTTCAAGAGAGGGAGGAGAGAGGCGAGTGAGCTTGAAATAGGGAGGAAAGAGGCGAGCGAGATCGAGAGAGGATTGTATTATGTATTTATTTTGCATTGTACTCTGTATTTATTTTGTATCAATTGTATTCGAAATACAACGAATTGTATTTTATATTTATTTTGTGTTATATATGTAGATTTATTTTATATTAATTGTATTTGAAATACAACGAATTGCATTTTGTATTTATTTTGCATTGTATTCAATATCCGTTTTGAAGCCATCACAGTGCAAAATAACGCAAGAAATATCAAAGAGAAAAAGATCGAGATCAAATCTGATATAATCAAAAACAAATACACAAGAAAATGTAGATTAGATGCAAGAATTCACGAAAAAGATAACAAAAAAATATATATACAGAAACAAGAGGCGTGAAGAACCTCATTAGAGAATAAGGAATAGAAGAATTGATTCTCTTCTTCGTTTGTTTCATAGAGTTGCTCGCTCTTAACGTGAACAACAGTCACGTAAGAGGGAAAGAGTTTGCTCTAAAAAATAACATATTATTATTTATTATAATATTTTTAAACTATAGATGTTTCCATAAGTAAGTTGTAATTTTTGTCATTTTCCATAACTTTTCCTTAAAAATATAGTATCTATTTTATTTGTGTAGTTTGAAAATTATAACGGATTCTTTCTTTCTTTTCTAGTACAATAGAAATGAATTGTTGATGTTTTTTTATTATCTAAAAGGAATGAATTTATCAGAATTTAAGAATGTATTAATTATTATTTTCCAAGATTGTCATTCTCTTTAATAGAATTTTTTACTATTTCTAAAATTTTAAATAATGACTATTTCCACTTTTAAAAATATATTTGAGAAGAATCAAAAGAGTGATATTAACTTCGATTAATGTCTTTGAATATTCTTCCAAGGAGTGTGTCGCACTATTCATATATATGGGATTTGGATGGAGTAATTCTTAGTTTATCTTTATTATTAATTATAGTCATTTTTTAAAGATTCGAATTTGAAAAAAAAACAAATAGTACTAAGGTGTTTTTGGTATGAAAGAAAATAATTTTTTTAGAGAAATAAGTAAGTTTCTTACTTAATTTTTTTTGTATTTGGTATATAAATAATAAATATTATTCTAAAAATATTTATACAATCTATATAAACATTATAGTTCATGCGAATGGGGGCTACGGGGTGAAGGTGAAGATGAGGTGTGTTGGAGGACGATAATGACACAATCAATGTGGAATATCACTTGTACTTGTAATACTCCTTCTATCCAACAATACTTTGTCTGTTCCAATTTATGTGATATAGTTTGATTAGACACAAAATTTAAGAAATATGAAAAAAATTACAATGTTTCAAAACTACCTTTAAGATAGACAAAATGTTAAATAGAAGGGTACACATTTATAAATTTTCTATCAAATAAATGAGACATAACATTTGTAAAATAAGAAAATATGTCAATCAATTTGAAAAAAATTAAACAAAATTTGTCACTTAAATTTAGACATAAAAATACTAATTTTCTTAAAATGTTAGATATTTTAAAATATATTTAATTCAATTTTTTAAAACGATTAATAAATATTGGAACGGATGAATACTTTACAGCAGTAGATTTAAGCTAGTATAAATACACTAGGCAAAGGAGCCAGTGCAAGTATGGTCCAACGTATGGTGTTTTTTTTTTTGTTTTAATTTATGTAATAGTATAAATTAGAGAGTCAATCAAATTTTTGTATGATTTTTAAATATTTCAAATTATTAATTAGTGATGTATAATAATTTTTACATAATTTTATGATATATGTTGCTTTTGTCGTTTCATTTTATATGGCACTGATGGAATTTGGATAGTCAACCAATTTTTTCATATAGTTTTAGATTTTTGTATGATTTTTAAATATTTTAACTTGTTAATTATTGTGATTTATAATACTTTTATATAATTTTCAAATAATATATGTTATTCTATATGTCTCATTTACGTGACACACTAACACTGAAATTTGGAGAGTCAACAAATTTTTTATTTAGTTTTTACACATTTTAAGTTGTTAATATTAGTGATTTATATACTTTCTACGTAATTTTTAAATAATATATGTTACTCTCTTAATCCCAATTCATGTGACGGTAATAAAATTTAGTAATTTAAGTATTTTTATAATCATTTCGAAATAATATATGTTATCTCGTCCTTATATTTCAATTTACGTGACATTGGCAGGATTTTGATATTTTTTTTTAGTTAATTGAAATATTTTAAGTTGTTCCAATTTATTATGTGACGATAAAATTTTTGAGGATTCTTTTGTTTGATAAAATATTTTAAGTGGTTAATTATTATAATATAATAAACAAATTAAGATGAAAAACATATTTATTAAAATTTCAAAAATGCTCTCAAGTAAATAATTACTTATACATGGATTTTTTGGTCCACAAAATAAAAATGTACATACACATAATAATAAAGTATAATAAAACTATATCACAATAATCATTAAATATCTTGTCTTGCCACTTCTATATATAGAAAATATATATAGAGAGAGAGAGAATAAATATATACTACGTAAAAGATATATTTTTAAAATAATTTTAGTATATATAGTTCAATCTCAGCTGTATAACTTGGACTTAGATGCATATATTAACGTTATTTCTTGTTATTATTATACATGGTTCAAGCAATAATAGGTGTCATTGAAAATTTGTAACAGTTGTCCAAATAACACATCAGTCCCAGCTAACAATGATGAAATTAATATTTATAGAGGAAAAAGAAAACTCATGCCCAAACAGAAAAGCTGCAATGATGACTTGTATAGCACCAAGTAATTAGAATTAATATAGTAATAATACCAGATTCAAACTCCAGTAGTATTAGTATGAGGCAAATAAATTATATTAAAAGTGGTCTTATGTATTTTTTTCTTATCTTAATTTATGTGATATGATTTTTTAATTAGTTTCAAATAAATGATATTTTTTCTTATTTGATAAATATGTATGTAGATGAAGGAATTTGATATTTTAAAAATATTTTCGATATGAAATAGGTACGTTAATAAAGAAATTTGAAATTTTAAAAACACCAAATACGTCGATGAAGAGGTAAGTTCTATCGTCTCATTAGTATAGATGATTGATTGATGCTGTGGTTTTGTGGAGGGGGCTGTTTTGTGGTTGCAATTGGTTTATCTTGATTGTTAATTAATTTGGGGTAGTGGTAGATGTTTGTCCTGGATGAACCTTATGTGATTTTCAACACCAACATCACATTGAAGAATAAAAATCAATTTTGATCACCATCACTTTCTAACTAGTATATACGTACACAAATTTTGTTAAAACTCAATTGCTTGAAATTTTCTAATTTTAAACGGATGCACATCAATGAAGAGGTATCTACTTCTAAGTTCTACTGTCTCATTAGTATTGATGATTAATTGATTGATGTTGTGGTTTTGTGGAGGGTATGTTTTGTGGTTGCAATTGGTTTATAAGTCACTCTTGATTGTCAAGTAATTTGGGATAGTGGTGGATGTTTGTCCTAGATGAATTTTACGTGATTTTCAACACCATCACATTGAAGAATTAAAATTAATTTTGATCATCATCACTTTCTAGCTAGTACATACGTATGCAAACTTTATTAAAACTCAATTTCTTGAAATTTTCTAATTTTAGGCTGATGCAAACATCTTTATCTTCCAATGATGTCCAAAAACATCTATGCTCATACTCATATCCTCAAAAAATCCGCGTGACCGCATCCAATAGGTGGCTTAAGCCCACGAACACGTGAATTCAGAATTTTAACTTATAGAATTTACTCGCGTGAAACTTTTTTTTTTCACAACTTGTATATCCATTGTGCCTACATCTAGATTCACCATTTGATAGAGTGTTTTTTTCTTTCTTTTTTCTCTTTTTGAGTTTCTTTTTGAAGGGAGCTAGTGAAATTGGAACTACGTAAATTAGGGACATAGTCTCTCTCGATTTTCATTCTTAGTTATATCATCTTTCGTCATACTAATCAATACTAAAAAGGGTATAGTTGAATTTATATGAGGTTAACAATATGTGTTTTAATTTAATGTTTTTTTAGGTCCGCTTATTAGTAGTTTGAATAAAAAAAAGTTAACATACTGAAATAAAATGCTGTAAAGAGAAAATGGGGAGAATTCGGCTATGTTTATGTGTTTGCAAGTGAGTTCGAGAGCTCAAACACTTGCCTCATTGCATACTCATGACTCGACTTGGATCGATTTTTGATTTCGAAACAAGAGATTTAAAATACTCGATTAAATTGAAACTCATAAAAAGTAACTATATCCATGTCAAGCAACACTATTCATGATCTTCTTTAAATAAAATCAAATCAACACTTAAATAAAACAAATAAAAAATTTGGGTACAATTTATTTATTTTTTTGCACCTTATTTCAATTGAAGACTTTCTTCAAGAGCTCTCCTTCCCTCTAACTTCAACATATGAAGCAAGAAATCACTCCAAGTATCAATAGGTCCAGGCAAACACCAATGCACACAATCATTATACAAAACCACATTAGCATTTGGCCAATGTCCATATTTACTAGGATGACCATCTGGTCTTAACAACATTGCTTGTGTCATATCCAATAATCTAAACCTTTTACCTTTTTTCTTCCCTTCCTTAGCTGCAACCTTAAATTCTTCAACTTGTGTCCTATAAAATTCCAAACTTATACCATCCAATGTTGTCTCATTACTTCTAAATGGACCTTGTCTCACACAATTTCCACCTTTATTCCATTCACCACCTTCAAAATGAGAAGGTGCAATTGTCCTAACAAAAGTAACACCTTTAAAATTCTCTAAACTATTTATGGCTTTTAGTGTTGTTTTAAGTGCTTTTTGATAGCCATAATTTATTGAGAGATCAGTAATATTTGGTTGTCCACAGTAATGACACCCAATTATTTGATTTTTTTCGTAGTAGATACTGCACCTTGTGTACCAATGAGCAGAATTGAGGATCAAATAATTGAATTGTTCAATTTGTGTAGTCCATTTTGGATCAGGTTCATCAAGATAAAGATTGAAAAGTCCTGTATGGCTAGGACCATCAGGGTCTGATTCTTTAACCGTGACCAAAAATGGTGACCAATATGCTGCTAGGGTGAAATTATACGTTGTGTATTTCCACCTTCTGAAATTTTGATCTGTGTCATAAGAAATATCAATCGGATATTCCACCTGTAATGTTAAGCTAAGATAATCAAAAGATACCCTTAACATAGTGCTATATAATGTTTTTTGAATTAAGTCTGCACAATTTTTTTTCTTCATATCATTAAGGGTATTCGCACTTATTATATATAAAATAAAATAATAATAACTTGGAATCACAACCATTCAATGGGATTCGAAATGCCAAGGCTCGAAGACCTCTCGGTTATTGTGACACAATCCGGTGATCCACAACCTTTAAGGAATGAAAAATAACTTTTTTATCTCATTATGTAATCGAGTTTAGTATTTTAAGTATGTCATTAAATTAGCATGTACCTAAGTTTACTAATTAAAGAGATATAGAAAGGGACAATTATATTAATTTTTTGATTAAGAAAGAGGTTAAGAATTAGGAACCGACGCTCTGGATAGGATTCTCTAACAAGTTGTCATAATAATGTGACATTACATTATTTAAGTAGTACATCTTTTTAAGGGATAAAGTTAAATACGACTATATATTATAATGATAGGATACGACAAGTTATATATGCTGGCATTCTATATGCTTCCAATTAAAGTTGTTCATTTTGTTATTTAAAAGTTGTAAAATGATTGCAAAAGTATAAATTATGTGGCCTTTGCTTCTTATGGAAAAAAAGAAGTTTGATTGAATCATATGCCTACACAATATCATGTCACAAGCACACAGCTAATATACATGCGGAAAACACCAAGTTGCTCGAATGGTAAAGACCTCTTACTTTTAATTCTAAGATCGTGAGTTCAAATCAGTAAGAAAAAGCAAAAAATGTGAGAACTCGGGGAAAGAAAAAAAAAATTAAAAATACATATGTAGGCATTTGAAATATTCCAACATCCCACACTCCATTTGGTTCCAAAAATCATTTTGAAAGAAATATTTATTAGGGATATGATTTAGTAAATTAACTTTATTAATGATACATTAGAACTCTAAATTTGACTATAACTGTTTTATGTAGTTATTTAATACTAAGAGTAAAAAAAAATATATACAATAAAATTATTTTGATTTTCTAAATTGGATCACAAATACTCTAAAATGAAATATCTATTTTTTTCTCTAGAGGCTAAGTAATATGAGATGGAGGGAGTACTCTCTCTGTGACTTTTACTTGTTTATTATATTACAAATATATATGTAATTACTTTTAATTTTTCTTTTCATGTTTTACGCTTAACATAAATTACTTATTCGGAACATTAATTAATATGAATATTATGATAAAATACGAACATTTTATTCATTTTAATGAACCTATCCGACATGGATTGGATTGATAAAACAAAAGTTTCGAATACCCGACATGACTAAAAGCAGACGTAAAAAAATCTTGCTGCTTTCTTTAATATAATTTCACCTGAACCTTCGTCAACTACAAGCCATGTGAAACTAAAAAGAAAAAAAATTGAAACTTTAATTTTAATTCTTGTTATATAAAATTTTATATTAATTAAAATAATTAATTTTGATATCCTTCATCTAGAAAATATGTCATATTTAGGTTACTTTTAGAATTATATTATCCATAAATATAGAGTAATACTATAAACTTAACATAACACGTAGATAATTAAGTGATGGAACAGTGAATAGTCATAGTAAACTTGTGACTAATCACTAAAAAAAAGTCCTAACATGTATATTTCAATTAATTAAAAATTTAAAACACTTAATTAATTAATATCGCAAAAACTAAAATTATAATTTATCAATAATTGAAGCACCAAAATACTGTTAACAGAAAGAAAAAGTAAGAGGTGAAATTGATCAATGGTCCTGTCCTGTCCAATGATCATTAGTT
Source organism: Solanum pinnatisectum (assembly GCA_035578085.1). Taxonomy (NCBI): domain Eukaryota; kingdom Viridiplantae; phylum Streptophyta; class Magnoliopsida; order Solanales; family Solanaceae; genus Solanum; species Solanum pinnatisectum. The sequence continues at coordinate 20,732,474 of CM069077.1, forward strand.
CATGTAAATCAATAAAAGAAATTTATGGATATCAAAAGCAAGCAGGAATTAATTAGCAAATATTTTTAAACCTACATCGAAACGACAGAAAATTAAAGCTATTAAGCAAAATTAATAAACAGAGGAAAATTAGATTGATTTCAACAAAAAAAAAAAAGAAAAACTTAATGATATACTCTAGTAACTATTAATTTGAAAATTAAATAATCTTACCCGAGACAAGAGGCAAATTAAAGACTGCATTTGATTTCTTCCGACTGAATCTCCAATAAATGCCATAGATTTATTTCTCATCATATCCAAGAATTGATACGGGTTAAAAATTGGTAGATCGCACCCTTTAGGCTTCCATCTCCATTTCAAGAAGTCAATATCTGGCCTCCCATATTTCATGCAATTTTGGTGTTCGTGGATCGCCCAACATGTCAAGTTCGTATAATATGGAGCATCCGGGTTACGAACCCACTCTCCAATAAATACATCACACGTGTCTTCATCATCCTGCTCTATAATCTTTTGGTACTTAGTAGTAGTACCATATGATAGTGGTGACGTAATTTTAGAAGAATGGTCTACGACTAAATTCGCAGGGTACCTATAAAAAGGATGGTAAAGAGGAATAAGACCAAGAATGATTAATGTTAAGGAAACAAGAATTAATATTCTTGGAGTTCTCTGAGCTGTACTGAAGTTTCTCCAAAAAGGAAGAAGCTCCATAGTTTAAAAATAATAATAATTCAGAAATGGGATTATGAGAGAGGAAGGAGAAAATTTTACAATTGTTGGAACTTATATGTGATATACAATATACGTGCTAATCACTAATTATAATGTTTTAGTTAGACTAACTCCAAAAATCTTTGCAATTATGCAACTTTTAGATGCCATGTCTTTTTCATTTAATTCAATAATGAGTTACTCCCTCATACCTCCGTTTTCCAAGAGTCAATTTGACTAATTTTTAGCTTACATTAATTAGATATTTTAAAATAAAACTTTAGATAGTCAAAAACTACATAGCAATTTTTTCATATCAATATTATGGAAAAAATACATGTATCTTAAAATGTTAATTAAAATTCATATCGTTTGACTCTCGAAAAGGAAACTATCACAAGAGTAAAAGTTAGTGACCCAATCCTTAATTTACTTTAATTGGTCAGATTTTATCAATTTCTGTACACGTCTAATCCGTAACCACCCTCATATGTAACTAATTATTAAGGGGAGAAAAAATAATGGAACTGCAATAATTGTATGTTAACTCTTGTAAATTATATTCAATATTCTTAATTTAATTAGTCAAATCACCGTATATACTTAATTAATATATGTCATTGTGCTAATCATATTAATATTATTTCATTACACAAAAGAAAATGCAATTTGTATAATCTAGCTATAGATTGTGACCAGACCGTATATACTTAATTTGCCTAAACTTAAAAATAGATCAAGTTTAACGTATTCATATTTTGTAAATGCACTCGAATTTAAAACTAAAATGGTTTGTAGTGTTCAACGGATGCTCTAGGGAAAAATATCTTAAATATATTCCAACTTTAATCGAAATTACTGTAACAATATCGAACTTTGAAAGAGACCTTTTACCCCCTACACTATTTAATACTCCATCTGTCCCAATATATGTGACTTACTTTCCTTTTTTGTCAGTTTCAAAAAAAATAACACATTTCTATATTAAATAACAATTTAACTATAAAATATCTATTTTACCCTTAATGAGATTTACTGCCACATAAATTTCTATCATTCATTTTGGACCACAAGTTTTAAAAGTCTTCCTTTCTTTCTTAAACTTCGTGCCAAGTCAAAGTACCTCACATAAATTGGGACGGAGGGAGTAGTGTATTTTAAAGGTATATATGTGCCCACATGGACATCATAAATATTGCATCATATAAATAGTAACGTGTCCACGTGAGCACATATATACCTTTAAAATACACTATTAAATAGTGCATGGGGTAAAAGATCCTCCATAAAGTTTGATATCGTAACAGCAATTTCAGCCAAAATTAAAATATTTTTCAAACCCTTTTCCCATGCTTTAATTAAAAATTAACTCTTATTTTTTCTTTCAAAATGCAAACTTAGTGCTTCTATGCATAACTAGAAGTGTGTGGCCCGTGTCAGCATGGGCCCAACGTGAAAAATGCTTTTTGCGCATTAATTGAGTAAATGTCAAAAGTCAAAACATAACACTAATAATTAGAAGTTGATATACAGGTATGTAACATAAGTTACAAGCATAATACTAAGATTAAGAAGACAAGCTTATTACATATTTTATATTTTGAAGGTATTTTCCAAGGATCTAAGTTTTATGGATAGCAATGCATTGTATTGAAAGTTAGCTGAAGTGCAGTACTTTCGATTGAGACCTGTTACATAAATAGAAAAAATAATACTCATAAAAATATGAGATTGCAAAAAGAACTAAATCACAGAAGTTGGAATGGAACAGTATTCCTATTTCGTTTCATTTGGGAAATTGTTGACCGTTGGCGATGAGAACATGACAACTAAATGAAGCTAATTTGTCCTCCTTTATAGCTTTTTCAGTCATTTCACATTGTCATATTCATTCTTAATATCCTCCTATTTAAAGACATGAACGGCATTATAAATTTATTTTTGATCAAGACTTTATAATTTAATTTAAATATCTAAAATTCTAGAAAGTGTATATTTTCTAATGAATATCTTTAAGGTGATTAAAAATATAGATAAAATTGGAGATATCATATGAAAAAGAAATCAAAATAATTTGAACATATGCAAATTACACTTACTCAGGCCTAACCGTATTCCTATTTTGTTTGCAACAGTGATTTTCGACAAATAACACAATCTTTGCTTGCTTCTATTGTCCAAGCACTGTTACATGTAAATAGTAAGGACATGAAAGAAGAGGCAATAAGCAAACAACGGGAATTGTTGTAATGCTTTAGTGTTGGAAATCACTACCCCCTTTTTGCCTACCTTCCCTTCTTAATCTGTAAGTCCAAAAGAAATTTCAGAATCAAAATTTCTCCTAACCCAAAACAGATCGAACCTTATAGATCTTGTAATTCAATGGGTTCTTCCATTGAAAATTATCTAAGATTAATTCAAAAACTAGGAGATAATTTAAAAAAAAAAAACATACCACTCACTTACTTTTCTATATTATAAAAAGCATTTCAGATAAGAAAAGAAGAAAAACCAAACAACAGAAAAAAGCTTATGCAAGCTTGAAAATGCCATGTGTTCATCTTTGAAGACACGTATAGGAGAATGGGCAGCATCCTTATCAATTTGATGTTTAAATGACTAAAATGCCCCTATTTTAAAATTAATTTTACAAAGAAGCAGACATGTTGCAACTTGAAACTGTCTCTTCTATATATGTAATATATGTGGAAAGTCAAGCAGAGGATGAGAGGAGAAAAATAATTAGCAATGTGGGGTGACTAGTGCTAATAATTTTTTGTAAATATATGTGGCACATTGTACTACGTGATAATCATATCGCGTACAGAATAATCTATACAACAATTATTAATTATTTGATGTGATCATACTAGTAATGCATTTCTATCAAACATAGTTGTCTAAGCAATTATAGTATTACTAAACGGTATGGGGATCAATATATATTAATTTTTTGTTTTAATTTATGCGATATTATAAAACTTGAGAAGTTATCTAAATTTTTATATGACTTTAAAAATATTTTAAGCTGTTAGTACTTTCTTACATAATTTTAAAAATAATTTATTGTACTTTCTTTGTTTTAATTTATGTGGCATATATAAAATTTTAAAATTAACTATTTTTTTTATAAGTATGTCTTTTGCATATATTAAGTTGTAAATTATTGTAATTTATAGTACGTTTTTAATGTAATATTCAAATAATATATATGTTACTTTTCATGTCTCAATTTATGCGGCATTGGTATTTTTTTAGAGTCGGTGATTTTTTTTGTATGTATTATTTTTTAAAAAAATTGTTAACTACTGTGATTTATAATACTTTTTACGTCATTTTCAAACAATATATATTTATCGTCTAACTCATTTTATATGGTATTAATAAAATTTCGAGAGTCAAACGAATTTTTTCATATAACTTTTTAACATTTAAATTGCTAATTATTTTGATTTATAGTATTATTTACGTAAAAAGACATAATTTTTCAACATTCGGTATTTTTCTCAAGCGAAATGGTCTGGTGGACCCTTGTACTTGTATCTGTTTGTATTGTGAACCCTTCTACTTATCCTTTTGTCATCTGGACCCCTGAACCCATCCAAACCCAATATTTTAAACACTTTTTTTGATGTGGTATGATGTGTGTTGCACAAACTCGTACACGTTGGCCAAAAAAAAAAAAAATTAATCCATGTATGAATATTATATTCCATGTTGGTAAATGACTATACCAACTAAGAATAGTCCAAACCTTCACGATTTTTCCAAAACTTCGCGACTTTTCCACTTATCCCCTTCTTCTCTCCACGATTTTTCACAGTTCGTCTGTGATTTTGCTCAGTTGAAGCTCGGTTCCACTGCGATATTCATTGTAAGTTCTTGCCTTTTGCGTTAGTTCTGAATTTTTTCATTTTCTTTATGCATATATGTTTGATTTTAGGGTCGATTGTCATTCAATTTTCTGAAATTTTTTGGGATTTTACTTTGGTTTGGGTGTAATGTTAGTGTAATATGCTTTCGTAGTTGATGTATGACTTCGAGTGACTTCAATGGCATATTTCATGAATTCGAGTAGATTCTAGGGTTCATTTGTAAAATCTCAATTTCGACTAAAATTAATATTTTATTTATGGTCAATTGTCTTGGGTATTGATAGTGTTAGTGGTAGTGGTCCATTGTTACAGCAATTACTGCAATTCATTAGTGGTCCATTGGTACTTTAGATTCTTGACAGTTGACACCTTGTTTTCTTAAAAAAAAAAATAGGGCTTTTTGTCTTACAGTCTTGGTAAGTTAATGACTTTAACTATAGTTGTTTATCTTTTGACTTTACATGCATCGTAAGTTAATGGCTTTAACTATAGTGACACTTCAATTTCACTATGGGGGTTGTTTTGTATCTGTTCCTATTTTAAGGTATGCCAATGGAATCACTAGTGTTGAAAAGATTAATATAGATGTAGATGAGTTGCATATTATGTTGTTTCATAAAATAGCACTGGAATTGGATGTTGAAAATGTTGAGACTGTTGACACTCAATTTCGACCTGCCTCTAATCCTTTTTGGGAATGCTATTCGATTAAATATGTATTTTTAAAATATATTTCGAGTTTAAAATTTTAATCAATTTCGTCTTAAAATTATATATTTTAGTATGCATGATTTCAAAAATTATTGTAATTATTATCAAATTATTTTTATCGATAGTTAAATTGGAAATAATTACTTTACTTAAATATTTTAAAATCATAGATGTGTTTAATTATATGAAAATATTTTAATATGTGTAGTATTTTATTAAATTGAATAGCATTTCCTTAAGCTTCCTCAAAATCGTTTAAATGTTAGCCTATTTTATTCTAATTCCTTTCAATTCTAGCCTATTCAATTCCAATTTTGTTTCAATAGTAACCACCCATTCATTTCAATTCTAGCCAATATTATTGCAATTTTGACCATTCTGAATCCATTACAACTCTCATCTCATCCGTCCATCCTTTAAGTTAAATCTTAGTCATTCATCTAAACTAATTCGATGGTCCAGATTGAGTCTACCTACTCTTTCCTTTTTAATCTACCAAAGACCAAGCCCTAACATTCACTCATATCTCTCCTCTCCTCTCAAAAATCCGCCGCCTTTTCTTCTCCCATTCCCCTTCGTCCACTCCGTCTTCCAACGAGAATCGTCATCGCCGGCGAGGCCAGTAGTCGCTGGCCGCCATCGTTTCTCCCTTCTCTCTCCTCACTTCTCTCTTTCCTCTTTCTAGCGCGAAGCAGCAGTAGCTGCACAGAGACAGCAACCACCCGGCACCACCGGTGAGTGCCGCCCTCGTCTCCTCTTATCTCCACTGAGTTCCGACAAAACTGGACAGCAGCTCCGATCGGCGAACTCCACCAGTAGCAGCAGCCGTCGAAAATAGCGACGCTGCCAGTCATTTACTTCTCCGGCGAAGACAACAACAACACCAGCTCCATCCAATAACGACCCCGACGAAGCTCAACAGCCATACGAGGCCAATGACGCCGGTGAACGACAATAAGCAACAGCGATGGAAAGTCGATCGGACGCCTTGGCTTCCTCCTTCTCCGGCGAATTTGAGAAAAACATCAACAACAACGAAGACAACAAGTTCCGACCAAGGATTCCGATCAAGAGTTGGGTCAACTTAGTTATTTCTAGCTTGTTAAAAGACGGATCTCAACAGATCCGTCCAGGTTATTCTCTTGTCCGATTTATCATTCAAATTCTCAGTGAACTAGTGAAGTAATGATCTACTATTGCTTGCTTGCACTTTGTCAGATTTGTTTACTGCTGCCAAAATATCATTTAAGCATGTTTTCTCTGTGATTTGTTAAAATTCTTAGGTTTGTTCATGTCTGGCATATCATCATATCCTTATAGTCTAAGTTTCTGCCCAGAATTTCATCACTTTGCTATATATATGTTCGAATATGTTTTAGTCTCTGTAAATGGATGTTAGTATGCTTATATTGATAAAGTTGTGACTTATGCTAATATTTGAATTCCTTGCTTGTCAAATACTAATTTTCCTCCACAAAGAGTTTCATGTTAAGCTCCTCCTTAATATTTATGCTTATTGTCCTTAATCGAGTGTTTCCTTAACTAAATTGAGTGATTTTTGTCTACTGATCATGCTGTAATCCAGTCTGGCTTCAAACTTTAAAAATAGGATTTCGTGATTTTGATTTGTGACTCGTCCTTAATTCATTCGGTGCTCTATTTAGAATTTGCTTAAATTGTTAACTATGGTAAAAATGTGAGAAATCGTGTATTTGGAGTTGTATGATATTGTCCTTTCTTAAATAATTGTTCCTTTTTCGGTTGATGATGTGTAATATCGATTGGTGGTTTGTTAATTGATTTTAGGTGGCTTATTTAGTTTTAGACAGATTGTTACTTGTTTATTTATGGTAATCTAGTATTAGGTGAATACTTGACTTAGGTAATTACTGCTTTTATGCGCTGGCTGGTGCTTTTTATTTAACTGTTAATTATTTCCTTGTCATATTTAGTTGCTCATAGATTTGGTAAAATTAAATTAAAATCTAATTTGGCTCTCCTTCGAAATAAGGAAGATGATATTAATTGATCCCCTTTTATTTTTCTTTTCCTTAATTACTGACCCGTCCCTCACTATAAATAATCCCCTTTCATTCTTTGGAAGGACTACTCAGACATCCAGACTCAGACTTAGACACTTTAAGAATAACTAAAAAAAACACTCTCTTCTCTAAAAAAGAGCGAGAATTCTTTTAAAGCTTTAGGTCACTGTTTGTTTGTCTTGCTGTGTTGCTGTTTCGGTGGACATCTCTTTAAGTTCGTCTTCATTGCTGATAAATATATTCTGCATAATTGGTTAGTTCCTCTTTGTTAGGTTAAATTTTGTCTTGCATTATTACTTTGAATATTGTTGTGTGTTGGAATGAATAAAAGGAAGCACCCGGGTTAGTTTTCGTTCTTCCCTCTCTCTATGTCTGATAATGTTTATGGTTATTCTTTATTTGTTTTGATTTCTTATGTGTGTTGCCTATACGTATGAAAGTAATTTGTTGCTATGAATATTTGATGTTACGATTATTTTGTCATTATATATATGTGTTACATTATCCCTTCTAGCAGGTTTTGAACTTAGAGTTCAAGGTGTTGAAGAGTCTCCTAGAAGAGAATTTCGGATGGAGTTATTATGCTTATTTTAATGTTTATATTTATTCATTTGTTCTTTATTTTGGCTTGTAATATTGTGTATAACTCTAACACTATATCTATATGAAATAATTTGGGGATCGGTTAAGGGGTAAGGGGAATTACGTGCTACTTGTTACTTTATTGTAAACTTATTTGTGTTAGAAAGCATGCCTAAATGATTGTGATTATTTGATAGTTTGTATTTTAATAACATCGCTTTAGATTTAACTAAAATAAAATAAAACTATTGTTACCATTAATCCCATACTTAATCTTGTTTAATTATTGTTCAAAGTTGATCATGTGTTTAGACTTTAATTGTCCATTGGAATGTATTTAATTGATTAACATGACCATATTCTTAATTTTAACAATAAAATATTTATGTTTATTCCTTATTTTATTTCACTCAGCCAACTCCCTTATATAATAAGTTAAGATTAAGTAATGATATTTCAACAGGTGGTTCACATTAGATTGTTTCTGTCATATCATGCTCATATAGAATTTAGTCAACCTTAATTAGTCTAATCAATCAGTCCCTAATAGCTTTGTATGTTAATTGGTTAAAATAACCTTAGCATGCTAATTAATTAACTTAACTAAATACTTTTAATTGCAACACCATAATTAATTCATTTAATCAGATCTTATTGGCTTATGTATGTTAAAATCAATCTAGCATGTGCACACTTAGATACCATGCCCATAGGAGTTACATATCTTTAAATATGTCATTTGTGTGTAGAGATCATGCTTATAGGTTGTAAATTTGGTTTTATTCTTTGTTCAAAAATTACATCAATCAGATTAATTAAATAAGCCTATTATAATCATTTTCATCATGTTAAATAATTGAAATAAATATTCTGTATACTTTCTGCTCACTGTTAAATGATTCCTGCAACACAAATTATTTTCTTGCCAGTCAAATAAATCAAGCATGTTAAAATTCTGGTTTAAATCATATTCCCTGATTAAATTGCCACTGCTTTTCAATATTTCTGCCCACATGTTTCTATTTAAACTAATCTGTAATTAATTAGTATTTGCACTGCAACTATTTTTTTCTGGCAATTAAAATAAATCAGTTAACTTTCTCGAGCATGCTACAACTGAATAAAATTAATTTATGCATGACTATTCTCTGCTCCGTTCATACTTAATATATTTTTGCATTCTGTAATAACTTTCTGTCATTCATAATTAAGTAATCACTTTTTAATGCCATGCTAATGTTTGTTTATGCGCACACACTTAGCATGATACTTTTTCACTCTATCTGTGTTTGATAGCATATTTAATTAAAATCTAGAGGCCAACATGAGACTTACGTGCTAAATGCTCGTCCTATTTGTTTGATTTGGTGTCTAGGGGGCCTTTAGGAGCCTATCTTTTATTTTAGTCTAAAACTTTCTTATTAGTAGTCCAATGCCTCTCGGACATTAAGCGGGGGCGCAAGGCACCTTTAGGTACGTTATGCATGCGGTGGTGGGGTAGGGGTAGTTTAGGCCCTACGGATATGATGACATGGACTCGAGCTATAAACGACAAACATCAGTTTTTTCTGTCCCTACACGGAAGCCTATCGAAAAATAAAATAAAGCCGAGTGCTGATCCGTAAAGTCCTTAGAGATTCCCTTCCCTTCTCCTTTTTATATGTTTATAATAATAATAATTATTTGGGGTAGTGTAAAAATAAAATTTGATTATCCTATTTTATTGTGCAATTTTTGTCTTCTCGCTTATCTTCTATAACTGTTTCATGTTTAATATATATATTTAACATTATGTTATCAGTTAGTCTTGCATGCTTAATTAAGTAACAAATAACTTAAGTGATCTTAATTGCTTAATATTATGTTATCACCTAGTTTTGCATGCTTAATTAATTAAATAAATAATTGAAGTGATCTTAATTGTTTAATATTAGTTATCACTTAGTTCGCATGTTTAATTAAATAATAAGTAAAAAATGAAGCGACTTTAATTGCTACTTGTAACCCCCACATAAATTGCATGAGATACGATCGAGACCCACATTTGTGGATCTCGAGGGATGCCTCACACCTTCCCCTCGAGGTAATTTGAACTCTTACCCGATCTCTAGTTCGTTGACCTTTAGTTAGAATTAGTTAGGTTAGATAGGTGCCCTAACGCGCCTTAATTCTTTAGGTGACGACTCTTCAATCACCCAAAGCCCAAAAGAGTTGTTAGGTCGTGCACCCAAAATCCATTTTTACGAAAAAATGGGGCGCGACAGAGACATTTGGATGTAGAGTCAACAAGAAGGGTACTTTTTACATGTTAATAATACTGATTCTGATGTTTTAAACTTTCTTAATGATTTGAAGGGTGTTGATTTTGTTGATGTATATGTTGTACATCCCATTAGTATACCTTTAGTTGTTGAGCTCATACTTTTATTGCCTAGCACTAATGTTGATGTGTCCTTGTCTCCGCAAAAATATAATGATGATGTGTCCTCATCCCCACACAAAAATAAGGTTGATCTGTCATCTTCCCCACAAATAGATAGGGTTGACGTGTCTTCATCTGAACCATTTGATGAAAATAAAAATAGGCATTTAAATCAAAATCAATCTCCTTTAGTTGAAGAGCAGTGCCCTAGAGTTGAAGAACAATACTTGACCCTAGAGTTGAAGAACATTTTGATTCTGATTAATTCTATGATATTGATGAAAATATTGATGATTTGAGTGATTTGGATAAGGAGTTGCTTCAAGCTAGGCAGTCTAATATTCAAGAACAAGTTAAAGAGAAGGTTGATAGGATAAATATAGATGAGATAACATAGGTTGATAGAATAAATCTAGATGAGATAACATCTGGTCCCGTAGGTATAGATGCTGGTTTTGAAGACATTTATAAGGAGAAGAAGGGGAGATTTGAAGGCAATTTGGGTGGTGATGACCCTTATTTTGATAGCTCAGATCCTGATAGTAACATTAGTGAAGATGAAGGGGATCATGTTGAGAATGATGAAGTGGTAGATCCAGCATCTAGAAAGGAAAGTACAAAGATCTACTTTGATCCAATTGCTAAAAAGGTTTTATTCCAATTGTATATGGTTTTTTTGAATCACATTGAATTCAGGGAGGCACTGCAAACTTACTCTATTCATAAGGGTGTTAATATTAAGTTGAAACCTAATAAGAAGGAAAGGATAAGGGCAACGTGTAAGAAAAAGGGTTGTCCTTGGCATATTCTTGGAAGTATTGATGGTAACACTGAAAACTTCAGTGTTAAAACATATTTTCCTATCCACAAGTGTTTTAAAAGAACAAGAAACAAACTGTGTACCCCCATTTGGATTAGTAAAAATTACAAGGAGATGATTATGAGTGAGCCTACCATTAAACTACATCAGATTCATCTTTGATACAAAAGCAGTATGGTTTGTATGTTAGTAAGACAAGCTGTAGAAAGGCAAAATTGAGAGTTATGAATGAACATATAGGAGATTTCAGAGAGGAGTTTGCTAGGTTGTATGATTATGCTGAGCAATTAAAGACCACAAATCCTGAAACTACTGTATTCCTTAGGACATCCAAGAACACAATTCCAGGAAAAGAGGTATTTATGATCATCTATATTTGTCTTGGTTCCTTAAAAAGTGGATGAAAAGAAGGGTGTAGAAGGATTATTGATTTAGATGGTGCATTTCTAAAAAATGTATGTAAAGGTGAATGTTTATCTTGCATCTCCAAAGATGAAAATAATCAGATGTACCCTATAGCATGGGCAATAGTTGATAAAGAAACCAAGGACACATGGTCTTGATTTCTCAAGTGCATCAAACATGATTTGGAGTTTACAAAAGGTGAAGGACTAGTAGTGATGTCTGATATGTAGAAGGTATTACTATATTATTTGTTAAATTTATTCTCTAATTTCTGGAGTAACTGATATTTAACATTTTTGTATGTCAAATGTTCTTTGTTTGACAGGGTCTTCATCTTGCACTTATTGATGTATTGCCAAATGCTGAAATTAGATGGTGTGCTAGGCATATATGGGCAAACTAGAAGAAAGACTGAAGGGGTGAAGAAAGGAGAAGAAAATTCTGGCAGGTTTCCAGGGCATCATTTGAGGTACTTTTATAGTCCAAACTTGATGACTTGAGTGAGTTAGGAGAAGGCATTGTAGAAGCTTTGTTAAAGTATAACAAAGAAGCATGGTGTAGGGCATATTTTAAATAACATAGCAAGTGTGATGTGGTTGAGAACAATATGTGTGAAACTTTCAATAGTTGAATTTTAGGTGCTAGGTTCAAATCAATAATCACTATGCTAGAGGAAATAAGAATCAAAGTTATTGAAAGAATGGATCAACTGAGAGAATTTTCAGAAAAATGGATTACTGATGTATCACCAATGGCTATGGATATTCTTAGAAAAAATGCTGAAATTGCATATAATTGTGAGGTAAAGTTTAATGGTGATCTTGGCTTTGAGATTCATGATCCACCATATAAATATGTTGTTGACCTAAAAAATAAAGTATGTAGTTGTAGGTCATGGCAACTAAAAGGAATTCCTTGTGGCCATGCACTTACAACAATTCATTATAAAGATTGGGTTGTTGAGTCATTTGTTGATCACTGGTACAAGAAGGAAACATACCTGAAAGCTTATGATAGGTTTATTCAACCTATGACAAACATGAAGATGTGACTAAAAAGTGATAGACCAGCCATTGAACCATTTGAAATTACTGCCATGTCAGGAAGACTAGGAAAAAATAGGAGAAAAGATAGTGATGAACCAGAAGATGTTTGGAAAGGCTACAAAGAAGGAAAGAAAAATGAAATGTTCTGTGTGTAAGACTTTTGGACATAACAAGAAAGGATGTCCAACTCTGGTAAGTTGTTTTTTAATATGTCTCTGTTACTGAATTTTACTCTTGTTATACTTCTGACTTCAATATATGTTTATAGAAAAATGTTGTTGCCGGAACAAGTGCTGCAACTGTTGAAACAAATATTGCAACTTCAAATGTTGCTGCTGGAACAAGTGTTGCAACTGATGAAAATGCTGCAACTACAGATTTTACAAATGTTGAAATTGGAAGTTAGTCAAGTGTAAATGCAGGTCCAAGTGTAGGTTGCACTCCAAGTGCAGGTCTAAATGCTAGAAGGCCTACAAATGCTTCATCAAGTGGTGTGAGGCCTGCAACTGTCTTGGAATCTGGTGGAAGGGCTACCAATGCTACAACAAGTGATGTGAGACAATTAAGTGCTCAACAATCAACTTCTAGTGCAACTGCCCAAAAAAGAAAGACTAGCACAACTTTGATAGGTGTGCAACTCTTTCATATAAGAGACCAAGACAAAAAAAAAAAAAGCAAAGACAACTGGTTATGGTCTCTTATTTGGATCAGGTGGCAGTGTAACTGAGAGGGTATGCATTTTATTATTTAACCACATTTAATTGATATTACTTCATCTTTAAGTTAAGATTTTAATTGTTCTCTCAGTCTGAAAATACTGATAGGGTGTTACATAATGCTACATTGTCATGTTCAACTCCTACCATTATTGATCTTGGTTACAAACCCAATGGACTAAGGTGGAGGGAAAGAGCTGCAATTACTCAAAGGCAGCTACGAGAGGAGAGTTACAAAAGCACTCAAGGCACACATTAGATTTCACTTTGTTTAGCTTAATCGCTTGATCCCAACTAACTTTATTTTGATTAATGACTTGATCCCAACTGTTTTGGTTCTGTTATTAGGAAGACTTTGTTTTTGTATATAAATGGCGCCTATATGAATTTGTGTTAAGTTGCTATTAGGAAGACTTTGTTTTTCTGTATGAATTTGTGTTTGAATGAAGTTGCTATTCAGATTTCTGAAGCAAATGCAGTCCACTATTAAGGCCAATGGCTTTGTTATTCCATTTCATTATCAAATCACACCTAGTACAAATCAATATATCTTAAAAATAACGGCTAGAAACCAAATAACAACAATCACAATAACAGTGATATTAATACTAGTGTTTAATCCTTGTCTTCCTTGCCTTCCTTGTCTAGCTTGTCTTCCTTGTCTTCCTTGCCCTGAACTCGTTGATGGATTCTTGATGTTGTATTGTTCTTGACATGTTGAATCATTTACATCAGCCCATCGGAAGAATCCACACCCATTACGGGATGAATATTTTTGGCAACCCCAAAACATTCTTCCAGGATTAGTTGGTGTCCTTGATGTCTTTAGTTCAGCATATATTCCACAGTAGCAACATCGAACCGTCATCGTGAAGACCAACAAAATCAAACCAACAAAAATACGATAGAATCACACAAAAAAAGAGATGAGTAGATCGAAGGAAAAAATAAAGGCGTCAAAAATAAAAGAGAAAAAATTTGAAGAGACAAGATCAAGAAAAAGAGGAGAAAAAAGCTCAAATTTGTCCAACAATGGTGTTGAGTGAAAATAAAGAAGAAGAGATGGCCTTTAAAGGTCAAAATTTGACCGTTAGTGTCTTTTTAAGGCGTCTCACGCTCTTGCTTTGTGTGTATCACACACTCCATGTGGAGTCTCTCCACATAGGATGCCACATCAAAAAAAAAGTATTTAAAATGTTGGGTTTGGATGGTTCAGGGGTCTAGATGACAAAAGGCAAAGTAGAAGGGTTCACAATACAAATAGATACAAGTACAAGGGTCTACAAGACAATTCCGCCTTTTTTTAACTCTAAAACACAAATTTTTTTGTCTCTGTGAAAATAAAGTAATGTGTTTTAAAGTGGGACCCACATGTATTAACTACTCTATTTAGTAGAGGGAAAAAGGAAGAAAAAGAATGCCTACCTGCTTGAAAAATTGGGCCAATTTTTGCGGCTAAAAAAGAAAAATGTAAGGACATTTTTTATGTCCAGTACAAAGGAAGTGCAATTATATAACTGCCAAGTACAACATATTTCAAGCATAATATTAAGAAAATATTAAGAAAATGTCCATATTACCCCTGGCTAGGGAAGCAAGCATGTTGACGAACAACTGCTTCCCTAGCCTCTTCTATATAGTAGTAATATAAATCATTACGAATAGTCTTGATAATTAGTCCAATTATAATTGAAGGGGTTAAACTTTCATAAATCTATTCGTATTCTAAAATATTTATATGACATAATAATTAATGTCAAATTAAAGAGACCTTGTTTTATCTCTGAGAAACTTTATCATAATAAGATCAAAAACAAGAGTAACATAAAAGCAAAAAATATGGAAGATGTCCAAACTCATTGGTAAAAGGTAATGAAGTAATTGTTACTCCATTATACTTGTTAAAACGATTGGTGACTAACAAGGTTCGCTTTTTAGGTCAGCTCAGTTCTTTTATACATCAGTCCAATGTACTCGGCTCATCTCATGGAGTGAAAAAACAAAATGTAGTTATTCATGCTCTCCACGTCGACGTATTCCCCTCTCTCGATTGGGTGCATGACACATGTCCTTTGAGACATCTCTGTTCTAATAAGAAGTTATTTAATGACTTAGATGAGTTAACTGAGACGACGTGGTTATGAATAAAGAATATTCTTGCTTAAATTAATTTCTGAAAAAAGTAGTGTCTTCGACAATGTTCTTACTTCCTTCCTAAGAACTTAGTTTTTGGAGCACTTTTCAACAAAGCAAGCATTAAATTTGTTTTTGAAGCTGATAAATGATTATTTCATGCGGACACAATTTTTTTTGGAAAAAAATTACTAGTGTATGCTTATTTGGACAGAACATTATTCAATAAATTATCAATAATGCAAATATTTTTAATTCTACTATATTGCTGAGTCTGTTAATTAACTTATGGCATACTAAACTAGGTTAGGTTAACAATATTACTTTTATTAAAAGACTTAAAAATTGAAAATAAAATGTGTCGAGAAATCTTTCAAACCTATTAGTACTAGTAAAGAGACCTAATTGATTGAACAAAATTCAAACTTAACATATTTCAAAAATACCATTAGTAAAGATGGAAAATAGTATTATATTACTTTTGTTGATTATATTTTCTAGCTAATTACACTAAAATATATCTTCTTAAGTGTAGAGATGCTAAAAAAATATTTTTAAATTCAAATCAAAGGTGAAAAATCAATTAGAAGGTGGTAATTAATGCTAGACTCAGATGGTTGTTAAATTTTATTTTTTTGTAAAGTATCATATTTATTGTATTATACTATATTATTTTGAAAAATATAATATTTAAACACATTGTATTATTTTTATTATTACATAATATCGAATATCAGTAATTTGAAGAATAAACTTAATGTATTATAAAAAAAAGATATAGATAAAGTTATTATAAAAATGTTATAGGATAAAGAAGAAAATAAAGTTATTGTTATGAAACTATATAAAATATTGAGAAGAAAGTAGGGAGAAGAGAGAAGACTTCTTATTCTTCTTAAATGATAATTAGGGATCCACATATCTGATTTATAATAAAGGAAAACCCCTTTATTTATAGGGGAAACCTAACTTGGTCCCCAAGTAGGATTCCTAACCATATTCTAAAAGGACTCCACATTATTAAACATTCACTATAATACAAATATGTTTATAGCACTCCCCCTTGAATGTGGGTAAATTATGTGCCTCGTTAAACCTTACTAGATAAAATCCAGTGGGAAAAAAATCTAGTGAAGGAAAAAGAGAACACATATCTAATAATTTGCATTATGTATGCCTCATTAAAAACCTTATAAGAAAAACCCAATGAGACAAAAACCTTGTGAGGAAAAAAGAGTACATCGTGTATTAACTTCTCCTAATGTGAACATCAGTCAAAAACTTGAATCTTCTCATTCTAAGCTTGTGCACCATCTTCTCAAAAGTTGTAGTTGGTAGAGATTTGGCGAATAGGTCAACCTAGTATTACTTGAACAAATCTGTTGCATGTTGATATTACCATTCTTGGGAGCTCATGTGTGTAGAAAAACTTTATATGCTTCCTTCTATCTCCTTTTATGAATTCTCCTTTCAGGGCCAAATAATTCTGCAAGCTCCTCATTTTAACTTCTTTAAGCAAATATTCTATTGCCTTTTGAAACTCTTCAAGAGTTTCAATTCAAGTCATCAACTTGCATAACAATACAAAAGATTCTTGATTGCTTTAATCTATATATGAGGATTATAAACAAGTTTTCCAAAAACTTGTACATACTTTAGATTTTGAATCCTTCAGAAATTTTCATATTGATTTTGTCAAGTGATTGACAACATTCAATATTAAATGTATGACATCTTCTAGTGTCTAGACTGCAAGTCAAATAAGCTTTACGCTTACCAAGATGCATCATTCCACTTTTCACTTGATAATTATTTCTACACCAACATGCTTTAATAGATGAAGAATTTGTATCATCATAATCTTTTACAATATTTTGCGCTATTGTATCAAAGATATCGTCAACGATATATCATTTTGTATTGATTCACAATACGACATAACTTATTGAGATCTCATCACTTCATTATTTTCAGGTACGTACCCCTCTCATGAGGTTTCATGAAGTGTTATGTAGTAAGATCTTCAAGAGCACATTGCCTCCTTATTACGATCATTTTGATTCTTTGATCCTCCCCCTTTTTCAAGGATAATTTTATTTAGAATCGATTAGTCTATCATGCTCCATGCATGTCGTAGACTCTTATCCTCTAGAAACATTCAATAGGGGCATTTACAACTCTTGTGTTGCTTCTTATCTCCCCCTTATGTTAGACAAACTAACATCTATACCAATCTATTTTGGAGAATTAATCTTTGTGCATCATAGTATATTCATTAATCATTTATTGCACATAAAAAATTATCAGATGAAAAATATTGATCCCTAACCATAAGTCAATTAGTAGAAAAATTGATCATAATTTATTGGTCAGATGCGTACAATTACTTTTTTATGCAATATCGTATTTCAGATCAACACATGAAGCTTTATTTTCATAAGCAATGATTTCACTATCTGAGACATTTAATGTCACATCATCTTGAATATTTATCAATATTATCAAGATGAATGATCTTGATTTCATATCTGAAAGTTGTGCTCTTAACTCAATTATCTTGCACACTCAATTTTGTAAATGTCAACTACAAGTTGACAACAAACACACATGTGATTATCTTATAAATGCATCTCTTTATCATATCACATGATAGGTGAACGGACCCATGTTCACCTTTTATACTTTTCAAAATTTAGGGATTTAGACCTAAAATAGTTGATCCAATCAACTTATCATGAGAACAAGCAACAAAAAGAATTCTTGAAGAATCTTTTGGTTCTTCAGTGTATATCTAATAAGTAAACTCCAAGTTTACCATGATATGTGTCTTTTGCTTTTAGTAAATTTCTGATTTACTATCATATGAACAAAATTTAAATTTATTACTCCGAGAGTAATTTTCAGATTTATTTCTTCTCAATTACTCTACCCTTTAGGTGAGTCGTGATCCCATCATTGAATGAACTGTCTGAATAAAATTGTACCTGTAATCGTATTATTTGTGCCAACATTTTTGCAAACAGCAAGTTACGAGATAACAATATGCACACATGAGATCATCTAGAAGAAACATCTATTAGGACCATTAAGTATCTAAACAACCCACTAACTGGGTGAATAGGTCCACAAATATCCTCATGAATGGAACACAATCATCTAAGCATATCAAATTATAACAGTTGTAGTACCTCATTCCACATTCATGTGCATTATTCAATGACTTGTCTTCTTTCAGATATATTCATGTGCATTATTCAATCACTTGTCTTCTTTCAGACATATTATGCACTGCTATAACATTCACTTTAGGGAATGAAGCGGTTTCAATGGAATATGTTTCATGACTATTTTTCTATCAAAAGCACACTATTTTCTTTAATGGTCAATATATTATCAATATAGTGCATTGGTACTTAGATCCAATGTCTTATCCATATAAAACTGTATTAGGCCATAAATTAATGGGACTTGAATCCAACATTTTTTTTATCACTATAGTCACCGAAACTTTTAATTTGATGTCATATCATCTTGGTGCAATTGGACATGAATCCATCGTCTTACCCACAATTAATGACATATTATGCCAAATACATCAAGATTCACCATCGAGCCTTTAAAAATATCACCACTTCCAATTGCTAACAAATTTAGTTACAACAGATCATATATAAAATACATATAATCAACATTACAGCAATAAATGTAGTCAAATAAAACATGTACCTTTTATCACCGAATTTACCTGTATTGGTCAAATCTATCATTTGCCACCTTCTTTTGTTGTTTTCACGTCATATTGGAGTTGGAGCCAAAGCTATGTTCTCGTACTTCTTAATTTAAAGAAGCACTACATAATTCTCCCGTTCCAAATAGTCCAAATCCTCTCGGATATTATTTTCTTTCACAAAGAAGTTTTACTATTTCGTTTTCACTTGATTTCGAATAGGCTACTATCTACGGCTTAAAGACTCGTGATGATAACGTGTTATGAAACTATATACAATATTGAGAAGAAAGTAGGGAGAAGAGAGAAGACTTCTTATTCTTCTTGAATGGTATTTAGGTATTTATAGGGGAAACCTAACTTGGTCCCCAAGTAGGATTCCTAACCATATCCTAAAACGACTCCACATAATTAGACATTCACTATAATACAAATATGTTTATAACAGTTATCAAGTAATAAGTAAAGGTAAAATGAAAGGGAAAATAACCACGACCACATGCACCAAGCAGGTCGTTACATAAACTGAGACTTTTCATTGTTACATAATGACAAATTTAGCGATATAATACAATAAAATTTAAGCTTATGTTTAGACATATAATTTAAGATCATGATTTTAAATTTCTAAATTTTGCAAAAGGCATCAATTAAGTTTTTAATGTAACAAATAAAATAAGCATTGTATTAATATAACAATACAATACGTAATAACCATTCAAACAAGTCGTTAGTTTCTCTGTATGTTGTAGTTCTAGAGTCCAAAGAACTAGTTTGTATATATTTCTATACTTGGTTGAATACAATTTTCAATTTCACCCAAAAAAAGAAAAACTTAAACATGTCAATTCTAGCGACTTAATCTTAGCCATTAATTGGTAAGGTAGACGGTGAATGTTTTGGGAAATGTTTTATTGATAGATTCATATTAAATTTGAAATAATCTTTAAATTTATGATTAATTGATAAAGTCAAATTATTGGTTAATAAAATTGGATTAATATTCAAGTCAAAATTATATGACTTAAATAAAGTCCAAATTACGTTTGGGTCAATCCATTAATAAGTTAACAAGACGAGCCAAACTCTTGCTCTTCAATTCCAAAGTCCTCTAAAATTACTTGGACCAAAATACCCCTAAATTCCTAGTTCAAGCATATATAAAGGAGTCTTCATAAGACTAGAAAGACATATAAATATATAGAGAATCTTTGTTCTTCAGTGGTGATATGCGAGTCTTCTGCATACAAAGAAGTCTTTATCTCCAAGTGTTGAGCCGTAAGTATCTCATCAAATCAAGATCAAAGTAAATTAAAACTCTTGAGTTGATAACTGTGAAGACAAGAATCAGGGGATTACATCTATTTTCTTAGATTTCATAAAGATTGTAACCTTTGCACATATCATTCAAATATAAATACTGTTGTTTGCTTGCTATTTTCATTCTTGATTGTTGTTTTTCATAAACGAAATTTAGTCGCATATAAGTAAATTTCGTTATTTCATGGACTAATATTCATGAAATTGTTTCGTAAGAAGTTAAGAAAATGATAATCAACTCAATTATTACAAATTAAACTACATTCACAATGTAAAAAACATATCATTCAAACCAAGTAACAATCCTCACTAATCATTAGAAAAAGAGATTCACTTGAAAAAGAGCTGAAATTATCTGAACGGATCGATTCTCCCAACACAATAAAACATAAGAGATATATGAATATTGTTCATGAAACTATCTATCTACCCTCCCTTTCTAACAGTTGTAATTAGAACTCATTCCAAGTGTCAATAGGTCCTGGCAAACACCAATGAATACAATCATTATAAAGTGTTCCAACCTTATTCAAGTGACCATATTTATTAGGATGACCATCTGGTCTCAACAACATAGGTTGTGTTACATCTAACAACCTAAATTTCAAACCATTTTGTCTCCCTTCTTTTTGAGCAATCTCAAGTTCTTGCAATTGAATCTTGTAAAACTCCAAGTTAGAATCCTCTAATACCTTCTCATTCCTCTTAAATGGCATTGTCCTTCTACAATATCCCCCTTCTTCCCAAGTTCCATTCTCAAAATGGGGCAGTGAATACGTCCTTAAAAATGTCACACCCTTATAGTTTTTGAGGTTGTTAATGGCACGAAAAACCGTTCAAAATGCCATTCGATAACTGAAATATGAATTTGTCAAACGACTAACGTTTGATTGGAGACAGTCTTGACAACTAACAAGGCTATGGTTTAAGTAAAACATGGATGGATGAAAGAACCAGTGACTAGCAGAAATGATCACATAATCGAAATTTTGAATTATTCGTCTATTTCATCGAGATATATATAAACAATTTTTCGACTCTTACTAAATTGGGTGACCAAAATATGGACATGTTGAATTTGTATTCTTTGTATTCGTAACCATTGATATCGTCTATTGTAATAGGATTTGCAACCTAAAAGAAAAATTATATCAAATATATGTGCAAATATTCCAAGGTTATAGAATATGTACTACAAAGTCAACATCAATCAATGGTAAGGTCTATCTTAGAAGAGCTCGTCTTATTTTATTAGACATTTTGATATTAATTAACCAAATCTATAAGAAATTATAACAGCAAATCCAAAAAAAAAAAAAAAAAAAATCAATAATATCAACTTGTGATTAAAATAAAGTAGATTTGAAGCAATCATAATCTTGATTAACTAAAGAACGTAAACGTCTCTTCCCTAAACTTCTTCATTATTAATTAATGTTTCTTGATCTAAGATGGGAAGAAGCATAAACTATTGCCTTTTTTTCAACTCTCAAGAAGAATTAAATATTCAAAATTCGAATCAACTTAGTTTTCTAGGATTTAATTAAATTATGTACACTCGGAGTGTAAATTATGATCATCATTATACCATAAGTTTAATTTATTAACCAGCTATACCAGATTATTATTCTATTTTTCAAGTTATCATATCAATTTTATTATGAAAATTTACTTGTTCTTGTAAGTCGATTTAAGATGAACTATCTGCTATAACATATTCAAATACACCTATAAATATACAAATTCTTTACATTGACGATATATATATTATAAATTCAATTAAGGAAAAACAGACAATTGGGCTTTTTAATACAAAGGTTAATAAAATACCAAAATCATCACGAACATAACAAAATGTAAAGTTGAAACAAGAAAGAAAGTGTATTGAGTTAGATCTAGTCTAGTACCCCCTCTAGTTTGTCTCAAAATTATTATTAAAAATAGTTATCTCAATTTTTTTGTTATTTTAGAAGTTTAAAACAAAACTAATCATTTATCCTTAAATAGCAATTTATCTTAAAGACTACAAACATCTTAATAATGAAAACAACAACACATAAACAAGGTAAATATTCAATGAAAAGAGCCTTAAGACTAGTGTAGTAATTTTGTTCTGAATGTGTAAAAGAAAAATATGACAAATATAATTTGAATGAGAAATGAGAAGTTACCTTAGACAATAGGCATATCAATGATTGCATATGATTTCTTGCAACTGAATCTCCAACAAAAGCCATTGATTTTCCCCTAACAATTTCAAGAAATTGATGTGCATCAAATATTGGTAGCTCACATCCATCAGGTTTCCATTTCCACTTCAAGAAATCAGTATCAGGCCTACCATATTTCATACAATTTTGATGTTCTTGAATTGCAAAACATGTCATATTTGTATAATATGGAGCTTCTTGATTTTCTACCCATTCCACTGAAAATAAATCGCAATAATGTTTTTCAGTACTACTATATGATACTTGTGACACCAATCTTTATAAGAGTTTTTTCTCAGAATTATAATAAGGATAGTAAATTGGGAGAGTTATTATTGTAAATAGGAAGGCAAGGCCAACAAGATTAGCAATATTTTTTTTGCATTTGTGGTCTCATCATGAAAAGTGAAAACTATAGTGCTTATACAACTTCACGGAAAGCCTTTCATATATATATAGAGAGAGATGTAGTAAGTGAAGAAACATTATTACAATTAACTTAGCTCTCATCATATTTATTTGTTAACTTTGAACTTTGCACGTCCTTTAAAAATAATAATTAATATGATTATTTTAGGAATAAGAGTATATATATATTAATTGATGAATAGTTTCAGCTCTTGAAAAATAATTTGAGGAATAATTAGTTATTAATATAATGTCTAGGGTAAAACATGAAAAAAATAATTATTGATATATTAGAAGTGAATGGAAGAAGTAATTTGTTTGGCATATTTAGACATTTGCACACAGATTAAGAAAAAATTAAAATTAATTAAAATTTATAATCTTTAACCTTCCATAATATTTGTATAGGTATAAAAGTTTCTTACTAATATGAAATATTGTAAGTTTTGTTGTAAATAATCTTATTTAATTGTATATGTTTATAACTCCTAGGTATAATTCCCACCATTATATAATAATACCTCAAAATAACTTTAGTCTGTCTAAATTAAAATTATGGATTTTGAGGGAGAGGATGGTGGATGAAGATGACCATGGTGCTGGATGGTGTATTCTCAAAATATAAAGTACATGTATAATTAATCAATGTATAATTGGCGTATTTCATTTCATACAATGACTATAGATCAATTATACATAGTATTCATTGAGATTTACCTTGACCATACACAATAAACTTAGCTTAGTGTATAAGTAGTATGTTCCAATGGAGAATATTTAGTTGGTTCCAAAGATATTGTATCGTCTTGCATCTCATTGGACTAAAGTCCAATTTTTCGCATATTTGAATCAACCTCATCATTTATCCGTGAAGAAAGGGAAACTAAAACGTGGTGAAAAGGAGCTTATATACGGCTGTTATACATTGATATACAACAGGTCAAGAATGGGCCAAAGATCATGAATTTTAGCAGATCTGCAAGTGGGCCAAAATCTGGACTCAAACCCAAACTCTCGGACAGTAGCAGTTTTGGGCAAGAAGCCCAAGTTCATTTCTCTATTTAATTGTTTGTTCTATTATAATTTGTTTATTCTGAACTTACACTAACACTTTATCTTATAAATGTAGTCAAATTCTCTAAAGATGAACCAATTTCTTTTATGTTGATTTACTTTACAATGATTTTATTTATCAACTCTTGTTCTCTTTTCATTTCTTAATCAACATTTTGGTGAAGTCTTATTTATTCGTGATTTATCAAGTTGTTTTAAGTTGCTCTTTTCCCAAATGATCAACGGCATGTTAACGGATGTTTTAAGTGTTAACACCTTCTTTAAATGCAAATGAGTATCACTTACCATAATCTTTGAATTTTTTAAAGATTTATCTGTTTGAATCTTAAATATGAAAATACTTAAACATTTCAAAAGTGGGGTTTTTCCCAAGTAAAAAGAAAGTAAAATCACAACAAAACAATAACATTAATCCTAAACAATAATTATAAAAATAAAAGAAAAGGTTCTCCTTCAAAAAATGTCCAACACATTAAAACATAAAGAGATGAACTATTATTGCTCATGCAAAATATGTATGTGCTACCTCCCTTTTCCCTTTTCAACGGTTGTAGAAATAAATCATTCCAAACATCAATAGGTCCTGGCAAACACCAATGAACACAATCATTAGGCATTACAATTTTTGGTATTGGCATGTGACCATATTTACTAGGATGACCATCTGGTCTCAACAACATTGCTTGTGTTACATCTAACAACTTAAATTTTAAACCTTTTTGTCTCCCTTCTTTTTGAGCAATCTCAAATTCTTGCAATTGAATCTTGTAAAACTCCAAGTTAGCATCCTCCAACACCTTCTCATTCCTCCTAAAGGGCATTGTCCTTGGACAATCTCCCCCTTGTTCCCAAGTCCCATTCTCAAAATGACCCGGTGAATACGTCCTCAAAAATGTCACACCCTTATAATTTTTGAGGTTGTTAATGGCACGAAAAGTCATTTGAAATGCCATTCGATAACTGAAAGATGATTTCAAATGGGTAATGTTGGGTTCGATACAGTCTACACAACCAACGAGGCGATGATTTAAATAAAGCATGGCTGGACGGAAGAACCAGGTGCCTGATCACCCAAGATTCATGAGGTTCATCCAAATATAAATCCACATGGAATCTCTTTGTTCTTACTAAATTGGGTGACCAAAATAAGGACATGTTAAAGTTGTACTCTTTGTATTCACAATCATTGATTTCTTCAGTTGTAATAGGATTCACAACCTTGAACAAGAGTCTAATTAACTTTTAAATAAGAGATTAATTCAGTAATATCGTCAATCATCATGGCATATAATCATTTAAGGCAAAAATGACAAATATAACCCTGAACTATCGTAGATGGTATGCAGATACCCTCCGTCATACTTTTGGGATATTGGTGCCCCTGCCGTCCAGAAACAAGAGCATACATGCCCTTCACAATAACGGAAGACTAAATAGGGACACGTGACGCAATCTTATCCATCGATCCGATATTTAATAAATGTCGGGTTGGTGGATAAAATTATGACACATGTATGTCCGTTAGTATAAAGGGTATATATACTCTAATTTTTGGATAACAGAGGCACCAATGTCCTAAAAGTATGACGAAGGGTATCTGCATGCCATTTACGATAGTTCGGGATATATTTATCCTTATTCCCATCATTTAATAGAGAATTATTACTTTTAAACTTTTTCATTATTTATTACTAATATTAAAAGTAATACAATATTGATAGGGTTATAACAACAGCAAAGGAACTAATGGGATATATCAGGTTAATTAAGGTCATTCTTGCAAGAGCTCTTCTTCTTTTATTAGACATTTTAAATGATTATATATAACCAAATCTATAAGAAATTCTAACCAATTAACTGCATATCCATTTTATTTTTTCAATAATATTTAGGAACATGTATAATAATTAAGGTACTGAATCAGTTTGTGATTAAAATAAAGTTGAAACTAATTAGACTTGAAGCAACCATAACCTTGATTAACTAAAGAACGCACGTACCTTCCCTAAACTTCTTCATTATTAATGTTTCTTGATCTAAGATGGGAAGAAGCATAAACTATTGCTTTTTTCTCCAACTCTCAAGAAGAAACATTCAAAATTCGAATCAGCATAACATTTTAGGATTTAAATTATATATAAACTGACTACGATCAAAGTCGTGATTACTTCAACAACAAAAAAAAGGACGACCCCTATTCAAATTAAAAGAAGCACCTCATCTGACTTACGAAGAAGTTCAAGAGTATAAAATAGGTTCATCATTACGCCAACATTCAATTTAATAACCAGCTATAATTAAGGTGGGCATGGTACGACAACTTTTTAAGAAATGCTAAATTATATCATATTTACCTCTTACATAGGTAGAACTATTCATAACAAAATATAAGGAATATATTATGTAATATAGCTATAGTTTCAATTATTTTAATTTGTGGCTATTGTTTCGCGAAATTTTGCTATTCGGTTTTCTAATTATATAAATCCAGAATTTGTATAATTTGGTTGCTGATTGTATGAATCCAAAATTTGTATAATTCGGTTCTTGGTTGTGTAAATCCAAAATTTGTATATACTTACCCTAACTATTTATATACGATTTATGAAAAAATCACAATAAATATATACAAACGGAGTTCTGAAAAATTCCTAAATGTATAAATACTGAATTTGTATATACTTACCTTGTTTTTACATTGACAAGCGAAATATACGAACCACAACCTCCATACTAAATAAAACTATAGTTATAGAGCGTAATCACCAAAACTATAGTTATATAGATTTATTATATTTATTATTTTTGCTATTTCTGAAATTTTCTCAAAAATAAAGGGTAAACTAAAGTTCAAATTATATTTAATGAAATTAAGAAGAGTTTTAGTACGACAGGTAATTTTCTATTAGAAGTAAGATTTTTAATAACTTGAAAAATAAGATGAATTACATGCTATATCATAATCAAATGTACCTATAAATGCATAATCCTTTTCCTTTTCCCTGTGCTGAGGCAGCACCAACAAATCAATCCATCGAAGTTCCTATTGACAAACATAAAAATATAGGGATGCCCTTGATGATTCGGATCATCTCAATCAATTGATTGGGAAGAGATTACTTATGAGCAAAAGGGGAGGACAAAGTCGCAGGAGATTTGATATTTGTCATTTTAGAAGTTTATTGTTCTTAAAGACACAATCACCCTAATTGTGAAAAAGAATGACACATAAGTAGAATACTTGATATTTTCTTTAGAGGAGTGTAAAAGAGAAAAACTGAAAAACACAATAAATAATTTGTGATGAATGGAATATAGCTAGTAATTAAAGAAATAAGAATATAGTACCTTGGACAAGAGACATATCAATGATTGCATGTGATTTCTAGCAACAGAATCTCCAACAAAGGCCATTGATTTTCCTCTAACAATTTCAAGAAATTGATGTGCATCAAATATTGGTAGTTCACATCCATCTGTTTCCATTTCCACTTGAAAAAATCAGTATCAGGCCTACCATATTTCATGCAATTTTGATATTCATAAATTTCATTACATGACATGTTTGTATAATATGGCCCTTCTGGATTTGGTATCCATTCTCCTAAAGATAAGTCACAATAATCTTCTATATTATTATTATTATTATTATAATAATTAATTTCTGAGACTTTCTTCTCAAAATAAGGATAGTAAAGGGTGATGATGATTGTAAACAAGAAGAAGGTAAGGCCAACAAGAATAACAATTTTGGTAAAACTTTTACTTTGGGTTTGTGGTCTCATGATGAAAGCTATAGTACTTAAAACATCAAGGAATACTTCCATTATATATAAAGAGATGTAGTGAGTGAAGAAACATTAATTTATACCACTCTCGTCTCAATATAAGTGTTATCTTAGCAATTAAAAAATATTGTTTCATAATAAGTGTCACTTCAAAAATTCACTATACTCTTATACTCCATCTTTATATATAATAGTGTTCCAACTTTCTAGAGACATTTGTTAAATAGGTCAGTTTAGTATTTATTAATTTCTTAATAGACGTGATTTTTGCTAAGATGACACATATTTTTAATGTACACAGATTTTATTTTTTATCTTTACAAGATAGAAAATTTCCAATAGATTCTCGACCCAAAAGAAATATATGTGACATAGGAAAATAAGAAAGAAAGCAAATGTACAAAATTAGTATTGTTGCAACAAATAATATTAAAACAGAACTAGTGTATAACATATCATTATGCATTCATTTCTATATCCCAAGGTCAAAACTCAAAAGACACTCTAAAAGAGAGAATTTTTTTTTTTTTTAGTAAAATGGCAAATGAACTGAGGAACTTCTTTTAAAAAAATATTATTTGTAATATCACATATTTTTCCCTTTATTTTAGGGTAATTTCCCCTTTCTATACAAAAACAATCAAAATTACTCTTGACAACTCTGAATAATAACTAAAATAAAAAAACACAAACCAAAAAATAGATTATTATGTTTTCACTATCAATTTTTCCCTTCTTGTAGGGAAATTACCCCCTTTCTGTGAATAATAATTATAAAAAAAAAAAAAAAGGGTTTTCCTTTGGAAAAATGGCAAATAAAAAAGATAATAAAATACGATTATCTATGACTTTCCTCCCTTTTCAGGAGTTCAAGTAAGAAATCATTCCACACATCAATTGGGCCTGGCAAACACCAATGGACACAATCATTTGAAAATGTAACATTTGGTTTGGGCCAATGTCCATATTTACTAGGATGACCATCTGCTCTCAACAACATTGCTTGTGTTGCATCAAATAGCCTAAATTTCAAATTTCTCATTTTTCCTTGTTTTTGAGCAATTGTAAGTTCTTGCAATTGAATCTTGTAAAACTCCAAGCTATAATCATCCAATACCTTTTCGTTCCTCTTAAATGGGGTCGTCCGAACACAATCTCCTCCTTTATCCCAAACCCCGTCTTCAAAATGAGACGGGGCAAATGTCCTCAGAAACGTCACACCCTTATAATTTTTTAGGCTGTTAATGGTCTGAAATGCTGTGTGAAAAGCCTTTTGGTAGCTGAAAAATGATGTCATTTGGGTAACATTGGGTTGCGAGCAGAAAAGGCAGCCAACAAGGGTGTGGTTTAAGTAGAACATAGTTGGACGGGAAAACCAATGGCCAGATGAGATGATTACATAATCGAAATCTTGAATTTTGCTGTTCCAAGATTCATCAAGTTCATCTAGATATAAATTAAAAGGTTGATATATGTTATTGGGCTCGGTTTTATTTGCTTTTACCAAATAAGGTGCCCAAAATATGGACATGTTGAAGTTGTAATCTCTGTATTCCCAACGTCTATTTTCTTGGTCTGTCGAGTTTGAAACATCTATGGGGTATACAACCTGAAATAAAAAATTACAACATAGTATTTAATGAATTTTATGAATTATTATGATAAGGGCGGAGAAACAACATTCTTGGAAAAGCAATATACGACAACATTTACTTAGTGAAATTTCACTAAATGAGGTCTGGAGAGGGTAGAGTCTATGCAGACCTTATCACTTCCTCGAGAGGAGGTAGAGAGACTGTTTTTGAAAGACCCTCGGCTCAAGTGCATCAAATTCAAGTAAAAAAAAAAAAGAAAACAATGAAGAAAGCATCACCGCTAATAAGAAAACCAATGTAAAGTCTACAAGAAAGAAAGAAACAATAACAACAGAAAAATAGTGTGATAATCGAAATACAATACACAACATAAGACAAGAACTATAAAGGTACGATTAGTATTACGACAAGCACTAACATGCCTACACCTACCCACAGCAGGACAACACCAAGCAATATACTACCACTAAATTGAATATAATTTTGTAACATATGTAATACTCCTATAATATAGACAAATCAAAAGGACCACTTTATTATGTATCACAAGTAGAGTTGTCAATACATATCAAAATCATAATCGAATATATAGCTAGCACTTAGCAGTGGGCAATTAGTTGATTTGGACATCGACCCTCCCTTTACTCTTACCACAACTAATGTAGTTATCAATATGATTAAAAATGGGGTATTTTTTGTGTTCCAAATTTTTTGATATGTCATTGTTTTGATAATTATAGTAAATTGAAACCTAACCATTTTCTTGTATCCAATGTTAGTATCGTGCATTCGGGGAGTTCAACTCTTGGCGTGTAGGTAGTTAGGTCTTAGTCTCACGTTGGTTCAAAATGTGAACGATTGTCTCCTTAATTATATGATTTTGGACAATATTCATATTTTACGCGATAACCTATTTATAAATTTGAATTAAGCGCAAGGTCCACTTTATTGGAAGTGACAAACTAAATGTGCATTTTTAGTAAGATGTCGTATTAGACAGACATCTTACTAAAAATATTTATCTCATATTACTTTATCACTTATTAAATTAGGATATAACTAATCAAAAAAATTTCATTTACCCCTATAATTAATATGACCATTGAAAGTTTAGATAAATTTTGAAGATCTAAGAATTTCTTTTTTAAAGAAGCTAATTAATATGAATTAAGGGCAATATAGTAAAGTTAATCAATCTATTAATGATTTCTTAATCAATGTGTAAAATAGAAAGGAGTAGTCATAAACAAAAAAAATTATTCAAAATCTGACGTCAGCATAGACTTTTTATAATCCTAAAGAACAATCATGTTGTTGTTTTTTCTTTCATGATTGAATTACTAGTTTTTGATTTATTAATCCAAAACACATTTTTTTAGGATAAATAAATGAGAAGTCAACCAAATTTGAATGTAGAGGTGACTTTCTAATTATCTAGACTATTATAAGTATATTTAATTACAAGATCCAATCATGTGAATATTAAATTTAGATCTAATTAACATGAATAAGGATATAATCAAACCCTTATTACATGTGGAAACTGAAATTATGTCAAAAAAATTTAAAGTCAGCGAAGAACAGTAATTAAGAGATTAATACACTCCAAAAACACGTGGAATTGATTAAAAGAAAAAAATTCAAAGGTCAGACAATAAATATGGAAAAATTCTTAAATTTGGAAACTCCCCGTGAGTGGCGTTTGATTTTCACTATTTTTTTTTTAAATGCTAATATATACTTAAAAGTAGATTGTAAATTTCTAATCTTAACATTTCATGACTATTAATGTTTCCGGCAAATTTGCGATGGAAATCTCATCGAAATTTATATTTTTTGAGTAGCTCATAATTAAGAAATAATTAAGAATATGGCAGAGTTGAGAATTCTAATAACAATGATGCAAAAAATGCAAAATTGTTATACTTAGCTAGAATACGTGATCTAAATTAATGTGTACAACTTTTGTCACTACACCATTAACTTTCTTGTACTCCTTATGCCCCCATTAGTCGGTTTCAAAAAAAAAAAAATAGTAGATTTTTATATTTAAAAATAGTTTGACTTTAATATTCATATTTACACTTAAATATATAATAACATAAATGTATAAAAATCATTTGACTGCAAATTTTAAAAACAAATTTTTTCTTAAATTTAGTGTTAAGCAGTACCACATTAATTGAGAAAAAATGAGTATATATTTTGATGAGAATTCAACAATTCATATTATATAGATTTTTACTTACACCCTACTTTTGCAATATACTTTTTAAGTAAAAGAAAATTCAATATTTGACCCCTTTTGCCTCAACTCCACCACTGATTAAAGATCAAATAAAATGTTTTAACATTAAAAAAATACTATATATATTAGACCAAACTAAATAGAGGGAATTGATCAGCCGGCCTCCTTTTTTTTTTTTTTCTAGGTGTGATATTAGAGTCCGATTAAATTTGGATTCGAGTCGAAAAATTCTAACAAAGGCGATTCTATATCCAAAGAGACTCGAACCCGAGATATCTAATTAAGTATGAAGAATAAGTTAAGACTCCACAATCCTTATTAGTAACCGGCCTCCCTTACCTACCCCATCCCACCCCACACACAAAAAAAATAAAAATACTCTACATGACAAAAAGATATTATTGATGAGAAATTACCTTAGACAATAGGCATATCAATGACTGCATATGATTTCTTGCAACTGAATCTCCAACAAAGGCCAATGATTTTCCCCTAACAAGTTCAAGAAATTGATGTGCATCAAATATAGGCAGCTCACATCCATCAGGTTTCCATTTCCACTTCAAGAAATCAGTATCAGGCCTACCATATTTCATGCAATTTTGATGTTCTTGAATTGTAAAACATGTCATATTTGTATAATATGGAGCTTCTTGATTTTCTACCCATTCCCCCGAAAATAAATCACATTTTTCATCAGTACTATTAATAATCCTTGCTTCTTGAGGCGCCACGGAGACATGATCATCACTTTTGGTCATGTTAATTTGTTGTGTTGTACTAGTACTACTACTACTATTGTTGGATTGGTGTTGTGAGTTAGAATCTGGAAGTGGTACCAATGAAGAAGAAGAAAGAACTTGTGAGAGTTTTTTAGGGTGCATAGAAGGATAGTATATAGGGATGAGAGTGAACAAGATGGCGAGGGCGACGAAGGGGGCAATTTTCGTAGCATTTTTCTTTCTTGTTTGTAGTTTACCTAATGAATGATCAAGATCTTGAAAATTCATGGAGAAAGAAAGAGAGAAAGAGTGAGGGAGAGAAGGAAGAAGAAGAAGAAAAGGAGATGTGGACTTGTGAAAGAAGAAAAAAGGAACTTTTAAAAGTTGCAAATATGTAAATTCAATAAACAAATTATGGCCATGTGTAAGATTAGACTTAAGTAAGACATGAGGAAATTCGTATAGCCGTCCTTCCTCTAATTTTGAAAATTACAGTTCAATGTATTTGGATGCTCTCATTTATAAAAGGGAAAATAACACTTCTTTCCTATCAGCGACTTCCGACCCTTTTGTTCGAAATTTCTTCGTTTGTACCCGAAAAAGGAAAACTATTTACAAATGGCTATCTCTTATTTTCGAACCCTTATTTTTTAATATTAATGTGCGTTGACTATTTGATACCATCGAAGTATATCTATACTTTGATGGCATCAAAGAGGAAGAAGCAGTTCTTTGGTGAAAACACTACTCAGTTACTCTGATAGCATCAAGGAGGAACGTGCAATGTTTCAATGAAAAGACTGCTCAATTACTGTTTTATACCATTAAAGTTTAGATACCATCAGAGTATATATAGTCAGATGGTATCAAGGATGAGAAGCTGTGGTTTAATGAATAGAACAAGGGGCGGTTCGGTAAATAGTTTGGACCAAGGATCCTAAGTAAATATATTGGGTTGGGTCCAATTTTGAATAAATATTGTCTAATGGATCTAATTTGTGTAGTTTTCCCTTTATAAAATGTATTAATTGTATATATTTACAAAATATATATATATATATATATGACATACTTCAACCATTTATATACATATTTTATAAATTAATTGATCCAACTATACATGGATAAGTATTTCCTAATTTTGAAAATTTAGTTATTTCAAAAAATATTGCTTCCTTCCTATTTTCTATGATATGACAAAATTAAAGGGAAGAGTCATATGAAACGGAAGGACTCGCTAAAAGGCACAATCCAAAAGGTGTTGGGCATTCAGATCATGCTCTTTTTTGCTCATCTTCTGGGTTGGACAAAGTCTTTTCCTTCTGCATATTTAAATAGGAAAAATTACTCCTATTATTTCATTATTCACTACAAGTAAGAATTAAATATGAGTAAAAGAGAGTTGGCATTCCTTTCTATGATGAAACTAAATAGAAATCTCAACTAACAGGGAAGTAAAGGTGGTCCAACTTTATAATCATATAGTTATTCAATAATTGGAATTCTGACTCACTATCACTATATTATATATATTTTAAGTTTGTTTCTTAGCCACAGATCTTCCTAGTGACGTAAATAAAAAGGACGCTTTAAAAGAAGAAAGCAGGATAAAATAAAGATAGTATGATTTTTTTGGAACATTTATAAATTTGAATTTGTTCCTTTCTATCTAACCAATCAATTCCTTCAACAAATTTTTAATTGGGTGAAGATAATGAAAGGTGGAATAATCAAGAAAAGAGACAATAGGAGGAATTTTGTTTTTAGTAAAGAGCCATCTGGTCGTGGTCCAGTTAGTAAATATCACAACTTTATTAAATGGGTTTGATTTAAATTTTTTTTATATATATTGATTACTTTTATCTATAATTATAGATCATTTCTCATAAGTAACATGGAAAATAGAGAAACAATTTTCTATATCCAATTAAATTGTGTTGACAGTATAAACATTATTCAACTTTCTTATTAAATTAAACTGCTCATTTATATCGTATTCCTATAGTTCACTACAAACAAAAAAGTAAGAACGAGTGACAAACAAATTATGTTGCTAAAAAAATCATCATTTTGCTATTTAGTGATAGAATAACAACGAATTTCTCAAATTGGTATTTACTCAGCTAGTTGGTTCTTCTTTTACAGGTAATTAACAAAATTTTATGGCGTAAATTACTCGTCAAGATGTCACATTTCAAATTATAGTTATCAAAAACTCCAAATATATTTACCACTTAACCACATCTATCCAATTGGTCTTTCCCAAAACCACAAAGTTTAATTGTCTCTCAAAATTCAGGAAAATATATCCTTGAAATCATGCGAACTTAATGAGATCAGACACAAATGAAGACTGTTCCATATACGGCTAAATAGAAGGCTTACAAAGAATCAAGTTTCTGAACACATCTAATAGTCTTAAAAAGACAAATTAATAATGACGTGTGTGTCTAGCAACACGGATAGAAAAGATTCATAAAGCAATCCTAATTAGTCAATTGATTGACTAGGTACAGGAATATATTGTAGAGAGTGGAATATTTTGTCAAAGTTTCTCAAGTTTAAAAAAAACGAAAGAGAAACCAACTTCAGAAAAAAATGGTTTACTTACCAAAAACTGTATGATGCCTGCAGCCTGTAGGAGCCTATAGTAATCTGCTGATAATTTGGTGAAATTAGTTTCAGAATAATAACAAGGTTCGATCATTGCGCAGAAAAACAAGAGTTTAATATCATGAGCCAACGATTTAAGTTTTTAGTATTAGACACCAGGAGAGAAAAATGTTGTAAATAGTAAAAATGAAGTCTTAGCTCAGGAGCTTTGTCCATCGAATGATTTCTACATAGTTTGTACTGTTATAAGTGGACAAAGCATGTCCTACATCTCCAGGAGTCAACCTGTCCATATACATCCCAAAGAGGGAAGGTTGACACCTTGGTTTTCCTCTTCTTTTTTCCTATGGTAGCTTCTAGTTTTAAGATCAGCTTATGGCATATGCATACCTCCAAGCAAGCAAATTACCAGTTACGACGGTAAAGCCTTTGTAGATCCTTGCAGTGCGTGCATGTCCATGGAAACAATGGAGGATCCAGACAATAGGAATGAATACAGAGAGTCTCGCAGAGATGACATTTGACAAGTAGGTCCTCTGGTTCTCGACAAGAGCATTGACAACAGACTGGAGTTCTTGTTGACTACATAAACCAAAATAACAAAAAAAAAATGAACTCGGGAAACTGAAACGCAAGATGCAAACACATGACATATTTCACCCCTGTTCCTCTCTTCTTCATGAATGTTTGGATAGACACAAGTTTTAGCAAAAACGTTAAAAGCAACTCAGGCAAATCATTAGAACATGTAGAATAAATAACACATTGACACAAATTACTCAACAGTCTTCTCATCTGCTGAATCACATATTGAAATAAATAACAGAGGGCTGTTTTGCTGTTCAATTCTACCAGACTAGCCCAAAAGGGTAGCTTTTTGATGTATCACTCTGTTACTCTTTTTATTAGGAGATTTCAACCACAACAGTCATTAAGGATAGATAATGACAATACATATGGAACTCAAAGCAGGTGTCAACACCAACATTCAGTGCAAATCTTGTTCCATAATTTCAAGGGAGATACTTTAACCTATTTCATTTGCTTTGTATGCTTGCTATTTTGCAGTCGTTATTTCCTTTATATCCTGCTTTGATTACACTTCTTTTGAGGCAAGGGTCTATCGGAAACAATATCTCTATCCCACAAAAGTAAGGATAAGGTCTGTGTACATCCTACCCTCCCCAGACCCCACTTGTGGATTTACACTGGGTATGTTGTTGTATGCTTTAACCTACCATCTTTGGCTTCAACCTATATTAACTGGATAGAAGTTTTCAACTGCAAAATTGTTTTCTAAAATTACTGGTTTTTGAAAAGTCAACAGTACCAAGGGGAATAGCTCTAAGTTGTCTGTGGACAGGTATGCCTATAAGTAACCATTCTTCAAGAACAGTGCGAGGGCAACTCTTTAATACTAAATTTGAAGAATCAGATGAGCATCAGAAGTAGTGGAAGTAAGATACCTACTTTGATCTATAAAACTGAATAGCATGATACAGGCAACTCAATGTCCCAGTCACACTCATTACACCAAATAGAGAAATGTTTAGGCTATTCATGCATCCAACTCAAGGCAGTTAAATAAATACTTCAAGTGTGACCTTTGCCTGCACCTGTAGGAAGAGAAGGCCCACGGATGCAGAAAAGGTATCCAATAGTATGGTAATACATGTTAGTTGGTGACAATGATGAGATATAGATATTCACATCAATGTACAGCACAAACAAACAGGAGGTGATGTTCTCCACATAACAAAATAGAATGGAAACTGCCGTTGAACTTACATTAGAAGGAAACCTTGGTGTTACACCCTCAAGAAGTATATATATGTCCATTTCTGGATTCTGCTCCGGAATAGTTTGGGTGTATATCCTTTGATCAGCAGGAATTGCATCATCAACCTTTCTAATGGCAACAAAACTAGCCTTGCACAAAGGGCATGTTGATACTTTTCTGCTTGATGCCTATGATGAGGGCATTATGAAAGGTAGATATTAATCGAAACAAAAAAGAAACACCCAAGAATCACAAGTTGCACTTGCATGCATAAATGAAATTATACATCTCATCACGATGACATGCGAAAATCAGAAGTGAATAGAACTTCTACTAGACAATTGAAAAGACAGATGGGAAGATTTACCATATGATTGGCCCACGTCTGGATGCATGAGAAACAAAAACGATGACCACAGGGAAGCACCCCCCTGGATGAACTAAAGTCTGTCCAACATATGACACAGGATAATGCAGTTGATGTAGACGCTTTGCAAGTATTATCAGTCTCATTTTGGACCTCATCAATAGCTGGGCATGGCTCTTGTCGATTTCCAGTAAGATTAGAGGAGGCACTTTCTATTTGTAAACTCTGATCACCATTATCTAGAGGTCTGTTAACTTCAGTTTCCTCAATATCATCCAGGTCTATTTTACTTGGCTCCGACTGATAGCAGCCAAAACCAGATCCATGCCTGTTGTTCACAGATACTTCAGGCATTTCAACATCCAAGTTGTAAAATTGTGCTGAAGTTTCAAGTTCCTGACGAGCTTGTAGTCGGAACCTCTGTTTCTCTGAACCTGAAATAATTTCCAGAAGATCCCCACTAATGTTCTTCTTCATCAATCTACGACTTCTGCGAGAAGTTTCAGAAAATTCAGAACTTCTCTTATTGGATTTAAAGGAAGCTGAAGAGGGAAAATTCAGTTCTTCAATCTACAAGAAAAATATTAGGAAAAGAAGAGCATCAACTAAAGTTTCAAAAGTAATGCAATAAACATTGACAGTCTGAATACTAATACCTCTATCCTATGTGAGCCTTGTAAAGAGTGCTCATCGGAACAATATTTGCTGCTGGAGGGGTGATCCTCATTCGTAATATTGGCCTTTGCTTTCCTCCTTGGTTTATCGTTGTATTTACCCATCTCAGGAAATAAATTCTGCAACCAGTAGCATACAAGCAAGAAATGAAGCTGTGTTTTATAATTCTTTTATATAGATGTGTTTCAGCACACATTTTGCAGTACAATATATATCCAATACCTAGAGCCATAGAGAAGTTTGGACGACATTCTACACAAAAATATTGTAAAATTGGGAATGCAAATGTAAGAACAGATATGCACACTTGATTTAAACTGAATCAATGTGTTGTTTCCCTTAATTACCTAAAATTCATGTGCAAGTTCAATGAAAATTCATCCAAAAAAAAATGTACTTTTGATTTGGCGACCATCTTTCAGTTCCTTTTACTGAAAGAAGAAAGTGAAGTTTTTGTCTACTGCTCAATCAGACCAAACTTGAAACTCGTGTGAGTCGTTTGAAATAGATGGAACAAAGAAAAGTGAGAACATCTCATCAGAAACACAAATCTATTTAACGAAATCGGCCAGATAAAATCCTCAAGGACAAATGATTGATTTACCAAATTTAATGTTCTGAGCAAGAAAGCATCAAGATAGTAGATAAGCAGTGGATAATTGAGTCCAAGTATAAGGCAATGAGAAACGAAAAGCAAAGAACATTTTCAGAGAACTGAGTAGAAAGAAAAAAAATGAAGAGCAATGTAGAATTAGTTGTTCCAGGTGGTTGCTACTCCAAGAATGCAAAGGTGCTTTTAAGAAGTTAGTACACAATTCACAAAACATGTAGAGCTGCTACCACTAGACCGATCTCCTTTTTTTGATATTACAAAGCACTTTGTAATAACTGGTTGAGTTGTTGACATCCCTACCTATACTATGTGATCACTGCATTTGTTAATTCTCACATGTTTCACTGAAAGAGCCTCGCATTTCACAACACATTGAGATATGTATTCAAATCGGAAGGGCGAGAGCTTTCAAACTCAGCACATACTGTAGTAATGTTGGTGCATGATCACCTTCTGACCTACATTGCACTAACTCTTTTTGATAAATGACCTAGATTGCAATAATAACTAGCCAAGGAATACAACATCTACGGGGTGCATCGAAAAAAAAATTGTACTTGACAAAAGTTAGCTACAGGATGAAGTTCGCACTAAATCCAGGAAGATCAGGCTAATCTGGATCATTTGTCAACCTGATGGCACATCTTTGAGCTTGAACTGTAAACAAATGCAATTTGAACTACCTCTTTGAAGTGCGAGATCTATTTTTGAAAATGATAACAAGCATTGACGGAAAATGAATGCACCTCTTTTAACAAAGTTGAATCCATCCAAGAGTTGAAATCCTCTTCAGATTCAATATGAATAGCTGGTTTTTTGGAGTGATTCAATTGTATAGTCTCTGTAAAAAGTTTACTATCCAACATTAACGGCCCCACTTCTTGCCCACTGCAAATAATTGAATGCCAAGGGATAAGATTCAAGGGACAGAACTGGAGATATAATTGATAGTAAGCAAGCTATACAACCAACTTTCAAATGAGCAATACAGTTACAGCAGCTATCAGATAGGCATATTCACAAAGAAAGAATTGCTACAATCTGCTAATAAACTAAACATTGGTTAATAAATTCTAAGACATTTCGGTCTGTGACTTGTGTACTTCAGAAGTAGGAAATAAGAATTATTGTGATACAAGCTAAATTTGCTGTTATGAGAAGAATGAAAGAAATAATACTGCAGCTAGATATTTCGAGAGAAGGCTGAAAAAGATAATGTAGTCATGCATATGCATTTCCTCTTCGGAATTTTTATAAGCGCAAAAAATATTGATTGGCTATTTTTTGTCTTTTCTTGATTCACAGCCATTAGATGACTAAACAATGCTTATTTATGTCAGTAGGCATCCAGAAGCATAAAGATTTCATCAACTAAACAGCATCAGCAGAACGTGTTGTCCAATAGTAATTCTAGATTTCGGAGAAGAATGAATACATTCTCTATCAAAATTTCATATTATTTCATCTAGTTCTCTTCATCTGAAGGGGCCTGCATTTGATATGAGGAACATCTTTCTGCAACAGGCACCACAAAATAAACTAGCTATGCAAACCAAGAGAACCTAAAAAAAAAAACATTGCAATAACCAGTAAGCCAGTATTTAAACTTCCTCCGTCTCATTGTTTTTGATATAATTTGACTTGGCACAAAGTTTAATAAAGCAAGAAAGACTTTTGAAACTTGTGGTCTTAAATGCCAAGTGGCTATAAAACTTTTGGAACTTGTTGTATTAGCATGTCTGCCATGTCATAAAATTAGTATGGCTACAAATGCTACTTCATTAAGGAAAAATAGAAATGTTCATTCTTTTCGGAACGGACTAATAAGAAAATAGTGTCAAACAAAGTGGAATGGAGGAAGTATACCATTGAAATGTGTAGGGAGCCTCAAGAAGACGCCTTCCTTCCTTAATACAATCTTCAACCCACCTATGATTTATTATTGACATTTTGAACTTTTTGGCAAGCTCATATTTCTTCCCTTCAAATCTCCAACACACCTAACAAATAGAGCAGCATACACATTAACACTAACTTAGTGATATTTCTTGTACTCCAATTGGCAGAACATTTGACCTTGTAGAGAAAAAAATAAGAACTGTTATCTGAATAATGTCGGTAGATGGCTATCTGTGGCATCTTGCAAGGTAAACAAAACCACCAAAGCTCTAGTTTTAGCACAAACAATCAACTTAGGCAGATTATACTTATAACTAGATTTATTTTTTTAAATGGTTAACCTCACATATAGTGAAGGCTCAAATCAGGCAACAATATCCACTGAGATTAATCTCGGGACACCAAGGTAGTAATTGTGGCTTCTTCCCAATTGGACCATCGATTGCCCCCAAAAGTTTCTTTCAATACCTTTTCTACGGATTTCAGTGTTGCGACTTATGAACGAAAAATGCTATGTTGTCTTCTACTATTAATGAAATATGAAAGATTTTATACTTTCTTCAATTCTTTGCAGAATTCAATAGAATTTCTAGCTTTTTACATAACAAAGAGAGTAATATTATGAGATTTCCAGGTTTATAATTGAATTCGAATTGTGAAATCCTCACATACCAAATGAGTGATCGATTGGTTCATTGAACCGACATAGCTTGCACCACTCTTGTCTATCAACTTGATGAGATTAAACCTCTCGGTACCGTGGTATCCACTGACTGTAGCAATCACCGATTCCATGTCTCGGATAGGTAAAGGTCGGCGCTCTGAGTACCAAAAAGAATATGAAATTCAGAAATATTGTCTACCGGATAAAACGATGAAACGCCTAAAATTAAACCCTATATAGCAGATAAATGCTGTTCCGCAAAGCACATAAGGTGATTTTACCTTTGTTATGCCGTCGCTTCGCCTCTTCCTCTTCCATGGAAGCTCTGCAAGCGTAGTGCCTCTGCCGGGAATGGGAAATTTTTGAATTTGTCGATTTGTATGCCGTGATTTTGAATAAAAGCACGAAAATGTTTTCGGGTCGGGTTTCTCATAGTCTTACAAGACTTAATTTTTCCATGCTGTTTATTTTCTAATTAGCATTTACATGCACTACGATTTGAATTGTGACATCTTGAAAATTCGACTGGCTCTCACAACTTTTTCCACATGTCATATATTCAAAATATTAGTTCCACATGTCATATATTCAAAATATTAGATTGTCTTCTAGCATATTTTTATCTTTGTTTTGCAATGTCCATACATCCAACAGTTCACACTTCAAGGTGGAGGATTTAATCTTGTATGAAGAGAATAACACTCTCAGGTAGATGATTAAATTGGTGAAAATAAAGGAGAAATGATTGTACGTGTATGTGTATTGTATTTTTATTTTTTTTAATCATTATAACATTAGTGACATCTGCATCTAAAGGATCGCTGCATGAATAAATAACAATTTTCTGACCAAAACTTTGTAACAAACACACACGTACTGCAATGCCTAAGAGAATTACTAGGCATATTAAAAGATGGTTCAACAAGAGCTTCCATTTTCGATGCAGACCTGTTGAGGCTCACACCATCAGCTTCTATGAAATTTTTCATCAAGTAAAACGACCTCAATTTAGATGGTACTAGATAATATTTCCAAATGTGCGATATGAATTCTTAAGAGACTCCTAAAAGAAACATCAAATATAATTAACCTGAACCTACAACGCAGCTCATCAAGAAGCAAGATTTCCTTCGTTTACATTAACCAGTATCAAGTCACTTGATGCAGTGAATTGATCTTTAGGGAGACTGCTAAATAGAAATTGAAGTGAATGCACGAGATGATAATATTCCTCAAGAAATAACACAAAACTGGAGCTTGAAATCATCTACGTGCTGGATTTCCACCTTGTGCTGATGCATCATATCCAGGAACAACACGACCAGGTGAGGGAGCTGCCCCAGGAAGAGCATTTCCTGTAGGTGCTACCTGTCCTTGAGTTGCAACACCGCCTTTGGATGATGCGTCATAGTTAGAGGCCTTGGTAGGATCATAATTGGCTCCCCTTTGCACGTCATAACCAGATCCTCTCTGAGCATCATAAACAGGTGCCCCATATGCATCATAGCCAGGTCCTCTGTAAGCTTCATAACCCGCTGTCCTCTGAGCATCATACCCATGCCCCCTCTGAGCTTCATAAGCTGCTAAACCAGATCCTCTTTGTGCATCATAGCCAGGACCACTTGATCCCATTTGTGCTTCATAACCATGTCCAGCGGGGCC
Organism: Solanum pinnatisectum; assembly: GCA_035578085.1. NCBI lineage: Eukaryota > Viridiplantae > Streptophyta > Magnoliopsida > Solanales > Solanaceae > Solanum > Solanum pinnatisectum. The sequence continues at coordinate 20,775,308 of CM069077.1, forward strand.
TCTAATTCCCCTTTGTGCATCATAACCAGGCATATTTGATGCATCATAAGGAGGCCTGTTTGATGGAGGCACAGACTGAGCTCCAACTTGTGGAGAGGTAACAACAGGAACTCCTCCAACATTAGTCCCTGTTGGTACGGAGCCTCTACCCTGCCATGTAAAATGTAGAGATAAGGTCAGCTTTTGGCACTTGCCACAAATAATAACAAAGCAGAACATTCATCTTATCCAGAATTTGGACAGGAGACACAGTTCCTGTGAAACAAGAGACTTCAATCCCTCTTTTAATATTTGACTAGTTTTTGGGTATGCGCTTTGCACATTGTACCTGTTAATGAATACATAATTTAAAAAATTATATAAATATTAGTACTAAATGATGTGGTTTTGAGTTGTGCAAAAAAGTAAGTCCCTGAAAATTATAAATGTTTATTCCATTCAGCTAGTAGCTCAATACAAGAATAAATCCTGCTCCACATTAGTCCACAAAAGGCTTATTGTGATTTCTAAGAGACTTCTACAGAATATCTTATGAAAGTTGTTATCTCTCAATTTGACACTGAGAACAAATGAGTAACACAAAAAATCTTCAAAACTTTGTGCAATTACACAAATTGAGAATTTGAAACTTTTGGTCTTTTACGGATTTGGGAATGAAAAGATTAAAACCTATAGCTTATAGAGCAAAATATAAGTGACAAATGTAAAATTTAAAATTAAATAATATTGAGTTAATATTATAGAGACCTCAATGAATAGAAAAATATAGAGACCAGTCATTTGTTGTAATGAATCAAAAAGAAAGAAAGAAAGAAAATTAATTTAGACTACATTTTGTATCATTGTTGCTCCAAGTTTACATTTTTATAATTTGATTCTTAATACCATGCATGAACTATTTCTGATTTCTTTCACCTTTATGGAGACAAATTTACGTCCTTTAAGAGTTTCATCAACTTGAAAAATAAGTGAGAGTTTTTGGAGTTGGATGAACTTTGTTCCAAGGAATATATTTTTAGGCCTTCTTCTGTGTACAACTCGCTTAGATGTGGATTTAATCCCTTTCAAGGTAGCAATACTCATTTGCCATGATTCGTTTAGTTAACAGTAAATGTAATTCAAATGATGAAATTTCAACTGATCTTGGAATCATAAATATTAGGACTAAATGTGTAGTTCAAATAAGAAAAAGATTTAATAACGAAAATGTTAGTTGATTTCAAATTCCTAAACATTAGAAAATTATTAAATTACAATTCTGTCTAATAGGAAATCTAGTTGTAAAGGGTAAAAAGGGTGAACAACATTTTGCTAAGGTGTTCTGTGCTTTAATGATAATATTATGGATAAAGCGACTTCAAGTCCTCTTATGCACTTATTTTGTAGTTCATGCTATTGGACTTCAAATAACTGAACCATACATTTCTGCTCAGCCAAATAAGTAGGGCATAAGAATGAATACAATAGCAAGTTTCGAGTTACAGTATTTGGTTAAGAGGTAGCTCTAGTCTTCGAGATAACAATCAAAGGAGTTATCACACAGATCTGGATTATCTTTCTAAAGGCTTAACGTGGTTTCAAGAAATGTCTGAGTGCTTTTATTGGAAAACTTCCTTTGAACTCTACATCAATCAAATTTAGATGCCTAGCCTGACAACCAAATAAACTAGTTGATTAGGAATAATAAATGTTCAAATGGAAAAGGAAATTCTAATCTAAAATATCCATGAGTGATGAATCCACAGCAATTATTTAGGCACTTATCAGAAGAGTTACCAATGTTAGAGGAAAGGTTCACCCAGGAATTAAGAGTCAAAATCCATGTAGGTAAACTAAGTATTCAAATTTCACTTCACAATTATTCCCCTTCTTTTGTTTTGTTTTTCCCATGTTCTCCCATTCTTTGTATCTTCAAACTTATAGTTTTTCTCAAAAAGAGAACACAATGATCACACGCATAGTACCAATATCTACCAGCTCAATTTTGAGAATATAATTTAAAGAACTTGAAGCATAAAAAGGTAGCATTTAAAACCACATAAAACTTTTCAATTTCCTCAATTCAGAGGGAACCATTGTAGAACTAACGAATACATGAAGAATAACAGATTAAAACCTGATAAATTCCATAGCCATCTGCATAGATGTTTTGCCCAGTAGCATAATTATTAGTGGCATCATTCTCATTGTATCCAGTTGAACCACCATAAGGTCCACCTACATATATATTACAACAAATGTAATACTAAAATTTTCAGCAACTACTATGGCCATTACAAAAAAAGAGAAGTGATTAAACAGATGTGCTACCTGTTTGTCTGTCAGAGTTAGAAGTGTTCGTTAACTCTGCCCTAAGCTTTTCCACCTCTCTGGACATAGTCATGTAGTTCTTCTCCATCACTTGAAGAGATTCAAGATGATCACTGTATAACTTCCTCTCAAACTCATAGGTAGTCCTGTCAACCGATTTACAGGAAACCAAACATCGTTAACAAGAAGTTAGCACTCATTGAAAAGCCTTACCAAACATTACTTCCTCTCTCCTCTCCAATGCTTATAAGCTATGAGTATGACATCCTTGAAGTGTTTCCAAAATGATTTAACCTCAAATGCCTACTATAAATTCAAAATGAACTAGCCCACATACTGAGTAAAATCCTTTAAAATCAAATACGTGTAGCGACCACTACAGTGAGAGATCTGCACAATTTCTCCATATATCCATTTGGTTCTACAGTCTACAGATACTCGCCTCATCGTGATTTGTTTGTCACTTCTTTCAACTGGAACAATTCTATTCCAATTTAGTGGAGGGAATCTTATCCATGATTATGATGTGGGCTTGGTAAGAGGAAAAACCTATGGGTAAATCAGAACCATGATCCGTTGAGGGAAACTAGTCTTAGAACCAATTCACAGCACAAGTGGATAAAATTGCTCATATTAGCTTTGGGGCTGAAAATAGAAGATGCAAATCTAGCAAGCCATATCACAACGGGCTGGATGGGAGGAGTGAAGCAGGTCATGGGAGAAAGAGCAATTATCCATTGTATATAATGTTTATGTACTCCTTCCGTTCCAATTTGTTTGTCTTAGTTACTATTTCTATTTGGACAATCAAAGAATTTTTTCTTTGACCACATTTTTTTCAAATATTTTGAATTATTAGCTATTGTGACTTATAGTACATTTTATGTAGTTTCTAATATATAAGTTTTATTTCAAAAGAATTGAAGATTCTATGTACGAATTCACACCGAAAATTAGTTAGTTTGACCCTTGTACTCCGAATCAAGCCAAACAAATTGAAATGGAGGGAGTAATTCAGAAGCACTGTCTTAGTGCCTGGCTGTTTTTATCTATAATATCACAACTTACCAGTTTCAAGAAAATATATACAAGTTCACAACTAATAGACAGAAAATGGACAGCTTTAGATGTTTTTTTTAAAAAAAAAATGGAAGTCCCTAAATTGGAAGTTGCTAATCTTTAAAGATATTTAGACCCAGAAGAGAGTCATAGAGCATTACTTTTGAAAAAAGACGCATACTAATACAACTACATACATTGTCGAATTTTCGAAGGAAGTAACCATTGATGTACACTAAAAGGTTTCTAAAGGAGAGTGTACTATGAATGTATCTTAGCACAAAGGGTAACTTTTCCTTTCAAGTTCTGAGCATCCATTACTCTAATTACGTCAGAAGACCCTTTCTTGTTAAGTTGCATTTCATCCCAATAAAAAAGAGAGTTACCAGAGAATTACCGGCACTGCTGATACTCCTTTTTTAGGCTCTCCAAATCAGCCAGCAAACGAGGAATATGTATCACATCAGTGTGAGCCCTTTGAAGATCCTGAGTCAGCATTTGTATTTTAGCAACAAGTTCCTGCCTTGCTGCAAACAAAGTGCGAGCTTCCCCTTGTGCTTGTGGCAATTCTTTTTTGATAGATTCGGTAGCTTGAAGTTCAGCCTCTATCCTAGAAATTTTATCGTTAAGGCCTTTAGTCTCTTGTTCCCTGTTGGCCTTGACTGCTTCTATCTGAACATGCAACATTTGTAGCTCATGTTGTGCAGCAGCTAAATCTCGCCTCAAAGTTACATGGGTGGCAGCAAGCCTCTGATTTTCTGTAGTAAGTTTTTGCATCTCAAGATGTTGTGCACCAATCTTATGTTCCAAAATCTCTGGAGGAGGTAGCCTGTCAAAAGGAGGGAAATCACCTGGTGGTGGGTTGTGCATAGGAGGACCAAAAGAATCAGGATACATCATGCCGGGTCCAGGAGGTGGACGCCTAATGTTGGGAGGTGGCCCTCGACCTTTGCTTCCCATTGAGAGATTGTACCAGGAACCTGTAAACAAGAAGTACAATTACTTAACATATAGAAGGCATCCAAAAGAGTACCTCAAATAAAATCAAGAAACATAAAACTTGTTTCACAGGATACGTTGGAGATGATAGAATGCAGCAAAAGAGAAGTAGCATTGCCACATGGTTTCAAAGAAAAAAAATGATGGAGCACTTGGAATCGAAAGTTCCTCTAGGGATTGACATTGCATTTGTTCTTACTTTTTTCAAAATCAAGTAGCTTGCCCCTCCATTTTCTGACCTATTAGCAGATCAAAAACTCAAACGCCAAAATCCCAATAGTCAAAATGCTACATCCCCTTCACTTCAAAAGGCCAAGCAGCAATTCTCCGAGTCAAATTATTACATTCCTATGACTTAGGAAAATTATGCCACAAAATCATATGCAACTTTGATTTCTCATAAACCTTTCCTATTTCCAGGAGAAAACCAGCTTTATACCTCCAAGTTTCATAGTATATAAGGCTGAGGACAATTAGTTCAATCAACCATCCAAAGATACTCCACTATTCAAAAACATTAAGGAACCTTGGATGTGAATAGCAAAAAACAACATCCCAAGTTGTCAGATTGATAAGCATTGCTTTCATACAAGACAACTAACTCAGCCACAGTCCTTACACTTCCTTGATAATTTGTTCAAGAAAATAACCAAAATAACCTTAATGTATGGGGATACTTCATTTTGGTCCTTGATGTATCACTCTTAACGGATATTCTCAATAACCTGTAAAGACTATTCACTGTCAAAAACACTCATCAAAACTGAAGCTAATGAAATTAATCAAAATATCCAAACTTTTATCAATAAACCCTATGCCCTAGTTTTATAGAGAACCTCTATCTTCTATCTTCATGTCTTTCCCTTGATTACCAAAAAAACACACTTCGCAGTATCAATGAGTCCACCAGAATACACTCAAAGCTATTGCATAGGAGTGGGGTTTTATCCTGTGCGCACCCAAAAGGGTAGCGGCTGCTGGTTTTCCTTGTCATCAAAAAAAAAGAATACACTCAAATGCACCAGATTTTTCACCCAAATTTATCCCCATATGCACCAGATTCTTTTACTTAAAAAACGGCATCAATGAGTGCAGCATAATTCACAATTCAAATGGCACCAGACAGTTAATAATGGTAAATGATAACTACAACCAAACCTTTCAATAGCTAAACTAAACATAACTGGATAACCAAATTAACATAATACACCAAAAAGTTGTACAATTACATAAAACCAAAGATTATCCAATAATAAGGGTTGAGGATCAGCATTAGATTACCTTTGAACAAATTGAACTTGCTTCAATTATGGCTTCACCTTCCCTTTCGAAAACAATCTAAACAGTTGGGGCTTTTGGAGTGCTAAGAGAGAAGATAAACGAATAGGTTCGACAGAAATCTCGAAGAAACGAAGAAGATAAAGCTACAGTTAGCTAAGCTCAGAGAAGAACTAGGGCTAACTGAGAATTTATTTTCATCGATTTGCCTCTGAAACGGCGAACCAGGGACTAAACTGGCATAAAAACAACTTCAAATAATAAAGCTTAATTCCACGGTGCAACCCCGCAAAGACTTTGTAAGGCTGCTTGTTTGACAGATCGGATAGATAATTGTGTTAACGGTTTGATTTATTGAATATCGAATTTTAAATATACTAATTTGCTAGTCAATCAATAGATTATCGGTTGATTGGGTATTAAATAAGCTGATTAGGAATTAACAGACGGTTATTAGATGGTGTATTGGCTCCAACATGTCATGCTTCCCTTTTTCATTTTCATTCACCAATATATTGATCTCCCATCAAATATAATATTTTTTCTAGTCATACGTAAGCTGGTAGTTTAGTAATTGTAAATCACAGTTACACACATGAAAGTCTAAATTTTGAAGGTATGTGCACACAAATATTTACTTAACAAAAATATAACTATGATAATTCTTAACGGAAAAAGGGTTCACCCAATAAAAAAATTGAGTAATTCGGCCTGCACCGAGAAACATGTAACTACAGAATTTCAATCTGTTCGTCAACTGTCAATCCGATGATCTAATACCAATAAACCAATAAGTCATTTTTTGTGGTTGCCTTATCAGTTACGGTTCGATTTTGAACACCCCTACATTGTATCATTTAGTTCGACTTATTTAGATTCGTGCCAATTGAGGTTTATTGAGGTGTAGTCTTTTTTATCAAAGATTTTTTTATACTCAAGACTCGAAATGAAGACGTGTGATTAAAATAAGGAGCAGTCTATCGTACCATATGTAAGTATTAAAAAATTCTTGAAATTATAGAATCAGTTGATATCTTTTTCTTTCGTGCCTTAAGAAATATCCAATGAATTTTATAATTGAGTAATTTGGATAACCCAAGAAAGGTCTTCTTTTGTGGAGTTTTGGACTCTTCAACTAATCCAGAGTTGCTTGAGTTGTACGATGACGTTGTTGGGTTGTTGTATCCTGGAGGGGACAAGTCAAGAGTGATATTGTTGGATCAGTGTAGATTATGCCGCAGTGGGCTTGAATCCCTTTAAAGAGAGCGAGACATTCGCGCCTCATCCTAAAGAGTTAATTTATTTGTTTTTGTTCATTTCATTTTAGCTATAATTTATTGTGTCTATGGTATATTACACTAACACACATTATCTTAAAATTTTGAATCATAGAATTCGAACTGTGGAATAATTTTGAATTTTCAATTTATTATTGATAAATTGTTCTTAGTTAAAATTAATTGAAATTAAGTTTGAAATTGATGCATTTTCATTCACTGAATATTTTTTGTACGCATAAAAAGAGAAAAAGAAAAGAACTTATTGAAATGATTTATAATTTATTTTAAGCGTTTGAAATTCAAAATACTATTTAAGCACAAGAAGAGCTAAACGAAAATAAGAAGAGGAGAAGCCGACAATGTCATTATGCTTTCTAAACTAATTAAAAAAAAATTCAAATACTAAAATAGTAACTTATGTTTGACAAGTATCCTAAAAGTGTTTTTTGAGAAAAAACTAATATTTTTAGCTCTTGAAAAACAAATTTTATTATTATTCAAAAACACTTATTTTCTCTCTAAAAGCTCAAAGAAACACTTCAATAATAAAATTAAAATATTTTTAACTTCTCAAAAACTTAACTATATAAACTATTGAGTCTTATAATGATCCTAAAAGTGGACGCTAGTGCACTTTTCCCTGGCCTTATTAAACAAGTCAAGGCCATCAAATGGATCTCAATTCTTTTTTACCTCATAAATTTGGATAGAGTTATTATCTATTATCGCCTTCAGTGGTACAATTATTAGGGGAATTTAAGAGATATTGATTTATTCCTTTTATTTTTTATTATATAAGAGAGAGTCTTAAGTTAAAGCAAATTCGTATAATTTGTTGATGTGTGTGCTTCAACAAGGGTAATTTTGAAAAAAAAAATTATTATTATTATTATTCCTTCAATTTATTAGTGTATAGTTTTTAGGAAATTATGAGACCGGTTTTAGCTATCTTTAGTTATAGCATTATTTTAAATATCAATAAAAGATCAATGATGAAAAATATTTTAATCATGGCCATCTCAATGGACCTCTACGCACAAAAAAATATGAGATGATTTACTACTACACAAATATATATTATAATTTATTTATTTCAAAGAAAAAAAATTAAAATCATTTAATCAATACCACTTAAAATTAAAAAATATTAATAATATTTATCAGATATTTATTTTACGCTTAATGAGACAATTTCATATAATTTAACTAATACCTTTAAAAAAAAAAATTGTGAACAAATATTAGGCCCATGCCTAACACGGAATTTTCGTAACTAGTAATAGTTAAAAATTGTGTTTGCATGGAGTTACAAATATTAGGCCCAAATCACAATCACAAGTATTCACAAAGTCAGCAAGACAATCAAGTAGTAATTTTTAATCCCTACAAATTAATTCATTTATCACAAATTTACCTCAAATTTGCTGAAGTTAAAAGACTTAATTACTTCACATATCCTTCATAAATACGTCTCCTTACCAATATATGAAAGTAGCGTAGCAAAATAATTTTGGTGTTGAATATTCGGAATAGTACTTAAGTCACGATAATGTCAAACCTTCAATCCGTTATGTGACCCTAGAAGACATATAAGTATCTAATTCATTATTCAAAAGTCATAAACAAGCCAGAATATGAAAATAGACAATAAAATAATATAAGTTTGAAATCCCAAATAGTATAGTTTTTTTACTAAACAGCTAAACCAACTAAATTCAAACAATTATCATTTTGTTTAGTTGATTTATTTAAAAAAAATTATTTGAACCAATTTTTTTTACCAAATTATGCACACCCTTAACGAAAAGGATGAGAAGTCATTTATAACATTTCTTATAAGTCAGGTATTGGAAATTTTCATACAATATTAATTTAGCCACACAAGGAATTACTAGCAAGATGCAACTTCCTCCTAGTCTTGAGGGCCGTTGAATCATATTTTAATGGAACCAAGCATTTTCAACCTATAAATTTACAGGTGTCAAACACTAAATGAGTTTTGTCAGCTATAATTACAACATCTTAAACAAAAACATATTAAATCAAATCAAATATTATCATTTTCAAAAGCAAATTAAACTAAATATGGATAATTCTCAGAACATTAGTTACCAAGCTGGCCAGGCCAAGGGCCAAGCTCAGGTCAGCATTATCACTCTTCCTGCATCTCCTCCCCTTATATACATAACGTCATTGTAATGAAATTTTTTCCCAAACAATATATTTTATCTGTTATAATATGTTACTTATCATTTATCGTAGGATGTACACTATTCTTTATTACTAGAGAGATCGAGTTACATGTATTTATCATTTTATGTGAACTGATTAGATGTAAATTTTTGTTACATGTATAATATATTGTTAGTGCATAAAATTTAAATCATATAGATTTAAGATAAACACTCAAAGTGTAGTGAATTTTTAAATTATTAGTCTAATTTAACGTGTGATGACATGTTACTTATCATTTTTTTTTAGAATACCACTTTGTGCTAGTATTAAATTGAGTTAGCATTTCATTAATCTATTTGTGTATATATACATATATATCTATCAGGAAAAGTAACTATTAGTTATATACATATATATGTATCAGGAAAAGGGTAATCAGATGATGGAGCAGGCAAGCAATGCTGCACAGTCTGCCAAAGAAACAATGCAACAGGTTTTTGCCATTTTTCATTAATATCTAAAAAAAATTTTTACACATTAATCAAATATAATTGAACTCTTACATCTCTCTGTTTTATTGATTAAGTCATTTGAATTGTGTTTTAATTTATATACATCAACATCATGTAATTTGTGTATTATTTTTACAGGCGGGACAACAAATAAAGGCCACGACACAAGGGGCAGCCGATGCAGTTAAAAATGCGTCTGGCATGAACAAATAAAAATTTCAATCTAATCACATCATAGACATCTTTGTTCAACATTTAGGCTATTAGTTCTACCCCTTTTTAATTTTTCAATTTTGAACCTTTTCATTCAGAATTAGGGGATAAATCAATTAATAATTAGGTTTAAGTATTATTAAGAAGTTTCATGTTTTTTAATTTCTGTTTGGTTGCTAATAATAATGCTTGATTCTCTTTATCTTGTTATCTCCTGTATTCAGATTAGCAAACCAGAAATAATAAAAGATGAAATGAAAAACACAAAGAACTATCCGAGTCCATAGAACCCACTGTGTGTCCTTAAGAAATTTAATCCCCTCAAGTACCCGAGGTTGCAGATTAATTCCTCCCAAGATAAAACGGATTAACCATTAAAGAAGTAGCGGTACCTCAAACTTCGATAATTTCAACGAACTCAAAATGACAGCAACGAATCACACACACAGACACGATCGATCGATTTTGTTTTGTAAGAAATGTATGCAAAAGAAGGGAAGAATTTGATGCAAAAAAATGAGAGAAAACCTCTCTATTTATAGCCAACAAAGAGTAAAGGTCACAACCCTTTAGAAAGAAGACAACCTTTCAGAAAGAAGACAACCTTTCAGAAAGGTCACAACACTTTGGAAAATGCATAACCTTTCGGCATAGTCACAACTCTTCAGGAGAGTCACAACCCTTCATTTCCTGTTCACACCTTTAAAACCCAACATTCACCCACATGAATAGGTAAAGGATATTGATAAAACAAATGCATGAAAAATTGTGTGATTCGTAATTAAAGGTTAATCGATCCGATAAGTAGGTTTCCCTTTAAACTTTCCGTAGTGATCATATATCGGATATACTCGGTCAATCGGTAGATTTGATATCTTTGAACCGTCGAGCTTTGGTGTATACCTAGACAACATAAGTCACACAATCAACCCTTGAACTGTTTTTGGTTCTCATTGTTTTGTTCGTTTCAGCCATGAACACATCTCGGTTAATAAGTGCTTAGAGAACTGGCCTTACCGGATTCTCCTTGAAGCGGCTTACACTTCACACTTACATAGGTGATTTCTAAATGTGTTATCCCGTAGATACACTATTTGATATACCCTGTATCAAACTTAGAAACCATTAAAAAGTCCTTATGCCTTTATCCTGGTTACTAAACATTGTCTCATCATGAGAATAGACATAAAATAATTTATTTTTTTTTTTTTTTTTTTGACAATGTTGAACCGTCATCTATGACTTTGTTTTATCTCCTTGAACCTAGATCTTGGGATCTCCAGTCTTCTAGGTAGAGTTACCGCCACGATAACTTGTTCTCGGCCATAGTCCCATTCATGTCGATGATCTCTCAACTCCTTCTCTAGTTAGGCCTTTTGTAAGTGGATCCGACACATTATCCTTTGACTTTACATAGTCAATTGTGATAATTCCACTAGAGAGTAGTTATCTAACAGAGTTATGTCTTCGTCTTATGTGACGAGACTTTTCATTATACATAACGCTTCCAGCCCTTTCTATTGCAGCTTGACTATCGCAGTGTATGCATATAGGGGCCATTGGTTTGGGCCAATACGGAATATCTTCTAAGAAATTTTGGAGTCATTCAGCTTCTTCACCTGCCTTGTCTAAGGCGATGAATTCAGACTCCATTGTAGAGCGAGCTATACGTGTTTGTTTGGATGATTTCCAAGATATTGCTCCTCCACCAATAGTGAAAACATATCCACTCGTGGATTTCGTTTCAGTTGACCCAGTAATCCAATTTGCATCACTATATCCTTCAAGAACTGTTGGATATTTGTTGTAATGCAAAGCATAGTTTTGAGTGTCTTCTAAGTACCCCAAAACTCTCTTTATTGACATCCAATGAGTTTGATTGAGATTACTCGTGAACTGACTTAGTTTATTAATAGCACATGCTATATCTGATAGCGTACACTTCATGATATCTATCATACTTCTCAATACTCTAACACAATTCAATTGTGAGTCACTTTTGCCTTCATTCTTTTAAAGTACAAATCTCACATTTATTGGAGTCTTGACAATTTTGAAATCCAAATGCTTGAACTTGTCAAGTACATTTTCAATCACATCAGTAACTTCAATGTCTTTATATCGAAGTTACTTTCTAGCATATGCTTAGTAGCATTTATATCAGAAATATCTCTTTTGATGATCAACATGTCATCAACATAAAAACAAACAATGACCTTGTGATTTGGAGTGTCTTTAATGTAAAAACATTTATCACATCATTTAATCTTGAATTCATTTGCCAACATAGTTTGGTCAAACTTCGCATGTCATTATTTGGGCGTTTGTTTTTAGTCCACAGAGTGACTTAACAAGTTTACAGACTTTCTTTTCTTTACCAGAACCACAAAGCCCTTGGGTTGTTCCATGTAAAAAAATTTTTCCTCCAATTTTCCATTAAAAAAAAATATTTTCACATCCATTTTGACGAATTTGAAGGCCATATTTCGCAACTAGCGCAATTAACATCTGAATTGATGTAATCCTAGTTAGTGCTATTATCTGTCAAACAAGGCTTTCTTATTGTCTAAAGCTTATGACAACAAGTCTATCTTTGTATTTGTCAATAGTTTCATCAACTTTCTTTTCCTTTTGTAGATCCACTTTGAACCCAAAAGTTTATTTCCTGGAGGAAGATCAACCAACTCTCAAGTATGGTTGCTCAAGATTGAATCTATCTTACCATTGACAGTCTTTTCTCAAAGAGAAATGAGTTCACAAAAGACATAACTTTTAGAATATATGACTTATTTTCATGAAAAAATATCATAAAATCAAACTCATAGGAAGTAATTTGTCCATTGACATTTACTATGCCTCTGAATCTCTTTATTAAGTACACTCTCCTTTTGTTCTTTCCAAGGTCGTTTAGACCCTTCACTTGACTATCCGATAGTTCGGACTTATGAACCATAAATCGACATGCTTTACTATTTGTAGCATATCCAATGAACATACAATCCACAGTCTTAGGTCCTATTTTGACCCTTTGGGAATATTCCCTCATTTCCTTTCTCATATGGAATAAACTGTATTGGAAATTGTTAAATCACTATCATTCAAGAGTTATTGCTTGTATAAATTTTAAGGGACGACAAACAATTCTCTATCAGGATACAACAAAGCCTGAACAAACACAACTTTCTGTTGCTCCCTTTCTTAACAAACAAAAGTTATTTATTTTTATTTGTTACTCCCTTTACTAACAAACAAAACTTTTTGTTTCTCTCTTTCTGAACAGACAAATTTTTTTTTGTTGTTCTCTTTTGCTATAATGATAGCACCCCCCACAAATTTTGTGATAAACCTGAACTTATAAATAGGACATTCAACATTTCCTTCAAAGTTCGACTTTTTCCTATCAACAATTTCATTAGATTGAGGTGAGAATGTGCAATAATTAGATGGATGATTCCATTTTCCAAATATATATTTCTACAAAAGAAGATTCATATTCTCCACATCTACCACTTCTAATCATGACAATTATTTTTTTTTTTTTTTTATCCAACTGATTTTCAATTTCAGTTTTATATTGCATATATGTTTCTATTGTTTCATCCTTACCATTCAGCAAAAAAAAAAACATAACAATATCTAGTGCAATTGTCAATAAAATTTATGAAACACTTTTTCCTACCACGAGATGGTGTTGACTTCATATCACAAATGTCAGTGTAAATTAATTCTAAGGTATTAAAATTCCTTTCAACAACACATACTTGACATTTTTATTTATTGCACTAGAAATTAAGCAAAACTTCCAAGTTGATAAGTTTTTGCAAGGTTTTGTAATTGACATGTCCCAAACATTTATGTCACAAACAATTTGATTCAAGCAAGTAAGAACAAACAGAAATACTACGTTTGAAAAGACCTTCTGTGAAGTAACCTTTTCCCACAAATATTTTGTTCTTTACTTTTTATAATTTTCTCAAATACAGACATTGTTTTAGAGTGAACACCTTGCCATATGTCCTTTTCAGAAGGACCTTTCCATAACATTCAATTTGTTATAAGCGCAATATGACCCAAATGTTTGTTTTACAACACAAACATAACAGATCATTTTTCACCAATGTTCATGTCTATAAAAAAAAATTTATTTTAATAGACATATCTTTTCATGAAAAATCACAATATTTAAAGTGAAACTTTTTCATCAAAGAACAAACTTCTTTTCAATGAGTAATATAATTTTGTAGTTTCATACTAGTCATATCATATACTAGTAAAGAGAGACTCACCGACCAACAATATCAAATATACTCCAAGAATTTTGTGGGTCTAACACAATACAAGATTGTCATTAAATTTCATATCTTGTACTTTCAAATTTAAATTAGATAGTTAGTCTAATTTTGTCTTTATCACAAGTAAAGAATCCCCCACATTTTAAATATGTTCTCAAAAATATTTTTCAAGTATTTGAAATCATTTTCCACATATTTTTCCCATGCTTACACATTGGCAACTCGAAGCCTTCTTTTGGAGATTTAATCCATATAAACACCCATTGCAGGCACAAAAATCACTAATTTTATGTCACTAGTGTTTTTTTTTTTTTCCCTTTTTGTCACAACTAGACAAACTACTTAGTATTTAGAATACTAACAATAAAGATTCAATCTTTATACAACTTGTTTCTAGTTTAACGATGAAGTTTTTATATTCTTCTAATCGTTAACCGAATAAACCTTGAATTCTGATGAAGTTTTAATAATCTTCGAATCAGTTTCACATTCAGACAGAGTTGTAAACGAAAAAGGTTTTAATCTCCAGAAACCTCAAATACAATACTGTTTCGAGCTAAAGATGAAGATTTTATCTTTTTCAATCATTTAGCCTTAATATTCCTGACAAAGATTTTGTACTCTTTAAGTCAGAATATTCATTCAAATAGAGTATTTAACAAATTGGTGAAGTTTCTATATTCTTCAAACCAATGCACAATCTGATTTGTTCGTGAAGTTCTTATATTCTTCAAACCAAAGGAGTAAAAAAAAATCTCCAAAAGTCAAACACAATCAAATTTCACATGGACTAGAAAACTACAAAAGTTATTTTTTTTTCCACCTCTAAACAGAATACATATTAATAATAGTAAAGACATATTCTGAGATCATCACATAATGACTCTATCCTAACATTTTTGAAATAAATTTCATAACTTATAAAGGATAGAAAAAGAAAATAATAATCAAGGGAAATAAAGATAGAACCTGATTTTAACTCTCATTGAATCATATTCTATCTGTCAACAATAATTCCATGCAAGTCACTTTTCTTGCTAATTTCTTTTCCTTTTCTCAGTTTCCATCATATTCCTATTTTCCTCAAGAAGACATTTAATTTCAACAAGAAACTCAACTCGTGTTCAAATATTGTTAGGAGACAATATTTGTTCATTTACTTCTTCTCATAGTTATATAAAACAAAGAATATAGGGGGGGAAATTAAAGTGCTCATCTTAGCCTTAATGCACAAAATAACTTTTCTCATTGAAAAGAAAACTGAAGGGGTGCAATGATTGAATGCACTTGGGAAGAAAATAAAAATAATCTTACCCATCCAAGGAAAACTTACTACAAAAAATATACTTGAACATATTAAAGTAATACTAATTCATCCCAAATCTCTTTTATCATATGATAAAATAATTATCTTTTTCTTCTTTTTAAAAAGAACACAGAAAATAGAAGTAATTTTCTTACCACAGAAAATACCAACATTAAATTTCTTAAGCTTGTTATCTCCTGTATTCAGATTAGCAAACCAGAAATAATAAAAGATGAAATGAAAAACACAAAGAACTATCCGAGTCCACAGAACCCACTGTGTGTCCTTAAGAAATTTAATCCCCTCAAGTACCCGAGGTTGCAAATTAATTCCTCCCAAGATAAAACGGATTAACCATTAAAGAAGTAGCGGTACCTCAAACTTCGATAATTTCAACGAACTCAAAATGACAGCAACGAATCACACACACAGACACGATCGATCGATTTTGTTTTGTAAGAAATGTATGCAAAAGAAGGGAAGAATTTGATGCAAAAAAAATGAGAGAAAACCTCTCTATTTATAGCCAACAAAGGGTAAAGGTCACAACCCTTTAGAAAGAAGACAATCTTTCAGAAAGGTCACAACACTTTAGAAAATGCATAACCTTTCGGCATAGTCACAACTCTTCAAGAGAGTCACAACCCTTCATTTCCTGTTCACACCTTTAAAACCCAACATATCTCCCATCTTATTTTATCGCAGTTGCATTATTTTGTGTTATATATTCTCTTATATTAGAAGCTATAGGTAGGAGTTTTACCCGTCTGTGTCATTGTCATGTCTGCTAGAGCATGAAGGCTTATAGCTCCTTTTATGCTTTTCTATGTTGTTGTCTGGTTGACAAGTGTGCCTTGTAAAGAAAAAGACCTCAGCTTAGAATCGACTTATTTCAAATATTTTAAAATCAAAATAAAAATCTAAAGTGGAATAAGAAGAGGAGAAGCAACAATGTCATTATGCATTCTAAACTAAAAAAAAATTGCAAACTTTTAGTGATAGCCAATTTGACCAACTTCTAAAATTTACTTACTTTGGAAAATATATTTCGAAATATTATTTGAAAAAGTATTATTTCTTTTTTAGAATAGTCGCTTATATTTGACTAATCAATTTAAAGAAAAAAAATACCTTTTCAAATATTAAAACAGTAATTTATGTTTGACAAATATGCTAAAAGTGCTTTTGAGAAAAAGCTAATATTTCTAGATTTTAAATATATTTTTTTGCTATTATTTAAAATCACTTATTTTCTCTCTAGAAGTTTGAAGGAACACTTCACAAAAAATGTTAAAAATATTTTTGACTTCTCAAAAACTTAGCTAAATAAGCTATTAAGTCCTATAATGATCCAAAAAGTGTATGCTAGTCCACCTTCCCTGGCCTTATTAAACAAGTCAAGACCATCAAATGGATCTCAATTCTTTTTATTTCTTAAAGGTCGATATAATAGTTAAAAGTTGTGTTTGAACGGAGTTATTATCTATTCGGCTTCAATAGTATAATCATTAGGGAAATTTAAGAGATAGTGATTTATTGTGAGACAGATACTTTAATGAAAATTCATATATCAATCAATTTAACTACTAAGATTTTCTTCTAAAATAATCACGTTTACTTTAGCAAATTTTCTGAAACTTGAATTGATGCAAAGAAAACTCTAGCATAATGTCTTGAAGTTTGAAACGATACTAGAAATTCAAAAAAATGTCCTATAAGCCCGATTTCTCCCTTTCAATTTGTTATTAAAAAAATGTATCTATATCATCATAGATGTATTAAAAAGAAAACCACATTAACGATTCCTTGCACTATTTAGCTAAGCACGATTATGTCTATCTTTATTCACAAATCAATTCCCTAATGCTTAGGTTCAAGAACACCCTATATCAAATCATATTGCAATTAAGAACTAATGACCCTTTTCAAGCTGAACTCAAAGTTCATATATAATATCTAATTATTGATCGAACAATCAAATAATTAAATACAAGATGTGAATAAATACCCACATCGAGAAATTTATCTCTCAAAATAATATTAAAAAACAACATTCATGTTGGCATTTCATAGCTCCATAAAATAATGAGCTAAGATACGATATTATTAAATTCTAAATGTTTGTGCATATACCATAATTACAATAAAAAATAGTTGAAAATAAAATGAATATATAAATGAAAATATTCAAGCAGAGGAGCGCGCGTATATCGCTTCGTTTAAGGAAATTCAAGTCCACATTGACATAATTTACACTAATTCAGAAATATATCTCTTGACTTGTTCCCTCCAAGATATAATAGTCCAACAATATCGTACAACTCCGAATTAGTTGAAGAATTCAAAATTCCACTAAAAGAACACTTTCCTTCAATATAAAATTATTCTCTTTTGTGTAGTGAATTAGTTGAAAATCTAAAATATTTTTTTTTTGTGTCAACTCTCTCTTTCATGAGTACCCTAACCTCAAAATATAAACATGATAATACTAAACATCCACTTTTTCTTTCTATCCAACACAAGGAAGAAACACTTTTTTTTTTATAGATGTAGAATTTCCATCAGAAATAAATGTCAAGAATGTAGTTAGTCATTTAAGAATTAGTGGGACATTAATAGGAAATAATGAGAAGAACATGACTTAGTAGTATATAAGTTACATCAAGAATAATTGACCATTTTCTTGTCAATTTAATATACATTAAAATAATGTAGTTTAAAATCATAACTTAATATTTTTTTCTTGTCAATTTATATACATTAAACTAAGTTAACGAGTGCACATGCACCTAACTATAGGGATGTGTCTACCTCTGATTCAAAAGACATAAACAAGTCGAAATATTAAAATAGACGATAAAATAATATAAATTTGAACCCCAAACAACATAGTTCTTTTGAAAAAAAAAAATCAAACTAAACCAAACTAAATTCAAACAATTATCAATTTGTTTAATTGACTTATATCAATCTCTTATTTGAATTGATTTTTTTTACCAAATTGTGCATACCCTTAAAGGAAAGAATGAGAAGCCAAATAAAACAACATTATGAGGAAAGACATTTTTCTTATAAGTCACGTATTGAAAATTTTCATACGACATTAATTAGCCACACAACAAACCTAGTCTTGAGGGCCGGTGGATCATACTTGAATATGACTCAAACATTTTCGACCTATAAATTTACATGTGTCAAGCACTAAATGAATTTTATCTACAATATATAATTACAACATCTTAAATAAAGACGTATCTGATCAAATCAAATACTATCATCTTCAAAACCAAATTAAACTAAATATGGATAATTCTCACAACATTAGTTACCAAGCTGGCCAGGCCAAGGGCCAAGCTCAGGTCAGCATTATTGCCCTTGTCATTTATTTTAGAAAAATACCACTTAGTTAATTAGTATTAAATTGAATTATCATTTGATTGATCTATTTGTGCAGCTACAAGTAAATAAATAAAATTAAACTCATGTTATATACATCTATCAGGAAAAGGGTAATCAGATAATGGAACAGGCTAGCAATGCTGCACAGTCTGCTAAGGAAACAATGCAAGAGGTTTTTGTCATTTTTCATTAATATCTATTTTTTTACACGTCAATCAAATAGTTGAACTCTCGTGTCTCACTATTTTACTGATTAACTTATTTAAAACGGATATAACTTATATGCATCAACATCATATAGTTTATGTGTTACTTCTATAGGCAGGGCAACAAATGAAGGCAACAGCACAAGGAGCAGCAGATTCAGTTAAAAATGTTAAATATATTGTATGTAATTACCTTGTATTATTGTAAATTAGTTAGGAGTCTATATTCATTCCTAAATTGTAGTCTTTGACTCCTATTTTGTAGCCTTATTTGTTGCTATCTTTGTGTATATAACGATGAGTCAAATGAAGAGATTGAGATTGAGGAAAATATTCTTTCATGGTATCAATTGCTTAGGGTTCTTCTTCCGCATACGCCCTTAATTCCGCCCCTTTCCTTCTTCCCTTTCTTCTATTTTTTGCCGGCAATCTCACAATGTCGGACAAATCCTTTCATCCGGCTTTGGCCGTCTCTAATATCAAGAACCATATTCCCATCACTCTTGAGATGGAAAATGTTCAATACTCTACGTGGTCGGAATTATTCAAAATTCATGCTCGTTCTCACAGAGTACTAGCCCATATTATCCCTCCGAAAGAAGGTACGTCCAAACCACCTTCCACTGATCAAGAAAAGGAATTGTGGACTACTCTAGATGCCACGGTTCTTTCATGGATATATGCCACTATCTCTAATGATCTCCTGTAGACCATCATTGAGCCTGATTCGACTGCTATGGAGGCCTGGGATAGGTTGCGAGACATATTCCAGGACAACCAACATTCCCGTGCCGTTGCTCTTGAACAAGAATTCTCCACCACGTCTATGGATAATTTTTCCCAATGCATCCTCTTACTGTCAGCATCTCAAGTCTCTCGCTGATCAGTTGAAGAATGTCGGAGCGCCGGTTTCTAATAGCCGGATGGTGTTACAGTTGGTTGGTGGCCTTACCCGAGCCTACCGTGGTGTGGGCACACTTATTCGTCAAAGCAATCCGCTTCCTCCCTTTTACAAGGCTCGCTCCATGCTTGTTCTTGAGGAAATTGGACTGGCAAAGGAGGCGACAACCGAATCTGCCATGGTTGCAGCCTCGTCAGATGACTCCTCCGGTCAATTGACAAACACGGGTCAGTTGAAGAGCAAATATTCCAGTTCGTCTAACAACAAGCGCAACTCTGGTAGTCGGAAAAATGGTGGTCGTGGCTCCAATGGTGGCTCCGGCGGTGGTAGAAAAAATGGTGGTCGGAATCCACCGGCTGCTGGGCGGGGCTCCGGTGCGGCTCAAGCTTCGAACATGTCCCCTGCTTTTTGGCAGCAAGTGTATCCTTGGGGATATGGCTGGCCCATTCCTCCTTGCCCTTACCCAACTCAAGGATGGACCAGGCCTGGTACTCTAAACCAGCAGGCTGGACTATTGGGCCCAAGGCCACGAAATCAGCAGGGCTACATGGCGTCTGGACAGCAGCAGCAGTCCGGTTCGATGGCTCCTACCGATATTCAGGCTGCAATGCATACTATGTCCCTTAATCCGCCTGATCCGTCTTGGTACATGGACACCGGGGCTACTTCTCATATGACTTCCTCTTCAGGTAACTTCTCGTCTTATTTTAATTTGAGCACTCATCCAAATAATAATATAATTGTTGGTAATGGTCATAAAATTCCTATTCTTGGTTACGGTCACACTTGTTTGCCTTCATCTAGCCCGACCCTTTCTTTAAATAATGTCCTTCATGCTCCTTAAATCATAAAAAATCTCATCTCTGTTAGAAAATTCACTACTAATAATTCTGTAACTGTTGAATTTGATCCTTTTGGTTTTTCTGTAAAGGATTTTCAGACGGGGAAGCCAATACTGAGGTGTGATAGCCGGGGCGACCTTTACCCAATTACTACTCCAATCAACAATCAAGCTACATCTATTTTTGCCGCAATTTCTCCTAAACTTTGGCATGATCGGTTGGGTCATCCGGGTGCTCCAATTTTAGATGCTCTTAGGCACAATAAAAATATTGATTGTAATAGACTTTCAAGTTCTAGTATTTGTGGTTCATGTGTTTTGGGGAAACATGTGAAGTTGCCGTTTGTTTCTTCGATTTCTAGTACGACTTTGCCATTTGATATAATACATAGTGATCTTTGGTCATCTCCCATTTTGAGTTCTGCAGGACATCATTACTATGTTTTATTACTTGATGATTTTTCTAATTTTTTGTGGACTTTTCCTTTAGCCCGAAAATCTGATGTATATGACACATTCTTGGTTTTTAGGAATCACATTCTCACCCAATTTGAACGTAATGTTAAAACCGTACATTGTGATAATGGGAGGGAGTTTGATAATGGTCCATTTTGGGAATTTTGTCGGAAATATGGCATGTCTTTCCGTCTCTCTTGTCCTCATACTTCTTCACAAAATGGGAAAGCTGAAAGAAAAATTCGTACTATCAATAACATTAGCCGTACTCTTCTTGCCCATGCCTCACTTCCACATTCTTTTTGGCATCATTCCTTACAAATGGCAACCTACCTTCTAAATATTCTTCCGAGCAAATTGTTGGGTAATAAATCTCCTTTGGAAATTCTTTATAAAAGGGAGCCTTCTTATTCTCATTTACGGGTTTTTGGGTGTTTGTGTTATCCCCTTTTTCCATCTACAACTATTAATAAATTGCAACCCCGATCTACTCCGTGTGTATTTTTGGGATTTCCCCCGAATCACCGTGGCTAAAAATGCTATGATTTATCCTCTCGTAAAATTATCATTTGTAGATATGTTATTTTAGATGAGAATTCCTTTCCCTTTGCAAAGTTACATACTCCTTCTTCTCGACAATATGATTTTTTGGACTTTGGACTAAATCCTTATGTTATTCAACATTTTAGAAATTCTAATGTTGCGTCCAACGACCCTCCACATCCTCCAAATTCTCCTGCGGCCCATTCCCCGGCCTAATTTACTCCACCTGGCAGTCCCTCTTCCCAGCAAGCCCAACCCGCTTCTCCCCCTACTGAATCTCCCCAACCGCCCTCTGGGCCATCCTCCCTTGACAGTCCATCACCTCATTCCGCACCCCATACTTCCCCTTTGGCCCAAACACATTCCACACCATCAAACAATTTAGCACCACAGCCCACTCAACTTCCTCTCCAGCGGCCAAGAGTTGTGACCCGTAGCCAAAAACGGATATTTCAACCAAATAAAATATATTCTTTTGTTTCCGAGATTACAAGGTCACCTTTGCCTCGTGATCCGATTGCGGCACTCCGTGATCCAAATTGGAAAATGGCCATGAATGATGAATATGATGCTCTTATTAAAACTAAGACGTGGGAGTTAGTGCCCCATCCACCTAATGTGAATGTGATTCGGTCTATGTGGATTTTTACTCATAAAGTCAAATCTAATGGTGCTTTTGAGAGGCATAAAGCACATCTTGTAGGTGATGGCAAAACACAGCAGGTTGGAATTGATTGTGGTGAGACATTTAGTCCGGTGGTCAAACCGGCTACAATCCGGACTGTTCTTAGTCTCTCTCTGTCCAAGGCATGGCCAATTTATCAATTGGATGACAAAAATGTTTTCCTTCATGGTGAGCTTCAGGAAACTGTTTATATGCATCAACCCTTGGGGTACAGGGATCGTACTCATCCTGATTATGTTTGTCTGTTACGTAAGTCTTTGTATGGCCTTAAGCAAGCTCCCCGGGCTTGGTATAAGCGTTTTGCTGATTATGTTTTGTCTATTGGTTTCACTAATAGCCGGTGTGACAATTCTTTATTCATCTATAGCAAGGGTCTGGACATGGCTTACATTTTATTATATGTTGATGATATTATTCTTACTGCTTCTTCTGATGCTCTTCGGTGTTCTATCATGGCTCTTCTCAGTTCTAAATTTCCTATGAAAGATTTGGGTCTTTTAAATTATTTTCTTGGTATTGCTGTCACTAGACATAAGGGTGGCATGGTTCTTTCACAACGGAAATATGCTGAAGAAATAATTGAACGAGCCGACATGTCCTCATGTAAACCGACTCTTACTCCGGTTAACTCCAAACCGAAGGTTAGTGCTAATTCTAGTGCTCCTTATGCTGATCCCACTCTTTACAGAAGCCTTGCAAGGGCCCTTCAATATCTCACTTTTACCCGTCCGGATATATCTTATGTTGTTCAACAACTTTGTCTCCATATGCATAATCCGCGTATTGATCATTTTAATGCTCTCAAACGGATAATCCAGTATGTTAAGGGTACTTTGGATCATGGACTTCACCTTTATCCCTCTTCTTTCTCCACTCTTGTCTCTTACACTGATGCAGATTGGGGAGGGTGCCCGGACACCCGACGATCTACATCCGGGTATTGTGTGTTTTTGGGAGACAACTTGGTCTCATGGTCATCAAAACGACAACCCACATTGTCTCGTTCTAGTGCCGAGGCCGAATATCTTGGGGTGGCCAATGTCGTCTCCGAATCATGTTGGATTCGTAATCTTCTCTTAGAGTTGCATTGTCCGATTAAGAAAGCCACACTTGTATACTGTGACAATGTAAGTGCTATTTATTTATCGGGTAATCCCATACAACATCAGCGTACAAAACATATTGAAATGGATATCCACTTTGTTCGAGAGATGGTTGCTCGTGGACAGGTTCATGTTTTACATGTTCCATCCCGTTATCAAATAGCGGACATTTTCACAAAAGGTCTTCCACGTGTCTTGTTTGAAGAATTTCGGGACAATCTTAGCGTCCGCAAACCTCCCGCTTCGATTGTGGGGGTGTGTTAAATATATTGTATGTAATTACCTTGTATTATTGTAAATTAATTAGGAGTCTATATTCATTCCTAAATTGTAGTCTTTGACTCCTATTTTGTAGCCTTATTTGTTGCTATCTTTGTGTATATAACGATGAGTCAAATGAAGAGATTGAGATTGAGGAAAATATTCTTTCAAAAAATGCTACTGGCATGAACAAATGAAAAATATCCATCGGATCACATCATGAACATCTTTGCTCATCATTCAGGCTATGAGTTCAACCTTCTTTTTCTCGAACTCTTTTATTGCGAATTATGGGGTAAATCAATTAGTAATTTACTTTGAGTATTATTAAGAAGTTTTACTTAATTCCTTTTTGGTTTCTAATAATAATGCTTTATTTTCTTTGATCTTCCAGCTTAATTTATCGTAGCTGCATTATAATTTGTTTCCAATTGTTTGTTCATAGATTGCTTAGTTTTAAATACAGAATATTAGACTGTCATCTAAATATTTAAAAAACTTGTAAAATTTTAGACTATAATCATTCAAAGGCAACTTCTTTCATCTTCTTCATGTTCATGTTCATGTTCATCGACATCAACAAGCTCTAACACCAAAAATTCAAAAAGAATATTTTGTGTTTTTAACTAGCCATAAATTTAACTATGAATAAAATCCTACTTGAACAATTGACTCTTGTTTCCTGTACACTAAAATCGAACTTATGCTTTGATCATCCATATCTACGATTGAAGCATCTCAAGGTGCTTCGTTGTTTTCCTGACCCAATTATTACTCTAACTTGGTAATTTCCTTAAAAGATTGTTATCTAATCTGTACTAACAAATACTAATGACAATAATAACTTTGCAGAAACATAAATAATAAAATTTAAAGCATGTACTCAACAACAGAAATTAATAACATAAGCATAAATTAATGACGGTAAAAACATATCAGGATTTATAACAATAGTATGAAACATAAAGAAAAGAAAATCGAGCCACTGAATGCACAGTGTCTCCATAAGAAAATTATTTCCCTTTAGTACATGAGGTTTAAAAGAATAGATCCTCCCAGGATAAAATGATTCTATTCACCGGTGTATTGATACAAAAACAATGGTGTCAGCGAGCCACTCAACGGGAGCAAAATACACGAATATTTAATTGTGCAGAAGTAGAAGAATATCAGAATTTTCGTTAAAAAATTTTGTGGAATCACATGTATTTATAGCGAAGAAGAATTGTTTCTGAAAGTTTGCAACCTTTCAGAACAATAACTTATACATGACCGTTCATGAAAGTTTGCAACCTTTCAGAACAGTCATAGTTGTTCCTGAAAGGTTACAACCTTTTAGAACAGTTATTTGAAAATAATGGGAAATTTAAATAAAACGAAAAAAGACATTTTAACCAAGAGTCGCGAGGATCAGATTTGATTGGGTCATTTCGAGTTGACAATTAATTAATTAAATAATTAAATAATTAAAGAAAACTTTGTCCAAAAAATAATCCAAAGCCCAGCGACGATATGAGGGGTTCCTATTTCCAAACTTTTTAACAACTAGTAGAAGTGTTTCCTTATTTAAACACTTGAACTTTTCTTTCCATCACCAATGAGGGAGAATTGCTATTTACTAAAACATAAGTAAACACTAGATACACACTAGATACACATATTTGTATGTATCTAGTGTGATTCGCATATATCTGAGATACTAGATACATGAGAGAGTGGCGAGCGAGATTTGTTTATGTATCTCAAATACATGTGAATCCACTTGAATACACTATATCTAAAGCAAATTACATCTTATTTTGATCCCATGTATCACAAGATATATGTCTATGGACATATCTAAAGGCACCAAAATCTGGTAGGATCAGTAAGATATGCAATATTGCAAATTAGAGTGTATCTAAGTAATTAGCTCCTAAATCAGTGAAGTGAGATTTATATAAACTTCCCAAAAAAATACAAGATGAATGAAGCTCGTGCCAGACATGGGCCCAACAATTGTTGTTTAAAGGTTATGTTGTGCATATGCATGCACTAATTATCATATTTGTTATTAGATTTTCTTCTTTACTAACTAATAACAAAAAAAATTCCCATCAAAAGGAGAATATTTTTTATTACAAGAAAGCACTAAGAAGGGTTGTCCATGCACACAAAACGGTCAGTATCTAGTGTGATTCGCACGTATCTAGGATATCAGATTTATAGGAGAGTGGTGAGCGAGATGTGAGGGATGCGAGCGATATTTTTCTATATATGTATTTCAGATATATGTGAATTCACTTGGATACAGTGTATCTTAAAGCAAATTGTACCTAATTTTGATCCATATATCCCAAGATACATGTATATGGACATATACGGACGCACCAAAATCTAGTAAGATTCGTAATATTTTTAAAACTAGCATTTATCTTAGTAATTAGCTCCTAAACTAGTAGGATTTCTATAAGTTTTTTTTTTTTTTTTTATAAAGCAAACCATAAGATTCTAGCCCCAAAATATAGTAGTACGTATAAGCAAGAAGAGCATCTTACATTTTAATTAACGTGGTAATAAGATAGCTAATTCACACTTTTGTGTGCTACAAAAGGGTCCTGTTGCGTTTATAATCTTAGGTCGTTTGGTGTGAGGGGTAAGAAGAAATAGTCATGGAAGAAAAAAATAGTTTTGGGATTAAATTTTGGTGTCTTGTTTGGTTGTCATGTTTGGGATATCCCACCATTTATACCATAGTGATGGGATAAGTTATTCCATATACATGGTGGGATAAGTTATCCCATAATAACTAATTCAAAGATAAATTAATCCTGGGACAACTTGTTCCCAACCAAACGACCCCTTAGGTTATAACATAATGCGTGTGTTTGATCTATGATAGGCAAGCTAACTTGGAGAAACTTATCTATCAAGTAGGGGTGTACATGGTCGGGTTGGTTCGGGTTTTTCAAATATCAAACCAAACCATTTGTGTCGGATTTTTAAATCTATAAACCAAACCAAACCAATAAAATTCGGATTTTTCGGGTTTTTCAACCTCGGGTTGGTTCGGGTTTTCAAATACCAAACCAAACCATTGTGTCGAATTTTTAAATTTATAAATCAAACTAAACTAATAAACCTCGGAATTTTTTCCAGATTTTTGGATTTTTTCGGTAAAGTTTGCATACAAACATATAATTAACTTGTGCTCCAAATATTTCTTTAGTCCAACCAAAATACAATTATCTAAGGTGTTTCTTAAGAAAATAACACAAAATATGAGATGAGTACTGATGACACTAAAATATTCAATAAAAAATAATAATGAAATCATCATATAAAATAAATATTGCAAAGTCATAATGAAAATGATCATAATTTAAAAGTACTAAATCATGCTAAAATAAGTTTAATAAGTATTAGTTACATTACTAAATATTTAAGGAAAATTAAAATTAGATTATGTATTTTAATTGTCTAAACAACTGTAAAACTAAAGAACAAATATTCAATATTATTGTCATTCTTAGTGTTGAATTAATTTTCTTTTTGCATTAGTATTAATTTGATTTTGATTTAAGTTTTATTATAATTATCAACATCTATGAACTATAATCTTTATTGGACCATTCCAAATTCTAAGTTTTAAACTTGAAATAATATATTAAAAGATAAAAACTATGAAATAGTATAAGAAATATTTTAAAATTATATCAAAGTAAATATTTTTATGTATAAAATAAAATTTTAAAATTACATATATAATGTCGGGTTGGTTTGGTCTCGGGTTGGTTTTTTTTAGTTAAAACCAAACCAACCCAAATATAGTCTGGTTTTTTTTTTCAATACCAGACCAAGTCAAACCAAACCACTAGTCGGGTTTTTTTTTCGGTTTGACTGGGTTTGCGGTTTGGTTCGTTTTTCGTTCGGTTTTGTACACCCCTAGTATCAAGATAATAATTGAGATGTTTAACCGCCTATATGGAATATAAAATGGTTACAAACTAATTAAACAAACTAATAACCGTTCTTCTTTATATACAGCAAAGATTGATACTCAAATTAGCCACTAAGCCTATTCCATCTTTTTTCTCACAAATCCTATAGTGCTGGTTTCTACTTTAGCTTGGAGGAATTGCAAGGGGTAGAATATGGGGAACATTTCGTCATTCAAGTGTCAATTCATGTCACTGAACATATGTGAATTTTTTTTTCTAATCTCAGCAGCCTTAAAGAGGCATAGAGAGTAATGTGTAATGATCATCAGGTGCATGGCCTTTTTGTTACAGTTTGATTTGTTGTTCAATCTAGATAATGAAGTTTGCCAAGAAAATTGTATGTTAAAAGAAGATTTGAATAGACGTAATAATACTGCAAAATAGAGTTGATAGTAATTATTTTTAATATTAATTCTGGGGCATCTCGGGTTGATCATTAATTAATTAATAATTAAATAATTAAAGAAAATTTTATCCAAAAAAAAAAATATGATTTTCCAAAGCCGAGCCAAGCGGCTTCTTTCCAACCCTTTTTAATAACTATTAGAAGTGTTTTCTTATTTAAACACTTGAACTTTTCTTTTCCCCACCAATTAGGGAGAATTGTTTTTTGATAAAGTATAAGAGAACACTAGATACACACTTGATACACGTATCTGTATATATCTGGTGTGATTCGCATGTATCTAAGATTCTAGATACATGAAAGCGTGGCAAACAAGATTTGTCTATGTATCCAAAATACATGTGAATCCACTTGGATACAGTGTATACAACAAATTACATCTTATTTTGACTTTATGTATCACAAGATACATGTATCTAGACATATCCGGAGGCACTAAAATCTAGTAAGATACATAATATTGTAAATCAAAATATGTCTAAGTAATTAGAGTATATCTAAGATACACAATATTGCAAATTAAAATCTGGTGCATGGCCTTTTGTTACAGTTTGATTTGTTGTTCAATCTTGATAGGGAAGTCTGCCAGAAAAATTGTATCTTGAGGAAGATTTGAATAAATGTAATAATACCGCAAAGTAGAGTTGATAGTAATTGTTTTTGTTGTTGCACACTCGATGTATTTTTTGTAATCTTGATGTTTTTCAGTTTCATTTGTTGGTGGTAGTTACTGTGCACATCATGTAAGTTAAGAAAATCTTTTCTGATTGATGGTGGTTGTTGCATCAGTTACTTTACAAGTTCAACGTGAGGAAATTGTCCGTACTATGTGAGAGGATTATATTAAAGACTAGTACACTAGATGAAACAATTACTTAAGTGGAGAACAAATAGCTTTGTAATAATTTATTATGCGATTTATAAATTTTTGTTTATTTGATAAGATTGAATAAACAATTGGGGCTATTTTAATAATTTTACAACTTATTGGATTTTTATGAGAAAATATACAACACAAAAATTCCATATCACCATGTCCAAACAAAACTTCAATTTCATCTCATAATTCCATATTATGACACCATATCATGATTCCATATCGCATGGCGAAACGGGCCTTAATGAGATCATCCTACTTCATCCAAAAAAAAATCATTAGTAGTTGGAGCTAGCAGCTCCGAATAAAGTGGCACGCTATGTTCAATATTCCCCGCAGTAGGTTTCTTCCTACACGCTTCACATCTTCCTTGTGTGTAGTGATTTTTGTGGATGTTTGGATTAGCATTATCTTTGTAAGTGAGATGCTGTTAAGAAGATACACCCTTGGGCTTAACCGAGCTTCAAGAGATAGCTAATGAGGTGAGGATTGTCAGATAACGTACAGAGACAAACAATCCATTCCCTCAATCAACATGGGAAAATCTAAGACCCTCACACGCTCAAGGATGGACATAAAGTGTGGACAACATAATATGATACCCCAATATTGACTAACTATGCTCTCAGGATCTGTTGCATCCATCAATTAGGGATTATTCAACAAACCACATACTAAAACGAACCCAGATATTCCAACTCATTATTTGGCCATCTTTAATACCTTAAAGGCCAGGATGGATCAGACTAAAAGCAAAGACTAAAACATCATCCTTCAGCATGATTATTTTATCCTAGTAGAAACAAATGAGGACTAGTGTTTCTCTAAATTTTGTCATATCCTGCACCGCTTCAATATTATCCTCTGTTATCCTTTTTTGTGTTGTATAGCATGGTTTTATTCACAGAACTATAAGCAATTCACAGGCTGCTACTGTCAGTGGCTTTATATAAGGGAATTCAAAAAATACTGGAGTGTCACAACTCACGCCTAGGATTTGAATGTACGACCTAAAGCAATTCTCAAACCCCCTTTTACCACTTCACTATGTAACATAAGGGGTTCGACGATTCATATATAGCCCAAATTTTTTTTTTGCCTTATTTGTTGTACAGAAATGTTTTTCAGAAACTCAATTGAACCCCCTTGTCACAACTCAATTTGTACAGCAACTTTTGGCTGCCGTTCATCTTAGCAAATTGCATCATAAGCACCACACAAGTTGAGTTGAGGCTAGAACAGGCCCACGTAATAATGCACAAACTGAAGCCAGAGGTTATAACAGATAAACCACCAGTTCACTAGACAGGGTGATGATTGACAATTCCTTGCTAAGGAACACGGAGAACCCATTCAGCCATTTGTTTCTTTCCTTTTTTTCAAGAGTATTGACTCAAATATCTCAAAGAGAACTGAGAAAGATTAAATCTTCCTTCCAATTCAGTATGAACAAGTTATTGGTAACATAAAATCAAAAGTCAGAATGCACCCAAATTGTTTCAAACATTCATCAATCTCTATAGTCTATAGTAGTATTAATGACTCAATAATCCTTTTACATTGTCTCACTGTCTAATGGTACAATTACAGCAAGTATAAATTTCATAGTCATACAAACTGGAACTCTTACAAACATACATTGTACCCAAAAAATTAAAGAAAGCAACAGTCTATAAAAAGAATCAACATACTCACCACTAAGGGAATATGCACATCCTATGATACCTGTGTATGAACAAGAAAGTCTCAAGGGACAATTTCAAAATTGTATCTAACCTGAAAGTCACTAATGAGTTGAGCTCCAGCACGGGTACGCCTTCCAATTTTTCTCCTCTCATAATCAGTATCATCCGTGGGTAACTCATGACGACAAACAGGGCATGTATTATGTATGTTTAACCATGGTACAATACATTCCCAATGGTAATAATGGGAACAAGGAAGCTCAGTCACCTTCTCCACAACCAAAATCTCATCTTTACAAACAGCACAGGCTGTCTTGTGCTCTTCGTCCTTCAAAACAACCAATGGAAGATTTTCAACAACAGATTTAGCTGCAGGTGGACTACCCTTCAAAGTCCCTTCACTCTCCAGAAATTGCCCAAACAAGGCATCGTGATCAGTTTCGTTTACATGAGCAATCCCATCATCATTTCCATCAAGTTCAAGGCTTCTTTCAATATTATTAACGGCCAACAGAACTTCCCACTCTAAATTCCTCACCGGCTCATCCACTGAATGCGAATTCGAGTTCCCTCCTTCAGAAGATGAATTATCTGAAGAAACTGATATTTCTTCAATTCCATCAATTACAGAACTCAAATAGTCTCTATCTTCACCTCTTTCATTGACTTCTTCCCACTCAAACTCGTCATTCACATCCCTCTCATCATCAATCCGAAGACAATTCCAAAAACCATTAACACCAAGCTGATCAATATCCCCCGCATTCAGCTCCACTTCTTGCGAATCAGAGTCCAACCCAATACCCACAACCTGAATCCCATCACCCGTATCAAGTCCGTTGGAATCTGCGGGAAGAAAAACCCCATCAAAATCAGATCCAAAATCACCGTATACATCCTCTAGAACAACCCTATTCCCATTATCAAAACCCGAATCTTCTGAAACGTTTCCATCAGGGGTCACAAATAGATCCGTAGCAAAATTCATTTGGTCATCATCAACGATAAAGGAATCCGGATCTGCAAGCAAACCCGAGTGATCCGAACCCGAATCTGAATCTAG
This sequence comes from Solanum pinnatisectum, assembly GCA_035578085.1. Classification (NCBI taxonomy): domain Eukaryota; kingdom Viridiplantae; phylum Streptophyta; class Magnoliopsida; order Solanales; family Solanaceae; genus Solanum; species Solanum pinnatisectum. The sequence continues at coordinate 20,807,138 of CM069077.1, forward strand.
GGAACCGGGTTCGGGTTCCGAATTGGGGCTATGGTTGAAATCATGAGAGTGGATAAAAAGGGTGTGATTAGGAGGAGAAAGGGAGTCGAAATCGAAAGCAAACGGATATGAGTACTCTTCATCATCATCATCACCATCCTTATCAGCGACGGTAGCATAGATGGTTTGCGGGAGGTGGAAACGGTGGATTCCAGAAACTTCCGCCATTGAATTGAAGAAACAAAGTGATGATTCAAACTTTAGAGAAAATGGGAGTTGCCATTGATCCAATTTTGCTGGTTTCACAATCTTTTTCGGGTCTCTTTCGTCGCTGAAAAAATAACGTACGTCATGATTGTTACTCACATTATTTAATGAATTGGGTACATCCTTAGATATTTATATTACTCCCTCTGTCACAAAGTTTTAGAAAATAAATAAACTTTTAAATTTTGTGATCCTAAATTAAAGTTATATCAAATGTATTAAATTACTCTTCAATCTTATGGCTTTAAATATGTCATGTAGAAATCTGAAATTAAAATGTTACCAAAAAAAGAAAGATGTATTCTTTTTGAAACAAATTAAAAAGAAAAGGAGTTCATTTTTTTGAAACAGAGGGAATATATGGGAATAAAAAAGTAAATGTGCCACATATAATGAAAAGATGAGTAACACATTAATTAACTTGCAAGATAAGATTTTAAAAAAAAAAAAAAGTTACAAAATAGAGCTACTAAAAATATGATAACATCAAGTTGATCATTTACATGAAAATGAAACTTTTTATTATTACTTAACAATGAATTTAATAATACGACACAATAAAATTTAAGTAACAATCAAAATAAATATTAATATTGAATTGATAATACAAGAAGAAGCATAAACCCACTTATTTTCATACAAAATATTCTCCATAAAAAACTAGAACACACCTAAGATTTAAAACCCTTTTTATTTTTGAATTTCACATCAAATCAAACCCAGGTAGTAATTACAAAATGAGTGCTAGACTGCTAGTATACACAAGTGAATAAAATCTTATTATGCGCGTACTCCGGCATCTTAATGTTTGCTGTTTGCATATGTTATCAATGTTTGAACTAAAAAAGGTAATTGATGCTTCTCTAGTTTGTTTTGATGATTATAATGATGCAACATTGCTTTATTCATTTTTATAAAATGATTCAGAATGTGCATGAAGTAGAAGGTGGAATATCGCAACCCATGAAATATCCTTATCTATCACATTCCACACGTACGAAACAAGTCCTAAGTTGATTAACTACATAGAGAAATGATCTTAAAGCACTTGGCAATAAACAAGTAGCCTTCAAATGTGTACAACAAGTGCAAGGTTTTCTGTATTCTTCTGTTGGATGGTTGAGCCACTTTTGTACTTCCAAACTTCTACTGAACACTAATTTGTAAAGCTGACAAAATCTGAATGGCAAAACTATGCATGTGTAAGAAACTGCTGTTTAGTCACAAAGAGGGGGGGGGGGGGGGGATCGTTTCCTCTTCTCTTCCGGGCTCCAAAGTTAATACTCATCGCCATGAACTAGATGCGCAAAGACATCATTCTACACAGTGGTATCTACTGGTGACAAACAGTAAGGGAGTACACGATAAAGGTAGGCCTAAAGATTTCTAAGGAGTCCCTAATGCCAAGGGTCTCTTGATCGAATAACAAAAATCTCGAGCACTATCAAAGCGGGATACTCTGGTTCTGCATTAAAAAGGTTATCACTATGGATATCAAAAACACAAGAACTGCTGTAAGGACATACTTCCAATTAAGCTGCCTTGCATCTATGTCCCGCGAGGCATCAAGTCTGGTTGAAGAATCAGTCTCTTTTGACTCACTCGACATAAAGTCTCCAGAAACATTCTCTTCCTGAAAATGAACAGCAGAAACAGTAGTGTCACAACAGAGCTAGGTGTATTTCCTTTTCTAAGTTGTCAACCAAATAACTTTAGCTTTGGGTAAACACGAAGTACTCAAGAATATTTTTCACTTAAAGGCACAAGCACACAGCTAAGGTTATTTGGTTGATAATGGAATGTACATCATCAAAATATAATAGTTGACTGGCATCTAAAATAGTAAATCAAAATACTGACAAAACCAGAAGAACATACAACTCGTGTATAAAAATAAGCATAAGACGGAATAAAGCACGTACCACATTAGTTATTGATGAGAACTTAGATATTTCTTCCTTGCATTCATTCGGAGAAGTTACAGCAGAAAGCTCAGCCTTGGGAAGCATGGATTCCCTGGTATCTTTGCCATCACTTGGGGGAGCTGGCGAAGGAACTTTATCCTTTTGCTGAAAAAGCTTCTTCTGGGCCTTATTTTCCATTATCAGCAAAGCAATCTGAATATTTTTTGCAGAAAAACACTAATCTGAATGAGAAAATTATACAATTACCCAATAATAATAGTCTTCAAACAATGTCCTTGTTCTAACATTTAGTCCAAAGGAACTCTCTTCCATGAAGAACTCATGCAGGAAAAGAATAACCAACTTTAACCACAAAAGGACAAGCTGGAAACGGAATAACTTGTCACAAGCTAAGCACATCGCAGATTCTACTTATAAAAACTAACTAATTTGAAAGACTGACTAACTAATTTTAATATTGAGCAAATCTTATTAATAATGGTCAAAATCGTCTTGTATAGCTCTTTCAACTCTTCCTTTTCAGCTAATTTCTTCCTGCAATAAGAGCAAACGTTACAACAAAAGGTTGCTGTAGTAATTATCAACAAACACCATTAAAACTTTCAGGTGTGCACAAACTTGCTCTACTTCAGCCCATTTTCATTCCTTTCCTTTGACCATGACTGCTTTTTCTCAGTGAAAGGAGTCACTGGAAGTGGTACAAGTGTTAGTGTTATAGGAAGGATAGAACCTTAATATGTGAGCCTGTAGATATCTTGGAAACTCGAGAATACCTGACGTTTAAAAAACTTCTTTGTCAAACAAGAATATGTGTGCATGGGGTCTGTGTGCGTGTCTATGCATATATATTATCAGTAAGAAATACTTCTAATGATTACAGTGTGATCTATATGGTCACGAACTCTGAAACTAAATCCAGAGCGAGAAAATGTCAAACTCGACTGACTGAACAGATATTGCTGCTGAAACAAGTAAAAAGGAAAAAGACAAAATGCATCAATTATACAGACAAGCTTGCACACACAACAACTGCATTTTAGAAGCCATTAAATTTATAATGCTGCTAAGGTTCCACCAAAGTCCATGAATAATAATTAAAAAAAATTGACATAAAATGTTGTGTTATCCAAATGCCATCTCATTGTTAGGCATAATTCTAGGCCGTTTCAGATTAGTAACTGGTATTCAATTACGCACAGTCATCAATCGGCATTTAAGCCCATTAACCATGTCAATAGACAAAAAAACTCAAAATAACTGGATAGATGGAGGAAAAGGAAAGTCGTAAATGTTATCAAGATAATTCCAGTCATAACAGGAATGAGAGTCAGTAAGGAGTGACAAACCTGTTTTTCAAGTCTCTCTCTTTCAAGAGCCAATTGCAAAATTAGATCTGTTATCAATTTACTGCGGAAGTTAATATCTCGGGCAGTAGCCTTCTTCATTTCCTCAGCTTGGCGTAACGATGACTTCAAACATGCCAACCTACCCCTCACAAAAGTTAATTCTTCATTGAGATCTGAGTTAGATTCTGACAAGATAATGCACTTATCTTCAGCACTCTCCATCAAACTTTCGGCTTTAGAAACCTTTGATTTTAGATCCTCAATCAAATCTTCCATGTCTTTGATTGTAGAATTCAACATGATTTGCTTCTCCTGACTAGCTTCAGCAGATGCAACTGCATGCTGAAGTCGAAGTTCAGAGTCCCTCAGCTGTTTTTCAAGAACATTTATCCTCTCAGAAGTAATGCTACTACTGCTTTTCAGGAAGTTCAGCTCTTGGTCAAGTTCCACATTAGCTTCTTTCAATATTTTACACTCAGTTTCTGCTGTATCAATTCTTCTCTCTGCTTCAGAATTCTTTTCCTTCAACGTATTGATTATATCCTCCATTACAAGGATCTCAGATTCTACCTCCTGACTTTTCTTTGCAGATGCTGTATAATTGGACAGCTGGAACTCAGAGTCCTCCAACCGTTTCTCAAGAGATTTAACCTTGTCCCCGAGCTCTTTAGAAGTGCTTTCAGACTTCTCTAGTAAGTTGTCCTTTTCTTTTAAATGTTCCTCCATTTCTTGAAGTTTAGACTGTAAGTAGCTTTCTTTCTGAACAGTACCATTCAGATTAAAATGTGCCATCTGGAGTCGACCCAGTAGTGATTTTGAAATTCCTAAAAGGACTTCAGCAGCATTCTCTCCCTCAAACAACTTTTGCGAAGCATCTTCAATTTCTTCCTCCATGTATAAAGCTTCTTGCTGCAACCTAACTTCTAATTCTTCTTCAACTTGTCTAGATTCAGTAAGCTTCTTCTCAAGATCTAACTCTCTGGCCAAAGACTTCTCCAGCATCCGCAGAATGTGTCTCTGCTGTTCAACAGTCTGCATTTTTATCTTCGTCTTTGGAGTTAAGAGTGCATCACCGTTAAAATAGTCTGCTGCCTCCCTATCTTCCCCTGTCAAGATGCATCAGCATGAAGTATGATTAATAAGGATGATTGATGTCACACAAATTACTTGTTTTAAGTCAAGCACATAGTAGCAACAAAATGCCTCGTGCAGAGAGAAGCAATTCACATTTCCTGGTCCAGACATGCAGGGCTAAAAGAAATAATAATGATAATGATGGCAACTATGATAATATACGTGCACCCATGATGCATGAACATCTAAGTAGAATCTTAGTTCAACTGATCCATTCACTTTGCATTGGTTCTGCTGAAGCCCATTTTTGAATGCTTTGAAATGGACTGACCACAGTGGATTTTGAGCAGCATAACCCAAGATTTCTTTAACTGAAGCTTCAAAAGCTATTCAGCATTACGCAGGATGTAAAGAATTTTTTTTAACGATAGCAGGATGTCGATAGCAGGATGTTGTAAAGAAACCCTCCCTTCAAAATTAACATAAAATAAAAAATAAACTCACAATTTTGGTCCCCCTGGGAGGTGAGCATAATCCCATGGAAGTTGGTACACTGCACCTTCAATTCTAAAAGGTGGTCCTGCGACTGCTTGAGGGATTTTTCACTGTCATGTAACTTCTCTTCTATTAAAATGAAAGCCTCATCCACATAGCCACGTGAAGATATGACCTTCCGCACATTGTCAATCTCTATTGCAACAGAGGATAATAAACCGCCTAGCTCCATCACCTCTGAATCCAGGACCCCAGATAAGAGATCAAACTCCATTGCCTTCTCAACAATGTCAATTGAAGTGCCCTCCTTCTCAGAGGCAAAAGCCTCAAAGTCACTTTCTCTTGTTTCCACATGCATCACAAATAAATCCAAATTAACTAGTTTCTCAGAGACACATGACAAGTCTAGTTCAAGCCTTGTTAAAATCTCCCCGACACTTCCTACTTCTTGCATGACATTACCATTGGATGAAAAAACTTCTAGAGAGTCTACTGTATTTGATTCTGCCTCCACTTCATTAGTGCTAACACCTTCAGTGGAAGTAGATGCATTATTCACTGTGTCAGCATCCATTAGTCTAACCCGTTTTTTAACCTGAAAATGAACCAATACCAATATTTTTAAGAGAAAAAAAAATGTGAAGGTGCATGAAACTCAGAGGTAAAAGGCAATAATTGAAACACACGCTTCTTTGAAGTAAGTGCACAGTTTATCGAAAATAAAGAAGTACTAAAAAGTAAAAATAGATGGTTTTAGTACATACAAAAATAAAATTACAATTGTTATTACTGTTATCAGCATCCAATATACAGTAATGATGATATTAATCCAACTCCTCAGAAACATCATTCAAATATAATTCAACAAGCCCATCAAAAGATAACTCCAATCATTAAACAAATTTTCATTTACTATTAATCAACCATTAAGTGGATTAATTTGTAGCACCCAATGTCATATTTGATTACTTTAGTAATTGTACTATGAGAATAGAGGAGATAGGCCAAAGAGAAGCCCAGAATTAAAAGATACCAGAGACAAAGACTTGCATGCTAGAAGAAAAAGAGTCCTTTATTTGAAGAAAATGAAGAAGAAAGAACAGAAACCAAAGAACTACAAAAGCATAAGTAGTAGATGGATAGACTTTACTTACAACCGACAAAATAGATGGATAGCCATTACAAACTCGAGAAGAAGAAGAAGAAAAGGAGCACAATAACAACAACGAGAACGTTGAAACATACATGGCGATGAACCCTACTATTCAAATAGCAAAATGTCATTTTTCCTCTTCTATTTTCTCATCTTTTAAAGTAAGATTCAAAGAATCGACCACTTCTCGTTGGGATTTCCAGTCTCACTCATCAGAAGTTCATAGAGCGATACACCTAATTCGCATCACTTCATGGCTTTAAGGGACGAGCCGTGACACTTAATAACACAGATGAATACACAATTAATAAATCTCTAGTAAACATATCCTCTTTGAAACCGGAAGAACCGAAAGAAACTATAAAGTTTAAAGGATGTGAGAGTACAGATGCTCCCACTACAGTTAAAGCTAAAAAGTGACTGTTCACACATACTGAAAACTCCATGGTGGTAAAACTATATTGCTTCTGAGATCAGCTTTCATAAGTTATGTAGATTGGGTATGGGAGTACAAAGCAATTCTTACATGTAAAAGTTGTATAACAAGTCACAGATGTGCAGCTAGTATACATAAAAAGTTAACAGCAAATGTGTTACTTCAATAACTATCTAAGGGAAAGAGATAAGAAGATACATCGAGACAACATATGGGAAACCATTTCCTCTTGTGTATTTCCTTTGATTCTTGGAAATGTGATATTTTCCACCAATTCAGTCATTCCTTGACAAATATCTCAAATCATACTCCATAATACTCAAAATTATCACCAATACACTATCCTCACATCCACCTTGTACTACTACCCAACTATAAACAATGGAAAATATAAATTTCTCATCCATTACAGTACTATTAACACACCCAACTACAACAATTAATTCAAATAAACCGTAAAATCAATCATTCCAAGAAAAGAAAAAGAAATCATTTCCACTCAAGATTCGCATCATTTGAGAAACCCCTCATCCAAATTAGAAAATTTTTAACTCGCGAACACTTAAAGATAAAACTTTTCAACACCCATCTCAATAATTAGTAAAACAAATCAAACACAACGAAGAAATGATCAATTTTAACGATTAAAAAAACTACAGGATCAAGAAAACTATAGGGAATTTGCCTACTTGCTCAATAAGTATCAGCTAATAGATGAATATTAAAGGATTTACTAAGCAAAGATTAGAGAAGTTCATAAGTCACGTACCTTCCTTCTCGTAAATTCGCGGGGTTCTACAGAGTGATTAATCTCAAAATTGATTTATTTTTTTGCCTTCACTTGAAAGTCTGTTTTTTTTTTTTTTTTCATCTTCAATAGTATGCACGTGATAGGCCACGTGTTCTCTTGTCAGCTTTAGCAAAAAGGTTTTAACTGGGCCGTCTATAAAGGAAGGAACTGGTATTTGGCCCATTGAGTGCCTCGTCTGCTAATAACCCAGCCCATGAAAAACCCCGGGGAAACCAATTTTATAAGAGGAAATTTCAAAAACAACTAAAGACTAGAAACATAATTGGGTTTTTTTTTAGCTATAGTTTGCTTGATTATGATTTGTGGATACATTTTATAAGGAAAAGAGAGGCGAGCGAGATTGGGAGATGAAAGAAAGAGGTGAGCGAGATCTGGGAAAGAGGCACAATCGATTTGTATATCTGATTAATAATTGTATCACATATACAATTGATACAATTAATTTGTGCCAAAACTAGCTGCTAGAAGGAGGAGAGAGGCGTGCAAGATTGGGAGAGGGGGAGAGAAGCAAGCGAAAGAGGGGAGAGAGGTGAATTGTATTTATATATCCGTTGGATAATTGCATATGTGTTGTATCAACGAATACAAATTGTATCAATGTTGTATCAAGTTCAAGTGTATCGATGATATATAAGTGCATCAATATTTTATTTCGTAACAAATTGCATATGTATTTATGTGTATCAATTGTATGCGCATTTGTTGCCACGTGCGTTTGTATTTTGTATCACTGAAAGAGGATATTCATTTGTTGCCGTGTGTAATATTTGTATTTGTTGCCTTGTGTGTATTTGTATTCGTGTGTATTTGTATTTTGTATCAATGGAAAGAATTTGTATAGTAGGCAGTTGTCATTTGTATTTATATCATTGATACTATTTATATTTCTATTAAGAGATAAAGGTGGGGCAAGAGGGAGAGAGAGGAAGAGATAGGTGAGAGAGAGAGAGGGGGCAGAGAAAGGATAGGGAGAGAGGCGAGCAAGCGTACAGAGAGAAGAGAGGACAGGAAGAGATAGGTAAGAGAGAGAGAGGGGGCACAGAAAGGATAGGGAGAGAGGCGAGCAAGCATGCAGAGAGAGAAGAGAGGGAGAGAGAAAATTGCTATAAAATCCTAGTTATAGCTACAAATTGTAATTCTTTTAAACTATAGTGGTGTATAGTAAATACATATCACATGTTTGCTTATTACATAATTTTTCCATTTTATAGAATATACAACAAGTAGTTTAGACTTCATTTGCTTTCTTTATAATTAACTTATTTTAAGTGTTTGGATTAGTTTATTTTTAAATTGTTTTAAGCACAAATAGTTTTAAAGCACTTTTGGAGTATCTGAGTAAGTTTTAAAAGTGTGTGTAAGCACTTAGTTTTAAGTTAAAATAAAAAATATAAGTCAAAAATGAAAAGTCAATCCAAACAGGCTCTCAGACGTTTAAATCTGAATGTATATTTGAATGTTAAGATGTGCATTAAAATTCAGAGATTTGAATTTGAATACACATCTGAATATTAAGATGTAGAATTAAGATTTGAATGCAAAATAGTTAAGACTGTTTGTTTCCTCATAATCAAAATGTATAAAATTTGTCTTTATTTAAAAATAATAAATATAAAATTCAAATAAAATACTAAATTGTTGCAATATTATATCAATAAAATGTTTTAAAAAGTTATCTGACAATTGATGGAGATGATTAACGATGATGGTGATTATGTGTGTCAATTTAAAACGGTATTAACCAGTGATGATGATTGTGATAATATCTAATATTATATATATATTATAGTATAATAGAAACGACGACTTTAGCATCGTCACTTGATCTGATAAATTTGACAAAGCTTACACATACATAGTCTACCAGTCTAGTATTTCTGCTCTAAAAAAATGGCGAATCACAGCTTACAAATAAAAGAAAAGATTACTCAAAAAAGAATAGCTACGTCAGATAAAAATAGTTTAGGTAAGAAATAGGACAAGGATTAGGCATAATCTAGTTTGATCATTTTTTGTCCTAAAATTTGATGAATCACAACTTACCAATGATATAACTTGTGTAGATCCTTCTTAATCTAGTCACTAATCTCTTGCTTATCACAACCATAGCCATGTGTTTTTATTATAAAAAAAAAAAGAGTTTACTAATGTACTCTGAAATTGACAAATTTTAATATTTTATTATATATGAAACAGGAAGGAAGTAGGCGGTGATTAAGTACCAATGGTTGCGATGGGATGATGTGGGATCACTCCTCCTGTAACTATTCTCTCGGATTTTTTTTAAAGAAAGGGAACAAAGGATAAAGATACTCTAAATTATCGTAAATGGTATGTAGATACTCTCCGTTATACTTTTGGGACATTGGTATCCTTGCCGTTCAAAAACTAGAGCATATATACCCTTCACTCTAACGGAAGACTAAATAGGGATACATGGTGCAATCTTATCCGTTAGATTGATGGATAAGATTATGATACGTAAATGTCCGTTAGTATAAAGGGTATATATTCTCTACTTTTTGGACGGCAGGGGCACCAATGCCCAAAAGTATGACAAATGATATCTGCATATCATTTATGATAGTTCAGAGGTATATCTGTTCTTTTTTCAAAAAAAACAAAAAAACATGTTAAAAACATTATTTTATAAATAAGTCTTGTAATATGTAAATTTATGTTTAATTAAATCACAATATAATATTAAAAAAGAATATTGCAGGTGAGGTAATTAAGAAAAAAAGGGGAAAACATAAGCACAGAACAAAGGATGTCCTTGTGCAAATTTGGAACAACAGCTGGATTCCATCTAACATTGGAATCTTTGATTCTTCCTGAATCAAATTCTTATCAGAGCACTCTCGATATATTTTACCTATGTGACTATGGAAGTAAGTAGGCTGCTTCCTATGAAAATTGGATTTATTTTCGAAAATACTCATAATATTGCGATAGCACAAGGTTGTAATGTGCTGACTTTTAAAGCTCATATCAACACCTTGATTATTACGTGTGAACAGTGATATTTTGTTCGCCTTAGCAGTTATAGTTCAAGTCTGAGATCACTAAAACTTTAAAGTAAAAATTACTATTTTACTAAGTAGAGGTTCAATGTAGAGCATATCGTTGTTAATTGTTATGCATATTAATCTTTCTTTAACTGATATATAAACTCTCTTATATAATATTAAAATGAGTGGAAGATGTTGGTTTATTAGCATTTTAATATTATTCTTCTGTAAAATTAATTTGCTTATTCTGGAGTACAAAGGTGCTGCACCTCCCATCTTTTAGTTGCTGTTATTTTCAGCTGTTGGTGGGCAATTGAGTGTGAGTAACTCCTTATGCGTTGTATTATCTTTGTGCAACAGTTTCTATTTTTGTTGGTGGCATTATGTGCCTAATAAACGCCCTTATTTCACTCTGTATTCCTTCATTAGTTTGCTGCAGATTTTTGTATAAAATTTCCAGAAAAATCCTCATGTAATCACCACTTTTCTTGTAGTATATGTTAGCCCATATGTTTGGGCTTTTCCTATTTCCTATTAGGTTAGGTTTAATTAATGGATTCCTATTAGGTTAGGTTTAGTTAATGGATTCCTATTAGGTTAGGTTTAGTTAATGGATGCTTATATATTTCCTATTCTTTTGTATTTAGACGAATTCTATTATATTGTAATACAACTCTTGCCTCTTGTTCTTCAATTAAAGTAGTTCTATTAACATGGTATCAGAGCCTTTACGATCTTGGTAGAAAATCAAAGAGCTTCCGCTGCCGGCGGGTAGCACCCATATATGCTGCCCGTCTGGCCAATGATTATGTTAGCAAAAGTTGGGTCACCATGCATTTTTTTGGTGATCAATCCATGCTCCTTTGATTTTGTTTGGGTTCGATTTTAATTTGTTTGGGTTCGATTTTGATTTGTTTGGGTTCGGTTTTTGATTTGTTTGGGTTCGGTTTTTGATTTGTTTGGGTTCGGTTTTGATTTGTTTGGGTTCGATTTTGATTTGTTTGGGTTCGGTTTTGATTTGTTTGGGTTCGGTTTTGATTTGTTTGGGTTCGATTTTGATTTGTTTGGGTTCGATTTTTGATTTGTTTGGGTTCGGTTTTGATTTGTTTGAACTAGGGTTCGGTTTTTTGATTTGTTCGAACTAGGGTTAGTTTTTTTGATTTGTTCGAACTAGGGTTCGGTTTTTGATTTGATGCAATTCTTTATGGGGACAACGAAGACAAACCTCTTAAGGAGGTAATTGTGTCAAAGTGTGCGTATAGCTCTCGTGGTGCCCAAGTTTATGTGCCCGTGTTTTGGCATGCAGTGCTCATGTTGAAAGAGGTGATGCAGCTGATTTGATTCTTTGTCGAACAGTATGGTCCAGATGGTGGCTGGGGTGTTGCAATGACACGCGGGACTGTTCTACAAGGATCACAAGAAGATCGGCGTCTCGGTTTCGGTTTTTGTGTGACAAACTCTCAATGCTTATTGCTGTTGCATTGTGAGTTTGAGGGGGGATGTTAGCCCATATGTTTGGGCTTTTCCTATTTCCTATTAGGTTTGGTTTAATTAATGGATTCCTATTAGGTTAGGTTTAGTTAATGGATTCCTATTAGGTTAGGTTTAGTTAATGGATGCTTATATATTTCCTATTCTTTTGTATTTAGACGAATTCTATTATATTGTAATACAACTCTTGCCTCTTGTTCTTCAATTAAAGTAGTTCTATTAACAGTATACCCCTTCCCCGCCTTGGGAAATACCATAATTCGAGATAATTTACCTAACATAACTAGTTCCTAAGATGTTTGCTTCAATTTCCTTGTGTGCAAACAGTGGAGGAACTAGCAAAATCTTTGGTTCATCAAAAATTGTGTTCTTTGCACCCTCCTTAGCTAAGGCGTCCACTACTCTATTCTGTTTCCTGAACACACGCGCCATGACTAGGGTGTCCAACGCAAGCTGTCGAGTTGAATATATATTACTGCCAAGACAATAAATATGACTTGTATATTCCCAGTTATGAAGATTAAAAATTATGATGAAATAAATATTATTACACAATATTTCAACCAACTTTTGCATAAGTTGTTATCTAGTGAGTTGTTTAAATTATCAAGTAAAACGAGTAGGAATATACAAAGTGTTAAGAGTATCATATTCATGTTTTAAAAGATAAATTCCACACGCATTTCAAATTATGAGAATAATAAAAATTTTGATAATACATCTCCTGTGAAGGCTACTTCTGGACACAACACAGTACACACACTGTTATGTAACAAAATTTAGTTAAGTAATTTTGAAAGATAAAACATTTTAAATGCACTAATTTTAATGATACAAAACAAAGTTCAATGACTTAACTAGATCAATTCTTATAGTTGATTGAGCTTTTGAGATATTAACTCGCAAACAGAACACACAATCTGTTATCTAACAAATAGAAACAAATTAGAAGCTAGTTTATTCATATGAAGTAGTGCTAATAACACTAGTTCATTCATATGTTATCTCTTTATCAAGCATCCATCTTTGACTGATTCTTCTCACAAATCTGTTTTAACACCATAACAACTTCATCCATCTCTTCTTCTCTTAGCAATTTTATATTTTCGCGAAGACCTTTCACCTTCCTCCTCAAATCCTCCCCAATATTTTTTTCACCAAAAAACACATTTTTGATAGTCTCAGCTACATTACCTCTATGAATCTTCCCATTTCCATTTCTAGCCATCTCAACAGCTACACCATTTTCCACAATCAATCTAGCATTCAGAGGCTGATCGGAGTAAAAGTTCATAGGCAGCCCTATGATTGGGACACCAAACTCTATGCATTCAAGAGTCGAATTCCAACCACAGTGAGTTAAAAATGCGCCAATGCTTGGAGGCTTTAGAATTGTTGTCTGTGGAGCCCAACATTCAATTATCCTTCCCTTTTCTCCGATATTTCTTTGAAGAAAACCTTGAGGAAGTACGTCTTCAAGGCTTACGACTTGTTCTTCTTTTGGAAACCTTACCACCCATATGAAATGAACATTGCTAAGCTCTAATCCATAAGCTACCTCTTCCATTTCTTCCTTTGTTAAGAAATTCTCACTCCCAAATGAAACATACACAGTTGAATTCTCCATTTTATTCCCAAGCCATTTAATGATTTCCATCTCTTCTTCATTAATCGCGATATCTTGAATAACTACTCCAGTAGGTAGAATCTCTGTTTTGCCAATTTCCGAAAGATAGTCCATGTACTCTCCATCTATTGCTCTAGAGCTATTCACCAACATGACTGCTCTGTTTTCGCCTAATTCTTCCTTCACTTCAACGTCATACGGACGCATTATCTCTCGCTCATAATCCTTGAGATAGAGCGCGGGGAAAGGAAATTCCACCCCTGGTTTAAGAAAAAAATGACCAAAATAACTACACATAGCTATACTTGTAAGGCAAAATTTAATTGACGGGATATTGAGACTAGATGCAACCCCTGTTGCCCATGGTTGCATTAGATCATGTACTAAAACATTCGGTTTTTGATCTTTAAGGATTTCGTAAAATTGTGGTTTTGACATTGTGATGGCTTTGTAGAGAGTAGATTGAAGATGGATAGGGAGACCATTTGTTGTGTGGTAATGAGGAGGAAGTTCAGGCAAGTTTGGTAAATGAAATTCCACTAGATGAATTGAACAAGAGTACTTTTCTGTAATCTTTTTCTTGATCAAACTAAGATTAATGGGAGTTGAACACAAATCAATGGAAAAGCCTTCATCTGAGAGTTTTTTGGCTAACTCAAAGAATGGTGTGATATGGCCATACGCTAAGTATCGGAACATTAGAACTCTCACATTTGTTTTGTGTTCTACAGCCAGGACTTTTCTGTGTGTGTGGGGGAAAGTGTTTGTGTAATTGGTTCTCTTTATAGGCATTATTAAAGGGCTGTTGGTGTGTGCGCTTTGCATGTTTTAAAAAATCATGTATGTATGCATGTGTATATATATATATATATATATATTGAGAAATTGATAAAAAGTAGGATATAATTAAGAGTAAATTTTAGGTTTAGCAAATATAAAAATCATATTTGTATACTATAGCTATAGTTTGTATAATTGCGTTTCATAGCAAACTTTGTGTTTGTTTTGGCTATTAATCTGTATATTTCGATATACATATACATAAAATATATGTATTTGGGTCTATTTGTATATTTCGGTATACAAATGAGTCTTGCATTGTATATTTTGGTATACAAATGGGTCCTGCATTTGTATATTCTGGTATACAAATGAGTCCTGCATTTGTATATATTTTGGTCTATTTGTATATTTTGGTATACAAATGGGTCCTGCATTTGTATATTCTGGTATACAAATGAGTCCTGCATTTGTATATTTTGGTCTATTTGTATATTTCGGTATACAAATGGGTCCTGCATTTGTATATTTTGGTCTATTTGTATATTTCGGTATACAAATGGGTCCTGCATTTGTATATTTCGGTCTATTTGTATATTTCGGTATACAAATGGGATGACAAAAAACATAGAATGTTTGTTGCGAATTACAAATAAAAGAAACTATTACTATAACAATTAATTTCAATTAATAGTTTGCTATTTCATACAATTTTCCCTATAATTAATAGTGCACCCATGAAGAGCATAGGAGTATCCTTGTGCCGCTAGTACAAGCTAGATGAACTACCGACGAGACTAGGGTTTGAATCCAGCTAGAACCCTATTTTACTGTTTTTATTTTAAGTTTAGCTTAGAACTCATATTTGAGCCATTAGTGAGTGTGCACCCGAAGTTTTCAAATTCTGAGTTCACCTCTGACTATTGTTACCGTAATTATCTACTCCCTCCAATTCAAAATAAGTGAATTATTGAAATATTGTACACCTTTAAGAAAAGAATATTAAAACACTAATTAAACATTACTTTCATTATTACCCTTTCTATTATTGTGAAATCTCTTTCCTGATCAAACTAAGATTAATAGGAGTTGAACACAAATCAACGGAAAAGCCTCTATCTGACAGTTTCTAATTGGCTACCTCAAAGAACGGAAAAGACTCACTTTTGTTTTATGATCAACACTCAACAGCCATGACTTGTGTGTGTTAAAGTGATTGTGTAATTGGCTCTCTTTATATAGATTTTTTTTTTTTTTTGGTTAACTGGATAATATTATTAGCAAGTAAGCTTAAGTATCATTACAAAATAAGGGGATAGTATTATTCTCTGTATATATTGTAACATTGGTTGCTATCAAATTACTATTATGAGTCGAAATTTCCTTGGATAAGTAGTTCCTAGTATATCTGCCCAAACTGCCTCATTTGCGAACATCGGAGGAATTTGCAAAATCATTGTGCGCTCAAATAATCGCTTCTTGGCCCCTTCCTTGGCTAAGAGGTCGGCTACCTTGTTCTGCTCTCTATAGGTATGCAGGAGTTTCGGATCTCCCAATAGTTGCATCAATGACCTGCATTCACAAATTATAGAGCTATAAGAGTCGTGGCCATTGTTAATAAAATTTATTACCTCGATTGAGTCTGTGGAGATTTTCAAAGGCATCAAGTGGTTATCCTTTACAATCTTAAGTCCTTGCATGAGAGCTAATAATTCTGCCAGAGTATTAGTACTATTTAGAATACCCTTCATGAAGCCTAGTATCCAATCACCTCTATTATTACGTATAACTCCTCCAATACCCCCTACACCGTGATTACCAAAGGAGGAACCATCAATATTAAGTTTATAATGGCCAAGTAATGGAGGTTCCCACTTTAGGTTAATAGAATGTTTAGTAGCAACATCTTTCTTAGCAATTAAAAGAGCGTATTCGGTAGCTTTTGCGATGGTATCATGAGTATTGATGGGTGTCTTCTTCTTATTAAAGAGATTGTCATTTCTAGTTAACCAAATATGACATAGGCAAAAAGGAATTAGTTCTTTCCATGATAAGAAGTTGTTAAAGGGACTGTTCTTAATTAGATTCCAGGTGTTGTACCATTCATCAGAAGAAAAGATGATATTGTTGAGTAGAGTGAGATTATAGCTCTTCTGGATAATTGTATTCCAAAATAACTTTACATTACATCAATCAAAAATAATATGGTTGATGGTTTCATTTGATGTCTCACAGAATGTGCAAACGGGAGACATATTCATGCCGATAAGGTTAAGATATTGGTTAGTAGGTAATCTGTTGTGGTGGAGGAGCCAAATGAAGAACTTAATCTTATTTGGAGCCTTAATTTTCCAAATCCAATTGTAGTTTTTGTTACTGTTGTGAACAGAGCTATCCTCGTTGGAGTCCAAAAATGTGTAGGCAGATTTTGTTGTGAATAGACCATCCGAAGTTAGATGCCACACGATTTTATCATCAATGAAGCTCGTGTTGGGGACATAAGTATTTTGTATAGAAAAAATGAGGGATCGGGGTAAGGAGAAGAATAATCTATTAAAATCACAAACTTCATTGATGAAAAGGTCTTTGATCTTTATATTTTCCTCGTCTCGATTTAAAGGACCTTGGATACAACTTCTAATGTTACTATGGAAAGGTATCCAAATATCATGCCAAAAGTTAACTGAAGTTGGTGCCCATTTCATGTACATTCATGCAGAGTTTAAGAGAAGGATCACATGGACAGTTTATCATAAAGCTAGAAATTTTATCAAGTGTGTTTAAAATTTCGACAAAGATGTTCAAATGACCACTCTTGAATCAACATAGTTACGCCACTGATTTACCTTGGTGCATCAGCAGTGACATATTTTAGATTTTTTCACAAGTATATTATACATGTTTTGCATGTGTGTATTATGTCAATCAATAAAACTAACTACACGAAGAAGAAAATTATTAAACATAGCAATTGACGTTTGTTGATTCTCAATTTTATCTATTCTTTCTTCTAATTCATTTCCTCAAGCTTCTAGATTATTAATAAATTGAATACTTTATACTCACTACTACTTTTGTTTATTACTATTATTATTACCATAATTATCTATTATATAATATTATTACTATTACCCTAAACTTTATTATTTTTATAATTATCATTCTTTTACTATCATTTTTATTATTTTAAAATTATACTTTTTATTATCAACATAGCTATTATATATTACTCTGTTATCGTCTTCTTTAAAATTGAATGACATTACTTTATTACTTTACTATCGTCTTCTTTAAAATTGTTTGACATTACTTTATTTCAAATTTCTTAATTACTATTTTCTTACATTAATTTTCATTACATAATATGTATTTTGTTAATTATTAAATTAGAATGCTAAAGAAATTTCAAGGAAAGGGGGGGGGGGGGGGCGTTTGGACTTAATTAGAGATCTATTACTATAATTTGCTTAATTATAAATTATATATATAGCTACATGTTGAAGGGGGTGGGGAGAAGAGGCACGCGAGGTATATGAGAGAGAGGAGAGAGGTTGAATGCATGTTGTATTTGTTGTATCAAGTAATTGTATCATGAATGCAATTGATACAATTGGTTTGTATCAAAATGAATACAATTGATACAACTGATATTCATTTTAGAAGGAGAGAGGCGAGCGAGATCTCGAGAGAAGAGATGATGAATATATGTTGTATTTGTTGTACAACGAATGCAATTGATATAGAATACAAATACAAATGATACAAAAATACAAATATAATTTTCTGAATACAATTGATTAGTATCATATATCGAATATAATTGTATCAATTGTATTAACGAACACAATTTGTGTCGACACGAATACAATTGATAGAATATAAATTGACATAATACAATTGATACAAAATACGTATACAATTGATACATATACAAAATACAATTGATATGGAATAAAAATACATTTGATACATAACACATAAAACAATTGTCATATTTATTTGGAATGTTTTTTGGGATGCAACTATTTGGACCGGAGAGAGAGAGGGTTGACAGGCAGAGAGAGAGGCAAGGAGAGAGGGATAGAGGAGAGAGAAATTTGCTATAAAACCCTACGTATAGCTACAAATTATAATTTTTTAAACTATAGTGATTTGTCATAAAGACATATCACATGTTCGTCTTATTGTATTTTTAGAAAAATTACCTAAATACACAACTTATTTTATGTTCTCTATAATGATCTAAAAAAACCCCAACCTATACCCAAAATTCCAACTACACACTCCAACTTTACAGGTGTCCTATTACCCACCTGAACTTTATATTTCTCTATTTTATACACACCTAAGTGCTGACCTGTCATGGGAGGTGTTCTCACCTCCTCTAGGCGCGTTAGAAGGTTGATTTTGACGAAAAATTCCTCCTTCTCCAACAGTCATCTTCCCCACCTTTAAATAAACCATTATTTCTTCTTTCCTCCCATTAACCCTTGTTCCTTTTATAAAAAATTCACAATTTCCTCTCAATATTAAGTAGGATTTAGTTGTTAATGTTCATTTCTACTTCAAATTTTGAATTTAGGGTTTGTAATCTTCTCTAATTTCTTATTTAGGTCTCTAATTCGAATTTTGAATTTTCTCGAAATTCAAGATTGACTTGTATAAGAAAATTGAGAACTTCTCTGAAAATAATTCAAACAAAGATTAAGAAACTAAAATTTTTGAGGTTTTAGAAATGAAACTTGGAATTTCCACTTTAATGACAGAAAATTTGTAGTCATAGAAAAGAAAAAGAAAAAGAAAAGAAGAATGGGCTGAAATAAAAAAGAAAACAAATATAAAAGAGAAATTCAATAAAAAAGTAGAATAATAATATTTTAATTAAAAAAAATATATATTTACATGGCATCGCGCGTGCAGCCCACCACTTACCACAAATCTGGGTGTGACCTTTTAAGTGTGTAGAAAATAGAGATATATGAAGTTCAGGGAGGTAATAGGACACCAGTAAAGTTGGAGTGTGTAGTTAGGATTTCGGGTATAGATTGGGGGGGTTTTAGACTATTTTCTCAAAAAATTACAAAAATCCCTAGTACCCTATCATATTCTCGGGTATATCATTTTACACGATGTATCGGTCAGATACATCATTTCATGCAATGTATCGGGACGTACGTGATGTATCGGGACGTTGAGTGATGTATCAAGACATTGAGTGATGTATTCGAAATTCAGACGCGATATATTCAAACGTTGAATGATGTATTCCAAATCGACACACGATGTATCAGAACGTTTTCGGATGTATCCGAATTCCACTAGATTTAATGAATTTTTATAATTTGAAAAAAAAGTACAAAAAAGATGTAACTAACTGTTAACACTATGAAATTGTGTAAAATTTTGATAATTTTTCCATCCAAATTAAGGGTGTGTTTAGTATGAAGGAAAACATTTTTCGGAAAATGTTTTTCATTTTTCTCATGTTTGGTTGGGTAAAATGTTTTAGATAATGTTTTCCAAATCAACTCATTTTCCTCAAATTTAAGGAAAATGACTTCCCTTCAAAAATTAAGGTAAACATTTTCCAAAACTCTCCTCCAACTTCATATTACAATTTTTTTGTTGAAAAAATAAATTAAAAGTTTATTTTAAAAAAATATTTTCAACTTCGATTTTTTATTTTTTACCCCCTACCCCGCCAGCCCCCTAACCCCCCCCCCCCCAAAAAAAATAAATAAATTATAGTTTGTTTTTGAAAAATATTTCAATTTTTTATTTTTTCACCCCACCCCAATTTTTATTTTTCACCCCACCCCCTACGCTCGACCCCCCACCCCGCCTGCCCCCTCCCTTCCCCCCCCCAAAAAAAAATAATTTAAAGTTTGTTTTTAAAAAATATTTTCAATTTCAAATTTTTATTTTTCACCCCACCCCCTACCCTCGACCTTGCCAGCCAACCCCCGCTCCCCCCAAAAAAATAAAATTAAGTTTGCTTTTAAAAAATATTTCCAATTTTCAATTTTTATTTTTTCATCCTGCACCACGCCTACCCGCGAACCCCCCCCCCCCCCAAATCAGACCTTTACCAGCCCCCACCCCCTCCAAAAAAAAAATATAAGTTTGTTTTTAAAAAATATTTTCAATTTCAATAATTATTTTCTACTCTTTAATAAAAATAAAAGATATTTTCTCAAAAATATTTTTCATTCATAAATTAAATACTAAAAAATATTTCAAAAGATATTTTCTACTGACCAATCAAACATGAGAAAATATATCAAAAATCTATTTGTTTTTCAGAAAAGCATTTTCTGGGAAAATATTTTTCTTCTTACCAAACACACCCTAAGCCCAATTCACATTAGGTTTTGTCTCTACCTCTCTCCTCAGCAACCGTACTTCACCGGTTCACGCATTTCTTCCCTTTTCCACTTTTGATTTAAACAAAAATCACACTTTTTTAAAATAAAAAAATCCGACAAATCTGACATTTACAACAAACTATATTTGATTAGGAAAGTTCAAAATCGAATTACTAAATAAAACACGTTTTCGTTCATTCCGAAAAAGTGCACAAATTATGTAATCTTTTAAGCAAAATGTACAAATAGTTAAAAGAAAAAAAATATGTTAATGGACTATTTTATCCAATAACAAATAGGCAGCCATGTTGACGTCTTGCCTGATGCACCTAGTAAACTTGTTACGAGAAAAATATAATCACTCTAAAATACTTGAAAATATATTATTTTTATATATTTTATTTTTAAAAATATCAAATAAATCGATAAACTAAAAACTACGAACAAGTTTAGAAATACTTTCGACTTAAGTCTATCCACTTGACCTGAGAAATTTGACAAGCTTATACAATTTTATCATTATGATAATAGTTAAGTGTCAATAACACATCTAAATTATCCTTTTTAGTTTCATACTTAAATCATAGGCAGTGTTAGAAATACACCTACACTGTCATTTCATTAATTTGAGAAACACACATCAACGCTGATTGGATCAAATGTGTGTATATATATACACACATGCGCAGGCGCATCTTGCCCAATTTTTTCGTCCATGTGCCTTTTTTTAATACTGATACCTTTCTTTTATTATTATTGAGTTAAGTGTCAAAAACACATCTAAGCTATCCAATTTTTTTTTTTAGTTTCATTCTTAAACTATTGAGAGTGTGAGAAACACATATATAAACTATCACTCATTAGTTTGAGAAACACACCTCAATGCTGGAATTATTTTTCACGTGACAATCCATGTGACAATTTTTTATTTATTAAAAAAGAGAATATACACGCCATCACACATTATGAAGTGTATTTCTCAAACTTATGAACATAATTTTAGGTGCATTTCTCACATTTCAAATAATTTACGTATGAAATTAAAATAAAAAGAAAATATTTTAAAAGTGTTTTTTATACTTCACTCTTATAATAACAGAAAATATATTACTCAAAAGTAGGGGTGACAATTGATCGTGTTGGGTCAAATTTGGACGAGTCATAATATGTTAAGACAACAATCGGGTCAAGACCCAACCCAACCCAAATTTGCTTGGATCAAAACTAGTTGGGTCAAAATGGGTTAGATAATGTGTTACATTATAGGTCAAGACCCAACCCAACTTTTACGAAACTTAATTGTTTTATTTGTTCTTTTAAATTATTTTAGTACCCAATAATTTTTTTTCTCTTTATTATGGCTATACATAACATATCAAATTGAAAAAAGAATTTAAAATATTTTAACAAGATTTTTCATCAGCCAATTCGAATTACATATCAACCTAATTTTCAATGAATTGAGCTAATGAATCAACAAGTTATTAGCTCGTCTAATCTTAAACGAATTGAAAGAGTTGAACCAGTTAAGTTTGATTTTGCCACCCCTCTGAAAAGTCAAAATGAAGAGCTACGTAAAAACAGATTTGGTAAGAAATACGACAAGGATTAATAAGCATCGTCTATGATGATCATTTTTTGTCCTAAAAATTGATGAATCACAACTTACCAATGAAATTACTTGCGTAGATCTTTGTTAATCTAGGCACTAGTCTCTTGCTTGTCACAACCATAGCCAAGTGTTTATATTAAAAAACTTATACTAATGTACTCCCTGCTGTCAATTGAAATTGACAGTTTTCATCATTAGGAAGGGAAGGTGATTAATGAGTTTACGCTTAATGAAAGTCTTAATCTTAATTATTCAGGTTTCAGTCATTAAGTATGTTTGTTTTCAATGTTTCAAATCTAAATTATTCAGATCTTAATAGTGAAGTGCGTTTGTTTTCTAATTTTACAATCAAGTCCGAATGATTAAGATCTATAACTAAGCCTTTATCATAGGATCTGTACACCCATGCGGAATCACTCCTCCCTTAATTAGATTTTTTTGAATTAGAAAATTCATGTTAGAAGTTTCACTCCATAAATAAATCAAGATCTCAATAAAAGTAATATTGAGAAAAAAATGCTGCAAATTTGAAAAAACAGCTGGATTGCATCTAACATTGGAATCTTTCATTCTTTCTGAATTAAATTATTGTGTACTAATGAACCTGTTATACAGCCTAAATTATTGTCTCTATTAAGGGGGATGCAATAAATAAATAATTAAGTTAGCTACATACTCTAAATTAATACAACAATTTGGTAAACTATGACATTAAAAATTAAAAAAGAGCAAAAACATGATGTCACTTTGAACTAGATTAAATTTGCCACAACTCTCTCATCTAATCATTCAAAATAAATAATAGGATCCAATTCATTAATCTATAATAAATTAGTGGTTATGGTTAATGCAATGTTAATACGAGTACTACTTCTAAAAATTACTGATATATAAAATATAGTCAAGTAGTTTTTAAAATTTAGTTTAGAGGAACTGTTTCTGAAAATGATTCATAGATTAAAATCATGAATGTAAATTGTTTCAAACATTTATATCTTTACAAAATCAGAACATTATTCGAACACTTTTTTTAACCTGTTTTATTTTTTTTAAAAAAAAATTATTAAGAAAAAACTCTGTCAAGTATGGTAGGTATCACAATAAAAAAAAGTATTGTCATATGGTGTTTGTACAAAATTAATGAGTGCAATACACATATCACTTGAGCAGAAAGGACTCAGAAATTAGATAGAGTCGAAGGGTTGATTCAAATCCATTCGAATCTCCTTTAGTTTCTTTGTTATTTATTTTTGTTATATTTTAAATATATTTAATGAAAATTCTGAATTCGACACTATTAAAATAAAATATATTTTTACTTTTGATACATAATTCTTGAAATTATATGGTTTTGATTCCATGCAAATAATAGTAGATGTAAAAATAAGTTCATGTTACAATAACTAAATGCTATAGACCACCTAAAAATATGGTTGCACGGATGAAGCAATTAGGTCTCAAATTTGAACCCTAAATATGAGAAAAAATCTTTTTTAGGTAGCGCCTGCTACGTGGTGTGACTCCGGAATAGTCAAACTCCCACGCAAATTCAAAATAGTGAGTGGAGAACAAAATTAGATATATTAATATAAAAAAGAAAATTTATAGATAAAAATAAAATAAAATTGGAAAGCAGCCAGGTAGTTGTACAGGTACACAAAATATTTTTTTTGGAAAAAAAAAAAAAGATCCAACCATTTTTTTTTTTTTTAACAATTGAATTTTGGAATTTACATATCATTTGCAGATAGTAGCAGTTTGTGAAGATCAGCAGCAGCAAAAAAGGTTCAATCCTGAAGAAGAAGCAGGGTGGATCTATTAACAACTTGTTAATGGACACACCCTGCTTCTCTCATCTTAAGCATAAATCAAAAGGTATTATCAATTTTCAATTAGTTTGGATAATGAATTTTTGCTTAAACCCTTTCAGTGCCACACAATTTTTTGTTTGGCCTACTGTTTTTTCTTTTTCTTTAACGTCGTTGTCAATGGAACTGTACGTATTTGAATAATATAATACCAATAATTGCATTGCAACGTTTCGACCATATATTAAGAAGACGAAAGCCATTGATTTTTACCCTAATCTATTTCATCTTTGGTATGGTCTCTTCGTCTTTACTATTTCCTGATTAGATACTGATTTTTGATTCTTTTTTTTTTTAGCTTCAGGCTCATATATTGAGCAATTTCTGTTCTGGGTTTTTAATTTTTTGTTCGATTTCTAAGCGTTTTAGTTAATTTTCATATATTTTTTGGTAGGTTTTAAGTTTTGAGTAGTTAAAATTGTGTAGATCAAGTTGATTCTGTTTTGGTGAATGCTTAATTATGTCTAGTGCTAATTGCTTTATTCATTTCTCCATGAAAAATGAAAAACATAAGCTGATCTTTAGCAATATCATTGATGGTAATTGATATGAATGTCATGTTTGGTGGGGATCAAACCCTTATCAATAAGGTGAAAGTTCAGGTAGCCAACTAACCAACTGAGTTACTAAGATTCCCCAAAGAGAAGAAAAGAATTGTTTTTTGTTCCTTAGTATATTGTTTTATCTTGGGAAAATGAACTAGTTTGGTATTCTTGGAGCTTATGTTTAATTCCTTGTTAAAGTAGTTTGAAGTATCTGATATCAGTATTGTTGAGAATTAGAATTATATTATAATCGCTGAGAGTACTATTTAAATTAACCAAGCTAGTTTGAGACTGAATATGTTGTTATTGTTGTCGACTATAATAATAATGGCTGATATTTGGTATTTGTCATGGGCAGATATTTTCTAAAAAAACCAGTAAGTGAAAGCTTGTGTGTATCAAGTCGGTGAAGTACTGAATCCTTGATCGCTGAGTTTCTGAATTCAAATATGACGATTGGAAGCTTAAAACAAGCAAAAGAGAAGAAATCACAAAAAAACAAACAAGCAGTGGTTGATGAGCAATCACCATTGTTGCCTACTAAGCATAAGGAAGATGCTGGATTCGATGAGTTCGATGGGGCTTCCTTTAGTGGCGCTGTATTTAATTTATCAACCACAATTGTTGGTGCAGGAATCATGGCCCTGCCTGCGACAATGAAGTCGTTAGGTCTTATTCCTGGGATTGCTATGATCATCTTCATGGCTTTTCTGACAGAAGCTTCAATTGAGTTGTTGATTAGATTTAGCAGGACTTCTAAATCTGCTTCTTATGGAGGTCTTATGGGAGACACCTTTGGAAAGTATGGGAAGATGTTGCTCCAAATATGTATACTTGTAAACAACATAGGTGTTCTTGTTGTATACATGATTATAATAGGTAGGTGTAGATAAATAGCTGAACAGGACTTACATTTATTTATCAACTTTCATACTCTATTTAAGGTTGTTTCTTTCGCCTTTTAGTCCATAATAGTTATAGTAATCACTCTTCATATTGTCCACTTACAGGTGATGTGCTCTCTGGAACAAATTCAAGCGGAGTTCACCATGCTGGTGTCCTGGAAGGCTGGTTTGGGACTCACTGGTGGAATAGTCGGTTCTTTATTCTTCTTGTCACCACTCTTGGCATATTTGCACCATTGGCTTCCTTGAAGCGTATAGGTGAGTTCTTTCCAGATGTAGCTTACGTTCTCGAAAGTACACTTTAATTTTCAAATCCTTACCTTAAGTGCTATTTTTATTACTCGAATCTGAGAATTAATTAGTCAATTAGGTATATATGCCTAGTTACTGTTTGGTGAGTTCAATAGAATTCTATTTCTGGCTCCTTACAAACACAAGCCCAGATTGGCACTCACTCTTACATGTGGCTTGAATCCTGCTCTTTTTCAAGAAATATGAAGACAAAAATTAAGGGTAGAATTCAGTTTTCAGTTCTTTAAATCAACTGAAGAAGTTTTTGACAAACATTAAGATTCGAGGTGTGTAATGTGATCTTGCAATGACATGCTTCAATAATCATCTCTTTGCTCTCTCTCTCTCTCTCTCTCTCTATATATATATATATATATATATATATATATATATATATAACTTGATTGTGGATACGATCACATCAGATATTTTTGACATCGATCTTTGAGTTGATGTGCAGGTTCCTATATCCTTTTATTTAGAGCAATCCATCAGTAGTCTTATTATCAATAGTATTGTCTTCCTGAATTTAACGATGTAGTGTAGCAAGTCTAAGTTCCTTATTTTCTTTTGCAGATTCATTGAGATTTACGTCTGCATTATCAGTCGCCTTGGCTGTTGTATTCCTGGTTGTGACTGTGGGAATTACCATATTCAAGCTAATGAATGGAACCATTCTTATGCCCAGATTGTTTCCTGATGTGTATGATATAACATCATTCCTTAAGCTCTTTACAGTGGTTCCTGTACTCGTTACTGCATATATATGCCATTACAATGGTATGTAATCCAGTATCCCAACTATATTTTTTACATATGTTGCCATCGTATGCTTCTTTGAAAGAAAAGCTGTAAAAAAATTTCTGCCAAATTAGAAAAAGGTTAACATGAGGCATTTCTATCATAATATCTTCATTAGTTGCCTCTGGTAAAGCTTAACTTCATGCTTTGCCATGGTCCTTGGAGTTTCTAACAGAAGTATTGCTCAAATGTAAGTGCAGCTAGGATTTACTGTATTGAAAGTTCTATTATTGCCAACTTCTGGTTATTTGGTGCATCATTTTAATCCTTGATGATCAAAGGCTCACGTCAGTGATATTTAATCTTTCAAGTTTAATAAAGCCCCTGCATTAATGTGATTTCCCTATTTGTTTTCTTTTAGTCTATCCTAATATTTGTATTTGTCAGTTAATCAAAATACATACGTTCTTGAAAAATTAGTATTAACTTAAATATTCCTACTGTGTGCTATTTTGGTCTTAATCTACATTCTTTCAATCAACTAGTCCACTTTATATATTGTCTACGCATCTCTGATTGACTTCAATGTAATATTTTGTCCCACTTTTCTTCCTTGATTGAAATGCTAGTCTGATTGGAAGATTTTATAGCTAAAGGAGAGTTAATTTTGCATCTTACAATTAGAAATGCAACATTAAGAATTGCTCATTTTCTGAAAGTGAAAATTTTGCAGTTCACTCCATAGAAAATGAACTTGAAGACAGCACACAGATCAGAGCAGTGGTGAAAAGCTCTCTTGCTCTTTGCTCAAGTGTGTATGTGTTGACGAGCCTGTTTGGTTTTCTCCTATTTGGTGATGCAACCCTTGATGACGTGCTTGCCAACTTCGATACCAATCTTGGAATTCCCTTAGGCTCCTTGCTCAATGATGTCGTTCGTGTCAGCTATGCTGCCCACCTAATGCTTGTCTTTCCCATCGTCTTTTATCCATTGAGGCTTAATTTGGATGGTCTTCTCTTTCCTTCTGCAAGGCCTTTGACTTGTGACAATTTGAGATTTGCATCGATCAGCAGTGGGCTCATAGCCATCATCTTTCTGGGTGCAAATTTCATCCCAAGCATCTGGGATGCTTTTCAATTCACTGGGGCAACTGCTGCTGTTTGCGTTGGGTTCATATTTCCTGCTTCTGTTACTCTCAGGTATAAACATTTTTGTTAGATAGTTTATTCCAGGATGTTAGCTTGTTCTGATATTTTTCTTATCCAAAACCTCGGATCCGAATCTTGCATAGAGATCTTGCTAACTCCTCAGCCAGACTGAAAGATAAAGTGGGAACATTAGGATGCTCCATCAGGAGCAAATCTAAGCTCCACATATTGGAGTTAAACATTTAATAGAGTTTGTGGAATGGAAATAGAAGAACAGCTTCATTGTTTCCTTGATGTCCTTGCAAATTTTTATTGTGACATATTTACAGTCATCCTCTGACAGTGTGACTGATAAAAATAAATTAATGTCGATTACTAGTGTATTTGATGAACTTGTAATTTTAGGTTGTAACATGCTTATTTGTCATCTGCGATGGAAGCCATTAAGTCTGGAGCTAGTTGTTCCTGCTTAAATGTACCTTTCTCTCCCTTTTGAAATGGTAAATTGAAACTAATAACATGCATCCAACTTCTGTATTGGAGGGAGTTGGCCCGGAAACAACAGATATCTGCTAAGTTTAGAAAGTTCCTGCTTACATATGTCTTCTTGAGGAGTAAAGAAGTCACGTCTGGAAAAATGTATGCTAGTAGAACATAGTCTTTAGTCCTTCATTTTTTCAATCCATTGAGAGAAGCAGAATTGGGCAACTTATGTACAGGTTTCTGTGAACATAGAAGCTAAAGAATATAACATGCAAAAAGTGTTTCTGTTTCCTATCCTTTTCTTTTCTCAATGTTGCCTGCCAAGCCCTTGAATTGTGTCTTAAACGAGGCTAAGGAGTTCTTGGTATTGTAATTTTGAGGTTTGCTTTGGTTGGTACTGCTGATGATCAAGTAAGTTCACTTATAATTCGATGTTCAAATATTTTAACTGTCAGAATTTCAAGATCTACTAGGATCATGTGCACTTGTCAATTTACTTTTGCCATAGATCTTCTCCTTCTCCTTCCCAGCATGTATAGTGTCAACCAGTTACTGATATAGTTGCTGTCTTTCATGTTCCAGAGATCGATATGGCATAGCAACAAAGAAGGACAAGATCTTGTGTATATTTATGATCGTCATTGCTGTGTTTTCAAACGTGGTGGCCATATATAGTGATGCCTATTCCTTAATTAAAAAGAATTCATCACCAAGTGAGTGATTTTCTCATTTTGCCTGCTAGCAATAATTGAGATGGAACCATCAGATGCACTCCCGGGGAAGATAGACAGACTGAAGATGGGATCATTGTGGTGTGCAGGAGATGGTGTTTTTCCTTAAATTTCCCGGTTCGCGATTGAATAAGTTTATATATATATAAACTATATATTAAAACTTGAATAGCTTTGCTCAAGATGTATCAAATCCTATCATTCATGTGCTATTAAGTTATCATTTGTATTACAAAAATGATGTCTGTTTAACGGAATGAGAGAACAGACGGTACGATATGGCTGAAATCTGAGTGGTATAAAAGTATTTGTTGTTTCCTTTTCATGTATTGATATATGAAATGTTGGAGTGTTTAGTTATCTGTTAGAAGTATGTTGGCTGGTCAGATAAAAATGGTAAATATGATACATTTTGATATGTTTACTAGTGAAAGCTTAAAATTATCCAACATTTTTGGAAAGGTGGAGTAGTGAACTAAATTCAAACAAATTTAGATATAAAAACCAAAGTTTAAATTATTTTATGTGGTTAAGAAATTTAAAAGATATGTCAGATTTTATGTGGTTATATTATCTATATAATTGAAATTTGACTATTTGAGAACATTAGTTGGTTTGGAGGTGAGTTATACCGTTATTAAATCCTGCATAAGTGAATCATGTTTGGTAGCTAACTAGGAAGTAAATTGTTCACGAATAAAATTAATACTATTGTGTTTAATTTGTTATTTAGAAATCCGCATAATATATGTATCATGAGAGAATTTATGTACTATTTTATACAAATAGAAGATGAAATAACTAATACAAGTATAACAAATATCTACATAAAATAATAAATAAGTTCCCTAATAACTAATCTCTACATTATTAAATATATGCATAACTCTTATCAGCTACCAAACGACTCCTTATATATATATATATAAAAAAAAAAAAAACTTCTTATACATCCAATAAAATTAACCTACAATAATACACTTAATTTGATAATCTAAAAAATAACATGATATATTTCATGTTAAATTGGATTAATATTGGAAAAATGCTTCTCTTCTCACTTCTCAGTTCTCCCTAGCCTGTTTGTATAATACCTATGTGAGTTTTTGACCAAAATCATCCTTAAAAACTATATCTCAAACTTAAACTACATTCTTAAAATATTATTCTTAGCAAAAAACATCCTTCTAATATTTAAAGTGAACAATTTTCATCCTTCTACTTGAATTTATCAGAAAACAAATCCCACAAAAATCAAGTCATCCCTTCGTGTTTATTATTCTGAGATACACCAAAATATTATCGTGAACTTTTTAGATAATTGAATTTAACATTATGCAAAATCATTTAATTTGACTGTTTTTTTTTTATTTATTTTTCATGTGATTTAATATTAAAAATATTATTAGGTGAAATATGTTTCTTCTCAATTGAATATGCTAGAAGCGGCATTTGTTGGAGCCTTCCGCTTCTAATAATGTAGAATAAAACTCAAATGCGAGACATAATCAATATTTTGATCACTTCAGTATCAAAGTGCCCCAAAAATTTATTGATCTAAATACAGTTTGACTTTGAAAAAGTTAAAGATAATTTAAGCTCCAGCTTCTTTCCGTTAGTAAATGAGAAAATAGTAGATCACGTATTCTTGCACCTTCCAAATATTTTTTGTTTCAGTAAGCAACGGTGTCTAAGGTTTTTAATATTTTTTTTCAGGAGCTTCTTATAACAGGTAGTGAAATTATGCAGGAAAACTTTTGTTGATAGTCACGTGAACTATTCATGTTTTTGTAGGATCCCTTTAATTTTTTGACAATACCTAACAGAACGATGAAAATTGTTAACTTTCAAATACTTAGAGGATGTTTCCTGTCAAAAAAAATATATTAAGTATGTAATTTAAATTTGGGGTATAGTTTACGAATGTTTTTGGCAAAAAACTCATACCTATGTTAATAAGGGAAAAAAATTCAAATATGTAATTAATTTACGAAAAATAGCTTATTTATATCATTTGTTAGAAGTTTGGTCTATTTATATCATTTTAGTAAGAATCAAATTTTCGACGGATGAGATAATCAAAGTTTGATGCATATTTGAGTATTTTTCCTACGGCACTTCTCCGTTTGTTCACCGGCGATCATTGATTCTGTGGTGACTCGCTCATTCTCCCTATCTAGAAGGCGGCTCTCCATTTCGTATTTGTTTCTTTCCGGTCCTCGACAAGGTATCTATACTACTTTAAGCTTTCTATCGGTTCTCTCGATTTGTTAAGAGTTTAGTCTTTCAGCAAACGGGGAAGAGTTACCTGGGATCTCGAGTTACCTCAAATTGAATCCATTGAAGATTATTTATTAGCCCTAGTTTTGTGAAATTATTATTTATTTGAAT
The DNA here is from genome assembly GCA_035578085.1 of Solanum pinnatisectum. NCBI lineage: Eukaryota > Viridiplantae > Streptophyta > Magnoliopsida > Solanales > Solanaceae > Solanum > Solanum pinnatisectum. Next base: position 20,838,613 of record CM069077.1, read on the forward strand.
TAGGGATTGCAAATGATTGATAATATCCTTTGAAGTTTAATTATATGTAAATTTTGAGATATTTGGTGAAGATTAGAATTGGTTTTGGTTGGGATTTCATATGGTTGTGTTTGGTATAGAGGACAATTTTCTGGAAAATGCTTACCTATTTTCTCTGTTTGGTTGCCATAAAATTTTGGTGAAAATATTTTTTTAGAAAAACTTGTTTTCCTAAAATTGGTGGAAAATGACTTACTCCGGACTAAAACAGTCTGGGTGTGTTTGGTATGGTGGAAAATGTGAGTGATACTAATTCATCAAGAAATGAGAATGGTAGTTAAGTAAAAGGAGATTTAGAAAGAAACATGTCAGTAGATGGAGATGAGGAAACAGAAGAAACTAATGAAGATGATGTTGTGAAGTTGTTGCAGACTTATACCAGATGAACAATTGCTTAATAAAGCTAAATCAACTTCTCCGACGAAAGGGGAGGGAAAATCGAAGTCTCGTGCTTGAGGGGTGTTTATTGTTGCTTATATAAGGACTGTTAGCAATTTTCTCTAGTTAGTAAAATACACTTAAAATAGTCTGTTTTTTGTAATTCATGAAAACTAGATATGGGTTCAACAGTTGACCTGTAATCATGTACATAAATTACTGAAAATATCATTGTGAGTTGTGATGATTAGTTGCAGAATCTGATTTAAAGAATATATTACAAGTAATAATTGTATTGATTTTAAATAGGAAAATCCCCTGTATATAAGCGGTATAGCAAAAGTAGAAACTCTACTATTGTATCCTGTCATCTGTACTATCTGGGACCTCATGGTTTCACAAGATGTTGTTCTCTCTATCTAATTGGATAAACTAATATTTGTGTTTGACTCTAGTCTCTGTGGTGTCCATGCCTGACATAGTAGATTACCAATCAAGAGCGAGTGAGTGTCAATCTTGTGCTGTAGTTTAAGTTCTTGGGTAAATTGAAAGAAGAGGTGTTAATAACATAGGTTCTTGCATAGTTTCATGACACAGGTTCTTGCGTTGTCATCACACCCTTTATGTCAAGAAACAAAAGCCTTTTGTATACTTATTTTATACATATAGTCTAATTAATCTGTGCTATCTCCTTCTCCATTCTTAAACCCCAAGATATTCAAATGTGCCTCTGTGTGGGTTGCCTTCTTTAATCACTCTTATTCTTGACATACTAGTTTTTTGTATATGTAATAAAAGGTGTAAAAGTTTCCTCCCCTACTTAATTACGTGGTGGAACTAATAAAAAATCCAATAAAAGAGCTATATCATTTTCAAATTCTAAATTGCACAGAATTAGCTAAAAATTGTAGTACTAAATTTCAAACTCGCTTTGGGTCTCTTCTCCTTCCTTCAAAACATCTGCAATTCCTATCCCTCAGCACTACCCTCAAATGGAAAGCTGGAATTGTATGCATAAGATCTTAATATGTATTTACTATTTGAGTTTTCTTACTTTCCAGCTAAATGGAGTGTCATAAGCATGCTCCAATATATAAGATCATAATATGTATTCACCCACTAGACACCATCTAGATTCATAAGCAAGCTCCATTTCTCTGTTGCTATTGAGCAGTGGAAAAGGAGATCAATTAGTTTTTTTCATCCAATTGTCCTTTGTTAGGCAAGCATTATGCAACACAATTCAACCCAAGAAGCTACTTTAAGTGGAGTTTTAATATTAAAAAACATATGCAAGTTAAAATATCATGCTTGGACAGAGTGTTGTAACATGCCTACGCTACAAATGTTTCTCGTCATCCACTATTCCATCTCGAAGTGTCTACCCCTTCATATAACCACTCTATGTGGCTAGACCTCAAAGTTTCCGATCTTGATAACTCTTTCTAAATCTGACATTCCAGCTATTATTTTGCTTGTATTGAGCAATGGTGGCTTCAGGATATGATGCAAAATTTGTACAATGGTAGCAATAATTGTTCTATACATACTAATCTTGATGCGTTAGTATGAACTCTCCCAGTCTACTCTACTTATGCTCTAAATTTTGACTTTTGCAGTAATTTTTCTCAATTTAGCTATTCGAATATTTTTGGTCTTGTATCGTTAGCTCTCCAGCAATAATTGAAGGCAGTCAAATGTACCCTTCATAGGGTTGTCTGCAGTTGGCTATTATTATCTTTTTCTTGTTTACCCATTCAGACATAATTGTTTTAAGTCAATGTCCACATTAAAAATTTCATTCTTTCATTTTTACTGGAATATGAAAGGCTATTTTGTTTCTTTTATTTGTTTACAAACTCCAATACCAAAGTTCATATCTTCTGTTTTTGATTGGTTATAATTATAATTTTATATCTACCATCATTAACCAAGTTTTGTCACCCCTCAGGCTCCTAAACGTGAACTGCTGTGAAAGATGGAGCAGGACCACTTGGCTGAGTCGCTCAATGACCTTTTCACAAATGTTTCCACGATGATTAGAGGCGAGCTCCAGGTATAAGAAAGTTTTTGTTTCTGTATTTTTTTTTTTTTTACCAACAGTGCTGCTTTGTATATATTCCCTTTTCTTTTCTTTCATCAGGGATGTGAAGAGAGGGGGCTCTCATTTACAGGAGTTGATAGCCTTCTGTAGATGTTAGTTTTTCTTCATTCTTGTTTGTTGTCCCAAACCTTCATGTGTTGCTACATATGCAACTAGTGTTGCACTTACATGTAGCAGGATGGACTGAATTATCAAAGGAAATTAATCATTCTTTACATGTTTCTCACGGTAATCCTTCTGCAACGTTGCCATCCCAATAACCACCGAATAGTTTACCTTAGTAGTCAGTTTAGAAATAATTTGCACAGAAGAAGTGGAAGATTGCTTTTTGATGAGCCTGACAAATGTGTAATTCAGAAATGATCAGTTAATGTGTAATTCATAGTTGTCGTTCCTACCCTTGGTATATTAGAAACTATTATTGCATAACAAGCTTATGCTGCTTTGTTCATTGTATCCCAGGAAACTAACAATGTACTTGAACTTGTGGAGAAAATGAATACAAGAGTTGCTGAAGAATATAAAGGCTTTGGAGATGTGGCTTCAGGATTGACCATCTTTGTGGAGCAATTGAAGTGTAAGAGTGGCAGCTTTGACGAGTATGTTCAACAGATTGACACAATTGAACAGCAAGTTACAGAATTCGAAGCTGTAATTTCGATGCTTGATAAGTATGTTTCATTGCTGGAATCCAAAGTGCAATCTGCTTACCAAATTCCTCCACCATGAATCAACATTTTTTCATCTTCTTTTTGTTTCAAATGCAATACCCTAAAAGTTGTTCCTGGATTGAATCAAACTTGGTTTTTGTATGTTATCAAACAACACCATACATATAACAAGAAAATTAATTTACCAACTGTTCTATCTCAAACAGGAGAATGTTTGATGAGTTTAAGTGCATATATATTTTCAGTTAGTTTGTTTGTCTTTTTGCAGTTTATATGAACCTTTTTATTGCCTTCAACTCTATTTCTCTGATAATGTCTTTACTCTTCTTTTACATTTAGTGTTCTCACTTCTCGTCTGCTGCATGCTTTGTGATGTTTAATTTTCTGGGTTGGGAGAAGTATAACTGGAAATGAGGTGGATTCCCATAAGCTTTCGCCCATGAAATGGCATGTCCTAAGAAGTAAATGAAGGGAAGTGGAACCAAAGAACATATACTGTTAAATGTTTTCTGAAATACTTTTTGTTAACTACAAAACACTTAATCACCACAGCACTCAAAAGATAGAGGTAACTGGAGAAAGAATTTTCACAAGTGAGGTAACTGGAAAATTCGAGCAGTTGAAATTGCATAATACGGCTGATCTCATAATATCAAGAAGAAATTGCCACCAGTAGCATCCTTCATTTGTTAAAGCAGTGATCACGCTTAGTACAAGGAAACAAAAGATGCAAACACTCTTAGCCAGCTAATATAATATAACAGATCAATGTTGTTTCTTGCTTTCTTTGGTGGTTCTGGATCCATGTTCTTGCTAACTTTTCATTCATGTCCATGCTAGCTCTCGTGATATATCTCTTCGATCTGTGTTTTGCTGGTATGCTTTTCACTCTCTTTTCTGTACTTGATCTAGATTTCTGTCTGGTATGTGCATGGCTTGCATCTACAATCTGTGCCATCTTGACTTTTCAAGGTTTATCTATTTGGTCCATACTTTGCGCATTTCCATTTGTAGAAACCGTCGATGTCTCAATAGCTGTTATGAACTTCTTCAGATGTTTTATGTACTCCGGATAGAGCTCTAGATCACAATGGTTACCTCCTTCAACCCACAACGGGTCATATTTTTGCTTACATAGATCAAACAGCTGCTTACCATGGGAACAATCCACAACATCATCTGCGGTGCCCTAGAAATGTCAAGAAAGTCATATGGGGAAGTCAGCAGGCAATTGTAGAATCAAGCGCCACCATTGTAGTTCTTGATTCTAAGGAGTCAATACATCCAAACTACAGGCCTTCAATCTCTACCATTCCCTCTGGTTTTGACTCATTTCCTGAGGATTGCTAGATGATATAGAATAATGTTTTCCTGCTGTTATACCATTCTCTAGCTGGGTAAACGATCAATTGAAAAACGAGGGCATAACTTCATGATTAATTACTAAAAAGAAGACTTTTATCAATGAAATCATGCAAGTAAAAGAAAATAAGATGAAGAAAGTACATTCCCAGAAAAAAATGGTTAAGAGTAGGAGCTGACAGGGGAAGACTAGAGGAGGAGAGGCATAAGGGAGTAAATTGAATTGCTACATCCCTCATGATATTTATCCGGCCTCTAATTAGTTCCCCACAAAACAATCAACCGCGAAATAGAAGTGACTCATCAGTCCCTAATCAAAACTCAGAGAGTAACAAGTGAATCAATTTTGCTAATTTATCGACAGTTACTAGTCCATGACAACAGAAAAAAACACATTTAAGGTAGTATCAAGTATGATATATTTATGATGGGAATATGGATACTCACATGAATAATGAGGACCGGACATTCAACCAATGGTATCTTGTCAATGTTCTGCATTGGGAAAAGAAAGAAAATAGCTAATTACAAGAAGAAAATAAAGAAAACTAAAATTTGGTCAAATAGAGCTCCACATAACTACCACAAACAGAAGCCTAACCTTAAATATGTCAAACCAGTATGTCCGCTTAACTGGATGCAAGACACGAACTCCAGAGAGTATCGGGCTGTGCAGAACCAGTCCCCTCAATCTTGATAAGCGGGATCCCATATCTACTGTTGGTCCACTACCAACAGACTGTCCATATAATATTATATCCTCCTCTTTCACCCCGTATGTCTCTTCAAGACACTTATATGCAGCTTCTATGTCGGCGTACGTGTTCTGCTCACTTGGCTACAGAAAAAATAAGAATACAGAGTCAAATACTTTCATCTCAAACAACTTAATTAATCATCTAAAGAAATATTCCATACCTTGCCAGTGGACTGGCCATACCCTGAATAGTCATACCTGCCAGAAAGGAGAGAAAACTCAGAAACATGAAGGTGATTTTAACTTCAAATATGTTCAGCCTTTTTGGCGTCCCTTTTTACTGTTTTTTCAACTGTGACATTAGGGAGCAGATTTGAAGTCATAACTTTTATTGCTTCACAGAAGACTTAGCAAACTTTCCTAAACCTCGCAGCTTCTCTTGCTCCAAATTTCATTAAAATATAATCTGGTACTTCGTTTAAAGGAGAGAAGAAAGAAATCAAATGGGAAGGAAAAATGAGCATCTATTAGATTTTCAAGAAGAGCTCGAAATAATTCACGAGATGGCATAGGTCAAAAGTTAAATGTGTCACTTTGTATAAACCACACAACCAAGACACAACAAAGCTTATGTCTTAACAAAAGAAACATACTTTTTCAACATTAATGCATATACACCAGGTAAGATTGGAAAGAAAAATCCCGAAACCATTTCAAAGTTTAACAGCAACATCAACTTTGTAGAGAGGGAACAACTATCAATCACAAAAGTTAGAACATCAGCTATCAACTAGCCTTCTCTTCACATGTAAAGATCACAAACAAAGCGATTAAGTACAGTAGCTATCACATTCGCATCATGGTTGTTGACACATGTTATTGTGATACAAAAAGGTTTCCTCCAGCAAGCACAAGCTTATCCCTGAGTCACTAGATGCACCTCATTAGGCTTAAGGTAGCTTAATTCTATTCTAAATTGTCAAGTACATACATAATAGAGTCACATATTATGTAACCCACTGTCAGTAATAGAGGCTAATCCAGATTCAGCATTGATTATGTAACATACAGTCACGAACACGGACTACAGATAGACCCTTGTGGTTCGACCCTTCCCCTGATATCAAAGTGCAGCCACTGCTTTTGAATTCCAGAACCACCTCTACCAGACAGCAAAAATAAAGAACAGGATGTGTCCAATCGACTTTACTACCATAAAAATTAGGTTCCAATCCAACACAAAAGTCTTCACTAACACAACCTAAATTATCATATAATTTGAATCACAATATTACAGAGAGAAGAATACCCCATCAAATTGACCCGGAGATGGAGACTGAGTTCTGTAAACAAATCGTACATCTGCCCTAAATCAGCAGCGTTTCCATGTGAGTAAAGCACGGTCAACTTCGCGGCCGGATTCCTCACATACATAGCAATAATCTCCGTCCCCTTCTTCGTCTCTAGCTTCAAAATGTCAACGTCTTCCCCTTGAACCACCTCTGTCATCTTAAGTTTTCCGGTCGATTCTTCCACCACCACCCCATACGACGGCGGATTAGGCGGAAAAAATGCAAACTTTGACGCCATAGACGACGTTACAGCTCCCATCGCTCCCCCCAAATTTGTAAATATATAAAATAAAATTCAATAAATTACCAGAATAGCTACATGAAAATCCTGCAAATTTCTTATGCAGATAGATGGTTGTAAGGTTTTCCGGCGAGTGATGATCATGACGGGTTGAGCCCAATGGGAGCTGTACGGAGAAACTCAGATTTTTTTCATTTTTTTAGTTTGGAGAAATTTTTTTTTTTAATTTTTTAATGTGGGTGGTGGTTTAGTCTGACACGTGGCAGCCCATAGTAGATTGTAAATTTCCAATGTGTCCGTCCAAGGCTTTTTTTGTACAGCTACCTACGTAGAAATAGCATGACCATTTTTTAAAAAGGAAAATGGCATGAAATAACAAATTATTAATTTAAATTAAATGTTATAGCCATAGTTTTTTTATTTGTAATTTGTAGCAAACATTTTATGTTTTTTGTCATTCCATTTGTATACTGAAATATACAAATAGACCGAAATATATAAATGTAGGACCCATTTGTATATCGAAATATACAAATACAGGATCCATTTGTATACCTAAATATACAAATAGACCCAACTATGATTTTTATGTTTGCTAAACCTAAAATTTACTCTTTTTTAAAAATAACATATGAATTTATATAGAGCAACTTTTATATATAGCAAACATAAAATTCATATTTGTATGTTATAGCTATAGTTTACATAATTGCGCTTCATAACAAATTTTATGTTTGCTATGAAGCTTTTGATTTGTATAATTCACTACAAACATCCAATTTTATACAAATTATTCAGTTTTGTATAAATTCATTTATACATTGTAATTTGTATAATAAGATCTGTATTTGTATAATTATAAGTGTATAAGACAAAAATATATGTATTTATATTTGTATATTCACTTTTATCTCACTTTATACAAATACAAACACATTTTATACTGAAATGTATGAAATGACTAATTGTATATCGAGAATGGCTAATTGTATATCGAATCATATGGCCAAAAAAAAAGGATACTTACTGCGAATTACAATTAAAATAAACTATGACTATAACATTTAATTTAAATTAATAGTTTGTCATTTCATACAATTTTCCCATTTATATAATATCCTTTCAAAATTAAAATATAAACTCCCATCTCCTCGCCATTTTCATCATGTGATAATACTTTTAAATTTATAATCATAGTAAATAATTTTCGGGAAAATAATAGTTTTAGTCCCTGTGTTATTACCTTATTCTGATTTTGATCCTTATGTTATTAGACTAAATATATTTAACCTTTAATTGAATAAAATGTGTAATTTTAGTCCTTATACCTAACTTGATGTTAACACCGCTAACTTTTGTCTCTTCTTTTTAATTATTCTTAAACAATCCCAACTCTGAAAACTGTTGCCATCCTTTAACTTTTTAAATTTTCTAAGTTAACACTTTATAAATAATTTATCACAATTTTTCAAGAAACTTGTAAAAGTTTGGAAATAAGAACAAATGGAAAAATTGTGATTCAATTATTAGTATATATATCCATGGCCTCGGAATAGCAAAACAGTGTTGTCCTTGCATTGGTTGCCATTAACATCATAATATTGATATTCATCAGAGTAGATTATGGTGCAATGATAGGACTTTTCCACCCTTAATCAGGGGTTTCGTATTCAAGCTTTGGGTATGAAGAAAATTTTGTTGGAAGCATCACCCTCAAATGTGTCCTGTAATGCGGAACCCAAATTTAGGCAGAGCTCAAATACAAGCATCAAACACCAGGTGAAAAATAAAAAAAATGGATATTAAATCCTAATCATAGATGCTTTGTGATCTTATTTCTTTTTCTTCCGCTCATCTACTAATATTTGAGTGTTTTGACTTCAAATTATTTGTAGATTAGAAAGAAAGAGACGAAAGAAGAAATTTGGTGACATTATTGCTTAGATTTTTTATTATTATTTTAATTTTGATCCAAAAAAAATATCTTTTTTATTTTTTTAAAATATCAAAAGTTAACAGTGGTAACTTTAAGTTAGGTATAAGGATTAAAATTACTCACTCTATTTAATTAAAGGTTAAATGTACTTAGTTTAATAATACAAGGACCAAAATCACAATAACCTAATAACACATGGACTAAAACTATCATTTTCCCATAATTTTATATTATCACTATATATGTATTATAGTTTGTCCAAACTAATTAAGTACTCAGCATATACAAACCTTATTACTCTTCTAAAAAACAAATTAAAAAGTCTCTTATCAATCTTCCACTAGTTCCTTAATATTTTTGGGAATACAAAGAGATGTTCCATTGAAACATTTAGTAGCAATAACTCTATATATTGTTTCAGTAAGATGATAACCATCCCAGAAGTAGTGTTTATCAGCGTCGCGGCACGGCACAAGTTCTGGTATGCAAGCTGATGTCCCATTTCCCCAAGTGATGCAACATGGACTTGTTGGATCCATTAAACCTACAAACACAAAAATAATAAAGAACAATGTTAATAATGTTTCATATCTCATTGATAAGATTTTCTGGATCACCTGATAATCGTCTAATCAAATAAATGTCATGATTTAATCGACTTTAGGACTAAAGCAGAGGAAGAAATGTCCTTGTTAGCGCAACAAACCATTCAAATAAAGTTAAACTAGCATAATCAACTTTATGACCGAGTCAAAAATAAATTGTTGTAACAAATAAAAGCACGTCAAGCTAATTATCCTATATTTCACATGAAATGAAAATTATCCACCAAAGGTTTATTTATAGACCCGGTATCGGACATTACTAATAATAAGTTGACGAATACGGTAAAATTAATCTTAAATTAGCACTACTACGTCATCAACACATAGTTACCTTCAATTTATGTCTTATTTTATATTAGCTAATAATTTCTTTTTTATATTTCCCACACGTATATTCGGTGTCCGATATTCATATTAGAATCTCATCTAAATTTAGATCGCGCTTTGCATAGCCTATTAAAGAATGACACTACTAACATAATTTTCTTCATATCTAGAGCTGAAAGCTAATAAGCTTCAACTTTCATTTGAAAAATAATTTGACTAAGCTTAATAGGACTCTAGATTAATTTAATATTGATCAATATTTATATAATTTGACGTTTGAAAAAAAATGTGACAAGTAATTTTAAATGAGAAAAGGAGTATTACCATAAGTAGATGGATTGATGATGGCGTCGTAGCCGAGCCAATGACCATGGCCAAGAATAAAAGCTGAGCCTTGAAGGGTGGAAGTGAGATTTTTGAGCATTTCACTCAGCTGATTGTTGAAAATTACTGCGAGAGCGTTATATTCTTCGTTGCAACGTCCATTGTGTCGAAGCTTTTTTGTAAATGATGGAATACAACCAATTGGTCCTATCTCGAACATTATTATCTTTCTTGCTCCTAGTCGATATAACCTCTGCACAAATGATCCATACTAAAATAAAATCGAAGAATTTATAAAAATTACCTCATCTATCTTAAAACGTAGACAGCTCTAAATCATAAAAATGAGAAAAGCTTGCCTGAAGTTGTTGAGAAAGTGCATCAATGAGAAGTTTGGCAAATGAGTCAGGAGTATAGCGTTTGCTCGTCCCATAAATATTTGGCTGTAAATAGTTGTTTACATAGTCATTGCTGCCTGTAGACACCACAAAAATCGACCGAGACAAATAACTCGAAAACTCTTCAGGATCATCAAATTTTCTGGCCAATTCTCGCTCTACCGTTCTCTCGAATAAATCAACTTGCTCTGAAAAATGCAGGCACTTCCCCTACCAAAAAAAAAAAAACACAAGAAATTTTTGTTTGGAGAATTTCGTGCATCCATTTCTACGAACATCTAACAGTAATTAAAAAAAAAGTACTCACGATGAAATTTCCTGTATAATGTAAAATGCCGCAGGATCCAGAAGCATAATTTAAGCCGGTGAGTTTTAACGATCCTCGTAAACTCAAATAAGGCGGAGAAAATGGCAATCCGAGAAATTCAGCAATAAAATCAGCAACAGTTTTTCCATTTGTAAATCTTCCAGTAGCTCTGCCTCCATCAAAATTCGAACCATAAGGTTTGAAATCAGCCTTAGCTAAAGTTGGCAAAACATTATTATTTCCACTGTCAAATATTGAGTCCCCAAATACATACAGTGCTGGTGCTAGAGGAATTTCTGATTTTACTGATTCAACATACATCAACAGGACTATAATCATTGCTACAAAATTGAATTTCTCCATAACTATATTGTTAATTGTATAATCAATTTTTTTTTTTTTTTGAAAATGAATTGAGGATATAATGGACTTTAAATAAGCAAGAAATGTCTGATAGTAATCTGGAGTCTGCTATTACTTTATTCTCTTTTTTTAATAAAGTTATACCGTCTTCACGTTTTTTCTACTCCATATCTATGTTTAATTTGTCTCGTTGGCGGGATTTTCACTTTTGTGTTAAAATTTTGGATAAATTATGTCACAACTCGATTTGTGTGTGACTTTATTCGAAACGAGTAGTTTGATTATGTAGATTTGAACTAGCTTTTTGTATTGTATTAGGCCCAAAGACCATCCTTTAACATAGTATTTGAGTCAGGTTTGTTTTTGTTTGGGCTCCAGATACATGCTTAGTGACTAGTCAGTCCGTCGGGCGTCTTTAATTTAACGGTACATTTATATGAAATTTCTTAAACGAAAAGAAAGGTTTGAGTCGTGTTCTTGTGAATATTCTAGAGAAGTAATCCATGTTGATTGTGTGATTGATCATATTTTTCATGCACTCGATCAGTTCCATCTTTGTTGTCGTTATGCACACTTTTATGTTTATCAAGTCATTTTTAGCTTCTTTAACAACCAAGTTAAAGACTTAAATTACAGAGCATTGTTATATATTACTCTTTCTGGTCTAATTTATGATGGTCTAATTTATGTGATACATTTCAGATTTTGAGACTCAAACAAATTTATTTTTTTATCGTAAATTTTTCATATATCTTTTAAATATTTTGAATTGTCAATTATTGTGACTTATAATACTTTTTACGTAGTTTACAAATATATAAATTTCATTTCAAAGGACTTGAAGATTTCATACGTAAATTTCTGGTTAAACTTAAATTGTTTGACTCTCAAAAAATGAAATGTGTCACATAAATTGAGAAAAAGGGAGCACCTTTTAGTTATAATACTTCCTCTCTTAAACTCTAGTGATTTAGTAAAATGACACTTTGAAAACTCAATTTACAAAATGACTATTGACTTTCTACTTTTCTGGCTTGTTTCGGTAGTACTTTTTCTGTACACATAAAAGTTTATTGATGAACTTGAAATTTTTGGCCTATTTTATATGGAAACGTGTGGTATTTCTACTTATTTTGTTTGTTTCGATCGTGCTTTTTTCTACTTTTGCAAATTTACCATGGTCTATTACTAAACTCGTCGTCGATTATTTATTATTTTCATAATTATTGGTCACACTTTATTATTTCATCATTTATTAGGGCTATTTTAGATTATAAATTTTTAAAATATTTAATCAGTATCGCTTAAGAAAAAATATAATTTTAATATATATTAGGCCTTTGCATAGCTTGTGCGCATCTTTTCACTAGTTATTTAGAAGTTATTATATACTAATTATATATTAGGCCAAATGCATAGCTATTAGCTTGTGCGCATCTTCTCACTAGTTGTATAGAAGTTAGGCCGAAATTTCAATTTATATTGGTGCATGAGCCCCTATTAGGATTAGGTGGGGGTTACAAAAATCGAATCGAAAATTGAATCAAATTGTAAATCGAGTCAAATTAGAAAAAAAAAAAAAACTTGATTAGTGTTTTGGTATTGAAAAAAAATACCTCGATTATACTTAGTTTAGTTTTAATTAAAAAAATCAATCCAAGATCAAACTAACCCGACATTATATATATAATTTTAAAATTTTATTTTATACATAAAAAAAATTACTTTGATAGAATTTTTAAATATGCCTTTTACTTTTTCATAGTTTTTATTTTTTAACATATTATTTCAAGTTTGAAATTTTAAATTTTGAATGATTCGATAAAGTTTATAGTTCATAGATGTTAGTAGCTCAAATTAATACTAATGCTTATGGGGAAAAAGATTCAATTAAACACTAAGAATGACAATAATGTTGAATATGTGTTATTTAGTTTTACATTGATCTAGACATTTAAAATATATAATCAATTTTAAAATTTTTCTATTTAGTCATGTTATAATTAATACTTATTAGACTTAATTTAACATGTTAGTACTTTAAAATTATGATCATTTTCATTATGACTTATTGATTTACAACATTTCTTTTATGTGATTTCAATTAATTCATTATTATTTTTTATTGAATATTTAAGTACTCATATCATATTTTGTGTTATTTTCTTAAGAAACATCTTAGATAGTTATATTTTTGTAGAACCAAAGAAATATTTGAAGTACAAATTTATTATATGTTTGTATGAATACTTTATTGGGAAAACCCAAAAAAATCATGGACACCCCAGAGGATTATCATTAATCAACTCAAATTTCTCTTCCTTTTTTCTCTAGTTTTTTTAAAAACTAAACTCAATGAGAAAGTGTGAAACAACAATGCACCCAAATCATACCTCTAACACTTTGTTTGGATGGTTATTACGTATTGTTTTATAATGTATCGTATGAATAGTTTTGGATAAATTGTATCGTTTTCCGTCGTTACATAATGTTACACATCCATAATTTGAGTTATAAACCTATAAAAAAAAAGTAGTGTACATGTTAGAGCTACATGTAAAGGTAGGATAACAAATAAAATATGATTATTAATTAATAAATAAAGACAAAATGAGAAGAAAATATTAAGACACGACACATTCACACCAAATCGGTTGTTACATAAAATGGATCTTTTCATCGTTACATAACAATGGAGTTAATCAATACGATACAATAGAATGTAAGTAACAATAAAAACAAACATTGTATCTAAACAACAATACAATAGGGTAACAACCATCCAAACAAGGTGTTAGTTTACTACCAATTTTCACCCAATGTTGACTTTCTTTTTGGTTTTTTTATTTGGTGTTTGGTTATGATACCGGCTGTGAAGTTCGACTATCTTCACATTCGTGCCGCATAGTAGAGCCGTCAATATGGGCTAGGCCCGTAGGACCGGCCTGGCCTAACTCGTGATTTGATAGGGTTGGGCTACGATTTTTTGAGCCCATTTAAGAAAAAAACTTTTTAGCCCGGCCTGAATAAGCCTGTCGATTTGTGGGGCTTGAGAAATATGGATAGGGCCATCCTGTGGGCTAAATAAAAATTAATTAAAAAATAAAAATAAAATAGAGTATTAAAAATAACAAGAGTCTAAACTCAAAATCTATTAAAAGTTTGAAATATTACAATTTAAATATAAATTATATTTATAAAATATGTACTATATAAAATAAAAATTTCCTAAAATTTCTAGGAATCACTACATAAGTCGTAACCTAGGGAATGTCGTCATAGTTTTTGTGTTTTATTATGATCATTGAAAAACAATTAGGTTGATATTTCTATTTAGCTGTTTATGTTTTTACTTGAAATCAAACTTATTAATTATTATAAAGATAATTTTATTTGTTGATTTGATTAACAAGTAGTAACACTAACACCATGTAATATTGTCTTGTCGATATTTATGATAATAGTTTTAAATTATAATTTAATTTAAAAAATTATAAAAAATTTACTTTTAAAAAAAGAGGGCTAGCCCATAGCCCACGTACTTGTGGGCTGGGCCAACCATTTTTTGGTCCACACAAAAATGTCTTGCTTGGCTTTGACTGTAAAATTTCAAAATGCTGTATGGGTTAGTCAGGATGGGGTGAAATTTTGGCTGTATTCTACCGCATAGGATCCCATTCGAGGAGAAGCGCTCTCTACCAAAGATTTTTTCATTTTCCAGAGCTCAAACATTAAATATCTAACTGAGAAAAAACAACTCCATCTAGTGTACCGCGTCCTTGGGACGTGGTAGATGTTAACTTTTTGTTGCTCTTTTTTGTTGTTGTTGTTGATAATTGTGCTTCTATAAGAGGCACAAATTGTTAACCAAGTTCAAACTGATTTTTTTTTTTTAAATTTCAGACAAGAATTAATTAAATTTGGAGCTCAATAACATAGCAACAAATGGCTAGAAGATCACGGATCAATTCAATGTCTTCTTTAAAATTCTCATTTGGTCTTTTGGAGGAGCGATTATATTAAAAGAATGATTTCGCCAAATATAAAAATTAAACCTTTTGCAAATCACAATACTAATTTTAGATAGCTTCCTTACATAATATTAGTACATGGACCAGTTTGTCCAAAATTTTCATAGTAAACGTATTGATGAACCAAAATTCTATCGGAGGACAAATTTAAATCATATCGCAAATTAAATCCTAATAAGGGCTTGGCCGCTTGAGGTATTCTTTATTGACGCGTAACAGTGCTTATGTTGGCGAAACTTCATATACAAAGAAAAAAATAAACAAATCCAAATCATCGAGTCTCCGAATTCAAGAATTCTTGGGCTTCTGTCTTTTATCCAATAAAATCATCCATTCATTCCATCGCTTTGTCTCTCTCTGTTTGTGTCTACGTAATTTTGAGGTTTTTTTTCTTTTTCCCATCTTTTACTTTGTTATCTAACCTGCAAATTGGGTGACCTCAAATGGGTATTGTTTGAATTTGGTTGATTAACAGATATATCTGCGTTGAAGTTTTGTCTTTTGACTCAACAATGGATTAATTTTGAAATTAAAATTACCAATTCTTGGTTGTCTGTTTACCTTATGATTGTGACAATTGAGCTTTTTAGCTGATCATTTATGGTTGCTTGCTTGCTTACTAAGATTGTGTGAATGAAACCCTTGATGCCCATTTCGAAAATAGGAGGAGAAAAAAGTAATCTTTTTTGTAATCCATGGAAATTTTTGATGTTTTACAATCGTATCTACTTTCTAATAGTGTTTGTTGTTGTATGAGTTCTGATTGAATTCACGGCTAGTATCTTTTGCTCAAACAGTGTATTGTGTTAAGAAATTCATTATTCAGAACCCCTTTAGTAGTTGTTCTAAAATCCAAAACCCATAAAGTTGAAATTATGCTCCGGGTGCTATGCAGTGGCTTAATTCCCAAAGAAAGTAAAAATTTTCACTGAGTTTCATATATAATTGCATATAAAGATATCACATTTAACTACTGTATCGGGCACTCTGAATTTTGGAAGTAAAAGGGTCCAAGTGGAGTTGAATGAATATTGAGGATTCATATAGCCAACAAGAATTGTTTGGAGTTAAGCCTTTAAGGTGTGTATTTCTTCGAGAGCTGCAAGTTTGGAAGTATTGTGTGTCTTCTAAAGTAAACCATCCGGCTGTATATATCTTAGTTCTGATAGTTTAATTGTCTCTGCTGTTACAGGTGTCGAACATCATACTTTTCTTTCTTAAGGCCTTGATCAGAAAGGGCATTCACTCATTCGGGATTTCCTGAAGAGAGCGGGTGCCCAATTGGCTCGCTTCTTCATTTGCTTGCTGAAGGCCTTTTGTCAGTTCTATTAAGTTACCCCAAATTTTGATCACCACAACTTTTGCTTCCACAATCAGGAAATAGAGACAATTGGGGATTTTCAATGACACTTGAAAAGGTTTATGAGGTACTATCATAGCTTGAAAGAGATATAATGGGTGCAGTTTGTTGCTGCTTGCGAGACGAATGTGAAGATTTTGCCAACCCAAACAGCTCAATGTATAGGAACTGTATATGCTTTCCAACTCTTGTTCAGAACTTCTTCCATGTGGTATGCTTTTCGACGACATCTTTGTATAATCACTTTATAGTTCCTTCTTTTTGAACACACTACTGCTTCTTACACAGTCATATATCAATGGATAGTACCTTTCTAGTCTCTTTCCTTTGAATCATTAACTAATATTCCCACCTGAAGTAATTAGGGAGTTTTAAATTGATCTTGTTACCGTTGCTTTGTCATGGGACAATGTTCAGTTGTAAGCGGCACTTATTTTGTGAACCGGCAGCATCAGTAGTTTGGTGGTAGAAATTGATACTTGACTATCTTGAACAATGAGACCCAAACTCATTTACTTCTTTGATCTGTTTAACAGGAATGCTCATATTTGCAATGAGTTCCGTTGCTTAAACTCAGTGGGAGTAGTATTGGCTGTTTCTTTTGCTAAATTTTGCTTGAAAAATTGGGTTTTTTTCTTGCTTTGTACTGAATCACTTAGATATACTGTGTTTGCTAAAGAAATTGAAACGAGAGGAAGGACGGATTTCAGGCTCTGGAAAGCAGTCAATTGTTAGATTTCATATGCTAGCGGATCCTGTCCATGGGATTCCTCCTTTGCATTGCAATTATGTTTTCTCTGCCTCTATCAGATGATGAAACAACTTTACTATTTCAGTAAGGCTCATCATCCACAGCTCTGACACATGGAAAGTAAGGAACTTAATATTACTCGTAAATCTTTTGAGAGTATTCGGTAGCTGAAGTTATCTGCATAATCTGTTTAGGTATTTGTATCACAAAATATTATCTTTGGGTATGGTCTTGTATTTAGATCGTCATCAGCTTCACATCAAGACCTTTTTCATTCACTGAATAGGTGCTGATGATAATTACTTTCCTTTATGCGCCATAGAATTTACATATCTTCATTCTTATCTTGCAGTATGCATCACTTTTCCATAGAGGAGAAAGACATGTCATTCCTTCATCAGATCAAGGTGCAGCATCTTTGAGTTCTACAGCATCTCTTGATGACTCACTATCTGACATGTACCGTTCTCCTCCGAGACCACTGCCATATGATGCTGATCCAAGATATTTCCGCTTGCAACAAGATGGACAAGTCTCAAGAAGGGAGAAAGGCTCGAGCCACTCATATGAGGAAACTGAACCACTACAAAGAAGTTTTGATGACCCTGAATCGTTAAGTGATGTAAATAAATGGAGTCTGCCTACATTTGAAGAAGGATCAAAAGAATACAATAAGTCTTCTGTGGAATTCTCAACTGCTAAAATGACTTCTGGAGATGCTCATAGCTATTATTATTCAGAAGATGAAGATGTCTGCCCAACATGTCTTGAAGGTAAATTTTTTATAGCCTTGTGTTCTACTTCATTGGATGTAACAAAGTAGTCTAGTGCTTGCCGTCTGTAGAGAGCCTTATAAAAAGTCTTCTACTACTCCTCTTGTCCCACCCTCTGGTAGCATAATTTAGACATTAGTTTATCGAGTGGACAGTGTAAATTTAAACTACCCTAGTCACTGTTATAGTTTTTTGTTTTTTCCATCTAAAATCAATGGTGTAATACTAGAATAAACACTCAACTGGTGAACAACAGTATTTGATAGCAAGGTTCAAGCCTTCAAGGTATCTTTTGAGTATTAATTTTCATGATCCTGTAATCTTACCTTATCAAAACAAAAGATGACCTTTATGATCCTGTTTCTTTCAGAATATACAGAGGAAAACCCAAAAATAATAACAAAATGCTCTCACCATTTCCACCTGAGTTGTATATATGAGTGGATGGAAAGAAGTGACAGCTGTCCAGTTTGTGGCAAGGTAATTGTGATATCATTTAAATTTATGTGTCATCTCCTTCTCTTCTTTTTTTATGCTTGATTTGGTGTTATGGTTGAGCTTATCCTATATATGCTGCAATGCTACACACAGGTCCCAGGCTTTCCGAGGGAAATGTATGCATATTTTTATTTTTCTACATTGACCTCTCTGTCTTAGTGACGATCAAGTAGTTCTAACATATACCCATTACAGCCTAACAATATAGACTCAAATCCCTTCATGAAGCTGCAGAAATCCTCCCCACACTTTTTAGCTGGGCTAACTCTACCTCTCTAAATAATTTAGATCACTACCTGGATTTTGTCAGCTCCTTGGCTCTATAAGTTTTTTGTTCTGACTGAGCTGACAGATCCCCTTTTGTATCTTCGCATCTACTGGATGCCTTGATGAAATTTCACTTGCTTCATCAAAAAATCCTCCCCTCACTGCTTATTCTTAAAATGTGGATCCATAATAATTAATAAGGAGGCAGTTCCAGGAATGTTCATGGTGTAAAGATTAAATTATATCCTGATAAAAAAAAAACATCTACATTTCTTGTCTTTTTGTTTCATTTTGGCGAGAAAGTGTGACTAGGAAAGGCAAAACAAGGGGAGGGGTGTAAGGAACCGTATGTCTCCCTCGTTTTTATTAGTTAAAGATTCTTTTTCATGAATTACCCAGTTCTTATTCTCAGCCACACTCCTGTCTTTGTCAAGATTATCTTCTTGGTGCACAAAAAAGCATGAGCTGACATTCTTCAGATTTCTTTTTTGATTCTTCTGGAAAAATTAATGATACATGGGCCAACTTATTACAAATACTTGCATGGGATAAAGCTAGCATCTATTTTATCATCATTAGCTTGTTTGGCATGGAGGACTGGCTCATTGCTTATTTATTTAGTTACCTTTTTCTCAATTTGGCAATTATACCCAAATCAGCAAACTTAGCTTTTCCTGCATTAATGCTGCTTTATATGAAATACTGAGGTTTTCTATATCATAAAGGTAGTTCATAGTTGTATGGAATGAACTCAGGAAAAGAGGTTATTGAAAAATCTCTAGGAGAGGTTTATTTTAATGAATGCCGATGATGAGAGTAAAAAAAACCTGAACTGCAGTCAAGTACAGAAGGTTTGGTGTAAAATACCAATTGTAGTGTGAGAGCTTGAACCGTGAACTGAGCAGAGAAAGCATGTCAAGGATTTCATAACTTGTAGCATTTCTAGGCCGTCAGAAGCAAGTCAATAACATTAGATGAACAGCAAATAAATTTAGAGGAAGCATGGAGAATCTAAACGAGGTTGTAGAATGATACACAACCTGAACATTAACACATTGCATGTGCATATTTGATTCAAATATTGTCCTATTCTTAAGAGACTTCGTATAACCATGCTACTGGATTGGCTAACAACCTGCAGGGTCTCTTTAAGTGCTCTCAGTCATGGTGCTAAAGTCTGGTGGCTTGTTATGCAGTTAAACATGTGCAATAGTGGAAGCCCACAATGTGTGACTATCTTGAGGAAGTTTGTAAATTTTGGGAATTGGTCTCTAAAAGAAGTTCATCAAACCGATAAAGACTGATGCCAATAGCCAGAGCAACAATAAATTAATGATTAATGAGGACAATATCTTGAGGTTTAGTAAATATTTGGATATGATACAATATTGGAGAGATTATTTAGGGGGAGATGTCACATGCAACTTTCTTTGGAGAAGTTGGTTGATTAAATGTTAAGTGAGAAACTAAAAGATCTATTCTTTTTGTTAACAGAATTGTCATTGGTAAGCATCAAGAAGATACTTAGAAGTGCATCAAGGATTAAAAGTTGTATAGGTTCGTCAACACGAGAGAGATGAGGGCCCGTGACTTGGACTAAGTGAAGTGCATCAAGGATGTAAATGGAGAAATAGGGATTTGGGTATTGTAGGTGCATAAAGATTGTGGAGGTTAAGAAGGCAATTCAGAGGAATTTGGATCAGATGCCAGTTGTTAGAGAAGTGAAAATTCACTTTCCAGAGCCACTGACCCCAACCACTTGTCCATCAAAAATTTTATCTGTGCTTCATTCCTTACCTTGAGTTTTGAGTTAAGACTCATCCCACAATTTTGAAATATGTTTCCATGGACCTGTTCCATAGGGTAATCTGCTCTGCTTTGTGTATTTTGCTTTGATAACTGCTTTCCACAACCTAGAGTTTCCATGTTGATCTTCCAATGCCATTTCCTTAGCATACTTTTGCGATATAGTACCAGATCTGTCATACCCAGACCTCCATGCCCTTCAGTGGGACAACTCTTGGCCATTTGATTAGATTAAATTTGTGATTCTGGCCCGTGTTATCAAAAGCAAAAAAACACAAAAAAACTCTAACTTGGAGCTTTAAGAGCAAAGAAAGCGTGAGCTTTAATGAAAAAAGACGGAAATGGAGAAGAAAGATACAAATTTTATATATGTTTAGTCCAAGACTGATAATTATAAGGATAAATAACAAATATATGGACAATGAAATTGAATTTTTTTTACAAGAAAGGGAAATATCAATTGTTTAGTGCAGTCTCTTTTAGAAAACGCTCATTGGCAAGGACAAATATGTCTTAATGCCTTGATGATGACACCGAACCGCACATTAAGTGAGGCGAAGCTCTCAACATGTTTTGAACCTCACTTCCAGGCTTAAACCATGCCTTTGAGAACACTGATTCCGGCCATTTCATTCCCCAAGAAATTCACATCTTAGCTGATCTACTTCTTATGTGCTTCGACTGGTATTGGTAAAAGGAACGTGAAGTATGTTGGAATGCTGCTCAACACCACTATTACTGAGAGTTAATTTGCCCCCAAAAGATAGGTACTGTATATTTCAAGATGTCGATCTTTTCTCAAACTTCACAATAATCCTATTCCAGATTTTATATGACTTGCATCTTGCACCTGGTGTGGGAGACCCATGTATGTTACTGGGAAGGAGCCCAGATTGCAGCACAGTATCTGAGATAGATCCTCCAGTTCAGGGACTACATTAACTGGGTATATGGTGCCTTTTAACATGTTCATAATTAGTCTTGATAAGGCTTCAAAGATTATAAGTGTGAGATTGAAGAACATTACATGTATTCTCTCAGCTCTACACAATATGAGTGTTTTATCTGCATAGAGCAGATGAGAAACTGTGACAGAGTTCCCAGCATCATTTCCAACCTTAAAGCTTCCAACCAATGTAGTAGATTGGCTTTCTCAATCATTTTACTGAGTCCCTCCACAGCTAAAATAGATAGGAATAGGGAGAGGGGATCTCCTTTCCTGTCTTCCAGAAGCATCTTCTTCTGTCTCTCCTGTGAGCATTACATAAAGGGCTAATGTGATTGCATCAATTAGCTCAAATGTATTTATTCCTTCGGTAACCCAGTGAGTGTTTTTGATTACAGCATTGGCTATACCTTCTCAGATAGTTCTAACTGTTCTTGTTCAGAGTTTTCTGTTTCAAGTACCAGTATTCTTCTTTTCCTTGCAGAATTTCTTTTAATTCTGGTCTGGGTTTCATTTCTTCTTTTAACTGTGTTTCTTCCACTGTTAAAAAGTTTGATGACTTCTTCCATTGGGGAAGTTGTCTTTCCATCTAAAATAATATCTTCCTTTTCGATATTATTCCAAAAGTATTCTTCTAATAACTCCTGGTAGTCCATGACTATCCTTTGTAGTTATCAAAATCTTCTGGCCATCTCATGGCTTTAGGATTTCCTGATGATCCTAATTCTGCGTTCCCAACATTGTAGTTAGGCCATTTGTATCTCCATCCTTGAACTGGTTTTTTGGTTTCCGGTTCTTTTGGAGTTTTTTGGATTTGGTCATCCTTTGGTAAATCTCCTGCTGATTTACTCCTGTTGATTCCTGCTTTGTTTTTCAACAACTCAGTTATCTCTTTGTTGCATTCACATTTATCTATCTTGTTAGATATGTCTGTGATTATTTTTGCAGCAATTTGTTCCATTTTCTCAATTTCTTGAGATTGTGGTTTGTTTCTGAGGAGGTCTAAGATCTAGTCAATCTTTTTGTCCATTGCCTCAATTTTTGTACTGATGGTTGTTATGCTTGCCATCAATTTCCTAGAATCTGTTTGAGATTTGTGTTAATCTCCTTTAACTGATTCTCAAGACTGTTGATCTTTTCCTTATGATCTTGGTCTTTTATCCTGTCTAGGATTTTATCTGAGAAGAGAAAAAAAGCCTACACATCCACCATTTATTAGGACAGTATTTAACAGTGGTAACACTGATGTTGATCCACCTAAGCCATCCTTCTCCAAATCCCATTTTCCTCAGAATAGAGAATAGATATAACCAGTTCAGCTGGTCAAAGCTTTCAATTTCCTCAAAAAAAGACCAGGCTGTTCAGATTTCAACTTCCAACCCAAGACCTCATTAGCTAACAAGGCCGTGTCAGAAATCTACCTTGATTTGATAAATGCATGCTGATGCCCTGAAACCAGTTTCATTTTCACTCTAAAAAATTTTCAAGGCAGTTTTATACACACTACTAATTAAATTAATTGGCCTTTAATCACTCAACTCCATAACCCCTTCCTTCTGAGGAATTACAGTTATGAATGATGCATTGCTGACCATGTTTCTTAATTGATGAAAGTGATGAAGAGCACCCATAGCATCATGTTTGACATTACGTATGCCTTTTTGGTAGAATGTCGTGGTGTATCCATCAGGTCCGGAGCTTTATTTCGAGTACTTTCTGTTGGAGGCAAGTACTTCAGATTCCTCGGTCTTTCCAGCCACAATTTCTCATCCTCTGGGTTTGATGCCGCCACCTCCAGATTTGTTATTCAATTCTCATTTTATTACCCTAATAAGCACTCCCTCTATCCCAATTTATGTGTCGTACTTCTCTTTTTAGTGTTTTCAAAAGAACGTCACACTCATATAGAGATAAATTAACTTTGAACTTCTCATTTGAATGAGATGATTTATAGCCACAGAAATATCTCTGACTTGTTTTAGACCATAAGTTTCAAAAGTCTTGTCTTTTTTTCTTAAATTTCGTGCCCAATGAAACACTGCCACATAAATTGAGGGGGGAGTATACTTTCTCTGAAATGAAGGTGTTGAGGTCTAAAGCTGATAAGGTAGTTGAGAAGATGAGAAGCTCCCATTGTTTTGATGTAATTCCATTGAGGTTTGATAGTCCCTTGGATATCAGTGGTGAAGTTGACTGAATGGATTCAGGTATCCAATCAAACTACTTGTGAACAATGAAGAATGGCAACTATTCTTGTTGTTTGCCTAACCTGATTTGGTGCAATCACTCGGGCTTATGCTTGAGCTTACCAAATTATTCTATGGGTTGGATTGGGTCTAAAAAATTGCATGTTCAAGATAACGACTTAAGAGTTTTTCAGGGCCTTTAAGGCAGTCTAAACAGACACTTTATTCCCTACTTATCTTTTTAAGTCAAACTGCACCAGAATTTGTACCCTGACCTGATGTTGGCTTTAGCCAACCAGTCCACCCTTTTTAAGGTACATTTATTCTAGACCTGCTTCATGCTTGTCCACAAATCTCTTTAGGGCTATTATTGACAATCCACATGGAAATGTTCCTTGGGAAATTTTGTGACCAGGTAGAGCCTGAAAGTGATTGGGAGTTTCGAACTGTGTTGATTTTAATAGAGTCGTCGAAATGGCTATGATGAGATTCATGAAAAGGTTTGGTAAATCTAGCTAATTTCCATCTCTTAGCTTATATCAGGGTTTAGCGCGACGGACCTCTAATATAGAGAAAAGATTAAAAAAGTCTTGCTATGAAAAATTGAAGAGGACCATGTGAAGGGCCCCTAATATGTTTTCTGTTGTCCACCAAGGTTTGACATCATACAATCTCAAAGATATGTCTTGGGACACTTTCAGTTCTGTTAACCCCCAAAAAAATAAAAAATCAACGTGTCTTCTATAAGACTGAACACTTCAATTGATGCTAATGTTGCTATAAAACCCACCTATGTGACAAGTGACAAGAGTATACTCTGGCTGCTTCTCCTCCCTACTCCCTCCTTTACTTTTTTTAATCTGTGCCATGTTCTACAGGGGCTTTGCTGCCCTTTCCTTGCTATAGTTTCTCCTTGTCTCACGAATAGAAGAAGGTTCCTTTTTGCTAAGGTGCACGACATATGCATGTTAGAACTCGATAAATCATATTATATCATTGGCAGTAGAAGCTAGAGTTATCTATCTCAGTTTCAAGTGGGCTGTGCTGCAATTTCGCGCTCAAGAATCACAGATCTGCTTAAGTTCTTTCAGTGCTTCACCGTGTGCGACAAACTTACAAAACATGTCCCTCTGTTAAATAGTGAAGTTGTCGATTTTGGATTAAAACAAGAATAGATAGCAACAGAGCACCAGAAAACACCGGGAATGAGAAACAAAAAAAGAAAAGGGAGTCAACTAGGAGATTATGTTGATTCAGATACACTTAGTGTGTCATACAGTTATTATTTTTGCAACACATTTAATGATTTTGATGGGAATAATGTCTTTCGTCTTTCTTGAGCTTCACGTTCGCTTTACTTTTCATAGACAATGTAAGATGTAGATGAGGTTGTAGAAGGAGCATTCCATTCCAATATTTCTATTTTTCTCTTTGACCATATAACACACACTAACTTGAGTTCCCTCCTAAGATCCTTCAGTTTTGTCGTACTTATTTCAGTACGAGTTATGTGTTAACAGGTAAATACTCGTATACAGGCATTGTTTCGAAAAACATGTTTCTAAAATTCCAAGTTTGGCCTTTCCTTTTTGACTTGTAGGTGATGGCATTTGACGAGACAACCTAATCTTTGCTCAAGAAGTTACAGTTCCAGAGGGGGGTGAAACCAGCAGTAGCAAAGGGATTATAAAACCAGAACAGATAAATTTAAAAGTCTGTGTGAATACCATTCTGCCAAATACATATAAGTTATCATGTACAGTAAAATATAAAATAAATACTAATTGTTAAACATATCCCTGATTAATGCTTGAGTTTCCATATTGTTATATGGTTTTCACTTTATTGTTGCACCCCAGTTTGGTGGATTTTCCAAATACAGTTTTCGCTGTTCTTTACAGGTACATAGTTCAGAGATTCTTCTCCTGCTATAACACATCTGTTTGGTAAAAGGTTTGTTCATCGATAACCAACATTTCTTTTTGAAAGGAAAAAAAAAATCTACTAGAGCAAAGTATAGAAATATTGTTTTCTAGTACAGTCTCTCTACCTTAATCGAGGTATGGATAAGGTTTGTATGCACCCTATTCTCACCAGACTCTTATTGGATCATATTGGATATGTTGTTATTAAGGATTAATTATTTATCGGAAAAACAACAACAACAATAAATGAATATTAACCATATTTCAAAGATTCACTTGTTTCACTACTCAGACAATATAATCATATTGCTATGAAACATAATCTACACCTAACAATTCATAGTCTAAAGTTATACATATATTATTCCATGGAACTTCTAGTTTTTTTGATTTCATAACAAACCTAATATCGCAAAATCACAATTTCACTGAAGGGATGTCTCTCAAATTATCCTTAATACATATATACCTTTCGAAAAACATTTTTCACTAACCATCTATCATACATTGAAAACTTATTCTAGAAAAATTGTTTTCAATCGTAGCAAACACAAACGAAGGTGACATTTCTAATAATTTGTTCATACAAACTATTAAGACTGTTAGCTCATCATCTGCTCCATATTGAGCAAAACAAGTAGACAAAGGTTAATTACAGATTGATTACAACTAATTACTACAACAAAGCCATACAATTGTGATTTTATATGTATATAAATTAATTAACTTTTCATCCTTTGTTGTGGACATGGTGGAACATCCATGGAGGCATCAAGGTATTGTAACCATCACGATTTTGACTTTCATCCGTTGCTTGAGAAGGACCTCTGAGAGTTTATTAACTCTAAATAATAAGCGAAATACAAGGTAAAACTATATACAATACTAAATCAATCGTCAATGCACCATGCTATCCCATATATGTGTGTCATGTGTAAATACAGTCTTTTAAACAAAATCTAAAGATATGCACATATATTTTCAACGGTACGGTACACATGACCTCAATATTATTTATATATTAAGATCAAAGATTTAAAATGAAGGTTCGAAGCTTGAAAACATGTTAAATCAAGAAATTTATATTTTACATTCGAATATTAATTTATTTGAAAAATTAATAAATATAAATTTAATTAAAATACTCGAAAATAGAAAAAGAGTAGTACCCAATTGTTAGGTTAGTGACTGAGGGAGATTGTAGCAAGGAAGTCATGGTAGAGCTTTGGCCTGGATTTGTTTGCACAATTTGCTTCTTCTCATTTTCTTTAAGCTGTTTAATTCATATTCCGCGCTTCAATATAAATATTGAATATCAAACAAAGAAAAAGAACTCATAATATAATATATATTACCTTCTTAGAAATTAAGTTGTTTCGCTCTTGCAGTTCTTTTTCCTGCAGTTGAAGTGACTAAATTAACTGTTATGATTTATGCCATAACATTAATTAGAATAAAAGATTTTTACAAAAATATACAGGATAAAATAATTACATCACATAGCTCATATCTTCGCTCAGCATAACCATTTTTTTCACCTGTGCTCATACAATATTGTACATTTACCAAACACAATGTATAAATTAAGACAAACGTGAATAAGTGGTGTTTATACACATTTTAGTCATTTATATGCGGTGTTTTAAAAGGCGGGGTGTGAGGCGAGACATTTTATACAATGCAGGGCGAGGCGTAAGTCCCATGGCTCTATGGGGCGTAGTCTCATCTATATTCAGTTTTATAATTTTATTACTATAATAAAATAAGCAAAAGTAAACCTTTCAATGATCTTACAAATAAAGTTTTATAAATAACCTATAATAGATAGAAATTATATTATGATTTTTATTTGAGATAAGTATTAATAATCAATAATGAAGAAAAAAAGTATTATAATTACGATTTGAGAAATATCATTACACCAATTATAAAAAATATGATTTAAAGCAAAAAAGGTTCAAAAAAAAAAAATTAAAAATGCCCAGGCTTACGTTTTTACGCCCAGGACTTACGTTTTTATGCTCGAGTAGAACTTACGCCTTATGGATCTACTTACGTCTTTAATTTACATCCCAGAGCGTTTTTGGTACGCCCTGCCTCGAGATTCACCCAAAAACATTTTTGAAAACACTGTTTGTATGCTTGGAATTAATTTTTGGTTTCCCACTGCGCCTGAAAGTCCCGCAGTGAGGGTAAAGCACTTCCTAACTAAGGCAACTCCGTACACCGGGGGACTCAAACTCGAGATCTCTGGTTAAGAATGAATGAGTACCTACCACTCCACTACAATTCTTGTTGATTGCTTTAAAAGATTCACTCATAGTTGACATAATTAATTTTGACAAGAAAGAAATATTAAATAAAGTGCAGTTACTTTAATAAAGTAAAAAGTATTTTTAGACTTTACACAATTAATACGAGGTGAAATCAACCTAATATTAGTGAGGTCGTTTTTATAAGTTGAAAGAAAGATTTTTTACCTTTTTCTGCAGCTGGGAAATGGACTCATGCATCAGTTGATTCTGCAAATTCCAGTGACAGGTCTTGTTGAGCAATTTTTATTTTTTAGATTAAAACAACATTATATTAAATAATAATAATAATAATAATAATTAACTATTAGTATTAGTTAGTCGAACATACTTTATCGAAAAATTATACCTTAAATAGAGATCAAAAATTTATTTCTATACTTATATATTAAACCTTGAATATCATAGCGAATTTGTTGCTTCTCCAATGAATTATTTAGTTAATAATTTATTGAAAGAAAAAAAAAGTATATGTAATCATTTTTATTTGATAAAATGGAAAGTACCATTGATATTTACTTATTTTCTTATATGTTATTATATGTCTCACATATTATTAATCGTCGAGAATAATACTGACCTTCCTAGATCGTACTCGTTTCAGAGCTGTATCGAGTTGTTGCTCTAAACCCTGAAATTCACGCAGATTAAAGGCATCCAGATCTTCTCCCATAAAATGCCTGCATTCATATTTCAATTTCAATTCCAAATATAAATCAAAGAAATATACAAGGTTAGTATGAATAATTTTTACAACTTCGCGTTTTTTTTACCTGTTATAGCAAGTAACATATCTGATTTTTAAGATTTCAATTCCATATTCTAGGAAGGTGAAGCTATTTAGACTGACAGTGTACAAAACTTAACATCTTATTTTTATTTTTAGCACAAAAAATCCAACTATAAACTCTCCTCCGTTTTAAATTACTCCCTCCATCTCAATTTATGTGACATTTTTTGGATTTCGAGATTCAAATAAGTTTATCTTTGACGGAAAATTTTTCATATATCTTTTAAATATTTTGAATTGTCAATTATTATGTCTTGTAGTGCGTTTTACCTAATTTATAAATATATAAATTTCATTTCAAAAAATTTGAAAATTCCATACACAAATTAAATTTCCAGTCAAACTTAAATTGTTATGACTCTCGTAAAACAAAAAGTGTCACATAAATTGAGACACAGGAGTAATTGTTTCACCGTCAATATAGAGTTAATATGCTGCAACATCTCTAAAACTTGTTTTCTTAAACATAAGATAACATATGTATTTGTGGCGATAAAATCTTTTCATTGAAAAAATATAGAAATGTTTTTTTTTTTTTTTTGACAAACTTATAAGAAAATAGTTTCAAATTAAACAAAGTGATTATTCACTAGATGCAGTGGAGTAGGTACCTTATATTTCTTTGCAGAAGTTCAACTCTTGCCATGAGCTTTGGGTACTCGACAGTCCAGTTTTCCTACAACAATCCATGAAATCATGCAACAAGACTTCAAATATACTCCCTCAGTCCCTAATTACTTGTCCATATTTCCTTTTTTAGTTGTCCCTAATTACTTGTCTATTTTGACAAATCAAGAAAGGACATATTTTTTTTACCTATTATACCCTCAATTAATTACTTTGAAAAAGGTAGAACTTCTTGAAAATATTAAGTTTTTAATTCATCCATTTCATATTTAATAGGGATAAAATGGTAAACTTACTACGTCAATTATTGATTTCTTAATATGTATGTCAATTCAAAATTGGACAGGTAATTAGGGATAGAGGGAGTACTATATATTATTTCGACTCTATCAAAAATGTTGTTAATTTTTTTAAAAAAATAATACATCTTTAAAGGACCTCACACAGGATTCTAGTCTTGCCACCACTTATTGATAGTGGAGGTAGGAGATCAAGTTAACGAAAAGGGTAGGTTGCAGCAATTCAAGCTAAGTATCTCAAAATTTATCTATAACGAGGCAGTCAACATTATTAAAGAGTCTAAACAATATAAAATTATTATGTATGTTCTCTTTTATCCTAAATCGTGCTTAAACATCTCACATAATTGAGACATTAAAATTTTAACAAATCTCTCTATCAATTGGTTAAGCTCTTTGGAAATTAAAGAAATAAAAAAGAATTGTAACAGGTAATAACTAGCTAATTAGGGATGTGAAGAATCAAAATTCTTCACAATTTAATTGGATAGCTTTCTTCATCTTCCCTTCAAAGCACTCAACTACTAGTAGTTATTTACCCAGAAAATCATGTATCGTCGTGATTCTAATTCTTCCAAAAAAAGTGATTTTTAAAAAAATAATAACTATTGAGAGAGCATATGAGAAATCACTTATATACAACAAATTAAAGATGGAGATTGGAGTTAAAAAAAAACATTGTAGCCAAGATATGAAGAGAAAAACTTATTAGGAACAATTGAAAATAAAAAAGGAAATTAAGAATCTCAAATAAAAATTTATAAGAGATCTAAATGAAGGATATAATTAAATACCTTATAAGCTGTATTCAAGTTCCTCTCCGCATATGAGTAACTTTCATATCTTTCCAATATATTTTCCATGCTATATATAAAAATAGAAACAAATTAATTAAACTAATCAATAAACTTCCTTTAATCAATTAAAATAGTAATAATTATTATGAACCTGGATTGAGTGGAGTACTCAAAGAGCTTGCCATTTGGAGAGAATACAATTAATGCCACCTCAGCATCACATAGCACAGAGATCTCGTTGGTCTTCTTCAGCAAACCGGATCGTCTCTTTGAGAAAGTAACTTGTCTGTTTATTTTGTTTTCGATCCGCTTCATCTCCACCCTACCCCTCCCCATCTCCCAAAGAGACGGATTTAGAGCGAGTTCTAATTTAACAAAAAAAATATTCAAAAACACCATACCTAGAATTAATAATGTTTACATTTTTTTTTTTTTTGAAACGTAGGGGTATGAGAAAATAAAGCATAAATTAAAACTCACAGTGTCTAAATTCCGAATTTACCGATGCTATGCAGGAGAGCAACAACAGAAGTAAAGAAGAAACCCTAATTCCTAAAGAGAAAAAGTGCAAGGAAAAATCAAGTTTCTATATGTCGTAAGTCAATTATTCATGGTGTCAACTGTCAAGTATATATATATATATATCATTTTAACTACATTAGTTATTTTGCGACAAGTATTATTTTTTAGTGGATATTTGATTTGTTGCATTAAAAATAATATGCATGATAATTTGTAAGAATAAATTATTTTTTTACACATCTTTTGTAAGTGTAAAAAATATGAAAGTGATAGTGTAAAAAGAGATTAAGAGAATATTTTTATCATTTTAACTATTTTTCATTAAATAAGTTATCTCATCGTTAATTCATTATTATTCCACTCAGATACAATAATAACTTAACTCAATACAAACCGTAAGGAATTAAGAAGTATTAAAAAAAATTATCGTAATTTTTCTTTATCCATCACCCGGAAAAATATCACTACAACAAAAACAATTTTAGCGAGAGTAAATAAACACATTACTAAAGAGTGCTAAAGTCTGTACCGGTATTAGTTGAATGACATTAGATCTACTATCGTTAAAGACTTTAGAGACATATACAAAAAGTGTTAATTACTGCTAAAAATTAAATATTTAGCGATAATTGAGCTATTGTATTTAATAAATTGCCGCTAAAGATTATTTTTAATGTGGTGAGTGTAGTAAGAACTTTAATTTGGAGTTGGTGGGCTAGCTGTCGTTATTGGGAAACCTGTGTGCATATTGAAAAAGTTAAAAGACAAGAGTGTTGTTTGTAGGTACATTTGGTGTCGAATAGTAATTGGAGAGTACTACTATGAAGTGACTGTAGTTGTTAAGTGTTCGTTCACTATGAACCACACGATGACAAACGTAGTACAATCGAAGACACAAAAAGATTCAATGTTATTACAAACCCAACTAGCAAAACCTAAAACCTAGCTAGTTAATTAGCACCGGTGGTAGGACCGCTTCACTCTTAATTAGAAATTTTGAGTTCGAATTTTGATATAAAAAAAATTATGTTGGAAGCATCATTCCTGAATGGATCCTGTAGTGCGCGGTTTAGATTTAGTCGAGGTCTAATGTAAGCTTCGAACATCGGATTAAAAACAAAAAAAATAAAATAGTTTACGGCTATGACCAATCTACTCTCCAGTACTGTTGCAGCTTACCCTGCTGTGTTGTAAATTGTATTCTTGCATGAATCTCAGGGACAAAATATTTCACTATCGTTTGATCATAAATTTTTAAAATTTAAATTTTAAAAAATATATCGAAAGATATAGCTTATTTGTGAATTCGGAGATTTGTAAGTGGAAGTCTTAAAACTATTTCAAGTTTTTGAGAACTTAAAAATATTTAAAGACAAAATTTTTACAATTTGATCAATATAACTAAATTGATATTTCAAGATTAATTATCAAAATTTAATCCAAACTTGATGGGCAAGCACTAGATTGGTCATTTGATTTACTGACAAAGTTATCTTGAAATTATAATTTTTAATTATTGGGAGTAGTTAAACCTTCAACTAAACAAAATTATCCTTCTATCTCAATTTATGAGATGTAACTAGTTACTAGTTTGATCTGATACAAAAATTTAAAATATAGAAAGACATATCCAAAACTATTCTTAAAAAGAGCAGTCTGTAAATTTTTTGCTACATAAGTGAAACCTAACGAAACTATCTTATAAATTAAATTAAAATAAATATAAATTTAATCTTGAGATATGTCACATTATTTCATTAACCAAACGACCCACCATAATTAATCTCTCATCAATAACATACTACAATCGAACATTCATGTAAAATTTAAGTTTGTATTACCTATTTATTAATCCGAGGGACAAATTAAATATTGTGAACAACCAGCTGCCATAAGCTGTGCAACGTTTTAAATATGGTTGTCCCAATTTAATTTATTTTTTTCATTTTTCACCCGGTATTAAATTTTCTAACATAATTTTTTCTATGTTTAGGAATTCGAGTTCTAACTCAAATTCGTTAACTAAGAGTGGAGAGATCTCAACCATTCATCATAACATAATCTAAAATGTACTACTCTATTATTTTTTTACTTATTTCTTATACAAAAAATAGTTTTCATTTTAAATTGTCTATTTTAACAAATTAAGAGAAAGTTATTATATTCTTCTAATAATACCATATTATTAAATAAATTAATAAAATACTCCTTCTATTCACTTTTACTTTTTGTGATGGACTTTTCACTCAAGCTTATCAAATACTGATAAATGTAGCACATATTTTACCATAATTGAAAATATCTATAATTATTCGCATTTCAAGAAGTCTTCAAAATGTAAGAGGTAAATTATGAAAATAATAATAATCTTGATATGCTAAATTAGACAACTAACAATGGAGCGAGTAATAATATTCAAATTTAGATTTCTAAAAGTATAATTAATGAGGGTAATTTAAAAACACAAACCCTAATAAATATATTTCATCGGTCTCAATTTATGTTGTACCTTTTAAATTTTAAGAGTCAAATAATTTTTTATTTAATCGAAATATTTTTCCATTCCTTTTAAATTATTAATTATTACTAATAATTTACTAGTTTCCAAATACGCAAATCATATTTCAAAAACTTAAAAAGAATCTAGCTAGGAGCTAAAAGTAATAATAATCCCATAAAAGTGGTCCATGTTGAGTACAAGAAACAAGTTGTCTCCCCATCTTTATACTATAAAAAACAAAATATATTTAGCATCATGTATATAGGCTGGGACCATGACATGCAAGAGGCACGTTATACTAAAATACACAAAAATAGTACATTAATATATGGTTTCAAATTCCTTAAATATTCCACCTACCAGGCTATAAATAATTGGGGACCATGTAACTCACACAATTTAAAGTAAGTTAAAGTGATGGTAAAATAATAATCTGAGTTATAAGAAAAAGAACAACACACTACTAACTATTTTAATATGTTCATTTTGTTTTATTAATGCTCACATTTCTTTTCTTTTTTCTCTTATTAATATGCGGCTATATTGACCTGCGTTGGGTCAACATACCTGCTTCAACGGCTTATTTTTATCAGAGATTAATTTTGCCTTATTAATAAGCGGCTACACTGACCTACTTAGGGTTAACATGCCTGCTGAAAATAGACAACTCTTTCTTGACATGTTTGCTTTTATTCAAGGGCAGTTTTGAATTTTTTTAAAAGAATATATTACGTAACTTAAAATATGTATTTTTTGGAATCTGTTATAAAATGTACTACAAGTCATAATAATTAACAATTTAAAATTTTTAAAAACATATAAAAAATTTAGATGGTTCTCAAAATTCTATCAATGTCATATAAATCGGGCCAAAGAAAGTAACACATATTAGTTAAAATTTATGTAAAAGGTACTATAAATCACAATAATTAATAATTATTTGATTGACTCTCAAAAAATATTAACAGACATATAAAAAATTTCATTGACTCTCAAATTTTTATATGTGTCACATAGATTGGAACAAATGAAGTAACATATATTATTTAAAAATGACCTAAAAATATGATAAATCACAGTAATTAATAATTAAAAAAATTAAAAGACATAGAAAAATCTAGAGTGCCAAATAAATTGAGAAAGAGAGAGTAACATATATTATTGAATATTACATAAAAACATTAAATTACATTAATTAACAAATTTAAATATCTAAAAAATATATTAAAAAATTAGTTAATTCTCCAAAAACTATTTACGCCACATAAGTTGAAACAAAAAAATAACATATGTCGGCCTATGCTGGCAGGGGCTCTTGTGACTAGTACTTAATAAGAAGAGGTAAATATGAAAATTGAATCTTTTTTGCCAATTTTAACATAAAAATTTATCAAAATTATTGAGTTCGTTGTTTTGTGTAAATACATATATATTATCGAATTTTTCAAGGTGGGTAGAACTCTAAGAATGAAAAATAGTTTGTACATAGGATGATTGATGATAAATATTTAACTTGTAATTAATATATTTGGTTTAATAGTAATTAGTAAGTATATTTTAATCTCTCTTAGTTTATTTAATTTCTCATGAAAATATCATCACAAATTTCAACAAATGCCAAGTATGAGAAACGTAATAGCAATTAAATATGAAAACAAACATTGATATATCACTAGAATTTCAACATAAAATTACTCTCCCCTTTTTTTTATTTGTCACAATTATTTTCGAGGGTCAAATTATATTTACTCTTAAAAAACAAAATATGACAAGTGAAAATAAACGACGGAGAGTTATAACTATTTTATTTTAACTTTAACAAAGTTGTAACACTGCATTCTCATTGAAAGTTATAGAGTATCTCTACTCTTCCTCAAGCATTTGTTTCGCATAGTTGATGGAACTTAGAAGCTTCTCGCTCTGAAAAAAAGAAAAGAAATGAATAAAACACGTCAATAATATCTGTAGGATTTACATTATATACACTGACAATGTAAATAATATTTTTCTACATTATCAACAGATTTTAACATTTGATAAGATGTTGCTTACCCTTTTTATCAAATTATCTATTAATGTTTATGAATAAATTTATTATAATACCTATCAAAGTATAGAATTAATTAAACTTTAATTAATATGTATAATGAAATAAAAACTAACCTCTATTTTTAGCTGCTCAATTTGCTTAGTTGTTTGGTCTTCAGCAAAAGTTAAGCAAGTTGGGTAACTTGTCCTTGCAATCATCTTCTTGTGTTGGAAGCAAAGCAATGTGTATTGATCCATAAGTGCCATGATTTCTAGTTTCTTGATTCTTCTAAAAATTATTAGAAATATAGGAAAAATTTATGAAGAATGTTACATAAATAAAATGTTTGATACATCTAGAAAGAGTTTAATTAACAATTCATAAAAAGTGTGATTTATAATCATGAAAATAAGATAAAATTATATATTACAACATGCATGTAATTTGACTTGCTAGCTAGTGAAAAATATCTTTATTCAATCGATGGAGAAATTAAAAGAAGCTCACTTGATCAGTGCGTCGTTTTCTTCCTTGAATTCTCTAAATAGGGCAAGCAACATAAAAAAATTCATGAAGAATATAATATAAATGAGAGTTTAATTTATATACCCTAACAAAATAATGAAAAAAAAATGCAATTTATATTCTTGAAAATATGAAAAAGAAAAAAAAAGAAAAAAAAAAAGCACTCACTCGTCAGAGTCTTGTTTTGAACTAGAAACCTTGCTTGGAGAAGCCATTTGAAACTAGAGAGAAAATTAAGAATAAAGAAGTTTTTATTTTATGATTCAATTATCACAAGAGGAGAGAACCCCGGCCCTTTAAATAGTTTGATTTCATAATGACCTTACCAAAATGAATTTCCAAATCAGATTAGTGTAATATATAGAAAATTAATAAATTTTGAAAAATTTGGATATCTTATGAAAATGGTAAAAAAAAAATTAATTTTGTTTCTCAATGACATGAGATTATAAATAGAAAATAATTAAAGAATCATTAATCAAGAATCTATGTTTTCAAATTTGAAAATTTCAAATTTAAAACTTGATAACTAATTTTTCTAATGGGGGTAACCAAATATTGGGAGTGTCAAATAAGAGTTGTTTGTAGGGAGATAATAGCATTCCTGAATATATATATTTTTTAAGAAGATATTAAAGTTTTGATGATTATTAATAAAATTGAATTATCTTATTCTGCTAAGTCATTTTAAAAAAGAAAACATTACACCTTGGCCTCTATTTTACATTAACTGAATTTTTGGGTTTTTTTTTTTTTTTTAATTATTGAATTGTTCAAAGTTCAAGATGGATGTTTGAATTTTTGTTCATATTTGTTCTTTCCTTTAATGAACTTTGATATTTTCTAAGAAATAAATTGAACTACTCGCAAAGTAATATTTATGATTTCACAAAGAGCAATAGTGAAAAGTATGGTTTAAATTATACTATCCTTAAATATTTTTCTTAATATGTGTGCATTGCCTCATAAATTTAATTAATATGTAATTGATGGAGTATTAACTTGTAAACTCAATTAGTATTTCTCACCTTTTTTCATCTTAAAAATAATGTTTAGTTTTTATAGGTAAACTTGTTATATAGATACTTTTAGAAAAAAGTATCATAATCTTAAAGAAGTAAAAAAGAATAAAGGTTAATGATTTAAAGATAAAATGGATATTTTCTTTAAAAAAATCAATTGACATATGTTTTTATGGCTATTCTAATTTTAGTAACCAAATTATGTTTCCTTCTGGCCTCTGGCTTGTGGCATCACCCTGTTAGTAAGAGAGAGAAACATACCTATCAATTATTTTCTATGTTTTTTTAATTAATTTTAAATTAAGCATTTTTTGGTAAAGGGATGAAATAGACAATATATATATATGGAAACTTCTTTAGATTCTCTCAACTATTTATCACATTTATTATAGTAGCTCTAGCTCATACTCTTAAAAAAAAAACTTATTAATAAAAGAACAACATCTATATATATATATATATATATATATATATATATATATATATATATACACCTATCTATATTAGGAGCAACTTAAGGAATTATATGGAGTATATTAAAAAGGGAAGAATAATCAAGGTTAATCATGAAACTCTTGTACATATTGGGTGATTGAGATGTATGCCAAATTGAATTGATTATCACAAAAATTTACTCACACTCGATATTTCTATGATTAAATCAATAAATGATGAATCACTCTTGTCTTTTAAATATATAATTTTATATGATAAATCAATAAATGATGAATCGCACTTGTCTTTTAAATGTATATAATTTTAGCACGTAATCAATAATTAAATAATATTTAATCTCATATCAGTTGATAATTTAACTATAGCAAATTCATCTGCAGTTTGGTGCAAGCTTTGAGTGCGACTAAAAAAAAGACAGTTTTGTGTACTAAAGCTTTCGTTATATGTAGGATTTGGAAAAGACCCGATTATAAGAGATTTATTGTACATAACTTTACTTTTTATAGGCCAAAAGATGGAAATTAAAACGGAAAAAAAATGAAAGACAAATTGTCAAGAAACAACCAAACAAAGTAAATTTTTTCGATATACTTTTTATAGGCCATATACATTATTGCAAAGGATATTTTATGTAGCGGCAATGGAGGCTGAATTAATGTAGAAACAAAAATAAGAAAATATGCAACCCTTACGAATTCGACATTCTGGATCAATGGAGTAGTCAAAACTTTCATGCGAGGGGTCATCTCAAGTAAGTCTGTATCATTATTTAAGATATTTAGATAAAATAATCGGGTCATTTCACTGAGAAAGTTATGACCTTTTTAGGAAAATAAAAATTATTGGTGCACTGATATAAATATTGTTCATCAATTTAAAATTTTAAACAATATTTATTTGATATTTTAAGCACATTGAGAGTTCTAAAGCGCGCTCGAAACTCTTAGAAGTCTAGTTTTCTACTTACGACACTTTTTTTTGGATGAAATAATCTAGCACATAAGTTTGGTAAAAATTGGGGTTGATTCCATAAATAGTCATTTATCTTCTTTCTTTTTTTGTTGCATCTAAAGTCATTAAACTATTTTTATTGCGAATATCACTTAACTTTAATTAAGTATTACGAAAACTACTAAAATATTTTTTTTTAATGAAAGAGTTACTCAACTTTGTATAAGTATCACCAAAGTTTGTGATCTTGACTATAATTATCACCATATATTATAAAACAGAATAATCTTGACCTCAAAGACACATGCCTGGAAAATACACCATTAGCGTAAGTGCAAAGCAAGAGTAGAAAAACTTACATTATGACATTGCATTTTACAAGAACATAATAAAACATGAATAATACATCCACTGATATTATCAACATATCAAATCGAAATATCTCTAAACCTGACCACAACAATTATAAAACATGACAAAGGATACATATGACAAATCAAGTAAGTATTAAACTCAAAAGAGATCTCTTAATACTACAAAGTACAGAGACTTATACCATTACGCTCACGAGAAGACAATTCAAACTATAGTTGATGTCTATTATTTAATTATAACACGTGATCTAGTTACTAATCGCTTTTAATCGTAAATTGATAATTTCATTTTGAAGAGGCATTAGCAGAATCTTTATTAGGGGGGTTGAGCATATCCCATGCTTCAATCCATGTAACCATCGCATCTGCAAGCTTCAGAAAATAAGGGTCAACTTTTCCGAGTTTTTCTTTGACCTGCTTCGACAGTTCCACATAGCATTTTTGCACAGTTGTACAGTCTTTGGAGAAATTATGTGACTGGAAGAAAGGGATAATTTCTTCTTGCCAGAAAATGCCAAGGTACTCTTTCTTCAAATTCACAAATGGATTGCTAGCCTTGCTGTGATATATGTAGGGTAATCCAGTCTTGATTCCCAATCCCAAGTGATCACAAATTACCTGAAAAATTGTTTAATTAAATCACTTAGAGTTTAGCTTTCGCGTTATCATGTCACCTAGTTAAATAATAATTATATGAAACGCTTCATAAAAAAGTGAAATTAGTAACCTAGAAAATAGGTCAGGTTACCTCTTATAACATATCAAAATATATTATAATGTTAAATTTGTATATACTAGTATAATGTATATAAATGAAACTTAAATTACTGTACCTTCTGAAATAAAAGAATTGCAAAACTAATAAAAAAAAGGTAAACTACATAAATCCCACTAATTTAGGACCTAATTACTAGAATTTAAGATAGTTTTGATAATTACATCCTATACTATATTTTTATTGCCGGATACATATATCATTACTCGCGAGATACATGTATCCGACGGTTTGAAGTAAAGAGATACATATTTTAATAATTTTGAATTAAATGTGTGTAACCTATTTCCTTAAATAAAGGAGTAATTTAGGCTTAATTAATAATTCTGACTGATTTGCAGATTCATTAACATATCAATTTTAACAAATCTTCCTAAACTAACGAAATCTTAAAACTACAAGAGTTTTCTAATTAATTGAAAACTTCATCTCCCTGGCAACAGGTTTGAAAATCGTGGACTACCATGGGAGCAATCTTGATCTTTTCTTAATCTCAAATGTTAGAAGAGATATTCTTGAATCTCAGAGTTAGGCTCAGTGCCGATGAAATTCATTTTCGAATTTCTGTGTGGGATCATTTTTTTCATTTCTCCAGATTTATCTCGATGTGTATCTAAACTTTTTACTTTCTTCTTTCTTTTGTTTTTGTTTTTTTTTTTTTTTTTTTTTTTTTTTTTTTTTTTTTTTTTTTTAGCTTATTTTCTTTTGGTTTCCGTTAGGTCCAATTTGTTTTTGGATCCTTTTGCACTTATTTCAGATACATTAACGGTTCGATTGTATTTTTTTCTCTGTAATATGAGCTTTGATTAGTATCAGAGTTTCAATAAGTGGAGACTTACACATGTTTTTGACACACTATTGATGTATCTGACACATAATTGAGATATGATTATATGTATCTAGTTTTTATTAGTGTATCTTATTAAGTATGTATGTATCTAATATTTCTTGGGTATTAATTTTGAATTATTTTTTTGGATTAATGGTACGACAAATACTCTAAATTGTTCCTAAATTCATGTGTTTCAGTTACATTTCATATTTAGATACACATAATTAAATGTATCTCCGTATCAATATGTATTCGAGATACATGTTTTTGGAATGGAATAGAGAAATAACAAACTCAAACAATGTAAAAACCCTAAAATCATTCGGCTAAAAAAGTTTAAAACATTGCTTAAGATACATGATACGGTTGAAAACAAATATACAATATGAATAACTATATAAAAATCTTACTTTGCCACTTCAACTAATGTTAATTGTGTAGTGGATATGAATCTTGTAAATGCGAAAAGTATATTGAACTGTTAATGAAGAAGGGTAATGGTGGGATACGTGTGGGAGTGGGAATGACATACAAACTTGTTTTGTGAATATGGGGAAACGGTTTAAGGAAGAAGGGGTAATGGTGGGATACGTGGGATAGTGGGAATAAGATAAAAACGTTTTGGGATTGAGGAGGGAAACAGCTGAATTGAAAAGAGATAAAATTAATTTGAATTATTAATGTCCCACTAATTAAGGATACCATATATTTTAAGATAATTATTCATTATCATTTTTTAAGGGATTGTGTATTTGAATTTAACTTTTCAAAATATATGATACATTTATTAAAAAGTGGTATTCTATGTAATATTTTTAAAGTAGAGATAAAATATGTATATAGGATAGTAAAGTATGTCTAGGTAGTTTTTCCAAACTAGAATATATTTTCACCACAACATAGCACCCCCAACAAAGCCCACAATGGAAAGTAATCTTGATCTTTACATTTTACAAATTTTAACCAGTGTAATATATGTGTATAATCAATATGTATATATTATACATGATTATACCCCCCCCCCCCTCTCTCTCTCTATCTATCTATCTATATATATATATATATATACCAATGATAGCTACATTAACAGTGGTGGAGCCAGGAATTTCAAAAAGGGTGTCTAGAAAAGTGGAAATTTTTTATACACACGCGAGCACTACCTCATTCCAAGGGTCTGAAACCACTAGGCTATATCAACTTGTTGTGTTAAGGGTGTCTAAAATATGTTATTTAATCATCTCCTGTATCATTTTACTTGTATATACGGTATTTTTTTCTAACGAAGGGTATCCAATTAAACACCCTGACAGCCATATAGCTACACCACTCGCTACATACGATTATGACTAGGTGAGTGATTTAACTGTTTGACTAGACATGTTTAAGATCACAAAAGTAAATAACGAACCTTGCAGCACCAACCAGCCCACATATCATCGTAACGTCCAATGGGCTGTCCATCTCCCATGAGTCCAAAGTACATTGCTGGGCCTATAAGCTCACGGTCAAATGCCAGATTCATACCACACATTGGGAATAGGGTACCCTTTGGTATTGTCAACACCATATCAACGTACCTGTCACGATTATATACAATCAGATTACTTATAAAATAATTACGTAATAAATTCTTATAATAAACATTAATCGATATTCTTGGAACAATAGTAGTACAGTCAAAACCTCTTTATATTTTGGCGTCAATGAAGTCGATATTATAAGTTGAATTTGCACTAATAATATAAAAAGAAAAGGACCTGGTATTCCTCTCGAGAGGCTTGACGAGTTGTGTAGGTGCATCATAGTCAGGGATGTTGAGCCAGAGGCCATGGGAGACCGCGGTTGGGACGCCCTCTCGGAGGCTGAAAGGGTATCCACGCACATAATCAGCACCTTCCCTAAATGGATCGTAAAGAGTGTTGAAGAAATTGGGAGTAGATGGACATAAAAGGTTCTTTATGTGTTGCTCCAATGCATTGATGTCTTTCCCACTTGGGTCCTTTGCAACCTAAAACAAATTATTTCCAATTTTCCACAACACAAGCAAGTTGGATTAATATATCTATCTAATCATCATATGAATAGTAGTATTAGTGTTGATTCAAAATAAGTGTATGTATACAATTTTTCTTTTTCATTTGTTAGAATATTTTGAGCTAAAAGTAATAATTTTAATTGAACTTTCACATAACTCGGTAAGTGATGTGGAGACAAAGGAAAAGTAATAAGTTTAATTACTTGAACTCACATAATGCCTTTTATAAGTGATGGAGACACCCTTCTCCAAATGGTGTAATCCGACACTGCTTCGCTCAAAGTATATATCATATAAATGAAACTTATACATTTATATAATTGACATGTATTGCTTTAAAATAGTGTAAATGAATCATCAATTTGAGCCATGAAGTAAAGACTTAGTAACATCTTCAATTTTTGTCCTAATAAAACTTAATAGACAACTTGTTAGAGTGGGTAAAAGTCTCACATTGGTTGGGGAATGGATTGGTGGTCTCCATATGGACTTGGCAATCCTTCACTCATGAGCTAGCTTTCATGGTCGAGTTAGGCCTAGGTGTCATATCTTTACATGGTATCAGAGCCAAGTTCATCCTTGTTTGAGCCACGCTCCAGTCAGGTCTGGGCGTGAAGGAGGTGTTAGAGTGGGTAAAAGTCCCATATTGATTGAGTAATGGACTGGTAGTCTCCTTATATGGACTTGAGCAACCCTTCCCTCATGAGCTAACTTTTGGGATTGAGTTAGGTCCAAGTGTCATATTTTACACAACTCGAGCTACTATATATAGGGCGACACAATATGCACAAAATCTTATGTAAACATAAATTAAACTCGCAAAAGATTTACTTCAAAGAGGTGGGAAAAATCACTTACAAAGCAATCATCATCAATGGTGTAAATATACTTCTTCTTGGAAACCATGTAACCAAAGCAACGACAAGCCGAGTCCTTAAAGGAAATGCAAGAGGATCTAGGACCCAAGATCTTGTTAATATCATTGCGATTGTAAAGTTCATAATCAAAACCATCAGGGACTTTAATGGTCTTTGAAGGATCACCATCTTGAACAATAATGAGATGGTATTGTTCAAAAAAAGGTCTCCACATTTCCAAAAAATCCAAGTTTCTAATTGTTGGTATCACAATATCTAATTCATCTTTCAAAGCAGCAGAAGCCATTGTGCTAGCTGATTTTTTCTTTTTTTCTTTTGGTTAGAGAAAGAGAGAGGGGAAAGAAATAATATATGAAAGAGATTGAGAAAAAAAGATGTTATATTTATAAGAAGGCTAAAGTAAAGATAGTGGAATGAGCGGAGGAATTGGAGGGAGATGGAAGGGGACTTATTCAAACGAGACAAGTTCGCAATATTTGCGTTGGTGGAAAGTTAGCTAAAAAAAATGGTAACTTTAGATCTTTTTACGCTACTTAAAAAATTATATACATATTGTTTAATTATATTGTTTTTTACTATGAATATTTTAGGAGTTAATAAACTAGAAAATGAGATAGCTAGTAACATGTTATAACAAGTTGGAATTAGAACTTTTAAATTCAATTGGGAGATTCTTATTAATATTTTCATCCTATATCGATAATTAGATACTTATAATTCTTTATTTTTTTGTCTATTAATTGCGATCATAATTTGATTAAGCTATACATTGCATAAGATCTAAACAATTCTTTAGCTATATTTGTGGTTGAATTTTCGATTCTATTAATTACAAATGACATTGTTTGATTGAATATAAATTTTAAAAAGAAAACTTATGAAACTAAACATACTAAGCCAAAGGCCTTGTAACATTCCATGGTTAACTCCTTACAATAAAATCGATATTAATTAACAAAAACAATTTTTAGAAAAGAAGGATAAAAAATGTGTAATAAAAATGGGATGTACAAATATAGTCTATATAGTTACGTTGCACCGACATATAATTAAGTCAGAAATTTGGCTCCACATTTAAAGTGCAATCTACGTGAAGGATAAGCAAAGTTTTACTTATATAATATTTAAGTTAGACAAC
Source organism: Solanum pinnatisectum (assembly GCA_035578085.1). NCBI lineage: Eukaryota > Viridiplantae > Streptophyta > Magnoliopsida > Solanales > Solanaceae > Solanum > Solanum pinnatisectum. The sequence goes on from CM069077.1 coordinate 20,883,122, forward strand.
ATTTAAATTTTACTGACCAAAGTGCAAAATGCAAATGGTACTTTCCATGATTATTTTTTTTTAAATCCCAAGAGTTTCCATCATTTTTGCTCTTTTGGTATTCAAATTCACAACTTTAGAGTTGAAGGTGAGGAATATTTATCATCCGAGTAACTTTTATAATTTAAATTGAAAAACATAAATCCTACAATGTATTCTTATATTATATTTGTCAAATACGATTTTTTATCATAAAAATGGCCCCCTTTTTTTGCCTACTTAAAAATTGAATTGATACGTAGTTGAAATTGACTCATGGAAATAACAAATGTTATAACATGAAATAACAAATAAAGGATGTAAAATTTTGTAAGAATTGAGTTATAATTCATCTTTTAACGTGATTCAGTTCAATCAAAATAACTATTAGGCAAGTTTTAATTCAACTCAAAACATTTTGATCCGTTCAAATAGTCCATCAGGTAGAGCTTTTGGCTCGAGATTTGATGTGCAATACGTGATGTTTAAATAACGCTTTAAAACCATGTGATGCGTAAATTAAAGCAAATGGAAAAATAGTATAAAAATAAACAAATTGTGAACTTTTTGCATACAAATGAGTTGACTGGCAAAACGTTGGAGACTTTTAGTGAAGTTGAAGTTGGTTCATATTTATGGCCACATACAATGATGTTTAAGATTTTGAAGAGTTAGAAAATCTTTTTATTTTTTCAAAAAATAACTTTTCTAAAATTTTGAAATTTATTTTTAACCAAAAACAGTATACATTTTGTATATAATCAAATGGCATCAATGGAGACTATGGAGTTTAACTTACAATAAAAATTATCTTTACCGGCAGTTACTTAACCGTAGTAATAATATAATTACAACTAAATATAACATTTTAATGGCATTTAGCACTCTTTGTAAATTTTCCTAAAACCTATAGCGATATTGAATTCAACAACAATTAACTAATACCAATAAAGATTTTCGCATTCTTAATGGGAAAATGAAGATCAAGAAAAGTGAGTCATATATAAGGGTCATTTCAATATTTCCTTTTTGGAATACGAATTGAACCTTGAAATGTCTTAATGTAAGGTTTTTTTTCTAGGTGAAATTATTGAAGATGAAAATTTCAGTAAAATTCTCTTTTTCTAGGAGTAAATAATTGAAGCTTGAATCATAAATATATCCACAAGTATCATTGTGTATAACGACCTAAAAGACAAATTACAATATTTATATACAGAGGCGAACTCAAAATTTGAAAACTCTCAATTCATCAATATTAAGCTAAAGAAAGGTTGTAGCTAGGATAGGGAACCTAGGTCACATGGGTGGATGTATTAGTGTGTACAAGCCATCCAAAGCCCCTTTTATGATTTTCATAAGTGCACAGTTAACTATATTTCGATTTCTATCGATTTCTCAAAATTATATATATGATTTTTTCCGAAGTTAATGGTTGCACGTGCACCTCACATACACAGTACATACAATATATATGTAGCACATAATAATGTATAAGGGTGTATATATAACGTCTATGTAATATATAATAATAATTGTATAAAAGTATATAGACACCATATCTCAAACATGAGCTTGGTGTATTCTACGTAATAAAGACATAAAAAGAAGTCTGCAGGGAACACGAGTTTGGATAATTTGATAGTTACTAGTAAGTTGAAACCTTAATCCATAGGCCATTTGGTGCTTCAACTCTTGGAAATTTCATCAGTTTATTTCCTCCAACCTCTTCCCATCTGTGCACCATAACATTAATAATGTTATAATTCAAACAAGAAATTCAATTCTTTTTTTTTTATATTATAGTTGTGAAACATGTATATATATTGTATATTACCTGTATCTTGTTACGAAGTAATGGAGAAATGTAGAAATTTCTGCCACACCTAGTTCCTTTCCAGGACAAAGCCTTGTACCTCCTCCAAACATCAAGAAAGAACTTTGGTACTCCAAGTTATTTTCCTACATATCGTAAATGTCCAATATTTATTCAGATGTTAAATGGTGCCACGTAAAATGAGACAAAAAGAGAGAGTATTACTAACCAGCCATCTCCATGGGTTAAAGGTATACGGGTCAGGATAAATTTGTGGATCATAATTAAGCTCTCTTGTATACACATATATCCTCCATCCTTTGGGAATCATGTATCCTGCAAAACAAGGAAAAACATATTAAATGAAAGGTAATAGACTCTCGGCTCAAGTGAAATATATATAGAAAATAATAGAGAAAGAGAAATCATAGATAGTACTATGATAAACGAAGCAAAGAAAATAACAGGTAATAATAAAATTGAAGAATACAATAGTAGGAAGTAGGAGAATTACTAATAATACTACTGATAAGGGAAACTAAACAATGCTAACATTCTAATACCCTAAACCTCACCCCCATATCCTCCTCCTATATTGAGAGTCATGTCCTTGGTAATCAAGTTGTAGGGATGACATGTCCTGTCTAATCACCTCTCTTTGATACTTCTTCGATCTACCTCTACCTTTTCTAAAATCCATCATAACCAATAGAGAAAGAGCAACCATAGATAATACTAATAATACTACTGGTAAGTGATTCTCAACTCAAGCAAAATATATACCTAGAAAATAATAGAGAAATAGCGACCATAGATAGTACTATGATAAACGAAGCAAAGAAAATAACAGGTAATAGTAAAATCAAAGAATATTATAGCAGGAGAATTACTAATAATACTACTGATAAGGGAAACTAAACAACGCTAACATTCTAATACACTGAACTTCAGCCCCATATCCTCCTCCTTTATCGAGAGTCATGTCCTCAGTAATCAAGTTATAGGGATTACATGTCTTGTCTAATCAACTCTCTTTAGTACTTCTTTAATTCAATCTACCTCTACGTTTTCTAAAATCCATCATAACCAACCTCTCGCACCTCCTCAGTACAGGGGCATATCTATGCATCTCCTCTCCATCTTGTCCATCATCCCAATCTCACCTCACTCATTTTATTCACCACTTGGGATACTCCCGTCTTGTCTCGAATATATTTGTTCATGATCCTATGTCTCTTAGTAATACATTCATCTCAACATTTTTATATCGCTAATTTGTTGGTATATACAACAAAAAAGTCATGAAGTCTTAGTAATTCACCAGAACACTGATACCCATCATTAAAACAATTAACAAGATAGCATATATCACAATGATTTAAATAATCTACCAAAGTAAAAAAATAAAATATCAATAACATCATTTAAATTTGTATTACCATTTAATTCCATATCTTGTGTGGTTTTCCTAAGAACACCATTTACAATTGTTGCTAACCTGGATGTCTCATATATCACCTGCACCACAAAACAAAGAATAAAAAATAATAAAAATAGAATCAATTTGCTAACAATCATTAATTTCACAAACAATCTTATGAAAAAATGTTACACTTACAGCCCTTGTAAATCTCATAGCCTTATAATCATTGAAATCAATTGGATCCTCCAGACTCAATTTCTTTTCTCTGATTGCCAAATGTTCTTTCTACAAAATTACAACAAGAACAACAACATCCTCAGTGTAGTCCCACACAGTTAGGTCTGAAATGGTAGAATGTACGCAGACCTTACATTTACCTCAAAGGTAAGGTAGAGAGGTTGCGTCTGATAAAACGATTTAATTAATCAAGCAATATCTATTAATTATTAAATACTTACTCTAAGTTGTTCGAGAGCTTTTGGATGATCATGAAGATACTTGACAGCCATCATAGAAGTAGTGGAGACAGTTTCATATCCAGAATACAATATTGTTATAATTTGATCAATTATCTCTTCATCACTTAATTTGTATCTTTTTTTTGCTTCTTCATTCATCATGAAACCAAGCATGTCTTGTTGAATTTCCTTGCTACCTCTTCTATCTTCTATTATTTTCCTCAATAGTTTCACAATGTTTTTCCGCCCCTGGATCGACACATTTATATTGTAATTAAAATTTGTTACATCAATTATATTATCAGTGTATATAAGTTAAATATATGATATGTTATTTACCTGGAATCCGCAATGATAGTTTGTGGTGGGAAAGTTGATAGGCAATGAAATAGTCCCAAGTACAAGCTTCAAGAATCCAGCCCTGAATTCTTGAGCTATTGATGAGCTAGATGCAAACCCACCAATTTGGTCCAATGATGAGAAAAATGCCATCTAAGAGCAATTTGTTAGCACTTTAGAAGTGTTTTTTTAATAATATGGTAAGTAAGCACAAAATATAATCTCAGAAGTATTTATATAAAATGTAGACAAACCGTCCTATTGAGGTGGGGCTAGGAAGGATTAGGTATTTTGAAAGAGGGTGAGGAATAAATATTTGTTATAAAACTTGTTTTTACTATTTTAACTTGGAAAATCGGTTTCTTCATTTAAACTTATCGTCCTAGAAAAATATGTTATAAAAAAATATGACTCCTTACCAAATATTTGAATATTCTGTAATTAAATTCTTGGGATATTCATAAATATATCAAAATATGTTAGACTCTTCTTGATAATCAAATACTTCAAGGATATCCACAAACAAATCCTTTCATAGAAATCAAGTCCAAATCATCGTAATTCAAAAAATACGCCACGAAGAAATCTTAAGAAAGAAAAATCAAGGGATCAACAGATATATACACACATTATTTTTATCAATAAAATCATGTTTCTTCATATTTAATAATAAAACAAAAAGACTCCCTACCAAACACACCCTAGCTAATATTGTCCTACTCACTAATATACTCTAAAAAAAAGTGGTTCTCCTTCTCTTAAGAGAGATAGGCGCTCTCTCTACGGCCAATTTCTTCCATGTTTTCCCTGAATTTCATCGTTTTCAGCTAATACCCTTCAAATTCTGTTTGAGCCTATGTTCAAGCCAAACCCACCCCCTATTTTACTAAAACTGAAATCTTAAGTAGCTTAATTTCGATCTTCACTAGTCTGAAATAGCCCTCTGTTCAAGTACCCCTTCTTCTACTCGTGTCTCCTCCTTTTTTTCAGTTATAGGGCGGAGAGAGGAAGAACATATAAAACTAAATCTTAGTACTAGTGATCAAAAAACAATACTACTATATTATATATTAGATTTGTGAGCTCACCTCTTTGGTCTTTTGTTGAATATCAATGACATTGCAATTATCCCAATTGCTCAAATGTGATCTCATGAATTCATCAATTTTGGGCAAAACATGGTCTTTGATCATTGTGGGACTTATTAGAGATAAAAGTGCACCTCTAATGTGCTTGTGAGCAGCACCATGGACAGCAGCAATATTGCATTTCCCTAAAATGTCTAACATGGACTGTGGGTAGCCTGGGACAAGTCCCTTTGCTTCATTATTCAGAATATATCCATTTAACTCTGCATCCATTGAAACAATAGTAGGGCAACCAAGTATGTGGGATTTGAAGAAATTCCCATACCTATACAACAAAACAAAAAAAACACATCACTAATTAAGCAAGAATTAATTATATTGTTATCACTTCTGTCTAAAGAAGTGACGGATCCAAGATTTTCATTAAGGGAGTTCGGAAAAAAAAGAAAGCAGTACCTAAGATTTGAACTTAGAACCTCAAGATGACCTCGACCACTAAGTCAACCTTACATTCAGGAGGTTCAAAATTGATATATAAATTATTATTATTATTTCTTTATTAATTATATTGAAAATAAAGTTTAGGTTTGTGATAGATTTTTCTGTTTTTTTAGTACATCACTATTTGTACCATATTTAACCTTTATTATGTTATATATTGACGATTTAGAAAAAATCGCCTTTAATTGAGACAAATGGGTTGTCACAAATTTAATTATCACAAGCATTTGTAACACAACCATTATTTCATAACAAAAAGTTTATGATAGAGCAAAAGTATGATGTTAAAATCGAAAATTTTAGCTCATGTTTATAAAATTAGCTTATTTAATTCAAATTTTAATGAATTGGATCACTTGTATTTTGATATAGTTGGATAAATATGAGTTTGAAACTATTGTTAGGCTATAAAATATTGATAAATATAGATATTCATATTTTATTATGGCAGTAAACTCAAATATAATATATTTCCATAAGAAGGCTGAAAAATACATATTTTAATCCATTGAAGGTTAAATATATTGAGTCGTTTATTCGGATTAATATTCTCTTAACATTTTTTTAAAAAACAAAACAATTTTTCTTTTGTTGTACTTCTGCTTCATCATTACATTGAAGCTATTTTATTTGTTTTACTTTCTCCTAAATCTAATCTGTAGATTTTATTTATTTGTTTATTTATTTTTAAGATCTTACTGTAATCAAATCAAATCTTTTGGTCAATTCACTAACGGTAAATGTGTTTTTTGTTTGTTTATATGATATTGCTTCCATTTATAAAGTTTGACGAAAATAATATAATTTTATTTTTATTTTTATTTTAATGGACTGTATTTGACCAAATTGAGTGCAAGTCTATTTATGCAGTCAGCACATCATCATTCATAAACATACTTATTCTAATGACAAATCTAGGATAAAAATAAAATTTGTGATCAAATTGCTACAAATTATTTAATTAGTCACACTTCTTATTTTTCTTGTAGCTAAAGCATTCACAAAAATTCTAGTCTTGATACTAGTGTATAAGATCTTTAGTGACGATTGTAATAGGGATTTTAAAAAACATATTAAATTCTACAAAAATTAGACGTATAAGGTTTGTCTCGATTCATTCTCTTTTTCAGTCTGATTATGATATGTGTCACGCTCATCTATTCTATAGCCAAAGCAGGATCCTATCCTTAGCAACATGTGTGCCCTGGTTGTCATTTATGTATATCTGAGTGGGACCTTTACTCATGAATTTTATATATATGTTAAACCCTCTTCATACATTTAAAGCAAAATGTAAAAGAGTGAAAGAAATGAATAATATATATATATATATATATATATATATATATATATATATATATACACCTGGCTCTTTGATTTTTCATGAAGTTTGGACCTTGATTTAGAAATTCTCTAGTCTCACCAAAAATTGGCCAACCCATAGTTCCAGAAGGCAAATTTTTCTTGTTGTACACAATGTCAATCCATCTAAATAGAGTAACACTCAACATGCAAAATCCAAAAATCATAACAAAAACAATCAAGAAAAATGCCATTGATGCTCCTAATAATTAAGAAATTCAAAACCACCTTATAACACACAGGCTAATTAATTGTCTAGACTTTCTTTGATTTCTAATCTTTTTAAGTCATAATAACTTGTTGATCATGTTTTAATTTTATATTGACTCATAAAAAATAAATTAGTTTCCATGTTTAGAGAAAGTAAATAAGATTATATTGACTCATAAATAATAAATTAATTTCCATGTTTAAAGAAAGTAAAATAATGATAGCTAGATGCATTGTATTGTGAATTCTGATTATTCATTTTCCTAAATAAGCCTTCAATCAAATAAGTTTGTAATCATACAACATTGCAATTTGATAATTTTCCATAACATCTTTGACTTTTCTATAAATAGAATAATACATTAAATTTCATTTTTACATAAAAATAATAATTATAATTAATAATAAATAAATACATTGTATTGTGGATGCTCATTATATAGTCTCCTAAATAAGTTTGCAATTGAATAAGCTTGTAATTAAATTGTATCTGCTCCTTTTTAGTTGCCATGGTCTCCTTTTCTTTTTTAGAGTCAAAGGATAAAATTTTGATTAACATTTTAAGATCTATTTTTCTCATTATAATGATATTCAAAAATTTGCAATTTATAGTACTTTTAGTATAGTTTTGAATATCTAGATTTTCAGTTTAAAATATTGAATTAATGTAATCTAATTTAGCTTTGAAAATTAGTCAAATTTGACCTTCGAAAAGTCCAAATGCCATCTAAAAAGGAACGGAGGTAGTATATCAATCTCTATATATTATATACTTTTTTCTCTATGTATTGATTCTATAGTTTTTATTTTATAATATGTTATCAATGTAAGCCTTTGTCATCTCGAGCAAATACTTTGAAAGTCTTGATGGCATAGACTTTCTTTTTCTCTTAATTAATGACATTTTTTTTTCTAAACGTGAATTTATTGTTGGATATATCAGACAAAAACTACATGTCATGGGTTTTTGATAGTGAAATTCATCTTCCCAAAATCGTATCAAGGCAAAATAGTAGAGATGCTATGTAAATAGCAAAAGTCTAATCAAACGACATAATATACACTTATACTATAGCCTTTTATAATAATTTTCTGTTAATAATATTATTTTAGTTTCAACAAATAAAATAGTAACTTTTCAAAACATATACAACCTCTAACAAATCCAAAAAAAAAAAAAAGGAATTTTGTGTTCTCTTTCACACAAATCCTAAACATCGTTGTCCACATCCCACCGGCCACTTTTCCGTCGTCGGCCATTGTTGCTCCGTCGAAAAAACGCCAGAGTTCCACTAAAAAATCAAATGACTCCTCGTGAGTTTTCTTTTGTATATCACGTGTATATCACTGTATCAACAATGTGATGCATAGAATTAAGGGCTAACCCATCGGTGGCCCCCTAAACTTGGCATATTTTTTCACTTAGACACCTCAAGTGGGTGATGTTCATTTTAGACACCTCATGTAGGGTCTCGCTGTGTCATTTTGACACTTTTTTGCCAATCAACAAAAATATATGAGGTGCGTGTGTTACACTCGCGAATGACGTGTAAAGTGACGAATTAAATGACGACATTTGTCAAAAACAATTTGTAGATAATGAAATTTGATTAAAAATATAAAGTAACCAATGACTCAATGACTAGTGGATTTTTGCCCAAATAATTTTTTTAAAACAAATTAAATCAATAAAATCCCCACATGACCACCCCCCCCCCCTCCAATTGTCTTCTCCAGAAACCTATACCCATTTGCAGAAACACCTGCCCCCCCCCCCCTTCCCCCTTCCCCCGCCTTCTCCAAATACCCCTACTCATTAGCAGAAAAATTTGCACATACCCGTTCCCCCGCCCCACTGTCTTCTCCAAATACCCCCATCTCTTTTTTGCTAAAACATTTGGGTACCTACATACTTTTTCTTTTTTATTAGTGTCTTCTTCAATTTTTTTTTTTTAACCCTAATTAGCAGGTTTATAATTCACCAAAAATTAAACTTACTTCTCTTTAAATATTAAACTCTTTCAAGAAAGTATCTCATGAATAATTTAATATTTAATCTTGAAATGGGTCTATTCCTAAATTTCTAAAATAGTTTCCATCATTTTTCATCATTTTACTGTATCTATTTTTATTCACCATGTTGGATATTTAAGTTTGCAAAAATGGTGGCTGAAAATGGGAAAGAAGAAGAAAAAAATAATTAAAAAATCGATTAAATAGGTTTTTCACGCGCGCTCAACAAGTGTATTACACTCACTATGCCATGTAAGCAAAAAGTGTCAAAGTGACACATGGGGACCCTACGTTAGGTGTTTAAAATGAAAATCCTTCAGTTGAGGTGTCTAAGTGAAAAAGTGTGCCAAGTTTAGGGGGCCACCGATGGGTTAGCCCTAGAATTAATATGAAAAAATTATATGGTTAAGCAAACTTATACTACTTAATTAGTCATTATAGCTATAATTTGTTATAATTACCACTCGCGACTAACATTAACCATTAATTACGTGGGCTGACTCTGAATTTGCATAATTAGCCACGTTTGTATAATTCAACACATTTGTATAATTTTTTTTTGGTCAAACTAACATTTTATTGAAGAAAACCAACTAGTGTGACGCTATTACAATCTACTTCTCCATCCTCTCATACTATCTAACACTATCTCCCCTTCCATTTTGTAGAATTTTCTATCTATACATACAAATTATCTATCCATTTTCTGTATTTACATTTGATCCCTTTATGTATTCTGCTCATGAATCTCCCTTTGCTCTCCTCCCTGGTCTTCTTCATGATTTCCGTTGGTCTGACTACTGCTTTGTTCCACAATGCTCCATTTTTTGCTTGCCAGATATGATATATTAGCGCTGCTATTATTGCTCGGATAAGTGCTCTGTTGATCTTCCCTTTGGCTTTTCACGCTAGTCTACTCCATAGTCCTTCCAGACTGGTTCTTTGAATGTTCAGTCTCATCCATTGATTAAGCATTTCATAGAGTACTCACATTCAAAGAAGAGATGGTCTATGTTTTCTGGTTTGAATTCACACAATAAGCATTATGTTTCCTGACATATTCCCATCCTTGCTAGTCTATCTCTTGTTAATAGTCTCATGTGCATAGCCAGCCAACATATAAAACTATGTTTAGGCATAATATAATTTGTAGAACTGTTTAAAGTTCATATGTTTATGTTTGTATCAATTCGTTATTTCGAGTTTTATTATATTTGTATAATTCCAAACTTTGTATTACTCAATTATACAAAAACACGCGAATTATACAAACGTACCCGCGAATTATAGATATACAAATACATATGTATACCAATTACATATATACAATTATTTTAACAGATATACATATACAATTCACTTCTCTCTCACTCTCTGCCCTCTCTCTCAATCTCGCTCGCCACTCTCCTCCTTATAACATGTAGCTACGAATCATAATTAGCAAAATATAGTTATAGAGCGTAATTAAGCTATTTTTGAATGGTTATATGCAAAAGTTCCCCTAATAGATACGGTTACATTAACCAAACATGCAATGAGAATTGAGATAAAGACTTGTTAAGAGCAGCATTGTCACTGTTTTAATTATCTGAGTTCTCATATTGTGTTTCTGCAACAATATGGTTGTTGAGATGTTATACTCGTTAACAAATTGCGCTTAATCTTCTTTCAAAAGAGAGAGGGTGAAATGGTTGTTGAGATGTTATACTCAATTCACAAGGAATTCTTGCTTCAAGATTCAAAAAGGCCAAGTAGATAGAGTAATATAAAAGAGAGCCAAAACAAGAAACAGAGAGGTGTACATTAAACTCCTCTTTTTGTTACTATATATCATCAATCAATTGGGGCTAATTCTCTAAGAAAAATGTTGTAATGTGTACTTTGATTGCAGCTCTTGTTTTGGGCAGGTGAAGTTTTCAGATTCAAAGATTATCTTAATTTAATATTCTTGCTTGTTTATTTTTTTCAAGCAAATATTTGTGATATGTTGCTACCTATGATCCCAAATTGGCATGCATGATATGTGGAATGTCTTGTATACACCAGATGGTTTGTTGTTAATTTCAAATTAGGAATTATATTTTCCCATTGAAAGTGATACGAATAACAATAACAACATCATAGACCTTGGCATGGATATCCTGATATGAGTAACAATAATAGTTACATAGTCTCAAACAAGTCATTTTGCTAATTCAGAGCGAACTACTCATTGTTTTCTCTATTGCCAGATAAATATATTGTTTAGCTCAGTTCATCCAACAAACAGGTATCTCCAATCTATAGCATTTTTTTTCAATGTTTTATTGGGTCCAAAGTCAGATGTAGGGTATCAGTATTCAATTCATTTGAATCCAATACTTTTGAAGTATTAAAAACTCATTGTAACAAGGAGTAGAAAACTAGCTAGATATGATTGAATACCTTCAAAAATGTCATGAGTTCAATATTAAAAATCTCAGGTCTACTCATAAGGAGTGCAAGTTAGAATATTTGTCCAGATAATGGACTTTGGAAGGAAAAAAAAAAAAAAGAAGGTGATTTAGATTGGAGTTCCTCTCAGACAAATGCCTCGTTTTGTCTTCACACTTTTTAAAAGAATGGATATCAGACTCGTCATCTGTGTTGTTCATCACTGAGGAACTCCAAAACCACCATAACTAGAGATATTCACAAAATCAAAACATATGAGGAAAAACCGATAAAATAATACATAATCAAAACACAAACACCACACAAGTAGTAAAAACTCGATACTCAGCAGTTGTAGCAATTGAGAGATGCAGCAATTGTTTACAAAGCAGTGTATTTATAGGCCGTGAGTGGTTTAGCGTTAGGGTTTTCACAGCCAGAAGGGCTTCAAAAATCATATGGGCCGGGATTGAGTAGCTGAACTTGCAACTTGTGGACTTCACAGTATTCAATTTGAAAGAAATTAGAGAAAATGACAAAAATAGTCCCTTAATGGTAAGTCTGGCTATCATCTTCTTCGAGTTCGTCTCCTAAATTAATAAATAGCTAAATAAAAATATTAACTTCATTGTTTTTCAATAATCATAATAAAACACAAAAACTATGACAATATTCCATAGGCTACGACCTATGTAGTGATTCCCTAGAAATTTTAGGGATTTTATGTAGTTTTATAAACATAATTTGTATTTAAATTGTAATATTTCAAACTTTAAACAAATTTTGAGTTTAGACTCTTGTTACTCTATTTTATTTTTTATTATTTAAAAAAAAACTATTTGGCCCACGGGCCGGCCCTATTCATATTTCTCAAGCCCCACAAATCGACAAATTGATTCAGGCCGGGCTAAAAAACTCTTTTCTTAAATGGGCTCCAAAAATCATAGCCCAACCCTATCAAATCACCGGTTAAGCCAGGTCAGCCCAACAGTCCTAGCCCATGTTGACGGCTCTAGCTGCAACCATGTCTGATTCTGAATAGGAATTTATAGCAGTCCTAAATATTAGTCATTTAATAAATTGAATTTATTTCAAAATATTCCGCGATTTTGTGGGGGATAAAAACTAGCAACTTGTAATACTTCCTCACTGTAAATTGAGTGAGATGTGTAAGAGATAGAAATTGCACAAAGAAGGCAAACATTTCATAGAAAATAAGGCATGCATAACAGAATGATGTACTATTTAAATGTGAGTAAAAACACAGGTATGACATGACAGCTGATAATATTTACAGAGATAATGAACCTGGCTTGAACAAATGAAAACGTTTTTTACAAAATAGAATAAGTGGTTACATGGTGATACTGCGTAAAAATAAGAGAACTAAAGAATATCATATAATTAACTCTTATCTGTTTCTGAAGTCTTTATTCTCATACAACCCTGATATAACTGTGAACTAGAAAATCTACATAACAAAAATGACCTTACCACAATATAAAAACATTTGATACAAACTGCTGAATGAAAATTATGGCACCATTTTCACCAGCCCTTCAAACAGCATACAGAGGAAATTAAAATTCTTCTTGAACAAGCATACCCGAATCCATAAGAATGGTCAGCCTCACTCTGCTCAGACATCTAACTCTCCAATCAGTTTCCTCGGCTGTGCAAGCGAATCAACCCAAAGATAACTTACTGAGACAGGAACTTGGTGTTTATCCGGTTTCTAGACAGTTGCAAAGAAGAATGCCATAGAGAGCATCAACGTCACCACTAGCTTTAGCGAAGAAACCTTCCATACAGTACCAGCATTTGGCATATATGGATATGACTCAGGTTGTGGCATGACACAATTATCACCATTGAAATAAACTCTGTGTGGAAAAGCCCACCCCTTCTCAAAAGTGAAAGTTGACATATCCTTGCGGAATAGCAGCTCAGACTGGACATTTCCTAATGGACCAGCTTGCATGAGCAGATCGTTGTAAAATTTCATACCCCAGAGCATAGCAGTGTCATCTGTAAAAATTCCACGACATTAGCTATAGCTTTCAATCTCTCAATTGATCGAGAAATCATAGTATTTTCAACCGAAAGTATGAAATAAAATTCTTTAAAAGTGTAGAAAAGATACTGCTGGAAATTCATCGAATGTATTTAACAGTAAAGTAGTAGCAACTAGCTCACTTGACCACAAATGAAATGGCAGAAACTGCTCATTAGAGATTTAATTGTAACAATAGATAGATAACTTACTTATTGCTCCATAAGGAGTTAATGACTTGTAATGAAAGCTGAATAACTGAGTGAGGTTGTCAAAGTTGGGATGCTGGACAACTAAGTTCCATTGCGTATAATTCATATTGTAATTGAAGTTAGTTATAGTGACCTTCACCCTCCAATACTCCTTGTAGTTGAGTTTCACATGCCAGTGAATTCTAATGGGGCACATATGACTTGTGCACTGAACCAAAGGAGCATAATTGTTTTTTCCAAGGCCTGAAACAACTGAAGCTAAGTGTGGTTCGTCTTGACTGCAAGGAGCAAAGGAAGAACGGTCAGGAAGTAAATAACCAAAGTTTTTAAAAATAGAAACTGTGACAAAAAATAGAAAGAAAAAAAAGACATGTTTTGCAGGACTAACTCTACACAATTTCCATGCTGAGTGCCATTCTTCTGGCAGCCACAAGTGCATGTTGGGCACGGTACAATGGTGTCATTGTAGAAGGATGAAAGGGAGACACAGCATGTAGGAGTTTTTTGAGCTAGGAACTGTGAGTATGTGCATGTGACATTCCAGGTCACTGTCATCAACAACATAAATAGTTAGAAATTAATGCTCATGGTAATTATAAAAATGTTAATGACAAAGATCGTGTAGTTAAGGTGTTTTGGAAAATAATGCAAATGCTTTTTGCAAGGAAAATTAATGGCCTTTAAAGAGTAAGGCATTCTAGAATTCTCATTTGTTTCATGGACAGAGAAATTTTAGCAACTGGACTTGGATGAGTCATTGACCGTACTGAAGAATGCATGTAGTAACTTACTCATGGCTTGTGTTATTCGTCTCCCATCATTAGAAGAGAACTTAGTGGGTTTAACAACTTTAGCGGGTCCACAAGTATAACCAGGCCCTGGTGCCTTAAGGGTGAAGTTCTTAGGAACTCTAACTGTTTTATTCGTTGTTCCTGCTGAACCAACACTGACTTGGAATGAGCTAACGGCAGTTTCAGGATCTTGTCCCCATGAGTTGATCACTCCTCCCTTACAGCAATTTGCAATCTGCTGATTGTAAGGAGTTCCAGGCAGTAAATCGACGACGGTTGGATCCCTCTTGCAGCAATGGGGAATGTTTCCTTTAAATTTTGAACAATCTCCTTGCTCTGTTGTTTGAGCTCCCATCATGCCCCATATCACCTCCTTCTTCGCCCATGTCCATCCCAACGTCCAACCTGGTGCTTGAATATGTCTATATTGTTGGAAGTTGAACATAGTCACAACAGCCTGTCCATTGGCAATGAAAATGATCAGAAACTTACAATTTGTTGGTACTCATAAGGAGTAGGAGAAGTAGAGTTAAATACAGACTAAAAAGACACTAAAGTTCTATGTCTGGCAGGCTGAAGCCACAGGCACTTTTGTTGTATGTACTAATTTTACACGCAATAACACTTGAAACAACTAATGAGTGGAAAGGCAATTGTCAATGAAACTTAGAAACTGCTGAGCAATAGATTCAAACTTGTTTTAGTCCACATAAGTTTTGACAGAAAAAGTGGGAAGGGGAGAGGAGAGAGACTACTACTTACAACATATCCATCAGGTGACCAGCTGATGACATCCCATTTAATTGTGATGTTCCCATTGGGATCAAGTGCATCGAAGGCATCTGGAAGAAAACCAGAAATAAAAATGTGAAAATTGTAAAAAGGCATGCGGACATGCACAGACAAACAGATCTTTCCCTAGACTGTGTAAACAGTTAAAATCATTGTTTGACTGGGTTCACCAGTTCTAAATGTATTCCCTAAGCTCATATTCAACCAGCCATCAGAATTGACATATTTATTCATGTACGGAGCCAAACTTCGACGATCTTCTTGGATCTCGTCTTAAGGTGATTGCATAAGCATTGGATTCTTATTATTCATGTCATGACACCATTATGTAAGATAATTCAATTATCAAAGCACATTGACTTGAAAAGAAAACATTTAACTTCCTGTATAAATATAATCGCGAATCATAGGCTAAAGCAAAACCTCAAGTGAAAGGAAAACAGGATTGATCTGAAATCCTTTTCAGTGAGATTGATCACTATCCACAAGTGTATCTTTAGGGGGTCAATCAATAGTGTAGCATTAAAGATCTAACTTTTAAGTTCAATTGTCCCTACAAAATCCCAAATCAAGTTCAATTTCCCAGCAAATTCCTAAATCAAGAACTCATTTGACTTGCTCCTCTATATTTTAATTAGCTAGAAGCAGATCAATCTTTAAGTCCAGCATGATTTCACTACATCAAATCCAACACATAAAAATCAAGTCTTTATGCTCAAAATCACAGTAAAAATCCTAATCCTCTTAGAAAAAACCATCAAGAACTGTCAGCATTACCAAATTCTTCAAAATCAAACAAGCAAATCAAGAACTAACTGAACCCCACATCCCAATTTCACAAAAAAAATGAAAACTTGATAGCAGAAAAAAAGGGTAAAGTCATTAGCAAACCTGTTGCTGAAAAGCTGAAGCATGACAGCAAGAAGATTAATAATATGGTAGATCTGAAGAACTCCATAGACCCCTCTGTAGCTGCTGCAGATTTTCTTGAGGTTTTTTTAGCCAATGTCTGTTCAAGATCTGCTAAAATGGTACAGAAAATGAGAGTAAAAGAGGAGAAAAATCTTGGCGGTGAGTGGCAGCTGGAAGTGAGATCACATGGCAAGTTAGTCTATTGAAGCTAAAGTGGACTTTAATAAAGTCTCTTAAGACAATAACCACCCACTAACTACTGTAATAAAATTAATTAACGTTAGAAAGAAAGAAAAAAACCTTATAATATTTTTAAAAAAAATGTAAATCAACAGTCTTCTTGAATCGGTAAATTTAGCTCTTTTCCACCCGAATCTCTGTTTGTCTTCCCAACCAAGTATTCACTTTTAGTTATCACATTCAGATTTGATATGTCCAATAAAATATAATGTAATTAATATGACTTTAGTATTAGATATTAAAAAGTAATTTAAATAATAAGTAATTAATGTTAAGAGAAAAAATTATCTTTTTTTATATATTAAAAGTGATATATAAAATTTTATTCTTAAAATAGAGGATAAATAAAAGTGGGCAGTAAAAATAATAGAAAAAATGCATTTAATTTGTGGTCTAACTCGTCTTTTTTCAATTTCGTTATTGTAGCTGGCAATTTGCTAGCAAATAGGTAAAAAAACGTAGACGAGGACTTTTTAACCGTAATAAAGAAATTAAAATAAACGTATGCAACTAGTAACAATTAAATACACAAATTTTCTTTAGACTAATGCAAGAATGATGAGGTAGTAAACACATGAATATAAACATTTTTTTGTTTTTAAAACAGACTATAGATAACTAGTTGTTTGCAATAACTTAACCAGGCATATAAAGTAAATAATGTGCTACAAATTTAAATTATATATCCTGATAATATATAAATTATTTCACTATTAAGTAAAATCGAACCTAACAATAAGTTTAATATTGTATTTTAAGAAATTAAGTTATAATCAATTAAATTATATTAATAATACAGAATTCATTTACACTAAAAAGTATATATAATTTAAATTACCTGTTATAATATACTTTACTCCCTAATATATTAATTTGTGTGATAGATATTTGACGAAACAACAATAATTAAAAGAGTAATTAAAGTTAGGTGTAGGCCAAAAAAAGAAGAAATAATCTCTCAATAGCTGCCGACAGTGGAGTAAGAGAAAGACAAGCCAACTAACCAAAGATGTGTGTCTTTGTCCTTTTGTTTTGTGTGTTTTTTATAATAAATTTGTGGACTAAATAAATACAGACCTACTAGAATTTGCGAATTCAGTGTCGGTGAGACCAAAAGAAGCAAATTAAATACCAATCATGTGGAGTCCTCCTCAAGATTTATCAAATAAAGTAGGGGGGAAAATACTTCTACCCTAAAAGGGAAAATTATCATCAGATCAGATTATATAGCTACCATCAATATATATATATATATATATATGCCAATAATATTAGGGTTGAAAAAATAGGATTTAGTTAATAGAACAAGGAAACAGTTGGATCAATAGTTTGGGTTGTGAGTCAAATTTGTATAGTTGATACTTCCTCTATTTCAAAATAATTGTTATAATTAAATTTTTAAAGTTAAACACTATAAATTTTGATTAATATTTTTATTTTATTGATATCAGAAAAAATTATAATTTATAGTATTTTTCTATAATATTTGAATAAAAAGTGAAATGTGTCATTTTGAAATGAAGAGAGTACTAAAGTAATACTCTCTCTATCCATTTTTACTTATCAAATATTGACTTACACACTTTTAAAAAAATAATAAATAAAATAATACTATTTAAATATAATAAATTTAATGTTTTAAAAAATGTTAAAATTAATAATAAAGATAAATTAAAAATTAAGTGATAAATTATCTCTTAATTTTTTAATTAAAATAAATAAAAACGGATATATATTAGTATAATGGATAAGTTAAAAGATAAACAGAAAAAGTGTAGCCTTAGAAAATCATTGTGCAAGAATAGTTAATATTATGTTTTCTTCGATAAGGTAAAAGAATATTATCTTTACTATAAGTATTTACTTTTTAAATTTTAAATAGTTTGGTTTCCTACAAAAATATTTAACCATGGGAATATTGAAAATATTTCTCCGTGCCAAATACTTATTCATTCCCATTTTATGCTTAGACGAAGACACGAAGTGCATCAATTTATTATTATCTCTTTATTTTTTTAAAAAAAAAAAAACACTTCATGATTTTTTCGAAGTTACATTTTTTTTTTCTTCATCTTTTGCAGAGTTTTTAGCGTTTTACATTTTTCATAACTTTTTTAATATTGAAACATTTCCTAGAGACTATTTTATACTAATAATCTTTCGATTGTGATGTCAAATATGTCACGACTCAAATCGTTGTGATTGGCACCCACACTAACCCTCCGGTGGGAGAACCATTACTACAACCCAAGCTAAACAACTTAACCAAAAACTAAGGCATTTAAAGATACGGAAGCAGGTTTAAATGTATAAGAAAATAAAAATAGGGAGTTTCCATAAACTCCAATAAAAGTCTAACAAAACAAATGCGGAAATAATACCTAAAACCTAAAAGTCAATGTACCAAAACACCAACAAGAACCATAAGTCTAACAAGGAGGGGTACAACCCCAAACTAACAGAAGGAATCTAAAGCACTAGTTCGAAAATGTGACATAAACAGAAAGAGAACTTATGGCAGCCCGGAAGAACTGGCTCACCTTAAATTCGACTGATCACTGATCTTCTAAGCGAAGTCTGTTAGTAGCCGCCTGAAGATGCCCTGTACTCAATAAAAAAGAACAAGTGTAGTATCAGTACACAACCACAATATACTAGTAGGATCACGCGGCTATCCCAAAAGGCGAAACATATATAAGTCATTACAACAATAATAACCATGCATACACCGAACATATACAATATCAATTATCACTTACAAACAACATACAATTTCACAATCTCAAGATATATAATTATGCCAAGTCATTAGTCCTCTCACGGAATCCAAACCCAAATTGTTAGTGTACTGGTACGTTGTACCCGATCCAAGTTAGTGTGCCGGACGTGACACCTGATCCCATATATGCGCAGGAACGTGGCACCTAATCCAAGTTAGTGTGTCGGAACGTAACATCCGATCCATTCATCAAGCCACAATCACAATCATAATGTACATTCTCATAATCATACAATCAAATCATAATTCAAGGCATACAATTATTCAATTATCCTCATTTATGATTAGTGTGATCAATAATGCAACATTCACGTACATACATGCATTATGATGAAGCAATTACAAATATATATCACACCAACATGAAATCACAACCATCACCTACCTCGAACAAAGCTTGACTCCCCAAAGAAACTTGATTCTTTCCTTTTCGGATTCTTTCCGCTTGTTCTTGGTCTACAAACAATCATAATAATGCGAGGATCAATAAACAAGACCTAATTACCCGGATTATAACTAATAACATCAACCCTAGGCCAAACCCTTGATCTCCATACCCAGGGTGGGGTTTCTTCCACCATAAACCACAGATCAAAACCCTCCCCCATCGATAATTACCCAAGAAACTAAGTTCTACGGATCGAAAAGTGGATTCAGGGAGTGAAAACCTTACATTTGGCTGGCCTCAAGAATGGTGGAAAACCGTCAATAAAACACCTGGGGTCGTTCCTTAACTCTCAAAGTCGAAACTTGCAGAATAAAATATTTTTGGGGTTTATTTCCCACTTAAGTAGCGTCTGTCCCGCCACAACGGTCCTCACCCCGCATAGCGGCCCCGCCCTAGTGGAGAAATCCCGCTTTAACAGCTTGCACGAAAATAGTGAACAAATTTAAGAATTCCAACCCCCCATTTCACAACACACCTTCATCCCATGACACTCAGAAAATATCCGTTCATGCTAAGATCAGTTTTGGGAGTTCTACCCACCCGAATTCAATTGCGTAAAGTCGTACGGGTTCCTCAACATCTTAGCTATCTACTCATATGATCAAATTCATACTTAGATCTCCCAATTGTTATCAGATTTCTCTAGACCTTACTGACTCCGATTTCGTCCAAATCTGGACTAGGTTGGGAAAATCCAAGTTACTACCAAAAAGTTTTCCGGCCCAAAAATTTTCCCCGTTGGCTTTTCTATAACGACGGGAACAGGTTGTTACAAATTATTATACTGAAAATAAACACAACTTATATTAATACTCCTTTTATTTTAATTTATGTGATACAATTTAAATTTTAAAAATTAAATAATTCGGTAAATTTAGACATAAATCTTCGACCAAAAATGACCACAAATGAAGCCCATTAACTGTTTGGACATATTGGGTTGATAGCGGCCCATGACATCTGAGACAACGATTGTAACAGGAAAATACGGGAAAAAATGGGCAAAATGTCTTTCAGTATATGGCTGAATACACCGCAGAATCTCTTAAATTTATCAGTAATTTTTATATAGACGTTGAAATTATAACATATTTTGATTATTCAATATTACAGCATTTGAACACATAATAAAATAGTATATTAGATAATTTTCACATCTCATGTATGTTTCAATTAATGTTAATGTGTACAATTAAAATAGGAGACATGTTTTATGTGATTAGCTCATTTATAAAATGGAAGCTTAAGAGCACGTGCAAAAACTTTTTCAAAATATAAATCAAAAGCATCTAACAAAAACACTTTATCATTTGAGCGATTGCTTAATTAAAACATGTCATAATTTAAATGTGTAACTGAAATTTACTGACAAGTTTAAAGTACTATCAATGTATTTAGCCTAATTATATATTTAGAGAAATTGGAGGAATATTTATTTCATCGGTTTACTTTTTTTTTTTTACATAAAATTATCCTTGAAAATGAAGCAAATATGTCCTTGAGATATTGAAAATAGAGCAATTATATTCTTCATTAGCCAAGTAGAGCATATATGTTCTCTTCACTAATAAGGTTCAATATTTTTTTCTATGTTCAGTATTGGCACATCATAGAAGTCACCTCAAATCAATATTAGATAGGTTATACTTGAATCCTTAATCTTTTTTCTTTGTCCAATAATATTAGCACTAGGGGAGTAGGGAACTATTATTTAATACGCGCGCATTGATTTCAAATATTTTTCATTTTATTTGAAATTTATGGAGTTGAAGTTGAAGATTGAGTTGTGTTTGATTATATTTATTGCAAATAATATTTCGAACATTTTTATCCGTGAATGTACTTAATTAATACAACTTCAAAACTAAAAAGGCTGTTGGAAACACATGTTATAGGTTGTTTTTCAATTTTAAAATACAATTTCAAGTTGGATTTGAAATTTTCATGACCAAACGCTGAATTCAAATAAGTAGAAAATCATTCGGAAATAAATAAATAATTTCTATGGCCAGACAGACTAGTATCTATCCTTTTCTACTTTACTGCTAATTGTATTTGCAGAGTATTAGATATTTAACTCTTACATTAGATTACAAAAACTTGTTTTGTATTCATTTCATTGTCAAAAAGAAGGGGGATGGGAGAAGGAAGAGACATTAACCTACCTCAATTTTGGATAATTTAAATTGGGCGAATCAAAATAAATCAAATATAATAAATAAATGAATTATTAATCCGCTCAAATTTTTATAAGTTGGTTGATTAATCATGCTAATTTAGCTCCCTAAAACTCCATTGAATGACCACTTCATTTTCATTTATTCTCGAAACGACTTTATATTATTTTCTATTACATTAAGTCCAAATAAATAGAATACTCCGAATAAGATTTTTGTGGCCGCTATCGACATACGATCTTAATTATTACCTTGAGTGGTGTTAGCCAATTCATTCTCCAATATCTGCAGTTGAGCTTCATTCTTCTTGTTGAACAAACGATCGAGGGTCCTCCATATTTCATGATTTGATTTACACTTTATAATATGATCGAATAAATCGGAGGAGATTGTCCTCTTCAGAATGAACTCCGCCTTCGTATTAATCTGCTTCCACTTCTTGTACGCACGACTATTTTTCAGTCAGTCATCAAGAGGACTTATGTTACTCCCGTCAACAATATCCCACAAATCCTCTCCCACAAGGTATGATTCCATAGATGTTTTCCATACCTTATAATTGGACTGATTCAACAACTCCATCATCAGTCCATTAACACGACCGCTAAAATCCATATAGACAAACCAGTTGAATCTACCACCAATCCGATCTTGAAATAAAACTCACAAGTCAATCTACGGCTATGACTCTGATACCATGTAGAGAATAACATAAGAAAAGTATAATTGGAGAACCCTTCTGGTAGCCCAAGATCGTTAAATAAGATCGGAAGATTCAACTAAAAAAGAGAAAGCTAGAAAGGAGAACTTGTTTATGGAAGAAGACGCTTGAATTGGGTTGTTCTTGGTTTATTCTTGGGTTGTTCACAAATGCCTAATGTCATCCCTATTTATACTTGTATAGGGATGTTTCTAGAAATTATTCTAGATACTTCTACAAGAAAAATCTAGATATCTTTATCTTCTAACCGTGTAATAAGAACCTAGATATTTCTATACTTTAATATAAATATCTAATTATCTAGAACCTCTAGATTTTTCTTAATTATAAATATCAAAGATATTTACTCTACAAAATTCTAGAGAATTCAACTAAATATCTAAAATATTTTTTGTACCTCCAAAAAATCAACTTTAATTTTTCACAGAGCAAACAAAAGTTTAAATCTCCATCTAAGAGAAACAAGCAAATAACAGGAGGTATAAAATTGAGATACGAAAATTGGGTTATATTTATCAAAAATGGTTTTGAGTGTAAGGTTTATTTATTTGATAAAAAAAAAGAAGAAGAAGTTATGTAGGCCACTTATTTAGTTAAATTCCATATCAGATTTCTTAACTAAAAGGCATTTTTGAACGTTGAGGGTATTTTAAACCAATAGGTGGAAGGAGGGGAATTTTGAACCATTTCTAATAGGTTAAGGATATTTTTGAGCCTTTTCTCTTTAAAAATTAAAGATTAAAGTATTACTATTCCCAAAAAAAAAAAAAAATTCCTTACCCCACTCCACCACCTCCTCCTCCCCACCCCCACCCCCGACAATCCCCCGTCCTTTTATTTTCTTTAAAAATTTCTTTTGTAAAATATTTTTAAAAAATAATACTTCACCCCACACCCCCCCCCCCGGGGAAACCACCCACTCATTCCCCAACAAAAATGATATTATTTTATTTAAAAAAATAAAAACTCTACCCCATCCTATTTAACCCTCCACTCCTAATTTATTTATTTATTTTATATTTACATTTTTCTCGTTTTGTGTTAGATATATTTTTAGGAATTTTTTCTACTTGTTTACTAAATATAATATAAATAAAAAAATTATTTTAAAAAAAGTCTTGCAGCGGCAAGTAAAAAATATTTCAATATGTATATATCTAACACAAAACAAGAAAAAAAATTGAAAGCAGAGGGTTAGGTGAAGTGGATAAAATAATATCTATGTTAGTATTTGAAGGGGGTGGGGGGGATGAAGTAAAAAACAAAATTAAATACTTTTATAAAAAAAATAAAACAAAAAAAACTAATAAAATGGGGGTGGGGGGTGGGGGGTTCGGTGAAATGAAGTGATGGATTGGGGTAAGAAAAATATTTTACATTTTATTTTAGAGAAAATGGTCAAAAGCCTTCCCCCCTCCCCCCCCCCCCCCCCCCAAACTATAATCGGATTTCTAACTACACACTCATACTTCACGGGGGTCCTATTACCCCCCTAAACTATTTTATAAGCAAATAAATTTCACCCTAAAATGACATAGTCACTCAAGTGTATTGTGGTGTAACACACACACATGCCATGTCAGCACCACCTAATAAATATAATAAATAAATTATTTTTTCTACTTGTTTTATTATTATTATATGCCCCATTAGAAACCTTCTATTATCATTAAGAAAATCACCATTATCAAACCCACTTCTCATCCATTGACATTCTTCCGGCAAGAGAAAAAATAGTAAATTTTTTTCCGACGAGTAAAAGTCTCTATGACAAGTATCTTTATCTAATTCCCCATAATTTCTCTCAAAGTTCATTGCTACACATTTTATTCATGTTGGGGGGCTTATGAAGGGATATAGCAAAAGTAGTATATGGGCATGCGATAAGTTTTCAACTCTATTTCTTTATTTTCTTAATGTTGGTGAAAGTAGCAAATCAAATTATAACATTGAAATTAATCCAACTGAAAAAAAATTATGATCCGGTTGAATTTTTTATGCCCCATTTCAAAAATACCTTAATTTGTGGTTAAATTCAAGAATGTGAAATTAGAATTAACGTTTGAGAGAAGAGCTTGTGAAGGTGTTGGAAGTTGAAAATTTTGTGTTTGTTTGAAATGGGTTCCGACAAAAAAATTGATTTTTTTATTTTTTTATTACTTTGATTTGGGAGTAATAACTAAATTTATTTAAAGGTTCTTTGATTATGGGTAAGAGACGGTCAATATGAAGAAATTTGTAGAGATTTGTGATGAAAAATAAAAATAAAGCAAAAGTGTGAAGATGAAGATGAAGATGAAGATGAAGAGGAAGATGAAGAAGTGTGGGCGGTTGGGATGAAGTGGGGTGGGGTGGGAGAGATTATTTTTATTTAATTAGAAAGAGAAAGAAAACAAATATAAAATAAAAATAAAAGCAACCTTATTTACTCTCTTTTCACTCTCTTTGAGAGAGTGAAATACACTTTCTCAGTCAACTCGGCATTAAGGGTTTATTTATTCTCTTTTAAAATAATTCAAGGGGTGATAGAACTTCCGGGAAGATTAAATATGTAGTTGGAAATTCGATAATAGGTTGAGGGGGCATTTGACCATTTTCTCTTTTATTTTATAAAAAAATATATTATTTTTTTGGAATAATAGTTTTTAAATCTTTAATTTTAACTAATACTAATAATTCTTTAATTTTTGTCAATGTGAAATATTTTGTCCATGTGGAGTGTGATGTGATAATTTTTTTAAATAAAACAGAGTGTATTACACACACTATAATGAGAGTGTTATAAAAGAGAGATTCTCAAACTAATAAGTGATAGTTTAGGTATGAAACTTACACTCTCAATAGCTTAAGAATAAAGCTAAAAAAATAAGAAGATAATTTAGGTGTGTTTTTTACATTTATAAGTGTTTAGATGAGTTGATCGTACATTTCCATATAGATATAGAAGTTACAAACTCAAATCTCGATACCACCTATTAACAAAACACAGATTTTAAGTGCTTAACTACTCAAACTAACATGTGAAAAGACTAATTAAAAATATAACCAAATATTACATGGTTCAATCAGGGGTGGAGCCACCTTATATTAAGAGGTTCATCCGAACTCCTTTTAGAGAAAAATTATATTATTTATATATGGTTAAAATAATTTTTTATGATATATAGTAAATATCGAACCCCCTTCAACTACTTTGTGTGTCTATTTCTACAGATTTTGAACTCCTGAGTTCAATTGATTTTTGATAGGTCTTAGTCTCTTCGATATGATCACGTTAGTGAACTATTCCATAACATTTTTCTCGAAAAACTTTGATACAGGCTTTTTTAGATCCTAAAAAACTGAGAATTGGCAAAATTCAAAGTAGTTTACCCATAATAGCATAAATCAAACCACATCATGTATATTGTATGATGTTGGCTGCTTAATTCCACCTACCCAGAAAATCACTTAGATCAACGGTGAGTGTTTTTAATTAAAAACATCCTTAAATTATATCCCTAATTTAAACTACATTCTTAAATTATTTTTCTTTAACAAAAAAATATCCTTCAAGTATT
Source organism: Solanum pinnatisectum (assembly GCA_035578085.1). Lineage (NCBI taxonomy): Eukaryota > Viridiplantae > Streptophyta > Magnoliopsida > Solanales > Solanaceae > Solanum > Solanum pinnatisectum. Next base: position 20,909,447 of record CM069077.1, read on the forward strand.
TAAAACGTAACAATTTCTATCCCTTTGTTAAACTTTGTCAAAAAATTATCGAATTCCACACAAAAACATATGCAATTCATATTATTCTTATAAAAAGAAATTCTATAATTTTATTACCGGTTGGAAAAAGTTTCTAAATATATATATATATATATATTTAAAAAACTCTTGTTTGTTGTTTAAAAAAAATGTTAGGATAGTGTGAGTCAACGAGGATACATGATATGCTCTTCTTTTTTACCAACTGAATGGAGTTGAAGCTTAATTTCACATCATCTTCAGTCTTCATCTTGCAAAGTCAAAATATCGTTAGATCTATAATTTTTTGGGGCAAATCGATTGTTGAGGTGATCAAGATTCAGCTGATTTTGATCTCTAGTACTCAAGTTTCGTTTTCCATTATTAGAAGTAAAAGTCTCTGATCGACACCACTTTTTGCAGATTCAATGAGAAGAAAACATTTCAACTGATAATTCTTTGATATCAAATCAAATGAAAAGTAAATAAAAATAAAATTGTTAATTAAAAGGAAGACTATGCAAAACAGTGTTGTTAAAAACAAATTCACAATATTATTTTAGATGTATGTAGAATGAACAGTATTGGTTTATTGGGGTAATTTAGGGAGTTTTGTTGAGAATACCGTGAATCGTACATGTTTACTAGATAAGTAATATACTATCTTGTAACAGCAATTAACAATACTCCCTCCCCTCCCTGTAAAACATAAGCAATATACTAGATAAATAGACAGGAGATCATCTTTATTCAAATGTCTTTGCAATGATAACCCTATTTATAGGTAGAGAAATCACTCTAAAGTCACTTAACTTCATAGCTGAATAGTTTTAACCTAGAGAACGCTTGCAGTTATTGTAGTCGGTACATGGCCGTTGCCCAGTCTTCTTGTCCCCTATGCAATTCGCGTACAGTTGTTCGTTGCAGATCGGTGGCCTATCCTGAATAGCATTTAAAGACAGGTAATTTCCACCACCTGCAAGACTAACCTGCCAATTAATACCATCCATTTCTCCGGTGCCGTTCCACTGCCTATCAACGCTTATCGCCCCGTGTGTTACCGAAGAAACAGAGAGCAAAATCTTCGCTATCATCATTATGAATAGGCAAAAGAAAGTGCAGCTTCTCATCTTAGAAATCTCACACTATTATTGTCTTGTTCCAATGACTATTGAGTCAGGAATATAATGAAGGTGTTCACGGGTCACTAATAAATGGTGTCTTTTTTAGGTAGGGAAGTCCCCACCTAATAATGCATTATTAGAGGAAAAGAAAGACTGCAGAAGATACAAACTTTCTACCAGTTCATCTTTTTTGTCCGTTTTGCTTTTTATATATAAAAAAACATGCTCTAGTCTATTAGACATGCTTGCATTAATAATGATGGAATTAATTATGTAGATTTCTAAATCGTCAACCAAATGTCATATCTACCAAATGAAGGGTACTAGTATATCATCCCAAGATGATTTCATTTTATCTATTACACCAAACGTGTCAAAAGTGTTGGGTATAACAAGAGTTAATGAAAAATGGAGAGAAGATGAAAAGAGTTAGTCTCCACCACCTGCAAGACTAACCTGCCAATTAATACCATCCATTTCTCCGGTGCTGTTCGACCGCGAATCAACTTCATTGTTACCGAAGAAGCAGAGAGTAAAATCTCCGTTATCATCACCATGGATAGGCAAAAGAAAATGAAGCCCCTCATTTTAGCTATTATTGCCTTGTTCCTATGAATATTATGAAGGTATTCACAAATCACTAATAAAGGGTCTATTATTTTAAGGGCCCCTAATAATGCATTATTAGAGAAAAGAAATATTACTACAGAAGATGCAGACTTTCTACCAGTTATATCTTTTTTGTCCATTTTTGCATTTGATAGCAAAAAATATATTCTTTGTAATAATTTGAGATAAGTGTCGAAAACACATTTAAAACTATCCTTTTTTTGTGAGTTTCGTATCTAAACTATTGAAAGTTTGAGTTTTATACCTAAACTATCATTTATTAGTTTGAAAAACACAACTCAGTGGTGTGTGTAACGTACTCTCTCTTTTATTTGAAAAAACTTGACACATGACATTCCACATAGATTAAATATTCTACATTGACAAAAATTAAATAATAAACTATTAATAGTTATTAAAAATCGGTAAAGACTCAAAAATACTCTTAACCTATTAGAAATGGTTCAAAAATGTCTTCCTTCAACCTATTGATTTAAAAATGCCCTCAACTTTTTGTTTGGACTCAAAAATACCCTTGAGTTAACAGAAATCTAATGTGGATTTAATTAAACAAGTGCCAAATTTCATTGGTCCAACAAATTTCTTTTTATCAAATAAATAAACCCCACCTAATCCAAACTCGTTTCACTCTCAATTTAAATGTTTTTTCTATTTTTTCTTTTTTTTTTAAGAACAACAACTTCCAATCCAAAACTAGCAGGATTTTTATAAACTCAATGTGTTTGTAAAATCTTACTATTTAAAAATAAGCCATACGGATTAAACAAGATGAAAGCAATTAGTTTAAATATTTTCATATATTGCTTTATAAATTAACCGATATTTATGAAGTTTGAACTAAACCTAAATTTAGAAAAAATTCTAGCTTTATTCCTTTTCAAAAGTGATTCAGTCAGAGATGATGAGCATATAGAAAATAGCAGAAGAAAAGTATAATTAGAGAACCTTTTGCTAGCCCAAGACCGTTAACTAAGATCGAAAGATTCAACTAAAGAAGAGGAAACTAGAAAGGAAAACTTGTTTATGGAAGAAGACTCTTGAATTGGGTTGTTCTTGGTTTATTCTTGGGTTGTTTACAAATGCCTAATGTCACCCCTATTTATACTTGTATAGGGTTGCTTTTAGAAATTATTCTAGATACTTCTACAAGAAAAATCTAGATATCTTTATCCTCTAACCATGTAATAAGAACCTAGATATTTCTATACTTTAATATAAATATCTAATTATTTAGAACCTCTAGATTTTTCTTAAATATAAATATCAAAGATATTTACTCTACAAAATTCTAGAGAGTTCAACTAAATATCTAAGATATTTTTTGTACCCCCAAAAAATCAACTTTAATTTTTCACACTCCCCCTTAAAGTGATTTTTTGGAAACTATCCCACATTTGTCGTGGAAGAGCTCAAACGAAGCTTTGAGCTACGTCTTGGTGAAAATCTCAATAATTTCTTCCGGACTCCTCCTGCTTCTTTAAATGATAAAGATTTTCCGTTATGTAAATTATCTCCTTGTTGAGTTTCTGAACTCCCCCTTTCTCTTAGCTTCCCGACAGTAGTACTGTCTAGATAAGCATTTGTGATAGGCAAGTTTAGAACTCCAAGGTTCAAAATTTTGGAACCTGCAACTTTATAACAAAAGGAGCTTTCATCTATATAAGCCTCCTCATTTGAGTTAGTGACTACTGATGGTCAATTTCCTGTGAAGCCTCGACACTATAACAGGATTCATCACCAGATTTCATTTTTAAATCTTCAATAACATGTTTAGCAACTTTAGAGCTTTCAAAAGTTATATCGTTTCTCGCTCCGCCTGAAATATGGCCTTCAAGGTAAGCTTGTCTATCTATTTGATCTTCATGATCTTCTCCATTTGTTTCAATGTTTTATCTAAGACAATGATTTACCTCGTTATGGTTGACGATTTATCAGAAGCTTCAAAATCTAATACATCTCCCTCATTTCTTTTTATGGAATGCTCACCGTTGGCATATATAACTCTTGACACTACTTGTTCACAGTCTACTTCCTTGATTTCTTCAATAGTAGCTATCATATTACCAGTATGAACATCTTCAAAAGTTTCTTGATTCATACTGATAATATCAGTTTCTTGCTTCTCCATATAATTGACTACGTTATATTATGAATCCTTGATCCAGTCTCTTTCAAGATTGATGAAAATCATGACATCTATTGCTCGAGCCTCAGCTACCAAAACTGTTCCCACTCTTCTACTTCTTCAGCAACTTTTTGAGCCATAGTGCTCTCCTTGGCTCGATAATATCTTTTTATGTGCCCTACTTCACCACAATGATAATATCTGAGAGGCTTCTTACCATAATAGTTAGAAGACTCTTCCTTTTTTCCAGACGAGCTTGAATCTTCTGAGGATCGAGAGTGCGACATATCTCATGATTTTCCTTTGAAGTTTCTCTTGTTGGCTACAAGAGCATCTCCTTCTCCATTTTGACAAACACAATAGCAAACTGTTTGGCTAGTAATTCCTGTGACAACAACAAATTTTCAAATTCCTCCGAGGATGACTGTTGAGCCTATCCTTGAATCGACGTCACAAAATGGAATATATTCAGGTTTCAACCCACAAATGAAAATTCTTCTCATTCTTGCTTTAGCGATAGCCTCTTCCGGATTCAACAAAGATATCTCAGAACATAAGTTCTTAATCTTCAAAAAATATTCGGTGATAGAAAGATTACCTTGAGTGGTGTTAGCCAATTCATTCTCCAATATCTGCAGTCGAGCTTCATTCTTCTTGTTGAACAAACGATCGAGGGTCCTCCCTATTTCATGATCTGATTTACACTTTATAATATGATCGAATAAATCGGAGGAGATTGTCCTCTTCAGAATGAATTTCGCCTTCGTATTAATCTTCTTCCACTTCTTGTACACACGACTATTTTCCGGTCTGTCATCAAGAGGACTTATGTTACTCCCGTCAACAACATCCCACAAATCCTCTCCTACAAGGTATGATTCCATACATGTTTTTCATACCTTATAATTGGACTGATTCAACAACTCCATCCTCAGTCCATTAACACGACCGCTAAAATCCATATAGACAAACCAGTTAAATATAGTCTACCACCAATCCGATCTTTAAATAAAACTCACAAGTCAATCTACGACTATGGCTCTGATACCATGTAGAGATTAACATAAGAAAAGTCTAATTGGAGAACCCTTCTGCTAGCCCAAGATCGTTAACTAAGATCGGAAGATTAAACTAAAGAAGAGGAAACTAGAAAGGAGAACTTGTTTATGGAAGAAGATTCTTGAATTAGGTTGTTCTTGGTTTATTCTTGGGTTGTTTACAAATGCCTAATATCACCCCTATTTATACTTGTATATGGATGCTTCTAGAAATTATTCTAGATACTTCTACAAGAGAAATCTAGATATCTTTATCTTCTAACCATGTAATAAAAACCTAGATATTTCTATACTTTAATATAAATATCTAATTATCTAGAACCTCTATATTTTTTCTTAAGTATAATATCAAAGATATTTACTCTACAAAATTCTAGAGAATTCAACTAAATATCTAAGATATCTTTTGTACCTCCAAAAAATCAACTTTAATTTTTCACAGAGCAAAAAAAAGTTTCACTACTAAAAAAATGCCAAAAAGCGACGCAGTCAATCTCGTCGCTTTTTGGCTTGACGCTTTTCGAAAGCGACGGACTGCGTCGCTTTTGATTTTTTTTTAAAAATATTTTTTTTGACAAATGCGATGCCGTCCGTCGTTTTTTTATTTTTTTTATTTTTCAAAAGGAGTAGAAGTCCGTCACTTTTCTTAATTTTTAATTTTTTTTAGAATCTTGAAATGCGACGGACTAAAAGACCCCGTCCGTCGCTTTTCTAGATTTTTCAAAAAATAAAACCCAGAAAAGCAACGGACTAAAGGACCCTATTCGTCGCTTTTCTGGGTTTTTTTCAAAAATAAAATCCAGAAAAGCGATAGACAAAACCACCATGTCCGTCACTTTTTCTGCAATTTTTTTGACAGCAGAAACTGGAAACTGGCCCACCTGCAAAAGCAATTCAATTCAATTCAATTCAACCCAATCAATCCCAAAACATTATAAAGAAGCTTCACAAAATATAAAACAACAAACTTAAATTAACATTCAAAAATATCTAAATCACAATTTAAAGACTTGTAAAGACTTTCAAAATTCGTTTCAAGATTTCAAGTAATTCAAACTTCAAATTAAGTTCAAAGTCTTAATTAAGTTCAAATTATGTTCAAGCTTAATTAAATAGTTCATTAAGACTATATTTTATCAACATTTATAAAGTTAAACCTAATAATTAGTTCATAAATTCTATAAATCAAGATTTCTAAAGTTCACAATCAAAAGTTTAAAATCCTACAATAATTCAAGATTTCTAAAGTTCACAACTTAAAGTTCTAAAATCCCACAATAATTAAAGGTTTCTAAAGTTCACAACCTAAAGTTCTAAAATCTTACAACAATTCAAGATTTCTAAAGTTCACAACCTAAAGTTTATAATCCTACAATAATTCAAGATTTCTAAAGTTCACAACTTAAAGTTCTAAAATCCCACAATAATTCAAGATTTCTAAAGTTCACAACCTAATTAAAGTTCTAAAATCCTACAAAAATTCAAATTCTAATTAAATTCAATAATTCATATCCAATTTCTAAAATTAGTTATATATAAACTTCTAATCCAAGAATTAATTAGTTATATTCAAGTTCCAAGTTCAAGTTCAACTTCTAGTTATATATAAATTTCTAATCCAACAATTAGTTATACATTCAAGTTCTAATTCAAAAAAGACCTCATCGATCAATATATATTCATGACATTCAAACATTCATCACTATATAGTCATGACATTCAAGCATTCATCATATACACTTCAATTACTAATTTCTAACTTCAAAGTAACACTTTACTAACTAACAATATATCAATCAAATTAAAAAAAAAAAATCTCAATTCACAATCAAATTACATATTCTCAAGTTCAAACTAGTCCTAAAATTAAAAAATCCTAATTCATTCACTAATTACAATACCCAATTTAAAGAAAACCCTAAAATAAAAAATCTCCAATTCTCTACCTAACTAACAATAATCAAATCAAATTAACAATAACACAACCTAACAAACTAAACAATAATATACTAACTAACAATCAACTATAATCACTAGAATTGAAAAAAAAAATCTAAAACTAAACACCAACCTTAACAAAGAGGAGAGGCAGCGACGGACGGCGACGGGCAAGGGTAGTGACGGCGGTGGAGGTGGAGGCGACATCTGGTGGAGGGAGATCAATAGAGAGAAGGGAGAGAATAAGAGTGAATAGAGAAGAGAGAGAGAAGAAAATATGAAAATCACAATCTGGGTCAAAAATATTTTAAGAAAAGCGACGGACAGCGTCTCTTTGTCCGTTGCTTTTTTTAAAATAGTTGACCAAAAAAGCGACGAACTAAGAGACGCTGTCCGTCGCTTTTCTTAAATGTTTGACCAGTCATGTTGACCAAAAAGTGACGGACTTAGAGATGTTGCCCGTCGCTCCTTTAAAAAAATGATTAATCAATTAATTATTAATTATATATATATTTTGCGCAAAAATTCGAGAAAAAAAGCAACGGACTAAGAGATGCCGTCCGTCGCTTTTTGAAAAATAATTTAAAAATTAGTTATTTTTATTAAAAAGCGACGGACAGCGTGGCAAATGGCGTTGCTTTTTGGAGCAACGCCGTCCGTCATTTTTTAGTAGTGATTAAATCTCCATCTGAGAGAAACAAGCAAATAACATGAAGTATAAAATTGAGATACGAAAATTGGGTTATATTTATCAAAAATGGTTTTGAGTGTTAGGTTTATTTATTTGATAAAAAAAAAAAAAAGTTATGTAGGCCGCTTATTTAGTTAAATTCCATATCAGATTTCTTAACTAAAAGGCATTTTTGAACGTTGAGGGTATTTTAAACCAATAGTTGGAAGGAGGGAATTTTGAACCATTTCTAATAGGTTAAGGACATTTTTGAGCCTTTTCTCTTTAAAAATTAAGATTAAAGTATTACTATTCCCCAAAAAAAAATTATATTATATTCCTTACCCCACTCCACCACCTCCTCCCCCCCACCCCCACCCGACAATCCCCGGTCCTTTTATTTTCTTTAAAAAATTCTTTTATAAAATATTTTTAAAAAATCATACTTCACCCCCCCCCCCCCCCCGCCAAACCACCCACTCATTCCCCAAAAAAATTAATATTATTTTATTTAAAAAAAATAAAAACACTACCCCATCATATTTAACCCTCCACTCCTAATTTATTTATTTATTTTATATTTACATTTTTCTCGTTTTGTGTTAGATATATTTTTAGGAATTTTTTCTACTTGTCTACTAAATATAATATAAATAAATAAAATTATTTTAAAATAAGTCTTACAGCGGCAAGTAAAAAATATTTTCAATATGTATATATCTAACACAAAACAAGAAAAAAAATTGAGAGGGTTAGGTGAAGTGGATAAAATAATATCTAAGTTAGTATTTGAGGATGGGGATGAAGTAAAAAACAAAACTAAATAGTTTTATAAAAGAAAATGAAACAAAAAAACCTAATAAAATGGGGGGGGGGGGGGGTTCGGTGAAATGAAGTGATGGATTGGTGTAAGAAAAATATATTACATTTTATTTTAGCCAAAATAGTCAAAACCCCCCCCCCCCCCCCCCCTCCTCCCAAACTACACACTCATACTTCACGGGGATCCTATTACCCCCTAAACTATTTTATAAGCAAATATATTTCACCCTAAAATGACATAGTCACTCAAGTGTATTGTGGTGTAACACACACATGCCATGTCAGCACCACCTAATAAATATAATAAATAAATTATTTTTCCTACTTTTTTTATTATTATTATATGCCTCATTAAAAACCTTCCATTATCATTAAGAAAATCACCATTATCAAACCCACTTCTCATCCATTGACATTCCAGCAAGAGAAAAAATAGTAAATTTTTTTCCGACGAGTAAAAGTCTCTATGGCAAGTATCTTTATCTAATTCCCCACAATTTCTCTCAAAGTTCATTATTGCTACACATTTTATTCATGTTGGGGGCTTATGAAGGGATATAGCAAAAGTAGTATATGGGCATGCGATAAATTTTCAACTCTATTTCTTTATTTTCTTAATGTTGGTGAAAGTAGCAAATCAAATTATAACATTGAAATTAATCTAACTGAAAAAAAATTATGACCCGGTTGAATTTTTATGCCCCATTTCAAAAATACCTTAATTTGTGGTTAAATTCAAGAATGTGAAATTAGAATTAACATTTGAGAGAAGAGTTTGTGAAGGTGTTGGAAGTTGAAAATTTTGTGTTTGTTTGAAATGGGTTCCGACAAAAAAATTGATTTTTTTTATTTTTTTATTACTTTGATTTGGGAGTAATAACTAAATTTATTTAAAGGTTCTTTGATTATGGGTAAGAGACGGTCAATATGAAGAAATTTGTAGCGATTTGTGATGAAAAATAAAAATAAAGCAAAAGTGTGAAGATGAAGATGAAGATAAAGAGGAAGAAGAAGAAGTGTGGGCGGTTGGGATGAAGTGGGGTGGGATGGGAGAGATTATTTTTATTTAATTAGAAAGAGAAAGAAAAAAAATATGAAATAAAAATAAAAGCAACCTTATTTACTCTCTTTTCACTCTCTTTGAGAGAGTGAAATACACTTTCTCAGCCAACCCGGCATTAAGGGTTTATTTATTCTCTTTTAAAATAATTCAGAGGGGTGATAGGACTCCCGTGAAGATTAAGTATGTAGTTGGAAATCCGATAATAGGTTGAGGGGGCATTTGACCATTTTCTCTTTTATTTTATAAAAAAATATATTATTTTTTTGGAATAATAGTTTTAAATCTTTAATTTTAACTAATACTAATAATTCTTTAATTTTTGTCAATGTGAAATATTTTGTCCATGTGGAGTGTGATGTGATAATTTTTTAAAATAAAACAGAGTGTATTACACACACTAATGAGCGTGTTATAAAAGAGAGATTCTCAAACTAATAAGTGATAGTTTAGGTATGAAACTTACACTCTCAATAGCTTAAGAATAAAGCTAAAAGAAGAAGAAGATAATTTAGGTGTGTTTTTTACATTTATATGTGTTTAGATGAGCTGATCATACATTTCCATATAGATATAAAAGTTACAAACTCAAATCTCGATACCACCTATTAACAAAACACATATTTTAAGTGTTTAACTACTCAAACTAACATGTGAAAAGACGAATTAAAAATATAATCAAATATTACATGGTTCAATCAGGGGCGGAGCCACCTTATATTAAGATGTTCATCCGAACTCCTTTTAGCGAAGAATTATATTATTTATATATAGTTAAAATAATTTTTTATGATATATAGTAAATGTCAAACCCCCTTTAGCTATTTCTTGTGTTTATTTCTACAGATTTTGAACTCCTGAGTTCAATTGATTTTTGATAGGTCTTAGTCTCTTAGATATGATCACGTTAGTGAACTACTCCATAACATTTTTCTCCAAAAACTTTGATACAGGCGTTTTTAAATCCTAAAAAACTGAGAATTGGCAAAATGCAAAGTAGTTTACCCATAATAGTATAAATCAAACCACATCATGTATATTGTATGATGTTGGCTGCTTAATTCCAGCTACCCAGAAAATCACTTAGATCAACAGTGAGTGTTTTTGGTTAAAAATATCCTTAAATTATACCCCTAATTTAAACTACATTCTTAAATTATTTTTCTTTAACAAAAAACATCCTTCAAGTAAAAACTTAACAATTTCTATCCCTTTGTTAAACTTTGTCAAAAAATTATCGAATTCCACACAAAAACATATGCAATTCATATTATTCTTATAAAAAATAATTCTATAATTTTATTACGGGTTGGAAAAAGTTTCTAAAAATGTATATATATATATATTTTTAAAAACTCTTGTTTGTTGTTTAAAAAAAATGTTAGGATAGTGTGAGTCAACGAGGATACATGATATGCTCTTCTTTTTTACCAATTGAATGGAGTTGGAGCTTAATTTCACATCATCTTCAGTCTTCACCTTGCAAAGTCAAAAATTCGTTAGATCTATAATTTTTTGGGGCAAATCGATTGTTGAGGTGATCAAGATTCGGCTAATTTTGATCTCTAGTACTTGAGTTTTGTTTTCCATTATTAGAAGTAAAAGTCTCCGATCGACACCACTTTTTGCAGATTTAGTGAGAAGAAAACATTTCAACTGATAATTCTTTGATATCAAATCAAATGAAAAGTAAATAAAAATAAAATTGTTAATTAAAAGGAAGAGTATGCAAACGATGTTGCTAAAAAAAATTTCACAATATTATTTTAGATGTATGCAGAATGAACAACATTGCTTTATTGGGGTGATTTATGTAGTTTTGTTGAGAATAGCGTGAATCGTACATGTTTTTTGTGAAGAATTTACTAATTTTTGACCATTTTTAACAAAAGAATGAAAGTTGTCAAATTTTAAATAATTGAGGGGTTAAGAAAAGTAATTTAAGAATGTACTTTAAATTGGGGATATAGTTTAAAGATGTTTTTGGTCAAAAACTCTCAACCGTAACGATAGAGGGAAACAATCATATCTATTTTTTTAATTTTAGAAAACTTTAGTTTCCTACAAAAATATTTCTCTGTGTCAAATGCTTAAGGTTTGTTTGGAAAGCCACTAGGTAATTGGAATTGATATAATTGAAAATATATAAGAGCAAATTTTAGACTAAATATTCAAATTTGGCGAATCAAAATAAATCGAATATAATAAAAAAATGAATCATTAATTTGCTTAGATTTGTACGAGTTGGTTGATTAATCCTGCTAATTATTTGGCTCCCTAAAAAAACTCCATTAAATGATCACTTCATTTTCATTTGTTGTCGACACGATTCTACATTATTCTCTATTACATTAGAAAGAATACTCCGAATAAGACTATTGTGGTCAATACGATCTTAGTTGTTTGTTATCTTTTGTCTGAATTGTGAAAGCTCATCAAACTCCATGTTGCATAATTTTTACACTAGTTTCCCACAGAACAAGTAGTAGTACTTTTATATAATTTTGGGTGATCCTCTCTCCGTTCAATTCTACACTTTTCGAATTTCGAAATTTAATTTTTGTTCTTTTATGTATCTTTTAAATAAATACTATCTGAATATAAACTATTACAGTAATTTATACTATATTTTAAATAGTTTTCAAATATGTAAATTTTATTTCAAAACACATTTTAAAATTTCATGCTTGAATTTACAATCAAAATTAAATTCAATTCTCGAAATACATAAATTGGGAAAAAAAATAATACGAACATACCTAAATCTTGCCATTTTGGAAGTATATACACACAGCAGGTTATGTTCATTTACATAGCTAAATCAATTTATAATCATTATCATGAACACAGAGAGTGATTGTAGTTTAGTGGTGAGAATTCCACGTCGTGGCTGCGGAGACCTGGGCTTGAATACCAGCAGCCACACACACTTTTCTTTTTGGCCACTATAAGATAAGGTAAAAGAGATAAAACTTGTAGTAACAGAAATTAACAATACCCCCTCCCCTCCTTATAAAACATAAGTAATATACAAGATATATATATATAGACAGGAGATCATCTTTATTCAAATGTCTTCTCGTGTCACTTATAAGGTTAAATGATAACCCTATTTATTTATACGTAGAGAAATCACTCTAAAGTCACTTAACTTCATAGCTGAATAGTTTTAACCTGGAGAATGCTTGCAGTAATTGTACTCGGTACATGGCCGTTGCCCAGTCTTCTTGTCCCCTATGCAATTCCCGTACAATTGTTCGTTGCAGATCGGTGGCTTATCCTGAACAGCTTTGAAAGACAGGTAATTAACATCACCTGCAAGACTAACCTGCCAATTAATACCATCCATTTCTCCGGTGCCGTTCCACTGCCTATCAACGCTTATCGCCCCGTGTGTTACCGAAGAAACAGAGAGCAAAATCTCCGCTATCATCACCATGGATAGGCAAAAGAAAGTGCAGCTCCTCATCTTAGAAATATCACACTATTATTGCCTTGTTCCTATGACTATTGAGTCAGGAATATTATGAAGGTGTTCACGGATCACTAATAAATGGTCTCTTTTTTAGATAGGGAGGTCCCCACCTAATAATGCATTATTAGAGGAAAAGAAAGACTGCAGAAGATACAAACTTTCTACCAGTTCATCTTTTTTGTCCGTTTTGCTTTTTATATATAAAAAAATATGCTCTAGTCTATTAGACGTACTTGCATTAGTAATTATGATATAGTTATGTAGATTTCTAAATCGTCAACCAAATGTCATATCTACCAAATGAAGGGTACTAGTATATCATCCCAAGATGATTTCATTTTATCTATTACACCAAACGTGTCAAAAGTGTTGAGTATAACAAGAGTTAATGGAAAATGGAGGAAAGATGAAAAGAGGAATTGAAAAAGATTCTCTTATGCTTTAAGAAAAGACATTTCTCCCTCATTGGTGATGGAAAAGAAAATAGATGTGTTTAAATAGAGAAACACTTCTATTAGTTGTTAAAATGGTTGGAAAGAGGGACCCCCTCGCGTCGTTATCGTCGTCGCTCGCTCGGCTTTGGCGGCTTTGGAAAATAATCGATCGAGAGATTAGTTTTTGGACAAAGTTTTGTATTAACCGAAATTCCGACCTGACTTGGATCCGCGAGACCCGTTTTATTTAAATTCTTTCCCAACTTTCAGGAACAGCCATGACTGTTTGAAAAGTTGTTAACTTTCATGAATGGTCGTGTGGATTCTGAAAGGTTGCAACCTTTCGGAACCAGTTCCTCTTGGCTATAGATACTCGTAATTCTTCAGACTTTTTACTTTCGAAAATTTCTGATTTCTTCTTCATCTTCTGCACAAATATTTTTTGTGTACTTTACTACCGTTGAGTGGCTCGCTGACACCAGAGTTTTGGGTATCAATACACTGGTGATTGAGATCATTCTATCCTGGGAGGACATATTCCAAATCAAACCTCAGATACTAGAGGAGAATAATTTTCTTAAGGAGTCATTGTGCATTCAGTGGGTTTGATCTTCTTCCTATTCTGTTTTTCCAGATTTTGGTATCTTTTTACAGATTTTAGTTATGTGAATTAAATTATGTTCTTCTGTTCTTCACTGGTTAATTAAACTTTGATAACTTCGTGTTTCTACAAAGTTTATTGTAATCAGTAATACTGTTTTAAACACAGATTGTACAACAATCTTCAGGAAATTATTATTTTATTTTAATTTGTGTTTTTGGTGGAGACAGAAACCTTCGTGGTTTTATACTCCTATTAAGTTTGCAATTTAAGTTATTACTTACTGAGTCATTTGTATCAATTTCTGTTTATTACAGATTCTGAAATGACAAATGATAATGTTACGGTGGTTGTTGCCACGAACCCGAACTGTTGTACCACCAGCAGAGAAATCGAGAAAATTTTCTGGTGTGAATTTCAAAAGATGGCAGCAACGGGTATTTTTCTGGCTTACCACTCTTGGTATGCAGAAATTTCCCAATGAAGAAACTTCAGTGCATGCTGCTGATATGTCAGACAGAGAAAGATTCATGATTATTGAAGCATGGACACAAGCAGACTTCCTATGTAAGGGCGACATTCTGAGTGCTTTAGAGGATGACTTATATTTTGTCTATAGTGCAATGACAACTTCGAAAGAATTGTGAAATGCACTTGAGAAGAAATATAAGACAAAAGATGCATGCTTGAAAAAGTTTGTGGTCGCAAAGTTTTTAGTCTATAAAATGTCAGATAGTAAAACTGTTGGATCACAAGTGCAGGAACTCCAACTTAATTTCCATGATCTGAATGTTGTGGATATGGTAGTAAATAAAGCTTTTCAGGTGGCTGCAATGATCGAGAAGTTACCTCATTCGTGGAACGACTTCAAGAATTATTTAAAGCACAAACGTAAGGAAATGAAGCTTGGAGATCTTGTGATTTGGCTCAAGATCAAGGAAGATAACAAGACCGCCGGAAAGAAGTCTCATGGGAATTCGACAATAATGGGAGTTAATATTGTTGAAGAAACTCCTATCAAAGGCAAGAAGGGAAAGAAGTCCAACGGACAGAAGTCAGAACAGACCAAGAAGAAATTCAAGAACAACTGTGGTAAGGCTACTCACAAGTCTTCTGACTGTCGTGCTCCAAGAAAGGACAAGGACAAAGGCAAAAGTCAAGCAAATATCGTGGAAGAGATGGTAGATGTAGATGACCTCTGTGCAATGATATCGGAGTGCAACTTAGTTGGAAATCCCAAGGAGTGGTTTCTCGACTCAGGTGCTATTCGACATATTTTCTCTGCAAAGAAGCATTTACAACGTATACTCCTGCTGAGTTCGATGAAGATTTATTCATGGGGAACACAACAACAACAAGGATTGCAGGAACTGGAAAAATAATGTTGAAAATGACATCCGGCAAGGTGTTGACTTTGAACAACGTTCTGCACGTTCCTACTATTAGGAAGAATTTAGTTTCTACTGCACTGCTTGTTAAGAACGGGTTTAAGTGTGTCCTAGTTAGTGACAAAGCTGTAATAAGTAAGAATGAGATGTTCTTAGGAAAAAGCTACCTCACTGAGGTAAAAATGAGATGTTCTTAGGAAAAAGCTACCTCACTGAGGGCCTCTTCAAACTGAATGTAATGGTTGTTGTGATATTAATAAAGTGCCTTCGCATTTACTTATTGGAGTCAAATGATTTATGGCATGCCCGTTTGGGACATGTAAATTACAAAGCCTTGCGGAAATTGATTGCTTTAGAAGTATTGCTTAATTTCAAATGTGATAAATCGAAATATGAAATTTGTGTGGAATGTAAGTTTGTTAAACATCCTTATAAGTCTGTTGACATGAATTCTAAATCTTTAGACTTAATTCACACAGATATATGCGATATGAAGTCAATACCATCTCGCGGTGGAAAAAAGTATTTATAACTTTGATGAGTGCACTCGATTTTGTTATGTATATTTGCTTAATAGTAAGGATAAAGCAATTGATGCATTTAAGAAATACAAAAATAAAGTGGAAAATCAATTGAATCTAAAGATAAAAATGATTCGGAGTCATAGGGGTGGAGAATACGAATCTCCTTTTGTAGAGATAAGTTTGGTATGTGGTATTATTCATCAAACTACTGCACCCTATACTCCACAGTCAAATAGTTTGGTGGAACGGAAGAACAAAACATTAAAGGAAATGATGAATGCCTTGATAATCAGTTCTGGTCCACCGCGAAACTTGTGGGGGGAAGTCATCCTTACGGCTAACAAGATACTCAATATGGTACCCCGTAGCAAAACGCAATCGATTCCATATGAGTTATGCAAAGGAAGGAAACCCAACTTGAAATATTTCAAAGTGTGGGGGTGCCTAGCCAAGTAGAGGTTCCTTTACCCAAGAGAGTGAAAATTGGACCCAAAACAGTGGATTATGTATTTATTGGATAAGTCTGAACAATAAGGCCTGTCGGTTTTTGGTTCACAAATATGATAATCCTGAAATTCATGTTAATATGGTAATTGAGTCAAATAACGTTGAGTTCTTTGAACACATTTATCCGTATAAAACTGAGTGTGAGTCGACAAGTGAAAGACCTAAACGACCACGTGAAGAATTAATGAAAAATACAATACCTAACAAGGATCCTAGGCGTAGTAATCGCCAACGGAAATCCACTTCTTTCGAACTAGATTTTGTGGCATTCTTGCTTGAAAATGAACCTAAAACATTTAAAGCAGCTATGTCTTAGTCTGAGTCAACGTATTGGTAAGAGGCAGTTAATAGTGAGATTGAATTAATTTTAAGTAACTATACTTGGAAATTGGCCCATCTTCCTCCAGGAAATAAACCTTTAGGATCAAAGTGGATCTTTAAAAGGAAAATGAAAGCTGATGGGACTATTGACAAATATAAGGCTAGACTAGTAGTCAAAGGAAACAGACAAAAGAAAGGTCTGGACTACTTTGATACCTACTCTCAAGTAACAAAGATAACATCAATTAGGATGTTAATAGCACTAGCGACAGTGCATGATCTTAAAATCCACCAAATGGATGTCAAGACAACCTTTTTAAATGGAGAATTGGAGGAAGAAATTTACATGGAACAACCTAAAGGGTTTGTAGTTCCTAGTAAAGAAGAGAAAGTGTGCAAGCTTGTGAAATCCCTTTATGGGCTTAAGCAAGCACCCAAAAAATGGCATGCTAAATTTGACCAAACAATGTTGGCAAATGGATTCAAGATTAACGAATGTGGTAACTGTGTTTACATTAACAACGTTTCGAATCATGAAGTCATTGTTTGTCAATATGTTGATGACATGTTAATACTGAGTAAAGACATTGACGATATAAATGCTACTAAGCGAATGCTGTCCAACAAGTTTGATATGAAGGACTTAAGAGTTGTTGATCCGATTTTAGGGATCAGGATTCTCAAAACTCCTAAGGGACTAGCATTATCTCAATCTCATTATATTTAAAGAGTATTGGATAAGTTCAAGTACTTGAATTTTAACAATGTCAAAACTCCAATTGATCGAAGCTTTACATTTCAAAAGAATGAAGGTGAAAGTGACTCTCAATTAGAATATGCCAGAGTGTTGGGATGTTTGATGTACATTATGAATTGTACGCGACCAGATATAGCATGTGCTATTAGCAAGCTGAGTCGGTTCACTAGTAATCCTAATCAATAGGTAGGGCAGGGAGCGTCATGTACAACAGGAAGTCTCATCATATACGACGGAGACATAGTACCGTAATACAACTGCTCTCTAGTGGAATTATCACAATTTACTATACGAAGTCAAGTGATAATGTGTCAGATCCACTAACGAAAGGCCTAGTAAGAGAGGCAGTTGAACGATCATCTAAGGGAATGGGTTTACGGCTTAGGACAAGTCATCATGACGGTAGCTCTAGCTAGCAAATTGGAGATCCCAAGAGCTAGATTCAAGGAGAAAAATAAAGTTGTGACTAACGGTTCGACATTGTCAATCAACTCAATCTATTCTCATGATGAAGACAATGTTCAGGAACGAGGTTAAAACATTAAGGCTTGTTAATGAGTTAATAAAGCTTAAGGTTTTTAATGATTTGCTAAGTTTGGTATATTTGACCAAATAGTGTATCTACTAGATGACACAGTTAGAAATCACCTATGTGAGTGTGAAGTGTAAGCCACTTCAAAGAGAATTTTATGTCAAAAAGACTATTCTCTATAAACTCATGAAACTAGGAGGTGTTCATGGCTGAAATGAACACAACCGTAAGAACCATAAATGGTAAAGGGTTAATTGTGTGACATGTGATTGTCTAGGTATACACCAAAGCTCGACGGTTCAAAGATATCGCATCTATCGATTGATTGAGTATATCCGACATATGTTCACTACGGAAAGTCCAAGGGGAAACCTACTTATCCAGATGCAATGATCCTTGCTTGTAAAGTACACACTGGTCCGTGCATTCCTTTATGTTATGACCATTCCCCATTAATGTGGGGGATTGTTGGGTATAACAATTGTTGGGTATAGCAAGAGTTAATGGAAAATAGATGGAAGATGAAAAAACGAATTGGAAAAGATTCTCTTATGCTTTAAAAAAAGGAATTTCTCCCTCATTGGTGGTGGAAAGGAAAATAGATGTGTTTAAATATAGAAACACTTCTATTAGTTGTTAAAAGGGTTGGAAAGAGGATCCCTCTCGCGCCGTCGTCGCTCGCTCGCTCGGCTTCGGCTTCGGCTTTGGCTTTGGAAAATGATCAATCGAGAGATTATATTTTGGACAAAGTTTTGTTTTAATTATTTAGTTAATTATTTATTTAATTAATTAAATTAAATTAAATGGCCAAAATGTTTTAATTATTTAATTAATTAACCGAAATGTTTAGACCCGACTCGGATCCGCGCGACCCGTTTTATTTAAATTCTTTTTGGTTTTATATTGAATTTCCCGCCATTGGAAATGACTGTTCTGAAAGATTGCAACTTTTAGGAACAACCATGACCGTTTGAAAGGTTGCAAACTTTCATGAATGGTCGTGTGGATTCTGAAAGGTTGCAACCTTTCGGAACCAGTTCCTCTTGGCTATAAATATCCGTAATTCTTCAGACTTTTTACTTACGAAAATTTCTAATTTCTTTTTCTTCTTCTGCACAAATATTTTTCGTGTACTTTACTACCGTTGAGTGGCTCGCTGACACCAGAGTTTTGGGTATCAATACACTGGTGATTGAGATCATTCTATCCTGGGAGGACATATTCCAAATTAAACCTCAGATACTAGAGGGAAATAGTTTCCTTAAGGGGACATTGTGCATTCAGTGGGCTTGATCTTCTTCCTGTTCTGTTTTTCTAGATTCTGGTATGTTTTTATAGATTTTAGTTTTGTGAATTAAATTATGTTCTTCTGTTCTTCACTGGTTAATTAAACTTTGGTAACTTCGTGTTTCTGCAAAGTTTATTGTAATCAGTAGTACTGTTTTAAACATAGATTATGCAACAAAAAGGATACTAAAAATGTATATCAGAATTATCTCCCTTTATCCACCACACCAAATCGTCTACTAAGAGAAAGACAACAACTCTAGACACACCTCTTGATTTTAAAAGGTGGAAACAATGGAGACAATTTTATCTCCAGAAAACAAAAATTGACACCTTTATATTTCTTAGGCATGTTCCAAGGATGCCGAAAAAGATAAAAGTTGGACATTGAAATACTGGAATTATAATTGAAACCCTGTAATCTCATAAAACTACATATGTAAACTTGTCTGGAAAAAAAAGCAAGCGCAGCTTAAGAAACTCGGAGAAATTTGGCGCAGAAAAAATAATGTCAAAATCTCTGCTTGAAAGAGATGACTCTATATGGGAACTAATTAATCTAGTCTCCAAGAAATTTAAAGAAGATGATTTTCGCACATAACTAACAAAAAGAACCTTAAGTGGATCGCTAATCCTTGCATTGTTTGTGTGCTATCTTCAACTATCTTATTAGCATGAATTGTACTAATAACACCTGCAATATTTCTCTGCAAACAGTTTATACTAATCAACATTAATCATACACGGAGAGCACAATAATCATTATAAATGAGAATTGGAGGTTAAGGACATCTAACTAGATGAATTGGGAGGATAACAGAAATATGCTCTGTGCACACTATGAGTCTAGAAGCTCTGGTAGAGCAGCAACAAGAATCATGGTAACTAGCCACACCCGCTCTTAGAACCCAAATTGACTATATGAACAGAGTTTAAGAAGAATGTGACTTACTATCTAGGTCATAAGCTTTGCTCGAAGCAATTGCCACTGACTTGTCCCAAATACACACTTTGTACATCGGCTGCACAACATCCATTCGAAGGAAAAGAAAAATGTTACGAATAATGAACAATAAAATCTTAACTAACCAGAGTTAACTTATACAACCAAAGTAGAGGCAATGATAATAAAGAACGATCACCACAGAAAGCATACCTCACAGTTATTACTTTGTTCATTTGATCTATCTTGCATATGAAATTACCTTAACAACCCACGATTCCACCTTAATATCATTGATCTGCAAAGAGCAAAAGACCAATGGTACGACCAAACTGTGGAGCACGAATACAAACTACAAGACATGGACAATAAATGTACCTTCAATGTGTCTTTGATCATGAAATAAGGAATTCGACCAGTTTCCGTCATTCCAAGATCTACCAAGGTCAATAATCTCATTTTTTCTACACAATCTTCCTGGAGAAGTCTTGCTGCATTAGCCAGAAGAATCAGGCCAGGGGCAGCATTATAAATTTAAGGGTTCACTCATAAAATACACCAAAGTTCCATTTAGCAGAAATGCAAGTACTAACCATAGGTTTTTAATAATTCTGAATTTGCCTCCTGGAAATTCATATAATCATCTAACCTCCTAGTGAGAAAGATCTTTAGAAGCTGATATGCTAGAGCATGTTTAACATATTTCTCCAATTGGATTATAGATGGCTTATCTAGCAAACCACACTGCCATATTAAAAGTCAATAGTAAATATGGCAAGTAGTTTACCCAGAATAGTAAAAATCAGACCACATCGTGTATGATGTTGGTTGCTTAATTCCAACTACCTAGCAAATCACTCAGATCAACAGTGACGAGAGAGGCAATCATGTCGTACAATAGTAGTCTTTTTTTTTGGATAATCCTGGTGTACGGGCCAGCTTTCATGCTCTCAAACTAATTCCATAGTATACATATCACCTCCCACCAACATTAGGTATAAGGTAACTCTAATACAAGAGTTTAATTTGATGCACCTATACAATTACATGCTAGCAATAGAACATATCCAATGCACCAAAAAAAAAAACACTCTACAAGATATCGACAGAGTATGGGAAAAGAAAGAATTTGGCAATTCGGAATCTAAAACAAAAATCGCAGACTGTTCAAGTTAGAAAAGAGTTGCCTTTCTACCCAAGCAATTCAACTTCAGAGTACTGTTGAACATAGATATACCTGAAATATGTAAGGTGCCTTGACAAAGGAAATAATAGCATGGAGAGCTTCTTCCTTTGCCTCATTCATGGCAGAAGCATCTTCATCCGAGAAAGTTTCCAAATACTTTATAAGAAACTTGAAAGACGCTTTTGCAGAGCAGCAAATATAGATGAGAGTCAGAGAAGAATGCAAAAATTTTAAGCACAGGTTTCTCCAGAAAATACAAATCATTCACTCTTACCCCTTGGTTTCCTTCAGAATGTTTGAGATCTTAAGGAAGAGCCCCCTCTGATCTTTGACTTCAAGATTCCACTCTTTCAAGAAGCTATCTATCTTTTTGAAAGATGGCAAGAAATGTTCAACGACTTTTCTATTTATGGCCAAATTAAGGGCTTTCATGTACACAGAGAAATGGCTATAAGGATTCTCCAACAGGTTGTACAGATTGAACAAACTGAAATGAGAGGAGGAACAAAGCGCACTGTGACCCCAGAAACAAAAACTCCAGGAATTAAAGTGATTTATTTCAAGACATGATACATTTTAAAGCGAAATGCATGTTTATCACTTGGATGTTGAGAAAGTATAAAGGATATGAGCTTTGCCATCTCGTGTACTTGGTCCAAACTCTCAGGTTTCTTAACAAAGTTGCAGATTATAGTGAAAATGCACTCGAGATTTGAGGTAGAAACCAATTAAAACAGATTACATAACTCAGAAAACAAATAAAATTCAGAAAATATAACATGTGAAAAGATCGTTTCAATGTGCCAGACAATTAGAGGTTGCTTCACATTGATAAAGAAAGAAGAGATGCCTCTAAACAATTTGCTCAAAGATCGAAGTCTCGTATGTGCTATATAATAACATAATTTGACTCAAGAATTTATTAAAATATGATGGAACTTGTCTTCTAGAAAATTATGTATAATGTATGGAGAATTTCTAGATTATTTATTTTGTTGGTCTTAGTGAAAATGTGTTGGGTGAGCTTGTATACACATTGACTAATCCAATTGAAGCTTGTTACAACACACGTATCGGGTAAATGTACCCACCAAGATTGGAATAGAAAGGCTTACACTGAGTGTAGTAATTACAAAGATTTTAACCATGGATCTCCATGTTGTTAGTCCTAAGTCTTAACCACTCAGTCATTCCCATGTAGACTAGTCTGGATGATTTTACCTTTCTTACAAGCTTTAGAAAATATCAAATCCGCAGAAGAGAGCATCAATGAAGCCAAATCTAGCCATCTTCCTTCAATTATGCATTTCTCTGTCTCGGCACACAACCCACTCACCTGATGCTCTGCAACCTATGTACATGTTATATAAATCCATTCAGAATATATACAAATACCACAGCCATAGAATTTCACCCTCAGAATCTGTCCTCACAAATTCCATACAACAATTTACTAAACCACCCGCATTTCAAATCCAGATCGTCTAAAAGTTTTTTTGAAATAGGGAATTAAAACTAGATTACAACGCATGAATCGTTTAAGAGAATCCTGTCTAAGCTAAATAAATTTTCAAACAAGCAATAAAAATAGACGCAGTTCGAGTGATAGAAGATTGTCAGGCAAGATATATATTACCTCTTGGCCAGCGTCAGCCCATGACATCTGAGCGGTGAACCAAACGACGGTAAGCGACGGATCTTCCTCCGAAGTCGGAACAACGATGGTTATTTTTCCTCTGAGTTTACTGAGTTTACCGTCGATTGCAAATTTGAAACTCTCCGAGAAAGTGAACGGAGAAAAAAACCTAGCTTGATGAAGTGAAGTGTAGTGAAAATGAAAGAGAGAAGGATATTCAGGTAAAACTGAGTTGATGCATAATTTTGGTTTATATCAGCTGGTATGTAATATTTTTAGGCCACTTTATATTTTTCATTAAACTTAATTAACACGTTTTTATAAAACTAATATATAAAAGTTGATAATAGTAAATGTCGGGTTTTGGGCCTTTTTTCCCTTCCTATATGGATAAATAAAAGTCCAAGGTTTTGGATCTTCCTTCGTTTCCTTTGTGGATAAATTTAGCCAAAATTTGACTAGCCCACTTTTGCCCATAATCCCAATATTATGGTGCATATGTAAGACTTTCTTTTAGGTCTTATTTGAGAGAGATCACAAGAGTTTGAGAGCAGACATATAGAGAGAAAAGTGAGAAAGTGCAGATTTTTGCACAAGCCCTAGCATCCAATTTCAAATCGTGATTCCCGCTTCGTTTCTTATCCAATTGAGCTGATTTTTGGACAACTTGTTCCTTTCAACTTGATCTTTGATTGGGAACTTAGAGAGGGTGATTTGGAGTCCTGTAGCTCCAGATTCTTTGCTCGTGAACAACAACTGCGGTTTGGTGTTTTTGCTTTTCTTATTTCTCTAGTTTTTTTGGTGCTATTTGTAGTTGTGTTGCTCATTATTTGGTACTTTGTTGGTGGCCATTTTGGAGAACACTTTTTTAACTCTTGTTGATTTTAGTTGAGCTTTGGCCTGGTGGTTTTTTACTCTTCACACCGAAGAGGTTTTCCACTTTAAACTTTGGTGTCTCGTATGTTGATTTATTTTTCCTACTTTGTTGATTTGTTTGCTGCCCAAACAGTTTGTTCTTGTATTATTTTGTCTTCTTTTGGTTCAAATAGAAGGGAAAGTTTTGACTTGGATTTTCTTCTGCTATAGCCCTGTCGTGCACATTTATTTTGTGCTTGCCTTTCCAAACAAAGTGATATCAGAGCATTAGGTTGTTGTTGAATATCTATTTGAATGATGGAGTTAAATATGAGCAATATGATTTGCTTGAATGGTAGTAATTATCATACTTGGAAATGTAAGATGAAAGATCTTCTATTTGTCAAGAAAATACATCTTCCTGTGTTTGCTTCTAATAAATTCGAATCTATGAATAATGAAGATTGGAAATTTGAGCACTTACAGGTTTGTGGGTATATTAGACAATGGGTTGACGATAATGTTAGAAATCACATTGTGAATGAGACACATGCTAGAAGTTTGTAGGACAAGCTCGAAACACTTTATGCTTCGAGGACTGACAACCATAAATTGTTTCTTTTGAAATAATTGATGAACATCATGTATAAAGAGAGCACTCATATTTCCGATCATATTAATGATTTTCAAGGTGTTCTTGACCAGCTGTCCGAAATGGGTGTAAAATTCAATGAAGAAATTTAGGGACTATGGCTTCTTAATACTCTGCCAGACTCTTTTGAAACTCTTCGAGTTTCTTTGACTAATTCTGCTCCCAGTGGTGTTGTGACCTTGAAATATGCTAAGAGTGATATCTTGAATGAAGAGATGAGAAGAAGATCTCAAGGCTCATCTTCTTCTACTCCACACTCCGATGTTTTAGTTACTGAAGACAAGGGTAGAAGCAAGTTTAGAGGTCAGAATGACCGAGATAAAAGTAGAGGAAAGTCAAAGTCTAGATTCAAGAATGTTACATGTGACTATTGCCACAAGAATGGGTATATCAAGAAATATTGTTTCAAGTACAAGAGAGATATGAAACAACAAAAGAAAGAAGGCGATAATGAAAATCGTGTTGCTGTTGTTGTTAACAATGACCTTCTTGTTTCTTGTGATGAAAATGCCGTCAATCTTGTTTGCGAAGAGTCTAGTTGGTTTGTGGATTCTGGTGCTACTTCTCATGTCACGTCCAGAAAGGAATTATTTTCTTCTTATACTCCAGGTAATTTTGAAATGTTGAAAATGGGCAATAATCATGAGGTTGCGGTTCTTGGTATTGAGACTGTTTGTTTGCAAAGTAATAATGGTTCCAAACTAGTTCTCAATAAAGTCAAGCATGCTTTAGATGTCCGCTTGAATTTGATTTCTGTTGGATACCTTGATGATGAGGGTTATGTTAATACCCTTGGTGCTAGCTAGTGGAAACTTACTAGAGGTTCAATGGTTGTAGCCCGTGGTGACAAGTTGTCTAACTTGTACATTTTTCAGGGTTCCACTCTCAGAGGCTCAGTAAATATGGTGGAGAATGATACTTCATCATTATTATGGCATAAAAGACTAAGTCATATGCGCGAGAAGGGGATGGACAATTTGGCTAAGAAGAATTTAATTTATGGAGTGAAACAAGCAAAGTTGAACAAGTGTGTTCATTATTTAGCCAGTAAACAGAAAAGAGTTTCTTTTCAGAGTCATCCGCCTTCATGAAAGCTTGATTTGTTGGAATTGGTACATTCTGATTTGTGTGGTCCTTTTAAGGTAAAGTCTCATGGTGGTGCACTTTACTTTGTGACTTTTATTGATGATTATTCGCGTAAAGTCTGGGTATTCTCTGTGAAGTCCAAGGATCAGGTACTTTATGTGTTCAAGAATTTTCAGGCCTTGGTTGAGAGACAGACAGGGAAGAAATTAAAATGCATCCGTTCTGATAATGATGGTCAGTATATTGGTCCTTTTGATAGATATTGCAGAGAGTAGGGTATTCGGCATCAGAAAACTCCTCCGAAGACTCCTCAGCTAAATGGTTTGGCTGAGAGGATGAACAAAACTCTTGTTGAGAGGGTTAGACGTATGCTTTCAGATGCTAAGCTTCCAGATTCTTTTTGGGCAGAATCACTTAATACTGCTGCCTATGTTATCAATTTATCTCCCACTGTTGCTTTGAATGGTGATGTTCTTGACAGAGTTTGGTCTGGTAAGAATGTTTCTTATGATCATCTTAAAGTTTTTGGGTGTAAAGCCTTTGTGCATGTTCCTAAGGATGAGAGGTCAAAATTGGATGTCAAAACTAGGCAATGTATCTTTGTTGGTTATGGTCAAGATGAATTCGACTATCGTTTCTTTGATCCAGTTGAGAAGAAACTTGTTAGAAGCCGTGATGTTGTGTTCTTTGAAGACCAAACAATTGAAGATCTTGACAAAGTTGAGAAAGTTGATTCTCAGAGTAGTGAGAGCCTAATTGATGTTGATCCAGTTCCTTTGACTATTCCACCAGGTGAAAATCTTCAAGTTGATATTGAAGATGGTGATCATATTCAGAATGACCAATAAGTCGTTGATGCTCCAGTACAAGACGATGTAGTTGGTAAGCAACCAACTATTATTAATGCTCCAGAGAGTTCTCTCAGAAGATCTACTAGAGAAAAAATACATTCATATCTTTATTCTCCCAATGAGTATGTACTCTTGA
Source organism: Solanum pinnatisectum (assembly GCA_035578085.1). NCBI lineage: Eukaryota > Viridiplantae > Streptophyta > Magnoliopsida > Solanales > Solanaceae > Solanum > Solanum pinnatisectum. The sequence continues at coordinate 20,936,063 of CM069077.1, forward strand.
CTGACGGGGAAGAACTAGAGAGTCTTGATGAGGCGATGGAAAGTAAAGAAAACGAAATGTGGTTTGATGCTATGAAGGATGAAATGAAGTCTCTATATGATAATCATACATTTGATTTGGTTATGTTACCTAAAGATAGAAAAGTTTTGAAAAACATGTGGGTTTTTAGGGTGAAACATGACGATGGTAACCCGATTCCACGGTACAAGGCTAGATTAGTTGTGAAGGGCTTTAACCAGAAAAAAAGAATTGATTTTGATGAGATATTCTCTCCAGTTATGAAGATGTCATCCATCCGTGTGGTTCTAGGCTTGGCTGCAAGTCTGGACTTGGAGGTTGAACAGATGGATATTAAAACTGATTTTCTCCATGGATACTTGGATGAAGAAATTTACATGGAGCAGCCGGAAGGCTTTGAAGTCAAGGGAAAAGAGAATTATGTTTGCAAGATGAAGAAGAGTCTGTATGGTCTAAAACAAGCTCCCAGACAATGGTACATGAAGTTTGGTTCTTTTATGAATCAGCAAGGCTTTAAGAAGACTTCTTCAGACCACTGTGTTTTTTTGCAAAAATTCTCTGATGATGACTTCATTATCGTTTTGCTTTATGTTGATGACATGCTTGTTGTTGGTCATAATGCTTGCAGGATTAAAAAGTTGAAGTAAGAGTTGAATAAGTCTTTTGCTATAAAAGACTTGGGATCAGCAAGAGAGATTCTTGGCATGCAGATTGTCCATAATAGAGATGCTAAGATATTGTGGTTGTAACAAGAGAAGTACATTCAGAAAGTACTTCATAGATTTAACATAGACAAAGCTAAGGTTGTCAATACACCTTTAACTATGCACTTCAAATTGAGTACTAAGCATTGTCCTTCCACTGATGGTGAGAAGGAAGATATGAAGAAAGTTCCTTATGCTTCAGTTGTTGGTAGTTTGATGTATGCAATGGTGTGTACACGACCAGATGTTGCTCATGTTGTTGGTATTGTTAGTCGTTTTCTTTCTAATCTGGGAAGAGAGCATTGGAATGCTGTAAAGTGGATTATGAGATATCTTTGTGGCACTTCTAGTCTGAGTTTGTGTTTTGGTACAGGGAATCCTATTCTTTGTGGTTATACTGATTCAGACACGGCTGGCGATGTTGATACTCGTAAGTCTACTTCAAGCTACTTGATTAATTTTGCAGAGGGAGATGTGTCTTGTCAATCTAGGTTGCAAAAATGTGTTACTTTATCTACTACAGAGGCTAAGCTTATTGCAGTTGTTAAAGCTTGCAAAGAGTTGATCTGGATGAAGAGATTTTTGGGGTAATTTGATTGTACTCAAGAGAGGTATGTGATTTATTGCAACAGTCAAAGTGCTATTCATCTTGGCAAAAATTCTACATTTCATGATTGGTCTAAACACATTGATGTGAGGTATCATTGGATTCGAGATGTGTTGGATTCTAAGTTGCTTGAACTTGAAAAGATCCATACCAATGATAATGGTTTCGACATGATGACTAAAACTTTGCCAAGAGGGAAGTTTGAAGAATGTTGCATGATCGCCGGGATGGCAGTTTCCTCCACATAGTCGGTAGGGGGAGAATTGTTGGGTTTTGGGCCTTTTTTCCCTTCCTATGTGGATAAATAAAAATCCAAGGTTTTGGATCTTCCTTCCTTTCCTTTGTGGATAAATTTAGCCCAAATTTGACTAGCCCACTTTTGCCCATAAGCCCAATATTATGGTGCATATGTAAGACTTTATTTTAGGTCTTATTTGAGAGAGATCACAAGAGTTTGAGAGCAGCCATATAGAGAGAAAAGTGAGAAAGCGCAGATTTTCGTACAAGCCCTAGCATCTAATTTCAAATCGCGATTCCCGCTTCGTTTCTTATCTGATTGAGCTGATTTTTGAACAGCTTGTTCCTTTCAACTTGATCTTTGATTAGGAACTGAGAGAGGGTGATTTGAAGTCCTGTAGCTCCAGATTCTTTACTCTTGAAAAACAGTTGTGGTTTGGTGTTTTTGCTTCTCTTATTTCTCTAGTTTTTTGGTGTTATCTTGTAGTTGTGTTGCTCATTGTTTGGCACTTTGTTGGTGGCCATTTTGGAGAACACTTTTGTAACTCTTGTTGATTTTAGTGTAGCTTTGGCCTTATGGTTTTTACTCTTCACACCGAAGAGGTTTTCCACGTTAAACTTTGGTGTCTCGTGTGTTAATTTATTTTTCTAGCTTGGTTGATTTGTTTGTTGCCCAAACAATTTGTTCTTGCATTATTGTCTTCTCTTGGTTCAAATAGAAAGGAAAGTTTTGACTTGGGTTTTCTTCCGCTATAGCCCTGTCGTGCATATTTATTTTATGTTTGCCTTTCCCAACAGTAAACTAGTAATGAATCTCCATGGTAATCGTGAATAATGATTTGAGATGAGGTATGCATGAGCGAAATATGGTTGCATTTTTGAGAATTTCACCAGATGAATCCTTTATGTCATGAAATTTCAAACAACATACAGTTCAATCCTAATTCAAAGGTACGAGGTGTTTTTATCTAAAGACATAACTTTAGTGATATAAGTTCAGTAACAAAGTTCTCTAAAAGTTCTTACTAAAAATCTTATGCCCAAGAGAAACATTCTATAAAAATTATAATGGTCTAATTCATCGGTGACCCTTTAAAGTTGGTATCATGTTTCTCTTAAACACTTTAACTGGACAATTTCATTTTAGGTACTTTATGTAGGATTAGGATCTTGCTGTGTCATTTTGACACTTTTTGCTTACGTGGGCATAATTAGTGTATCACACTCATTGTTGGGTACGTGAAATGGTTCTTTAATTAATTTTCAATTCTTTTTTTTGTTCGTTCTTCCTCATTTTCAGCCATCATTTTGCCCAAGTTAAATTTCATCCATCATAAATGAACAAAATGACGGAGTGAATTTCTTTTAAAAAAAAATTGAACTAGCAAAGATCTTCCATTCACTATCAAGCAAAAAAAAAAAACAGAAAACGATCATAATGTTTTTTTGTATAGAACGAATTTTCTGCAAAAGGTATTTGGAGCAGGAGGCGGCGCGAGGATGGGTTTGCCACACACAATCAGGAGGAGGATTGGGGTTTCTTTTTCGGGAAGGGCCGGGGGGGGGGGGGAGGGGGGAGAGGAAGAGGCTGGGTTTTTGGAGAAGACAATCGTTGTGGGGTGGTGGGGGTTGCTTTTATTAAAAATAGTGTCAAAATGACACAACATAACCCTACATGAGGTGTCTAAAATGAACATCGCTCAATCAAGATGTCTAAATGAAACTGGTGTCAATTTTAGGAGGTCAGCAATGGGTTAGACCAACTATAATTAAGAATAATATGGCCTATAAGTTTTTATTAAATGAGCAATGGAAATAAAAATTGAAGACCACAATTTAGAGGACAAAAATTAAAAGAGGCAACTTCAAGAATAACTAAGACTAGAAACACAATCAGTCAAAATACAATAACTTGCTTAATTATAATTTGTAGCTTCATCATAGAAGGAGAGAGATGCGACCGAGATCGGAAAAAAGATGAGAGAGGCGAGTGAGGAGAGGACAGAGAGAAGCAAGATGTGGATTGTATTTATATATCTGGATAATTGTATATATATTGTAACTAGTATTTATATATCTGGATAATTGTATTTATCTATTGGATAATTATATACATGTAATTAATATATAATGTATCAATGAATATAATTGTATTAGCAAATACAGTTTGTATTCGAATACAATTTATACCAATAAATAAATTGTATCAGCGGATACAATTGAATCAATTTTGTATCAAGTTCAACATTTGTATTTGTATAATTAATTATCATAATTTATACTAATGTGTATCAATTGTATTGACGAACACAATTTGTATCTCAATACAATTTCTATCAATGAATAAATTGTATCAGTAAATACAATTGTATCACGGTTGTATCAAGTTCAATATTTGTAATTATATAATTGATTGTTTACTTTGTATCAATGTTGTATTAGCGAATATATGTGTATTTGTATTTTGTATCACAAAAAAATGATTTGTATAGTTGACATTTATCATTTGTATTTTTACAATCAAATGTTAATATTTGATTTATATAATCAATTGTTATCATTTGTATTAAGAAAAAGAGACAAAAATAGGCGCGATGGAGAGAGAAATGGCAGGGAGAGGAAATAGGCGAGTGAGAGATTACATAGAGAAAGAGAGCGAGAGTGCACAAAGAGAGGAAAGAGGAGAGAGGCAAAGGAAAAATGGGAGAGAAATTAGCTACAAAGCCCTAACTATAATTATAAATTGTAATTCTTTCAAACTATAGTGGTGTATTCTTGTATTGTTAATACATATCACACGTTTGCCTAATTACTTAATTTGTCTCAAATTAAAAAGGGATTATTAATCAGAATAGCAACATTTAGCCTATATTAGGTACTATAGCTACAGTTTTCCCAATTTTTGCTATTCGTTTGATTTGTATAATTTGTCTGATTTGTATAATTTCTTTTTTGATAGTATAAATCCATAATTTTGTATATGCTTAGTCTAACTATTTGTATACGATCTAAGAAAAATCCATAATAAATTACCGTGTTTGTATATTGGCAAGCGAAATATACAAACGAAGTTTTGAAATTTTTTTAAATGTATAAATACAGAATTTGTATGCATTTACCCTATTTGTATATTCGCAAGCGAAATATACAAATCACAACCTCCATAGAAAATAAAACTATAGCTACGAAGCTCAATTATCTAAACTATAACTATAGAGCCTTATTATGTCTATTATGTTTGTTATTTCTAAAATTTTCTCAATTAAAATCACCTTTTTAGTATATTTCAAATATGGGCCTGAAAAGATACCGCTGACAAAGAGCCCAGAATCCCGGCCCAGATATTTTCTAGCAGTTAGGCGCACGGCTACTTGGACCCAAAATTCCGAATCCAGCCCGCCAATTTAAAACGACAACAGAGTCTGTCGAACGATCACCGCTTCCCGTCGGCGGCGAACTTCTGCGATCTCCTTCTCCGACGAAATTCTTGGATCTATTTCTCCGGCGAATAGTGTTTGTACGTTCCTCTCTTTTCTATGCTCTATATCTATCTCCATCTTCTCTTGTCTTCCAAATATATGTTTCTTATATGACCAACAAACCCTACTTTATTTTCACATGACTTGTAATGGTAGAATAGGAATTTTATGGTTTCAAATGCTTCGTGTCTGCTTCTGCTGTATTAAGAAAGGCTCAAAATTTGATCTTTTTAGTTCTTTGTTTTGCTTGCGTGTTAATCCGCATTTTATTTACTTTCATGTGACAATTGGTACAAAGTTGTGGCCTTTTATTGATCCACTCTGAAGTATTATTAATCAATTTGATGAATATTGTGAATTTTACTTCTAACTTTATCCCATTTTGTGTGTCTATTTTTGACTGGTGTTTAAAATGTTGGTCTGAAATATAAAAATCTGCAGTTTGGGTAAATTGGAAAGAGAGGTAAATGTTCCTGCAAAGACTCAACTTCAAGACACAACAAAATTAGTCATCGAATAATCATGTCTCAGTTCCATGTATGTCATAAATTATGGGAATTATAAGTTCAGACAAATGCTGTAAAAATTTCAATTTAACCAGACAGAGCTCTGTGATAGGGTAAACAAGAGTAGTTTTGATTTTGTTAATTGCCTACATTAAATGGCTAACAAAAGAAGTCTGTCAAATAATTAGAAGTTTGCATATGATGGAGAAGGGTAGAGGGTCAGACCCATTATCTGCTTACTTTTGAACCTTGCGCCATTGACCCCCGGTTATAAAAAAATTAGAAGTTAGTAAATGTTCATTCAGTCTATGATATTTAAATAGTGATAAGGATTTTTTTTTTTAAAATTATAGAACACTAGTTACTCTTTTCTCTTCTGGATCAGTAAGACGGAAATAAACCTCAGACTTTACATTAAGAAAAGTTGCTTGTCCCATAACTTAAATTATAAATGGTTGATAATAATTCCCTATGTCCAAATTTTATGATGCTCTTTCCATCTTGGGAGGTCCCCGAATATATGCCATTCCATTAGCATACCATTGTCACAACCTTCAAGTTCTGAAATTCAGAATTATGATGTGATGTTTACTCTATCGATGTATTTTTTCAACCAATACTTTATTTTTCCACTATCACTAATATAATAGACAAACCAGTCTTTTCGTATTTAAGTGATAAAGATCAATTTGTGTTTGACCGGTCAAGATCAGTTAATCTAAGATGATCCCAACGGAGCAAAAACACTAGGTGATTATTCCATCTGTCTAAGCCTTGGTGGAGTTACCCAGTACCCAGTGGAACTAGACAAGGTGCGCACGCAAGCTAGTACGGACACCACGGTTTTTATAAAAATAGATCAACTGATCTAAGATACCACTTAAATCTGGCCGATCAAAATGGACGCTTAAGATAATAGTTCATGAAATTAGTGCACGAAGAGTCACATTTCCCTTTTTCTCGAGCTCAAGGTCAAATATGTTCAGCCGTGCAGGGTTTACTGTTTGTTAGTTTTCCGTTCCAAAATTTAAATCTCTCCTTTTCTTTTCATAACTTTTTTCTTCATAACTTGTGGTTTGTGAATCTGGATAATTTTTGAAATCTAATCAATCAATTGCTGTCATTGTTAATCCACCCTATGGATAGAACTGTGCTTGAGTTAAAGTTGGAGGTCCTTGCATAACTGACAAACTCTGGCTTGTTGTTGTAAGTGATTCATCAGGTGCACTCCTTAAAGTTCTGCATATCTAAATGGACACACTTTCAACTGAAGATTCTATTATGAAGAGTGCAGAATTAATATCCAAGAAAAAAAGAAAAAGGGCGAGGCAGAAGGCTAACAGAAAGGTAAGACAGCAAAGGTTGGGTCAAATGCTGAAAAATCTGGAGGCTCCTAAAAGTGAAGAAAGTTCCGTTGAAGATGTTGCTAATTTAGAGAATTCTGAAGCACAATTGCCTCTAGGACATCTGCAAATACAAACAGAATCGACCACAACTGTTTTGGAAAAGAGTCCTGTTAAGAAAAAAAGAAGAAAGAAAAGAAGTGGGATGAAGGCGTTGGACAAAAAAGTTGACCCTTGTAGCATGGATCAGAACAATGTTCCCTCAAATCCAAGCCTGCTGGATAATAAGCATGGAGACGTAGAAAATGGCAATCTAAATATTTCCATTGAAGTCGTGGCTGGTTTAGAGAATTCTGATGCTCAACTGCTTCCTCTAGGACATCTAGAAATGCAAACAGAAGCGACCACAACTCTTTTGGAAAAGAGTCCTTTTAAGAAAAAGAGAAGGAAGAAAAGAAGTACGATAAAGGCGTTGAACAATTCAGAGTTAACCATGCAAGTTCAGTCAGCTCCCATAAGTCCAGATGATTTCTGCATGATGAGGGGTTCTCATTTGAAGAGAAAACTTCTCATCCTTGATGTTAATGGGCTACTTGCAGATGTAGTCCATCCACCGCCAAAAGATTGTAAGGCTGATGCATGTTTCGCAAGACGGGCAAGTGAGAATTGATGATTTACTTTTCATTTAATTGCTTAAATGACCTTTTGAGCTTCATTCACAATATGAAGAAACACATGGTTCTAACACAAAAATACTTATCACTTTTGTTTGCAGTATTTAAGAGACCCTACTGTAATGATTTTCTGAAATTTTGCTTTGAAAGATTTGACGTGGGCATCTGGTCTTCTAGATCCAAGTAATCCTTGATGTTGAAATGCTTCTTGAGTTTATGTCGTTTTCCTGACTTGATCTTTTAGTTTTCCCCAGTTAATGATTTAAGTTTTTCTAATGCATTTTATGGTTTACTCATAAACATTTACTGGAATATATGTTTGTGCAGGAAGATCATTGTTAAAGTTGTTGATTATTTATTGGGAAACATGAAGCAAAAGTTATTATTTTGTTGGGTAAGCATTCTTCCTTTCATAAATAGTTCCATATTGCTCCTCCTAGTTGCACTCTTAAATTCCTCTTCCAAACAGCAGGAAAGTGACAAACAGAAAAGCAAAGAAAATTAGTATGATTACCTATTGTTGTTTTTCTTTGCTTAGGGAAAGATTCAATTTCCTTTGTAGTATTTTGGCCATGATCTACACTGATGCTTAATGTACTGTTGTGCTCTGGAAGATTGTCAGGTCTCTGATGGATCATTGTGATTTTTGCAATTCCTTTGCTAGCATTAGACTAATATTACCAAATGCATGAACACATGGGCTGTTTTTTCCCCTTTTGTATATAGGGTTTAGAATATATTATCAACTGCATGAACACATTGGTTGTTTTCCTCTGTTGGAATGGAAGGAAGGGAATGGAAAGTTATATTTGACTTCCTTCTTGTAACTATGCCAGACCTAGTTCATTTATATTGTTTTTCTATGCATTTTATCATTTATGTTGCTTGACCATTCCCTTGACAAGGACTGCGAATTGTGATATGGACCACCTTTGTTGTAAGGTGTGAGAGGAGGTTACTGATGAATATTTACCTCCCTTATGTTTCCCCACCGGAACTTTCTTAACCAAAGGTTGGTTCATTCTTTTTTTCACTCTCAGCCCAACCATTAGTAAAATGGAAAGGAAAAGAAGAAGAAATGAGCCTGCAGTCACAGCATGATACTTCTGTGTGACCATTGATTTGTGGATGTGTGTGTGTGTTTATAGATAGTTTGTTTTTGCATATATTGTTGGGCACTTCTCTCTTAGGAATAAGCAGTTTCTATTTACTAAATATTGCAGGATATGTCGCATAGCACTCAGACAATGTTTAAGACACTTGAGAACAAGCATAAGCCCTTGGTTTGCAAGGAGCTGAGCAAGGTGTGGGACAGATATGATCCCAATCTACCATGGGAAAGAGGGGATTATGATGAATCAAATACTTTACTAGTGGATGATTCTCCCTACAAGGCCTTGCTAAATCCGGTAAGCTTTACATCACCTTCTTTTTGATTCCAAGACTACCCCTAAATGACCCCTTCTGATTTGGTATTTCTGTTCGTGATTGTACCTACATTATGCACGACCTTTTTCCTCAGGTGCACACTGCAATATTTCCTCATTCCTACAACTTCAAGGCCAAGAATGATAATTCACTAGGTGAGACCCCTTTGTCTTGTACTGCTTAATAATTTGTATATGCTGTTTTCCCTTCTTTTTTTTTAAAAGAAAATATAAAAAATAAAATTTAAGCCATCACCCAAGTTGTGATCCTTAAGGTGTTGGGGGTTTGACTTGATACCTACCACGTAAATTAATCAGCAAAAGAGTACAAATAGAAAGCAAAAAGAGTGGGAGAGGGTGAGGGGGTGGGGTGGGGGGCAAGAATCTTTTCTATGCACATGAGACTCTACACAGTCTTTGCTAAAAAGATGTAGTAAGGAGCAATTTTATAATCAAGTCCTTGCTAATCTATTGTACCCTAATTCAGTTAGCTTACAAATTTTTTAGCTTTGTCATACCTCAGTCTAATGTTGGGCGTTTGACCCTTGTCTAACTGAAAAGGGCCCTTATGTGTTTAGGTAGACTTTGGAAGGTATAGTAGTATGATCTGTTCCCGAGATTGCAGCTCGTTTAGTCAATAGGTCTGCCACAAGATTGGCTTCTCTAAAGCAGCGAGTTATTTGCACTTCAGCTTGGTCCACAATCTTGTGGAATTTATACCTGCTTCAACTTGAGGTTGTTTGTATTGCCTGTTCTCAGCATCTTGGTCACTAATTCTGAGTCCAGTTCAACCAAATATTGTTATATCCCTGCTGTACACACCAGTTGATTCCCTTTGCTGCAAAAGCTTCTGCAAAGTTGTTGCTGCTTAAGTTGCTCGGACTCTCCAAAAATGTTGCCGCATCCATGTCGGATTGCTGGTGGGAGGTGGCAGGTATCCCATGGAATTAGTCGAGGTGCGTGAAAGCTGGCCCGTACACCACGGTCATCAAAATTTTTTTTATAGTTCCTAACTACTACAATACCTGCTTTGCCTGTGGCTTGAAAGAAGCTACCATCTGTATATATTATAACACAGCCAGGACTTGGTTGACATAACAGCCTTCCAATTCACAGTTGGCCTCGACTTTTCCACTTCCTCACAGCTTCTAGGTCAAGTCCAAGTTAACTTGTATTTGTGGTAGGCCTTGTTCATATCTGCCTGCTTGAATGATCCTGTCGATCTGGATCTCATATTGGTGTGATTAAACTTCTTGTCTCCAAATTTGATAGCACACCAACTCCTCCATATCTCCCAACAAACTATAATTGGGGTAATCTGCACTTTCGTGTTTAATGTGACCCGTTTAGTGGTTATTAGAACTGATTCCTACCATCTGACTAATGTGAACGGCAGTGGGCTTAGATTCTCTTGCTGCTTGATTGCCTTCCTTACTTAAAGATGTTAGATGTGATGCAACATGCAAAGTTAGATCAACATACATGGATTATGCAAACATCAATATTTATTAAGCAGGGGTGGCTTAATGGAATTTGTGCCAATTTCTTTATTTTTCATAAATTGTTCCTTCCACTTCACAGAAGAGTGCATTTTGCTTCTCACTTCAAGTCTCATGGAGACTTTTTGCTACTGATCATTATTGAGTCCAGCTTTTCTTGGAAATCTCTAATTTATGTTGTGCTATAAAATGATGTATATTATGATGATTGAAAAGTTGCACCATGCTGTAGGCCCTGGAGGTGATCTGCGAACTTATTTGGAAGAGTTATTAAAAGCGGAACATGTACAGAAATATGTAGAGCAACATCCATTTGGTCAGCGGGCAATTGATCAGACAAACTCAGACTGGAATTTCTATTCTGATGTTCTTTGTAGTCTGCTTGGTCCGCGAACAATTGATCAGACAAGCTCAGAAGAGTTATTAAAAGCTTAAATTCTTGGTCTGCACTTGTATAAATTACATGTGATAGAGACTTGCTGCTAACGTCTTGGGATGATCTCGTTTGTGGAGCTGAGACTTGGTTTCACACTTTTGGGAATTTAAAGCAGATGACTGGTCTGAGATGTGTAAGAATCACGACAAATGTGGACTGCTGCAACTAGAATCTTTTTGGAGCTCACACGCTGTCCGTAAAAGGGTCTTCGTTGATTGTTTTGACATGTTATCTTGTAACATTATCCAGTTAACTTATTTCCTCTCCCTCTTAGTTTTTTTTGGGGGAAAATTGTTTTTGTAGCCTATACTGCTGTTCCTCCTCCTATTGATTTTGTAATATTATATGCTTTTTTTCATGACAATACTCTGTCCATTTTGTGGCAATGGTGATTTTGTAGCTTCAGATGGGAGAATGAATGCATTTATACATTTCGTGGCTCCGGACCCTGCTCTCTAACTGGGGTGGTGTTGTACCCCTATCAGGCAAGGGAGGTTGACCTCTATCCTGAGTCACCTCATTGTGCGTATGAGCCATCTTAAACGAGTGAGATTTCAACAAACCAATAACACAGGTTGCACGAAAGTGATACAAAAGAGAGAGAATTCTTAAAGACACCCTGTACAGAGCTGCAAAGTTGAGTTATAGTCCCAAAAGTGGACTAAAATATACAGATTTGTCTCAAACAAAAAACACTAGTCATATGCTGTAAACAGAAGGAGAAAGGGTTTTGATGGTTCCATTGAGTCCAGAATGTTAAGTTCAGAATGTCGAGTATAATTGATTTGCTTATGTGGTTTGTGTGTATGGGATTCTGAACGAATCCCGAGGATCCTTTCGGGTTTGATAGTTGGCTGATTTTTCTTCTACTGTGTTCTGGTGCACCCTCCGTATTAGCGGAGGGGAGGGGGTGAGGACCCCACCCCAATTATAAATTTATAATCACATATATTCATATTCGTAGTAGTGGAAAAACTCACAATAATATTAGTCCATACACAAACAATTGTAGTTCCCTAAATTTCCTAACCCTCCATAAGGACAATATAAGTATAGAACAAACACACCCCCTTGGAAAATCAGCAACCAGGTACAGGAGATTCAAAAGATGATTGAGGACCATAAATTTAGTATCGTCCACTGTTTTAGCGAGGCTAACAAGCCAGCTGATGCATTAGCCTCGCTAAGTCACAGAATTGAGGAAATCAAGGTCTTCTCTAATCTCCCCAGCAACATTCGAGGGCTAACCAATATGGACAAATGGAGTCTCCCATCCTTTAGACAGATTAAAATTAAACCTTCTCATTTTCTGTATGATCCACCTTGAATTGTGTCTATAATTTCCTTATTTTGTTAGTCTCTAGAGCTCTAGTCTCTTCTCAATGATCATGTACAAAGTTTGGAATGCCAAACTCAAAATTGTAACTTTTTGCACATCAATGATCAAATGAGACTTCAAAAAAAAAAAAAAAGGTATAGAACAACACACACCAGTTGCAAGAAAACCTTAGAATTGAATTGGTGGGGTGTGCCAGGTCTAGGCTGTAGTGTAGTACCAAGACGACACTTGAGAGTTCCGACAGCAAGCTACCATAATGAATTCCCACTTCAAAAAATTGAGTTAATATCATGTGGATCGATGACCCACATATCAGATATTAAACTGATAATACACTTGATATTAGCCAAAAGGCCGAGAAAGGTATGCTTTAACTTTGTGCTAAGCCTCGGCCTTTATTTGCAGCTCATTTTTCTTCTTCCTAATGCACCAGTTATATGGTATAACTCGTTAAAGCAACGGGATACTTTCAATAATTTCCATTTTCTCCAACTAATTAGAATGAACCTTTTGTTAAGCTTATACAAAAAAAATTGAGGATTTTGATAGTGTGTAGTTTTTTTGTTTTATTTTTACACTTTCATTGAATTTTTGCTTGTGATAATAGGGTATTTATCATTTTTATCATATTATCCATTAGTGATTATCAAGAAATTTACCTGAAATTACATAATATATGATTTAATTGTATAAATACTTTTTTCTAAATTCAAAAAGTAATGATATTGCAAATAAAGGAGTCACAGTGTGACTAGACCTATAGGGTGTGTGGAACGAAGCAGCCACTAATGCTTGTATTATGGTAGACTGTCTACGTCACATCTCTTGGAATATACAAATCTTTTCTCAAAACTTGCTAACACAAAACGCTTTGTGCCCAATGATATTTCTAATGGTCTCTACAAGACTACACATAATGGATTCAAAGTCATCTCATATCTCAAACTCAAGAACTAAGCTTACAATGCAAGTAATTTTAATCGACTTTTTCTTCTTCTAATTTGTCATCTCATCATTTTCATGGACCACAAACTATCTTTTCATCTGTTGCCACTTGGAGATTAAGTCATAACACTACTATATCAATCTTCAATGTTCATGTCGTTTCATTTAAATCCATCTCAATTAAATAATTTTTGTAAAAGTTGGTCTTTTTCAAATATATGAATCTCCGACAAAACTAAAAAGACCCCTCTAAAATAAATGTAGTAACACAAGACTCCATGATATGTCAACAAGTCTCACTAACTTTCATGTGTAACAAAACAAACTTTCATTTCATTTTCTTGCATACTATGCAACAAAATACACAATTAAAATTAATTAAATACCATAATATTCATACATAGGAACACATAAAGATCCTATTTAATTTAAAATTTTGTAAAAATAAAAAGAGAAAACAAAACTAAGTTCTTCACTCAAAATGATGGTATAACCCAATTTAGGGGACAAATAGGACTTAGTGACAATCCCAGATAAAAAGCTTCTATCTTTCTTTAATGCCATGTGTTTAATTTAAAAATTCATTTATGCCATGTCATAATTCTATTAAAGAAGGGCATTTTTAATCTTAAAAATAATCTTTAATGGTATTTTTGATCTAATAGGTGGAAGGATGACATTTTTGACCTATTTTCAATACGTTGAGGGCATTTTTAACTCTCTTCCCTTGAATTAATTACAAAAATCTTCTTTTTTCTTCTCTCTCTTACATCCGGATACATCACTCCACCTACCATATTTTGAATTAATTACAAAAATCTTCTTTTTCCTTCTCTCTCTTAACATTCATGATACATCACTCTCATCTATCAAATACATTACAACTTTGTTTATATACAATTAATGTATCTGGTACAAATGTTATTGTCGATACATAACTCCAATTATTTCAAACCTAAATCAGTATGAATCTGTTGGTGTTTATGCATTTTAATATTAAAGCTAAAATATATATTTTTTTGGTCATAAAAATTAAAATGTTAAGTGCATATGTTAGTGGGTATAAGTTGACAAAACTGTAGTCATTATAGTGGTGTAACTCTTGTAACCACTATTATCATGATCTACCACTAATTTCACTCATTATTCTACCTCATTATACCTTGTAACTCATGTAACCTTTGGGCTATTCATTTACCCAATTTACTATCCATTATCTTCTTATTCATTGTAAGGAAGAATTTTTCACCTATAAATAGTGATGTCTTCCTTTGGATTGGAAATAACAAGAGATGGAAAGATATGTCAAAAAAGATGAGAATTGTGGAAAATATTGTAGTATGTAGTTAGGTAAGTGTAGTGAAAGAGAGAGTTGAGACAAAGAAAATATTTCAAGTCTTCAACTATATTCACTATACAAAAAAGAATAGTTATATGTTGAAGGAAGGTGTTTTTATGTGGAGCTTTGCACTTATCAACTAAATTCAGAGTTGCTTGAGTTGTACGAGGTTGTTGGGTTGTTGTATCCTGGAGGGGACATGTCAAGAGTGATAGTGTTGGATCGGTGTGATTATGTCGCAGTAGGCTTGAATCTCCTTAAAGAGAGCGAGATATATCCACACACTAGCCTAAATATTTGTTTATTCATTTTGTCATTTTATTTTCAACTATAATTTATTTGTACTATAATTTATTTGTATTTGTGGTATATTACACCAACAAAATCTGTTTTATAGTTATGTATCTGATACATTACATTACAACTTGTTTGTATACAATGGATCTAGTACAAGTGTTATTGTTGATACATAATCCTAATTATTTCAAACCTAAATCAGTATGAATTTGATTTATAGTTATGTATCGAGCAAAGAAGCAGTAAGTTCTATAAAGTCTAAGATTATTATAATTTGAACTTTTTAAAAATAGAACATAATTAGTACCTAAATTATTGAATTTTTTGTATTTTTACACAAAAATCAATGTCTTTCATGGGCCATATCAAGTCTGCCCAAAGAACGAAAGGTATGCTTTACTTAGTGCTCAGCCTAGGTTTTTATTTGCGGCTCGTTTCGTTCTTCCTAATGCGCCAGCGATGTGGTATCACTAGCCAAATGCTTGAACAATTTTATTGTTTTCTGGTTTCTATAATTTCCATTTTCTCCAACTAATTAGAATGAACCTTTTGTTGAGCTTATACAAAAAAAAAAAATTAAGGATTTTGATAGTGTAAAGTGTTATTTTCAACACTATCATTGAATTTTAACTTGCGACATATAGTAGACTATTTATCATTTTTATCGGATTATCTATTAATGGTTATCAAGAAATTTACCAAATACAACATAATAAATTATCTAATTGTGTAAATACTTTTCACTAAATTGAAAAAATACTGATACTTCTAATGAAGTTGTCTCAGTGTGACTTAAATATAGACCTATAGGTATATAGAAATAATCATTAATATTCGTATTAGAGTAGATTGTCTACGTCACACTCCTTGGAGCACTGACTTTCTTCAAAACGTGCTAATATGCAATGGTTTTTGTCGATTGATGACCTTTCTTTTTTCTCTCCCACCCGATATTTGATACTTGCATTGAAATCGGACTAATTTAAATTCGTGGTGAGAAATTAATAAAGACGGGTACGTACCATGAGGACACAAACTCTTAATCAACCACTTCATAACTACCCTTGTTGGCATAATGACATGCTTTGATTATATGTAGACAGTATCTTGATAAGAACCAAACAAGAAAATGAAAAAAATGAAATGTGCAAATAAGAAAAGGATGCCATTGCCAAAAGATCTTGCCACTATATATATATTATATTTATTACCACCCAATAATTAACATTAACTTATCAAACTTGACAAATGATCACAACTTTGGAAGTTCAATTTCCAACAATTATTTAGCCTATGAATTTCATAATATAGGAAACAAATGTAGTATATATTCTTTTGGATCAAATATTTCAGGTTTAATTATATATGTGGATGGAAAAAATATTGTGGTAATCTTGCAGGTGGATACACAAGAATTTGTGAACTTAATGGCATATTATAAATTGTTGAAGGCAAGGCCTCCATAACATTGAAGTTTTGAATTTCTTCGTGTTCATGTTGTACTGCTACTCCATGATGACTTCCGGAATGAACTAGAGACATTATGAGAAAAAAAGGCTTTATTAGTGATCAACATTAATTAGTGACGAGTTAAAATCCTGGATATCGACCCTAAGAACACACTTAATTACAAGAACAATATTTATTTTTTGTTCCCTAATTCTTATCGTTCCCTAATTCTTGTCGTTCATAAATTCATATGAAGAATTCCATTTCAAGAAAATAATAACGATATCATTTGTTTGAACATATAATATAAATAACATGGTTATAGTCAAGATTGTCTCAATCATAAGACCACTAAAGCAATCGTTTAGGCTCCCAGATTATTTAATGTGGAGGTTGTTGTAATAATTGAGAAATGGAATAGTGTTTAGTTAATTAATAGCTTTTTTTATTACACAACATTTATTTTGTTGAGTTATTTATAATATCTTGACGATTATCATAAACCTACATTATTATTCTAGCATTTACCTTTTTAATTCCCTTTTCTATTTTTATTCTCTCATTATTGAATATTCTAAAATCTACCAAACAGGAAAACATTTTGCATTATGTAAAATATATTGTTGTGTGTTTATCAAAAGATCAATTTTTTTTTTGGGTGTATTCTTTAAATTTCAAGCACTACAACAATTCAATACTATTCTAATATTATTATTATTATATCAACTTATCAAATCCAGCGCAACTATTTCAATATCATTATATAAACTTTTTAATGTTTTGAGTCAAATTTTATTATTCTAACTTTATATTATTTCATTGAAAATTTCACTGTTTGCATTCTTACTTAACAAGGTCCGCATACATTCTACCTTTCCGAGACTTCACTTGTAGGTTACATTAAGTATGTTAATAGCTATTCAATTTATATACCATAACTCTAAAAAAAAAAAAAAATAAGACCTCTTTATAAAATTTGGCTTTAGCCTCCAAACTTGTTGAGACAGCCATGCTTATAGTACTGTTATGATAAATATTGTTATAAAGAGGTCTGATCATTTATAATACAACATTAATATTTGAAAATACCTGATTGAGAGGAGTGATTATTCTGATAAAGGCCAAAACTGAAGCTGCTGCTATTGCTATTGCCCTTTAGGTCACATCTAGTTTCACTGTATCCTCATTAGACACCACCATCGTCTCCTCCTCAGACTGATGAGAGCATTCTCAGTCAGAGGCAACCCGGTCTGATCCCTTATTGGAGGCATTTGAAGTGGAGGTAATTCGTCGATTTCATGTTTAGCTTCGTTAAGCAACCAATCCACAACTTTGCTTGGTTGATCTAGCCCTAATTTGTCTTGAAGATCATATAGTTGGGGATGTAGGAACGGAGAGCCTAACTCTCCGGTCCCTCAGCCCTTTCACTGTAAGAACTTTGCTGTGACGATCTTTTCCCCCAAATGCTCGTGACACGCGAACGATCCTTGGATCTTTAAATCTTGTCCATGATGATGATTTTTTTGGAATCTTAGTAACAGTATTATCACTTGTATCTACTTCTCCATTAATCATCTTTTGTATCATCATTCATAATATTATTGGTTTTTTCAGTGATTTTCTTGCAATCTTCTGTTTGATGGTCCAAAGAAGAAGAAGGGTGTATATATCACAGTATGTCTAAATTCCCTGCTGCTCATAATTAAAAAGCAAAAAATAATTAGGTTGAAATCAAAAAGTGGAATTAAAACTAATTAGGTAATGAAAATAGCAAGCATAATACTTAAAAGAGAGATATTAAACTTGAAGAAATGATACAATTAGTTAAATGGAAGAAAAACCTACATATTATAAACTAATGTGCCCTAGTTAGCATATATAAATAAATATAAATATGAGAGAGACTTACACATTTTAAGTTCAATAATCCTCCCTTTTTGGTATGAACAAAGGGTTGTGTGAAGGTTTCAAAAGAGGAAATTCACTTTTTAGAGAATATAAGTAATTGAGAATGTTCAACTTGAGACAAGAAGATGCTTCACTCCAACCCAACAACTTGTTATAGTTCTATCTACTATATAGAAATGCCAAGCCATGGACGACCAATGGCAATGTAGTAAATATGCTCATCTTCAAGGGTAATATATATTTGTTATACTTGACTGATTTTTACCAATGCACATACTCCATCTTTCTTTTTCCTTCTAGAGCTTTCTCTCTCTTTCCCCTCACATTTATATATATTAAGGGAGAATGAGATGACACAGCAAAGTAGGCAAAGTGATCGTCTTCATTATGCTCAAGTTGGGTAATTGGTGATATTTATTTTCAAGATGAGCTTGGAAGCCTATGCCCTAGCTACATTAGGATAATTTTTTTGAAAATTATAAGGGATATGGCTGAGGTGTTTGGCAAAAATTCAAAAGAGAAAAGACAGATTCGGTCATCAGCAATCTTCGTGTTTGGTAAGCTATAAATCGTCTTTCACTATATTTTATTTATTTATTTCAATTTTTAACATTTCCATTTCCTTTTGTATGAACTGAACTTCAATCTCTAATTGTATCTATCTTCATCTATTTCAATACTTTTTTTAGTAGTTGTTATCCTTTTGGGTGTATGTATGTGTTCGTTAATGAAAGTTAGTGCATTCCTTCATTGGTTTACTGCTTGTTTCTTTTTCTTGTTCAAAATATCTTTTATAGTTCTGAGTCGATATTTAAACTTAGGAAGAACTTGCACCTCCAACTAATGGAGGCACCATGTTAGTGATAATTTCTTCCCTTTAGCATAAGGATATTCCTAGGATGATTGAGGTAGGTAGGTAGAATTATCAGATTCTTGTGTTGGTGCATTGTCGAGGTTAGTGCAAGGTGGCTCGACAATTGGAGAACACTCTAGAAAGTTCTGTCATATCTTCCAACTCCACAGGCATTAAAATTTCTCTTAAGAATAATATTATGTGAGGTATTGCTTATGTTCTAAGCTACAGTCCTATCGCTGCCTACTAGTGAATGAGAGAATGATCAGGCCAATAAAATGTCTAGCAACTGGATGTAGGATAAGGCAACACTTTGGATCCTCCCTACTTACAGAATGAATGGATCAGATATGGTCTTAATTCTCTGTTTTTGGACAGGGGTGAAAGCCATAAAAGAAGATTACCCTATTAGTAAGGAAGAGGGGGAAAAGTGTTGTTAGAAATTCAGCCTGGCTCAAAGAATTAATCTCGCTATTCAGCCCATCGTTCTGTCAACAAATATCATCTTTGACAATTTTCCATTCTTTCCCTGCCCTTCTCTTCGCCATTCAATTCTTCTGCCTTTTGAACAAGTGTTTGCGCCTGATGTTTATTTTCTTTTTTGTAACAAGTTCATCGACCTACCACACTAGGAGACTAAACATGCAATCACTTGTTCGAACATATTCAGTTTCTATGCACTTAAGTGATCTGATCATTCTTCTCATCTTCATTTTTTATTTGTAGCGAGATTTAATAGAGTAAGCATATGTGGTTTTTCTTTTGAAGGATATTTGACGTTCACCACTTGTTTAAAAAAATGTCTTAGCTAGAAAAATTATATTTTGTTTACATTATTAAGTAAAATTTGAATTTTGTGTACTCCTTTAAATTCCTTGAATGTTTAGAATTGTACAATAGAGCTGGTGTTGTCACATTGCCTCATTGGTGAATTGTACCACTTCTCATGTTAACATGTATTGAGCTCTTTGCTATTCCTCAGATATTTCTTTTTATTTGCTCATGTTTTAGTTTCGCTTATGATTTTAAAGATTTCAATTTTCTCAGCCTTTGCATAAATAACTAAATCTGTTGTCTTAATGGTGAACTCTCTGTGTTTTGCACATCTAGCCCCCTTTAACTCCATGGAATGGAGAGTCGATATGTTACAGCTTTATATAGGAAACAAGTTTGCTTCGGGAAGGATAATAGAATGAACAAGCACAGGAAATTGGCTATTAAACTCATATGCCTACCTGAAGAATATGGAGACTTGGCTACTTTTCTGGGGAAGCAGTTTACCTCTGACGTTGCTTTGGTTAAAGCATCAAGATATCATTACAGTAAGCATGATTTCCCATTTTCGTACATTTTCTGTTGGTTTTCTATTGATTTATATTTTCTATGTTTGCATGACTTATAAAATTATCTGTATTTTTAAATAAAACTGATTAATAATAGTAAGGAAGGAACTTGGATTACTTTTTGATACTCAAATGACTGTTCCAAAATGTTATAGAGGGAACTTTGCATCTAATGTGTAGAGTACCAACTCAAATATGAAAGTAAAAGGGATCAAATATGAATGATACTCTGAATAGCTCTGAATCATATAGTTGTAAACTTGTAATGAAGTATACGATCAAGTTATATCTATCGAATTTGGAGATAAATGTTTGTTGTCCCAACCATTCTTTTGGCCTAATTCCCCTAAGCAAAGGGCTGACATAGAACCAAATTTTTGTGTTGTTGGTTCTCTCCAAAGTATTACATTCTTGTAGATTACCTTCGGTTAAATGAAAAGAGGCCGGGTTGGCATTCCTTAACTATGAAGGAATTTTTGTTTCTCAAGTATTGCAAGTTCATAATCTGATTGTACTTTATCTTGAACTCATATAATATGTTATGTCTAGAAACTAATTAATATTACTCCATTGCTAACAGTGCCCATGTTAATAAATCCCCCTTCCAGATCTCAATTGTCAGGAAACCATTCATTGCATAACTGTATCTGAATAGTTATTTATGCTATTGTTCCCTTTCCCAGTAAATAGTTGTCAACTTGGCATGAAAAGATGCAAGTCTCTTATCATTTTTTTTTAAAAAAAGTAAAGCACCAAGAACCTGAATCCATCAACTAATGAAGGTAATTTTGAAATGTATGGTTTTGATTGTGTTATATCCACGACCTAACTTATGTTGCTTGCATCCTCCAAAATGTTGTTGCATCTGTGTTATATCGTCAAATATTACTAACTTTATCAATTCTTGAGTCTTGATATGTGTACACAGTGAATTATATATTGTAACATGTGTCCCTTTTCCTTCAAAGGAAAGGAAGTTACGTTTTTTCTTCTAATGACAAGGAAGTGTTTCATTTCCTTTCATCTAGGCTATTGTGAAAAGTGCCGAAATCTCCAACGGTAAACTCTGAATGTTATATCTTTTTTTTTGTTAAAGTTGTTTCTCTAAGATTTGTGTTTCAATGCAAGTGCTGACAGTTGGAAATAGTCTATTTATGAAATTTTGTATGGAATGTATTGACTGATTTTATATCTGCCATAGGGTAGATGAGCGAAGAGGTAATTAATTTGAACCATACATGATACAACATAAGTGAGGATCTTCTAAAACTAGAAGGGAAACAAAAGAACAAAATTTATGATGAAGAGCTAGAGCATCTTGTTAAGTAAAGAAGTTAACACTATCTACTTTTTTGCTTATAGGTCATCAAGGTTGAGTAAAGAGCTGAAATATGATTCTAAGAAAAGATTACTTGATTGGGGTAGTGGGATGTTTAATTACGGACAAGAGAAGGGGATTATGCTACTATGTTTGAATTAAGGTAATGTTCTTCATGGTGACTACTTAGTATGTGGTAGATACAGATTTGCATATATGGATTTCGTCGCTTATTAATTTCTATTCAAAATGGAAGGATTTAGCTTTGACACAATGTATTCGATTTTAATTCCCGACAGAGATGTTGATATGGATTACTTAACGGCTATGTGCAGGTATTTTAAAATAACACGGAATAGTCAAGAAAGATCAACCACTTTCTCTAATATGGAAAACAATTGAATTTCAAGTTTATTTTGGCAGCACTTCAACCAATGAAAAAAGTACTTAAATCAAGGTGCTTTCTTCTTTTTTATTCTACTCTCCCTTATAAAATGGAACGACTTGAAACAGATCTTAGAATTACATAGGTGAACATAGATATCATCAGTATCTAACTTTAGATGAAGTATTTATTGAATGAGCAATTCTACCAAAGGATTTCAAGTATTCTTAACGAATGATCAGGTAAAAAAAAAGTAGCTTTAGGTGCAGTGTATTTGTACTGTTCGACACAGAAAGAAAGCAAATGTAGTTCATTGATACTAAATATGAATTGACTATAAAGTAAGGACAACAAGTCAATACACTGGTTAGATGACTAAAGAAATTGAAGTGACTATAAAGTAAGGACAACAAGCCAACACAAATTTGAGAAATAATTTTTTTACATATTCATTGTCATGACATTTGGGGGTCATTGCTGGTGGAGTAATTGAAACCAAAAATTTCAGTTTGGTCTATATTTTTATATTAATTAAAGGTACAAAGGCAGAAGCCCAGCGTATATAACTTTTAGTCTAGCCTGAAGAGGAGAATTGCAACTTGATCCTAGAAAATTGTGCAAGATGAATTTAGATGCTCAATGGTTGGGAGCATTAGATTTTCTTTGTATGGTAATAATACCATGGCTAATACATGTATTATTTTCTCCAATATATCCTACAAAATAACTCCTTATTTATTTTAGCTTATTGTAAATTTGTGATGGTGTTGTAGTTTGGCATGCACACAAATAGTGGCAACACACATGGAAGTCTAAGCGTGACTAAACAATGGTCCCAGAAATGCATGTATTTGTTTACCGTGCTTGAGTGATGCTATTCCAGCACAAACAGATAGGCAACTACTAAATGTAAACTGATCAGGTTGAACCTGAAGCTTCATCATCTTTGCAAATAACTCAAGGGCCTGAATGCTCATGCCACTGTGGGAATAACCACCAACCAAAGCTGTCATGTTTCCAATCCTCTATTGGCTTAGCTAGAGTATCAACTGGGAGAGCATTCTTATCCATAGCTTCTTAATATTTGATTCAAAATACTTTATTGATAATAGCACTACAATATTTTGGTGGCACAATGATGTAGGAGTTGTTCGTAAATTTTGCTCAATTCAACTATAAGTTTACCTAGATGACACTGAAGTTCTTAATTACTTGAAGTCCATAGATATGCATTCACATATTCGGTTGCATTAATTTTGTCTCTTCTTGGAGCTCAATTCTCTTGGAGAGCTTTTCGTGAACTTTTTTTGGTTAGTGTTTGGTCTCAACAGTTTTGAAAAAGAGACTATATCACCTATCCTTTGTTGCTTGGAGTTCAATTCTTTCAGAGAGCTTTTGGATAACTATTTTTATTAGTGTTTGGTTATAGTATTGGTCCCACGTGCAAATTTAAGAAGTTTGGTATGTTTAATATTTTGTTTAAACGATTTTATTAAGAGGAGGTATTGCAAATAGAGTAATTATTACTTAGTATGTATTGTTGAAATTTATTGAACCTATAGAGAAATGATTTTACATTGTCATGCATATTTGCACTGTTAGTCTTCATATCTTTGGAATTTCATCATACGTCTCACTATGAGTCACAGAAATGATCATGCTTTATATCACGTAGCTTCTTTGTTGATATATCATCATACGTCTAATTAAGAAAGAAAAATATTTCATTATTTTCTCAATGAACTTAAAATTGGAGTTTCTTACCGACGGCTGAAAATACAAAGATCCTCCGATGTTGGGCCTGTACTTAGCACGGGCCAAGTCTATCTAGTATATGTATATATATATAAAACAAGCAATGGTTTATAGGGTGACACGTGTCTTTCGCATCTCATTAGCTTATTATGGAGCTGATTTTTTGTACAATCATTTAATTGTCAAACCTCTCTAAATTAATATTGTCTATTTAATCGATGAATTGATATTTATTAATTTAAGAGTATTTTCGAGATCTAATGAAGGTTAATTTGATGACATCATTCGGAAAATAAAACCTCAAAAAATTTAAATGAACCCTCTTATAAAAACGATACATAAATTTGAAGTCATGATTAATTATCTAAATTACCGCAATAAAATGGATATAAATAGTCTGTTAAACTATCCTAGTGAAAATAATACATGTTCATAAGTTCAAAGCTTAGAAGAAATTGTAGATACTATAAGACAAAATAATGTTGATGATGAAGTTGTTAAGTAAAAATGTCTTGTCTTACGCTCACATCTTTTATACACAGTTAATAAGTAATACTTTATTTGATTTAATTTATGTGACAATTTTTTATTTTTGGAAATTTAAATAATATAAACTTTATCAAATTTTATTATTATCATCCTCAGGAAAAAATATTTAGTCAAAACAAATCATAAATATTTATACACGTAGTTATAGATTATATCATTAAAAAAATTAAATGTATTTTCAAATATTGAAAGATATTACTATTTCTTTTGAGATAAATCAAAAACAAAAAAGTGTATCGATTCAACCAAAAGAAACCAAAAATTCACAAAGATAATGTCCACAAACGTAACCAAGTTTTGGTCTTTCCTTTACTCAAAAGAGAGAGTTTATATAATCCTTCACTACAGAGAGGACCACTCTTTCGCAGAGAGATTTTGCATAGAATCAGAGGCGGAACTAGATGGGATACATGGGTTCAGACGAATTCAGTAGTTTTTTCGTAGACTCTATATTTGTATTTGAAAAATTAAATTTTTTATGTATAATAACTTGTGAACCCCCAAACAAATTGATTTAGAACCCTCAAACTCCTAATCTTGGCTCCGCTTCTGTCACTAATCACAACATAAATATAAAGAGATATAATGCGAAGGATATTTTTAGACTTTTTAATTTTCACTTTCTTTCCAAATAGTTTATCATTTTATTTGAAATCAGAGTTTGATTGTAAACTAATAACTCAACTCAAACTTCTTAAATTCTAAATAACAGAATAAACAAAGTTATTTTATAAATTAGGATAACTTATTCTATTATTATAATGTAAATAATGAAACAGATAACCTCATAATTAATAATCTTTTAAAATTATTATCAGCGCCGAACGCGTCGAATAGATTGGAATATATTGATCGATAATTTGTATTTTAAAGACATTTATATTTTATTACTAAAAGTTAAATAACGAATAATTTCATATTATACTGTATCTACAACGAATTAATAAACTCCTTGAAGCAAATACGTAATCTAATTTGAATTAATGGAAACTAAAATCTCGATTCTAAATTTCTTTGGAGTTGTTGTTTTACGAGTCATTTTGATGTATACATTATATTTTAAATAAATACAGGTAACAATTCATAATAAATAAATAAAAATAAAGAGTTGTGAAATAAAACAAACAACCTGATAAAACATGTCAAATATATATGATTATGAGTTAGATCGTTTTCAAATTGCGTTAGTTGGAGCATGCGCGACCGCCAAACGAATATAAAGACGGCACACATTTATTGGAGAAAAAGAATAGGACTGCGACAAGACACTACAACTTGCACGTAGAATTTGATGGATTTCGTACCCAAATGAAAATAAAGATGACTTTTGAATCTTATCCGATAGAATGTTGAAATTGAAAAACTATAAAACAAGATATTTTCTTCTAGCAGTAGACAGATTAAAAAGAAAATTAAAACAAAAAGTAGTAGGAGTATACTTTATAAGTCACTTGACCGTGTCAAGATAATATATGATCCATTTTCGTGTACACTTATCATTACACAATTACACTTAACATCATGAAGGAAGTGTTACAAATTTCATGATGTATGGCACTACCAATTCCTGAAAATTCCAAATGGTACATCATTTAGTGCTAGAACCGTTAACAGTACAATCAAAACAACAGAAAACAGCAACTGACTCTGACCAATTTACACAAGAGAACACAAACGGCTTTATATCCACTAATTAGTAGGAAGTTTCACTGTGTATCAACTTATTTCAAGAGGCATCACATAATATATCTAGCAAACATCATCAGGCATGTTATTGCAGCAGGACGACTTTGCCGCGACTAGAGAGCCTGGTAAAAAGGGATTGAAATCCATTTGTTAAGAATCATATGAAATAATTTCCTTCACTGTAACGGGTGATACCTGTTTGGTAAAGAAATGTGAAGAAAATATTGCATGATATGTCGCAATGCAAACAATGCAAAATAATTAACCGGAACAAGCTTCCCTGAATTATCGAAGTGTTCCTACCCGAGCACAAATGGATGAATGAATAAACACGGGAAAACTCCACGAATTCATAAGGGTTATTCATAATTACAAAGAAGGGTCACAAGTTAAAGAGATAATATCTGATGATATTTCTGTTACAAAAGGCACTTTTCTTTGTATTATAATTCAAAAGTCACTCAACTGTCGATATTTCACCTACAAAGCTACCCAATAAATTTAAATGACTCTTTCATTAAATATATCACGGGTCCTTTCTCTTCGGTTGTACATCCTTTGCGTGTTCTCGGTGAGTTCCTTTCTTCTGTTTCCCATTACGCCCCTCCGGGAGCTTATCCTGGACGACTCCTCACTTCCCCTAGATACTACAGGCACCACACGCTCTACCCAATTTTACCCAATACAGGTGCATTTGTAATGTGATTCAAGTTTATGCCTATAATCCCCCCTCCATTTGTTCTTTAATAGTAACTTTTTTGAACTTTATCAAATGAAAGTTTTTTTGTTCTCCCTGGCCTTCTCATAGAAAGTCCCTCCTATTTTCATCTCTGCAAGCAAGAATCTTTGCCGGTCATTGTATGCTTAGAACTTCATTGACTGTGTTTTGGAACTTTTTGGTTAATTATATGCAATACAAAAGCAGCCAGAAAAAGAACAACAGAATGAGTCTGAGATACTTCAGTCACATCTCCGCTGCATCTCAAAAAATAAATGTGTCATCAGCAATTCAGCATAAAAAATGTGTGACATGTTCTCTTGATCACCGTCTATGTCCAAACTCTTATATCATCATCCCATCTCCTCCTCAAAGTAGATTCCAGCATCTTGCTGAGGGCCCTCCATCACAGTAAGGGTGACAAGGGATCTGCTTACCTCAATCCCCTCGGAGAAGGTAAGAATCATCACTATTAATTAGAATTGAGAATTTGTATGTGGTGATGCCACATCCCATGTCTAACTTCCAAAAGATATAGAAAATGCTTACATGGTAAAAGCTTTTCCAACCACCGGTTTACGAGTTCAAACCATGCCTGGTCCCAATTCTTTCCAGGCATTTGTTGACAATTGAAACAACATTAGTGATCTGTAGTTAGCAGTTTTCTAATGATTTCCCATATGTTGGTCTCAACTTACCAATAAAGTATATGCTTGTCTCGCTCGAGGATAATAGCTTGAAATCCCTCACTTCTTCGACACCACATATTTTTGGTGTCAAACCAATAAAGGAAGATGCATTGAAGCCCTTTTGGAAATCTTGAACAGATCAAAAAAGAAAATGGCTGTAGAGCATTACGTATATATCCTATGATAATTCGCCATCATTCCTGAAAAAAAAGGCCACAGTGAAACATTAAGTAACCTTAATTCCTTCATAGGGCTTAGAAGCATTAGCTACCTCATCCTTCAGGAATGGTTCCTGCAGCCCTTTTTTTTGGGCAACCTTAGACAAATAAATTTTCACCTTCATGATCTTTCCTCAGCGCTACTAACTTCCTAGAAATCCTTTGATCATTAATTTTTCTGTGCAAACTCTTCATCCTGTTTAAGATCTGATTTATACTACTAATTTTCTCCATAATCTGGTACTTCCTTCGTTCCAGTCTGCGAAAAATACTTAAGTTCCAACTTTTGAGCCAATAAGAAGCTTGGTTAGCCTTCTAACTCAAAAGCAAGGATTCTTCCTTTTAATTTTTGTGAAACCATCTACCTCTAACTATATGTCTTCGAATCTAAAGTAATTACCTTTTTCCTACTGTCCAAATGAGATCACAGTAGGTTTGTCATCTGTGAAAATTTTAAGCAAGATGTTTCTGGTTAAGTTAAAAATTGTATGTAACTGGATTACTTGATACTTCTGAAAACATCATCTCATTTAGTAGAGAATAGGAAGCCATCAATTCCAGATGTTACAACAAAGTCTTAACTCCTCTAATGTGAAATTAATTCTCACCGTGAACGAAAGATCTACAATGACTTTGTCTTGTATACTGAACACCGTTTTACATATAGGAAATTCTAGATTCTAGTGTTAGTCTTCTTTCTTCCTAGAATTTGGTCATACAAAAACTTCCTCTGTGACCCATGGGGAATCCCCAAAGGTCTCTCACAGTTAGAAGTTCGAACCGCATTCCTCTCTATCCCAGATTGAACATATGTAACCGAACAAACAGCAAAAGATTGTGATATGACTCATTATCTTAACTGGTAAATAATGGCAACTAGTTACAGATTTTGCAAGTACACATCATCTACTGTAGAATCAAAATCATAATGTGAAAGAGTAAAACCACAAAGTACAATCTATCTAGGGTGCCGCTACTATCTTTTGGCATCTCTGGGATGAAAGATGCCATAGATGTTTTGATGGAATCTCAACTCCAACACATATTTTGTAAGCTAGTTATCTTGTAAGTCTTTTCAGTTGGAACTTTCCCTGTAATTAAATTGCCCAGAGAAGTTTTTGGATTTTGTTAGCTTCCTAATTATAGCATAGTCTTTTATACTATGTTCTATTTGCATTTTCTTGATGCCTTTTAATGATATTACTTCATATTAAAAAAAGGTAACTCTTGAAGGCAATGTAATACATAAGACAATTTGGGATATATTCTGCCATATCTGTTGTTCTAAAGCATCACTTTTTTCACTAGAATTGCATTCGTTTCCTCTAACATCTTTAGATTTTTACTCTTTCAGTGCAATGTTTGTACAATCTTATATGACAGACTTTCTCTATAACAGTTCACCAAATTCTTTCTTTGATATTTCATTTGCAGTTTAAAGATCAAATACAAAACAGATTCCTTAAATCGGCAAACTCCTGCTTCATCCTTCAACGAAGGATATGACAAATAGGCTAGCTTTTCTTTCTCCTATCAGAATATCAATCAACATCATGTATCTGTCCCCGCTCCTTATTCAAAGCTAACCGTGCATTACCTGTCAAAGACTAGTACTTGAATAATCGCTCTAACAAGAAGTTCTAACTTCATGGAGTGAATACGCGGATTTAAAACCAACACCTAATCATTCCATTGTGCATTTGGCATGGCAAGAATTATTTATTTTTTTCCCAGAACTTTTCCAGTATTTAGTTACTCCCCTAAGCTTCTACCACATATGGACAGATGTCATGTCATTTTCCTATATATTTCATATTACTTGCTTCAATCAACCGGTTTTTCATTGCTATCCACCCTTAATATCAAATTATCACCAAAACATCATCCTCATATATACATTATTCCACAATTTGTAGGATTACCATATATGATATATCACCCACTTTTATATATATCCAACCAAACACTGATCTCCCGCCAAAAATGCTTCCATGAAGAATATTTTTCCCAAAGAAAGCACACCTAACAGAATAAATAGACAAATGCACTAAAACTACTACTACCTCCGCTCCAATTTAAATGTCTTAATTTACCCTGATATGAAGTTCAAGAAATAAACAAAACTTTTGAATTTTATGATCTTAAATTAAAAATGTGTATGAAGTCCCCTAAATCACGTGTCTTGAATTTGCAAATAGGATGCAAGAATTGAAAAACTTACTAAATATCATGCCACACAAAGTATCATGACCCATGTATATTCAAATTTTACAATAAAACATGATCAAACGCGTACTAAATATGATAATGGACCAAATAAGACACTTAAATTGAATTGAGACAGACAGAGTGAGAGGAAAAATTAAATAAGCGATATCTGATATAGGTACCTTCATTTCTGGTATCCACCACCAATAGCATTATAATCTTCCTCAACTTTAGCAGTCAAGTAGGGTTTCGGAAAATCATCAATATCAAATGCTTTCTCCTTCATCATCTTCTCAACATCAGCTTTTTTAAGAACGGTGCGCCTTATAGGAGGACGATTACGCCGCTGGTCACGAGAGAAGTACTTGATATCATATACCATATCGGGATTTGAGTTGGGGATTATAGCTTGAGTTTGTGCTGTAGCAGGGCAGGTAACTCTGTACTCTGTAGCTTTTGGTACGGCAGATACATATTCTGGACTCGATTGAGGCCCTGTGATCTCCCATGGCTTCTTCAAGTAGCGTTTTAGAGTTTGGATAACTGATTTTCCTGCAGATGCCATTGTTGCAAGTTTTTTTTGTGTGATTTCGATTCGCTGCGAAATTGCGATTTTGTGTTGGAGAAGAGTAGGTAGTTCTAGAAATGGAAGTTCTTTCTAGAATTCTCCTTATATTTTTTTAAATTTTTTTCGTATTAATGTTTTCGGTTAATTTGGCGGGGCACGTATACAGATATAGAAATTTAGGGGGTTATCATGAATGAAAATTCAAATTTCTAACTGATAAATGGAAATACCAACCTATTCAAACATATTTATTTTTAGTAAAAAATTTAAAAATTCATAGGGTAAGGAGCAAATTACATCATATTCCTACTTTTTTTCAATTTACAAAAATTTCTTAAAATTGTTGTCATTCGGATACATCTCATTCTTCCGGATATATCACAGTTGATACATTATACAAACTAGTTTGTTGAGATTAAAAAGGAAATTAAATATAAAATTAAATGTCAGTTCCCCAAATCATGCAAATTAAAAAGTTGACAATTTTATATAGTTATGTATCATATACAACAAAAAACTATGAATATGATATACACTGATTTATTTATAAAACAGTGTTGCATATACTTAACAACATGCGATACATCACAACATCTGATACATAACTATGTTAAATACATAACAAAGTTATGTGTCATATACACACATAACTATGAATATGATACAATCTGATTTTGTTATAAAACATTAGTGTTTATGTATCAACAGTAATGTTTGATATTGTCTATTGATACATAGCCTTCTACTAGTTGAATAAGGCTGGTGTATGTATCGGTAGTAAAAGATAACGAAATTTATAATCTGTATCCAATACATAACTATGAGCATGATACATACTAATTTGTGTTTCTATAAATTAGGGTTATGTATCAAAACTAATATTTGAAAACGATATATTGTACATGATAAAATTGTAATATATCATAAAGTTAAAACGAATGAATTATACATTAATTTAAGAATTAAAATTAACTAGATACATTAAAAGATCTGAACCCATATGTATCAGAAAAAAATGAACAACAAGAAATCAGAAAAGAAAGTCAATTATCTGATTAGCAAAAATGATGAAGAATCCTTCTACATTTTCTCTTTTGCTCTGTATCAACTCCCATAGTTTTTTTTTCCACTTTCAACAATGGCATCACCCATAGATCTCTCAACCCAAAGCCCTTACTGGAGTCACCAACAACTCGACATTTTCCTCCTTTTCTTGGGCCTTTTTTCCACAATTGATTCTGAAGTTGAAGACACATCCTTTTTCGATTAAATTTGTAGATGAAAGAGCTAAAAAAAAATCGATACTTGATGAAGTAGAAAGAAAAAAATAGATGAAGAAGAAGATGAAGAATAAACTACTTCTTCAACAACTTGCGATTGATAAATCAGAAAGAGAAAAGATTTGAAATTCAAAAATAAAGTGATGGAGATAATTGATGATACGTGATTTTAGACATGAAAAAAAGGGGGGGGGGGGAATCGTGGGGCGATAGTTTACAGTGATGTATCTGGAAAAGTGAGAGAAATTATGGAAAAACTGGATTTTTGTAACTTTTTGAAATGGTAGGAATAATAGAAAATAGGGTAAAAAAGGATGTATAGTTAGGTAATTAATCCTTATTTTTATAAGTAATTTATATTTAATATTTCCTCCATTTTAATTTATTTATCTTAATTAATTTTTAGTTCGTAATAAAAAAATATCTCTGTTTTTAATTACAATTTTTAATTTCAATTTTTTACATAACATGTTTACCATCACAAGAATTAAGAATATTTTGGTGCATATTTATGTATCTTTAATTTAAAATCATAAAAAAAAAAATTAAAAATTATTTTCTTAAACTCGTGTCAAATCTAAATGAGACAAATAATTGAAACATAATGGGGGTTTGCCCATACTTATAAAAACTCATTCTTACTCAATTATTATTTTTTTACTTTTTTATTCAATAACAACATATGTAATGCAATTTCATAAATGGGGTACAGAGAGGACTTTATGTATGCAAGCCTCACACCCTGCCTTTGGAAGTAAAAATTAGAGATGTTTTTATAGATCATTGACTTAACATGAGCAAAGAAACCAATTAAGTAAATATACTAAACATACAAGGCATGACAAAATATTCTGAAAAAAACATTAACTATAATAAGATAATACGATAATTGATGTTAAAAAAAATTAATGGTAATCGAAGAAATAAGAAACTACAAGAGTAATACTACAACTAGTAGTATAGAAGAATAAATGAGACAATACAAACTGACTATCAGTCTTTTATTGTGATTTGTATTCTCTCTATTCTTCTATCTAATGTCATATCCTTTGCAAGTTGAATATGCATCACCTTTCCTCAGTACTTCTTCGATCTATCTCTACCTCTCCTGAAACCATCCATAGTGAACCTCTCATACCTCTCACACTAGGAAATTCATGCATCTCCTCTTCACATGTCTTAACCATCTCAGTCTAATCTCCTATAATTTTTTTGTGCACCAAGTCCATTCCTACTTTATCTTGGATACCTTCATTTCTTGTCTTATTTCTCCTATTGTGTTCACACGTCTATCTCATCTTCCTCATTTTCACAACTTTCATGTTCTGAAAAGAGTTCGACCGGTTAGCACTCCGTTCCATACAACATAGTGTGTCTAAGCATCACTTTGTAAAACTTGCTTTTAAGTTTTTTTGACACCTTTTTCTCGGACAAAATTCGGATATGAGCCTTCATTTCGTCAATCTCCATATTACCTTTGATATAGACCCAGTATACTTACAAATTCCTTTCTTTTGGATGGTATAATTAAGTATCAAGCCTCACCATAATAATTTTTTATGTGTTACATCACTTAACTTGCACTCCATGTATTATGTGTTGGCCCTGTTTGACTTAAACCCTTTAGACTTCACGATTTGTCTCCATATATCCAATTTAGTGTACATTAACTTTGTCGTGAGTCTTGTCAATCCAAAGTTACAAATAGCATACAATATGACATCTTTCCCTAAATTTGTCGCATCATTATACCCATCATCAAGACAAATATATATAATTAAATACTAATGAATTAGGCACTAGTGTTTACAATGTTTTCATTTAAGACAGGTAAAAATGCCAAACATACTTTTGAATTGTTTAAAATGAGTTAGTTTTATCTTTCGTTATGTTTTTTGTTCAAAAATATCTTCATCGTTATGTTTTTTTGTTTTTGCTCAAATATGCACACCAACTAAGAAAATAGCTAAGAAAAGGTAGATTTTTTAATCAACAGTTGTTCCAAAATAAGAAAAAATGATCTAATTTTACCTTTGAATTATTTGAAATAGGACACTTTTTTCCTTTATTTAAAGTTCAGGACAAATGCTCGTAATTGTAAAGACTTAAACAAATATTTAAATTATAGTTTATGAGATGAATTTGACTATTTTAGATGACAATTTTATGTTTTATATGAAGTTTAATTACTTGCATTAATTTTCCAACTAAATATTTGTTCTACGGCTTTCTTTCAAAACTATTATATCAATAGTCTTCAATTAGAACTTGGGATGACTTAAAGTTACGATAAATAATATAACATATCAAGATATAATTAAATTTAATCATATCAATCTTAGAATTAGTGAAATAAATCAATTATTATTAATGTAGAAAATAATTTTTAAATAGTCACGTAAGAAAAGGTATGTAATATCATTTTTAGAAATAAAAACTCATACCTAATATACAAAGAAACCGAAAGAAACAAAAGAAGTTACATATCATCATTTTTATTTGTAAAAAATGCTACTATTTATTTTCTCATATATTACTACCTCTGTTCATAATTACTTATCTATTTTTGAATTGACACACATATTAAAAAAGCAATGATTGACATAGTGAGTTTATCATTTACTCATATTAATTATGAGGCGGATGAATTAAAAAATGTAAAATTTTCAAGAAGTTCATTAATTAATTGAGGGTATAATAGGTAAAAAAAATTGTTCTTTCTTGATTTGTTAAAAACTTGAAATGAACAAGTAAAAAGGGACAATTAAAAATGAAAAAGTGAATAAGTAATTAGGGATAGAGGAAGTATTATTAGTCACAAGTGTTAGGGTTTTGCCCTGATTTTCTTACTTTATTTGAAGTTTATTTTTTCCTAAAAGAAAAGACAAAACATTACCATAAATGTTTTTACTTTTCCTGAAAGGAAAATATAATTATCTTCCATATTTGGTTTATTCTTTCCTTAGTTTGTCGTCTGATTTGTCAGTCATATAGTTTGCAATTGTAAGTTTCTGCATAACGCCCTAATCACTTTCATATCCCAACAAGTGATATCAGAACACATGGTCCAACGATTCCATGGTCCTATGGTTCAATGAGGTTGAATACAAGCTCAAGATGGTTTCAAATCAATTTGTAATCAATTTGATGATAATGAAGATTTTTTGTCTATCTACACGTGGAGAACAAGTTTTAAACCATTTTTAACCCATATATTTTAAACCTTATTTTTACCCATGGCAAACAATAGTAATGGAGATTTTGTGAAGAACAAGATTGTCAAGCATATGAAGAAGGCGAATCAAGTTTTGTCGAGAAAGGGGAGATTTGTTACTGGTTTTGTCCTGATTTTCTTACCTTATTTGAAGTTTATTTTTTCCTAAAAGAAAAGACAAAACATTACCATAAAATGTTTTTACTTTCCTGAAAGGAAAATATAATTATCTTCCATATTTGGTTTATTTTTTTCTTAGAGGAAAAGTTTGTAACTCTATAAATTGAATACCCCTCTCATATCAACAACACAATAATGTAGTCATTTAGAGAGTCTAGTTTATGAGGATATTTTCTCCTAAACATATTTATGTTTTTTAATATTAGTTTTATAATATGTAGGTCGTTTGATCAAACCATATTAATAAGAGCAACTTTTACATATAGCAAACATAAAAATCATATTTGTATGTTATAGCTATAGTTTGCATAATTGCGCTCCATAACAAATTTTATGTTTACTATGAAACTTTTGATTTGTATAATTTGCTAGATATATCCAATTTCATACAAATTGTTCAGTTTTGTATAAATTCATTTATACATTGTAATTTGTATAATAAGATATGTATTTGTATAATATTAAGTGTATAGGACGAAAATATATGTATTTGTATTTATATATACACTTTTATCTCACTTTATACAAACACAAACACATTTTATACATTTGTATACCAAATGGGTAATTGTATACCGAAAATGGCTAATTGTATACCGAATCAGATGACAAAAAAAGGGATGTTTGTTGCGAATTGCAAATAAAATAAACTATGACTATAACATTTAATTTGAATTAATAGTTTGCTATTTCATACAATTTTCCCTATTAATAATATATCTTTAGTATGTTTTTATTTGTCGCCTGATTTGTCAATCATATAATTTGTAATTGTAACCTTTCGCATTACGCCCTAATCACTTTCATATCCCAACAACAAGAGCCCGTACTGGCATATGTTATTTTTTTGTCTCAATTTATGTGGTGCAAATAGTTTTTGGAGAATTAATCAATTTTTTAATATATATTTTTTTTAGATATTTAAAGTTGATAATTAATGCGATTAAATATTTTCTATGTAATTTTCAATAATATATGTTACTCTCTCTATCCCAATTTATCTGGCATGGTAGATTTTTATTGTCTTAGATTTTTTAATTATTAATTATTGTGATTTATCATATTCTTACGCCATTTTAAAATAATATGTGTTACTTCTTTTGTTTCAATTTATGTGGCACATATAAAATTTTGAGAGTCAATCAAATTTTTATGTCTGTTAAATATTTTTAGCTGTTAATTATTGTGATTTATAGTACCTTTTGTCTAAATTTCAAATAATATATGTTACTTTCTTTGCCCAAATTTATATGACACTAATAGAATTTTGAAAATCATCTAAGAAATTTTAAGTAGTTAATTAATATGACTTATAGTATATAACATATTTTAAAAAATACAAAACTTTCAACTATTTTAAGTTACATGAAGAGTTGCCTGCTTCCAGCCGCTCAAGCAGACATATTGACTTAAGCAGCTCAATGTTGCCGCTTATTAATAATAAGAAAGAAATACATGTTTCACTCATTCAACCCCCCCCCCCCCCCCACCCCCACCTCCCACAAAAAAAAAATAATTAAAAATTCAAAAGAACAAGAGCCAAACTACCCTATTTAAATAGTCCAAGGGCAAGTTTACTCATTTTTCTTTATTTTGGAGCAACAGTTAGTAATAAGGATACTTTTGAACTAAATAAAACATAAAATTAAAAATATTTTTGAGTAAAAAATATAATAGAGGATAAAATTAACTTATTTTTGAGATATACTTGACCATTCTCCCATTAAGATATATACACCAAATGTTTTATATATTCAAATAAACATAATTTTAGCGTTCTTAATGTATTTAGCTCATTATAGCATAATACTATTCAGTACAAAATGATATTATCATCGTAAAGTACAGTGATTATGGATATAGCAATGGTGTTCATCATAGAATAGATGATATTAATGTTATTTTGATTATAATAATGAATATCAATATTTGGTAGTATTATCAATTTCAATAAAATTAATATATGAATAGGTTATATGTTAATTTGTACCAAGATTAATGTGGTCTAAGCAATACCATAACTAATTTTACATCGATAAAGTATTCAAAATACTACAAAACTACCCAAGGCGATCTACATAATCTTTATGCAATTTATACTAGATAAAAGTTTTATACATTCTATATTTCAAAATTTAATACGATAAACTAAACTTAGAAAAAAAATAAGTTCCTAACATTAATAATTATTGAATCACAAATACTTGCATTATTAATCTCTACATTATAATTCCTGCTTAACTTATTCTAAGTCAGTCGATTTTGAATTGTAATATCAGGATTATCTTTGTCATTTTAGTGATTTTAAATTTTTAATCCATGTATAACTGAAAGTAACGATGAGCATAAATAACATACAATCGAAAAATCAGACCGAAGTAAACTAATTTGGTTTTTTGGTTTCGATTCGTTTTAGTGGTTTATTTCCAAAATATTTAGCTCTTTGGTTTGGTGTAAGAATTTTGATAATTCGGTGCACCGAAGATCAATCAAATTTTTACTAATTTTTTTTTTTTAAAAAACTATCCTTAGACAAATCAAAGTTTTTAAGTATCACTTAACATGATTTTTAAGTATCTTATATTTTGATTTGGTCTTCATTTTATTTCTTCATTTGAATTAAAAAATCGTTTAAAAAATACCGAACCAAACTAATTTAGCTTTGTATTTATTTGGTGCACATTTCTTAAAACCAAAAACCAAATAACCGAATCAAAATTTGTTAAAACGAAACGAAGAATCAAACACCCATTCCTAAGTGAAAGAGTGAAAAAAGTAAAATAAGAAAAAGTAAAAAGAGTTGAGGGGTTAAGTTGTATCATTTACGAAATATGAGGGAGTTGATTGCAATTGAACTAGGGGTGGTCTGTACTTCTGGAATCAAGCCCTTTAGCCGTTCCCGAGCTTCCCGTCACAAGTAGCTTTCGCTCAAAATATTCTTTCCTTCCTTCTCTTCCAAACCAAAGTACCAAACTAATCTCCTCTCAGGAAGTTACTGATTACTCAATATCTCCGCACTACTCTTCTACAACTTCCATTTCAGGTACTTCATATTCTCTTTTTTTTTTAGTTAATGATCTGGTTAATATTGTAACTGTTGAGTTGCTCACTTGTTTTTCGGCATTAACTTCAACAATTAGTAAAAACAACTATTTTTTGTTATTTATTATTATGCATTTGCACCGCCACATTCTTTGTGATCAACAATTATTTGTTATTATGATAAATGTTCATAAGTTTCTATTTTGTTAAATAAATGCTTTGGTTTCTGGTCTGGATGAACTGCTTTGTGTGATGAAAATCGTGAAACAGATCTGTGTGGTTTGTGTGTCTCACTTTTTAGTTTAGTTCCGTTAGTTAATAGAGTTGCATTTGTGAAATGAAATCTAAACCTGCTCCCTCCCAAAAAAAATAAAATTGTGAATTTGTTAGGGTTATTTTAGTCGCCGCTAGTGGTTTAATCCGGTTCAGCTCAAGCAGATGAGTGGCCTAATCGAAAGTTTAATGGAGGTCTAAATTTTTAAAAAAAATCGCATATATAATATTTTTGAATATTTGAAGTCTATTTCTCTAGTTTGTTGAGATGCGAAGTTGTTAGTTATTTTTTATAATCGATTTCTTCTAATAATTCTTTATCAATGATTGTATTGTCAACCCATTTAATCTTTCTTGAGACATTGTTGATCTTAGCTAAGATTTTATCAAATTTAGTTTTGAATTTTTTTTAAAGCTAAGGCAACTCACACAAGGACATTTAACATTGTTCTATAAGCAATTTAAGCATTTAAGAAATAATCAATTCTTTTTATTTGATTCATTATATCAATTTGAATATTATCTTCTACTTGTACTATTTTTCTCAACACTTTTAATTCAGAAATGTGTGTAGACATCAATATTAGAACGACTATTATATTTCAAGGAACATTCAAGGTTAAATCTATGTTCTTTCAAATTCTCGTTATCTAATGATCTCAATTTTTACTACTAAATAGAAAACAAAAATATCATCTTATGCTTCAAATTGTTCAAATCTATTTTGAAGTAAAAAAAGGGTTTGGTCAAGAATAATCAACTCTAAATTTTTTGAACAAATTATAGTATAATTTCTTTTCTTTTTTACTTCTTTTACTTTCTACTAAAAGTACTCTCCAAAGAAAATCTAGAAGCCTATTATTAACCCCCCCCCCCCCCCCCCCAAATCCCAATATAGGGTCTAAAGAACAAGGCTTACTAGCATTCCTTAGAGCTAGCCCTGGCTCTACCCATTAGTCTTGTTCATCTCCCAGAATTGCTCTTTTGTAGTTTTGGTCGTCTTGTTAGTTACTAATAGAGGATGCACTTGTGTCAATATTTGTTATTTAGGGCTTCATATATCTATATATTATGGGTGTGTTCGTTACGGAGGAAAATAAATGAACAAAAAATATCCTTCAAATATTCTAAACTTTGCAACTTCATCCTTTATTTTGACTATGTTAAGAAACTATCCATGTGCAAGTCACATGACACCAAAAAGCTCCAATTAAAATTACTCTTTAGGGCACACTCATACTTCCCCACGACTCCAACAAAATAGACCTTTCTCACCCAATTCCATTACTTTATTCAGAGAATGCCACTCAAGTTCCTCAACTATTAAGCTAAACTCCAAGTTGCTCTCATAATTTTTATCATTTCATAAGCAGTTCTTTCACCCCATACTTATTGGTTAGAGCTTGGGAGAAATTCAATGAATATGAAGAGGCTCTATGGTGCATGCTCTTTGCAGATGACATAATGCTAATTGATGAGACACATGATGGGGTTAATGATAGGTTTGGAGATAGATCCTAGAGTCTAAAAAGATAGATCCTGGAGTCTAAAGAGTTCAGGTTGAGCAGGGATAAGACAAAGTACTCTCAGTACAAGTTGAGTGACGTAATGCACGTTGTAAATATGAAGTAATTAAGGTTAGGAACATAACTCATCCTCAAGAAAGAAAGCTCCAAGTATTTGGGGTCAATGATGCAATGAAATGGGATGATGGATGATGTTACACATCGTATTAGAGTAGGGTGGATGAAATGAAAGCTTACATCTAGTGTTTTGTGTGATAAAAATGTGCCACCAAGTCTTAAAATGAGTTTTATATAGTGGTGGTCTGGCTAGCTATTGTTGTATAGGGCGAAGTGTGGATCGATCAAGAACTCGCATGTCCTGAAGATGAGCGTATTGGTAATGAGGATGTTTAAATGAACGTGTGGGCATACTAAAAGTGATATGAATGTAAATGAGGCTATCCGGGACAAGGTGGAAGTGACCTCCATAATGGACAAGATGAGGGGGTGGGACTGAGATGGGTCGACATGTGAAGAAAAAATGTATAAATGTCCCAGTGAGGAGGAGTGAGAGGTTGGATACAATGGATGTAAAGAGATTTAGATATAGATCAAAGAAGTCTTGGGGAGCGATGATTAGCCAGGACATGACTCATTTGCAACTTACTAAGAACATGACCCTTGATAGGAATATATGGAGGTCAAAGATTTGAGCGGAAGGTTAGTAGATTTAGTAGGTTGTCAAGTTCTATTTTTAGTAGTGATGTTAGTAATTTCTTGTTATCATATTCTTTGATGTTACCATTACATGATGTTGCATTTTCTTCAATTATCTTTTTTTTTTGGTGTGTCTTGCTATTATTGCACTTCTTCATTGTTACTATCTTTGCTTTGCATGCTTACTTTTTTAATCTTTACTTGAGCCCCGATGATCTATCTTAAACAACCTCTCTATTTTCACAAACTAAGGGTAAGACTACATACACATCACCCTCTCCAGACCTCACTTGTGAGATTACACTAAGTATGTTGTTGTTGTATGGAGGTTGGATTAGTTTTGAAACATGGGATAAATTTATTTTGCATCTATTATCTATATATTTCGTTGTCTTCGATATTAAAGTTTTTATGGACAACTATCAATATGGATTTATAATTATAGTACTCCATTAAGAACTACATACATATTTGTTTCTCAATTGAAATATTGTCTCCGCATTCTTTGTAATTGTTCGTAAGTGTACACACCTTCAAAGCGCCAAAAAACTCTTATGGGTGAGAAACAAGAGATTGCCTTTTAACTAAATCCCTAAAAGTAGGGGCGTGCATTGATCGGTTCGATTTTATGTATTATTGGTTCGGTTTACCTATTTTTAGTTTTTAAATATGCTAAACCAATAACCAGACCAATAAAATATTTTTATTGGTTTTCTGTTTATCAGTTTTTTGTCCTTAACGGTTCAGTTTTCGGCTTTAACCAATAAGAAAATGCTCATATACATATATGACTTTTTCAATAATTTGGCACGACAAGACAATAATGTAACTTTACATAATACTCATAAATAAGAAACATTAGTAAATGATGTGAAAAGAACTATACAAGTGCAATACAAATTAAAAAACTAGGAGAATAATATGAATTGAAGGCTAAAGAGCAAAGGTAGTAACCAGTAAGGTACTGATATTAATATTGATTATTTATATAGGGGTAAAGGAGTAAATTACTACAACCTTAATGGGTTATGGATTTATCCAGTATCCCAATATGAAAAATCAAAATTGAACCTATAACCCAATAATTTTTTTTTTTGTAAAACCATTAAAAACCCATTAACCCAATAACCCACTAGCATTTTTTTCGGTTCGATTTATACCTAAAAGTGAGAAGACAATAAGTGACTTGGGAGAAGCTATGGCAGAAGAAGAATGAGAGAAGACTATGTGATGGAGTTGATGATCATTTCTAATGACTTGAAAATTATCAATGATAAAGCTCGAAGAAGAAATTTTTCTTGATCTTGTAGAAAATGGAGTGAAGTTGTGAAAGCCATTTTGAATATTGGTTTGGGCTTATTGATGTTGTTAAAGAATGACAAAAGTCCCACATTGGTGATTAATGAGATGTGTGGATTCCTTATAAGGCTTGGACAATCCTCCTCCCTTTGAGCTAGCTTTTGGGGTGTGAGTTAGGCTCAAGACCTAATTTCACGCAGTATATTAGTAGGGCCCATCTGTAATGACCCTCCTGGTCATTTCTGTATCTTGCCTTCTGTGTGTCGTTTAGAGCATTCCTGTAGCGACCCCAAGTTATTTATGACTTGCTGGGACTGACAGTTCGGTCACCTGGTCGTTCGTTTGGTTTTGGTGCGAGTTTCAGTGTTTTGGAGCTTATGAATCTTGAACGATCATTTTCGATCAAAAGTTCAAGAAGACCACCTCAGAATGGAATTCTGACGATTCCATCAGCTCCGGAAGGGTCATTTTAGGCTAGTAGCATGGTCGGCATGACTCCCGAGGTTTTCAGTGTGAGTTGGTGCGATTAGGCGTTTTAGCCTTTGAAATTTGGCCTAAGGTTGACTTTGGTCAACATTCTTGGAAAACGCGCTCGGATGAAAATTCCGTCAGCGTGGTTAGCTCCGGAATGTTGAGTTTGGTCTAGAACAACCTTTTGTTTGACTCCCGAGGCCTCCAGATTCATTCTGAGCCCCTCGGTGGATGTTGGTTAAAATGGCTCTTGGAAGTGGGACCCACTTTTTATCGAGATGACCTCTGATGGAAATTTCGACTGCACCGTTGAGTCTGGAATGTCGAATTTAGTAGGGTAGCATATCTGTTTTATTTTTGTCGGGTTCCGAACGAATTCCGAGCCCTCCGCCGGAGTTTTTTTTTAGTGCAGAAAATTGCAGAAAATTGCAGCAACTTTTCCAATCTTTTAAAGGGCATAACTCTCTCATTTCTAATCCAAATTTAGTGATCCAAAGGTCCATCTCGTGTGGTTTTTTGCAAGGAACGCGTGGGTGAGCTCGGAAACTGATTTGGGGTCCCCGTTTGAGGTAATTTTCGTAAAATGCCTGCTGCTGCGACTGGTT
Source organism: Solanum pinnatisectum (assembly GCA_035578085.1). Taxonomy (NCBI): domain Eukaryota; kingdom Viridiplantae; phylum Streptophyta; class Magnoliopsida; order Solanales; family Solanaceae; genus Solanum; species Solanum pinnatisectum. The sequence continues at coordinate 20,979,146 of CM069077.1, forward strand.
TTGTGAGTTTGATTTTGGAATTTTTGAGACTTGTTTTCTCAGTCATTTTAGGTCCGATTTCAGAAATTCTTGCGGCTAACTTGAGTGATTTTTTGAGGAGAACGTGTTGGTGTGGTTAGTTTTCGTATTCAAAGCTTCGTTGGAGGTAAAAATTTGTGTTTTAGCTGCTGTCTTCGCCATTTTCGGGCTGAAATTTTGAGGAATTTTAGAAGCTGATTTCTTGGTCATTTTAGGTCCAAAATTGGTGATTCAAGGGCCTAGATTGTGGGGTTTTTCGTGAGGATCGTCGTGGTGTGATTGTTTTTAGCATTTGGACCCTCGTTTCTGGTATTTTCTGGTAAATAGCTGCTGCTATTGTTGTTCCTTTTTAGTGTGTTTTGGGTGTTTCGTTGTATGTTTGTGTTGGACTGTTCCGAGCCCCGAATTGTGTTTCATTGCGGAACACAAGTTCGGGGAGGTGTTTAAGAACCTATTTTTGGGGTTAATTCCGGGATTTCCAGCGCGGGCCCCACTTTCCCCGTTTGACCCCGAAATTGGCCTGTCTCCGTTTCTTGCGATTTTAGTGTCTAAACGACCGTAATAACGTTGTGACTCTACTTTTGATAGTGTGTCAGCGTTTGAAGGTCGAAGGGAAAACTCCGGAGAAGTGACTTTTGAGCGCGCGTGGTCGGCCTACAGGTAGGCTACGGTTTTCTTCTCTTAGATTGAGCTTGAGAGTGTAAATGCATGTTGATTAGTTGGATTTGGGTTGGTAGTTAGTGAATAATGCATAGATGTTTAGAAATCATGTTTTGGCCTCTTTCGGGATTTATCGGGTAACTGTGAGCATGCTTAGTGATACTAATTAACCCTCCTTGCTATGTAGAGGGCTTGTATACTTGATTACTATTTATCTAAAGCATGTTGGGCCTTAGTTTAGGTTTGACTTCGGCTTGCCTTAGAAATTTATGATTAGGAATCGATAGGCATTAGTTTTTCCCCGACGTCACTTGGCCGGCTTAGATCCCGGTAGACTGGTGTAGCAGACTAGAGTCTGATAGTGTGGACCTTAGCTAGGCGATACATTACTCTGACGATAGTTATCTTTATTTCTCTCCGATATTGCGGCTTCACGAGGTATGTCAGCGACACTGGTTCTAATTCGCGATTTGAAGTTGGTTTTCATTCGGTTCCAAGGACTTACATTGATTAGCTAAGTGTAGACGGTGTTCCACGTACATTTTGAGCATGGATTGATTAGGACTTTTTCAGCCTCTATCGCCTTGATACTTATATAGAGCATCCGGTTCGAGGTCCGGCCTCTATTGTTCAGATACTTATATAGAGCATCCGGTTCGAGGTCCGACCTCTATTGTTCAGATACTTATATAGAGCATCCGGTTCGAGGCCCGGCCTCTATTGCCTAGATACTTATACAGAGCATCCGGTTCGAGGTCCGCCTCATCTTGTCGATCTATTATTTGGGGTTGAGGTTCTGGTTCGAGGTTCTTTGTGCTTGGATTCTCATAGGCATTTTCTATTTAGCTATAGTTTTCTGTGTACTCGTCGGGCTTATGGGGGTCCGTTCGGGTTTTCAATTTAACTTGCGCACGAGTGTACCTTCTGGGCTTATGGGGGTCCAACTAGGTGTATTTAGCTTATAGATTACTGTAGTTAGTTCTTTCTACATTTGTGTGCATTCCATTGTTACTTAGTTTTCCGTTCTTGACCTCTGTTTGTGTTATTCCTTCTTTTCATATTGCTTTTACCTTTCAAGTTCAGTCGGCCTATGATGCCTACTGGGTACCTGTTGTTTTGGTACTCATGCTACGCTCTGCATCTATTTCGTGATGCAGGTCCGAGCACCAGTGGCCAGCGTTGATCCAGCTTGGAGTAGTCTGATCCGGAGACGGGGGTGAGCACATGGCGTTTTGTACTATTTCAGTCTCCATCTGTATATATAGACTTGTCTTTTGCCTTTCGAGACAGTCGAGTGTCTATGGTCCACTTTTAGGACTTGTACTCTTTTTGTTAGTAGCTCTGTACTAGTGACTTCTAGGTTTTGGGAGGGATCTTTATTTGTATATATGTTTTGGGTTTGCTTCCGCTCTGTTATCCTTGTTTAGATTATTGTTTTCGCTAGTTTCTGCCCTTACGCTCATTGCTTAATGTTCTGGGTTACGGGTTGGCTTACCTACTGGTAGGGTATAGTAGGTGTCGTCATGACTCGAGAAATCGGGTCGTGACATCTCACCTGATGTTGGGGCCCCCAAAATAAAAAATTGCCACGCACAGATGCTAAGCACTGGGCGTGAGGGGGGATATTAAAGAATGACAAAAGTTCCATATTGGTGATTAATGAGATGAGTGGACTCTTTATAAGGCTTGAGCAATTCTCCTCCCTTTGAGCTAGCTTTTGGGGTGTGAGTTAGGCCCATGACCTACTTTCACAGATGTAGTAGTGTGATTTGCACATGGGTGGTTTCGTTAGTTTTCTAATGGTGTTAAACAAAAAGATGAAGTTGCCAAGTATTAAATACTTAAAAGGATTTATTTTGTCAATTATGATAGTTTAAGGATGTACCTAAAGTTTTGAGTAAAGTTGGAGGGTGTTTTTGCCAAAAGCTCCAAAATATTCGTTCGTTCTCTCCAAAGCAAGTAACAAATAAGTCTTTCACTCATTCACTAGGGTACTGATTACTGAATCTCTTTGTTCTCTCCGCCATCATCTTCTACAACATCCATTTCGGGTACTTCATCTTCTACAACATCCATTTCGGGTACTTCATCTTCACTTTTTGGTCCCCAACAGTTAATGATCTACTTATTTAATGTAACTGTTTGAGTTGCTCGGTTACTTTTCTCTATTTGGATTTGCGTTAACTTCAATAATTCCTAGAAACAACTTTTTTTTTCTTTTTTAATATGCATTTGCATCGCCGTGTTCCTCATGATCAACAATTTTGTAAGATCGCAAGTTTCTACTTTGGACATGTCGATTGATTGAATGCTATTTTTAGATGTGTTTTTTCCTTTTTCTGAGTGTTTGGTTTCTGCTTTGGATGAAGGGCTTTGTGTGATGAAAATTGAGACGGATCTATGGTTGCGTGGTATATATCTTACTTGTAATTGTTATTGTTTATGAATTTTCATTCTACTAGTCATTAGAGTTGCATTCATGAAATTAAATCTAGACATGCTCCCTTCGAAAAAATGTTGTGAATTTAATAGGGGTTTTGTAGCTGTCGTTTGTGCCGTAACCAGCGGCGGCTCAAGCAGATGAGTGACCTAAAGATTGAGGTCTAAATTTTAAAAAAAATCATTACATATATAGTATATTTTATTTGAAGTCTATTTTTCTAGCTTTTTGAGATGTAGAGTTGTTAATAATTTTTTATAATTGATTTTTTCTAATAATTCTTTATCAATTGATTGTATAACCAAGTCATTCAATCTTTCTTGGGACATTATTGACCTTTGGTAAGATTTTATCAATTTTAATTTTGAATAAACTCTTTTCGCTAAGGTAATCGTTACAAGGGCCATTCTAAAAGAAAGCATTGTTCTATATGTAATATCAGTATTTAAGATTGATTCTTCCCATATGTCTACCCTTGGTGGGCAGAGTTACCTGGTACTTGTTGCTGGTGGGAAGTGGCAGGTATCCCCTGGAATTAGTTGAAGTGCGCAAAAACTGGCTCAGACACTATGATCATCGAAATAAATAAACATAAGCATTTAAGAAAGAATCAAGTCTTTCACCCTTCGAGGTGGCCCAGTGGATCAAATCTTTCACCCTTCGGGGTGGCCCAGTGGTTTGGGCTTGGGACTTTCATGTTGGAGGTCTCAAGTTTGAAATCCCTTGCTAGCGAAAGCATGGGGTTTTCTTTTTGGGTCGAGCTCGTCGCACCAAGGCTTGCCTAGTGTTGGTTACCTCTCCTGTGTGGTTTGCGAGCTATTGCAGCGGGGTTTTACCTTGTTCGCACCCAAAGGGTAGCGGCCGTGGGTTTCTCTTGTCATTAAAATAAAAAGAATCAAATCTTTCTATTTGATTCATTATATCGATTTGAGTATTATCTTGTACTTGTACTATTTTTCTTAACACTTTAATTCAGAAAATGAGTGTAGACATCAATAGCAAAATGACCATTATGTTTTAAGGAACATTAAAGGTTAAATCATTGTTCTTTCAAATTCTCGTCATCTAATGATCTCAATTTTTACTACTAAATAGAAAACCGAAAATATTATCTTATGCTTCAAATTGTTCAAATCTATTTTGAAATAAAAAAATGGTTTGGTCAAGAGTAAGCAAATCTAAAATTCTTGAACCCCCACCCACCCACAAAAAAATATAGGGACTAAAGAACAAGCCTTAGTAGCTTTATCTTGGAGTCGGCCATGTCTTTACTCATTAGTCTTGTTCATCTCCCATAACTGCTCGTTTGTTATTTTGGTCGACTTGTTAGTCACTGATGGATGATGCACTTGTGTCAATATGTTTTTTTTTTTTTATGACAAGGGAAACCCGCAACCGCTACCCTTTGGATGCGCACAAGGTAAAACCCCCGCTCCTATGCAATAGCTCGCAAACCACATAGGAGAGGTAACCCGCACTAGGCAAGCCTGGTGCGACGAGCTCGACCCAGAAGGCAAATCCCTTGCTTTCGCTGGCAAGGGGTTTCGAACTTGAGACCCTCCAACATGGAAGTCCCAAGCTCAAACCACTGGGCCACCCCGAAGGGTACACTTGTGTCAATATGTGTTATTTAGGGCTTAATATATATGTATACTATGGGTGTGTTCGTTATGGAGGAAAATAAAAAATGTTTTCCAATTGTCCCATATATTCATTTTGTCAAAATTTTTGGAAAACATTTTCTTTAGGAACACAAGTTCCTTAAAAATAAGGAGAATAACTTCCCTAGTGGAAGTAGGTAAAACATGTCCCAAAAGTGGCATTCCACATTAATTGTCCTCCTCACCTTCACTCCCACCCCCGTAGCTTGCATCCCCACAACCCTACCCCACTCCCACCTCCATCGTATTTGTCTAGATTATATACAAATATTTTTTGCTTATGTACTGAACACAAAAACATAAGAAAGAAACTCACTTATTTTCCTGGAAACATTCTGCTTTATATTGAAGACACCCTATATTTTGATTAGTGAGGCTTAATAAGGCTATATTAGGACTTAACCTTTTCTTTTGCAAGTACGTGGCTTTTGCCAACTACTAGAAACTACCAAATGAAAACCCTCAATATGTAGGTTGTACAAAGATTAATTTTGTATACCCTGTTTGTGATATCCTAGCATCTAGCATCATAGTCATACGACTGACAAAGTTATCCTGGGGATGTTTCATGTTTGATTTCCCAACCCATAGCAATGTTGCCTATATGTTCAGATTCTGACCATCTTCATCTTTCTTTTTCCTTTGCTCCATGGAGTAACATGTATTCTTGTACTTTCTGTTTGAACTATACTGATATTTGCACCTGATGTCTTTTTCTTGCACAAATAATGACAACATGGATGTTTCTTAGTGACAACCTTCTTGTTGAATTTCTACAGAATGGCCATGCAAACTGTAGCTCCACCTTCTGCTCAAGTCGTTGGAAATGCTTTTGTTGAGCAGTATTATCAAATTCAGCATCACTCCCCGGAGTCAGTGTACCGATTCTACCAGGATTCGAGTGTCTTAAGTCGCCCAGATGCTGATGGCGTGATGACATCGGTGACAACAATGAAAGTGAGTACAAGTAGAATTGATTTGTTTACTTTTATGATACGTAATGTGCTGGAGGTGTTGTGCAAGCAGAAATATCAACCAAGTCTAATGATCTATCTGTCGTTGATCCCAAAGCCAAAAACTCTAGAAGTTATTGACGACCAAGTTTTTCATGTACTAACTCATGCTTATCTCTTGTACCAATCTATCTTCTTGTATATTTTGTTGTTTTTTTGGTCTGCTGAGGAAAATACAAATGGCATTAGGAGGAATAGACACTCCTGCCTCTTTCACCCGACGATGTGATAAAACCATTTCAGGTTCCACCATCAATTCCAATTCACCCAAAAGTGGTAAGGGTGGAGGGGAAGCAATATCAGAACAACCACAAGCAGGACAAAGCAGCGAAACATGAAAAATAGGATGTACCTTAGATGTTTGAGGCAGCTGCAATTCATTAGAAACAAGACCAACTTTGCGAACAATTTTGTATGGTCCAAAATATCGAGGTGAAAGCTTCTCATTAAGACGTTTGGCTGAACTCTTCTGCCGATAAGGTCGCAAATGAAGGAAAACAGCATCACCCACATTAAAAGATAAGTTGCGCCACTTGGAATCAGCTTGAGTTTTCATTCTAGATTGAGCCTTCATGGAATGGAATGTAGTATCTCTAACATTTGATCTCATTCCACGAGCTGCTGTTCAAGTTCAGCAATTTTAGTTTCTTCATGAACAAAGGGATGCAAGAGTGGTGGTTCCCTCCCATACACAATCTGGAAAGGAGTCATATTGGCTGAAGAGTGGTATCCACTGTTGAAAGAGTATTCAGCCCAAGATAGATATTGAAGCCATGATTTTGGCTTGTCATGAGCAAAACAGCGTAAGTAAGTTTCAAGGCATCGATTGACCCCACCTCCATTTGACCGTCAAATTGGGGGTGATATGAAGTACGCATACAAAGACGAGTGCGACTAAGGCGAGAAAGTTCCTGCAAAAATGCACTTGTGAAGACAACATCACGATCTGATAGAATAGAGCGAGGTAAACCATGCAACTTGACAATTTCCTTACAGAAAACCCCAGCCTCTGTTTTAGCAGTAAAGGGATGAGATAAAGCAAGAAAATGGCTGTGTTTGCCTAAACCTGTCAACCACCACAAAAATAGTATCAAAGCCATTAGAAGGAGGAAGTCCAACAATGAAATCAAGGGAGATATCCTCCCAAACTCTGTTAGGAACGGGTACAGGCCGTAAGAGACCAGCTGGAGCTAACATTTCATATTTATATTGCTGGCATATCAAACAATTCTGGACAAACAACTGAACATCATGCTTCAAACAAGGCCAGAAAAAATTTGCAGATACCCTTTTGAGAGTTTTCAAGTATCCTCCGTTCCCTCCTGTTGGAGAATCATATGACTCTGCTAAAATCTTGGCTTTGCTCAGGATAATCAGGAATAACCAGCCAAGATTTGTAGTAAAGATGGTTAGCAGACAACGAGAAATCAGATGAATTAGTGGATCAGAAGAAGTTGATCTCGAATCTGCTTAGTATATGGATCAGCTTCAATTGCTTCTGTCAAATCACTAAAATCTAATGGAATAGGCATCACCAAAGTAAAAAAATGAGCATGTTGAGGGCGACGAGATTAAGGCATCAGTTCCTTTGTTTTCGCTTCCTGTCTTATAGACAAAAGTGAAATCAAAAGGCAATAATTTAAACAACAAATGTTGTTGTTCAGCAGTAGTCACCCACTGCTGCAAGAGATACTTTAGCAACAATGGCCAGTAGTGACAATAAAATGCCGACCCAAAAGATAATGCTTCCATTTTTGCAATGCAAGGACCAAAGCCAGCAATCCACGATCATAAGTAGATTTAATGCGAGTAGAAAAGGAAAATCCCTTACTGAAATAGGCTATTGGATGACACTGTTGCAGTAAAATAGCCCCAACCCCAAGCATCACACTCAACTGTAAACTGTTGAGTAAAGTCGGGAAGACGAAGCATCGGTACTGATGTCAAGATCCTCTTAAAATTTTGGAAAACCTCTTCCACTTTTGCATGCCAGGAAAAAGCATCTTTCTTGGTCAATTCTGTTAAAGGACGAGCGATGATCCAATAGTTCTTAACAAAGCGCCTATAATAACTCGTGAGACCTAAGAAACCGTGAAGTTCCTTAACATTCTTTGGAACAGTCCATTCCAACACCGCAAATATTTTTTTCGAATCCACGGCGACTCCATCTTGAGAAATCACATGACCCAAAAAACCAATTTGGTGTTGACCAAATAAACATTTGTTTGGATTAGCAAAAAAGGAATGGACAGAAAGAAGATGAAGGACTGTTTGAAGGTGTTGTTGGTGTGTTTGAGGGTCAGGACTATAGATTAGAATATCGTCAAAGGACACTAGGACAAATTTTCTAAGGTATGGCCTGAAAAGATCATTCATGGCGCCTTGAAATGTGGATGGTGCTTTGGTGAGTCCAAAAGGCATTACAAGAAACTCATTATGGCCTGAATGAGTGCTAAAGGCAGTTTTATAGACATCATCAAGTTGGACACGAATTTGATGGTATCCCGAAAGAAGTTCAATTTTAGATAAATTTGTGGCTCCATGTAACTCATCTAACAACTCATCAATATTGGGAATGGGATATTTGTCTGGGACAGTAATTTTGTTTAGGCTACGGTAATCCACGCAAAGCCGCCAAGAGTTATCATTCTTTTTCACTAGCAGAACTGGGCTAGCAAAGGGACTTGAACTAGGACGAATGAAACCAAATTTTAATAAAGCTGCAACTTGTCTCAATTTTAGTTTTTTGACCATGTGGGTAATGATAAGGTCTGATGTTTGGAGGTTTAGAATTTGGTAGTAGAGGAATGACATGAGAATGTGCTCTAAATGGTGGAAGAGATGTTGGTTCAGAAAACACGAACTGAAATTCATCTAAAAGTGTTTGGATTAGATTACCTGGAGCTTCTGATAGCATGTTAAAATATTGGAGAGAAGCTGTGGCTGAATCTGTTGATCTCAAGCCTTGCAATTTGTAATGTTTCCCTTGCCAATTGAAAATTATGAACATATCCTTCTAGTTAGCTTGAATTGTCTCGAGAGAAGCCAACCATTTGATACCAAAAACCAAATCAGCCCCTCCAATTGCAAAAGGGTAGTAATCCTGAGTGATGGTAAAGCCCGACAATTGAATTTGAAGATTCAGGCAAACTTTTTTGCAGCATATGATGTGCCCATTCCCTATTTTCACACCGAATGTTGGAACTATTTGTACTGGTAAACTATGCTCCTTCACAATGGATTCAGCCACAAAATTGTGTGTGGAATCACTATCCACAAGTATTAAAACCTTTCTATGGTTGATCTCACCCTGAAGCTTAATCGTAGCACCAACTGACTGTCCCAAAATGGCATGGAAAGAAATTTCAGCAACGTCTGTTTCTTGAGGGTTAGCACCAACTACTGGATTGACCTCGTCAACCTCTTCCAATTGATCTTCTCTGGTAATGTCCTTGAGAGATAGTTTTGCAGATTTGCATCTATGACCGGTGCAAATTTCATGGCAACGATAACAAAGTCCTTGTGCCATAAGATTTCTCCTCTCAGTTCCTATGTTCGCGTTTGAAGAGGTTGGGAAATGGCTAGGTTGGAAGAAACATTGCTGCGTTGATTGTGATGTGTAGAGGAAGAATTGTTCTGGGTGTGTCTAATAGAATTCAATGGTTTTTGTACAGTGGGTCTGTTGATTGGGGTCCGATTAAGCACTCTATTGCTGCGAGTTGGGCCTAATTTATTTTCAAATTCAAGTGCCATACTCATAGCCCTGTAAACTATTCTAGGTTTGTAAATCCTAACATCAGATTTAAGTTCCTCTTTCAACCCATTTAGGAACACCCCTAAGAGACAGTGATCTGGCCAGTTTGTGACCCAAGACGAACGTTTTGCAAATTCTTGACAATACTCCTGTATAAAACCTGTTTGTTGAATGTTACAAAGGTGCTCGTCGGGATTTTGAAACTCTGCAGGACCATAATTTTCTTGCAATGCTTTAACAAGTTCTTCCCATAAAGTAAAGTTAACTCACGATTTATCCAAGAAAAGAGATCCAGAGCATCCCCTTCCAAATACATCGCTGCGATGTCAACTTAATGTTCCTCTTGAGTTTGATAATAGCAGAAGTATTTTTCTGCTTTCAAAATCTATCCTCATTTGTTTATGGCCTCCGGGAAGGATTTTTTGGCCAAGCTGGACTATCAATGTCTTCCTTTTCTTACCGATTTTCCTCTATTATGGTTTCGGTGACTGAATTCTTGTTGAGGGCAACTAGTCTAGGCTTTCAATGTTGCAACATCTGCTGCCGGTGAGATTGTTGTATCTAGTTTTGATGCTTTGGCAAATAATTGTTGGGCAAGAGATTCAACATTGGGAACGCCTTCTTGTGAATTAGACAATCTGGTATTGACCATGTTAGATTGATCTGCTCTGATACCAAAACTGATGGTAACCAGAAGTAGAGAACCAAAGAAATAGAACAAAGCAAGTAAATTTAGTGGCAATAGTTTGTGCAAGAATCTTAAAAACAATTATACCAATAAAGTTGTCCATATGGAGAGGACAAGACTCTAGAATATAGTAGTTTTAATTCTTAATTACATACCCCAAATAACTAATCCTAATTACATATATATAGAGAACATAATAGGATAAGACTGACACCATAAACTACAAACTAGGAATAATAACTGCTAGACCAACTGCTGGAGCAAATCCAGGGAACAGTTGCTAGACAATTGCTGTAGCAGTTATGTTTGTCCAGAACTCTTCTTTTGTCGATATTTTCTTCTGATTTCTGAAGTACGTCTTGAGAGGTGGGTCAGTATCAAAATCCTACGTCTTGTGTGAGATATGATTTTAGAAAAAAAAAAGATTTTAAGAACTGGCACTGTGCAGTGAATAGTAAGTAGTGCTGAAAATGTATTTGCTGGATTTGTTTGGTATTCATTTCGTTTCTTTCTCAAAAAAATTTCCGTATACTTGCTCATGACAAAGAACCCTTTTGAATGTTTCTTCCACTTGCCCTAAATCATCTCCATTAATAGCAGCAATACAGATATTTGAAAGCTTGGACCTCTTTGGCCTCTGAAATTCAGCTGTGGTTACTGAAACTGATATGTAGAGCTTTCAGATTTTGATGCTTAACTGCATACTCTGTAGTCTTCTATTCTTTTCTCTCGACTTGAGGAGGATACTTTGGTCATACCAGCAAAAAATTTACTAATTTTGTGGTGCTGATTGAAAAGTCTGAAAGCTTGTGGTTATTCCCAATTTTTTTAATTTGGGAAATTCTGAGTGATTGTTAATTTGTTGTTGAAAGATATCTTTCTTCTGTATGTAAAACATAGATAGCACCAATTGTTTACTTATCCAAATAAAAGAATACCAATTATTTTCCTATAGCATCTTTTACTTCCTGTTTGAGAAAATTGAAATGGGTACATGACGTTGTAGGTATACTTGTTGGAAATGGGCACTTAGTTGATGTTGTAGAGGAGATGTGCTTACTAACACCAAAAAATTACTTTCAATTTGACAAAGTCATGTAACGTTTGGTTCATGAATTTGAAAGCGAGGTTAAAAGCTTGATGTAACAACTTGGTGGGGTCTTAGAAAGCAGTGTGTGGAGTTGGTCTCAAAATTAATTTAGGTTGCGCTTTCAGAAAACATTTTTGTGGTTGGTAGTATTGGAAAAGTTGGTTTTGAGAACTGGCCGTCAATGCTTTTGGTATAATAGCAAAGGTAGTACAACATGGACATGAGGTGCACGCACATCATGAGCTCAAATTCTGTTGTGAACCGGGTTTGGTATTTAAGTAAAGAAGGGTGGAATGTGACCTATTATCCATTGAGTTTCGGAGACAGAAACAACAGATTTTCGGTCATAAAAAACGGGTTTCGAAGTTATGACTTCAATTCATGCTGTCCACTCTGTTATGACAGAATATGACCGAGAGGAACTGTTGCTATCCCGAAGTTAGAAGTCCTTGTCAGAGATTAAGAAATGTGTAAAACCTGTCTGTCTTACAACATATAGAAGTTCCAAGGTCCTTGGTATCTTCTTTTCATAAGTAGATCATTGGGTGTTAAGAGCCGGCAACAATTTTTTTTTGAGACTTAGAGAATTCCCTTGGTCTAGAAAATGCCTTCCTCGTATCTATTGCCTTAAATCAACTCATTGTGTACTTAAAGTGTTGCTAAATTTACATGATTTGTAGCATGCCAAAAGTGTATTTCTTGTATTATTCTTTGTTGCACCTTTTTAAAAATCTTGTTTAGAGATATTAATTGAAGAATCATTAGCAAGACTTGTAAAATAAGGTGATAAATTGAATATTATCTTGCAATATGTAAAAACTTATCGCTTTTCTTGATGATTGAGAAGAATATCAACAGTTTGATATGTTCGTTGGACTACAAGAACTACAAGGCCGAAATAAAGACTGCAGATGCACAGGATTCCTTTAAGGATGGGGTGATTGTTTTGGTGACTGGATGCTTAACTGGAAGGGATAAGTTAAAAAGGAAATTCGCGCAGACATTTTTCCTTGCGCCACAGGACAAGGGTTATTTTGTTTTGAATGATGTTTTTAGGTATGTTGAAGAAAATGAGATTGATACCGTCTCAGAAGTGATTAATGGAACTGAGGATGTGCAGTCAGAGGTTCTGACCCCTGACCCAGGTTGGATCTCTTTTCTAATTCAATAAGTGTACTTGTTCTTGTATTCTCTTAAAATATTTTACTATTTTCATTTTGAATACAGAACCTACTGATGTGGTTGATCCTCCAAATCTCGACCAAGCTGGCACACATGCAGAAGAAGTTCAACATGTTGAGGAAAAGGCCAATGACTCTTTGGAATATGGGAGACAAGTTGCTGATGAAAGAGAGATTGTTGTGGAAACTGAATCCCATTTCAACGAGGAGCAGAACCCTACAAATACAGAATCAGCTAATTCTGTTACCCAAGAGGATGCTCCAAAGAAGTCATATGCATCAATTGTCAGTTCACAAACAAAGAAAGGGCCAACCAAAATCTATGTACCCACCAATACTTCCAGAATGGCTCCTCCGAAGGCTGTAAAGCAGCCGGTTGCTACAGTAGCACAAACTGCAGCTCCTGAAGCATCAAATCCTACTAGCCCTAGTGGAATTGATGTACCTGAAGCTAATGATGCTGAAGATGAAGGTATAATTTCTTGAAACTTGTCTAAAATAAACTCATTACTTCCATCTTGTGATGGACACATCTATGTGTGAGAAAAAATGGAATAGGGATGTTCGTATTTTAATTTTTAGCAAATAAAGGAGCACAATAAGTAGATGTGTTTTGAGTTTGATCTAGATGTTGGATTATTCGATCTGCTTGCATTGTCATGTTTATTCTGCTTCTGACTTTCTCATTGCTTACAGTCCCATTATTGTCATCTAATTTACTTAAATTTTAATTCTTGCAGCTGAGGGATACTCTATTTATGTCCGCAATTTGCCTCTAGATGTTACTGTAGCCCAACTTGAAGCTGAATTTAAGAGATATGGGCCTATTAAGCAAGGAGGTGTACAAGTTAGAAGTAATAGGGTTAGTGCAGCACACCTTATATTCATCTTGGTTCACTGACCTATAGATCGTTAATATGTGTCCACTTATCCCCTTTTCTGCAGCAACAAGGATTCTGCTTTGGCTTTGTTGAATTTGAAGATGTGAGCTCCATGAACAGTGCCATACAGGTATGTGCTCCCTGAAATATCATTGCACAGGCTATCTTTTTATAGAATTTAGAATGTGTTTACTTCCTAGACTTGTTAGTACATGATATGAAGATGCATTACTGTGACTATTTTTTTTTTTTTTTTTCTAGGCTTCACCCATTATCATGGGGGCTCGTCAAGCTGTTGTCGAGATGAAGAGAACTACAACTAGAGGTAAGTTTAAGAGTGTATTATCTTTAAAAGTTTTGGATGTTGAGTTCACATTAAAAAAGTCAGACATCAAATTCTGCAATCTATTCATACCATCAAACTGTAAGAGTTAATTGGACCATGACTTTTTCATTAAAATTATAAGCCTGTTTTTTCAATTTGATGTTACAGTTGGTAGCGTTAGAGGCCGTTTCTCTCCTAGAAGAGGAATATTCCGAAATGACAATTTCAGGGTCCGCGGAAACTTTGGTGGAGGTCGGAGCTATGGGAGAAGTGAATTCGGAGGACGTGATTTTTCAGGGCGTGGTAGGGTTCAAGGTGGACGTGGTGGTGAAGGCTATCAAGTAAGAGGGAGAGGGGGATGGAGAGGTGGCCCTAGTCAGAGTTCTGCTACAGCATAGTTTATGTGGCTGGATAATTTTTTTGGTGGCAAATTTTGATCTAGTTTATTTGTTTGCCAGTGTGCAAGCAGCGGAACAGTTTAGCTGTGTAGTGAACTAGTGATATCAACTTAATCAAAGTTGACATTGACGTTACCTTGTGTTCTCGTCCCCCCCTCCCTGTTTACCTAAGCGTTGCCCCCCCCCCCCCTCTGTTTACCCAAGTGTTGGGGATCATTTTTTTGTGTAGGTGGCCCGTGACTTGTTTTTCACAGTTAACTCGCAGCGCTTAATGTTAGTATTTCCGAATTATGTACAGGAAAAATGGTTTGATGGAATGTCTAAATTTTATTTCTCAATTTGGATGCCCGTCCAAACTACAGCTGTTCAGCTGTTTGTATTGTCCCATTGGTCACTTTTGTGGGATTATTTATCCTGGGATGATAATCACAAAATTTAGATGAAAGTTGTTGTGGACAGAAATTTGCTATTGACAAAAAATTAAACAGGAATGACACAGAGGACATGACCCTAGATAGGATGATAGGGAGGTCGAGGATTAGGGTATAAAGTTAGTAGATGATCGAGCATTGTCTAGTTCCCTTATTAGTATTGTTATTATTACTTCTCTACTATCTTAACCATGTACATTCACTCTATAAGGTGATCAAGGGTTCATCATGCATCTTCTTGTAGAGATTAATGATGCAACATATCATGTACTAACAAGTGTAGGAAATAAACACATTCTAAATTCTAGAAAAAAGATGCAATGATATTTTAGGGAGCACATACCTGTATGGCACTGTTCATGGAGGTCACATCTTCAAATTCAACAAAGCCAAATCAGAATCCTTGTTGCTGCAGCAAAGAGAATAAGTGGACACATGATAACAATCTGCAAGTGTTAGTGAACCAAGCTGAATATAATGTATGCTGACCGAACCCTATTACTTCTAACTTGTACACCTCCTTTCTTAATAGGCCTGCATCTCTTAAATTCAGCTTCGAGTTAGGATACAGTAACATCTAGAGGCAAATTGCGGACATAAATGGAGTATCCCTCAGCTCCAAGAATTAAAATCGAAGTAAATCAGATGACAATGTACTCTTATAGAGACACTGTAAACAATGAGAGAGTCAGAAAGCAGAATAAGCATAACAATGCTAGTAGATCAAATAACCCAACATCTAGATCAAACTCAAAACACATCTACTTATCGTGCTCCTTCATTTGCTCAAAAATTAAATACGAACATCCCTATTCCATTTTTTGTCACATATAGATGTGTCCGTCACAAAATGGAAGTAATGAGTATATTTCAGGCAAGTTTCAAAGAAATTATACATTCATCTTCAGTATCATTAGTTTCAGGTACATCAATTCCACTAGCGGCAATAGCATTTGATGCTTCAAGAGCTGCTGTTTGTGCTACTGCAGCAACGGCTGTTTTACAGCCTTCGGAGGAGCCATTCTGGAAGTATTAGTGGGTACCTAGATTTTGGATGGCCCTTTCTTTTTTGTGAAGTGACAATTGATGCTATGACTTCTTTGGAGCATCCTCTTGGGCAATAGAATTAGCGGATTCTGTATTTGCAGGGTTCTGATCCTCGTTGAAACGAGATTCAGTTTCCACAACAATCTATCTTTCATCACCAACTCGTCTCCCATTTTCCAAAGAGATTGGCTTTTCCCTCAACATGTTGAACTTCTTCTACATATGAGCCAACTTGGTTGAGGTTTGGGGGATCAACGACATGAGTAGGTTTTTGGATTCAAAATGAAAATAGTAAAAGATTTTAAGAGAAAACAAGAACAACTACAATTATTGATTTAGAAAAGAGATCCAACTTGGATCAGGGGTCAGAACCTCTAACTACACATCCTCAGTTCGATTAATCATTTCTGAGACGATATCAATCTCATTTTCTTCTACATACCTAAAAACATCATTCAAAACAAAATAACCATTGAATTGTGGAGCAAGGAAAAATGTCGAGGCGAATTTCCATTTTAACTTATCTCTCCCGGTTAAACTTCCCTTCACCAAAACAATCACTCCATCCTTAAAGGAATCCTATGCATCTACCGTCTTTTTTTCGACCTTGTAGTTCTTGTAATCCAATGGACGTATCAAAGTATTGATATTCCGCTCAAACATCAAGAAAAGCAATAAGGGATTAAATATGCATAATTTACCTAAATCTCATAGTATTAAGAGCTAATTACATTATTTTTCTATTTTTTTTAAATTACAAAAATCTCTTAAATTTTATGGATTTCGAATACATTACTGGACTTCCTGGTACATCAATGGACTTTCAGATACATAGGTGAGAGATGTATTTGTGAGGGGAGGGATGTATTAGAGAGGGGATATGACATCCGGATACATCACTGGACTTCCAAACACATTAGCAGACATCTGGATACATAGGTGAGGATGTATCAAGGGAGTGATGTATTTGAGAGGGATATGATGTATCAACAAGAGGAGAGTGATGTATTCGAGAAGAGATTTTTGAATTTTTTTTTAAATGGTAGAGAATTTTAGAGATTATGATAAAACAAGATGTGTTTTTAGGTTATTTTTCCTTTTAGATTGCAAGATAGTATTCAATTTATCACCTTATTATGCAATTCTTGCTAATGCTTCTTCAATTAATATCTCTAAACAAGATTTAAAAGAAGGTGCAACAGTTCTAACTCCGGGATAACAACAGTTCCTCTCGGCCATATTCTATCATATTATAGAGTGGACAACATGAATTGAAGTCAAAACTTGGAAACCTGTTTTTTATGACCGATAAATCTGTTGTTTTTATCTCCCAAGCTCAATGGATAATGGGTCACGTTTCATCCTTCTTTACTTAAATACTAAACCCGGTTCACAATAGAGTTTGAGCTCATGACATGCGTGCACCTCATGTCCATGTTGTACTACCTTTGCTATTATACCGAAGGCATTGAGATCGTAGTTCTCAAAACCAACTTTCCAATACTACCATCCACAAATATGTTCTCTGAAAGCGCAACCTAAAAGTTGTTACATCAAGCTTTCAACCTCACTTTCAAGTTCAAATCGAAAGTAATTTTTGGTGTTAGTAAGAACTAATCCTCTACAACACTCAACTAAGTGCCCATTACCAACAAGTATACCTATTACCTACAGATGCTATAGCCTATAGGAACATAATTGGTATTATCTTCTTTTTTGTTTTGATAGGTAAACAAGATTAAACTTACAAAACAATTAGTGAAGTTTACAACTTCTATGAACCAATGATTCGTTTGTAAGTCCAGTGTCTTATTCTATCACATTATATATGTTCAATCTTTGTCGTTATTGCGGTTTTGCGCTAAGAGACCATGCGCTTGTCATGCTATACACGAGTGCTCTTGAAATCTGTCATAATTTTATAAGAGCGGCAACACTTCACACTCATATAGGTCCAATCATCAAGTGTATTCTAGGGAGTAATACACCACCTATAAAGGATCAATATTATCTGAATTAAGAGTTTAACTTAGCCTCACTTTGCCTTGTAGATTGTTGCACTATATTCACACATCATATGAGGGACATAATTTAATAGTGCTTACTTGATCAACTAATGACTTGTTTTTACCCACATGAGCCTAATTCATGAGATCTCCAATCACATAGGTTGGGTTACCATTATTGTTGATCTTCTCAAATGACAAAAGTCTCACTCCCCTCGATGTTTCTTTTAGACTGTGAATTGATTAGATTCATCTTGACTACACATAATAAATTTCATCTCACAACAGTTGTTTTATCACATTATGTCTTAAACACATGTATGTAATTTTTCCACCGAAAATCTTAATTTTATTCCAATTGGAATACACTCTAAGGGATCGTTTGGTACAAAAATTAATAACGCAGGGATTAGTAATGCAGGGATTAGTAGTGCAGAGATTAGTAATGCAGGGTTTATTTTTATCAAGTGTTTGGTTTATTTTTTCCCACCTCATCTTCTGTTTGGATTAAATCTCTATAAAAAGCTTCTTTCCAATTATACCCTTGAATTATTATGTAATTGGGTCAAGGTAGATAATTGCCGGACAATATATTTTTTTTATAACCTTCTAACTAGCTATGGAAGAACAATTTAGTTGTCTTGATTGTTATTTTTTTCACTTGAATATTTGAGGATAAATAATTGTCATCTTAATAAATTGATCACTCACAAAATGTCATTTACTAATTTAAATAAGATAAACCATCTACTTTTAAAATCGAAAAAAGGGTCAACAATGGTAAAATTGAATAAACCATCTACATTTACACATAAAATTGCAAGTTGTAGTTTTAATATGTATGTAAATTTTTTAAAATACAAATAATTAGAAAACCACGCAAATATATATATATATATATACACACACACACACGTTCAATTTAGATCACAAACGTCATATACAAATAAACAACTCACATTTCAAATTTGTATTGATTTGTATTGGATTTATTAGTAACAAACAACTCTCTCTAAATAATTTGTAAGCTAATTTATTTAAATAAATTTACTAGTAAAAATATAAATCATAAAATCAAGAAAATAAACAAAATAATTAAAATGATTTGAGGGATATTTTTGTCTTTACATAGACTTATACCATGGTATTCTATCCTATGTATTACTAATACCTCCAAATGGAAGGTATTAGTAATACATCCTATAATACCATGTAGGATGTATAACTAATCCTTGGATTAATTATACATAGGCTCAAATTCCTACCAAACATAGTACTAAATAATACCTTACATAATACATGGATTATTTCTTCTAATGCGGCCTACCAAATGTCCCCTAAGAGTTGTCTCCTTTCTTTATTTCTTTGGAAATTTTTTGTGTAGTTGGTTTCTTGTTGGTGGTCCATGTCCCCTTCTAACTTTTACCTTTTTGGATGAATAGACATGATCAGGGTCAAGCTTAACCCCCCACAGTAAGGGCTCACAACCCTGGTGATGACTTAAATTAAAATAAAAAAAAACTAAGAGTTGTCTTAACCAGTTAGTCTCATCACCAATCAACTCCACAACGACCAACTCTAATTAGTTTCTTTTTATATTGTGGCACCATCGCCAATAATAACTCTAATTACTAGAGAATTTTGAAATTCACATTGCATCATTGTACCTTCTAGTACAACAAAATATTAAATTTATCTGGTACTATACTTGTGTACCTCTCATGCATCACCAAGGATTTTTTTCAAAACAATGTATCAAGAAGCAATATCATTTTTGACAAAAACATGAGAAATATAATAAGTTTTAAAAACTCATTAATATTTTTTCCCACTCTAACTTTACACGCAATCACATCACAATTGATTATCACAAATATGTATATGCAACATTTATTAACATATGGTTAAAAAACTTAGACTAATTTTTCTTTTCTTATGATTATGTAGCACAACCTTACACAACATCCCTACACTTTCAAATATTTCATAATAGAAGGATAGCCTTCTCATAAAGTTTTCAATTTTGTATCTAACATACAAATTTTTAAATTAAAATATCAAAAACTTCTTCTCTTTATTTCTCAAAAAGAATCTTTTGTATACGTAGAGAAAATATTCACAAATGTGACACAATAATATTTTTCACATCTAGTCATTATTTATACAAGTCTCAAGAAATTCGAAAGAAATAAGTTTAAAATTTAAATGCTCAAATCTATTGCCTTAAATCAACTCATTGTGTACTTGAAGTGTTGCTAACTTTACATGATTAGTAGCATGCCAAAAGTGTGTTTCTTGTATTGTTCTTTGTTGCACCTTTTTAAAAATCTAGTTTAGAGATATTAATTGAAGAATCATTAGCAAGAATTGTATAATAAGGTGAGAAATTGAATATTATCTTGCAATATGTAAAAAATTATCGCTTTTCTTGATGATTGAGCAGAATATCAACACTTTGATATGTTCATTGGACTACAAGAATTACAAGGCCGAAATAAAGACTGCAGATGCACATGATTCCTTTAAGGATGGGGTGATTGTTTTGGTGACTGGATGCTTAACCGGAAGGGATAAATTAAAAAGGAAATTCGCCCAGACATTTTTCTTTGCTCCATTGAACAAGGGTTATTTTGTTTTGAAGGATGTTTTTAGGTATGTTGAAGAAAATGAGATTGATACCGTCTCAGAAGTGATTAATGGGCGAGGATGTGCGATCGAGGTTCGACCCACGATCGAGTTGGATCTCTTTTTTAATTCAATAAATGTACTTGTTCTTGTATCCTCTTAAAATATTTTACTATTTTCATTTTGAATACAGAACCTACTCATGTGGTTGATCCTCCAAATCTCGACCAAGCTGGCTCACATGCAGAAGAAGTTAAACATGTTGAGGAAAAGCCAATGACTTCTTGGAAGACAGGAGACAAGTTGCTGATGAAAGAGAGATTGTTGTGGAAACTGAATCCCATTTCAACGAGGACTAGCACCCTACAAATACAGAATCAACAAATTCTGTTGCCCAAGAAGATGCTCCAAAGAAGTCATATGCATCAATTGTCAGTTCACAAATAAAGAAAGGGCCAACCAAAATCTATGTACCCACCAATACTTCCAGAATGGCTCCTCTGAAGGCTGTAAAGTAGCCGGTTGCTGCCGTAGCACAAACTGCAGCTCCTGAAGCATCAGATGTGTCCATCACAAAATGGAAGTAATGAGTATATTTCAGGCAAGTTTCAAAGAAATTATACATTCAACTTCAGTATCATTAGTTTCAGGTACATTCACTACAAGAAAAGTGTGAATTACATGGGGATTTTCCTGGGGATTAGTATGAAAATTTGCAGGAAAATAAGTTTCCTATGCATTTTCATACTGATCCCCAGAAAAATCCACATGTAATTACACTTTTCTTGTAGTGATTAGTTCCACTAGGGGCAGTAGCATTTGATGCTTCAAGAGCTGCAGTTTGTGCTACTGCAGCAACCGGCTGTTTTACAGCCTTTGGAGGAGCCATTCTGGAAGTATTAGTGGGTACCTAGAATTTGGATGGCCCTTTTCTTTTTTGTGAAGTTACAATTGATGCATATGACTTCTTTAGAGCATCCTCTTGGGCAACAGAATTAGCGGATTCTGTATTTGTTGGGTTCTGATCCTCGTTGAAATGTGATTCAATTTCCACAACAATCTATCTTTCATCACCAACGTGTCTTCCATCTTCCAAAGAGTCATTGGCTTTTCCCTCAACATGTTGAACTTCTTCTACATATGGCCAACTTGGTCGAGATTTGGAGGATCAACGACTTGAGTAGGTTTTGGATTCAAAATGAAAATAGTAAAAGATTTTAAGAGAAAACAAGAACAACTACACTTATTGATTTAAAAAAGAGATCCAACTTGGATCAGGGGTCGGAACCTCTAACTACACATCCTCAATTCCATTAATCATTTCTGAGACGGTATCATTCTCATTTTCTTCGACATACCTAAAAACATAATTCAAAACAAAATAACCCTTGTCTTGTGGAGCAAGGAAAAATGTCGGTTCAAATTTCCTTTTGAACTTATCTCTCCCGGTTAAACTTCCCTTCAGTAAAACAATCACCCCATCCTTAAAGGAATCCTATGCATCTACAGTTTTTATTTCGACCTTGTAGTTCTTGTAGTCCAATGGACATATCAAAGTATTGATATTCCGCTCAAACATCAAGAAAAGCAATAAGTTTTTAAATATCTATAATTTACATGAATCTCATAGTGTTAAGAGTTGATTACATTATTTTCTTTCTCTTTTTAAAATTACAAAAAATTCTTAAAATTTATAGATTTCAAATACATCACTGGACTTATATATTGATACATTATTGGACTTCCGGATACATCACTGGACATCCGGATACATAGGTGAGGGATGTATCCGCAAGGGGAGTGATGTATCACAGAGGGGATAAGACATCTGGATACATCACTGGACTTCCGAATACATTAGCAGACATCCGGATACATAGATGAGGGATGTATCCGCGAGGGGAGGGATGCATCAAAGAGGGGATAGGACATTTGGATACATCACTGGACTTATGGATACATCACCAGACATCCGGATACATAGGTAAGGGATGTATCCGCGAGGGGAGGGATGTATCAGAGAGGGGATAGGACATTCGGATACATCACTGGACTTCCGGATAGATCAACAAACATCCGGATACATAGGTGAGAGATGTATCAAAAAGGGGAGTGATGTATCTGAGAGGGGAGAATGATGTATCAGCGAGAGGAGAGTGATGTATTCGAGAAGAGATTTTTGAAAATTTTTTAAATGGTAGAGAATTTTAGAGATTATGGTAAAATAAGATGTGTATTTAGGTTATTTTTCCTTTTAAGTATTGCAAGATCGTATTCAATTGAATTTATCACCTTATTATGCAATTCTTGCTAATGCTTTTTCAATTAATGTATCTCTAGACAAGATATAAAAGAAGGTGCAACAATTCTAACTCCGGGTATAACAACAGTTCCTCTCGGCCATATTCTTTCATATTATAGAATGGACAACATGAATTGAAGTCAAAACTTCGAAACCTGTTTTTTATGACCGATAAATCTGTTGTTTTTGTCTCCCAAGCTCAATGGATAATGGGTAACGTTTCATCCTTCTTTACTTAAATACTAAACCCGGTTCACAACAGAGTTTGAACTCATGACCTGCGTGTACCTCATGTCCATGTTGTACTACATTTGCTATTATACCAAAGGCATTGAGGGCACAATTCTCAAAACCAACTTCCCAATACTACCAACCACAAATATGTTCTCTAAAAGCATAACCTAAATGTTGTTACATCAAGCTTTCAACCTCACTTTCAAATTCCAATAGAAAGTAATTTTTGGTGTTAGTAAGAACTACTCCCTACAACACTCAACTAAGTGCCCATTACCAACAAGTATACCTATTACCTACAGATGCTATAGCCTATAGGAACATAATTGGTATTATCTTCTTTTATTTTTATAGGTAAACAAGATTAAACTTACAGAACAATTAGCGAAGTTTATAACTTCTATGAATCAACAATTTTTTTGTAAGTCCAATGCCTTATTCTATCACATTATACACACTTAATTGTTGTCGTTATTGTGGTTTTGCGCTAAGTGCCCATGATATTCATGAGTGCTCTTGAAATCTGTCATAATTTTATAGGAGTGGTACCACTCTACACTCATATACACTACTAAAAAACTGCCAAAAAAACGACGGACTGCGTCGCTCCAAAAAGCGACGCCATTTGCCACACTGTCCGTCGCTTTTTAATAAAAATAATTATTTTTAAAATTATTTTACAAAAAGCGACGGACGGCATCTCTTAGTCCATCTCTTTTTTTTTTTGCGGGTTTTTTCACAATATATATATATATATATATATATATATATATATATATATATATATATAGAGAGAGAGAGAGAGAGAGAGAGAGAGAGAGAGAGAGAGGCCGTCCGTCGCTTTTTAATAAAAATAATTATTTATAAATTAAAAAATAACCACGTTGTCCGTCGTTTTTAATTTATTTTATTTTATTAATTAATTTTTTTTAAAAAGCGACGTACGACATCTCTTAGTCCGTCGCTTTTGGTCAAAATATCTAGTCAAACATTTTTAAAAAGCGACGGATAGTGTCTCTTAGTCCGTCGCTTTTTAGTCAAAATTTTGGTCAAATATTTTTAAAAAAGCGACGGACAAAGAGACTCTATCCGTTGCTTTTTTTAAATTATGTTGAACCAAAAAACGGGTTTTCCCCCCATTTTATGATCTCTCTTTCTCTCTCTTCTCTCTAAAACCAAACTATTGCACCGCCGCCGCCCCACGAAACCCCACGCCACCGTCGCCCTTCTCTCCTTGAGCATTAGTCCCGTCGCTGCCTTGCCCCGTCAGCACCGCCACCCATCGTCCCCACTGCCTCTTTTCCTTAAGGTTAGAGTTTAATTTTAGTTTTTTTCAATTCTAGTAATATTTGATTTGTTATAAATTAGTATATTGTTTTAGTTTGATGAATTGTGTTATTCAATTGTTAATTTGTATATTTGATTATTGTTAGTTAGGTAGAGAGTTATGGATTTTTTATTTTAGGGTTTTCTTCTAAATTGGGTTTTTTTAAAAATATAATTGTGAATTGAGTATTAGAAGATAGAACTAACAAATAATTAGAAGTTAGAAGTTATAAAGTTAGAAGTTAGATTAGTTGCATTTTCCAACTCTGAAATTCTTGAATTTAGTTTGTTTGACGGTTAAAGTTAGAAAAACATTCCATTGTATATGAAAGTTAGATTACTTTGAAGTTAGAAAAATATTGGATAGTATATGAAAGTTGAAATTAGATTAGTTGAATTTTCCAACTTAGAAGTTCTTGAATTTAGTAAGTTTGAAAGTTGAAGTTAGAAAAATTGAGGATTTAAATATGATTGTAAATTAAGTATTAGAAGTTAAAACTAACAAATAATTAGAAGCTAGAAGTTAGAGATTAGTTGACTTTTTCAATTTGTCGTTGTATTTGTGCTTATATGTATTATATTGTTGTTGAAAATTGGGTTACTTGAATTATATTCTTGAACTTAGAAATTCTTGAACTTGGAAATTCTTGAATTTAGAAATTCTAGAAATTAGATATGAACTTGAATTTTTGTAGGATTTTAGAACTTTAATTAGGTTGTGAACTTTAGAAGCCTTGAATTATTGTAGGATCTTAGAACTTTAGGTTGTGAACTTTAGAAATCTTGAATTATTGTGGGATTTTAGAACTTTAAGTTGTGAACTTTAGAAGTCTTGAATTATTGTAGGATTTTAAACTTTAGGTTGAAAACTTTAGAAATCTTGAATTATTGTAGGATTTTAGAAATTTAGGTTGTGAACTTTAGAAATTTTGAATTATTGTGGAGTTTTAGAACTTTAAGTTGTGAACTTTAGAAATCTTGAATTATTGTAGGATTTTAAACTTTAGGTTGTGAACTTTAGAAATCTTGGTTTATAGAATTTATGAATTAATTATTAGGTTGAACTTTAGAAATCTTCATAAAATATAGTCTTTATGAACTATTTGTAATTTTGAAACGAATTTTTTGTAATTTTGAAACGAATTTTGAAAGACTTTATAAGTCTTTAAATTGTGAATTAAATATTTTTGAATGCTAATTTAAGTTTGTTGTTTTATATTTTGTGTAGCTTCTTTATAATGTTTTGTGTTTGATTGGGGCTGAACTGAACTGAATTGAATTGAATTGCTTTTGTAGGTGGGCAACAGAAACTGTCAGTTTCTGTTGTCAAAAAAATTGCAGAAAAAGCAATGGACAGGGTGGTTTTGTCCGTCGCTTTTCTGGATTTTATTTTTTTAAAAACCCAGAAAAACGACAGACAGGGTCCTTTAGTCCATCAATTTTTTTAATTTTATTTTTTTTAAAACCCAGAAAGGCAATGGACATGGTCCTTTAGTTCATTGCTTTCTTGAATTTTTCAAATTTTTATTTCCACAAAAGCGACGGACGGCGTCTCATTGTCCGTCACTTTTCAAGATTCTAAAAAAATTAAAAATTAACTAAAGCGACGGACTTCGTCTCTTTTAAAAAATTTTAAAAAAAAAAGCGACGGAGGGCGTCGCATTCTTAAAAAAAATAATTTTTAAAAAAAAATAACAAAAACGACGCAGTCCATCGCTTTTGGAAAAGCGTCGAGCCAAAAAGCGATGAGATTGACTGCGTTGCTTTTCCGTCGCTTTTGGCCAAAAAAGCGACGCAATCCGTCACTTTTTGGCAATTTTTTAGTAGTGATAGGTCCAATCATCAAGTGTACTCTGTGGAGTAATACACCACATATAAAGAATATGATTTGGATTAAGAGTTTAACTCAACCTCACTTTGTCTTACTAATTGTTGCACTATATTCACACATCATAGGAGGGACATAATTTAATAGTGCTTACTTGACCAACTAATGACTTGTTATTACCCATATAAACCTAATTCATGAGATCTCCAATCACATAGGTTGGGTTACCATTATTGTTGATCTTTTCAATAATGACAAAAGTCTCACTCCCCTTTATGTTTCTTTTAGTGTGTGAATTGATCAGATTCATCCTGACTACACATAATAAATTTCAACTCACAACAACTATGTTATCACATTATGTCTTAAACACATGTATGTAATTTTTCCACAGAAAATATTTGTTTTATTCCAATTGGAATACAAATTAAAAGTTGTCTTAACCACTTAGTCTCATCACTAATCAACTTCACAATAACTAACTCTAATTAGTAGCCTTTTATATTATGGCACCGTCATCAATAATAACTAATAATTACTAGCGAATTTTGAGATTCACATTGCATCATTGTACCCTACTAGAGTTGTAGTACAACAAAATATTAAATTTATTTGGTACCATACTTGTGGTACCTCTCATGCATCACCAATGATTTCTTTTCAAAATAATGCATCAAGAAGCAATATCATTCTCGACAAGAACATGAGAAATATAATCAATTTTAAAAACTCATTAATATTTTTTCTCACTCAAACGTTGCATTCAATCACATCACAGTTGACTATCACAAATATGTATGTGCAACATTTATTATCATACACTTAAAAAACTTAGATTTTATTTTTCTTTTCTTACGATTATGCAGCACAACCTTAACAAAACATCGCTACACTTTTAAATATTTCATACTAGAGGGATAACCTTTTCATAAGTTTTCAATTTTGTATGTAATCCTCTCTTGTAAGATTTTTAATTATTAATGTGTTTATTAGGGTTTGGGGTTCAACTTTTTAAAGTATTTCTATGTTATTTTTCGACTAAAAATTTTCATTTCTTGCTAAATATAAGTTGTTTTCTTTATGTGTTAGGATTTGCTATCAACTGCTAGCTTTAAAGTTTTCTAAGTTTATTTTCCGAGTTAGAATTTTTATTTCTTTCTAAATCTAACAATTATGTGTTAATATATATGTTATCCCTCTTTGATTATGTGTTTTTGTTCTTCTCGTAAGATTGCAGTATTTATTTGTTAATTAAAATTTGGGGGTTAGCTTTTTAAAGGGTTTCTAAGTTATTTTTTGACTTAGAATTTTCATTTGTTGATAAATCATTTTAATCATTTTGTTAAATTTTATCTAACTCAAATAAAAGGTTTCAACTTTTAATGATATTTTCATAAGGATCATTGACTCGAATATTAAATCATATATACCACCTTAGATAATATCAAATATTATCCATATGTGAGTTTAATAAGAAGAGCTTTTCCATTCTAAAAACGTAAGTAATCTAGAATCCCTAATATATATAAATCATTTTTCTTCTTCAACTTGGGTGTAATGCACAAATATACTTGGTACCATCCAAATCTAACACCCAATCTTTTACATATTAGCCACAAGATTCACTTGAGAAATGACCACATAAATATATCTGCTTAGTCAAATTTATTTTTCCTTAGCGGAATTATCATTTCTCCAATCAATTTACCACACACAAATATATTTAAACTTTAAATATATAGTATTGTTACATACCTTCTTCGTGAACACAAAAAGTCCAATTATTCTCCCAATTGTAGACTTACATGGAGTATATATGCTTGAACTTGTCATTTGGCTCCCTTGTACACATCAAACCAGATTCCTCATTGTCTCTTGACTATTACTTCGTTAGTTTGCCAGTGTTGATCACCACCCTATCGATTTATCGATTAGTAGTATTTTTCGTAAGAAAATAAAGTATATGAAATATTCTTAAAATTGTTGAAAATCTTACCAAAAAATATTTATTATGAACATTCTAGAAAATTTTCATAATTTGAGGCGTGTTCATCTTCTACTGCCAAACACGAGCAAAAGAACATAAATAGGGTGTAAATTGAATAAAAAAATCTGCCTTCAATGTATAAAATTAATGTACATAAAGTGATAATTACAATTTAATTTAGAATTGTAGTAAAGAAATGACTCATAATTGATATATGTTATAATAGTCAGGAGTTAGGTCAAACAAGACTATTTAGGACATTTAATAGTCATAAGAAATATGTTAGAATAATTAACATATTAAATATTCATCAACAAAGTATAATTAAATGAACCTACGTCACAATTGATTATCACTAATATGTATATGTAACATTTATTATATACAATTAAAAAACTTAGATTCTATTTTTCTTTTCTTAAAACTATATATAGCACAATCTTAATAAAACATCCTCACACTTTCAAGTATTTCATAACAAGGGATAACCTTTTCATAAAGTTTTCAATTTTGGATGTAACATATAAATTTATAAATTAAAATGTCAAAAACTTCATCTCTTTATTTCTCAACAAAAACCTTTTGTATATGTAGAGAATATTCACAAATGTGACCATAATATTTTTCACATCTAGTCATTAGTTATACAAGTCTTAAGAAATTCGAAAGAATTAAATCTAAAATTTAAATGCTCAGAAACACAAACATGTAATTTCTTAGTGTGTTCAATTTCAACACAAATTTATGCATAAAAAAATCCATATATGATTACTTATTTACTTAGCCATTCAATAAATTGTTATAAGTTAATGGACTCTAAAGTATTCTGTCAAACAGTAAGCATAAATAAATTACTAAATCATTCCAAACCATAAACTTGTGTCCATATATAAACACAAAGTGCTTCAATTCAAATATAGAAATATAATTCACTAATGTCAATATACTAAAATATTATATGGGAGATTTACACATGAACCACATGATAATAGTAAAATTCAAAATAATAACTTTTAAACAATTTATTTTGAGTATTCTAGAATAACATGAACCAAAAATAGCAGCATCCAAGTGTAGACAATATTAAGTCCTTCAGTATTTATGTATACCTATTTTCAAACTTTGATAAACATTAAGCCCAAAAAGCTATGGCTATAATTTGTTTTCCCACAAACACATCATTTTGTTAAATCTTAACTATGACTATAATTTGTTTTCCCACAAACACATCATTTTGTTAAATCTTAACTATGACTATAATTTGTTTTCCCACAAACACATCATTTTGTTAAATCTTATCCAACTCAAATAAAAAGTTTCAACCTTTTATCATAATTCATAAGAATAATTGACCCGAATATTAAATCATATATATTACCTCAGATAATATCAATATTTTTCATATGAGAGTTTAATAAGAAAAACTTTTACATTCCAAGAACGAAAGTAGTTCTAAAACTTCCAACATATATAAATCATTTTTCTTGTTCTTCAACTTGGGTGTAATGCACCAATAGACTTGATACCATCCAAATCTAACACCTAATCTTTTACATATTGGTCACAAGACCATAAGATTCACTTGAAAAATGACCACACAAATATATCATTTGCTTAGTCAAGTTTTTCCTTAGCAGAATTATCATTTCTCCAAATCTTCTTCAACGTTGAGAAATCTATTGGCTCAATTTTCCGCACACAAATATATTAAAACTTTAAATATATAGTATTGTCACATACCTTCTTCATGAACACAAAAAGTCCAATTATTCTCCCCGTTAAAGACTTACATGGAGTATGCTTGAACTTGTCATTTGGCTTCATTGTACACATCAAACCAAATTCCCCATTGTCTCTTAACTATTACTTTGTTCGTTTGCCAGTGTTGATCACCACCCTATCGATTTTATCGATTAGTAGTATTTTTCGTAAGAAAATAAAGTATATACAATATCCTTTTAAATCGTGGATATCTTACAGAAAGTACTTCATCACAAGCATTTTTGAAAATTCGCATAGCTTGAGGCGTATTCATCTTCTACGGCCAAACATAAGCAAAAAAAAAACATATATAGGGTGTAAATTGAATAAAAAAATCTGCCTTAATGTATAAAATTAATGTAAATAAAGTGACAGTAACAATTTAATTTAGAATTGTAGTAAAGAAATGACTCATAATTAATATATGTGTTATAAATAGCCAGGAGTTGGGAAAAAGGTCAGACAAGACTATTAAGGACATTTAATAATCATCAGAAAGAAATATGTTAGAATAATTAACATATTAAATATTCATCAACAAGGTATAACTAAATGAACCTAGACCTAGTATGAATATTTTCTTTTGAGATCTAAAATCACTTTTTCAACAATTTTTACTTTAAAAAAAAGATATCTTTCGACAACAAATCAACAATCAGTCAGAATTTTCCAAATTAAAAAAAAAATGGAAATAACTACAAGCTTTTCAGATTTTTCAATCATCACCACAAAATTAGTGAACATTTTGCTGGTATGACCAAAGTATCCTTCTCAAGTGGAGGGAAAACAATAGAAGACTCCAGGGCATGCAATTAAGCTCTACACATCTGTTTAAGTAACCACAGCTGAATTTCAGGGGCAAAAATGTCCAAGTTTTCAAATATCTGAATTGCTGCTATTACTGGAGATGATTTAGGGTTAGTGGATACAGTGTATCTAGAATAAATGACACCTACCCTTATATCACGAGATACATGTATGTGAATGTATTTGGACGCACCAAAATTTAATAAAATTTATAGTATTGCAAACTAGAGTATATCTAAATATTTTACTCCTAATTAACTAATGGAATTTCTGTGAGTTTTCTAATAATGTTTGGTTATATTGAACCTTCTTTTAAAAAAATCACAAAATAAGTTTCAAGTTCAAAAGAGTAGTTTTAATAACTTTTTCAAGTGAATATTTTTCCAACTTACAAAGTTTCCACTTTTGTTTTATCTAAACCTAGCTCGATTTCTAAATCGGGGTATATATCTTTTTTTAAATATTTCTTATTTTTTCTTAAAAAAATATTATACTTTAATGGGATTCTTCATACTAGCACTCCCTCCCAAGACCACACATGCAAATTTGCACTCATACTACTCAAGTCACGAGGTTTTCCCCTTATAATTAAATTGGAAAAAGGCATAGATTCTCTTTGAATTTATCTAGAAAATTCAGTTATTCACTTGAATTATCATGTCGATCTATTAAACATCTAAACTACTTAAAAGTAAATTTATTCACCCCTAAAATTGAAATGACAAAAAAGTAACATGCGAGTCAGGAAAATTAAAGTTTAAAAAAGCAATAAAAAATGAAAATCCTCATTACACTCCACAACCTGATCAAAGCATCACAACAATGCTAGTCTGGTGGTGTTGATTGTTGTGGTTGTTTGTTAGTTGTTCAGATCTGGAAGTATGGAACTCATTGAAACGTCATCAGAGTCATGACTGAAGCTTTGAGCTCGCTGGAACACCTGCAAATTAAACCAAAAAGATAAAATAAAAAAGGGATAAGGAAAAGGGGTCTCATTCGGTGTTTTTGTCGATGGTTGATTTGAAGTTTTGGGTGGCTATTTTCTGCGGTTTAGGTGGTTGTTTGATGGCTACTAGTTTATCGGAAAAGAAGAGGGAACGCCGTTGTGGAGGTAGGGTTTTGGTAGTGATGAGTTGGGTGTTCTTTGGCGGAGAAGACGAAGTAAATTGTGGTAGAAGTTGAAATGAATAATTTTTCTGGCAAGACTAGAGATAAAGTGGGTGGGATTTATTGATGAAAAAAAGTATAATTATTAAAGAATTTTAATAATTAATTAGGAATTAATTAGTATAAAATATAAAATTAATTAAAAAAAGTTAATTACAAAGAAAACAAAACAAAAAAATAATATAGTTTCTGATGTGGGGCTGACATAGTGTTGAGGTAGCAATCAATGTAATACATCATATATTGAAGAATGGTGTTACACATTTTAGAATGATATTAAATTTATTTTTAAATAATAAATATATTTAATAAATCTTTATAATAGTTTAAACAAGTAACTGATTTTTCAAAACAAGCTTAGGGAAAATTTATGTCTTTTCCCTTGAAAGAAACAATAGTGTCATTTTATCGAACAGAAGGTGGACAGCTTGACGTTATTATAAAACTAAGTTCCAACATCTTTAGTCCTAATCATATTATTTGGCTAATAGCTTTAGCAAATTGAACTTATTTTAAAATTTAAAAAGATAAAAAAAAGCTTTATTATTTTTCCATGATCGATCATCATTATTTTGGTCATAATAACAATAATATATTCAATATAATTCCATAAAGCGAAGATTATTTTACTAGTAAAGTATTAATTAAGTGTGTCTTTAGGAAAGGTCAAAGGATAATTTAGACTTATATGATTTAATTTTATTTAAATTGGGTGTAGGGAAGAAAATTACAAGGTGGTGAATCGAATCTTCACTGATAAAGTAAAATTTTAGATAGTCAACCGACTGAATTGAGCTAATAAAATTCCTCTAGACTTATTATGATTAATGTTATTACATATTTTTCTTTAAAGATATAAGTAAAACGTTAATATACAGATATATGATAAAGTAGGACCGGGGCTTGGACCTGTTTTATCAAACTATTAAAATTAATTAATTTTGAAAAATATTTTAGTTTAGTTTTTTTTTTTAAAAAAAAGAAAGTCTTCTATGAGAAGTAATTTGTTTTTGACCAATCAATTTAAAAAATACTTTTAAGTAGCAGTTAAAAAGTGTTTAGCCAAATTTACGAAAAGTATTTTACTAAAAATCTTCGGTGAGAAGCCGTTAGTGTTTTACCAAATTTATAAAATACTTGCATTTTTTTCAAAACGCTTTTAAGGAAATTTTTTTTAATTTTTAGCCTATACTTTTCTCCAAAAACACTTATTTTTTCCCAAAAATTTGATCATACACTTTTAGAAAAATTTACAAACACTTTTTTTTTTTAAGAAATAAATACATATTTGACCATCCAAAAATTTGACCAAACAATTTATTATTTGGATTAATATAATCGCACTGGATGAGACATGTGTATGAATATTTATATTTAGAAAATTAGTAAAACTACTGTTGATATTTTTAACTGACAACAGATACTTTTAGTCAGAAAAAAGTAAGATTTTTTTTTTTTTAGTGATTGTATCTCAAAAAAAATAATCTAATAAAATAAGCTAGTATATCTTATGGTTATTATTATTATAAGAATTCAGTCAACTGATTATATAAGAATTAAAATGGATGTGTTCCAGGACTATGACATGTAAGAAAGAATAAGTTGAGTACGGTACCAATCATAAAACATCAAACGAATCCCTAGTATTATTATTATTTTATTTGAATAAACTATATGCCTATGGGGTTTTGTTACTTCTATATATATAAATATAAAATATAAAAATCATATTGTATTTTTTGTTGTTGTCCTTTTCTCATTATTTAAATATTAAAATGAAAGAGTACTAATGAAACAGATGTTTTGAATAATTGATATTTAGGTTTTTACGGATATGTTTTGAATTTTTCCTTTTTTGATTTATTAGAAATAACTTTTTATCACGTAAAGATAAAAGTAAATTTTGTGTGTATTCTATTCTTTTTGAATTATACTTATGAAAGCACACTGAATATGTTGTTATTTAGGTCTGAACATATGAATGAAGGAATTCACATCACGAAGATAGAATGAGTCGCGAGATAATTTACCTGCCTCTAATTAAAAGTGACTCATTGTTACGCTTTATTTTGGCACATAACATTTTTAAATTGCCAATTGAGTGTTGCTTCTATGTCGCTTGTGGGCATCATGTTGGATTATATTATGAACACCAACACTTAACTTAATATCCTCAATAGATTTATAACATTGAACTGATCATTAACAAAGCTTATAATGACCTTATTTTATCGTCTTCTATTTCATAATATTTTTCAGATGAATCAATGATTAGTTGTTTTTTTTATATATATATATATATATATATATATATTTTAAGTTATTATTATACACGTTGATAATATTTATAAAAAATAAGAGACCAGAATAATAATCTTTTCATTTACATTTTAACTTTTTTAGAATATAGAAACTTTGATCCCCTTATTCAATCATCATGACTATAGTGAAAAATCAAGTCAAGCTTAACCATTTTATATAATCTTCAAAAAATAAGAAAATCTAACATACACAAAAGAGTGATTAAAATAAAATCAACAAAATAAAACGAGGACATTTGAGTAATATATATTTTATATCATTAGTCCAATTAGTGTAGGAGTCAGAAATTTCAGGAAGGGTGTCCAAAAGTGCTAAAGTTAACCTGCTCTTCTTAAAGGTGAATTTTTTTTGCTACTAGTGAGATTCAAACACACGAACACATTAATTTCGTGTGTCTTTACTCTTTCAAGACACATGAAACCACTAAGCTACGTCATATTATTGTGTCAAAGGTGTCCAAAATATATTATTTAGCCACTTTGTTTATCATTTTACTTGTATATATGATATAATTTTTCGACGAAGGATGTCCAATTGGACACCTGGCATAAGGGTGGCTACGCCACTGTCCAAAACTACATAACTTACGGGTATTATCTAAATTGTTTAGTCTTTTTATTAAATTACTATGGACGGATAAAGAACTAACTACACATTTTAAAAAAAATATATACTTAACCTAATTATTTTATTTCCTAACTTCCACCAGTAGTCTTAAAAACTTTAGGAAAAACGTGACAACTCGCTTAAGCTTCTAAATTTTTCATATTAACCTATTTTTAGAACCTGTAATGAAAATTAGGATAGACAATATAACATGGATATCTTCAATATCAAAAGTCGAATTTAGCTTTTATATTTTTCATAGGTACATATTCTCATTAATAAAATGTGAAACTTCAAATTTAAATTTCTATATTCATGGATACTCGTAGGAATAAAATCATTATTATTTGATATTCAAGAATCAATCAAAGTACTGATACTTTTCTTTAACTAAAAAATATAACTCAGAGAATCGTATACTGGTTAACTCTAAACTACTGCGGCTAATATTTGTGGGAAATCATTAAATGAGACATATTTATCGCTTCCTTGAGTCCTTAAGTAGATTATTGGATTATGTCACATTTCTTAAGAAATGTATTTAACGACATAAACTAACTGTTACTTTTCATTAAGAGAGGCATGCCTCCTTTAGCTCGTAGTTTCACTCTTGCTTTTGCCTTACCTTCTATTATATTAGTAAAGGGCGAATGGGGGACGAGTGCAATAGTTTTCTTACTTTCTCTCGATCGCTTCAATGCTTATAATTTGAGAGATAAGAGGAAAGCCCTCTCTCGAATTCGAAGATGTAACACGGACCAACACCTATCAACCACCAACAAGGAGTTGCTTTGGTTACGCAGTTTGGTTAGCAGGCAGGCCGAGCAGGGCCGAAGAAGGTAGCATGGCTACTAGCGGTGAGACTACATGCTTCAATTTCATAAGTGGGTGAAGGAAGAATACCTGAGCTTCAAGCAAAGAAGGCGGGGACCTCGGGCCTTCACAAAATCAACAGGAGCAGCAAGCACTTACTTTCTTTAAGACGCTAACTTACACAGCAGCTAAGAATTATCTCAGATTTTCCGTTATTGTGCTCCAGAAAGAAGGAGCAAAGGCGAAAAAGCTCAAGTGATTTTCCCTTGACTACTGTCAGGCCAGGGAAGATAAAGGAGAGCACTTAGACAATTCACTTTGAGTATAGGGAAGTTTGCTGGTAGGAATTCCTCAGGGCGTATTACAATTTTTCACTGAGGGGGAACTGTCAAAAGAAATTGAACATGATTGTTGCAACTATTCATTCCTTAATTTCACAATCTGGCTTGCTACTTTCAATCAGAAAAGGAAGATTGAGCAAGGCAAAGGAGAAAGGAGTTGTCCCCTCTTCTCTGGTAACCCGCCGCCGCCCGCTGGATCTATCCAAATTCAAAGCCCATCAAAGACTCTCCTACATGAAAGGATCTGAGTCCATCCAAATGATATTAAGCAAAATCCTACTCTGGAAAGAATGGCAAAGTAAGGGATTGTTGTCTACTTAGAGACTTCATATCTCTCTCACGTGGAATTCATCCTAACAACTATCGATTAGGTTAAAAAAGTGCCCCTACTTTTCATTATTACTCTTTTGATTATTTCCAAATTAGTCTCTTTATAAATGTAAGGTAATCAAGAACCTTATTAAAAAGAAGTGTAAATATAAAGGCAAAACAATCAACAATTATCTTAAACTTTGAACAATTCACTATTTTAAACTATGAAAAAAAGTCTCAACAATTCAATGATGCCGGGAGTTAAACTAATCATATAATATAACATTTACTCCCTCTGTTTCACAAAGAATTGTCTAGTTTGACTTGACACGGAGTTTAAAAAAATAAAGAAGACTTTTGAATTTTGTGGTCATAAATTAAAGTTATGTCAAATGTATAAAATTACCCTTTAATTTTGTGGTCTTAAACATGCCACGTTAAGTTGAAATTAAAATGTTACCAAAAAAAGAAATAGGTTATTCTTTTTGAAACATACTAAAAAGAAAAGGAAATCATTCTTTTTAAAACGGAGTGATTAATAAAATTTGCCCAAAAAAACTTTCAAATCAACATCGAAGTGCATAAATAATATTTTTCACATCCGTAGTGTGAAAGTGAAAACTTTTCGCAAATTTACATGCAGTGATTTTCCAGACAGGTGTCAAGTTCGATTCTGTTTCTCAGTAGCTAATTACAACGCAGACGTGCCATTTTTGGTCGGTTACTTCTTACTTAGACTCTAGCTAAATTGTATTTTTGGATCAATTCCCAAAGTCCCTTCTTAAACCACGTGGCAAGGGGCTATTTCGTCATTTTCACTTACAACCCACGGAAATGAATACCTCTTCACGTTTTTCCTGTTTTCACACTGAAATTTTTCCCTTTATAATCTCCCAAGTTTCTCCAAGCATTCATCAAATGAAAATGAATTTCATACTTTTTTAGAGGTGCATTTTAAAAGTTTATTTAGTTTGTAATTTAATAGCTTTGTAGATTTTTTAGTTTTTGCTAACATGGAGAGAGCTAATTATCAAGACAAAGGAAAAAGGATAGTAGAGGATGTGAGCGTAGAGCTAACTTTAGGGCTGAGTGGTTTTGGGGCTTCTTCGAAAAAACCGAAGATACTGAACCATTCTTCGTCAATGGCTAATGGTGAGCATTCTGGTTATAATAACAGTAATAGAAATGTGAATGATTTTCAATTTTCAGTCATCAGGCCCGCTTCGCTGCCGATGGAGACTGAGGCTGAGTGGAGGCAAAGGAATGATCCGTTTTCAATTATGAAGACGTATTCGTTGCCGATGGAGGCTGAAGTTGAGTGGAGGCAAATGAATGATCCATTTTCTGTTACCAGGACGTCTTCGCTTCCGATGGAGACTGAAATGGAGTACTGGAGGCAAAGGAATGATCCATTTTCTGTTACCAGGACATATTCGTTTCCGCCGATGGAGACTGAAATCGAGTGGAGGCAAAGGAATGATCCGTATTCAATTATGAAGACGTATTCGTTGCCGATGGAGTCTGAAGTGGAGTGGAGGAAAAGAAATGATCCATTTTCTGTTACCAGGACGTCTTCGTTTCCGATGGAGACTGAAATGGAGTGGAGGCAACGGATGGAGACTGAAATGGAGTGGAGGCGAAGGATGGAAACTGAGATGGAGTGGAGGCAAATGAATGATCCATTTTCTGTTACCAGGACGTCTTCGTTTCCGATGGAGACTGAAATGGAGTGGAGGAGAAGGATGGAAACTGAGATGGATTGGAGGCAAATGAATGATCCATTTTCAATTATGAAGACAGCTTCGTTGCCGCCAATGGAGACTGAGATGGAATGGAGGCAAATGAATGATCCATTTTCAACTATGAGAACGGCTTCGCTGCCGCCAATGGAGACTGAGATGGACTGGAAGGAAAGGAGGGACCTCCAGACGCAGATGCGCCGGGACACGAAGCAGAAGAGGTGGGATAAACTGAAGAATGTTATAGTTGTTGAGGAAAATGAAGTGAATGAAACCTCTTCTTTGCCGTCATCTGGTGGATCTGGATCTCAAGGAAGTGTTGGTTCAAGTGAAACTGGTTTTGAAACTCCACAACAGCTACCTAATCAAGGTAATCGAAAATTCAATTGGATTGTTCCATTTAATTAATTTCTCCGTTTTCATTATTTTTCCTTCATTTTATTAAATTGATTTATTTATTTTTTGTGTAAAACTAAGATTTTTTTTTTTTTCCTTCAGTTAATGACACTTTCATTGCAGGTGCAAGTGGTAGTTCTAATGCGATACCTCCAGCCAGTGGCACATTGGAGCAAATGCAGCATCTGATAGTAGCAGCTATCGAAGCTACTAATGAGCAATCACCCGACTTTTCGGGGAAAGAGGGACTCAGAAACTTCTTGCTCAAAATGCCTGGTGTTTCCACCAAAGGTGATGGACCAAATGGAAAGAAGACTGAAGGATTCTTATACACGTATAAGAAGGGAGGAGAAGTGAAGATTGTTTGTATTTGTCATGGTCATTTTCTGACCCCAGCTGAATTTATCAAACATGCTGGTGGAGGTGATGTTGAAAACCCTTTAAAGCTTATAACTATCGATCCTAATTAATTAAGCTTTGTAGTGACAATGGCTATTGCCCGAAAAACTGTTTTTAGATTTAATATTGTTGTTGTTTTATCTTTCCTGTTGTTGTTGTACCGACTAACTTCAATGGCTATTTTGCCCAAAAAGGCATTAGCTTTGATGTCGTCGTTGTTATTATTTCATCTTTCCTTGTTGTTGTTGTACAGGACTAAGTTCCTCCTATCTAAGATAATAATAAGGTTTTTTTCGGGCATCCCGCTTGTTTTGTTTTGCTATGCATCACCATTTTTGGCTTAATTGGAAGCAACAAATAGTTTCTATTCAACAAAATATTTCTGATACCAGGCAAGCCTTAGCTTGCATGTTGTCCCCTTTTAGAGTTGGAGATGAATTACTCCCTCCGTTTAAAAAAGAATGACCTAATTTGACTTATACGAAATTTAAGAAACTAAAGTATATTTTTATTAATTTTGTGTTCCTAAATTAAAGTTATATCAAATGTATCAAAATATCATTCAATCTAACCTAAAACATGTCATGTGAAAAAATAAAATTGAAATGCTATCAAAAAAAGAAAAAAAAATCAATTCTTTTTTAAACAGGCTAAAAAAATGCACTTCATTCTTTTTTAAACATAGAATATATATATATATATATATATATATAGCCATTAAAGGGACTGCTCATGGACCAAGATCCACTGGGTGACTGCTCTCATTATTGGTTTGATGCCTAATGACATGGGTTTTTCCTTAGAAGATTCTGTCTTGCTCTGATCACAATGATCAGGGTTATCAGTACATCTTCTTGGTAGAACTGACACCAGGTAGCTATTTAATCTTGTGCTCCACTTATGAAATTATACTAGATTTTTTGTTGTTGATGATGATATAGGTGATTGCTTAGCGGTCATTCGAACTTCCTAACATTTTATGTTAGAAAAATTATATCGTACATATAGATTAATTATCATGGTAAACAGTTAAAACATTTCATTTTGGACACCCCGAACAACAATTGTGTGTGAAAGATAAAATTGTTTGGTGACTTTAACATTTTCCTATTTAGGGTCCAAACGGACTCAAACCTGCTTGCGTCGAGAAATAATTTAAACCAATCAATTTAATGTTAGACTATTTGTTTTATTTATTAATTTTATTATTTTAAATAGGAAAAAGTGTCAAATATACTTCTCTTACTTTCATTTGTTTGTATGTTTTATTAGTATTTGATATGCTATCCAGGAATTTTTATTTTTATGGTTAATGAACTTAACAAATATATACTTAACTTTAGGGTTTCCCTCAAACGCCCGATTTCACATTAAATTATCATTATAATTGGTTTTCATTTTTTTTTAATTCGATCTCGGACCAGTAAACTGTATAACTCATTTTTCTAAAACATTTCACTTGTTCACCTACGTGAGAGAGGAGATGAGTTACCAAGCTAATATCATCTATCTTACCTCGTTTAAATATCGTAAAAATGTCATTTTCTAATCATCCCTTTTTGATTTATTTTTTCCTCTCTGGTAAGATTTTTAATATTTATGTGTTAATTAAGGTTTGGCTTCTTGATGAATAAATGCTTCCTCTCTTTTAGAGATGGAGGGAAAAAAAAAGAACTTGCACTAAATCCTAAGTTTATTTTTTGAGTTAGAATTTTAAATTTTGTTAAGTCGGATAATATTTTTTGTGTTAATATATAATATATGTTGTTAGTAGTACATGTTAGGGGTATTGCAAGCGAATGATTTTTGGTTTTAAAAAAAGAGTTGTATATTGAGTTGGTTGTTATATTTTGTGTTTGCAAATGCATTCATTTTTCTACGTTTCCAAGTCCTAATAAATTTATAGTTAGGATTTTACATATGCGGTTTAGGGTTTAGAGATGACTGATTGACGATATTAAATTTTTCATTTTAACTGTTATTATGATGTAGATTTCATTTCTTCATTTCTTATTCGAGAAATGAAAAATAATTGTGAATATGCTCTGAAAAAATTAAAATGTGATTCAAATTATATATTTTTGTGCCCAAAAATTTATAGAGAAATAAGGCTTTATTTTCTTTTTAGAGCCAATAAAGTATATTTTATCTCCATTCTTAATAAACTTAACAAATATATTTGCAGTCTAGGATTCGGCACATCGAACTAAATAACCCATTAAATTTCAACCCATTTTTCTAAAGGAAATTACCTAATTAGACATATATTTATATCATATTTAATGATTTTATACTTTTAAATAAATATCTATTATCTTACTTAGGAGTGTTCGTGGTTCGGTTTGGATCGGTTATTGATTAAAATCAAAATCAAATCAATCTAGTCGATTTTTTTAATTTCTAAAACCAAACCAAACCAAACCAAACAAAAAAAAAAATAACTGTCGATTTGGTTCAATTTTTTTGATTTATTCGGTTTGACAATAATAATTTTTTTTGAGGGTGTACGTATCTCGATTGACACAAACACCTAGTACATGAACAATCCACAGAAAAGCTATTGTAAGTTCAATTAAGCAATTAAGCAATACTAGAATTATCATTACATGAACAAAGTGATTCAATTAAGAGAAAGTGTAACTATCTTATGTGAAGTAGGGTAGGTAAAGACTAAAAGGGATTTTGATGGAGTTGGACTTAGGATTGATATTAGTTGGGCTACAGTGTTAGGCTTGAAAAAATGAAAAAAATTAAAGACTTAAGTTAATTAAAATTTAACAAAATATTTATATTTTATTTATGAATAATATATAAATAATTATAATATTTAGATATCTAATTTATCGGTTCGGTTTGGTTATTTTTGAGGTTGTTTTTTAGTAAAACCAAACCAAATAGTATCGATTTTCAAAATTTAAAACTAAACCTAACCAAAGCAAACCAAATATCGATTTTTTGAATCGGTTTGATTCGATTGCGGTTCGGTTTGATTTTTTAACCACCATGAACAACCCTAATCTTACTATTTTAATTAGGGAAAAAACATAGATTCCCTCCTGGACTTGTCTCAAAAAGTCAGTTACACGCTTAAAATATCATGGTGACCTATTACACACATGAACTACTCAAAAGTGAATTTATTACCACCCTGAGACATGCAACACCACTCACACATTATGTGGTGTATTACACTCACTGTCACATCAGCACTACGTCAGCGTCATGTCATAAATTATAACTTTTTGTTTTCTTTTCTTTATTAATTAACTTTTCTTTTGTTAACTATATTTTACTCTAACTAATCCCTAATTAGTTGTTTTAATTCTCTAATAATTATATCTTCATCATCATTAATCCCACCCATTTCAATTCTCATTTCATCGGAAAATCATATCCGGCCCCACCTTCACTATTGATTTTGTTCTTCACCATCACTATATCACCTTCAATTCTTCTTCTTCTTTGTCACCCAACACCAAATATCACCACCACCATTATCAATATCGATTTTTTCTTCTTCACCACCTTCAATTACCTCTTTAAATGTTTGTCACCCACCACCCATCACCACCAAACCCATAAAGCTGCTATTACCACCAAACCGAAAAATTGATTAACAACCAAAAATTCTTTAACAAAGTCAAAAAAAATGAAAAAGATAGAAACAATCAATCAAATTTTTTTCTAGATAAAATACAATTATTTACTAACAAATCTATGAGAATTAACCTAATTGCGAATAAAAAAAATTGTGTTTTAAGATTGTGATAAAAAATGAAGAAGTGTGATGAAAATAAAGAATGAAGAAGAAGAGGACAATGGGTGGGGTTTGAAGAAGAAGAGGAGGTGTGGGGGTGGAAAATAGGATTCTAACTTTTTTTTTTTTTACTTTAATTTCAAACTGACGCGCCTATTTTTTTTTTTTTTTTTTTACTTTTTTGCCACATTAGTTTTAGGGGGGTAAGAAAATTCACTTTTGAATAGTATAGGTGTGTAATAGGTCACTATGATAGTTTAAGCGTATAACTGACTTTTCGGCACAAATTTAAGGAGAAATTTATGTCTTTTCCCTTTTAATTAATAATTATGTATTAGATTTAGAATCATATATATATATATATATATCACTTCTTAAAATTAATCTAAAATAAAGTTCTTAATTATCTATGATATATTTATAGTGTATCTGTCATATATGTGTTATGTATATGTTGTGTAACTGGATATGTATCTGAGTTATACATGATGTATCTAAATTGATATGTATTTGCTGAGTCTTACATTATGTGTTATGTATCTTGCAAATATACATGGGCTCATGTATCTACTCACAATCAGTTTTCAATAATATTTACCCTATTCTTTCATATCCCCAGCATATGAAGTTACTGGTGTATTCCAAAAATCTCAAATATTAAAATTTACAAAAATGGTAATTGGAGAAGAAATTCAGAAAAGGAAAAGTAAAAAAAGATTTATGATTCTCGAAAAAAAATGGAAAGAGTTTTTTTTTTTAAATTATTTTTTTGGATCAGTAACACGTCAGATACTCAAGAGTTGTTATACACGTGATTTACTCCTAAAGTACTATCTTTAACAACTCTTTTTTCCCCCTTAATTCTGGGATTATTCAAATGCCTGATTTTACATCAAATTATCAATATAATTTTTTTTTTTTAAATCTTGCTCCGACCCAATAAAGTAATTAACCCATTAAATTCTTATTCATTTTCTCACTTAATATTATTCCATGAGAAAGTTACGAGGAGGTAAATATCACGAAATTTAATATTATGCATTTCGCCTTATTTAAATGTCGTAGAGGTGTCGTTTTCTAATCATCCCTTTTGATTATGTAATATTTTATTATTTCTCGTAAGATTTGTAGTATTTATGTGTTAATTAAGGTTTGGGATTAATTCTAAGGGGTCGTTTGGTAGAGTGTATGGAGAAAAATAATGCATGTATTAGCTTTATGTATTACTAGCTAGTACCTTGTTTGGTACTCTTTTTCAACCTATGTATAACTAATGCTTACATTAGTTATACACTCTATTGTGTATTAAGGTGTGCATTGCTAATACCATGGATTTCTAGGTATTGGCAATGCAATGGTTTTAATGCATGCATTATAATGATAAAAGACTCAATTGTCCCTCAAAACCCTTTTTACATCTTTTCCACCATAAAAGTAGAGGTTATCTTTGTAAATAATTTTTTTAATGCAATGCGTACTATTTTTAATACATTAAACCAAACAATGCATTAAAATAATCTATGTATTATTAATGCAGGCATAATTAATACATGCATTACTAATGTAAACATTACTAATACACTATATTTAGCATTATTCTTATACACTCTACCAAACGACCCTTTAAGGGTTTGTAAGTTTTCTTTTTAACTTAGGATTTTCATTTCTTAATAAATTTTGAAATTACGTGTTGAAACTCCTTAAATTAATTATGTTCTTTATGTGTTAGGGTTTATTGGTAAGTGTTTTAGAATATTTTAAGTTTATTTTCCAAATTACGACTTTTATTTGATCGTGCTAAATCTGACAATTATGTGGTAGTTAATACATGTAGTGTTGTGTTGTGTTGCTATTTTTTATATTTGAATATATGATGATTTTCTAGGTTTTTGAGTCCCAAAAATTTATAATTTAGGATTTAAAAATGGAATTTAATATATGTAATTTAGAATTTAGGGATGAACTGATTGATGACATTAATTTTTTTTTTTTTCATATATTGTGTTTCATTGCTTGATTCCTTAGTCAAAAAATAATGTAATTATGAATGTACACGAAAATCCCAAGGAAAAATCCAACAGTCCAGTCATGAATCAATCACAAATAATTTTATTTTTGAGTATCCTAAATTTGATTATGAAGAAGACCTACCCTTAAGGTCAAGAGGTAAGTTAGAGTTGATCAGTTGAATATCAAATTTCAACAGAAAACAACTCTTACTAAGGGTGTCTTTGGCATGAAGGAAAATGTTTTCCTCGAAAATAAGTAGACTTTGGACTTATTTTCTCATGTTTGGTTGGTGAGTAGAAAATATTTTTCGGAAAAGATTTTTTAGTGTTTGATTTATGAATGAAAAATATTTTTGAGAAAATAT
This sequence comes from Solanum pinnatisectum, assembly GCA_035578085.1. Taxonomy (NCBI): domain Eukaryota; kingdom Viridiplantae; phylum Streptophyta; class Magnoliopsida; order Solanales; family Solanaceae; genus Solanum; species Solanum pinnatisectum. The sequence continues at coordinate 21,023,835 of CM069077.1, forward strand.
CTTTTATTTTTACTAGAGAGTAGAAAATAATTTTTAAATTGAAACTGAAAATATTTTTTTTAAAAATAAACTTAAATTTTTTTGGGGGAGGGTAGGGGTGTGATGAGGTAAAAGAAGGGGCCCGGTCTCGTATTTGATGGTCGGCGTGGCGATAGGCTCCGTTTCTACGACTGCCTTCCCAGCTGTTGAAAGACTGAGCGAGAACAAACTTAATTTTTTTCGGAGGGGGTGGGGGCTGATGTGGGGCGGGGTTGCAAGGTGGGGGTGGGGTGAAAAAATAAAAATTTAAAATTGAAAATACTTTTTAAAAACAAACTTAAATTTTTTTGGAGGGGATGGGGGCTGATGGGGGGTCGTGGGTAGGGGGTTGGGGTGGGGTGGAAAAATAAAAATTTGAAATTGAAAATATTTTTAAAAACAAACTTAAATGTTTTTTTGGAGGGGGTGGGGGGCTGATTGGGGGGGGGGGGGCTGCCGGGGGGGGGGGTGAAAATAAACTTTGAAATTGGAATTATTTTTTAAAAACTTAAATGTTTTTTTGGAGAGGGTGGGGGGGCTGGCGGGGGGAGGGGTGGGGTGAAAATAAAAATTTGAAATTGGAAATATTTTTTAAAAACAAACTTAAATTTTTTTTTCGGGGGTGGGGTAGGGGGCTGCCAGGGGATAGGGGGTGAGGGTGGGGTAAAAAATTAAAAATTGAAAATATTTTTTGGAAAAAAATGCTTTAAATTTATTTATTTTTCAACAAAAAGAATTGATTTTTTTAAAAGAAAAATTGTAATTTGAAGTTGGAGGAGAGTTTTGGAAAACGTTTTCCTTGATTTTTGAAGGGAAGTCATTTTTCTTAAATTTGAGGAAATTGAGTTGATTTGGAAAACATTTTCCAAAACGTTTTACCCAACCAAATATGAGAAAATTAAAAAATATTTTTTGAAAAATATTTTCCTTCCTACCAAACACACCCTAAATGGAATAAGAAAAATAAACTTTTTTGATGGTGCTAGAGATTAAAGTAAATCAACTAGTGATTTGAACGTGGCAAAAAAAAAAAATCTTGTGAAAGGAACAATCTTTTATAGCTGAAAGATAATTGGACATACTAAAAATGGGACAAACTTAAGACAATAAGAATAATGGCAAGGCACAACAGTGAGGAGGTGATGTTCAATGTCAATAATAAATGATGTATTTTGTAAAATTTTGATTGATGTAACAAATGAAGGTGACATTAAACTAACAAAAATAACTTATGTTATTAGTAGTTGATGATGATTAAAAAAAAAAACATTTTATCACTTTTTTGTTGTATTTATAATATAAATATTGATAAGTTGGTATATGTTTCTGATCTTAAATTTAGCTTCTTTTTATGCATGTGTGTCTTTTTCATCAATTCCATGATTTTCTTGTCTTTAATATACTTCACTTAGTTTAGATCTCGGATCATCCTCTCTTTTACTTGACGAGCCTATACAATTTCTTATCTCTTCCTCTATCTAAACCCTAAACCCTAAATCCACGCGTCTGCCAATTCAATATAGATAACTTACAATCCAAGCTTGCTGGTTGGAAAATAAAATTTCTTAACATGGCAAAAAGAACCACCCTAGTTAAGTTGTCCCGTAATAATATTCCGATTTAGATGATGTAACTAGCTAAGCTACTTGCCCATATAACCAAAAGGGTAGACCAAATTCAACGAAATTTTATCTGGGGCTCCACATATGTTAAAAAGAAGCTGCACCTCATCAGCTGAGATTCAGTTACTAAGAGCAAACAAGAAGGTGGTCTAGGTGTTCAGAGTGCAACATCAAGAATAAAGCTATGCTAGCACGACTAGCGTGGAGACTCTTTAAGAACCCTAGGGCTCTATGGGCGAATATCATTCTTGATGTTTAATTACATCAAATCCAAGGAACTTAGAGATGATTCTATGCATAGGAAACGAATAAGCCCAATTTGAAAAAAACATAATAAAAGGCTAGGAGGAGTGTAAAGAAAGTCTCCACTGGATAGTAGGGGACGAAAATCAAATTCTCCAACTCTAAGGAAACTTCTTAGTGGCCCCCTTCCGCCTTAAGGAATCGGAGAGGCTAGTCAATAGCATCATCGTAGATGGGTTGTGTAACTTGAAAAATATGCATTACCCTATTCCTGCATCAAAAAATCAAACAAATAATTATTCCTGACATCTCGAACCCAATAGACAAACCTACTTGGGCTATAAAAACGAATGAAATATTCAGTACCTCATCAGTGTACCATAATATAAAGGTTAAAAATAACATTAATCATCCACCCTTTAAAGATTTTAAGTAGATCTAAAAACTTCAGTGCCCTAATAAAATCAAGTTCTTCCTCTGGATAAGTTGTTATAGGAGACTACCGACTTGCCACCATCTACACTCGATTGGGATCAACATTAGCCCAACATGTATTATCTGCGGGGAAATGGAGACTGATACACATATCTTTATTAAATGCACTAAAGTTATCTAGTTCTGGGAGAAGTTAGGTACGCTACAATTTGGACAACCTATTCTCGATGGTAGAGAAATAGATTGGCTTACTACCATTAAAAATATCAAGAATTTCAACATTCACAACAACATCGAATGAAAATATGCCTTTCCTTTTTATATATGGTTCAATAGAAACCACAACTACCATAACGGAAAAAAAGGACATCCTAACATCTACACCTTTAGATAAAGTTGTAGAATTCTAAGCCTTATTACTAGGGCTTAGAATGCTGGGGAACCCACAGATCATCAACCATAGCTACATAGAGCAGAATCAGGTAAACGATATGCTAGTTAAAGAAATAGTAAAACTAATGGAGGACATATATTTTATGGAATGGACATCGCCACCATTGTTTGTCTCGAAGACCATCGATGCTGATAATGAGGGAGCCACTTTTAATAGGAAGAACTTCGCCGTACTAATATCGGATAGTTTTAATTTTGTTGGTAACTTAGCATGTATTCCGTTGATGGTAATGCTTCAGGGCACCAACCTTGTATGAATGCATATTATATATATATAATTAAATAAACACCCTTTTCAACAACAAAAAAAGCTCTCCATACAAGTGTTTAAAGTTACATTTTAGCCATTGTAACTGCTAACTTCACTTTCTTCTGCGCCACCTTTTACTCCACAAATCAATCCCTATTGTGTCTATAAACATTATCCAACGACATTCCAACACTTATTTAGGTACTTCTCTAATGCAACTAGTTTTCACTATTATTAGCATCCTTATTACTATCCTCGATCCCCATTGTCCTATATTTCTCCTCCATCTCCTAAGCTCTCAGAGTAGTCAAGCCATTCCACTTAATCATTGATACGTTAGATATGTTCATCTTCTTCCTCCGCCTCCTAATCTCTAAATCCAATAACAATAATTTAAGTTGGATTTAAATACGTAACTTGAAAATTTAGTAAGAATATTTTAAATTAGTTAATCCCAAATCCTAAAATATAAATAAAATAACTTTAACACATTATTTTTCAAATTTAGCAAGCAATCCTAATTCTGAAAACCTTAAACTCGTTAACTCCTACACCATTAACACAAAATCATTGTGGCCAATTTATGAGAATTTGTTAAACAAGATATATTTATTATTTTCTCTAGTCTTTATTAAGTGAATTGTTGAGAATTTTTTCATAATTTAAAATAAGTGAATTGTTCGAAGTTTAAGAGAACCGTTGGGACATTTTTCATAATTATCCTTCATTTAATGAGGCTCTTAACTACTTTACATTTTATAGGAGAATAGTTTGAAAATAGTCTAAATAACAATAGTGGAAAGTAGCATTTTAATTAGTTATGTACTAAACTATTTTTCTTAAAAATGTGTCGTATCCCAACAATTCACAACTGGACTAGATGGAGTATTAAGTTGAAAAAACTACATAATTGCACAAACATTCATACCTTATTAACTAATTATTCTTCTTATAGTTTGAAATAACTACACATTGTCTCACTAATTAATAATTTAATATCATATTTCAAATTTGATACACCTAGATACATGTATTTTTGCCCTTAGATATATTTTGAAATACAGATAGAGAAAGAGGTAGGCGAGAGAGTCAGAGCCTTGCGAATACACTTGGATATAGTATATCTAGAATAAATTACAACTAATTGTGAACCCTATTTATCCGAAATGCATGTATATTGGGACCAAAATTTTGCACGAACGATACTTTCAAAAAAACTCACGAAAAAGCACATAATTAAATTCTTAACTAGTGAGATTTATGTTGCTTACCTTATTTAGGTTAGTATTGCCGAAAGTAAAAATAATCAGACAATATAACATTTAATAAATTTGTCCAATAAAATAAAGTAGAAAAATACATTTAATTAACCTTTTCCTCTTTTTAAAGTGGTAAAAAAAAGTTATAAAAATGAATTTACAATTAACACGTGTCACTTTTGATCAGTTACCTCTTGGGTGCAATTTCCAAAGTCTTTTCTAAACCACGTGGTCATGGTATTTTCTCATTTCATTTAACCCACAGAAATGGAATACCCCTTCACATGTTTTCTACCTTCACACCCTGTAATTTTCTCTTTTATAATCTCGTAAATGGCCTAATGGTTTCTCCACCCTGAAACTTTCATGGAGTTTTCTATGTCCATTTTATAATTTTTTTAGTTTGAAATTCAATAACTTTCTCATTTTTTAGATTTTGCTAACATGGAGAAAATTGAAGAAAATAGAGAAAACATGAGGAATGTGGAGCTGAATTTAGGGTGTTCATTGAACGGTGATTAGAGAGTTTAACTCTAAAAAATTTAAGATATTGGACCGTTCATCGTCACTAACTAATGAAAATTCTTCTTTGTTGTTTTTAGGTGGATCACAAAGAAGTGTTGCTTCACGTTTGACCGATCTTGAAACCCAACAACCACCTAATCAATGTATAAAATATTTCTTCCTTTTTATTTTTTTATTGAAGCACTTTTTATTTACTTAGATAAAAAAGTAAGTGTAAGTTCATGAAAAATGGTAACGATTAGCTTTTTTGAGTTTCTCAAAATTACTAATGAGAAATCACGGGTGTTGTCAGGGGAAAGTGCTAAAGAAGTTGGAGAGAAGCTGAGGAACTTCTTGCACACCATGCCTTGTGTTTTTTATGACGGACCAAATGGAAAGAAGACTAAAGGATACTTATTATACTCGTCTGTGAGGAGAGAAGATCTGAAGATAGTTTGTAGCTGTCATGCTAGTTTTCTGACCCCCGCTGAATTTATCAAACATGGTGGTGGAGGTGACGTTGAAAACCCTTTAAAGCATATAGATATAGTTCTTGCCTGAAAAATGAACTAGCTGCTTTAATATGGTTGTTATTTGATCTTTTCCTTTGTTGTTGTACTAAATAAGTTCAATGGCTATTGCCCAAAAAGGCCTTAGCTTTGATATCGTTATTATTTGATCTTTTATTTTGTTGTAGAAGAGCAAGTATCTTCCATCAAAGCTATATTAAGGTTATTTTCCGGTCATTCTACTTGTTTTTTTTTTTCTATGCAATGTTTATTTGAGCTTTAATTAGAAGCAACTAACATGTTTGAAGGGTTTCTAAGTTATTTTTCAACTTCGAATTTTCATTTTTTTGCTACATTTTGAAAATAGGTATTGAAACACCTGATATTAGTTATTCTCTTTATATGTTAGGATTTGGTATCTACTACTTAAAGTTTTTTCTAAGTTTATTTTTTGAGTTAGAATATCTATTTCTTGTTAAATCTGATAATTATATGTTAACGAGATCAGAGTACGAACCTTATGGAAAATGAGTTAGAAAAAAATAATTATTATAATTTAATTGATTTAAATAATTGGTCTGAATAGAATTTGTTATAGTTCTATAATTTGGAATTCAGACAAATGGATTGATGAGTGCTCTGATCTATCTTTCATAGATAATATGAAGGATTAAAATTTCATTTCTAGCATTTTCTCTTATTTTCTACTTGTTTTTGAATGTAGTAAAAGATTTTTTGAAAAAAATATGAACTTATTATCGTAATTTAATGGCCTAAACTATTTTTAGATATCCCTTATTTTCTGTATATATTGTTAGGAAATTCTTTTATCACAAATTGAAAGCAAGTATTTCACTATGTAACTAATATGGTTATGTATAATAAGTTTGTTTAAAATTAATTTGTACAATTTCGGGCTAAACGTGCGAGTGAATATCACCAACCTATATCATTTGTCTCGCCTAGCTTGTCTAAATATTATAAAAATGTCAATTCTAATTATCCCTTTATAACTATGTCTGTTTTTGTTCCTCTCTTGTAAGATTTTCAATATTTATGTGTTAATTAGGGTTTGGAGTTTTAACTTTTTAAGGGGTTTGAAGTTATTTTTGAGTTTTTATTTCTTGCTTAATGTTGAAATGGATTCCAAGATTATAGTTGACATTGATGCAAAGCAGGACTTCTCAGAACCTTAACTTGAGGACCATTATTGAAGAAACTATCGTTTTTTTTAATTATAATTATTATTTCTGAAAGAAACTATCATTCGCATTAATAAGAATGATGTTAATGTCACTCACTATTTTAGAGAAGTCAACAAAGTAGCGGACTATTTGGCAAAATGGACCACAATGATTAACATATCGACCATCTACAATAATTTTAATGAAGTGCTATATGGTATATTGTAAAAATTACATAAATCTCATAGTGTTAAGAGCTAATTACATCACATCCCTATTGACTCTAAAGTTATAAAAAATTCTTAAAATTATAGGATATCGGGTACATCAGGAAACCTGCGGATACATAGTTCACTGATTGTGAATGATACATTACTTAATGAGAGGGATGTATCCAAGAGGGGAGGGATATATCCGAGAGGAGATAAAGATAAATCTGAGATGAGATTATTGTAATTTTTTTAAATGATAGAAAATTTTAGAGATTATAGTAAAATAAAATGTGTATTTAGATAATTTTTCCATGTATTAATGGCTCATTCTTCCTGGACAAAGCCTAGATGCCTAGTTTTAGGATCAAACATGAAAAGGCCAATTTTCTTGTAAGATAATTTTTCTTTGTATATTAGAGAATGGATGACCAAGTTCTCAGGGACAAACTAATTAACCCATTAAATTCTTACTCATTTTCTCTTTTGTTCATCAATGTGAGAGGAGAAAGTTACGAGGAAGTAAATATCACCAAGTTTAATACTCTCTTCGTCCAACAATACTTGTCCACTATACTAAAAATAGATGTCCAGCAATACTTGTCCACATTATGAAATCCATGGATAATTTTACACTTAGTTCCTAATTTACCCTTATCATTAATTATATTCATTTTCCTATTACATTTTTCAAGACATCGTATTAATTATATTCAAAGGGTGATATAGTAAACTTACCCTTCTATTTATAGTTTCTTAAGAGGTGTGTCCAGTCAATAGTGGACAACTATTGTTAGACAGAGAGAGTATTATTTATTTTGCCTTATTTTAAAAGTCGTAGAGATGTCATTTTCTAATCATCCCTTTTGATTATGTAATATTTCATTATTTCTTGTAAGATTTGTAGTATATATGTGTTGATTAAGGTTTGGGGTTAACTATTTTAAGGGTTTGTAAGTTTCTTTTTAACTTAGGATTTTCATTTCTTAATAAATTTTGAAAGTACGTGTTGAAACTCCTTAAATTAATTATGTTCTTTATGTGCTTGGGTCGTTTATTGTTAAGTGTTTTAGGTTTTTTTAAGTTTATTTTTCGAAATTACGACTTCTGTTTGATCTTGCTAAATCTGACAATTATGTGGTAATTAATATGTATATTATTAGTTGTATATTGTGTTGTGTTGTGTTGCTTATTTTTATGTTTGAATATATGGATGATTTTTCTAGGTTTTCGAGTCCCAATGAATTTACAATTTAGGATTTAAGGATGGAATTTTATGTATGTGATGTAGAATTTAGGGATGATCTGATTGATGCTATTAATTATATTTTCATTTATTGTGCTTCACTTCTTGATTTCTTATTCGAAAATTAATGTAATTATGAATGTACACGACAATCCCAAGGAAAAATCCATTAGTCTGGTCATGAATCACTCTCAAATAATTTTATTTTTGAGTATTCTAAATTTCATTATGAAGAAGACCTACCCTTAAGGTCAAGAGGTAAGTTAGAGTTGAATATCAAATTTCAATAGAAACAAAAACAACTCTTACTAAATGGATTAAGAAAAATAATTTTTTTTAATGGTGCTAGAGATTAAAATAAATCAACAAGTGATTTGAATGTGTCAAAAAAATTCTTGTGAGATGAACAATCTTTTATACCTGAAAGATAATTGGACATACTAAAAATGGGACAAACTTAAGACAATAAGAATAATGGCAAGGCACAACAGTGAGGGGGTGATGTTCAATGTCAATAATAAATGATGTATTTTGTAAAATTTTGATTGATGTAACAAATGAAGGTGACACTAAACTAGCAAAAACTTATGTTATTAGTAGTTGATGATGATGATAAAAAAAATGTCATTTTATCACTTTTTTTGTTGTATTTATAATATAAATATTGATAAGTTGGTATATGTTTCTAATCTTAGATTTAGCTTCCTTATATGAGTGTGTCTTTTCAATCAATACCTTTATTTTCTTGTTTTAATATACTTCACTTAGTTTAGATCTCGGGTTTTCCTCTCTTTTACTTGATGAGCCTATATACCTTCTTATCTCTTCGTCTATAATGAAACTCTCCATACAAGTGTTTAGAAGTTGCCATTTTAGTCATTGTAACTGCTAACTTCACTTTCTTCCCCGCCACTTTATATATTTTCTTGTTTAACCTTTTTCGCTTCTTCACTACTAACCAACAACTTTCTATAAGGATCCTTCTTGGCTTCAACTAATTTTCCTTCCACCTCTTTACTCCACAAATCAATTCCTTTTGTGTCTATAAATATTATCCAACGACATTTCAACACTTCTTTAGGTACTTCTCTAAAGCAACTAGTTTTCACTACTATTAGCATCCTTATTACTATCCTCAATCCCCATTGTTCTTAATTTCTCCTCCATCTCCAGAGAGTCATTCCACTTAACCCTTGATACGTTAGATACGTTCCTCTTCTTCCTCCGCCTCTTAATCTCTAAATTCAATAACAATAATTTAAGTTGGATTTAAATACCTAGCTTGAAAATTTAAGAATATTTTAAATTAGTTAACCCTAAACCCTAAAATATAAATAAAATAAATTTAACACATTATTTTTCAAATTTAGCAAGCAAACCTAATTCAGAAATCCTTAAACTCGTAAACTTCTACACCATTAACACAAAGTCATTGTGGCCAGTTTAAGAGAATTTGTTAAAAGATATATATTTATTATTTTTCTAGTCTTTATTAAGTGAATTGTTCGAAGCTTAAGAGAATTATTGAGACATTTTTCATATATATCCTTTACATTTTATAGGAGAATAGTTTGAAAATAATCTAATAGTGGAAAGTAGCATTTTAATTAGTTATGTACTAAAATATTTTTCTTAAAAAATGTCATATCCCAACAATTCACTTAACATGGACTAGAGGGAGCATTAAGTTGAAAAAACATCATAATTACACAAACATTCTTACCTTATTAACTAATTATTATCCCAATAGTTTGAAATAATTACATATTGTCTCACTAATTAATAGTTTCATATCAGATTTCAAATTAGATACACCTAGATATATGTATTTTTGCTATCAGATGCATTCTGAAATACAGACAGGAAAAGAGCCGGCGGGTGAGAGAGTCAGAGACATGTGAATACACTTGGCTATTTACAACTAATTATGAACCTCATTTATCCGAAATACATGTATATCGGGACCAAAATTTTGCACGAATGATAATTTGGAAAAAAAAACTCACAAAAAGGCACATAATTAAATTCTTAACTAGTGAGATTTATGTTGTTTATGTTATTCAGGTTAAATGCCGAAAGCAAAAAATAATCAGATAACATAACATTTAATAAATTTGTCCAATAAAATAAAGTAGAAAAATATATTTAATTAACGTTTTCCTCTTTTTAAAGTGGTAAAAAAAAGTTATAAAAATAAATTTACAACTAACAAGTGTCACTTATGATCAGTTACCTTTCAGGAACAATTTCCAAAGTCCTTCATAAATCATGTGGGTTATGGTATTCCTACAACCTTCCACATGTCACTTCCTCATGCAATTCATTTCACATCTTAGGGGGCTATTTTTTCATTTTACTTAACCTATGGAAATGGAATACCCTTCACATTTTTTCTACCTTTGCACCCTGGAATCTTCTCCTTTATAATCTCCCAAATGGCCTAATGATTTCTCCGCCCTGAAAATTTTATGGAGTTTTTCTATTTCCATTTTATAAATTTTTTAGTTTAAAATTCAATAACTCTCTCATTTTTTAGATTTCGCTAACATGGAGAAAACTAAAAAAAATGGAGAAAATTTGAGGAATGTGGAGTTGAATTTAGGGCATTCATTGAACGGTATTTGGGAGATAACTCTAAAAAATTGAAGATACTGAACCGTTTATTATCAATAACTAATGGAAATTCTTCTTTGTTGTTTTCAGGTGGATCAAGTGGATCACAAGGAAGTGTTGCTTCAAGTTTGACTGAGCTTGAAACCCAACAACCACCTAATCGATGTATAAAATATTTCTTTCTTTTTATTTTTTCGTTGAAACACTCTTTATTTATTAACTAAAAAGAAATGTGTAAGTTCACGAAAAATAGTATCGATCAGCTTTTTCAAGTTTCTCGAGACTACTAATGAGAAATAATTAGTTTTGTCAGGGGAAAGTGCTAAAGAAGTTAGAGAGAAGCTGAGAAAATTCTTGTACAACATGCCTTGTGTTTTTTATGATGGACCAAATGGAAAGAAGACGAAAGGATACTTCTTATACTCGTTTATGAAGAGAGAAGATTTGAAGATAGTTTGTGCTTGTCATGCTAGTTTTTTGACCCCAGCTGAATTTGTCAAACATGGTGGTGGAGGTGACGTTGAAAATCCTTTAAAGCATATAAGTATAATTCTTGACTACTGAAAAATGGACTTGCTACTTTAATATGGTTGTTATGTGATCTTGTATTGAATAAGTCCAATGACTATTGCCCAAAAAGGCATTAGCTTTGATATCGTTGTTATTTCATCTTTTGTTTTGTTGTAGAAGACTAAGTCCCTTCCATCAGAGATATGTTAAGGTTATTTTTTGGTCATTCTGATTGTTTTTTGGCTATGTTGTGCTTATTTGAGCTTTAATTAGAAGCAACTAACAACTTTTAAAGGGTTTCTAAGTTATTACTTGAGGTTTTCTTTTTTTGCTACATTTTGAAAATAGGTATCGAAAAACATGGAATTAGTTGTTTTCTTTAAGTGCTAGGATTTGGTATCTACTGTTTTAAGTTTTTCTAAGTTTATTTTTTGAGTTAGAATTTCTATTTCTTGTTAAATCTGACAATTATGTGTTAACGAGAGGATGGCAAGCCTGTGCAAGTCAGACCTTATGGAAAATGAGTTATTGAAAAAATAATTATAATTTAATTTGTTATAGTTCTAGAATTTCGAGTTCAGGCCAACGGATTGATGAGTGCTCTATCTTTCATAGATAAAATGAAGGATTAAAATTTTATTTGTAGCGTTTTCTCTTATTTTCTACGTGTTTTTGGATGTAGTAAACAAGTTTTTGAAAAAAATATGAACTTATTATAATAACTTAATGGTCTAAACTATTTTTAGTTATCCCTGATTTTTTGTATATATTGTTAGGAAATTCTTCTATCACAAATTCAAAGCAAGAATTTCACTATGTAACTAAGTTGGTTATGTATAATAAGTTTTTAAAAAAAATAATTTGCAGAATTTCGAGCCAGTAAACTAAACAATTCATTAAATTCCAACTCATTTTTCCAAAACATTTTACTTGTTCATCGATGTGTGAGAGAGGAGATGAGTAACGTGCGAGTGAATATTACCAACCTATATCATCCATCTTGCCTCATCTAAATATTATAAAAATGTCATTTTCTAATTATCCTTTTATAATTGTGTGTGTTTTTGTTCCTCGGTTGTATGGTTTTTAATATTTATGTGTTAATTAGGGTTTTGGAGTTTTAACTTTTTAAAGGGGTTTTAATTAATTTATTTTTCCACTGAGTTTTTATTTCTTGCTAAATGTTGAAATGGACACCAAGATTGTAGTAGACATGATGCAAAGCAGGACTTTTCAGAACTTTTAACTTAAAGGACCATTATTGAAGAAACTATCGACGCGGAGTTAGGATTTTTAATAAGGGGGTTCAAAATTTGAAGTACTAAATACACAAACTAATCGATGGGGTTCGACAACTATATATACATAAAAATTAATTTTAACCATGTATAGATAGTAATATTTTCCACCGAAGGAGGTTCGGATGAATCCCCTAACACAGGGTTGGCTCCGCCCCTGACTATCGTTCTTTTTTTTAATTATTATTATTATTATTATTATTATTATTATTATTATTATTATTATTATTATTATTATTATTATTATTTATCTATTACTAAAGATAAACTATCATTCACATTAATAAGAATGATGTTAATTTCACCCACTGTTTTAGAGAAGCCACGATCTCATTGCCAAGTCTGAAGTATAGCTAATTGAACCATTACTTATTACGAAAATTTGCTTGAATCACTAAAAAAAATACATACGGGAAAAAGCTAAATTTTGAATTTTCTTTTATGTGTTAGGGTTTATTGTTAACTGCTTTAGAATTTTGTAAGTTACGACTTCTATTTCTTGCTAATCTGACAATTATATAGTAATACATGTTGGTTTGTGAGCATTTTAATATTAATATTTTATAATATTAATTTGCTTAGTTTTGGAGTCAAAATGTTGCATTTCCAAGTTGTTGTCATTCTACTGTTGGTGAAGGTTTTATTTTGTTCTTGTATCATTAATGTTGGTGCATTACTCCTAGAGTTAGTGCATATATGTTACTAATATTTATCTGACAGCATTGGCAACTTCTTTTGGCTGTTGTAATGGCCGTTGTGTAACTCCATTTGCACGTTAGTGCATTGGTTGCCTTCACCATTACTTTTAACCTATGTAACTCCTAAGGCCATTATCTTCACTATTTACTACCCTATTATCTTCCTATTTATTCCTAGGAAGACTTCTTCTACTATAAATAGTGGTGGTCTTCATTGAGATATAACACACAAGAAAAGATAGAGTGCATAAAAGTTAGTAAAAAAAAAAGAGAGTTCTTATTAGTTGAAGGGAGGTGTTCTTTTTTGTGGAGTTTTGGACTCAACTCTTGTCCAGAGTTGTTGAGTTATACTTTGTGAAGGCTGTTGTATCCTGGAGGGGACAAGTCAAGAGGACTATTGCTGGACCGGTGAAAAACATTTGCTGCAGCGGACTTGAATCTCCTTAAAGAGAGCGAGATATCCGCGCCTCAGCCTGAAGAGAATTTTGTTTCTTCATTTTATTTCAATTGTAATCTTGTAATTTTATTATCTTACAATTTTTTCACTAACAATTTTAAGGAGATTCAACAGAATGACTACAATTGAAAAAAACCGTGGATATTAAGATGGGAGACCTTAACAAACCATTTCGGTTCAATGATAACCATTTTAAAAGATGGAAGGGTAAAGTACTTTTCTACTTAAGTCTTCTCAATGTTTCTTATGTGTTAACTGAGAAGAATCCTAATAAAGTTGATGACACCTCCATGAATGATGATGAACTTATTTCTCATCATGAGAAAGTGGAAAAGTACGATGGTGACTCCTATAAGTGTCGGTATTATCTTCTTAATTGTCTATCTGATAATTTTTATGATTATTATGATAGAACTTACTCTAGTGCAAAGAAAATTTGGAAAGCATTGTAGAGTAAGTATGATACCGAGGAGGCTGGAGCGAAAAAATATGCGGCTAGTAGATTTTTTCGTTTCCAAATGGTGGACAATAAATCAGTGATAGACCAAGCTCAAGACTTTATAATGATTGTTGGAGAGCTTAGGTCCGAGGAGGTGAAAATTGGAGATAACCTTATTGTTTGTGGCATAGTAGATAAACTTCCACCTTCTTGGAAGGAATTTCAAAAAACTATGCTCCACAAACAAAAGGAAACCTCCCTTGAAACCTTGATAATGAAAATCCGCATGGAAGAAGAGGCAAGAGGCCAAGATGAACTTTTACAAACAGAAGAGAACAACATCACAACGAAGGTAAATTTAATTACTTCAAATAATGCTACTCCTGAAACTCACAAAAATACTTCTTTGAAGCCTAAGAAGAAAAAGTTCAAGAAAAATAATGGTAAACCTCCCAAGAAAAATAGTGGTGAAAATAACCAAGCACAAAATCAACAAGTTCAAGACAAGGGACCATGCTTTGTTTGTGGCAAGAGTGGGCATATTGCTCCATTTTGTAGATTTCGGACACGTGGTCCTAACCCTCAGGCAAACGTTACCGAAGAACCTTTTGTGGCGGTGATTACCGACATAAACATGGTTGAGAGTGTTGATGGATGGTGGGCTGATTCTGGTGCAAACCGTCATGTCTGTTATGACAAAGACTGATTTAAAAAATATACTCATTTTGAGGAGCCCAAAACCATCATGCTTGGTGATTCACATACTACTCAAGTGCTTGGAACGGGAGATGTCGAATTGTGTTTTACTTCTGGAAGGGTATTAACTTTGAAAGATGTACTTTATACTCCTTCTATGAGAAAAAATTTGATGTCTAGTTTTCTTTTTAATAAAGCAGGCTTTAAACAAATTATTGAATCTGATCAATATGTAATTGTGAAGAAGGATATTTTTGTGGGAAAGGGGTATGCTTTTGATGGGATGTTCAAACTGAATGTTGAAATGAATAAAGTTTCTACTTCTGTTTATATGCTTTCTTCTACTAATTTTTGGCATGCTCGTTTGTGTCATATTAATGATCGTTATGTTGGAATCATGAGTAGTTTAGGATTAATCCCAATGATTAAAAAGAATTTTGAAAAATGTGAGGCTTGTAGTGAAGCCAAAATCACTAAAAGGCCTCATTTTCAAGTTGAAAGAAAAACTGATTTGTTAGAATTAGTTCATACTGATATTTGTGAACTTGGTGAAATTTTAACTCGTGGAGGTAATAGATATTTGATCACTTTCATTGATGATTTTTCTAAGTTTACATATGTTTACTTGATGAAAAATAAAAGTGATGCTTTTGAAAATTTCAAAACTTATCTCCATGAGGTTGAAAATCAGTTTGGAAGAAAAATAAAAAGAATTAGAAGTGATAGACGCCGTGAATATGAGTCAAGTGAGTTTAATTCTTTTGTTAGAACATTGGGAATAATTCATGAAACTACTCCTCCTTACTCTCCTTCATCTAATGGAGTAGCGGAAAGGAAAAATAGAACTTTGGTTGAATTGACTAATGCCAGCTTATTGAGTCACATGCACCTTTAAATTTTTGAGGTGAAGCTATTTTAACTGCTTGTTATGTGTTGAATCATGTGCCTATAAAAAGTCTACATTGACACCTTTTGAATTGTGGAAAGGTTACAAGCCAAGTGTGGGATATCTAAGAGTTCGGGGTTGTCTAGCCTTTGTGAGACTAATGGATCCTAAGATTACAAAATTGGATAAGAAAGTTACTACTTGTGCTTTTCTTGGTTATGCTTCAAATAGTATAGCCTATAGATTTTTTAATCTTGAAGATAATATTGTGATAGAATCAGGTGATGTTATTTTTCATGAAAATAAATTCCCTTTTGATTCTAAAAATAGTGGCGGTCAAAGGATTGAACAAAATATTTTGTCACTACCTAGTTCTTCTACTTCTAATTTAAAAAATAAAGAAATTGATGATTTTGAGTTAAGAAGAAGTAAAAGAACTAGAGTAGAAAAAGATTTTGGTCCTGATTTTTATGTGTTTAATGTTGGAGGTGACCCTCTCACTTTAAAAGAAACATTATCTTCACACGATTCTATATTTTGGAAAGAGGCTGTAAATGATGAAATGGAATCACTGATTTCTAATAAAACTTGGAAGTTAGTTGATTTACCACCGGGTTGTAAAACTATTGATTGTAAATGGGTCTTACGAAAAAAAATGAAACCGGATGGATCTATCGATAAATATAAGGCTAAACTAGTTGCAAAAGGTTTTAAACAACTAGAAGGCCTAGAATTTTTTGATACTTTTTCACCGGTAACAAGAATTACATCCATAAGACTTTTAATTGCTATGACTGCAATTTTTTATTTGCAAATTCATCAAATGGATGTAAAAACTGCTTTTTTAAATGGAGACCTAAATGAGGAAATTTATATGGAACAACCCGAGTCTGTTGTCAAGAAAGCCAAGAAAGCAAAGTGTGTAAACTTACTAAATCCCTATATGGCTTGAAACAGGCACCAAAGCAATGACATGAAAAATTTGATACCTGCATGATTGAAAATGGTTTTAAAACAAATGAGTGTGATAAGTGCATATATCATAAGTCTTGGAATAATTCACATGTGATTATTTGACTATATGTTGATGATTTATTGATCTTTGGCTCTAATTTGAATGTTATTGATAAAGCTAAAACTATTCTTAGAAGCCATTTTGATATGAAAGACCTTGGTGAGGCAAATTTTATTCTTGGAATAAAAATAACAAGAACATGTGATGGAATTTTCCTTGACCAGTCACATTATGATGAGAAAATTTTGAAAAAATATAACTTTCTTGATTGCAAGCATGTTGCTACTCCTTTTGATTCAAGTGTTCACTTATTTCCTGATGAAAGTGAAAATGATGTAATAAATCAAAAGGAATATGCTAGCATAATCAGAAGTTTTAGATATGTGACTGATTGCACTAGGCCTGATATTGCATATGCAGTAGGAGTACTTGGCAGGTTTACAAGTAAGCCAGGTAATGAACATTGGCATGCTGTAACAAGAGTTATGAGATATTTAATTGGAACGAAAAATTATGGTTTGTTCTATAAAAAATATCCTGTTGTACTTGAAGGCTTTTGTGATGCAGATTGAAACACTTTATCAGGTGATTCGTGTTCTACCACTGGTTATGTCTTTACTTTAGGTGGTGGTGCTATTTGTTGGAGATCAAAAAAGCAAACTATAATTGCTAACTCTACCATAGAGGCTGAACTAATTGTTTTAGCTTCAGCTAGTGAGGAAGCAAATTGGTTAAGAGATTTACTGTTTCAAATACCTTATTTTGAAAAACCAATTCCTCCTATTTTAATACATTGTGATAGCAGCGCTGCGATTGGTAGAGTTCAAAACTGCTATTACAACGGTAAATCCAGACCTATAAGGAGGAACACAGTAATGTAAGATCGTATTTGACAAATGGTACCATTAATGTTGATTATGTCAAATCTTGTGATAATCTTGCAGATCCTCTTACTAAGGCCTTAATGAGAGAGAAGGTCTGGAGCACATCGAGGGGGATGGGATTGAAGCATATAAATCCTTGAGTCATATATGAGGAAACCTAACCTGGGGACTAGAGATCCTATAACCAGGTTCAAAGGGAAAAACTAACCATATGATGACTTGTTGTGAAAAATGCACAATCTCTTTATTCCCTCCCTATGATGTGAGTGCATTGGTTCCTGTAGTGATTTGTAAAGGTTGAGTTGATAAAACTCCTAATGAATATCTGTAGTCCGTATGGGTGGAGTGTTAAACTTACAGGGGCACTCTCGACAGATTTCACCTATGTGAGTGTGGAAGTAGGTCAATTTCTATGAGAATTGGTTTATTCTCAAAAGCACTCATGAAATCGGGATAGCACAAGGCCATAACATGCTGGCTATAAAGCTCATGTCAACACCTTGATTATTATGTGTGAGCAGTGATATTTTATTTCCCTTAAGCAGTCGTAGTTCAAGTCTGAGACCACTACGACTCTGGAGTAAAAGTTATTGTTTCACTAAGTGGAGGTTCAATGCAGAGCACACCTTCATTATGCATAGTATTCTTCTTTCAACTGATGGACTCTCTTATATAATATTAAAATAAGTGGGGGATAGTTGATTTGTGAGCATTTTAATATTAATATTTTATAATATTAATTTGCTTAGTTTTGGAGTCAAAATGTTGCATTTCCAAGTTGTTGTCATTCTACTGTTGGTGAAGGTTTTATTTTGCCGTTGTATCATTAATGTTGGTGCATTACTCCTACAGTTAGTGCATATATGTTACTAATATTTATCTGACAGCATTGGCAACTTCTTTTGGCTGTTGTAATGGCCGTTGCGTAACTCCTCCACTTGGACGTTAGTGCATTGGTTGCCTTCACCATTACTTCATTCTTTATTCCTCCATTATCCTTGTAACCTATGTAACCCTAAGGCCATTATCTTCACTATTTACTACCCTATTATCTTCCTATTTATTCCTAGGAAGACTTCTTTTATTATAAATAGTGGTGGTCTTCATTTGGTTTGAGATATAACACACAAGAAAAGATAGAGTGCATAAAAGTTAGTAAAAAAAAAAGAGAGTTCTTATTAGTTGAAGGGAGGTGTTCTTTTTTGTGGAGCTTTGGACTCAACTCTTATCCAGAATTGTTGAGTTATACTTTGTGAAGGCAGTTGTATCCTGGAGGGTGTTGACACCCAATTTTGACCCTCCACAATATAAATTAATCATCAAGCTTCTTCGATTTCTAGCGATTTAAAATAATGAGTTTTATAAAATTTTCAGAAATAAAATAAAATAAACATAGTTCACAATTTATTTTAAATAGTGCTGTCACTTTTAATAATATATATGTTTATTTAGTTATGTATATTATTAATGCATTTTATGAGTATTCAAAAGTCATCTCGAAAAGATTTTATATTTTTGAATACTTTATTAGTGGTGAGAGTCATAATTTTGAATTAACGAATTTTATGAAATTAAAGTACTTTCAAATTATTTTAGAGTAATTTTATCATTTTAATAAATTTAATAATTTAAATAATAAATATGTATATTTTTACAATCACGTTATTTTATAAATATTAGAAAATCATCACAACGCTTTTACATTCTAGTTAAATGTTTTATTACTTTAAGTTATAGTTATAATTTTGAGTTAATTAATTAAATTAATTATTTTAATAATTATTATTATATTTCGTTAAGATTAAGAAGCTCGCTAATTAATTAATATTAATCTGTCTAAATTAAACTAAAACATTTATCTCTTGAAAGGTCTAGACCTTTTTCCTATTTTGGGCCAAATCTACAGGTCCACTCTAAATTAAATAAATTCCCAGCCCAAACAACAACATACAGCAGCAACCATACGCCCAGCCCACTCCAATTCCCATTCAATAACCCATACATACAACATACATACCAAACGACCCAATACATACAAGAACCGACCCCCTCAGCTTCTTCTTCTTCACCTCAACACGTGAACAACTCCAGTAAACACGACTCCAGAATGACCCCACGCCCATACCGGTCCCTTTTCTCCTTCACACAAGCTGTTCCTCAGCAAAAATCGCGTCAAATCGCAGGAATTTGCGGCTGCCAGACCCGCCTGTAAACAACCGCCCGCCCTCATCTTTTCATTCGGGATTCATGGGATTTTCGTTGAAATTTTGTGCAAACGGACAAATTTTCAAATTGGGATCGAAATCAAAATCTCGATTTTACCCTTTTCTCTTCTAACGGGAACCCCACAACTTTTCCTATAAATAATTCTTTTGCATTCAAGAGAGGGGTTTATTTTTTAGTTTGATTTCTTTGGCAATATTGATTATACGCTTCAAATTTTATATTTGGCTTTCTTGTTCTAAGTTTCGAGAAAGTTCCCCCTCAAACCTTCTTGATTTGCTATTTGTGTTTGGCTTTTAGTGGTGGAAGAATCGCTGCCCTCTCAAGCTCGTCATCCCAACTCGCTGCTCTAAGAAAGATAGGAAAATTACGGCGCAACAGAAATGGCGACTCTGCTGGGGTTTTAATTAAGTTCTAACCATAAGATTTGACTATTTGACTAATTGTTATTACTTGTTGAATTGTTTATTTGTGCTTTATGTATTTAAATTGCTATAAACTGTTGCATTCATGGCATAACATATTCCGTCAAACGACACTTATTTTAAGTTTCCACTTAAAGGACGATTATGCGTGCCGCAGTCATTCGTTAATCAAATTGTTCTCGGGGCACCCTGACGAATGTAGTTGGCTACTGGATAGTCAATGATCGTTAATTGTCCCAGCTCAAGTAGTCTGCTTGGGTCACCGATTCACTATAAAGAAAGCCCACTCTTAGTCAGACTAGGATAAAACAAAACCAAATTTCCAAAATTTAGCGTATTGGCCTAAGATGACCCAACACCCAAGGCGTGTTGGGCCCATTAGAGAGACCACCTTGAGTCCACAATGGCCCACGGCCTAAATGGACGATCATACTTATGTGTTTCAATTTGAAGGATGTATACGCCATTTGGCAAACCATTGTCTCTTGGGGTAGAGTTTTAACCGTTTGTTCGAGTCGAAGAAGGATCAAGTTATCATCCAAAGGCGTGGACATTCGAAGATGACAAAAAATTTCAGAATAGAGGATCATTTCTCGAAAGCGTAGATTAGGATTGTGCCCCTGCTCGAGACTGATATTTTGTATCCCATTTCCCCTATAATGTATCCTCATTTAGTGTATTAATAAAATTTGTATAAATTTGGGTTTGGGAGCAATGGAATGCTTCAAATGACGTTATACATCCTTCAAATTGCTAGGCCTACCCTTGGCACAAAAGGGTCGTATATCTGTTAGGACGCGATATTTGACTGTATGCTTGTGTGCTTTAACTGTTTATGTGATTTGTTGCTTTGAATGAGGACATTTTAATCCACTTCTTTTAAAAAAAAAAAAATCAGTCTCCAATATTCGGGGGTTAACATGTTCTCAAACAAAGCAACTCTTATGTGTTTATATGTCCTCTGTGTGATATTTTGCATTATTTGTCATGAACCAAAACTAACAGATTTGCCTTTGAGTTATTTTTCTCTACAGGTAATTAGAACTGATCTGTGTCGATAAGCTGGCTGAACACCCTTATTTTACAAGATCTAAGACTCACAAAGATTCCTTCCCTGATCAAAATTCGCAAAAAGAAAAGACAGTAATGGGTGATGGCAATGAAGAGATTGGCTTGACCGATGTTGTCGTGGCTCAGCCAACTGTCACTGATCAAAATGAATTAATTATGCAGTTGATGCAACAGATCGCTGAAATACGGGTTGAAATGCAGAAAAGGCAAGATTTGCCTAATTCAACTTTTACATTAAATGCTGTAGCAGATGAAAGACCTCCACTTCACTTTCCCTCTTCAAATACGGAACAGGATCAAAACCCACCTTCCAGTCTTGCTCATAACCCATCAATCGTTGACCTTGCGACTCAAAACCCCCATCATGCCTCCGCCTCCTATCAGACACCACCTCCTCCTCAAAATACCAATCCTCAAACCTTCCCTCCTCACCTAAATACCAACCTCCAAACAGGTCCACCTCCCCAAAACCAAAACATTAGCAACCCGCAAACTTCCCTCCGTCACCAAAATCAACATACCAAACCCCAGACTTACCCTCAAAATTACCAAACCACTCAAAATACCCAAAGTCCCTCCATTGCTCCACCTTTACCCCAGAAAGCCATTTTTCAAATTCCGGTCCCCAATGAGCATGATGCTAATGGTTCTGAGCTCGACCATTATGAAGAACGGGAGAGAGAGTGGAGGTCAAAGGAAGAGGCCGCCAAGCTGGACATGAAGGAAGAAATTCGAAAAGCCATGAAGGAGCTACACTATATTCCTGAAGTCGATGGGTTGAGTTATGAGGATCTGTGCATACATCCGAATCTGGACCTCTCGGAAGGATTTAAAGTGCCAAAATTCGACACTTTTGGAGGAATCGGAAATCCGTTGGCTCATTTGAGAGCTTTTTGTGACCAACTCATAGGAGTTGGCAAGAATGAAGCCTTGTTAATGCGGCTCTTTAGCCGAAATTTAAGTGGAGAGGCGCTAGAATGGTTTGCCTCTCATGAGATAAAACAATGGTTTAGCTGGAATGTACTGGCTAAGGATTTCGTCGAACGATTCGCCTACAATGTGGAGATCATTCCTGATCGCTATTCTTTGGAGAGAATTAAGCGAAAACCCACTAAGAGCTATCGTGAATATGCATATAGGTGGAGGAAAGAGGCCGCCCGGGTTCGACCTCCTATGACTGAAAAGGAGATCGCTGAAATGTTCATACGCATTCAAGAACAGGAGTATTATGACAAGATAATGTTGCTCATTGGAGCAAAATTTACAGAGATAGTCAAGGTAGGTGAGGCTATCGAAGATGGGATTAAAACTGAAAAGATTTCCCGCGTTGCCGCCCTAACTGAGTCTTCTGGATTGTCGAAGAAGAAAAGAGAGGATGTGTCTTCTATTTCCTATGCATACGATGGAAAAAGACACTTTAAAAAATTTTTACCTTACAAAGGTTACCCCCGAGCTCCACAAAATTCATATCCGTCTTATTATACCCAATCAGGTTACCAAACTCCACCACCGAGTTACCAAATCCCAACTCCAAATTACCAAACTCCATCACCGAGTTACCAAATTCAATCTCCTATTTACCAAACTCCACATTACCAAAATACTCATCCAAGTTACCAAGCTCCATCAATTAATTGTTCAAATATCCAATCGAGCTACCAAAACACCCCTCCCAGCTACCAAGCCCCACACGCAAGTGCCAAATCACCAAAATCCTCTAAACTACCGTCAAGTACCTTCACATCCAGGAAATAATTATTATCCTCCTCGCCCGAATCTTGAGAAAAAACCTTCTAGAGTCTTTACTCCTTTGGTTGAAAGTCAAACACAACTTTTTGAGAGATTGAAATCAGCTGGCCTAATACAAACAATTGATCCAAAAAATATCAATGTCAACTCCAAGCTTTATAGACCCGATCTTCACTGTGCTTACCATTCAGGAGGTCCTGGGCATATTACTGAGGATTGTATCAACTTGAAGCATAAAATTCAAGACTTGATAAATCAAAAGGTCGTCACCCTTCAGAATGCCACTCCTAATGTCTATAGTAACCACATGCCGAATCATGGAGGGGTAACTATTAATATGGTTGAAGTCGAAGAAAATTTGAATGTGAAGAAATTTATCATCTCAGCCAAAGAGCACATCGATACATTTGTTTGATAACATTACATGGTCGAGCATGAAAGCTGGATCTCACAAGTTATTAATCTACTTAATGTGTCAAAAGATATCATGTTTTGAAGACTCGATTTCGGTCATTTCCATTTAATTGTGCTAGTTGCTTGTAATTGCTTTGTTTTAAATTTTATCCCTCTTGTAAATGAACTACGTCTGACCTGAATTCTCAAGAATGAGATACGTAGGCGGCCTATGTCAGCCTTGGTCACCCCTTTATCCCTTGTAATACTTTCTTTGTATTTGAACTACGTTCGACCTGAATTCTCAAGAATGAGATACGTAGGCGGTCTATGTCGGCCTCGGTCGGGTTTCTTTGACATTTTTCTTATTTTTTTAATCCTCGAGAGGGGAACTACGTTGACCTGATTCCTGCCTCAATAGGATATGTAGGCGCCACAACGGCTCGGTCATATTTCCCGTAAGATTTCTATTTCTCTTCACAATAGAAACTGGGACAGAATTTTTGAGAAAGACTCAAAAATTCTCAAGAAGGCCTATCCAACAAGTCAAGACTAAAGCGACGTTGAGAATTATAACTGGGACATAATTTTTGAGAAGATCTAAAAAATTCCAACTCAAAATACGCCAAGACAATAAACTGCGACAGAAATTTTGAGGATGACCTCAAAATTTCAATGATGCTCATCGGCAGTTTAGAACCGCTTTGAATACTTCCCAGCAAGTAATCGGATAGACCTCAAGGCATCAACTTCAAAGACGTTCATTAAGCTTGACGTGACATGACACTTGCCGGTGATCTTTTCCAAATAATACTTTCAAAAATCTATTTTTCTTAAAGCTTTTCTTTCATGTTTCGATTATTTTGCATAAAAATATTTTGTCTTATCTATCAAGAGAGCGGGAATCAGAGCAATCAACCGGAGATAGCGAGACAAAAAGCGATCAACTGGAGATAATAAGACAAGGAGCAGACAATCGAAGAGATCGACACAGATCAGTTCACTTTAAACTAACAATTTTTCTATGGATGCAGGTCTAAAAGTTTGCCTCAAGATCATCATATTTCCTCCATTTAACGAACACGGAGAAGTCAAAAGGCGAGGATATCCCCGAAACTGACAATTTCTCTGTGGATGCAAGAAATATTTTAAGATTCTCATACCAAAGAATTGGGAATAGAAATATTATTACTCAATTTCCAGCAAGGCGAAATCTATAACAAACATGCTACAATGTTCAAAGGTGGAACAAACAAAGACCATGAAGAGAGCAATATTGTTATTTTCCAGCTACCAAAATACCTGGAAGACATTTATCTGAATTATATTATCAGATATGATAATACTCTTACCTCGAAGGAGGCATCATCACTATCTTCATACATTACAAGAAAAAAATTCATGCATCGCGAAAATTCATGCATTGAGAAAAAATTCATGCATCGCGGAAAAGATTCATGCATTGCGGAAAGAAATTCATGCATCGCGAAAATTCATGCATCGCAAAAAAAATTCATGCATCGTGAAAACATACATGCATCGCGAAAAAATTCATCCATCGCGAAATTCATGCATTGCAAACAATTCATGCATCGCAAAAAAATTCATGCATCGCAAAATTCATGCATTGCAAAAAATTCATGCATTGCAGAAAGAAATTCATGCATCGCGAAGAAATTCATGCATCGCAAAAAAATACATGCATCACGAAAAAATTCATGCATCGCAAAAATTCATGCATTGAGAAAATTCATGCATCGCGGAGAGAAGATTCATGCATCCCGAAGAAATTCATGCATCGCGAAAACATACATGCATCGCGAAAAAATTCATGCATTGCGAAAAGAAAGTCATACATCGCGGAGAATATTCATGCATTGCGAAAAGTCATGCATCGTGAGAAAATTCATGCATCGCGGAGAGAAGATTCATGCATTGCAGAAAGAAATTCATGCATTGCGAGAGAAAAGTCTTGCATCGCGGAAGAAGAAGAGTCATGCATCGCGGAGAGTCATTCATAGAGTATTATCAAAATGAGATAATACCATCACCCAGAAGGACATCATCGGCATTCTATCAATGGAATATCCTCATCCTACAGAATGATCTCATTATCATTATCCTACCGATGGATCAACATTATCCTACCGATGGATCTTCTTTATCAACATTATCATCCTATCGATGAAACATCATCATCATAATATCATGTAGCAGCACTATCCTACCAATGGATCAGTATCATCCTACCGATGGATTACCGTCATTTTACTAATGAAGAATCATCATTATTATTTTCATTTACAAGAACGGTATCAAGAGAACTATCAACATATTACATCAGTCTATTTCTTATTACTTCATATCAAAAGAAGAGCATTGAAGAATCATATTGCAAATATAAGATACAAGCTTTATTTGCTTTACGTCAAATCCAATGAAGTTGACGTCAAAAGTTCAAAGAGAGAAATTAAGTGTCAACATGGTAAAAGACACTATCTCCCCATTTAAATCGCATTTTATGCTAATGAGTTTTATCTCAGTCTTTGTCGAGAGCATCCGAAAGGATGAATTCTCAAAACAAACCACAGGTGTGGACGACATCAAAAAGGATGCAACACAACGTGGAACTTTTTCTTAGCAGCGAACTGGGACATAGTCCAAAGAGGAGTGCCAAACTCTTAGGACGTGAGCAGAGGAGCGACTTCCACCACAATCAAACCACACCCCTCTCGGAAGGCATGTGGGTTTTTCTTTAAGTTTATTGGTTTCAGTTTCGCATCCGAAAAATCTTGGTTCCCCCCGGATGCAGCTATCCACTCCAAGTGACAACGCGCCATAAGCTTTGGAAATTATGCCCGTGTAAGTTCTTAATTATGGGTGTGAAGCGCGCCACATTCATAGCTAAGAGGTTACAACTTTTCAGACTCGACTTGTTTGTCACTCTTCTAGAACCAAAGATTGTCTTGCATAATAGATTTTCTTTTCAACCGATCGAGTCGAACTACAAGTAGCCTGATTCCCTAAGTTGAGGGATATGTAGGCAGAATCTATGTTGAAACTCGGCTGTATTCCAACATTCGCACTTAAATCTTATTCTCGAGCATTCCGGTCCCTTCATAATTCGGTATCGGGATGACTTTTGAATTCCTTGAAAAATCGTGCACCAAATCAAGCGTGTCGAACTACAAGTGGCCTGAATTCTCATATAACCTGAGATATGTAGGAAACCCACTTCCGGGGTTCAGCCACGACTCCTAAAGTCCATACCAAGATCCATTTCCTACAGATGAAGATGTGGTCGGTCGAAATAGGATTGGTCAATTTCATTTTCCTCAAATCTCTTGCATCAATCCGAATAAAATGAGGGACAGCTGTTGACACCCAATTTCGACCCTCCACAATATAAATTAAGCATCAAGCTTCTTCGATTTCTAGCGATTTAAAATAATGAGTTTTATAAAATTTTCAGAAATAAAATAAAATAAACATAGTTCACAATTTATTTTAAATAGTGTTGTCACTTTTAATAATATATATGTTTATTTAGTTATGTATATTATTAATGCATTTTATGAGTATTCAAAAGTCATCTCGAAAAGATTTTATATTTTTGAATACTTTATTAGTGGTGAGAGTCATAATTTTGAATTAACGAATTTTATGAAATTCAAAGTACTTTCAAATTATTTTAGAGTAATTTTATCATTTTAATAAATTTAATAATTTAAATAATAAATATGTATATTTTTACAATCACGTTATTTTATAAATATTAGAAAATCATCATAACGCTTTTACATTCTAGTTAAATGTTTTATTACTTTAAGTTATAGTTATAATTTTGAGTTAATTAATTAAATTAATTATTTTAATAATTATTATTATATTTTGTTAAGATTAAGAAGCTCGCTAATTAATTAATATTAATCCGTCTAAATTAAACTAAAACATTTAGCTCTTGAAAGGTCTAGACCTTTTTCCTATTTTGGGCCAAATCTACAGGTCCACTCTAAATTAAATAAATTCCCAGCCCAAACAACAACATACAGCAGCAACCATACGCCCAGCCCACTCCAATTCCCATTCAATAACCCATACATACAACATACATACCAAACGACCCAATACATACAAGAACCGACCCCCTCAGCTTCTTCTTCTTCACCTCAACACGTGAATAACTCTAGCAAACACGACTCCAGAACGAGCCCACGCCCATACCGGTCCCTTTTCTCCTTCACGCAAGCTGTTCCTCAGCGAAAATCGTGTCAAATCGCAGGAATTCGCGGCTGCCAGACCCGCCTGCAAACAACCGCCCACCCTCGTCTTTTCATCCGGGATTCATGGGATTTCCGTTGAAATTTTGTGCAAACAGACATTTTCAAATTGGGATCGAAATCAAAATCCCGATTTTATCCTTTTCTCTTCCAACGGGAACCCCACAACTTCCCCTATAAATAATTCTTTTGCATTCAAGAGAGGGGTTTTTTTTTTTAGTTTGATTTATTTGGCAATATTGATTATACGCTTCAAATTTTATATTTGGCTTTCTTGTTCTAAGTTCCGAGAAAGTTCCCCCTCAAACCTTCTTGATTTGCTATTTGTGTTTGGCTTTTAGTGGTGGAAGAATCGCTGCCCTCTCAAGCTCATCATCCCAACTCGCTGCTCCAAGAAAGATAGGAAAATTAAGGCGCAATAGAGGGGACAAGTCAAGAGGACTACTGCTAGACTGATGAAAAACATTTGTTGTAGTGGACTTGAATCTCCTTAAAGAAAACGAGATATCTGCGCCTCAGCCTGAAGAAAATTTTGTTTCTTCATTTTATTTCAATTGTAATCTTGTAATTTTATTATCTTACAATTTTTTCACTAACAATACATATATTATTAGTTTTTTTTTTCGGTACAAAATAGAGTAATATATATAGGTTACGTAATATGCATCATTACATTGTTACCAGCAAGTGGCAAAACAGGGCACCTACTATTGGTGTTCTGAGGAAGGGGCATACTATTACTAGTACTATTACATGAGTCACTTGGAAAAGACTTCTTAGATAGTCTAACAAATGGAGTTCCTTCTTTGTCTGCTTCTAGTTTGTTGGATACAAACATCGGAGGAACATCCATGCACAAAAAAAGAGTTGATTTGATCCATTTTAGCGCCTTCCTTTGCTAGAGCGTTTGCCACTTGGTTTGTTTCTCTAAAGTCGTAGTGTATTGGGGGGTTCCCTAGACGTTGAAGTAGATCCCTCCAATCAGAAAGAATATTTTCGTAAGTGGGGTGTTCTCCTCGAATGAGGGTTTTAATTTCCTTGCAATCGACGTTAACTTCCAATGGTACTAATCCTCTTTCTAGTGCTATTCAAAGTCCATGCAAGAGTGATATCAATTCGGCTTTCATGTTATTTTCCATATACAGGTTTCCCATATATCCCACAACCCAATCACCCTTGCTATTTCTGATGACTCCACCTGTTCCCCCTTGTCTTGTGCTACCCATGGACGATCCATCGCTATTAAGCTTGTAACACTGGCTGGGTGCTGTCCATTTATGGTAGTTGATAATATTTTTTTCTTTCGTGTGTGTATTGTTTGTAAGAGCATAGTATTCAACAGCATGATACAATGCCTTCTTTGATGAAATATTTTTTATCTCATTATTATGGTAGTTTTTGTTTTTTGTTAACCATATGTTCCATATATAGAAGAGGAAAACTTCCTTCCAGGTTGTATGACTTTTTATGTTATTGTTAAGGTTTTTTAGTAGTGTTAGCCAGTCAGAACTTTGGTTATTTGTGAACTGGTTTATAGTGTAAATTACCCCTAGTTCCCTCCACAGCTACCTTACATTTGTGCATTCCACGAAAATATATTTGATTGTTTCTATTTATTTTTTTTGCATAGATTGCATAGGTCGCTGATGTCAATCCCTATAGATTTGAGGTAGCTTTTAGTTGGTAGTCTGTTGTGGTGACAGAGCCAAAGGAAAAATTTAATCTTATTTGGACAATTGAGTGACCATATCCAACTAGGATTGCTAATGTTTTGTTGATATTCGGGCTTATTTTCCTGTAAGAACCTATAAGCAGAGGATGTAGTCAGAATTCCTTTTGAGTTAGGTTTCCAAATAGCCGTATCCGATTTCTTTGATGTAGAATTTATGTAGGTACTTTGTACTAGTAACAATATTTTTTGTGGTAGTTCGACGGATATTAATGGTTGGGTACTTCCTCCTAATGTATGGTAAATGTCTCCTACTCGAAGTCCGTATTCTTCTTCCATTAGTGGTCCATGTATTTGTTCCCTCATAGATTTTCCATTTGATAACCACTTGTCGAACCAGAATGATGTTGTCTTGTTATTTCCTAACACTATCTCCATGCCTTTATTGCATATATCCCATAATATCATTAGATTTTTCTAGGTCATGCTATGAGAGGGCCGAGCATGGCTTTCAATATTGAGTGTGCCTTTTTTATTGTATTTTTTGGTAAGTGTTTGGGCCCATAGAGTTTCAGGGCTCTTGAAAGCTCTCTAGGCTAACTTAGTTAGGAGAGCTAAGTTCCTTGTTTTTGCTCTTTGCATTCCTAGGACTCCTTTAGATTTTATTGATGTGACAATATCCCATTTCACCATATGGAGTTTCTTTTTTTCACTTGTTATACCCCATATAAAGTTCCATTGGATTTGGTCTATTTTTTTATGATGTTACTTGGGAGTTTAGTGGTTAGCATTATGTGGGTTGGTATATTGTTAAGGCAGGCTTTTGCTAGAGTTGTTCTTCCCGCCATGTTGAGAAATTTTGTTTTCCATCTTGCCAGTTTTGATTACATGTTATCTATTATAAACCAGTAGTCATGCCTCGTGATTCTCTTATGTGCGATTGGGAACCCTAAGTATTTCCCGAATATATTCCCGTTCTTAATTTTTAATGTTTTGGTGATCCATTTGTTTAGATTAATTGAGTGTTCTTTGTAAAAATAAGTTTTGATTTTTTTGTATTTATCGTCTAGCCTGAGTAGTCACAGAAGGTGTCCATGACGCGTTTGATGATTTCACAGTTTCCTTTGTCTGCTTTGTTCATTAGGACCAGGTCGTCAACAATAAAGATGTGTGATATTTTTGGTCCTTTGGTGGAAATTTTTATAGGGGTCCAATGTTTCAGCTTGACCTCCTGCTCGATTTTTCTCGATAGGACTTCCAAGCATAGAATGAACAGGTTGGGTGACATAGGGTCTCCCTATCTTATTCCTCTAAATGGTTCGAAATATTTAGTTTTTGATCCATTTAGGAGAATAGATACTTCACTTGTGGAGATACATGACATTATTAGGTTTATTGTATTTATTGGAAATTTAAAGTAAAATAAGGTTTTCCTGATAAACGACCACTCCATTTTGTCAAAAGTTTTTTGAAGATCTACTTTGAGGATGAGATTTGCTTTTTTCCCCTTCATTTTTTGTGTTATTATTTCTTGGATGATTATGGCATTATCCGATGCTTGCCCATTCTTTAAGAAGCTAGCTTGATAGGGGCCAATTAGCTTATCCATTACTAGTCTAAGGCGTTGAGCTATTATCTTTGTTATAATTTTGTAAGTAATATTACATAAGCTGATTGTTTTAAAGTTTCTTAGGTTGTTTGCATTTTTGTTTTTTTGGGATCAGGCAGACATGAGTTTTATTTATGTCTACTGGTATCTTCTCTTGAGTGAAAGCTTCTTGGCATAGAGAGGTGACGGAATTCCCTACAACTTCCCAGTATTTTTGGTAAAAAAAAGGCGTGTAATCCGTCTGGACCTGGAGCTTTAAAAGGTTCGAAGGAATTTACAACCTTCTTTACTTCCTCTTTTGTAGGGATTACTTCTAGATAGGTGAGGTCAACATGGTTATCTGAGGACTCAAGTTCTGATTTTGTCCTTTGTGAGGATAGTTTATTGGAGCTAAATAATTCTTTGAAGAAATCTTGAGTTATAATTTCTATTTGCCCTTGATTATAGATCCATTCTCCATCTTTAGTTTGTAGTCGTAAGATTTTGTTCCTACATCTTCTGTTTAGTGTTGTAGTATGAAAAAATCTAGTGTTTGCATCCCCTTCATTCAACCAGTTTACTCTAGATTTAAGTTTCCAAAATTCTTCCTTTACACGGAGGATGTAGTTGTATTCTTGGATGAGTTCGTTTTCTAAATTTCTTAAAAAAGAGTTATAGGAATACTTTGGGGAATTTTGGATTCCTTCAACTCTTTTAATAAGTTTCCTTTTTTGTGGAATATATTCCCAAGGTGGCTTGATTCCATTTCGAGACATTTATTTGAAAAGTGGGAATCGCATCTAAGATGTTACTTTGACTTGTCCAAGAATCATTGATAATTTTAATGAGATCAAGATTTAATGTCCACATAGTTTCGAATCTAAATATTCTTTTTCGATTGTGATTTGAAGGTGGGATAAGAGGAGGGGGTAGTGGTCAGAATGGGTTCGGGGTAGGTGTTGTACCTGGGCATTAGGATATTTATGAAGCCAGTTGTCGTTTGCAAAGAAACGATCCAGCCTTTCAAATATGAGTTGTGATTTATTTTTAAATCGTTTATTTAACCACGTGTATCGGCTTCCTTTAAAGCCCATGTCAATTAGTTCACAGTGATTTATAGTTTCCCACAGGTCTTTTGTACGATTATTATGTACTGGTCTACCCCCATACTTGTCTGCTACACTTAGGAGTTCGTTAAAGTTCCCTCCTAAAAGCCAGCTACCATAGAAGTTATCTTTTATTGTCTTTAGATTTTGCCATAGTATTCCTTGAGTTTCTAAACGTATTTGTATAAATAATACTAAAAAGCCAAGAGTCGTTTGTTAAACGTACGTTCACCATTGCATGAATTTCCTGACCTGACATCGATATTTCTTCTAGCTCAAAAACAACGTCATCCCAAAGAATTGCCAGCCCTCCAGAGCTTCCAATTGATGGGACTTGTATCATATTTGTATAAGGAAAGTTCTCTAGTAGTGGTTGGTGGTCTTGCATTTTTGTTTCTACCAGTGCCACTAATGGGGGTTTATGCCAGTCTATTAGTGATCTAAAGTTCCTCCTAAAGTCATCTTCGTTACTCCCTCTACAATTCCAAATTATTATATCCATGGATCTGTTGGTCTGGTTCATTGCATTCTCTGTCATATCCCTCTCCATTCTTAAAGGATTCGATATTGCTAGGTATGGGTTCAAGATAACTACAAAGTTCCCTATTCCTGGGTTCCTCTAAAGCATGAATGGCTATGGAGCTTTTTAATAGATGCAGTGGAAAAATGAGTATGTGTTTTTTTTCGAATCTCTCTTTGAATATTATAATTTTTATTTCTTTTAAGACTCCTATTTCGGTTCGCGTTTCCCTCATTAGTGCTATCGCTTCCTCTACTTCCCGGACGTCTACATTTTCTCCTCTGGTCGCTGCTAAAGGGGATAAGGGGGGACGATGTGATGAGGTAATACCTAAGAGTTGGAGGTCCCAATGTCTGGAACTACTTGGGGAGAGTTCTCCCTCACATTGGCATGACCCCTGTGGTAAACCTGAGTTGTCTCCTGAAAGTTCCATGTATTCACTAGCGCTTCCGATATCTTTGAAATCTGGTGTGGGGAGAAGAAAGGTGGAAAGATTAGGGGTTCCACAGTCTGAGTCACATTAAGTGGGTTGAACAGGGGCATTTCCCATAATGGGTGGTGGTAGAAGGGAATATGGGGGAATGGGAAGCTTAGTGGTGGTTGGAGAACGGTTGTCAACCATAAGTGGTTTTTGTATGTTTCCATGGCAAGTCTCATGCCCTATAAGACTACTTGGCTAGAAAGGTCGGGTTTTGTACTAGAACTATTACTTGCCTTCCCTCTACCACTGCACTGAAGGAAAGAGCTTGTACCTGCAAGCTCATTTCCAACCATGAGTGTGGAGTTTGGTTTGGGAGTGGGGCTTGGGTTGCATAGAATGTTTTTCCCCCTAATGTTATGGGGAAAGTTGGAAGTGTTACAGTAGGAATTTGTTGGTTCATGATTGGGGAGTTTGCTCGAGTGTTCCTGGAGTTTTGGGAGTGTGGTGATTTCCTCAGAATAGACCTTCTCCTTTGAGATGATAGTAAAATTCTTGGCATTTTCTAGGGAGTCTGTTATATCGATATAGATAGAGCTAATAGGGATAGTGATATTATTTGTAGTGCGTTTTCTACTTTGGGTAAGGGGGCTAGTACTAGGAATATATAATGGGGAGTTATTGTTGTATGTTAGTGTAATGTATGTATTTTCCAAATTGATGTTATGTGGGCTTTTTTTTGGAAAAGTCGAGATAGATAGGTTTTTCTTAATAAAGT
The DNA here is from genome assembly GCA_035578085.1 of Solanum pinnatisectum. Taxonomy (NCBI): domain Eukaryota; kingdom Viridiplantae; phylum Streptophyta; class Magnoliopsida; order Solanales; family Solanaceae; genus Solanum; species Solanum pinnatisectum. The sequence continues at coordinate 21,057,483 of CM069077.1, forward strand.
TTTCATTATAGTTTCCTTGGTGATTGTTGTTTAATGATGCCAGCAAGGCACTATTAGAGGATAAGTGATCCTCATTAGATGTTTTAGGCCCTAAAAGGCCTATTTTGGAATATGTGGGTATTAAATTTATGGCTGATGTGTCTATTGTCTCCACTTCCAAGGGGTACGGAGGTGTATCTTGTATATCTTTTATAGGGGTCATGTTAGGGGTCGTACTAGGGGTACCCAGTGGCCGACTTTTCAACTTTCTTTGATATTGATTTGTTGGTGTGATGAGTGACGTCGCTCGAGGTGACATCGGCATTAATTGGGTTTGACATATTTCCGCTAGTGATTTGAGTGCTCTGTATTAGTTGATCTGGGGCTCTTTGGAAGGATTCATTTGTGTTAAGATTGTTTGATTTAGTTGTTCTTTTGTATTGTAGAATCTTAGATTCGAGGTACTTACCTGATTCAGCACGAAATAATTTGACATGGATACCTGTATCGACTGTTTTTTTATTGCGCTTTTGAACCATATCCGTTGTGTCTTCTGATATTTGGTTGTGTCTTTGCTCCCTATATTGATGGTCCACTCTTCGCTCTGCGCCTGATTGCTCCAATCTGGAATCCTATCTTATTTTTGTATGTTGCTTGTTCTTTTTTGCGAAGGAAACCAGATGCCATGCCTCCTCCTTAGTTGTTAAATCTCTCCCCTGTTCTTGTGGTTTTTTTCTTGCTGCCTCATCCTCTTCCCCATTAGTGGGGCTTCTCCTATTGGTTATATTGCTGGGGCATATTTGGTTTGTGTGCCCAAGAATACCACATCTGGAGCATAATATGTTCGATCCTTCATATTGGAGAGGCTGTTTATGGTGCCCAATGGATATATATTTCCGTATTGAAACGTCGATAGGTACCTCAACACATATTCTAGCGTATCTTCGTCGGAGTGTTTTTGAGGTGCATACATTCGTCTTAACTAGCTTCCCAAGTTTTTTCCCTATTCGTGCTAGTATGGAGTAGTCATAGAATTCAGTGGGTAATTCTGGTAGCCTAATCCAGATTGCCGACTTTGTTTCCTTAGCTTCTGATGCAACGAAGTTTGGATGTCATCGCTTGATTGATAGAAAAATCCATTTACTAACCACGGTCCTTGCTGTAAGGTTTTTTGTAGATTTTCTTCTTTGAAAAATTTCACTATGTAGTAGTCGTAACCCAGATCTATAAGTACTATTTCTTCAGAGACTCTCCACATAGTACTTAATTTCTTTTTCAGATATTGGTGATTGATTTTTCATCCGATAATCTTTATTATAATAGAGTATGTCCATGGCTTGTATATTGTCTGCTTTTTGCTTCTGTGAGATAGATCCCTACTTCTTCGTCGATATTTTGATTCGATCTTGTACGTTCTTCCATAATAATATCTACTGCTTGATCCTCATATCGTGTTTGTTGTTTTTCTCCTAAATTGGAGTATGGTGCAGTAAAGATGTCCTTGAACGACACTGCCTTTCTTGTGTTTGTGAGCGTGTCTTCCTCCATAGCATGATTTCCCGGAATTTCTTTTGTGCCTCCTGTATCATGGGGATTCAGTGATTCTCCATCGGAGTTCATGCGGTTCCCGTCATTTCTCTCTCCCAATGATGAGGCTTCTTTACTGACACATCCTTTAATTTGACAATACATATATTATTAGTTACGTTATATTGTGTTGCTATTTTTGATGTACGAATATATGGATGACTTTTCTAGGTTTTTGAGTCCCAATGTAATTTAGGGTTTGCGGGTAAAATTACATGTGCGGTTTAGGCTTTATGGATGAATTGATTGACATATTTGATCCTCTTTTTTAATTGTGATGTGAATTTCATAATTTCTTGATTCCTTATTCAAAAACTAAATGTAATTATGAATGTGCACGACAATTTCAAAGTGCAAACCCAACAATCCCGCCATGAATCACTCTCTAATAATTTTGTTTTTGAGTATCCTATATTTGTTTGTGATGAAGATCTACCCTTGAGGTCAAGAGGTATGTAAAAATAGAATAATTCAAATTCAGGGTTGTTCAAAATCAAATCAAAACCGATAATTCAAACCGATAATTTGGTTATTGGGTCAATGGTTCGGGTTAATGATTTAGCGGTTCGGGTTTCAGTTTACTATAAACTTCTTATGGGCTTATCGGTTCGGGTCTCAGTTCGACCATATTTCTAATCGGGTGCCTCGATAACCCGATAAGAAGTTCAATTAACTACATTTATATCACTTAAGGTCTTAGGCACTTTTAGCCTTTAGGGTTTACACTTCAGTCTGCAGACTCTTTACAGTGACTTCATAGTTGACACTCAAATTTCACACTAATATTCCAATACTGCGACATCACTACTCATTGATTTACTGTCACTGCTCTCAAGTCGGCGAGTTATATTGGATATCATTCTCTAAGTGTCTAAATTGAGGTTCAAATGGTTGGTTCCCTTACTTTAAGTCTTTGTTTTTATCTTCTCACTACAGTGAGTGAGTCAGTGAGATATGTCTGCAATATTGCAATACTACAGTTAAAAAGTTTTTATTAGTAATGGTCTCATGATCATTAATGATTTTCGTTAGTAGTGTTGTAATGGTTTCTCTTTACTTCATATCAAAATTGGCGTGGTTGTTATGAGGAATCCTTTTGAGTTTTGCCAGTTTGGGCAATATTGACATATCTGTCCAGATTAATATTGAGTTTTATTAAGTGTTTTATGTAGTAATGGACTAACATGAAAAAAATCATCAGTTTCTCTTGGCTACTACGAACTGTTAATTAGTGATAAGTCCATTAGTAATTCTCAATGAAAATTGTGTGAACTATTAACAGTTAACCCGATAACCGAACCGATAACCGATAAGTAAAACTGATAAATTCCAAAACCGAACCAAGCCGACCGATACGCAGCCATAAATTCAACAAAAACAAAAAAAAAACAACTCTTACCCATTGAAATAAGAAAAATAATTTTTTTAAATAATAATAAAGATTTAAGTAAATTAAAAAGTGATTGGAATGCGTCAAAAAAGTTCTCGTGAAAGGGGCTATCAAGTAAGAACTCCTTTTACTAGACTAACAAAAACTCAGTTAAACCTGTCGGATGTAATAGTATTTTTGTATCCCCTCCCCTAAGTACTTCAAATGATCAGGGCGCTCTGCCGCTATCTTGTAATGACACATATTAGCTACTATTAATATAATATCTTTGTTTATAGAAAAAAATGAAAGATAATTGGGCAAACTAAAATATTGACAAACTTAAGGCAATAAAAGGTAATGATAGGGTTATCTTAGGTAACGTAAGTATAGGGCATTTTTTGTACAAGGATGAGATTTTCATTGTCATTATTCCACATAAAGGAAAGCATCATATTCCTTCTCTTGTAAATTTTTTTCTCAAGATATGAACTGGTAGGGGTCTACCTAACCCCCCACCATTGAGGTGGCTTATTTTCTTTTAAAAAAAAAAGTAATGACAAGGCACAACAGCAAAGAGTGATGTTTAATGTCAATATATGATGTATTATGTAAACTTCTGGTTGATCTAACAAATGAGGGTGACATTAAACTAGTAAAAACTTAAGTTGTTGATTGTAGTAGTTGATGGTGATAGAAAAATGTCATTTATCACTTTTTTATTGCATTTAAAACATGATAATGATATGTTGGTATTCATTTTTAATCTTAGATTTTTGCTTCCTTTTATGAAGAAAATTGTGCATCGAATTTGTGTCTTTTCCACATCCAACACCTTGTTTAACTTGTTTTTAATGCACTTCACTTTGGTCTAGGTCTCGAGCCCTCTTCTCTTTTGCTTGGCAAGCCTATATAATCTTTGATCGTCACCTTATACAATTCCTTATTTGACCTTTATCTTTCTCGTCAATGCTCACTAACAACTCCCTCTAAGCATTCTTTTTGGCTTTCACTTTCCCTTGAATCGCTTTACTCCACCAACAATTCCCTCTGTTGTCTCTACCAACCTTACTCCACGAAACTCCAACACTTTTCTAGCTACATTTCTAATGAAATTAGTTTTCACTACTATTAATTAGTGTCCGCACTATTTTCCCCAAACCCATTGTCCACAATTTCTTCTCCATTTCCTGAGTTATGAGAGTAGTCAAGTCATCCCACTTAATTTTTGATACATCATACACGATCCTCTTCTTCTCTGCATCTTAAACTCTAAATTCATATCAAGAATTTAAGTTGGATTGTAAGTACATAACTTGAAAATTTAAGTCAGAAAATTTTAAATCAATTATCTCCAAACCCTAAGATATAAATAGAATAACTTTAACACATTATTTTTCAAATCTAATTAGCAAGCAATTTATACCCAAACTTAGAAACCCTTAAACTCGTCAACTTCTACTCCATTAACCCAAAACCATTGTTGCCAATTTATAGGAAGTTGTTAAACGAGACATATTTATTTTTTTCCTCTAGTCTATATAAAGTGAATTATTGAGATTTCTTTATAATTTAAAATAAGTGAATTATTCTAAGTTTTGATTGTTGAGACTTTTTTCATATTTAATTTATCATTCTTTTAGTGACGATCTTAACTACTTAAATTATTAATCTATATTAAATTATTAATAATTTAGAAAATTAGTCTGCATTATCATATATAGTTGATTACATAATATTATATTTAAACTAACAACACAATACAATACAATGGGTAACAACCATCCAAACAGTGTGTTATTGACAAACTGTTGGTTGACCACCATCAGTTTGAGGATGTTAATTACCATCAATTACAATCTCTAATTCTCTTAAAATAATCGAAAAGATGGTATAGTGCTACACAAAATCAGATATGAGAAAGAAATCATCGAAAATATGGCACGGTGCTATAAAAATCGAATATGAGAAAGTGTCACTAGAAAGATACGCAGTGACCCAACTTCTACTTACATAATTGTTGGCCAAACAGGTGACATGTATGAGTAATAGTCACCCGTCGATAGCGGAAGCTCTTTGATTCTTTATAAAGATTGAAGAGGCTATGATATCATATGAACAAGAGAAAAACCTTGATTTTTATTCCTTTAAAATGAACGAGATTATCTCATTATAAGATTACAAGAAAACTATGCATGTTAAACTATTTAACATGGTAAGTACTATACATGGTAAATACAATTAAAGAAAATCATATACAAATATTATGTAATCAACTATATATGGTAGGTAGAGATTCTAATTGATGGTAATTAACAATAGATACAAAGGGAGAGAGGCGAGGGAGAGGCAGATACATGTGAACACTTGAATACAATGTATCTAAAATAAATTACATCTAATTTTGAACCCCATATATATGAGATACATGTAATTGGACGTGTCAAATACATATATTCGGAGACCAAAATTTGACACGATAATAATTTCAAAAATTCATGAAAAAGACACGTATTAGGCTCTAAACAAATTAAATTTGAATTATTTACCCTATTAAATTCAGTAATGCTGAAATTAGAAATCATAGGATAATATAACATTTAATAAATTTGACCAATAAAATAAAGTAGAAAAACACATTTAACCTTTTTCTCTTTATAAAATGGTAAAAAAAAATTATAAAATGAATTTATAACTGACATGTGTCACTATTAAGCAGTTACCTCTTGGGATCAATTTCCAAAGTCCTTCCTAAACCATGTGGTCATGCTATTTCTAGAACAATCATGTGACACTTTTCAGGGGCTATTTTGTCATTTTAATAATCCATGGAAATGAAATACCTCTTCACGCTTTTCCTACCTTTCCACCCAGAAATTTTCTTCTTTATAAGCTCTCAAATGGCCTAAAGTTTTCTCCACACCGAACTTTTATGGAGTTTTTCTTTTCCCATTTTATAATTTTTTTAGTTCAAAATTCAATAGCTTTCTCAGTTTTTAGATTTTGCTAACATGGAGAAAGCTAAAGAAAAAATAGGAACTTTAAGGAATGTGGCGAATGAAAATATGAAGCTAAATTTAGAGCTTTCATTGAATGGTAATTTTGATGTTCACTCGATAAAAAGAATCATTTTTTGTGAATAACTAATAAAATATTCTTTGATGTTTTCAGGTGGATCGCAAGGATGTGTTGCTTCAAGTGTAGCTAAGGTTGAAACCCAACAACCACCTACTCAAGGTATCAAGATTTTACGAATTGATTTATATATATCTAGTCAATTTGAATTTGTACCAAAATTAAATAGGAAAAAAAAATATTTTTACCTTTATTTCTCGATGTGAAATCATCTTCAACTGAATAGAAATCACTTGTGTATTCAGAGAAAAATAATATTGCTACAGAGAAATTCAGAAACTTCATGCTCAACAATATGGCTAAGGTCTTCACAAAAGGTGAAGGACCAAAAAGAAAGAAGACTGAAGGACTTTTATACTCGTTTAAGAAGAGAGATGAAGTGAAGATAGTTTGTCTTTGTCATGGTAATTTTTTAAATGCAGAAGAATTTGTCGAACATGCTGGTGGAGGTGACGTAGAAGACCCTTTAGAACATATAATTATTGAAGGAAAACATATTAAGTAGCCTTAATATCAGTGTTATTTGATCCTTCATTTCGTTGTTGTACTGAATAAATTCAATGGTTATTGCCCAAAAAGGCATTAGCTTTTGTATCGTTGTTATTTCATCTTTTCTTTTGTTGTTGTACTGACTAAAGTTCCTTCCATCAAAGCTATATTAAGGTTATTTTGCAGTTATTCGGCTTGTTTTTTGCTATGTGATGCTTATTTATTTTAAGCTTAATTCATCTTTCCTTTTGTTGTTGGACTAAATTAAAGTTCCCATCTTCCATCGGTATATTAAGGTTATTTTCCAGTCATTCGGCTTGTTTTTTGCTATGTGGTGCTTTTTTTTTTTTTTAGCTTAATTAGAAGCAACTAACAATTTCTATTCTACACAAATTACAAATATTAAAAAATTTTATCTCGAGCCACTAAACTAAATAACCCATTTAATTTCAACCTATTTGTAAAAAAACATTTCGCCTGTTTCTCAACACGAGAAAGGAGAAGAGAGTTGTCTGTGAGCAAATATCACCATGCTAATATAATTTATTTTTAACTCGTCTAATTAAATATTGTAATTAAAAATTTCATTTTCTAATTATCTCTATTCGATTATGTGTAGTTTTGTTCCTCTCTTATAAGATTTTTAAATATTAATGTGTTAATTAGGATTTGGGGTTTAATTTTTTAAAGGATTTCTATGTTATTTTTCGACTAAAAGTTTTCATTTCTTGTTAAATTTTGAAACACCTGATAAAAGTTGTTTTCTTAATGTGTTAGGATTCTCTATCAACTGCTATCTTTAAGGTTTTCTAAGTTTATTTTCCGAGTTAGAATATCTATTTCTTGCTAAATTTGACAATTATGTGTTAATATATATGATATCCCTCTTAATTTGATTATGTGTATTTTTGTTCTTCTGGTAAGAATTGTAGTATTTATACACTTGATATAAGTTATTTTCTTAATGTGTTAGGATTCGTTATCAACTGCTAGCTTTAAGATTTTCCAAGTTTATTTCCCGAAATTAGAATTTCTATTTCTTGCTAAATCTGACAATTATGTGTTAATATATATGTTATCCCTCTTTGATTATGTGTATTTTTGTTCTTCGGGTAAGAATTGTAGTATTTATGTGTTAATTAAAATTTGGAGGTTAGCTTTTTAAAAGGTTTCTAAGTTATTTTTTTACTTAGAATTTTCATTTGTTGATAAATCTTGAAAACACTTGTTAAAATACCTTATATTTAGTTGTTTTATTTATGTGTTCTTTTTGGTGTTAACTATTTTAGATTTTTCTAAGTTTTTATTTGTAGAAGTTAGAATTTTCATTTCTTGCTAAATCAAACAATTATGTGTTAATACATATATTATTAATTGCATATTGTGTTGCGCTGCTATTTTTTTTATCTTTTATTTTGCATATGTGACTGATTTTTATATGTTTTTGAGTCCTAATAAATTTATATTTAAGAGTATAAGGATAGAATTCTACATTTTAAGGTACAAGGATAGAATATTAAGTAGGCAGTTTAGGACACGGATGAACTGACTGAAAGTAAATCAAAAAAGGACAATTTTTTTTACCTATTATATCCTCAATTAATTATTTTGAAAAAAGGTAGAGCTTCTTGAAAATGTTAAGTTTTTAATTCATCCACTTCATAATTAATAGGGGTAAAATGTTAAACTCACTATGTCAATCATTATTTTCTTAATAGGTGTGTCAATTCAAAAGTGAACAAGTAATTAAGGACAGAGGGAGTATATCTTAATTCTAGGATCTCTCCCAAGTGTGTACTCGACTACTCTCACATTAAATTACCACTATGATTGAGTTTCTTTTATTTTCGAGTTACGGCTTTTATTTTATGCTAAATCTAACAATTATTTATTTCTTGCTAAATGTGACATATATGTGTTGATACATATGCTATTACTAATGTATTGTGATTGCTATTTTTATGTTTGTGTGCGTATGATTTATTTTTTTAGGTTTCTAAGTCCTAACAAATTTGTAATTTAGTGTTTAAGGATAGAATTTTACATGTGGTTTAGAATTTAGGGATGAATTGACTGACGATGTTAGATCTCTTTCCGTTATTGTAATGTGGAGATCATTTTTTGATCCCTTATTTGACAATTAATTCCCTCTGTCTCTAGTAACAGTTACCTCTTGGGTTCAATTTCCAAAGTCCTTGTTAAATTACGTGGTCAGGCTATTCCTAGAACAACTATGTGTCACATTCCAATGGCTATTTTTTCATTTGACTAAATCCATGGAAATGAAATACCTCTTCACGCTTTTTCTACCTTCCCACCTAACAAATTTCTTCTTTATAAGCTCCCAAATGGCCTAATGATTTCTCTGCACTGAAACTTTCATTGAATTTTTCTTTTTCCATTTTATATTTTTTTAGTTTGAAATTCAATAGCTTTCTCAGTTTTTAGATTTCGCTAACATGGAGAAAGCTGAAGAAAACATGGAAACTTCAAATGTTGAGAATGAAAATGTGGAATTGAATTTAGGACTTTCATTGAATGGTAATTTTGATGCTCACTCGAAAAAAACCAATCGTTTTTTTGTGAATAACTAATGAAAAATATTCTTTGATATTTTCAGGTGGATCGCAAGGAAGTGTTGCTTCAAGTGTAGCTGAGGTTGAAACCCAACAACCACCTATTCAAGGTATCAAAATTTTACGAATTGATTTATATAGCAAGTCAATTTGAATTTGTATCAAAATTAAAGTAGGAAATATTTTTTTTCCTTTAGTTCTCGATGTGAAATCATCTTTCGTTGAACATAAATCACATGTGTATTCAGAGAATTATATTACTAAAGGGAAGATCAAAAACTTCATGCTCAACCATATGACTATTGTTTTCACAAGAGGTGAAGGACAAAATGGAAAGAAGACTGAAGGACTGTTTTACACGTATAAGAAGAAAGATGAAGTGGAGATAGTTTGTCTTTGTCATGGTGATCTTCTAAATGCAGCTGAATTTGTCGAACACGCTAGTGAAGGTTATGTAGTAAACCCTCTAAACCATATATTTATTAATGAAAAACAGATTATGCAGCATTATTAGTGATGTTATTTGATATTTTCTTTTGTTGTTGTACCTAATAAATTCAATGGTTATTGCCCAAAAAGGCATTAGCTTTTGTATCGTTGTTATTTCATCTTTCCTTTTGTTGTTGTACTGACTAAAGCTCCTCCCGTCAATGTTATCTTAAGGTTATTTTTCAATGATTCGGCTTATTTTTCTATGTGATGCTTATTTTTTTAAGCTTAATTAATTAGAAGATAGTGACAGTTTCTATTCTACATAAATAATGATCCCTTATTCTTTTTTTTTAAAAAAAAAAAAATCAGTCTCAAGCCACTAAACTAAATTAACCTATTTTTAAAAAGCATTTCGCTTGTTCCTCAACATGAGAGAGGAAAAGATAGTTACGTGCGAGTGAATATCACCGGGCTAATATCATATATCTTAACTCGTCTAAATATTGTAAAATATGTCATTTTTTAATTATCTCTATTCGATTATGTGTAGTTTTGTACCTCTCTTGTAAGATTTTTAAATATTAATGTGTTGATTAGGGTTTGGGTTTAACTTTTTATGGGATTTCTATGTTATTTTTTCACTATAAATTTTCATTCCTTGCTAAATATAAGTTTTTTTCTTTAAGTGTTAGGATTTTCTATCAACTGCTAGCTTTAAGGTTTTCTAAGTTTATTTTTCGAGTTAGAATTTCTATTTCTTGTTAAATCTGACAATTATGTGCTAATATATGTGTTATCCCTCTTTGATTATGTGTGTTTTTGTTCTTCTTGTAAGAATTGTAGTATTTATGTGTTAATTAAAAATTGGGGGTAAGCTTTTTAAAGGGTTTCTAAGTTATTTTTTGACTTAGAATTTTCATTTGTTGATAAATCTTGAAAACACTTGTTAAAATACTTTATATTTAGTTGTTTTATTTATGTGTTAGGTTTGGTGTTAACTATTTTAGATTTTTCTAAGTTTATTTGTAGAAGTTAGAATATTCATTTCTTACATATGGAGGGAGCTGAGGATAGAGTGTAGAGGACTAACGCTTTTTTATTTTTTATTATTATGAAACTCAAAATCAAGTAAATCATATGAGTTCATGCATATATTAAGTAATTTCAAAAAAAATTAATGGAGAAGGGTCTAAAATGCCCCAAGACTAGGGATTTGGTATAATATTGTCCTTCATCCACCTTATGAGTTTGGGCCGTTAGAAATAAGAGTATTTTTAGCCAAAAAGTTAATGTGAAGGGTATTTGGGGGCCAAAAACCGAAAGGTGAATGTAGGGTAATTTTATACAAATTCAAATAGTTGAAAACTTTAGGCTCTTCTCCATAAAAAAAAAAAAAAAAAAAACACTTGATATTGGTTGTTCTTTTTATTTGTTAAGGTTTGGTGCAAGTTTTTTGTGGGTTTTCTAAGTTCTAAGTTTATTTTTTGATATAGAATTTTTCATTTTTTGCTAATTATGATAATATTTTATATCTTAATATATATGTTGTTATTGTATATTGAGTTGGTTGTTATTTTTTATGCTTGCAAATGCGATTGATTTTTCTATGGTTTTAGCCTTAATAAATTATTTGTAGTTTAGGATTTAATTCATTGACGATATTAGTGATGGAGTGATAGACGTGTTTGCAACAAATTTTAAAGTGACAGAAAATAAATGGCAATCACAATAAAATAAGAAGAAACATAACTTTTATTGATAAATATGCGGGTACAATTATGTTCCTCCCTTGATTCTACTCTCCTAAGATTTATCCATGATTCAAGGGCCGTTAGTGGCGTATTTCTCGAACTAGGATGATTTAGATTTGACCTCTATATGAGTATTCCATGACTTTTGTGGAATATTCGAGATCCTGATCTTTAAAAATACCCAAGAGTTTATGGGATATTTTGAGATGTCTTTTAAGGGAATTTAGTACCCTTTATATAGGCATAAACTAGGGTTTAGGGTTGAGTAGCTTCCAAGAATTCTAATTGAAACTGAACACATCTTCTAGAGTCCCAATTCGAATTGAACACACCTTGTAGAGTCCACAAAATTTCAATGTCTACATGACGATATTAGCTTCTTCTTTTCTCTTTTATTGTTATGCGTAGATTTTATTATTTCTTGCTTCCTTATTCAAGAAATAAATGTAATTAAGAATATGTATTATGTGATACATATTTTTCTTGCAAGATTTGTAGTATGTACGAGTTCATTAGGATTTGGGGTTAACTTTTTTAAGATTTTAAAGGTTTTCTTCTTAAATTGGAATTTTCATTTCTTAATAAATTTTGAAAACATTTGTTGAAACTCCTGATATTAATTATTTTCTTTACGTGTTAGGGTTTATTGTTAACTAGGAAACTTGTTCGCGCTTCGCGCGGTATAACAATAATTTAGAATGAACGTTTTATAAATTAAGTAGAAATAAAGAGACAAATTTTATTTTGGTTATAGTCAAGACTTGTTTTTCCTCGTAAACAATTGTTTAATTCTCTTTTAATTCTTACATTTATATGTTATAGTTATTGATATGCATAAGTGACGCAAATACTGGACATTATTTTTTCCTTCGTCTTCTTCCATAGTCTTTTAACACAAGTAAATAAAAGAAATAGGAAGAAAAGATTAAAAAAAAAGAAATAAGTAAATAAAAATATTGACCATAGAAAAGTGTCACATCAGATTTTTTATTATGATTTCTTTTATATATATTAGATTCTTTAAAATAATTAGATGAAAACAATAGTGAAAATGAGAAAAAATAATAATTATGAATTTTTGTTATGAAAAAGTATCATATCGCTTTGTATATGCTTAATTTTGTGTGTATATACAATATAGATAATTAAAAAAGTATATGAAAATAAAAATAATTGATGAACCATCAATTAATAATATTGAGTCATCTATTATATAGAATAATTGAACAATTCCACTTTTATGGACAATGCACTTTCTTCTTCTTTTTTTTTCTTCCAAACAAAAGGTATTAACACATTTATAAACACATGATATAAAAAAAGGAGGTGAATTATCCAATTTCTAACTATATCATTAATATAAAAAGAAGTTACTAATTTACTTGAATGGTATCTTTAACATGAAAAATTAAAATATTATCGTTATTTAGTGAATAGTTTTGACTCTCTCACTACTCATAACAATTATTTTAAATGCATTAACATATATTATGTATAATGCATGTTATTAATTTTATGAACCAATACAAATGATTTATTTTGTAATAGAAAAATTCTTATTTTCTTTTTAATTTTTGCTATAAAATTAACTTTTTCCTATATTTTTGAGTCATAAACTTAAAAATAGTTTTCAAAGTTACACGTTACCAATCACTAATCATATTCTTGAGAAAATTTAATCTAAGAATATTATATATCATAAAAGAAATTGAAATAAAATTGGAGCAGAATTTTCTTTTATAAATTTAAAAATTGAGTCCATAAAATTACCTCAAAAGAAATCTGTTATATATACCAAGCATTTCGATATAGATGAAAAAATATTTATTCAATTCAATCAACTTTTCACCTCCTATTATAATTGATTTTTTATTAAGAGATTTTATATATATATATATATATATATATATATATATATATATATTCATGTATTCATCAACCTTCAATTTTTATAATTCTTTATTAATTTTATTAATGTGGAGTAATAATGTATTAAAAGATGGGAGATGAAAAATTAACCTATATATACTTGTAATTGAAGAGTTCTTATTTTCTTTTTAAAGTCTTGTTCCTTCTTTTACCTTCTTTTATTTAATAATTTAAAAAAAAAACATTTACAAATATAATTGTAATTAATTTCTTGTTATGAAATTAAATTTTACCAATCTTTTTGAGTCATAAACTTTAAAACAATTTTCAAAGTTACATAGTATCAGTCACTTGTCATATTCTTGAACAAATTTAATCTAAGAAAAATATACATCATAAAAGAAATTGAAATAAAATAGGAGCAGAATTGGTTTGTATGAATTTAAAAATTGAGTGTATAAAATTACCTTAGTAGAAATTTGTTACATATATCAAGCTTCTCGATATAGATGACATAGATGAATCATCAAAATATAGCACATCTTGAGCAAAAAATAGTAATAAAGCAAAAATATAAAATTTCCAACTAATAAGATGAGAAATCTTAGTCTATAAAGAAATTTTACTCTGAGTAAAACACATATAAATAAGCATAATTAAGATAAATAACCATCAATACATCATTTCATTAGATGAATTGCTACAATAAAAAAAAAATACATTGATAATTATGTTGGAGCATTTCCCAAGCACAACTAAACTAAAATGGTTGATTCATGTATGCATAGTTTGGTAGTGAAAGATATATATAAGTTAATTTTTGTCTTTTCATCTCCCATCTTTTAATATATTATTACTCTACATTAATAAAATTAATTAAGAATTATAAAAATTGAAGGGGATGAATACATGAATATACATTAAAATCTATAATAAAGAAGACAATTATAGTGGGAGGTGAAAAGTTGATTGAATTGAATAATTTTTTTTTAATTTTTAAAATAAAATAGGTAAATAATTTTTTCTCCCATATTTTAAGACATGCAAAATAAAATAATGAAATTAATAAATATGAAAGATTAGATAATTATGAGTATTTTATTAATATAATTAAGAGTGTCATTTATAAATGAAAGAGGTATGAATTATAACTTATAAAAATGAGTTTTTTTTAAATAAATTAATTGTGAAAAATTAGAAAAAAATTTAAAAAAAAAGAGTAAAAAGAGATAAATATAACTTTGTCTATATCTTATTTTATTTATTTTTGTATATATAAATAACAATTACGTTTGTAATAGTTTAAGAGTTTTTAAAATAATTAATTGTGAAAAATTAGAAAAAAAATCAAAACAAAAAAGAGAAAAAAGAGATAAATATAACTTGGCCTATATCCGATTTTATTTATTTTTGTTTTGTATGTATAAAGAACAATTATGCTTGTTATAGCTTAATTACAATTATATTTGTAAATGTTTTTTAAATTAAATAAAGAAGTTAAAAGAAGAAATTTTGGAAAGATATAAATAGTATAATATTAATGAGGAAAGAGAAAATGTAAGTGTGCATGTATTTTCTGAAAATTTTAAAAACACAATTATTTTGGTAAGAAAAAAACGTAAAATAAAGAAGGAAAAGGAGGAATTAAAAGCACAATTATTTTGGTAAGGAAAAAAACGGAAAATAAGAAGGAAAGGGAGGGATCTTAGGAAAATATAAATAGTGTAGTAATAATGAAGAAAGAGAAAATTTAAGTCTGCCTATTTTTCTGATTTTTTAAAAGAACAAATTATGAAAAAAATTCAAAAAATTGACAAAATAGATAAATGAAAATCCTGGCCAAAGAGAGGTGCCACGTCAAACTTTTAGCATCCAGCTATATATATATATAGATATATAGATTTAAGATTAATTATTCAGTCTTTTAAAATTAGGAAAAATGTCATTAAAATAAAATGAATATCGATGCATAATTATTTTTGGAAGAATAACTTCATTTTAGGAATAAATAATTTAAAAAAAAAAACAAAAAAAATAAAAAAGAAAAGAAGTGATTTAAGGAAATAATATAAATGACATTAATAATGACATTAAGGTTAGAAAGTAAAATAAGTTAATAGCACTAATGATGGTAGGATTTATATATGGTCATTTTTGATATTTTATAAAATTTAAGACTAATTATTCAGTCTTTTAAAATTAGGAAAAATGTCATTAAAATAAAATGAATATCGATGCATAATTATTTTTAGAAGAATAACTTCATTTTTTGTGCAATTATTTTAATAAAAATGTATTTAAAATGTCAAAACAATTGATACAAATAAATATCAAATGCTAGACTAAGAAGGGTGTCATCACATAATATATATATATATATTATTTTAAATGTCACAATATAATTGATATAAATAAATAATTATGTAATTTGTTTTTGCTATTCTTGTTAATTTATAATAACTTATTTCTAGGAATAAATACTTAAAATAAAATAAACAAAGAAAGGAAAAAAGGTGATTTAAGGAAATAATATTAATGATGAGATTAAGGGAAATGAAGTAAAAGAAATTATTAGCATATAGGACTTAAATATGGTAATTTTTTTATATATTTTATAAAATTTTAAGGAAAATATTTCAGTCTTTTAAAATTAGTAAAAAATCCAAAAAAATAAAATAAATATTGAGCCATAATTTTTTGGAAGAGTAACTTAATTTTCGAATAATTATTTTAATAGAAATATAAGAAAAATGTTAAAATAATTGATAAAAATAAATAAATATCAATGCTAGATTAGAGAAGGTGTCACATTGCATTTTTATTTTAGCTATTATTAAATATAAATAACTTATTTCTTTAAATAACTAAATAATTTAAAAAGTTATTTAAGAAATGATATAAATAATATTAGTTATGAAATTAAGGGAAGAAAATAAAAGAAATTAATAGCATTGATGATGAAATTATTCAACTATGATCTATCATCTTTTCTTTTAAAATTAGAAAAAAATGCCCAAAAAAACTATCAAAAAATAATTATAATTTCAATCATAGTGTATATAAAATAAATTTTAATTAAAGACACATAAAAAATATTAAGACAAAATAAAAGAAGAAAAGAAGTAATAGAATAATTAAGTTTGAAAGAAATAATATCAAGGAAAGGAATTAATAGGATAATTAAGTTGAAAGAAATAATATCAACATTTATTTCGTTTCCTTTCAAATCACAAAACATATTTTCTACATATTCTCCTAATTTGATATGAATTCAATAAATAGATGGATTCTTTCTCCAAATAATTATCTTACCCTTTGATACACTAATCACTTTTCCTATAAATTTTTCAACCAAATTAATTTTTTCCTCCCAATATAACATTTCTCTTATCAAAATCTTCGGAAGCATCACGATGTACTTCTTTCTTTCTCTTTTGTTAAAGAAATACCAAAGCCTAGAATTTTGATGTCCGTATATTCTTCTTTACCAAATTAATTTTTTTCTCTGAATATAACATTTCTCCTATCAATATATTCGGAAGCATCATGATGTTCTTCTTTCTTTCTCTTTTGTTAAAGAAATCCCAAAGCCTAGAAATTTGATGTCCGTATATTCTTCTTTATCATCACAAGAAAAGAAGAAAGGAAAAGAGGAGGAGTTCATTGTTGTTGGTTAGAAATACTCAAATATGTTTATTTTATAGGCTAAATGATATAAACAGTTATGAAAAATGAAAACTTTTTGATCTTTTCATGTTCCATTTACTTAAATGTATATTATTGTGAGGGAAGTTTTAAAGAATATAATTAATTGGGTAATTCATTCAAATGCTTTCAGTTATTTTTAAAATACAATTAAAAATTAGAAAACAAATATAAAACTTCAAAAAAAGAGATAAAAGATAAATAGAAATGCTGGCCATAGAGAGGTGCCACATCATATTGTCTATATTCAGCTTTATATATATATATATATATATATATATATATATATATATATATATATATATAGATTGTTTTAGAATTTTCTAAGTTTATTTTGTTAGTTACGACTTCTATTTCTAGCTAATCTGACAATTATATGGTAATACATATATTATAAGTTGTATATTGTGATGTGTTTGTAATTCTTGATGTTTGAATATATGGATGATTTTCTAGGTGTTTGAGTCCCAATAAATTTGTACTTTAGGATGTACGAGTAGAATTTACATATGCGGTTTAGATTTTAGGAATGAATTAATTGACGATATTAGATTTTTCTTTGAATTGTGATGTGAATTTCATCGATTGATTCCTTATTCTGAAATTAAATGTAATTATGAATGTGCATGACAATCCCAAAGTGCAAACCCAACAATCAGTCATGAATCTCTCCGATAATTATATTTTTGAGTATCTTAAATTTGTTTACGATGAAGACCTACCCTTAAGTTCAAGAGGTGTGTCAAAATAGAAATTCAATTTTCAATAGAAACAAAAAATAACTCTTACCTAGTGAAATAAGAAAAATAAACTTTTTTGTTAATGATACAGATTTAAGTAAATTAACAAGTGATTGGAATGCGTCAAAGAAAAATTTAGTGAAAGGAATAATTAAAGTAGGAACTCATTTTGCTAGACTAACAAAGTCTCTACCAAACCTTGTCGAATGTAATAGTATTTTTGTATCCCCTCCCCTAAGTACTTAGACTAATTAGGGCACTCTGCCGATATCTTATAATGACACATATTAGATACTATTAATATAATATCCCTGTTTATAAAAACTAAAAATAAAAAAAGGTAATTGGGCAAACTAAAATATTGACAAACTTAAGGCAATAAAGGGTAATGAGTAATGACAAGGTACAGCAGTGATGTTTAATGTCAATATATGATGTATTATGTAAAATATTGATTGATCTAACAAATGAAGGTGACATTAAACTAGTAAAAACTAATGTTGTTGATTTTAGTGGTTGATGGTGATTGAAAAATGTCAGTTTATCACTTTTTTGTTGCATTTAAAACATGATATAGATGATACGATGGTATTCGATTTTAATCTTAGATTTTTGCTTCCTTTCATGAAGAAAATTGTACGTCTAATGTGTGTCTTTTTCATCAATACTTTGTTATTCTTATTTCAATGCAATTCACTTGGTCCGGGTCTCGGACCCTTTTCTCTTTTGCTTGACGAGCCTATATAATTTCTTATCATTGCCTCTATGCTGAAGTTTATTATACAAGTGTTCAAAAGATCTTTTAGTCATTTACCTACTCGCTTCACTTCCTTCTTCGTCGGCTTATACAATTCCTTGTTTGACCTTTATATCTCTCGTCACTGCTTACCAACAACTCTCTATAAGCATTCTTTTTGGCTTTCACTTTCCCTTAAATCGCTTTACTCCACCATCAATTCCCTCTTCCTCTACCAACCTTATCCAACGAGACTCCAAATATCTTTCTAGCTACTTCCCTAATACAACTAGTTTTCTGTAACATCTCGCAAATTTGAAATAACTAGGAAGAAGTTAAGAATTGGAAATAGCCATTTTTGGAAAGAATATAAAAAAAAATGGATTCTGGAATCTGGAATCTGGAAGAGGAGAAGGAGCAAGAATCGTCAAGATCTTCAAGAATCGCTTGTGGATTTCGTCAAGGGGTGATCCCTATGAGGTATGTGAGACTTTCATAGCGTTGGGTTCGTTCACCCACGCGCCAAACATATTTAGTTCAGCGAAATTCGTTCTAAAAAGGTTGAAAGTTTGATGTTCTTGATATGTATTCTTGAATTTGATGTCGTTCTTGAATTGGGTTTATATTGAGAAGTTTATGAGATCTTTACGTCGAGTTTTAGAGTTGTTTTGAGTTAGGTTCTTGGGTACATATGATGGGCATCTGAATCTAAAGAGAACTTGAGAAAAATCGTCGAGTTTAGGCTAATTGGGACTGGAAAACGAAGAAGGAAAAAGTAGGGCGAATTTGGGCAGTGGGGCCGCGTCGCAACCTGCTCCTCAGATTTGAGAAAATTTTCTTCGCGTCGTGGAGCGGTCACGGACTGTTCTGCCTCAAAAGTTATTTTTGCGACCAAACAATTAAATACATCTCTGCATCACGGACCTGCTTTCAGACAGTGATTTCTTGATCTTTTCTCATATTTAGTTATCTAAAAACACTTCTAAACATCATGAGATCTTTCCTATCACAAATCACAATCCTTGATTCCATATATCAATTCAAGGAAAGCTAAGAGTCAAGTCAAGAGAATTTAAGATTCAAGTCAAGAGAAGTTCATAGAGTCTTTCAAAAGTCTGTCACAAATGTTTTAACTTTGTTTTAAGACTTGAGTTTTGAGTTGAGTAAAGAGTAAAGTTTGAAGTTCATTACTTCAAAAGAGTATATCGGAACTATGTATTCCCAAAGAGTAAAATATTTTCACTTTTAAAAAAGAAAGGAAACCTTGATTTTCAAAAGAGCTTTTGAGCTAGTTTTCAGTTAAAGAGTAAATGTTTTCACATTTGAGCAAGAAAGGGAACATCGATTCCAAGAGAGCTTCTAAGTTAAGTTTTTCAATAATTATCTCAAACCAAAGAAAGAAATTGTGTTTTTAAACATATGAGCTGAGTATTTTTGCAGTAGTATTGAGCACCGATATAGGAACGAGTTTGAGTTCAGATAACTCACGTCTCCATAAACCATGTAGCCATCATGGGTAGTAAAGGATCATACTTTTTAGATGACTCCTTAAGTGCTTTTTAGCATAGACTAGTGGATCCACTTAGTTAAGGCGTTCTATATGATGGCAAAGTATAGGACAGTTCTGGCAGCGTAGGCAAGACGTTGTATCTCTACTTAGGCTCATAGTGGTGATTGTCGGTTAGAGAAACTCCCACAAAAACTATATTATTTATTAAATGAGTAAAGTTGAGTTTGTTATTGCATTTTCTTTAACGAACTAAGTTATTTTCTACTATTTTAAAGACTTTCTATATATTGCATGTGTTTTATTGCTTTATATTGAGTTAAGTTGTTCATGAGTTGAGTAAAGTCAAGGTAAGTGTTTCTTTCAGATTCTTTTTAAGCCTATGTTATGTTTAGCATTCCAACTCGCATACTCGTACATTCAATGTACTGATACTAGTTGGCCTGCATCGTCTTATGATACATACGCAGGTAACTAGGATCTGCATCCAGCGCCTCGTTGATCAGGTTGAGCACTCAGAGTCAGTTGGTGAGCCTCCTTGCTTTTTGGAGGGTCTTTTTCATAATTGTTTAGCATTCAATTGTTAGGATGATCGGGGGTCCTGTCCTGACATCCTTCTTTGCTTTAGAGGCTTCATAGACATTTAGTAGTCAATTGTCTTTACATTATTATTTCATATTTTAAGACTTGAGTTGCCATTTTAGCCAAGTTGAATGTTTGACCTTTAAACATTCTTAGTTATTTTATTAAACAGTTGAGTAAAGTGCATTTGATCATTGTAATAATGTTTAGAGTCTTCCGCTGAGTAAGTAAGCCAGGCCAAGGGTTCGCTTGGGGCCAGCAATGGTTCTAGAGTGCCAGTCCCGTCTAGGGTGTAGGCTCGGGACGTGACAAACTTGGTACCAGAGCTTAGAGTTTAAGAGTCCTAGGGAGTCTATGAAGTCGTGTCGTAGAGTCCTATTTATCGGTGTGAAGCTCGCCACATCTATAATTAGGAGGCTACAACATTTAGGAAACTCATTCACTTCTTTCATACTCATTTCGTATGGTAGAGTTTTATCTCTAAAAGTTTCTTTCTAACTCGTGCTTGCGCGTAACCGATTGTGAGTTGGACATTTTTTAAAGTGCTTTCATGGGGAGTTTTTTCCCCGTGAGCTAAGAAAAGCAAAGATATGGTTGCGGATATGAGGAGTAAGATGAGTTTATTTGTTGTTGGGTTGTCTCGTCTGTCAAACAAGGAAGGCAAGACATCTATGCTGATAGGTGACATGGACATAGCAGGACTGATGACCCATATGTAAAAAGTTGAGAAGGACAAGCTGAGGATAGCGAAGGGTTTAAGAATTAGAGGGCTAAGGCATCAGGGAATGAATCCGGGCAGCAAAAGAGTAATGCGAACCGGTCTTTTTTCCAACATAAGCAGAAGGGACTTGCTCCATTATCTATTAGTGCACCTACACCAAGAAACAAATATGAGTACAATAGTTAGAATTCCCAGAATTTCAGAGCTAGACCTGCACAGTCGCAAGGTAGTATGGCACAAGGGGGTACTAAGATTCCCGCATGTGCTAAGTGTGGTAGGAACCACTCAGGGATATGTCGTGATGACTCCACTAGATGTTTCAAGTGTGTCCAGAATGGTAATTTTATGCGAGAGTGTCCAAAGAACAAGCAAGGTAATGATAATGGGGGCAATAGAGCTTAGTTTTCTTCAGTCACCCCACCAGATAGAGCTGTATCTAGAGGAGCTACTTCAGGGGCAGGCAGAGGATCAAACCGTCTTTATGTCATCGCTAGTCACCAAGAGCAAGAGGATTCTCTAGATGTTGTCACTGGTATGATCCAAGTATTTAATTTCGATGTTATGCTTTGCTAGATCTAGAAGCGAGTTATCCTTAGTAACTCCGTATGTTGCGATGAATTTCGATGTTCTTCCTGAGCAACTTAGTGAACCCTTCAGTGTTTCTACACCTGTTGGTGAGTCTGTTTTAGTAAAGAGAGTCTATCGTGATTTTCCCATTTTCGTCAATCACAAGAGTACCATGGCTGATCTAGTTGAGTTAGACATGGTAGATTTTGATGTCATTCTTGATATAGACTGGCTTTATACCTGTTATGCCTCAGTTGATTGTAGAACTCAAGTTGTCAAGTTTCAGTTTCATAATGAGCTAGTCTTAGAGTGGAAAAGCAATTTAGTAGTGCCTAAGGGTGTCGTTTTATTTCGTACCTTAAGGCAATGAAGTTAGTTTCTAAGGGGTGTGTCTATCACTTAGTTTGAGTTAATGACTCTAATGTTAAGATACCTCTTATTCAGTCAGTTTCAATAGTAAAAGAGTTTCCAAAAATCTTTCCAGATGATCTTCCCGGAGTCTCTCCTAAGAGATAAATAGACTTCGGTATAGACTTTCTTTCAGATACTTGTCCTATATATATTCCGCCATATAAGATGGCACCAGCAGAGTTAAAAGAGTAGTTGCAAGATCTCACAAAGAAAGGTTTCATTCGACCAAGTATCTCACCTTGGGGAGATCCAGTCTTGTTTGTGAGGAAGAAGGATGGTTTCCTTAGTATGTGTATAGATTACCGTCAGTTGAACAAGATTACCATCAAGAGAAAGTATCCTCTTCCAAGGATTGATGATATTTTTTATCAGCTTCAGGGTGCTACTTATTTCTCTAAGATAGACCTCAGATCAGGCTACCATCAGTTAAGAGTAAGGGAATGTTATATTCCAAAGACAACTTTTAGAACCCGTTATGGTCATTATGAGTTTTTGGTCACGTCATTTGGTTTGACCAATGCGCCTGCAACATTCATGGACCTTATGAATAGAGTATTCAAACCTTATTTAGATATGTTTGTTACGCCTTCATTAATGACATACTAATCTATTCGAAGAATGAAGAAGATCATGTTCGTCATCTCAGAATAGTTCTCCAAACTCTAAAAGATAGAGAGTTATATGCCAAGTTCTCTAAGTGTGAGTTTTGGCTTGAGTCTGTGGCACTCTTAGGCCACATTGTGTCTGGAGAGGGAATTAAAGTTGATACTCAGAAAATAGAGGCAGTACAGAATTGGCCTAGAACCACATCTCCAACTGATATTAGGAGTTTCTTGGGGTTGGCTGGATATTATCGAAGGTTTGTCGATGGATTCTCGTCCATTTCATCTGCGTTGACCAAGTTGACTCAGAAAATAGTGAAGTTTCAATGGTCTGAAGCTTGTGAGAAAATCTTTCAGGAATTGAAAAAGATGTTGACTACTGCCCTAGTATTAACCTTACCAAAAGGTACGCAAGGCTTTTTGTGTATTGTGACGCGTCTAAAGTTGGTTTGGGTTGTGTGTTAATGCAGAATGACAAAGTTATAGCTTATGCCTCTAGAAAGTTGAAGGTTCATGAGAAGAATTACCCAAAACATGACCTAGAGTTGGCTGCCGTAGTATTTGCTTTGAAAATATGGCGCCATTATCTTTATGGTGTTCATGTGGATGTGTTCACCGATCACAAGAGTCTTCAGTATGTATTTAGTTAGGAAGAGCTTAATCTCAGACAGAGGAGGTGGTTAGAATTACTCAAGGATTATGACATGAGTATTCCTTATCACCCAAGTAAGGCTAATGTTGTTGCTGATGCCTTGAGCAGGTTATCTATAGATAGTACCGCCTATTTTGAGGAAGATAAGAAAGAGTTAGCAAAAGAGGTGCATAGACTTGCACGACTAGGAGTTCGATTAATGGATTCCACAGAAGGAGGAGTAGTGGTGATGAATTGGGTTTAATCATCATTAGTGTCAGAAGTGAAAGAAAAGCAAGACTAAGATCCTTTATTGCTTGAATTAAAGGCAAGTGTTCATAAGCAAAAAGTGATGGCTTTTGAACAAGGGGGAGATGGTGTTTGAGGTATCAAGGTAGATTGTGTGATTGATTTCAAGGGTAATTGGGATGATCACCTACCTCTCATTGAGTTTGCTTACAACAATAGTTACCATGCTAGCATCTAAATGGCTCCCTATTAAGCTCTTTATAGGAGAAGATGCAGATCTCCTATTGGATGGTTTGAAGTTGGTGAAGCAGGGTTGATAGGACTACACTTAGTTCATCAAGTGATAGAGAAAGTGAAATTCATTTAAGAAAGGTTAAAAACAGCGCAGAGTCGTCAGAAATCCTACACTGATGTTATGAGAAGAGAGTTAGAGTTTGAAGTAAATGTTTGGGTATACTTGAAAGTTTCACCCATGAAGGGTGTTATGAGGTTTGGTAAGAAGGGAAAGCTTAGTCCCTAGTATATTGGCCCTTATAGAAATCGAAAAGGGTTGGTAGTGTAGCTTATGAGTTGGAGTTACCATAAGAGTTAGCTGCGGTTCATCCGGTATTTCACATCTCCATGTTGAAGAAGTGCATGAGCGATCTTTCATGGATTATACCAACTGAAAGTATTGGGATCAAGGATAGTTTGTCTTATGAGGAGATTCTTGTTCAGATTCTAGATCGCCAAGTTCGCAAATTGAGAACAAAAGAGGTAGCATCAGCCAAAGTCCTTTGGAGGAACCAATTTGTTGAGGAAGCTACTTGGAAAGTTGAAGAAGATATGAAAAAGAGATATCCACATCTTTTCAAATCTGTAGAAATTTCAGATCAAGGTACTAATTCTCTTCTTAGTACTCTTTAATTTATAAGTTGGCATGTTGTATTGCATTGCTTGTTGGGTGTTTGAGTTGAATGTTAGATGTTACACCCTTAGCCTAGTAAGAGTAATCTCATTCGAGGATGAATGATTCCAAGGGGGAGATATTGTAACATCTCGCAAATTGAAATAACTAGGAAGAAGTTAAGAATTGGAAATAGCCATTTTTGCAAAGAATATAAAAAAAATTATGGAAATTTGTTAAGTATATTAAGTTGAGTTTTTGGTCAACTTCAAATGACCATAACTCCCAGCTCAAGATGAGTTGGGTGTGCTTCCAGACACCATAGGAAATATCTTGGAATTATCTTTCCAACTCCACCGAGTTTACGTGATTCCGAGTTCGTATGAGTGAGATATGCCCATTGGAAGTTGGGTTGTTCAATTAATACAAGTCTAATTTGGATTTTAGAAGGGCATTATGGTCTTTTCCATGTCCTATGACTTAATTTTGGTTTTTGGTAATTAATTGGGGTATAAACTGATAGGATTCAGTTTACGCTTTTATAATATTGAGTTAGGGTTTTAGAGAAGAGAAAGAAAAAAAGGAGAAAAGAGGAAGAAAGAGCAAGAATCGTCAAGATCTTTTAGAATTGTTTGTGGATTTCGTCAAGGGGTGATCCCTATGAGGTATGTGAGACTTTCATAGCGTTGGGTTCGTTCACCCATGCGCCAAACATGTTTATTCGTTCTAAAAAGGTTGAAAGCTTGATGTTCTTGATATGTATTCTTGAATTTGTTGTCGTTCTTAAATTGGGTTGATATTGAGAAGTTTCTGAGATCTTTACATCGAGTTTTAGAGTTGTTTTGAGTTAGGTTCTTGGGTACATATGCTGGGTATCTGAATCTAAAGAGAACTTGAGAAAAATAGTCGAGTTTAGGTGAATTGGGACTGAAAAATGAAGAAGGAAAAAGTCGGGCGAATCTGGGCAGTGGGGCCGCGTCATGGACCTGCTCCTCAAATTTGAGAAAATTTTCTTCGCGTCACGGACCGTTCTGCCTTAAAAGTTATTTTCACGACCAAATAATTAAATACATCTCCGCATCACGAACCTGTTTTCAGACAATGATTTCTTAATTTTTTCTCATGTGTAGCTATCTAAAAACACTCCTAAACATCATGAGATCTTTCCTATCATAAATCACAATCCTTGAATTCATATATCAATTCAAGGAAAGTTAAAAGTCAAGTCAAGAGAAGTTCATAGAGTCTTCCAAAAGTCTTTTACAAATGTTTTAACTTTGTTTTAAGACTTGAGTTTTGAGTTGAGTAAAGAGTAAAGTTTGAAGTTCATTTCTTCAAAAGAGTATATCGGGACTATGTATTCCCAAATAGTAAAATGTTTTCACATTTAAAGAAGAAAGGAAACCTTGATTTCCAAAAGAGCCTTTGAGCTAGTTTTCAATTAAAGAGTAAATATTTTCACATTTGAGCAAGAAAGGGAACATAGATTTCAAGAGAGCTTTTAAGCTAAGTTTTTGAGTAATTACCTCAAACCAAATAAAAAAGTTATGTTTTTAAACATATGAGCTGAGTATTTTGGGAGTAGTATTGAGCACTGATATAGGGACGAGTTTGAGTTCAGATAACTCACGTCTCCATAAACCATGTAGCCATCATGGGTAGTAAAGAATCATACTTTTTAGATGACTCCTTAAGTGTTTTTTAGCATAGACTAGTGGATCCACTTAGTTAAGGCGTTCTATATGATGGCTAAGTATAGGACAGTTCTGGCAGCGTGGGCAAGACGTTGTATCACCACTTAGGCTCATAGTGGTGGTTGTCGGTTAGAAAAACTCCCACAAAAATTATATTATTTTATTATATGAGTAAAGTTGAGTTTGTTATTGCATTTTCTTTAACGAACTAAGTTATTTTATACTATTTTAAAGGTTTTCTATATATTGCATGTGTTTTATTGCTTTATATTGAGTTAAGTTATTCATGAGTTGAGTAAAGCCAAGGTAAGTGTTTCTTTCATATTCTTTTCAAGCCTATGTTATGTTTAGCATTCCAACTCGCATACTCGTACATTCAAAGTACTGATGCCAGTTGGCCTGTATCGTCTTATGATGCAGACGCAGGTAACCAAGATCAACATCCAACGCCTCGTTGATTAGGTTGAGCACTCAGAGTCAGTTGGTAAGCCTCCTTGCTTTCTGGGGATCTTTTTCATAATTGTTTAGCTTTCAGTTGTTAGGATGATTGGGGGTCCTGTCCCGACATCCCTCTTTATTTTAGAGGATTCATAGACAGTTAGTAGTCAGTTGTTTCTATATTATTATTTCATATGTTAAGACTTGAGTTGTCATTTTGGCCAAGTTGAATTTTGACCTTTAAACATTCTTAGTTATTTTATTAAACAGTTGAGTAAAGTGCATTTGATCATGTAATAATGCTTAGAGTCTTCCGCTGAATAAATAAGACAGATCAAGGGTTCGCTTGGGGCCAACAATGACTCTTGAGTGCCAGTCCCGCTCAGGATGTAGGCTCGAACCGTGACATTTTCACTACTATTAATAAGTGTCCGCACTATTTACCCCAACCCCATCATCCACAATTTCTCCCTATCTCCTGAGTTCTGACGGTAGTCCAGTTGTCCCACTTAATTTTTGATATATCATACTCAACCCTTTTCTTCGCCTCTTAAATTCTAAATTCAATCCCAAGAATTTAAGTTGGATTGTAAATACCTAACTCAAAAATTTAAGTCAGAAAATTTTAATTAGTTATCCCCAAACCTTAAGATATAAATAGAATAACTTTAACACATTATTTTTCAAATATAATTAGCAAGCAATTTATAACCCAAACTCAAAGACCCTTAAACGCGTCCACTCCTACTCCATTAACCCAAAATCATTGTTGCCAATTTATAGGAAACTGTTAAACGAGACATTTATTTTTTCCTCTAGTAGGTCTTTATAAAATGAATTATTGAGATTTTCTTACCATTTAAAATAGGTGAATTATTCAAGATCTTTTTTTATATTTAATTTATCCTTCATTTAGTGACGATCTTAACTACTTTACATTATATAGGAGAATAGTTTGAAAAAGGGGAAATGGTCTGAAATATATCCGAATTTTGACCGAAATTGCAGTAACGATACTAAACTTTGGAAAGGACCTTTTACCCCCTACACTATTTAATAGTGTATTTTAAAGTTATATATATGCCCACGTGGACATAATAAATATTGTATAATTATAAATAATAACGTGTCCATGTGGGCACATATATACCTTTTAAATACACTATTAAATAGTGCAGGGGGTAAAAGGTGTTCCATAAAGTTTGGTATTGTAACAACAATTTCGGCCAAAGTTGGTATTTTTCAGACCCTTTTCCCTTTAAAAAATATCATAAGCAAAATACTGAAAAGTAGCATTTTAGTTATGTACTAAAATATTTTTCTTAAAATGTGTCTCATACCACAACAATTTGTTTAACATGGACTAGATGAAGTATTAAGTTGGAAAAACTATATAATTACACAAATATTCTGATCATATTTTAATCTTCCTATATTAAAATAATTACATATTGTCTCACTAATTAATAATTTTATACTAAATTTCAAATCAGATACATCTAGATACATGAATTTTTGCTATCAGATACACTTTGAAAAATAAATATGAACAATAGAATAGTCTTGATTTCTATTCCTCTAGAATGAATGACATTATCTCATTATAAGGCTACAAGAAAATTATACATGGTAAAATACTAAACATGGTAAGTAATATACATGGTAAATACAATTAAAGAAGATCATATACTAATATTATGTAATCAACTATACATGGTAGGTAGAGATTGTAATTGATGGTAATTAACATCCCTCTTCAAAATAATACTGGTCAACCAACAGTTTGCCATTAAAGAACTCATGTCATTTCTTTGTTTGAGAATTGGTGAAAAAAAATCCGTCAATTAATCTCTAGAAGATCAAACATGAGGAAAAGAAATATCACTGTCATCAATTTTTTTCGAATAAAGTGACAATCAATCTCGATGTCTTGGTTCATTCATAAAAAAATGAATTTGAGGCATAAATGTCGATAAAACATGGAGTTCTTGAAATACAGTGTTGAACCTTTTTTTTTTATAAAAGCAATCTGAAACAGAAAGTGCTCGAAATTTGATATAAAATATATGTCATCTCGAAATCAAGGGATGAGTAGATCTTAAACAAGAAATCACTATAAAACTGGTCAAACACATGCTCATACATCGTATTACTAAATTTGATGGTCGGAAGTGGTCACTATCTGAGAAATAAAATTATATGAGTAGGGTATGATTGATGGCACGACCCTACTGAAAAAGAGAAATTATATGGATAGGGTCGGAATGATGGTACGACCCTACACAAATAATAAAGTAGTCACCGAAAAGATGGCATGGTGCTACATAAATCAGATATGAGAAAATAGTCACCGGAAAAATGGCACGGTGCTACACAAATTGGATATAAGAAAGTATCACCAAAAAGATACACGGTGACTCAACTTTTGCGTACATAACTATTAGTCAAACTGACGACATATATGGGTAATAGTCACACGTTGGCAGCGAAAACTCTTTGATTCTTTATCAAGATCAAAGAAGCTCTGATACCATATGAACAAGAGGAAAACCTTGATTTTTATTCCTCTAAAATGAAGGAGACTATCTCCTTATAAGGTTACAAGAAAAATATACATGATAAAATACTAAACATGATAAGTATTATACATGGTAATACAATTAAAGAAGATCATATACTAATATTATGTAATCAACTATATATATGGCAGGTAAAGATTGTAACTGATGGAAATTAATAATAGATGCATGTGAATACATTTGGATACAATGTATATGGAACAAATTACATCTAATTTTGAACTGAATACATCAGATACATGTATCTGGAGATCAAAATTTGGCACGATGATAATTTCGAAAACTCATGAAAATGCACATACTAGGCTCTAAACAAATGAAAGTTGTATTGTTTACCTTATTAAATTCAGTAATGCTGAAAGTAAAAATCATCGGATAATATAACATTTAATAAATTTGACCAATAAAATACAGTAGAAAAATACATTTAACCTTTTCCTCTTTTAAAGTGGTCAAAAAAGTTATAAAGGGAATTTATAAATGACATGTGTCACTATTAACGGTTACCTCTTGGGTTCAATTTTCAAAGTCCTTGTTGAACCACGTGGTTAGGCTATTCCTAGAACAATCATGTGTCACTTTTCAAGGGTTATTTTGAAATTTTACTAAATCCACGGAAATGAAATACCTCTTCACATTTTTTCTACCTTCCCACCTAGAAATTCTCCTTTATAAGCTCCAAATGACCTAATGGTTTCTCCACACTGAAACTTTCATAGGATTTTTCTTTTTCCATTTTATAATTTTTTTAGTATGAAATTCAATTGCTTTCTCGGTTTTTAGATTTTGCTAACATGGGGAAAACTGGAAAAAAAAACATAGGAACTTCAAGGAATGTAGAGAATGAAATTGTGGAACTGAATTTAGCTTCATTGAATGGTAATTTTGATGTTCACTCGAAAAAAATGAATCATTTTTCGTGAATAACTAATGTACAATATTCTTTGATGTTTTCAGGTGGATCGCAAGGAAGTGTTGATTCAAGTGTAGTTGAGGTTGAAACCCAACAATCACCTACTCAAGTATCAAAATTTTACGAATTGATTTATATAGCAAGTCCATTTGAATTTGTATCAAAATTAAAGTATGGAATAATTTTCTTGTTCCCCTTTAATTCTCGATGCGAAATCATCTTCCATTGAATATAAATCATTCGTGTATTCAAAGAAAAATATTGCTAAAGAGAAGCTCAGAAACTTCACACTCAACAATATAGCTATTGTTTTCACTAGAGGTGAAGTACCAAATGGAAAGAATACTGAAGGACTTTTATGCTCGGGTAAGAAGAGAGATGAAGTGAAGATAGTTTGTCTTTGTCATGGTAAGTTTCTAAACGCAGCTGAATTTGTCGAACATGTTGGTGGAGGTGATGTAGAAAATCCTTTTAAACATATATTTATTGACGGAAAATAGATTAAGTAGCTTAATTAATATCAATGTTATTTGATCTTTCCTTTTAATTTGTTGTTGTACCGAATAAATTCAATGACTATTGCCCAAAAAGGCATTAGCTTTTGTATCTTGTTATTTCATCTTTCCTTTTGTTGTTGTACTAACTAAAGTTTCTCCCATCAAAGCTATTTTAAGGTTATTTTTCAATCATTCGATTTGTTTTTTGCTATGCGATGCTTTTTTTTAAAGCTTGATTAGAAGCAACTAACCGTTTCTATTCTACACAAATATTGATTCCCTATTCTTTTTATAAAAGAATTTGATCTCAGGCCACTAAACTAAATTAATCTATTTTTGAAAAACATCCTCAACATGAGAGATGAGAAGAGAGTTAAGTGCAAGTGAATATAACCGGACTATATCATCTATCTTAACTTGTTTAAATATTGTAAAAATGTCATTTTGTAATTATCTTTATTCAATTATGTGTAGTTTTGTTCCTCTCTTGTAAGATTTTAAAATATTAATGTGTTAATTAGGATGGGGTTTAACCTTTTAAAGGATTTCCAAGATATTTTTTTACTTGAAATTTTCATTTGTTGATAAATCTTGAAACACTTGTTAAAATGTTGTATATTTAGTTGTTTTATTTAAGTGTTAGGTTTGGTGTTAACTATTTTAGATTTTTTTTAAGTTTATTTGTAAAAGATAGAATTTTCATTTCTTGCTAAATTAACAAATATGTGTTAATAGTATATATGTTATTAATTGCATATTGTGTTGCGTTGCTTCTTCTTTTTTTGGGGGTGGGGGTGGGGGTGGGGGAGGGGGGCATATGTGATTGATTTTTATTGGCTTTGACTCCTTATAAATTTACATTTTAGGGTATAATGATAGAATTTTACGTATGCAATTTAGGGTACGGATGAACGGGCTGAGAGTATTAGATAATTATTTTTATTGTGATGTAGATTTTATTTCTTGATTCCTTATTCAAATACTTAATGTAATTGTGAATGTACTATGATTTTTTTTTTCAAAATATGATCCAAATTTTATATTCTTATGCCCTAAAAAATAGAAATTAGAGACGTGTAGGTCAATCGACTCATCAAGTTTTCATTTTATTCTTTTCTAAAGTCAATAAAATATATTATACATTTATTTTTATTTAATTTCCTCTCTTAAATAAACTTAACAAACATATCTTAATTCTAGGATCTCTCCCAAATGTGTGATCTGTGATCTCATATTAAATTACCCGCTATGATTGATTTTCTTTTATTTTTTGATTTACGACTTCCATTTTATGCTAAATTTGACAATTATTTGTTTCTTGCTAAATGTGACATTTATGTGTTGATACATATTCTATTAATAATGTATTGTGGTTGCTATTTTTATGTTTGCATATGCGCGTATGTTTTTTTTTTTTAAGGTTTCCAATTTCTAACAAATTTGTAACTTAGGGTTTAAGGATAGAATTTTACATGTGATTAAGAATTTATGGATGTATTGACTGACGATGTTAGATCTTTTTCTATTATTGTAATGTGGATTTCATTTTTTGCTTCTTTATTTGAAAATTAATTGTAATAGTGAACAATATCTTAAAAGGCAGGGACATGAGGTGATCGAGGTGTTTACACATGAGATGAGATGTAAGCTTCGAGGTACGGGGCATACGTCTCATAGATCTTTGGGTGCATGTCTCATGGATCTTCAAATTTATAATTTTATTACTAAGAAACAAATAAAAGTACAACTTTCAATAAATCTATAATTTTTAAAAATAAATCGAATAACATGGAAAACATATTATAGTTATGTATCTAAGAAAGGTAACAACACAAAAAATAATAATGCCAAGATAATTTTTAAAATAAAATCATCATCCATCTCCACATCTACGGACCACTAGTCTTTTCTATCCTCAACTAATATTTGCACCGACTATTGTTTATATGTTTCAAAAGAAGGAAATGATAAAAAAATGTAAAAGTAATGACAATAAATCTATATCTATATATAATATAAAGCTAGATATTAAAAAGGCGATGTAGCACCTCTCTTTGGTCAAGGATCCGATTTATCTTTTTTTTCAATGTTTGACATTTTTTCATATATTTCTACTTACTTAATACTTATTATTGTACAAAAAATAAATATATCAATTACTACTTCAATATTCTTTGTTATAGTTAAATGTCTCAAAATTTATTTCTACTCATTATTATTCTTTATTTTAAATTATTATTTTTTAATCTCAATATTAACTACTCCAACCTTTCAAGATAGTTTTTTCTCCATTCTTTCCTTCTTCAATTTATTAAACACAATAGAGTAATACAAAAAAGAAGAGACGGATTTAATTGCTTTCTGTGATAAAACTTATACACCTAACAAGCGTTGAATAGCTCATGAGTTTTTTTTTTTTTGTCTTCATTATTTATTTTTTCTTCCTTTATTTATTTTAAAATTTTCACCTCCATAACTGAACTTCTACATTTAATAATATCATTAACTCATTTTCTTTAAGTTTTCATATTCATAATCCCCAACTATTTAATTTCAAAACTTGAGATACTTTATTGTATTCCTTCAATTTTATCTATATAAGTTTACATTTTTTGTTTCATAACACTTCCACCCAAAATTATTGTTTTTATTCCATATTTGAAGTTGTGATGTCCTTATATTATTGTTGTAGTATCAGATTTATGTTTTAATTTGACTCCATGAAAAAGGCACTTCGATATTGATAGAAGGAGACGGAGAAAAGCTAAAATATGCAATTCTTAGGTGTTTCTTATAGTGAAGAATCATTTACATTTTCTTTAAATTTATTCATTTCTTCTACTTTACAACTATTACCAAAAAAATAATATAGAAGATAAAGATAAAAATTAGAATAGAGATTTATTTAGATGATGATAAAACATAAGAGGAAAAAATTTATTTAGATGATGATGAAAAATAAGATTAAAAACAAGAACAATGAAATGATTAAATATCAAAAAGAAAGAAATAGAAATGTGTATCGCTTTTTCCTCCTATTTTTAGTTCTAATCACTTTTTGTTTCTTTTTTTCTTGGGAAAAGATCTGAAATATATCCGAATTTTGACTGAAATTACTGTAACAATCTTAGCAGGATCTATTACCTTGCACTATTTAAAGTAGTATATTTTAAATATCATATCAATTTTAACTATGCTTATATTTAAGATTATTACCTTTGTTTAAAATATCTACCAATAAATAATTTACAAATACTTGGAGCTTTGAGTACGTAAGTATAACATTATAAATAATGAGATTATATTAAGACACTTTTAAAGTTTAAGCTCTAAAATAAAAGTATGAAGCTTAATAAAATAAAAATATGAAACTTAATTATCGGATTTTCTTGTAAATCAAAAGAAAAAAAAAACGAAGAGAAAAGAGACGTACGAATTTTCATTACAGTACAAACATCATTACTTAACATTTTCATTGCTAAAAATATGTCATAATTTATAAAGGCATTTGTTATTTTAAAAATATATACATATTTATCACTAATTTACATTTAAAAGGGTTTATTTTTCTAAACATATATTAATTAATAATTTAATTTTAAAATATCTATTTTATTCTTAGTAAAATAATTTAAATCCACACAAATATCTATCACTTATTTCAGACTATAAATTTATTTTAAAAAAAAAAAAATTGAGTCAAATAAAACTAATTCATACTAAATGAGACGGATAGAGTTTTTAAATAACATGTGTTATGTGTAGGTACGTAATCAGAGAGTAATTAATTAGTAGGACCCATTCGTCGTTACTTGCAGCTCTTCTAAATCCTGATTCCTCTTCCTTATCAAGGTCACACACTCACTGTGAACTCGTAATCGTGTTCATAGGACTAACCAATCGACATAATTTAATCAACCAAATCAGATCGAACCGTCGGCATCTCGCCGGAAATAGATCTCCGTCTCACGAACTCCGGCTCTTTCTCCTGGTACGCATTCTCAGTCTTCATTTTTGTTCTCCTTTACCTGAACGCGTCGGTGTATATTGGTGTGAGGACAAACTATGTGTATATTTTCTCCTTTCCGCTAGATGTTCCTTGTATCATCACTATTATTGTTATTAGTAGTAGTAGCTTGTTTTGCTAGCTCATATCGTATGCTTACTCGTCTTCGTTCTTCGATTGGTTTTTTATTATTATTATTCAGTTTTGTTGCTACTGCTTGCACTTTTTGAGTTCGCTTAATATTGCGTTTCTTTTTGAATTGATTCAACATTAAGAAAATTTGATCGTTGAGGGCTTAGGACTGTTAATTTATTGCTTATTTTGTTACCGGATATTACCAGTTAGAAATATGTCCGAATATGTTAGTTCTATAATAAGGTAAAAGAAAATTTGCAGAATTTGAGTTTTTTGAAATGTTTCATAGCAAGTTCTTTTGGTGAGTTGTGCGTTAACTGCAGGGTGCTGATTGGCAAATTTTGACCATGTATGTCCCTAAACATTAGCTTATTCCAGATAGTCTTATGGAGTTCCCTGGCTTAGAAGGATACTCTTATTATTTGCATCTGATAGATTGCCAAGTTCGTATTTTGTGATCTGTATTATCTGGTGCATGCATTGGATGACTGTGAGTAGATATTTATCAAATTGACCATTAAAGGTTGTTTCATAGTGTGTGTTGCGGCAAGCTTTTTACCTTTTCATGGAATTCCATGCCATTAAAATTTCTAATTTCGTCGTTACATTCATCTTTTTTTAAAGTTCATATAATCCGGGTTTACTTGTTTTAGTGCTTGCTTTGATTTATCAGGTTGTTTTGATAGTGTCGTTAGAAAATGAAGACTCCTTCTGATATTAGTGATTTGACATTTGACACATTTATCTCCAGATTTTATCAGTCCATGTTTCTATAACGGCATAAGCAGAAACAAGGCTGGTGCATTACAATCATCTTTAAGGAATGAATACAGCCGTTGAGCTAATTTTTCACTCGTACCTACACAAATCTCCTGGATCCGAGTTCATTGATTTTTGGATTTGAGAGAATTACATTGTAATATAGGGAGGTGGAGCCATTTGAATTGCCAAGTGACTTACAATGATGATCAGCAAAGAGCTTTTATTGACTTACTTTTATCTCCTTGTCTATATCGTGCTTTCATCAGGAGTTATTTTGTATAACAAGGTATGTGTCTTTTTCCAAGTATTTCATGATTGTCTTCGACTTCATTGGATTCATGGATTGTTCTTTGTCAATTAGAATATGTTAATGTCTATAGCTTAAATGCATTTAAGCAACCTCAGAAATAAAAGAAATAAAATAAAAAAAGGGGAAAAAAGAAAACTACAATTATATTAAAATTGTGGTTCAGGCGATCTCTGAGAAGAACAACCAAAGTGACAAGCTGCTATCATTTATTGCCGTGAGCTTCCAAGGAAACTTAGAGGGGCCAGGGGTCACTTACATTCTTAGGAAGCCAAAAGGAGGATAGTAAAACATGCAACTATCTGCTGCTGGTCCAAAATCAACTGTCATAGCCATTCCTAACTGAATGGAGAAGGACACCAGTTTCATTATTTTCCATTCAATTAACCAAACACCATGAAGGGAGCAAATTCTTTATGAGGAACCAATGTTTTTCATTTGGGAAATTATCTGAGACTGATGTCAGTGTGAGCAAGCTCTTACACGAGGCATTTTGTTAATAAAAAAGAAATGAATAATAAATAGGGCGATATGAAAACCAATGATGTAGACGCTGAGCATTGTTGATTCAGATTTGGTCTCATTTGGTAGTAGAAGGTAGAAAATTCTTGTTCAACTGTTTTGTAGTGTTTGTTTGTAATGCATAAACTATGAGGCTATATTGTTCCTGTAGAATAAGGTGCACATGTTTCAAATTTCCACATCCTCACTCCACTGCACCTTCCTCACTCCACTACGCCCTTGCTGCATAAGCAGACTACTGTCTTGGCTTTTCCAATAGCATGCCTTATAGGAGTGAGCACACAGCAGAGCTTGACTTACAAACTTCATTTGTTCAAAACACATCCCAATGATTGATTTGTATGTATCTGGCCTTCTACTCCACCACCACAGCTGGCACAGGTCTTGATGGGTGTTTGTTTTTTTCTTTTTCTTTTTTTACCATTCTGTATATGTTGCATTGTAAGCTTCGGGAGAAGTTTCTGTTCGATACATTTTATCTCTGACTTAGTTGTAATTCTTTTACCTTTAAATATCATCAATTCAAACTAACGATTTTCTTCTGCCATTTATATTATGTTTTTGCAGTGGGTACTTTCACCAAAATATTTCAATTTCCCACTCCCAATTACACTTACCATGATACATATGGGCTTTTCAGGCTTAGTGGCTTTCTTTCTTATCCGTATCTTCAAGGTATGGTAGTTAAGAATTACTGAATTACATTGACATTTTTCTTTTACACTTTATCATATTTGCTCTTCTGGATGATGACTTCTTGCTACTCAATTATTGTTGACATTGTTGTCGAAATGCTTGCTATTTGAGATTGCTAGGTATAAATTGCATTTTTACCAGGCTGCTTTCAGTAGGTTAGCCTGTTATACACAATTGATATGATCCATGTGTTAAAACTTAAAAGGTCCAGGATTTTCTTGAGATCTTGTCACAATATTATTTTGTTCTGATGTTGTTATTTCATTGATATTATTGTATCTATAAATACACCATGATCATTCAGCATCCTGATAACATCATCTTGTCTAATCAAACTTTAGTCATAGCAGCACAAAGTCTCCCACCCCACCCCCCATATACACACACAAAATACTTTTGGCTTCTTCATTAACTGCTGAATGACTTGTAATTTTTTGAGTAGTTAGTAGATACTCCTTTTGGTCCTTTTTATCTTTCACTTCAGGTAAAAGAATTTGGTCCAAAATATTTGTCACTTGGGAAAACCAAGAAGACATTAATTATTTTTCTTCCAATTGGGCCCTTACTACTCCAATAAGGCATGCAGTCATTAATTACTCAAAGATAAAGGTAATTTAGTCAAATACCCCTTATGATTAATGCTATTAAATAGTTTTCTTAATGAGTGTGCTAATACCTTAAATGTCAAAGAAAAAGGACTGTAGGGAGTAGAAGATAAAGGTTAAGCATTTCCGTCTCTCTCTTTAATGCAATTGTGTTGCCCTGCGAGAATAGAAGTGCCTTGCCTAGTGTCTTTTCCTATTAAAACATTCATAATTATTATCAGCACTTCAGCAGCTTGTTACAATACTTTGACAAGTAGAAAAACTATTTCCATTGAATTATTTTTAGGGATCTAGACGAGAAGCCTGGGCAATTGTTTTACTCTGTCTCGGCAGTTTGGTGATCCTATATAAATCTTACACGAGTAATTTTTTAGCCAAACAAAAGTTAAGCAGCTCATGGAATTAGGGTCTAATGCTGTATGCTAATTTGAAAGAAAAATTCTTGGACAGATTTTGACTACGTTAGATTCATCTGAGCGCTTGTTGGTCTATTTTGAGGTTCATCCCTAGTCACTCTTCATCAGGATCTTTAACAATGCTGATGAATTCAATCTTTGTTTGAGGAAACTACTGTGCTGGTGATAATCTATCCTCTTTTTGCACTGCTCTTTGGCCTTGGAGAGATGCTTGTAGCCATGCAAATGAACTTCCATGGAGATTTTGTTAAGTCTCTGTTTGTGTACTAAAAGTATTATGGGTGTATGATCGTCTTTAGCTTCTGATTTTGTTCATTTTATACATTGTCTGAATTGGAAAATTAATTTTTCATCTCTGATCTTGGTGCTTTGATTCTTGTATTAAGTTTCATCTAGCTGTTCCTTCTAATTCATGATTATCTTTTGCAGGTTGTGTCGCCTGTCAAGATGACTCTTGAAATGTGAGAATTGCCTACTTTAACTGCTTTTACTTTGAAACTTATCATTGTTCTCATATCTCCATTTATTATTGAATTTGCAGATATGCAACGTGCGTTATTCCAATCAGTGCTTTCTTTGCTGCAAGTCTTTGGTGAGCTCTCTACTTTGAGGATCTAGAAAACTTGTTGGCTTTTCTTACGGGTTCTGTCTTTCATGATCACTTGTGACTTGTTGGTATTTATTCGTTTGAAAATTGGAGAGATTCCTATTAGACACACACTGTTAGATTTTTCTTCATATTCAGCTACAGCTTAATATAATGTGCTACTAACAATGTTTTTTCATAAAGTTTGACACTTCTGACTATTGATCTTCCATACGTAGATACGTCACTATTTCACTCTGGGTTGGTCAGGTGGAACGGAGGTCAATAATCTGAACTAATTGAAGATTTCCCCTAATTATGAAAGCTTCTGTATCTGCAGTGCCATCCTTTACATGGCTGATCAGTTTCTCTCATTGTCTGATCAAACCTAAAATTGATGTTTCCTAACCTTTGGACATTGCTTCAGCTCACATTTCACGTTTTACCCACAAAACAAGAACAACATGCACATACTAGCAGAAATGTTCAACATTAAGAACAACGAGATTTTGGATCTTTGGCTTGAAATTGCTAAACTGCTTTACCTGCTGAGAGTGACCTAGAAATAAAATGAGACTCTCTTTGTACTGGCTATCTCCTGGATGCTTTCATTAATAACAATTTACAGTTATAAATAGAAAAGGCCCGTATCTGTTCAATTGTTATCAATACAGATGGAATCAATCTACTCACACTTGTTATTGTTTAGTTCTCTTTTGCTGATAACACAAAAGTCCTTTTTTGATATCCTTGTTGCTCATTTTTAAAACTGTGTTAAAAAATGTAGGCATTTCATATTTCAGGTAAATGTGAATAGTAATAGTTGATTTCAGATTTTCGACTTCAGAATTTTCCTACACCTTTCTACTTGTTTATGTTGGTGGGTGGATTATTTAGCTTCTCGTGATCCTTTCTTTGCCACTTCTTATTTCTGTACTAAAATAAAGATGAAAGTAAACCTAGGCCAGAAATTGGGATGATGATAAAAATGGTGGACACCTCCATCTGTGGGTCATCACTTTTTTAGAGATGACTATAGGATGGGTAATATGCATATGATCCCTGCCCTGCATTGTACCCGCCTCATACCACAGCGAGAATTTTCTGCTAACCTCTGCTGACCCTGCAAGCCCAATGGGGGTTTGTCTTATAACAAAGGGGGTACTCTCTTCTTTGATGTGCGCTATATTATTGTGTCCTATTAGTTTCAAAAATATTATTGTGTCCTATTCCTTAAGGAGTTATCCGGGAATGAGCCAAATGGCGATACCCGGCAAAAGAAAGGGGCCTTTTCATACTCAAATGCATATAACCCAATTGAGACATTGTGGAATAGGCTAAACCTCTCTTAATGTCTTTTTTGAGCAAGAGTTAAAGTAGCTCCTAATAATTCTGTTATTGTTCTTCTAACCGAGATCCAATACATTGTGTAAGGTACAAATCTGAAAAAGAGGAAGAAGCCAAGCTACAAGAAAAATTCCCGCTGCTTTTAATTTTTTATTAATATTTCTTTTTCAATTTTGATATTTTTCTTTGATCTTTTCTAAATCTTCTCCCACAAATAATTTTTCCAATTTCAAGGCATTTTCTTAAAAGATAAAGAACTGTATGCTTATGTGTTTAGGCAAACCATGTACTGCATTACCTGCCCCGCGAATCACTCTTCATACCTATTGTACCCTGCCCCCAGAAGACAAAAAGAAAAGAAAAATGTAGCATCCTGTGCAATTGCCATCTATTGTTCTCTGTCTGGCAGTGTAATTGATCTTTAACTTCCTTGTCTCCTTGTTCCTTGTTCCTCACACTCGAGGTTCTTAATTTCTAGGAGAGAATTATGGTTGCGGATGATTTCTGTTTCAGTTAGTGAGTTGAGGCTACGAGGTTAAAATAAGTTTTATCTCTGAAAGGTGCATATTTTGTGCTCACAGGTTTGGCAACACCGCATATTTGTTCATTTCAGTGGCCTTCATCCAGATGCTCAAAGCTCTGAGTATGTCGATATACTGTATTCTTTTCTAGTTACAAATTCCTGTGCCTGGGAATCTACTGAATGGCTGTAGCTTTATCTGTATTGAAATGACAGTGCCGGTGGCCACCTTTTTCATGGCTGTTATTTGTGGAACTGACAAACTAAGATGCGATGTATTCTTGAACATGTTTTTGGTCAGTATTGGTGTTGTAATATCCTCCTATGGGGAAATTCACTTCAATGTAGTGGGTACAGTTTACCAGGTGACTGGGATATTTGCTGAGGCTCTTAGGCTGGTGCTAACTCAAGTTCTTCTCCAGAAGAAAGGATTAACACTCAATCCTATCACCAGTTTATATTACATAGCTCCATGCAGGTATTCTTCAATCTTCTAAGGTTGACTTATCTGTTTACATTTGGTCAAGCCCGTGCTTTGTTCCAGTCTCTATGATGAGTGAGAACTTGGCTGTAAATGATTCCAAGCCTCCCCCGTGTTCACCACACACTCTGGAATCAGAAGGAAAAGGATAGCAGGGAATAGGACCTTCCTTAGATTGGTATCTTTTAATGGGTTGGAGTAACTTCTTGATTGCTCCCGACTACAGTAACTGCTGATACATTCATATCATCCTACTGCCCTAAAGTCTGTTGAAATGTGAATCACATTATCTAAAAGCTCAAGCT
Source organism: Solanum pinnatisectum (assembly GCA_035578085.1). Lineage (NCBI taxonomy): Eukaryota > Viridiplantae > Streptophyta > Magnoliopsida > Solanales > Solanaceae > Solanum > Solanum pinnatisectum. The sequence continues at coordinate 21,098,816 of CM069077.1, forward strand.
GTTAGAGGAAGGATAATTTTATAGACTTATTTATTTATTTTAGTTGTGCAGTAGAATCAGATATAACAGACATTGAACCTTGGCATTAGACCGGATCATTCATTTGTTACAATCTGCATAAACAATTGTAAACAAGGTTGAAAGGTCTTGTGTCATGGTTGGTAGTAAACTTGGTATAGAAAAATGATGGATTTTATTATTAACTGTCGTTTTCTGCTATCTTGCCAAAGTAGATATATTATATATGCGTTTATAAACAATGACAATGTTAAAACTTTAACAGATCCTCTGGTTCCAACTGCATGTGTGTGCTGCTTCTGGGTGACTATGGCACTCTGCCTCATAACTTTTTACCGCATTTTTTTCCTATTATCTACATAGGAACATATAAAATAAGGCAATCTAATATTTTCTTGCTTTATTTCTAAAAGGATATGGTTTTACATTGCTTTATTCACTTTAGAACTCCATGCTTTGTGATGGATAGGCTTGCAACAATAGGGTTATATTTCTAATACCATAACTTGGATAATATACTTTTAAGAAACAAGAGATATTATCATTAAATTTCTGTTAATATGTTCTCCTGTGTATAAATCTTTCCTGCATGCCATGCATAACAGCATAAGTATATCTTGGCATTTATGAAGTCAAAAAGTGTTGTTGATGTTGACAAGGTGGATAGCTACTTGCTAGTTTGATTGTTGTAGTTTTGGTAACTGTTATGTGAATGGTTTCCTCTATACATAGAGATAGAAGGTTTATCTGTATGCTGTGATATGCAATGGTTGTTTTACATATTTGCTTACATTTTCCTCCAAAGTGAGGTAGTTTCTATAAACTACTGTTTTCAAAGGCAAACATTTTATGTTTTCGCAATGAGTGAGTAATTCCCTGTATTTTAAAATGTCTGTCTTCAGTTGTCTAGAGTCTCATGCAAGTGAATATTGTGCTGTTTATTGAGGTACTCATAATTTTATGTTTTATTTTGCAGCTTCGTCTTTCTTTTTATTCCATGGTATCTTCTGGAGAAGCCTGAAATGGAAGTCACGCAGATCCAATTCAATTTTTGGATTTTCTTTTCAAATGCACTTTGTGCCCTTGCTTTGAATTTCTCAATTTTCTTAGTGATTGGTAGAACTGGTGCTGTAACCATTCGAGTGGCTGGTGTCTTGAAAGATTGGATATTAATTGCCCTTTCAACCTTAATTTTTCCGGAGTCGACGATTACCACTCTTAACATTACAGGCTATGCCATAGGTAAGCTTATTTTTCCTTATTTATGGGAACTTTATGCTAATATGCACCATATTGATGAAATTTTGTTTTGTATAGCATTATGTGGTGTCGTGATGTATAACTACTTGAAGATCAAGGACGTACGAGCATCCCAGCTTCCTGTAGATACCATGTTAGATCGAACAGCTAAGGTCAGATTTTGTTCTGACTTTCAGACTATGGCTTCGTTTTTCAGTTTTTGTATTTCATTTTTTTTCCGTTCCTGGTTTGTTTTCTGATTTTCCAATAGGAACACAAGCATATCTGAATGCTTCTTTTGTTTCTTAGGGAGTTTGTGTTTCTTGTTTCAAGCAGCAAAACTGAAATATAAAACAGTTAACATCCTATTGTGTTTACAAGAGAAAAGCTGCATTATAAATATTTCATATGTAACAGATACTTATAGTCACTAATGGCAGCAATGGATAAGCTTACTATATATCTTTTGCATCTCCCACTTTTACCCCTTCGTGATTGAGGTCAAGATTATTATTGGCTTCCTCTATTGTTTTTAGGCCTTATCAATTCATGCTTTGTGTGGGTCAAGGGTGGATTTTCTAACCCAATTGTTTGCCGTGCTCGTCATATTTGAAATGAAAGAAGCTGAAAAGAAATGTATCTGATTAAGTCACATGCATCCTAGGGTGTAGCAAGCAGTCAATGAAGTTGGTGAAAACCATGTGAGATATGAGTTCAAGTTTCAGCGAAGAAAAACACTAGGTGATTTCATTCCGACCTGCCTCAGTGTTGGTACACAGAGTTCCAGTATACGTAGTAGTGGGAGGTAGTATGTACATAGTTCCTGGTGAAACAGTCGAGGTGCACTATTGAATATTTGACGGTACATTTTGTGTGTTGGCCTGGACACCAACGTTATTAGAAAAGGAGGTCACCTGACCGCTTAATTTGACTGTCTTTCAGTGTTGTTAAAGGATCATTTAAAGCTGGCTTGTGCCCTGAAGTTCAGAAAGCTCGGATAAGACATTGTGTCGCTTCAGCTGTGCTTCAGTGTAGGCCATGCACTAAGTCGTGCCCATGAGTTCTATCTCGAATCGAGTGATACTGAACAACAAATAAAATTGGTAACCAAGTGTATTAGTTAAGGAGAACATTATAAATGCATTTGTTACCTTTTTCTTGTACTACATATATACTTCTTCTTTTTTCCCCTTCATTGCACGTTTTCTTACTAAAGCCCACACTTGATTGTGCTTAAAGTCCCAATAGACCTAGAGTGCTTCTTAGAGCTTTTCTCCTTTGACAACACTGTTGTCTTTGTTAATCGTGAGAGTTCGACTTTCATATGATTTTCCTTGGGAAGATTGTTGTACTATCATAAGTATGTCTTACCTGTACTTAACCTTCTACAGGAGCTTAAGATGGAGAAGAAGTCATCTCATCTGTACTTGCCAGATGACAATGCTGATCTTGGGGGAAACAGTACAAAGAATGGCTCTTCAGATCCAATGGTGGATGAGGAAGCACCTTTAATACCATCAACTAGGATCTCTCATCTTGGGCGAAGCAACCTCTCGTCGTGAGCATTACAAGTTTCTTCAAATCACATTTTTTGGTGCAGTTTCAGTTGTCAGATTATAGATCAAACAGATTGAAGAGAGCAGGTCTTGTATACACCATCCCACCATTTTGCCAGGAGTTGCATTTCTTTGCAAAGTGTTAGTGCTATTAATACTTGTAAGGTCATATGTTGTAATATTTTAGGGCTATTGACGTTCAACAAACTGTTATTCTTTTGTTCACATTACACACTCAAGCATATATGCATATTGTCTTCATACATGCAAATTGGGTCGTGCCTTGGCAATCTAGAGTTTGAATGTGTTTCAGCTGAAAAGCCCGGGATTTACCCAAAGTAATTACTGTCATAGAAAACGGGGCAACCAGACCATTTTTCTTACAATCTATCTCCATGGAAAAATTAGCCCATAAAAATATGACCAGTCTGATTCAGCCCTACCTGCTCATTTGACATGCCTTGTCAATGCTATTGAAATAGTGATTTGAAAGTGTTGTTCAACTTTAAATGCTCTTTTTTTCTTCTAGTCAGTAGTCACAAAATTTTAGCTATTGTGTACTTTTTCAAGAAAACTATAACGTCAATAGTTATAGTTTGTGGCTATAGCTATAACTGTTCTCTCAATTACATGAGTTGAAAAGTGGCTATTTGTGAATGTAATCCCCATTTTATTAAATGTCCCCAAAGCGCACGCCCAGTTGTAGCTTCAAATGTAAATGCTTGTGGCTTTGTCTCATGTGGATTAAATACTCGGCCCAGAATTTCCCAAGCCTGTACACTTAACTGATTTGGAGAACACAGGAACAGTATGGATATATATATATATATATATATATAGATGAGGCTGAAAACCATCATCTTATCCACTACCATCTCATAAAAAAATTTAAGAAATGCAACCATTCTGATATGTTGTTAACTAGTCATTATTGTTCAAAAATAGCAACTCATGGAGGCACAATTGTGGTGCAATAAAACGTACAATTGTATAGGTAAGTTCCCACTGAAATCCTTGCACTTCTTCCTGTTTTTATCTAGTTAAAACAGCGACATTTTTTTTCTGTATTATTGATGGTGGAATAACTTTGTTTTATGCAACAAGTTAGAATCTCCATATTGATTTCGGAAATGGGATGTTGTCTCGGGTCTCCAGACCCGGAGACGGATATACCTTGCCCTAAGCAATGTCAGAGATATTGACTCGTTGGTTTTTTTTACTAAGATATGTATTCATAAATCACAAGCAAAATGAAAAGATAGGTTATCATATGAAAAATGACCCTTGTTATTATATCAATTTTTCACTTCTTCAAATCTTGACACCATTTATGAAAAATTTTGTGTATGCCACTAATTGTGATCTCTTGCTACACGTAGCAATCTTCACTATCTATGCTTAACCTTTTGAGTTAGAGATGCATCTTAAGTTCGTTTTCTTGAATGTTAAGACGCATATTCCTATATATTCTTGAATTTCGAAATGAATTATTATATAATATATGACCTTGAGATAATTCACTTTGTGAACATTCCAAAAAATGAAAAAAGACCTTAAAGTAAAGTAGACAAAATGTTTTAGTAATTGTTACTTATATTTCATATGCCAGGGACAGAAACATGGAGAATTCAACATCCACTCCAAATTTTACATACAAGTAATTGGCAGCAGCCTATTTTTCAGCCTTTTAATTCCTCATTTTCCCACAGTGTGACTTGTAGACGCATCCACCTCAATGGAACAAAGGTATCTTTGTCTTCCTCCTTTGTACTAGAACGGATTAAAGTACGCGAAATTCACAATATTTATCTTTCGTTGATAGTTTGGTTCAATCATGGTTTTTATCATTATTTAATTGGGTCAAAAATATCTTTAATTCACAACGAAACCTAACCGAGCATAGTTAGAAGACTACTAAGAACACACTGATCACATTCTGAGTCATTTAACAAACCTAATATCAATAAACAAACAAAAAAAAAATACATTACATTGCTTCAAATCACAAAATATCTTTATATTCTATTAAACCACCTAATTCCATTTGATTCCACCAAAACCTAATATTACAACTTCCATAACACGCCCTTAATGTGACCGACCTGATAGTGTGAAAATTATTTAAAACTGCACTACTATTCATCTATTATATATAGGTTAAGCAACACTTCACTTTCTTAATTGTCTCTGTTTTTTTTGTTTTTTTTTTTTTGTGTAAAATAAATTAATCAGACATTGGCTACAAGAAGGAGAAGATCAAACATAGAAACAGACACTTATGTACTAATGGAACCTGGAAAGTCAGAGGAATTTGTTACTGAGGAAGAATTAAGAGACAAGTTAAAGAGTTGGTTAGAAAATTGGCCAGGCAAAACACTGCCACCTGATCTTGCAAGATTTGAAGATACTGATGATGCTGTTGAATATCTAGTAAAATCTGTTTGTGAACTTGAAATTGATGGAGATGTTGGTTCCCTTCAGTGGTACCAAGTTCGTTTACAACAAGACATGACATGACTTTAGTGACTATTTCTCGATTCGTATGTGTTATTCTTTTTTGTTGGTCATACTAATCTTCTTTGTAACATTTCAATTTTATCAAATGTTTCTGAAGAAACACATGACTAGTCAATAAACATATATATATTATCAATGCAGAGATTAGTTATATATTATGCAAGACTTAGTTATTCATATAGTATTAGTTATTTTATCTTCTATATTGTATAATTATTACATAAAAGATTTCTTATAACTTACATATGTACTAATGTACTAATTATGTAGAATTGTAAACTGATAACAAAATATCAAACTTAACGTGCGTCAAACTTAATGTGCTGAATTTTACATAGCAACTAAAATACTAACAAATATGATAGATTGATTTATGACTCGGAACTATTTCTCGATTTGTGCGTTATCCTTTTCTGCAAGGTCATACTAATCTTCTTTGTAACGTTTCAATAAACTCAAACATATAAATATTGTCAATGCAGAGATTATTAGTTAGTAAGTATATATTATGCAAGATTTAGTTATCCATATAGTATTAGTTATTTTATCTTCTATATTCTATAAATATTACATAAAAAAATTCTTATAACTTTCATATGTACTAATTATGTAGGATTGTAAACTGATAACAAAATATCAAACTTGATGTGCTGAATTTTACATAGCAACTAAAATGCTATCAAATATGATAGACTGATTTAGTTCTTGTTCATTAGTCATTGGAATGGAAGCTTCATATAACTAATTGTTGATATATATATGGAGAGATATTAACTAATTCTCTTGTTAGTTCTATTACTTTATATGTTTGCATTTATTTAGTCAGTGTATTAAAAATAATTTTTTTACACCTTTTTTTAGTAAATTAATAGGGGATTATTTTTTAAAAAAAAATTCTACCCTTAGCATTTGATAAGCATTTCCCAAACTTACTGCTAGACTCTACTATTAACAGCTAAATTTGGATTTTCAAATCATTGTTAGTAAGAAAACTTAGTAAAATAAGTATTTAGTGGATATGCAAAATACAATACAAAATGAACAAGTAAAAGGTAATGGGGATAATATTTTGAAAGAGCCTTTTTGGTTTTATCATCTTTGTTGAGGTTTGACCCACTGCATGAGATTTACCTAAACTTAGTATTGGAGTTTGCCTCGCTTTTTCAAGATTTGCAGAAAATTCAGTTGAACTCTAACCCACTATCAACAAATTGACACAAAAATAGCTCTGATATTACTTTTTTCAGCTCAGCCCATCAATGATATTGTCGCTCTGCGCCTACACCCGCGTAACTTTAAAATGTGTCATTATGGTGCATAACACAACTCTTATCATAAGATAAAGTATCACATATACTCCCTTTTATGGATTCAGTGTTCTTACTGAGGTTGGTATGCCCCACCACATGAAATTTGCTTAAATTCTATACTGAGATTTACCTCGCCTTTATGATATTATTTTATCTAGTCAAATTTTATTTTATTTTTATGATAATTTTGATTCCGTGCGTAAGTATTTGGCATTCAAAAACAAGACTAAATAAAACAAATAAATATAACAAATGCATATATTAATTAACTTGAAATTGAAATGCAATCCCCGTATTTTAATTTATGTAGCATATTTTTTTAAAAAAAAAAAAAAAACCTATTTCAAAAAGTATATCACCTATTTAGAAATTTAAATTTTTTATTTTACTGTCAATGAAATCATTTATAATTGCACACATATTTATGTTTTGTTTTAAAATTTTAAAAAATGTATCTCCTTTGTTCTAATTTATACGACTACTTCTTTTTTACTCCATTAAAAAATAACACAGTTCTAAATATGCATTATCTATTATATTAATCACACAATATTATATCAATTTTAAGGCAATGCATTTAAAAGTTTTTATCATACAAATATTATAGTATTAAGATTAGGGGTGTGCAAAAATCGAATCGACCTTTAATCCAAATCGATAAAAGTGTTATTGGTTTATTGTTATTGGGGTATTGGGTTAACGGTTTTTTAATGGTTTTATAAAAAAATTATTGGGTTATCGATTCAGTATTGGTTTTTAAAATTGGGTTATTGGGTAAACCGATAACCCATTAAGACTAGTAATTTACTACTTTTACTTGTACATAAATATTATATATTAATCTCAATATCTTACTAGTTACTATCTTTGTCCTTTAGACTTTAATTCACGCTTCACAATGACTTTGAGTTTACAATTTCACATTATACAAAATGTTAAAATCTAAAGTAAGAGCCCTATACTTTTAATTTCTCTTTACACTTGTATAGTTCTTTTCATGTTTGTTATTATTGTTTATATTTTATGAGCATTTGTAAAGTTACATTATTGTGTTTTCGCGTCAAATTTATTAGAAAAGTCATATATTTGTTTTATAAGTATTTTCTTATTAGTTAAACCGAAAACTGAACTGTTAAGGACCAAAACAGATAAATCGAAAACCGATGAACCGAACCAATAATACATAAAACCGAACCGACCGACCGATGCACATGACAAATTTCAAAAGCTTTAATTTGTACCTACACCAATTCATATGTTGAGCCAACTTAAATTGATTTATTTTAAATATGTTCCAAGTCAAAACAATTTTTAAGTCTATTCGTAAGATTTGGCAAAAAAAAAAAACATTTTTAAACACATATATTTTAAAAAAAAAAAAACAATCGAAAGCTATAAATAGTGCCACGTAGTTGATATCAATGAATAGAACGTAGCTAGATGTTTCTAGACAAAAGAAAAAATGGAAATAAATAAATCAAGAACGGCTCAAACCCGTTGGTGGCCTAAGGCCAAAATCAAATTAGAGGCCTTAAAAAAAATTTATAAATGTTTTTATTTTAAATCTATTTTTCTAGCTTTTTGAGATGCAAAGTTGTTAATAATTTTTGTGTGGTCAATCTCTTCTTATAATTCTTTTTCAATCGACAATATAGCCAAACCACTTAATCTTTCTTGAGACAATGTCGATCTTAAATAAGATTTTATTATTTAAATTTTGAAAAACTTCTTTCGGCTAAGGCGACTGTTACGGGAATTGTTAACATTATTCTGTAAGCAATGTAAGCATTTGGAAAAGAATTATGGCTTTTTATTTGATTATCTCAATTAGAGTATTGTCTTCTACTTTTATAATTTCCCTTAACGCTTTTAATTCAGAAAATAATTCTAAACCGTCAATATCAGAGTGAGTATTATGTCTTAAGGAATATTCAATATTAAGACAATATTTTTTTAAATTCTCATCATCTATGATCTCATTTTTTTCCCATTAAATAGAAAATCAAAAATATTTTCATATACTTCAAATTGTTCAAATCTATTTTGAAGTGAAGAGATGGCTTGGTCTACTATGTATAAGAAGTAATAAACTCTAAATGATTCTTCAAGAGATCTTGTGATTTCATTATCAACATTCTCATCAAATTGTTTTTTTCTATAAATTACACGTTTCTTACAAAATACAGATTCTATATTCATCTCTAATGCAATTTCCTTAGCCTAAATCATAGCACTTGTAAATTCTTCTTCTCTATATGTTTTAAAAAAAGAAATTAAACCTCTTAATTGATCTATAGCGACATCAATATGTATATCTTTTGATTGTAAACTTTTGCTAATTGAATTTACAGCAAATAATACATCATACCAAATAGTCATACCCAATAAAAATTCAAAATTTTCAAGCTCAAAAATTGCTAAACAATTAGCTTCACTTTTAATTTTTGGATCATGACTAACTTCTTCTACTTTAAATAAAACATCTCTTATTTGTGGAGTTTGAAACCTTATTGCTTTAACACTTTCAATACGACTTTTCCACCGTGTTTGTGACAATGATTTAAGAGTTAAACTAGGTGCACTATCTTTTAAAATTTTCCACCGCTTAGTAAACGAAGAAAATAGTGAATATATACGTTGTACCACGCCAAAAAATGATATAACTTTCGTACAAGAATTAACCATATCACAAAGTACCAAATTTAGATTATGACAAACCACATGGTGTATAAATGATCTAGGATTTATATCAAGAAGTCTTTTTTGCACTCCTTGGTGTTTTCCCTTCATATTAGACCCATTATCATATCCTTGTCCTCTTAAATTATCAATATCAAGTCCAATACATTTTATTTCATCTAAAATAACTTCAAAAAGACCTTTTCCACTTGTATCATCCACTTTTAAGAATTCTAAAAAATATTCGGTTACATTTATTGGAGTTGCTGAAATATCTACACTCCGTAAAATAAAAGACATTTGGTCTTGATGACTTGTATCTGGCGTGCAATCAAGTATGATAGAGAAATACTTTGTTTTTATAACTTTTTCAATAATCTTGTTCTTAATTTCACTTGCCAATAAATTTATTAATTCATTTTGTATATTATGTCCAAGATAATGATTATGAATTTCATCATGTTTGATTCGTCGAATATGTTCTTGCATAATTGGATCAAATTCTGCAATCATTTCAATAAGACTCAAGAAGTTTTCGTTATTTTCTTGATAGATTTTATCATTTTTTCCCCTAAACGCCAAATTATTTCTTCCAAGAGTTTTTATGACGGAAATAATTCTTGACAATACATTTTTTCAATGTTCTCTATTTCTATTAATTTGGTCTTGAATGTTTTTATCGATTGTTTTATTATTACGCAATCTAAATTCTAAATCAATCTATGAACTCATATTAATAATATGTTGGTTAGTTGTTTCATGAGTTTTAAGCTTAGTAGTAAGATTTTCCAATCTACTACCTTCATTAGCTAACTTATTATTCTTTGTATTAAAGGTCGTATTAAATAACTTACAACAAAAACAAAATACCTTATTCAAATCTTTTGGAATAAACTAACCATCTTCTTTCATGTCTTTCTCCATTTGCCAACTTTTGAAAATAATACGTAGTAGAAAAGTGCCTTAAAAATTTATCCTTTGAAAAACATGTGTCGGTAATTCTAATTGGTCCATTTTCTACTAATAAGTCTCTTAACTTTGTATCAACAATATTCCATTGACTAGGATCATAGATATTTTTAGGAGTATGATTATTTAATTCATTTATAAGTTCTTGATTTTCTTGGGAATCTACATCTGACTTTTCACTAATTTCCTCTCCTTCTTCTTCTTTTTGGTTTATATCATTATCTAACTCGACTTCAACTAAGTTAGTAACTTGTTATTCTAAAGAGCATTCCCGTACCTTTTTTGATTTAATTTTAACTTTGTTTTCCAAATATTTATCAAGAGCGCCTTTTTGAGATTTTATCAAGTTATCAACTTTTTTTTTTCTTTTAAGTTTTGAATGACCGGATTCATATTTTCTAGTGACATATTAAAATCTAACAAATATTTTAAACATTATTTACAATATCAAATAAAAATATAATAAACATAAGACACAAAACAAAAATAATATTAGAAATTAGAATGATATTACCGAATTCAAAAGCTATGAAGACTTGATTTCCGAAAAATGAATCAGGCTGCTGCAATATAGTTTTCTCCAAATGTAAAATATAAATTATCAATAGAACAAGTAAATTTTTAAGCTTTGAATAAGAGAGAGATGTAAGATTAGAAAAGAGAAAGTGAGAAGAAATAAAAGGGAGGAGGATAGAATATATAAAATAAAATTAGAAAACAAAATAAGGTAAAAAAAAAAAAGATAACTTGTACATTAAAAAAAAAGTACACAACTTTTTATTGGAAAGTTAAAAAGCCACACTCATATCTAACAGATTATCACTTCATTAAGCCGTTTGCATTTATTGTCTTAGTTCTAATAATTTTATTTCTTTTTAAATTTAATCCTTCCTAATTAACTAAAAAATGGGGCCTTTGCATTTGTTGTCTTAGTTCTAATGTTTTTTTTTTAAAAAAATTAATCCTACCTAATTAACTAAAAAATGGGGCCCCTAAGGCCAAGGACATTTTTTTAAGCCTACCCAGCCGCCCCTGGAAGGCAAGGCCGGGCTCAGATACTATTTTGTCACAAATATATATATCTAACGTAACTTCAACTATACAATATAATTTTTGAGATAAAAAAGGTAGGACAACATAAATAATTGTTTGATAGTGTTCAGGCCTTTCTTTCCTATCAAATTAGTGTTGAAGTAAAAAAAAAATTTGAAAATTTCAATTTGCCATTTAAAGTAGCATTGCCCTCTATTTTAAATGGGCAATGCTACTTTAAATGGCAAATTGAAATTTTCAATTTTTTTTTTTACTTCAACACTAATTTGATAGGAAAGAAAGGCTTGAATACTATCAAGCAATTATTTATGTCGTCCTACCTTTTTTATCTCAAAAATTAGATTGTATAGTTGAAGTTGTTAGATATATATATATTTGTGACAAAATAGTATCTGAGCCCGGCCTCGCCTTCCAGGGGCGGCTGGTTGGGCTTAAAAAAAGTCCTTGGGCTTAGGCCCCCAATTTTAGGGGGCCCCATTTTTTAGTTAATTAGGTAGGATTAAATTTTAAAAAAATATTAGAACTAAGACAATAAATGAAAAGGCCCCATTTTTTAGTTAATTAGGAAGAATTAAATTAAAATTATTAGAACTAAGACAATAAATGCAAACGGCTTAAATGAAGTGATAGTCTGATATATATGACTATGACTTTTTAACTTTCCAATAAAAAGTTGTGTTCTTTTTTTTTTTACCTAATTTTATTTTATATATTCTATCCTCCTTCCTTCTATTTCGTCTCACTTTCTCTTTTCTAATCTTACATCTCTCTCTTATTCAAAGCTTAAAAATTTACTTGTTCTATATTTTAAATTTGGAGAAAACTATATTGCAGCAGCCCGATTCATTTTCGGAAGTCAAGTCTTCATAGCTTTTGAATTCGGTAATATCATTCTAATTTCTAATATTATTTTTGTTTTGTGTCTTATGTTTATTATATTTTTTATTTGATATTGTAAATAATGTTTAAAATATTTGTTAGATTTTAATATGTAAACTAGAAAATATGAATCCGGTCATTCAAAACTTAAAAGAAAAAAAAAAGTCGATAACTTGATAAAATCTCAAAAAGGTGCTCTTGATAAATTTTTGAAAAATAATGTTAAAATTAAATCAGAAAAGGTAGGGAATGCTCTTTAGAAGAACAAGTTACTAACTTAGTTGAAGTTGAGTTAGATAATGATATAAACCAAAAAGAAGAAGCTAGGAGAGGAAATTAGTGAAAAGTTGGATGTAGATTCCCAAGAAAATCAAGAACTTATAAATGAATTAAATAATCATACTCCTAAAAATATCTATGATCCTAGTCAATGGAATATTGTTGATACAAAGTTAAGAGACTTATTAGTAGAAAATGGACCAATTAGAACTATTGACACATGTTTTTCAAAGGATAAATTTTTAAGGCACTTTTCTACTACGTATTATTTTCAAAAGTTGGCAAATGGAGAAAGACATGAAAGAAGATGGTTAGTTTATTCCAAAAGATTTGAATAAGGTATTTTGTTTTTGTTGTAAGTTATTTAATACGACCTTTAATGCAAAGAATAATAAGTTAGCTAATGAAGGTAGTAGAGATTGGAAAAATCTTACTGCTAAGCTTAGAACTCATGAAACAACTAACCAACATATTATTAATATGAGTTCATGGATTGATTTAGAATTTAGATTGCGTAATAATAAAACAATCCATAAAAACATTCAAGACCAAATTAATAGAAATAGAGAACATTGGAAAAATGTATTGTCAAGAATGATTTCCGTCATAAAAACTCTTGGAAGAAATAATTTGGCGTTTAGGGGGAAAAATGAAAAAATCTATCAAGAAAATAACGGAAACTTCTTGAGTCTTATTGAAATGATTGCAGAATTTGATCCAATTATGCAAGAACATATTCGACGAATCAAACATGATGAAATTCATAATCATTATCTTGGACATAATATACAAAATGAATTAATAAATTTATTGGCAAGTGAAATTAAGAACAAGATTATTGAAAAAGTTATAAAAACAAAGTATTTCTCTATCATACTTGATTGCACGCCAGATACAAGTCATCAAGACCAAATGTCTTTTATAATACAAAGTGTAGATATTTCGGCAACACCAATAAATGTAACCGAATATTTTTTAGAATTCTTAAAAGTGGATGATACAAGTGGAAAAGGTCTTTTGGAAGTTATTTTAGATGAAATAAAATGTATTGGACTTGATATTGATAATTTAAGAGGACAAGGATATGATAATGGGTCTAATATGAAGGGAAAACACCAAGGAGTGCAAAAAAGACTTCTTGATATAAATCCTAGATCATTTTATACACCATGTGGTTTGTCATAATCTAAATTGGTACTTTGTGATATGGTTAATTCTTGTACGAAAGTTATATCATTCTTTGGAGTGGTACAACGTATATATTTACTATTTTCTTCGTCTACTAAGCGGTGGAAAATTTTAAAAGATAGTGTACCTAGTTTAACTCTTAAATCATTGTCACAAACACGGTGGAAAAGTCGTATTGAAAGTGTTAAAGCAATACAGTTTCAAACTCCACAAATAAGAGATGCTTTATTTAAATTAGAAGAAGTTAATCATGATCCAAAAATTAAAAGTGAAGCTAATTGTTTAGCAATTTTTGAGCTTGAAAATTTTGAATTTTTATTGGGTATGACTATTTGGTATGATGTATTATTTGCTGTAAATTCAATTAGCAAAAGTTTACAATCAAAAGCTATACATATTGATGTCGCTATAGATCAATTAAGAGGTTTAGTTTCTTTTTTTAAAACATATAGAGAAGAAGGATTTACAAGTGCTATGATTTCGGCTAAGGAAATTGCATTAGAGATGAATATAGAACCTGTATTTCGTAAGAAACGTGTAATTTATAGAAAAAAACAATTTGATGAGAAAGTTGATAATGAAATCACAAGATCTCTTGAAGAATCATTTAGAGTTGATTACTTCTTATACATAGTAGACCAAGCCATCTTTTCACTTCAAAATAGATTTGAACAATTTGAAGTATATGAAAATATTTTTGGTTTTCTATTTAGTGGGAAAAAATTGAGATCATTAGATGATGAGAATTTAAAAAAATATTGTCTTAATCTTGAATGCTCCTTAAAACATAATACTCACTCCGATATTGATGGTTTAGACTTATTTTCTGAATTAAAAGTGTTAAGGGAAATCATAAAAGTAGAAGACAATACTTTAATTGAGATACTCAATCAAATAAAAGACTTGATTCTTTTCCAAATGCTTACATTGCTTATAGAATAATATTAATAATTTCCATAACACTCGCCTCAGCTGAAAGAAGCTTTTCAAAATTAAAAATAATAAAATCTTATTTAAGATCGACAATGTCTCAAGAAAGTTTAAGTGGTTTGGCTATATTATCGATTGAAAAAGAATTATTAGAAGAGATTGACTACACAAAAATTATTAACAACTTTGCATCTCAAAAAGCTAAAAAAATAGATTTAAAATAAAAACATTTATATTTTTTTTAAGGTCTCTAATTTGATTTTTGCCTTAGGCCACCAATGGGTTTGAGCGCCCTTGGTTTATTTATTTCCATTTTTTCCATTGTCTAGAAACATCTAACTATGTTCTATTCATTGACACTTTTTTTCATCCAACGGCTCAGATCATGCCAAGTTTTAATCGTAAGGCTAATATATTTTACTAGTATATTTATATTTTATACCCACTAAATTTTAAAACCCTGCTGCTGAGTAGTGACTGAGCTCACCAGGTTCAAGGGAAAATAGGAAAAACAAAATAAAATCTTCAACACAAGAGAGGTACGTTTTTTTTCTGGAATTCTTCCTATGTCCATTTTCGATTTGCTTAATCTTTGAAAGGGTTTTTATTTTATAATATTGATTGTTATTATTTCAACTTGATTACATTTTATAAGGTTAGGGTTTTGATCATTTTTGTTCTGTTTCTTGAATACCATTATTACTACTGTAAGTTATAGTAATGGGTTTTATTTTTATGATCGTGGGGTTTTACTGTTCCAGTTTTCTTGTTTTTTGTATACATTTGAGCTGAGGGTCTTTCGGAAACGGTCTCTGTATGGAATCTTTTTGTTTTGGAGATCAGTAGTGAGCATATTGGATGCTGTTTGCTAATAAAAATACGATCTTTACTATTTTTTGTTGATGGGTTTTGATTAATAGCGCGATTAGTTCATGGTCTGTTTATTTTGGTAATTTCCGCCGGAGGGAACGGCAGGATGGGGAATGTATGTGTCTTCTGCTCTATAGTTGTATGCTAAGTTGTGCGGACTCTTCAGTTTTGATGTCGCACCCGTGTCAGATCCTTAAAAAATACACTACTTTTGGAGAATCTAACATGCACCGGTTGACATTTTTGAAGAGTCCGAGCAACAGAAGTTGCATGACAAATATGGAAGAGTAGATATGTGTTTGCTTTGTGCTATTTTGTATGGCTAGGTTTGACTGAACATGTTTATTGGGCTGAGTTATTAGTAGATTCTTTTAAGTGGAAGGAACTATTAAAGAAATGGGAAGTTAATTTGAATGTGTTTGATATCAAAATGAATTTGAATTCTTTGAAGTCATGAAATGGTGAAAGTTGTATTGAGTAATTTTCTTGATGGGATGGTTCACATATTTTGGAACGTCACTGTTGTATAAATAGGAACGAAATATGAGCTCAGAGAAAAGGAGCCATCTTTTTCTTTTGTTTTACGTTGTTTCACGACATCTAGTGCCTTTCAGCATTATGGTGGAACTATGCTACAATCGAAGATTTCTTCTGAATCTAACATCTTTAACATTTATTATCATGTTATTTTTGATATGGACTCCTGTCATTCTGTTCTTTTCATAGGTTTAAAGATGGCTTTGTACAATAGAATTGGAAATATGCTTAAACAGAGTGTTAGCAGACACACGAACTTGGAACTGTGTGCTTCTAGAACCTCACTTTACCAGGCTATGAGAACCATGTCTTCTTCAAAGCTTTTTGTTGGAGGTAAAGGATTTTGTTCCCAGCTATACGGAGTTGCTGTGTTCTTTTTGCTTCTTTTTGTTGCTCTATAATGGCCAACTATCCGCTGCAGGTCTCTCATATGGCACTGATGAAGCCTCTCTGCGAGAGGCATTCTCCCAACATGGTCAAGTGATTGAAGGTACCTGGCTTATGATTTGACCTCTGATAAAATAAAATTTTGCAGCTTACTCCATTTATGTGGTTCATGGAGCCTATAAAATTGATGTGCCCTAAACAAAAAAAAAAAAGAAATTAACTAAACAATAATGTGTTACTCATGCAGCTAGAGTTATTTTTGATCGTGACACTGGGAGATCCAGAGGGTTTGCTTTTGTTACTTATACATCTGCTGAAGAAGCATCAAGTGCCCTGAGTGCCTTGGATGGCCAGGTAATGATGCACAGATTTCTTTGTGGAGCACTGGTGTCAGTTCTTCTCGAAGAGTGACAACTGCCTTCTGTTTTTTCATATCACTTTGTGTAGTCAGACAAGTTATGTTATTTTCTGAAAGATGCTATCCATCTTATTCCACTCCATCAATGGTGGTTTCCATCTAATATGTTCTATTACATGAAAATTTTGTAACTTCATGTTATTGTAATATCGAATTGCTTCCGACACTTTCTTACCGTTAAATGAGATGAAATATTTGAACAACTTTTTGAGACCAGTAACAGGCGATAATTTCATGTTGTTGCCCCTTTCTTTTTATTCAGCGTATTTCACTGTCAATTACTGGAAGAGATTGATTAGTTATCCTCAGTGACATGGTGGTCGTTCTGTCTAGTGCTAACCAATAAGGTTCTAATGGGTCAAAATTCCATCAGGACTTCATCTCGTTTTCCCTTTCTTTTATATCATGGCCAAATTACACTTTGCTGTTTTCTTCTGTCATTTGAGAAGGATTTTTTTTTGAAAAGTTTTTGGGACATTAGTATTGGGTAAAATTTGTTGCCTAATTTTGCAGGATCTCCACGGGAGACGGATAAGGGTGAATTATGCCACAGAAAAGCGTCCTGGAGGATTCGGGCGTGGTTCTGGTGGAGGTGGATTTAACTATGGTGGGGGAGCTGGAGGTTACTCATCTGGCAATTATGGAGGTGGTGGTAACTATGGTAGCAACAACAGTTACCCTGCTGGTGGTGGCAATTATGGTGGGGATAGTTTTGGGGCTGGAAATGGTGGTGGGAGTAGTGGAAATTACAACGCTGGTGTTTCCGGTAGTAATGATTTCTTCAACAACTCTGAATTCGGTGGGAGCCCTGGGACCTCGCACAATGGTGGCGAAGAACAGCCTAGTGCAGACCAAGGGACTGAATCTGTAAACAATGATTTCACACCAGGTGTAGAAGGAAGCCACAGAGATGACAATGATGAGCCAAATGACTATGCCAACTCAAGGGGTTGACAATAAGTCCTAATATGCTATTCACCAACTTTGGCTTTGATGAGTACATGTTCAAAAGATGTCTTGAGTTAAAGAAAGTATATTCTATTTCCAGCAGAGTTGCTACTGGTTGCATGCTTCATCTAGTTTAATCAATATGTGGATTATACTCGTTTCATAATTTCTTCTTTCTTTTGAAAGTGTGTTCAAGTTCATGGAGCTCTCCAAGTCCTGATTTTGTTCAATGTACAGTGCTGAATCGTTTGGTACTCGTTCGTTTCTTTAAAGGCATTTGTGATGACTTTCTTGACCTTGTGGCTAAAATGAAGATTGTGGCATTTGCACATTTACTAAATAGGCAATTAGAAACAAGAAAAATGTGCGTTAAACTGACTAGAACCCATAATTAGTAAGTGAAAGTGCTTCCGTACATTACATTCGACAAAATCGATAAACACTCAATAGCTTGCTAATTGCCTGAGAGTTTCAAATAACTGCATATTGATACTGAAACAAAATAGTAGGTTAAACTGCTGACATTTCTTTGTTTTATAGACTTCAAGCCAGCAGCAAACAACTTCTGGTTTCAACTTTCTAGAGGAAAAAATAATGGAAATACAAGGTTGCGGAGTCTCTACGAGTCATCTTACATAGGGCATCACCTACATTCGGGTATTACCAACTTGGCACAATACTACATAACTCTCTTTTACCTCTTTTCCTCCATTGGGTGCTCCCCTCATCTTTTTGCTGGGGGTGGGGGAGGGTACATATTATATATTTCACATTAGGAACATGATCCACAGCCAACAATAATCACCAGCCAATTCCAGGTCAATTGAAAGCAATCATTCAACTTCTAATGCACATTCAGCTGTTGCCAAAATTTTCAGAGATGTGCAGTGGTCATTATTAAACAGCCCAGAATGGCTTTGGAGTTGCTACCGCAATTGAGCTACTTTTCAAAGGCCCGTCAATTGCTTCATCATTATCATCGTCGTCGTCATCCCCATATTCCATTAGCTGGACTAATGTATCTGAGATGCACAAATCAAATCAAACAATTAAATACACAAACTCTCATATTTCTCAACTGTAAAAATGGAATAGACAAGTTATGTCTGATAACAACTACTACAAGGCCTCAATCCTTGCGCTACTTGGGGTCTCTTATATGGATCTTCAGTGAACTTCCACCCATTTAAGCTCATCTCATACTGATATAATACAAAAATAAGCAGTGGAAGATAAAAATGAAAAGTAAAAGAAGTTCTACTATGTTAATTGAACTAAATGGATTTGCACACTTCCACTTAGTAACAAGAAATGCAAGAAAAAAAGGGGTAATGAAGATAGGTAGGTCATCACTAATAGACAAACCGAGTAAGAGTTCATTGAAATCTTGAGACTGAAAAAGCTTGAGTGATGGAAAATACCTGGAACAATTTTACATGGTGCTTTATTAACCACATTGTTGTCATGCACTTTCTGTGAGGATGATTGAAACTTCGGTGGCGGTGGAGGTGGCGGTGGAGGCATCATTCGAGGAGGTGGCGGCGACAGCATTGAACTGGATAAGGACTGAACCAACTTTCTGGGAGCCGGAGTACCAATTTTGTCTCTATTACCTTTGTCTGACATTCGTTCCTGATGCATTAGAAGCTCCGTATCCTGCAGTGGATTCTGGAGACCAAAAGGGGGAGGGAGAGTCCATCCAGAAAACTTAGAAATTCCAGGAAAAAAAGGAGGTAAAAGTTTGAGTTTTTCGAGAGCATACTTTTAACATTCTTTTACTTGTATAGTAGCAGGCAAGAGAAGTTTAAAATAAATGCATGATCCTAAGAATTATTGGTTGACATGAATAAATTGGACTCATAGTGTAAGATATGCAGCTTGACTTTTTTTTCTATCACGTGCTACAAGGAGCTTAGATCATCATGTTTAGAAAATGCATATATTGCAGATACCAATAGATAACATTTTCTCTTCTAGAGTAAAGTTGAAACAGTTTGAAAGCCTCACAGGCAGAATGTATTGTGAGCTCGATCTCATTACCCTTTTAGTACTTGAAGCAAAGTTGATTAATAATGTGCATTTCATATTAGCATATTAACATTTGACAGAATGCCAAAACCAGAAGGGGCATGGTATCTTTGCATCGGCACCATAAAACTGAAATAGCACGTAGCAACCCCATGCCTCCTCCGTATCCAGAATCCTGTTAAACATACAAAGGTCCAACAGAGTTCCACAGCCTGTTAGCTTCATACAAGGTCAGAGAAATTACCTGGAATATCAAGTAGAAAAGGTTAGACCAGAAATAAAAATATGTTTTTAACTGAAAAATATCTTAAGGGAAGGAAATTTGAGAAATTTCAGACGCTCCATTTACAACAGCAATGTGATAAAAATTTTAAATGAGAAACAACGAAGTCTTTTTTTAAGAGAAAACTAAGATGTAGGATGAATGGTAAACTAAGTTTAAAAGAGACCCAAAAATAGGAGAATCTGATAAATCCCAATTTTGCCAGTCATCATGCTACACAAGCTGTACTTCATCCTTCTATTAATACCATTTATAAAGTGGAAGGTGAAGTGAAGAATCTATCATAATTCATATACACAGCGTATTCCTGTGCAGAAGATCACTCAAGCAGTGAGAATCAATTAAAGGCAATTAAGGGACACAACTTCAGATATAACTAGGCCGATGCACAGGCTATAGATATGCCACATAGCACCACAGTTTATGGAGGCTTTGTTTCAGAGCATAAATTTGGAGAAATCACAGGAACTTCGTATTTTGGTGGAGGCCCTCCAAATGAGGAATGGGAAACAATACAACTTCAGTGACCTCTAGTACAACCACTAGGGGAAACTTGTCTCACATTAACCAACATCTTTCTTCAGTTATATTGTCACTCTAACAGTCGATCTGATAGATACCACATAGTGGGCAATGAATGGCTAAACAGATGTACTTAGAGATGCTTTTGATCCATTCAGATTAGTGATACATGTACCCCTCAATCTTCCACTAAATTGAGTTGGAACAGTAACAATGGCAGTAATACTATATCATCTACAGTCCCCCCCCCCCCCCTTTTTTTTCTTATTTCTTTTTTTAACATGATATGATCTACCATTTTAGTTCTCATCCAAGAGATGGGCTTATTTTGGAGGCTTGGAGCAAAACTTTTTGCACAGCCAGTGCCCCATTGGATACTTCAACAAGCAGATAGCGATAATAGAGGAACTTCTGGATACTCAAGTTTAGGTTCATATGCCAGAAATTATAACATGAAATGCTTTCAATATTCATTCCCCATCTCTGGTCAATCATGAAGCTTTATGTACTTTACTCGAAGATGACCATTATAATTTTCTCATCAAAAGACAGTTAAGGGCAATTGCCTGGAGATACCTTCGTATAGGTCAAGGAGAATAAGCACATACCTGGTTTACAGTTGCTTGGCCTTTTCCACCAGCCGGCAATTCTTGAAATTTACGCTTCTGTGCAGGGCGCTTGTCCTTCTCAGAACCTGTACTTTTCTGTGAAGTGATGCTTGGTCCCGTTGTTGCTGGAGGAACTGTGGTAGTGACTGGAGAAGTAGATTGCCTAAGAGCCAAAGCAACTTGCTGCAAAGCAGTGGCTTGGGGATATATACCATCATAACCAATATAGCTTGTTCTACTTGTAACTAATTGATGAGGATAGCAACTGGTGGGAGGTTGAGATGGCACAGGATTCAGTGAGCCTAGAGATTGAGGTACTGTACCCTGAGAAACAACACCAGTAACACCTGCAGCTGCAGTCACGGGAACTACTGCTGCTGTTGAGGAGCTCAAAATCTGTGCAGCTACATTGGCTGTGGGTATGTTATTGACTTCTGATTCACTTCCAGAAACCTGAATGCTGGCTAACGGTTGCAGTGGAGGCGGAACAGCTCCATAAACCTTACAAGAAGAGACTCTGCATATCGATAGTCACACATATGGGGATTCAGGACTCAGCCCAACAAAAGAAAAAGAACCATAACAAAATAACAGCCCACATAAACCTCTTCTGAACGAAAGTTAACAGGTTGCAATCACATTTCATATACTCAGAGCAACATGCATACCTAGAAGCACCACACTCTGCACAAATAGTATCCAAAAGATTTTCTGCCAAAAGCTTCGCACGCTCAAGACTTGCGCTGTTATTGCTTGATATGAGTAAATGCAGAGGTTGGTGAACATCTGCACATTAAAAGAGTACATTTATGAGGAGAAACTAATCTTTTTTCATAGCTGAGAAATCTAGCCAGTGGCACACTATTGATAACCATTCTTATCATGCTATGGAGCATGGGAAAATAATTGCATCTTAATCAACACATAGGCACCTTCTCCCTGTCCTTCATCTGAATATCCCGAACCACGTCCTCTTAGCAAGACAGTTGCTCCAGTTTCATTCATAATGTGATTTATATACTGATCCTGCACTTACAAAAAGCCAACCACCAGCACAGAAGCAAATCTCTCCAAATGGACGGAGATGTCAGAGAGAGCTCAGAACATTAGAATCTCTTGGCTTTCTATCAATAAGAATAAAGTTTAAAGGAGCACATCAAGCATCATAATGCCAAAAGAGATAAGTAAGATAATTAGCCAGGCAGGGTGGAGAATGGACTACACCCAAACTACTGGAAGAAACAATCATATAATTATTCAGACCAGAATCTGATCAATAAAGAGAATAAATGATGCCAATATCTGATCAATAACAGAGAAGTAACAGCTGAATGAACTTCCTCGGTATCTAAATTTGCCAGCAAATCACAAGAAACAGGGAAAAGAAATTGACAAGGCAAATGGATAGTAAATCACAAAAAAAAGGATCCTATTTTTATGTCGTTAAATATGCGAGAATTCATAAATCGAAAATTTTACAAGGAAATTAACCCGTGATAGGCAACATACCACAATAACTCAATAAACCAGGGGAAATGAGTAAAGTTAGATTAAGGGAGCTCACATTTGGTCCACGAATGCGCACAGTAATATTTGCTGATGGATCAGCCTCAAAGCCCAGGTACACACAGGTACTCAGCAGATGATTAACCTGATGATAAGAGAGTCAGAGGTTCCAGTAATTTTCTGGCTTCAGGTCCTGTCAAACCTCAGTAGATACTTACCTTTAATCCATTGTTAACAGGACCTTGCTTAAGCATTTCCTCCACTACAGCAGCAGCACGATCAACTGCTCTGATCCTCTCAAGTGTTGTTTCTAGCTGAATCAACCACAGTACATGTAAATACACCATAGCAATCACTTCACCCAGCAAAGTAAAAGATCAAAATAATAAAACTTGAAAGGTTACAGAGAGAAGTCCCACTTTAATGAATAACAATTTTTTCTTCATAGTGTGACCCAAGATAAGTACAATTTCCCTATGGGAAAGTGTTTTATGAAATACAACATAGCCTGAAACTTAATGAGACATTTCTCCACTCAACTGTTTTCTTTAATTTTGTTCCTAAGATAGCATCCCCAGACCCCACTTTGTGGGATTTCACTGGGTAATGTTGTTGTTGTTGTTCCTAAGATAGCAAAAGGTTATTAGTAGATATCTCTCTCTAACTTTGCCAAGTCAAACATGTACACTAAATTTTGGCTGGATAGATGAAAGGTGTAGACATTTTTTTTTTAAAAGTAGAAAAGGTTCAGAAGATAGGAATATGATTTGGGTTTTGCTTTTTAAGAGAAAAGATATTTCCAGATTCTCCAGTCATGTGTAGTATACATTGGATAAAAAGGGGAAAAAAATTTAGCAGTAAATGAACTCTTAACTAGAGAAGAGGAGCAGAAGAATATTGGTGGTAACCACTTCAATGGTTAGAAAAAACACAGAAACCAAACTCAGAGAAACAAGTTGACACTAAGGCAAATGTATTGATTAATTAAAAATGCACAGAAAAATGATTCATCTATGCAATTTAGTGATGGACAAAACTTTATCAGCAATCTTCCTGAACCAAATGGTACATCCAAACGCAAGTAACTAAAATTGCTTACATGTGCCCCAGCAGAAATATGAAGGTATAGGGGTTTTTCACCATCAGATGGTGCGCTTGGAGGCTTGTATTTACCCCTGCAATAGCCACGTTAAATAAGTATCACACTGTAAACAAAGGCTAAACAATAAGCAATATAATAAGACTTCATGGTGTGCTACCTAGTTATAACCACAGCACCCGTGCTCTTCTGAATCTGCAGAAACAGTGATAATTGATCAATAAATAATGAGCATAACCTTAAGATAATCACACTTGCTTCTCGAGTCATCTTTAGTCTTACAAAATCCATTAACAATATTCACCTCTTCCTGTGTTTGGCGCTTTGTAAGCCTGTAGCGAACAGACGGATCAGCATCATTAATGACAATTTCTCTTGCTATCAACTCATCCTGAATTTTCGGCTGCAATAGCTCATTGGAAAATCAGAAGTGATCCAAACAAACAATAGTGCTGATTCTGAACAGCATTTCGTAGAAGGGTAATGAAAAAATGACATAAAGAACATGCCTGATTCAGTATAATTTCCTAGGATGGGTAACACACATTTACTGTTAATTTGCAGTAAGACAACTGCAGGAAGTGAACCAGAGGACTTTTTCTTTTTGATGATGATATAAGGAGGCAGATAATTGGGCAATGCTTACTGACAACAAAAACAATTTCTTCCACCCACAAAGAAAAGGAAGAAAAGCAAATATTGGGAGAATGTAAATCATGCATTTGGATAATAACTACTAGAGCTAGGTGACAACCCTCATGTAATAGGGGAATACTTCCAAACTAGAAAATAATAAGCAGCATCTTCTCTGATGATCTTACTTGAACTGATTTTTGGGCAATAATTACGGGAAGCTGCTGCACTGTAGTAGCACCAATAGCGGTAAGAGGATTCGTAAAAGCAGCACCCAAGACTGGAATTACACCAGGTAGTGTGATACCAGCAAGAGAACCAGTATTTACCAATGGAAAAATCCCAGATACCGCTACCCCTTCTGGAACAAATGTCTCCGCAGGCTGATCCCACTTTCTCCGTTTCCTGGAAGATGTTGAAAAGTTATACCACCAGAAGAGCTTACTCTTCTTATTAGACTACAAAGCTGTCTCTCATCATTTTTCTAATATTAATTAATCAATCAATCAAATTGTGTATGTTGTTGTTTCTTATTTTTCTTTCCTCTTCTGCAGCATAATGCAAACAATCCAGCTAATATTTATTAAGTTAACCCAGATTCTCTAAATGCCTAAAAAACAGCTAACCTTCCCGGTGAAGATACTACATCTGCCATTACCTCAATACTGCTTCTTCCCACAGAGTAACAATTTCATCTCAACAAAGTACTAATTCAGTTGCCAAACTTTTTCAATTTAGCATCAGAGCAAAAAGGACACCGACAAACTCACAGAACCAATAATACATCAAAAGGATTAAAATCGTGGGAAACAGTCATGCGAAACCTCGAACTCAATAAACAATAATCCAACTCCAGCATCGGCCAAAAAGTTTGGACCAAAGTTAATTACTGAGTTAGGTCAAACCCGTATCTAATCATGGCAGCTTACTTAAAACTACGTGACTGTTCGTTTCTACTTTTTGGAAAGAAATCAAAGTAGTATTCTACTAACATATTATACCAGCGGAGCTAATAGGATTCCAGAAGGGGATTCTCAGCAAAAAAGTTGAGGGGACCAATCAATGTATGAATCAACTAGGCTCAATCCCAAACTATAGAGACAATGAATCAAAATATTGTTCAGCAGATAACGAACAGAATTTAATCATACGTGATAAAGTTTTTCATTTTTGACCTAAGCCAATGATATTAAGGGGAATTTAGATCTTCAATTGAAGTGGTTTTCGTACAGAAAACTAAGATTAAAAACTGAAAAATTTATGCACCTTTGCTTCGTTGATGAAGAATTGGAGTCTACGGTTTCAGAAGATGAAACTCTAGGGCAATTATCCTCCGTCATTGATGAAGAAATTTCTAGTTCGTGCAATTGAAATGCTTCTTCTGATTCAACGGAGCGGAAGAAGGATTGAATTTTCAAGCAGACAGAGATTTCGGATTCATCAAATTGTAAGAATTTGTGGTTTCCAGAATCCGTAATGGATTTGGATTTTGGTGCGAAGGTGAACAAGCCAAATGCTGAGAAGACTTGACATGCACGTGCAGGAAACAGTTTGATTGATAATTAAACTAAGTAATTGAGAAATCACAAGCTGGAATAGCTCAGTTGGTTAGAGCGTGTGGCTGTTAACCACAAGGTCGGAGGTTCAAGCCCTCCTTCTAGCGAACTTATATATTTTTGTTTCAAAATAGGTTAGTTTCACATAGGTGTGTATCGGTTCGGTTTATTGATTTTTGGTTTTAAATATCCTAAACTATTAACCAAACTAATACGATAATTTTTATCGGTTTTGGTCTTTAGTGGTTCGATTTTTTGTTTACCCAATAAGAAAATGTTTATAAAATAAATATATGACTTCTTTAATAATTTGACACGATAAGACGATAATGTAACTTTACAGAATGTTCAGTAAATAATAAGAATTAATTCAAGAACTATACAAGTGCAACATAAAGAGAAATTAAGAGAATATGGTTCTTACTTTAGGTTTTGAGATTTTGTATAACGTGAAGTTCTGAACTCAAAGTCAGTGTAAAGTGTGAATTAAAAGCTAATGAGCAAAGACAATAACCAATAAGATACTGAGATTAATATTTAATATTTATGTATGGATAAATAGTAAATTATTGTTGTCATTGGTTTACCTAATAACCCAATATTAAAAATCAATATCGAATTGATAACCTGCTAATTTCTTTTTCACAAAACCATTAAAAATCCGTTAACCCAATAACTCAATAAGAATAAATCAATAACATTTTTTTCTGATTCGGTTTATTGATCGATTCAATTTTTACACACCCCTTTCACGTTCATTACACTTTCTTATCTCAAAACTATCTTTTTACTAACGATTGCTCTAAAATAATAATTAACAAAAAATAGGTCAATTTTAACATTGAACTATTCTTACAACTAGATGCATTTGAAATCTAGCCAGTGATGTGAATTTTATGTGAATATGATATGTTGCACAAGGCAAGTAAAGAACACATTCTTTGAGGCGTTAAAAATAATGTGTTCGAGGCTTTTATTCATCCTCCAAGGAAGGAATGAGTTGATTTCTTCAGTATTGGACTTGACAAACCTGAAAATTAATATCGCGAGCAATACATCAATCTCATTAATTTAATTTTTATTCGACTAACTAAATATTCTTTTTTTGCATTATTAATTTTTGAAACTTGCTCATGGAAAATGCAAAAACGGAAAACATGAACATCAATATATTTTGCAGATATGGTTTGAGCATCAATAAGCCAAAAAATAAAATACAAGAAAGTTTAAAGGGGCATTCTGAGAATTGAAATCAGGACCTCTTGGCACCCTAAGCGAGAATCATACCACTAGACCAAATGCCCAATCCATTCTCAAATGGCAGCGTTTTAAATATATAATTATCCTCCAACTACACTATGAGTCTATGACAGAGAACTAGAGTAATTACTAATTCGGATAGTGTGTTTATACGAAACAAATGCAACTTACCACAGTTAAATGATTTAATGGAGTGAATATAAATATTATTTAATCATAATTAGATTATAGTTGTGTATGTTCAACAGTTCATGTATTCTTCTAACTCTAAGACGTAATGTCATAGATTATAAGATCGCATATACAACCTACGATATACTATTGCAAATATCTCCACTTTATTTAATTTTTTTGAAGTTGAAGATGAAATTGTGTTTTGTTATATCTTTTGCAAATAATATTAGGTTATTGAATATACTTTTCCTAGAAAACATGAAATATAATTTAAATATTTTTATTTTTATAAAATTTGAAATATATATATATATATATATATATATATATATATATATATATATATATATATATGTGTAGTAAAAGTAAAAAAAGATTAGGTGTTTTTTGAATTTTAAATATAACTTGTATTTGAAATTTTCATAGCAAAATGCTGATTTACAAATTTAAAAAATATAAAAAAAATCTTCATCAAACAGGTCTTTCTAAAGGGTATTTGTGTCTTTTCATGAATGGAGTCAACACACTCATTAAACAATTGGTGGCCTTTCTTTTTCCTACTGAAAAGTTAAAAAGTAGAGTAGCTTTCTGCTCCGCCATAGTGCCGTACATTCAGCTCTCCTTCAATATTCATCCATTTAAATTCGATTCAGCTTTTGAGAAATCTGAAAATTCAATGAGGCTCTTCGTTTGAGAGATTTCGAGTATTAATCATCTCCAATCAGGTCAATAAAATGCTTCTCCATGTACTCTGATTGAGTTCATATCAAATTATGAACCTTTGAATTTGATTACCTAGTGTTAGTTTTATTTGTATGTTCTTATTTTGCTGTATCGCCATTGTTCCTTTTCCCCATTTTATGTTCATATTCTTCCTCAGGAGTCTTACATTATGGTTATGCTCTTCTTAATTTGTTGAAGTTGTATGTTTATGGAATGCAATGGGCCTGAATAGAGCAGAGTGGATACAAAGGAATGAAAGAAATTGGATATTCATAGCTTGTAAATGATCAACAGCTTTAAAATTAATGTCGTAATTGACCTTAGGATCTTGCATTATGGTTATGCTGTTCAACAGGTTTAATTTAATTTGTTGGAGTAGTATGTTTATGGAATAAAATGGGCCTGAATAGATCAGAGTGGATACAAAGGGATGAAGGAAATTGAAGATTCATAGCTTGTATATGATCAATAGTCTTTAACATTTATGTCATAATTGACTGTAGGATCTTTGAAGAAAACTAAGTTAGCTTGGAAGTGTACCTTGATCTCTGATAATTCCCGGAGATCATATCATTACTTGAAACTGGTGAGTATGGATATTTCTCGTTTGGGTGACTTGAGAAATAGCATCCTTTGTGTATAATTCTCTTGCTTTAAGTTAATGTAATTGATGGAAACTTAAGTTCTTTCTAAGGTTAGAGAGAGGACCAGTTTCTAAAATGTCAGTTTATAGTCCGAGAATCCATCACATTTAGAAGTTAGCTTTAGTTAATATCAGAAATAATCAATCTTATGTTGACCAATTAGATTTTAGCCCTTATGTATTAGAATATATTAATACCAAGTAACTAATGGACCAAAACAGAATAAGTGCAGTTCCACAACAAATTACTACATTGGGGTTATGCCATAGAATTTTCATGTAAACAACCCCCAACAAGTTTGGGATTGAGTTGTAGTAGATTGATTGATTGATATTATGTTTGTGGAATTGGCCCTTTTATAAATTAGTGATCTCTTGACAGGAAGATATGGGCACAAGCACATTACCAGATGCATTATTTGGATCTGTTCAACAGCACACTATTATTTCTTCACGCAGACACCATGACCCTATCCGATCTTTTGCTGTTAAGTCGCATTCCACGATCTATAGAAGGCGTTCCATTGGGAAAAGGTTTGATATTATTACAGTGTACACAGTTTAGAACTTTTTGGATGCAAATAAGGTTAAAGGTGACAGTCTTCTTATTTCAGAGTTCTGTTCGCGGATGCCTGCCTCTGCAAACCAAGACATGTTGTTTTCTCTAGCATGGTTTACATTTCTATGCCTTCTATCAGTATCTTTTTATTTGTTATTTAACTGAGCTGGGTGCTGTCGACTACTACGATTGAAACTTCCTTTGTTACTTCAGGATGACTCAACTGAAGCTCTCACAGATTTCCTTGATGATGGGGATGGTGATTCATTAGAGGGGAGCAAAGTAGTAGGGATTGATGATAATGAACTGTTGGCAACTAGGAAATCTCTCTCTGATGTTCAAGCCAGAAATGAAACCATTGAAAAAGAAAGATATCAATTGCTTGAAAAGTTAGTTCAGTCTGAGGCAAAACAGAAGGAGTATTTGTCCACCATAATGCATGATAAGGATTTGGCCAAATCAGAATTGGAGGCAGCCAAAGCTCTATTTAACCGTACGCTAGATGAGTCTTTGGAGGAGAAATTTAACTTGGAATCTAAATTGGTCCTGGCAAAACAAGATGCTGTTGAACTTGCAGTTCAGGTTGAGAAGCTTGCAGGGATTGCTTTTCAGCAGGCTACTACTCACATACTTGAAGATGCACAATTACGAGTTTCAGCTGCTGAAGCTTCTGCAGCAGAGGCAGCTTTTCAAATTGAAGAACAAATAAGGACTGCCTCTGAAGGGGCCATAACCCGTGTTCTACAACAGTCTAAAGATGCTATAGAAAAGGCTTTAGCTGTAGCTGAATCAGCTGGTGACCATACAACAAATGCCATGGCTGCATTTTTAGATAATATGGGACTTGATGAGATCGTATCAGTTCAGTCCCAGAATATCAAGTTAAGCAACACCGTGAATGACTTGGAGTCTCAATTACTCGTTTACAGAAATGAGATTGACAGGTTGAAATTAGAGCTAAAGCAAGCACACAAAGAAGCAAAAGTATACGAACTCCGTGCAAATGATGTTGAGAAGTTATTGCTTGAGTTTCAGGTATCAAGCAGAAAAGCAGCTCTACAACAGGAGGAGGAAATAAAATCATCATTAGAGAAAATGAGAAAAGATGCTTCGGAGAGAAAGAAGGCAGCTTCTAAGGCATTTAAGCTTGAGCTAGAGAGGGTGAAGACTGCCATTGAAGCAGCAAAAGAAACAGCACGTTCACAAGATGAGGCATATATGCGAAGATGTGAAGCACTGCAGAGATCTCTAAGAGCAGCTGAAGCTGCTTCGAAAACGTGGAGGCAAAGAGCAGAAATGGCCGAGGATTTGTTACTGCGGAAAAGTTCTTCAGAAGAAGGGGATGAGGAAGCTATTTATCGTGTTAATGGTGGAAGAATAGATTTTCTTATGGATGATGATTCACTGAAATGGAAACTTTTAACTGATGGTCCTCGAAGGTCAACACCTGAGTGGATGGCACGGAGGATACGCTCTATCCGTCCCAGGTTTCCACCTAGGAAAACTCATGTATCTGAGGTCATGACATCAGGATTCAAAACTTTGGACTTACCGAAACCTGATGAAGTATGGTCTATTGCCCAAGAAAAGCTAAAGGAAGGAGATGCGCTAGTTGAGCATGTGACTGAGAAAGAAGTAATTGAAAAGAAGAGGAAGGCTTTGGAACGTGCTCTTCAACGGAAGACAGTTAAATGGCAGAGAACTCCGGAAGAAACAAAATTAGGTGCAGCTATTCATGTCAGATGATCTTACTTTATTCCACTTGCGAATCAGTGTTTTCAAGTGAAATGATTAATCATGTATAATTTGATTTGTTGCATGCAGAATCAGGGACGGGTACCGGACGAGAGATTGTGGTCAGTATATACCAGCTTTCCTTTTGATTTGTTTTTCTGTATAAGATAAAAGTAATTTTATTTATAATAGCAGTACCAATGGGGTACTGCAGAAGTACAAAAAGAAGCTGGACATTGTACAAATATTATGCAATAGCGGACTCAAACAAGTCCAGAAACTCAGTTGTGCTGAATACATGATTTCCCCTATGCCAAGACTCTGTAAACACTTGTATCTTACATAGGAAATCAGCTCTTTCTTTCCCTAGAAACATCTTCTCTTTCTTTCTCGCCATACTTTCCAAATGATGCATAAAGTCATCAATTTCCATAAAGATTATCTAAAAAGAAAATCCTTTAAGAATATTTGTTTTGGAAAGTTATATGGAACCACGTTTGTTCTTTGCAAAAAAAAACTTATATTCTTTGCAAAAAGACCTTTTCTCTATTCTATTCTCGATGAACAAGGAAGCTATTATGCACCACATATTTCCCGAAGAGTAAAAAAATCACTTTTTAAGCGCTTCTCTCAACAGCCAAAGTCAAACTAAGATGTTCAATTTGGTAGGAGGAAGTTCTGTACTTTGTGTTTTAACCGTTAATTATCATTACTATTATTATTATTATTATGGTTGTTGTTGTTATTGCTTTTATCATCATTATTATTGTTATTACTATCATTGTCATCATCATTATCACAACCACCAGCACTAGCACCACCACCACAATTTTCATCATCAAATGGCTAGAAATTCATTTCAAGGCTTTCAAAGCTTCTATGAAGCTCTTGTTGCAGTCAATGTTTATCTGAAATTCTCATTCTCATTCTCTTCCAGGGGCTTCCCTTAGGACACCTGTTTCTTCATTGACATTACATCACTATCATTACTGTTGCCTCTATTTCTTTTTACATGTGGGTCTCTTTGTTTTTCTTCCAATCCTTAGTAACTATAAAGCTCTCTTTGATTTTGAAGTTCCAAGGTTTCAATTGGGAAAGCTGGAGAAGACAGTGGTATCTTGAGCTTGCTAATAAAGCTGCTGATTTGTCCCGCTGCGGTATCACATCAGTTTGGTTTCCACCACCAACAGAATCAGTTGCCCCTCAAGGTTTTGACCTCTTTGATCAGTTTAGCTTTAGAAGCCAAATGGAAACTGCTAATAACAACATATGGTTCTCAATTTATATCATTTTCTAGATGATTATTCTTACGTCATCTTGTTATTTGTTTCGAAAGAGTTGTTAATAATTGAACAATCTTAATAAAAACTGAATGTCTTAAATGGGGCGAAAAAATGCTTCTTAACCTCCTGAATTAACTACCTCATATACAAAGATTTGTTTAAATAACTTCATAAAAAAAAAAAAATTCTTTATCAAAAAGATTTGGTTAAATAAAATTCAGGGCACTTTGTTCTATTGTAAATAACACTGGATTATTGCAGGTTACATGCCTTCTGATCTTTACAACTTGAATTCTGCTTATGGTTCATTGGAAGAGCTTAAAAGCTGCATAGAAGAGATGCATAACCAAGATCTTCTGGTCTGTATCTAATTAGTGATTGACTCGTTATTCCTGGCATTTTTAGTCAAATATCTTGTATTCAGACAGTTACCGTGATCCTTTAATTGAGCATCACATCGTTCTTCTCATGTATTCTTTTTGCATGAAATGAAAGTCAATGCAGCTTGAGAATGCATGTTAGTTGCTTGCAGTTATGTTTTAGCTCTCGTTAACTAGTACCATATGTCTGCTGCTAGTGCGTCAAAATGGAATTTGCTATATTTCTGCTGCTAGTGCATATTATGTAATTTATTACACCAAATTGGTACTTTCTGAATTATGTAGAGGTTATTAAGCTACTGATAGGTGCAGAGCAATGTGGTTTATCTTATAGCTGTTCTGCTTGTGTTTCCAGGCCTTGGGAGATGTTGTTTTGAACCATCGATGTGCTCACAAACAGGTAATCATTTTCTAAACTATTGTTCTTGTTTCCTAATATATCTGAGATTATGCTAGCTTTGTTTTGTTTGGAAATAAAACGTTCATGAAGGGAACCTTTCAGCTCTAGGGTCCCCAATATGGATCTAGTTATGGGACGCTGCAATATGAAATCAAATGTTTACTTCCACGATCTATAGTGCTAGTTCGTTAAGAGAGAACCTGCAATCTCGAGTTAAAGTACTCAAAACTGAGATGATTTTCCGTTTATTTTTCATGAGATAAACATAAAGTTTAAATACAATACTAATAAGATAAGTACCCCTAGATACGAGGACATGGCTTCCTAATATTACTAGAATGAGAAACTGCAAACTACTACAAAGAAATAACTACTGCTGGAATGAGAAACTGTAAATGACTACTGCAACGAAATAACTACCGCATATAACTACCACCGTAAACCGTTGGGAGACTAAGGAGTGATAGCACAAGTATGAGTTGTTTGGAAGTCATGCATTGAACGCCTTTCCATTTTTCTTGCTGACAGTGATTTAAATATCATTTGACATGGCATTGTTAACCATTAAGTTGGTCCATGTTCTTCAATGTAATAGGTTGCTTTATCTATTACGAAGGTTTTTGTTCCATCATTGCCTATATCCTCTCTGTTTGTCTGTATGAAAGAACATATTTATAAATTAACATTGCCATCTCTACCCAAGTTTTTGTGGATGTGTAATTCCTCTGCTCCTTGAGGTTGTACGTTTTGTATGAATAAAATATAGAGACTGCTTTGGAGTAGTCAATGATGAACTAACTGGTGTAATAACCCTTTTGACTCAAACTAATACTGCAAGTCTTGATGGACCCTCTCACCTGATTGGCTGATTGTAGAGTCCGAATGGTGTTTGGAACATTTTTGGAGGCAAGCTTGCATGGGGACCTGAAGCAATTGTGTGTGATGACCCAAATTTTCAAGGCCGTGGAAATCCTTCAAGTGGTATAAATTCTCTCCATGATACATATGGGATCTGTTTGTAAATGTCACGTGCTTTATTTCCAAATGTGAAAAGGTTTATATTATACATAAGAACATTAAGATATTACAGAGCTCCA
The DNA here is from genome assembly GCA_035578085.1 of Solanum pinnatisectum. Classification (NCBI taxonomy): domain Eukaryota; kingdom Viridiplantae; phylum Streptophyta; class Magnoliopsida; order Solanales; family Solanaceae; genus Solanum; species Solanum pinnatisectum. The sequence goes on from CM069077.1 coordinate 21,133,081, forward strand.
TAACTTAGTTTGTGCAGTCTTAATTAAAATTTTATGGAGATAAATACTGTCATTAGTGCTCTTCTAATTTGTTTTCATCTTTGCACCATAAGCTTCCAGCCTTTGATATTTCCTTAGTTGTCTATGCAAGAACAACAGACTATCTTTCTATCACATATCTTTGTTCAGTCTTTGATTAAAGCAACTACCAAAGTTATTTCTGTTAATGGGATCCTGTTTGCTAAACATTATAAATGCTTATTGTTCTTTTAAATTGTCTAAATCTTTGCTCATATACAATTCTTATTTGTGCCTTGAACCATGTGTTTTTATTATGTTAAGGACTCGGCAAAATATTCTTGTATTGTCACATCTTTTCATTGTAGTTTCTTTTCTGAGAACATCAATGAGTATAGCTTCTGCTCATATTTGTTTAGGTATTTGCAAGATAGTAGAGTATGCTTATGACAGTGTAGCATGGTGAAGGCGAAGAATTATCTAGAGTTTAGTCCAGTTTTGGTGTTTAACTTTTTTGAGTTTCCAGGATACTCTCTAAAATTGTTGTTATTCACCTGCATATCAGATTTGATGAGCTTCATGGACTTATGAGAAGAGACTAGTAGTGTTTCCTCTTATATGATTTTTCTAGTTACCCCTTCTTTATCTGTGTTTGAAATGTAGGTGATATATTTCATGCCGCACCAAATATTGATCATTCCCAGGAATTTGTACGACAAGATATAAAAGAGTGGCTAAATTGGCTCCGAAATGATGTTGGTTTTGATGGGTGGCGCCTTGACTTTGTGAGGTGAAGTTGTAATGCTTGTTGGTTTTAATACTATTGAACTTTGTACTTCTGTCTTCCATTTCAAAATACAAGTTCAGGTGTCTGTAAACATATTGACCTTGCATCATACTGGTTAGAAAATTTGAGAATCAGAAGAGTAAAAACAGAAGTGTTTGGTTGCAATATGTGGTTCTACTGCATCGCCTGCTTGCTCCTTATTCATACTAGCTTTTCCTTTCTCAAATTTGATAGGGCCAGCTGTTTAATTTTTCTCTATTTCTGTCTGCCTGCCTTTCTTTCTGTCTCCCGTAAATGGATGGTGGAAACTAAATGAAGATAAGGTGGAAACTTGTAGTCATATGTTCGATTCCACATGAAGAATTCTTGAAAATAGTGATCATATATCATACATCAGACCTCTTGTAGAGCTATTTTTCATCTTAATTTTGATCTCCATGGTAATTCATTATCCTTTAGTTATCGCCTAAGAACTAATGTTGTGGCCAGAATGAAAATGTAAGGGCCACTTTGAATGAGATGTTAGGAGGAAACTGACATGGCACCGTTATTAATTAATTCCTGGAGTATTTAACTTCAATTTCAGTAGATACTCTGTGATAGTTAAAAGCTAGATGATCTACCCAATCCTTGGAATCTTTCTGCTCGGTAAGACGACTTTTATTACATGTAGTAATACAGGCTCTTTGTTGTCCACAGGGGATTCTCAGGAGCATATGTGAAAGAATATATAGAAGCATCAAATCCAGCATTTTCTATTGGCGAATATTGGGATAGTCTCGCATATGAAGGTGGAAATTTGTCTTACAACCAAGGTGAGATTCATTTAGATGTAGCCGCAGATTTGACTATTTGGTCAGAAATATTTTGACAAGTGTGGTGCACAGGGTTAGGTGTGCAACTGATTTTTTCATTTTCTGCAAATTCTTTTAAGTTGGTATTTTGCAATCTGTTTGAGCAAATATCCAAAGGTGGTTTTACTCCAGCTATGTGTGCTAGTCACTGTTCATTTCTCTCCTCTGTTCATTGTTTGTACTGTTTAGGCGTGTCAATGTCCTTAAACATTGAGGGGCGCAACTTCAAGTTTTCATATCGTACTCCCACTATGTGGAATTCTACCAGTCCCTTATGATAGTAGATTTGTGTTGTTCTGATGCATCCAGATGCCCATCGCCAACGCATAGTTAACTGGATCAATGCTACTGGTGGAAGCTCTTCAGCATTTGATGTCACGACAAAGGTACTTCTATTAAAACATCTTTTGTTAATAGATTTCCATATCATACTCCAAGACCAAGAATTATCCCACTGACCTGGGAAATAATAGTCCCATGTGATCTATTGTCCCACATAATCTACTCGTTAATAAATCAACCTTTAATAATTAATTCATGCTAAGGTATCTACAGGTAAATATTTTCATTCTCCTGATTTAGATTTAAATTGCTTCTTCATGTTAGTGTAGAAAGGTTTAAATGAGTTTTTCAGCATGTTGGTGAATGATATTTTTCTGGCAGGGTATACTGCATTCCGCTTTGCATAACCAATATTGGAGGCTAATTGATCCTCAAGGCAAGCCAACAGGAGTGATGGGATGGTGGCCCTCGCGTGCTGTCACATTTTTGGAGAATCATGATACTGGATCCACACAGGTCCTCTCTCTTTCTTGCTCTAACAAGCACACTCATAAACATACAGATGTATATACCTACTTGTGCTCTCACTCATTCAAGTGAGACATGCTCCAACTTAAATGCACTGCCATGGAGGTTAAATATGTCAACATTCACCTTTATAAACCTCTCTGTTCAGAGTTTTTGGCTCAAAATTTCTTTTAAATTTGGCCAAAAGAGAAAGTAGATCCCTCTAATATGCCCTCCACTTTCAAAAATCTTAACAAATTTGGTCCCAAATTAAATTGTCATTTTCGGATAAAGAGACAGTCATGCAAGCAGCACATGTACGCACTCTGCTTCTTCTGCTTTGGTTTCTTCTCTTTCCATCTCGGCTCGCAGAATAGAAACAGTATCAGCTTCTGCAGCTTCTCCCGCCATTCTTCTTCACTGCCAGCGTGATTCAACTGTTCCAACAACAAATCAATTTCCTGTAGCTAGTATATTGAGGGATGAAGCCAAAGGTTCAGGATAGCCATAAGTGGGATCTCCATACTCCATCATAAAAAAACTTAAGACCTCATGTCAGAGACATGGAAGTCCCAAGGCAGCCTTCTCATACAAACCAAGTTTATATAAACTCGTCTTTCACAGCCCTCCAGAATTTGAGCACTTCTGTTCTGGATAAGGAAAATTTCTTGCCATGAGATTTTCGGTAAAATGACTATTGAAACTTGAAACCATGCTAGGTTCAGACTGCCCCAAAGAAACAAATACACAAATAAACTGCCCAAAGTCTGAAACTTAAGATAATAGTTTCATGCAGAACTAATACTGTTTCCTTCTTCATTAGCCTTGGTCAGAACCCTTTGATTGTTGCAAACATCCGGGATGATGATCTCAGGAAGTATGTGAAATAGAAGGAGCTGAAAACATTGAGAGCAAACACCTTAGGAATCCAAAAGTTCTGAATTTGCATGCCAAACATTTATCAAACCTTACAAAACCAGACTGTTCCATGTCAGTGCATGTATAGGATCCACCTTCATGTGTCAACAACTCCAATGTGAACAATTCCCTCAGAAATTTAGCCTCATAAAATGACTTTTCTGAAACCTTGGGGTTTCCCAGAGGCATGTGTAACACTGGGGAAAAGGAGCATGAGGATAGGAGAGGCAGAAGTTCTCCTGGAAAAGGGGAAAGGAGAACGTTCACATGAGGTGCACATGACAGTTCTGTTAAAGTTTGACGGAATGTTAAGGTCTTTGCAAAAAGAATTAAATATATGCAGATGGAGATGTTATTTGTTAATTATAATTTTAGAGGGAACCACTCAATCTTTTGGCCAACTTGAGGAATGTTTCTGGTAAAATTCTGCTAAGTTTATGGAACACCAAAAATCTTGGGGTATTCTGTAGTGTATGTTACAAATATATATTCTGTTAATATAGTTTTAGATTTTCATATCTGATCCATAAGCTCTCGATGTGCAGTTTTATACTCGCATTTGTTGTTGGAAATCTAATAAATAGAGTAGTGAAGCATGAGATTCAGGCTTTACTTTGAGATATTTAAAATTCTGAACTTTAAGCTCACCAAGTGATAATGTTTAGTCTATGATGTTGCATACCAAAACAAAACTTGGCGGAAGAATCTATTGAGCATGGATCAGAGTTAGTACCCTAGCTAACCAAGACATGTATTATGGAAGTGCTAGCCAGCATTCCCCCCCCCCCCCACACACAACACTACTGCCTCCCTCACATGTAGTGGCGGATCTAAGGGTAATATTTATTTTTTAATTCCTTGATGTAAGAAACACGATAAGTGTAGCGGCAAAGCGATTCAGAAATTGCTTTAGGAGTTTAGGTTGCAAGTTCCTCCAAGCGTGACATTCTTATGTTCTTTAATCTCCTTGTTAGAATTTCTGGATCAGTCATTGCTCACATATGCTCCCATGTTTTACTTGCTATCCATTGTCCTACATTTGATGTGTGTGCCTTTTGTCCAACTTACATGTTTTAACTTGTGTTAACAAATGGATCTTGGACCTAACTCAACCCCAAAAGCTAGCTCAAGCGGTGAGGATTGTCCAAGTTATATGAAGAGACCACACATTCCTTTTACCGCTGATGTGGGACTTCCCCCCCCCCCCCCCCCCCCACACACACACACAGAGGACATGACATCTGGAGCATGCACAATTTTAATACGGGGAATTCGGGAAATGATACCATGTTAAGAAATTGATCTTGGGACAAACTCAACCCCAAAAGCGAGCTCACGGGTGAGGATTGTCCAAGCAAAACAAAGAGACCACCCATCCCTTTTGCCACCGATGTGGGACTCGTCATACCTTGAAAGCAGAGTTATTCCACACAAATTTCTTTCTTTGTGACTGGGGCCCAAAGAAACTGTTAAACTTGAATTTTTCACATACAATTTCAACGGTAGAGGTCAATTATCAGAGTTTAAGTTTGCAGAGTACGTAATGATCTTCAGTTGCTCTATTGTACATTAGGTATCTGAAGTGTCTAGCAAATTTTATAGTTATATCTGAGCTTTAATTTTTTTTCTAAATGACTTGAATTTTAGTTGCCATGGACTATTTAGAGATGAGCCTAAATGGACAGTGAGAATTCATACAGCCGACTTCAACTTGCTTTGAGGAGTGGTTATTGTTTGTATGCACTATTTAATTGTAATTTTTAGCTGCTTCGTGAGCTGAAAAGTAATTTGCTTTCATGCATTTACTCACTGATTGCTGCAAATTGGATAATGTTATTCTGATTCTGACATGCGAATACCAAATATCTTATCATGTAATAACAAATAATATTCCTTTCTTTCAGGGCCACTGGCCATTTCCTCGCGACAAGCTTACACAAGGATATGCATACATTTTAACCCACCCTGGAACGGTAATCTTTGTGTTCTTTGATTTTTGTGGTAGATCTTTAAGTAGGAGAAGAGAACAATTTGTTCTCCAAAGTAAATTGAGTGGCTAAAGCTCCCTTGTTTTTTCTTTTACCAAATAACCTTTAGTTTCCTTTCACCCTTGTCCTGCATTAGTAGCTTTTAAACTAGAAAGGGCCTAGTGAGATCCAAACTGAGTACATGAGTGTGCTACCGGAACTGTGGAATCCTTGCACACGTACAAAGAGCTCTTTAACTTATGTTGATCTTGCTATAACCTAGTCTTACTAGCTCTTACCTATGCCAATTTTTGTTTTTTTATGTATATGTAATGTATTTATGTATGGATCACACTCACAAGATTAAAGCATATCCATATATAATTCCAATATAGGTGGTTATATGAACCCTGAATCTTGAGTTAAAGCTCAAAAGAGATCCTAATTCGTATTCATTTGTTTGCAGCCTGTAATATTTTACGATCATTTCTATGAATTCGGAATCCGTGATGTCATAAACGAGTTAATTGAGGCGCGGAGGCGAGCTGGAATCCATTGCCGTAGCCCGTTAAAGATATATCATGCAAACGGTGATGGTTACGTTGCACAGATTGGAGATACTCTTGTGATGAAACTTGGTCATTTGGACTGGAATCCTTCCAAAGAAGTTCATTTGGATGGTACCTGGCAGAAATTTGTTGATAAAGGACCAGAATATCAAATATGGCTCAGGCAATAATACTGCATAGTTCTAGACTTGCATGTTCTTATTGAGATTCTGTCCATATAAATGCTTTTATGTTGCAACTATAATACATCATACCTCATATCAGAGGTTTTGAATTCCTGCATCAGTCGATGAGAATTAAAAAATTAAAAACTGATGCTGGGGCGGGCCTGTCGTTTGAGAAGGGTTATTTATGATGTTATTGGTTGTATTCTTACATTATTATTCACTGTATAATAATGTCACATTATCATTTGTTGCATAAACAATTTGTACATTATATCTGTTGAGAATATCATTAACTAATAAAACTGTGCTTTCTCTAACAGTTTAAGCTTTTAGATGAGATAGTTACACACTGAAACATGGTATCAAAGCAGACAGAGGTTCTGTAATCGAATCTAATATCCCTTTGAAGTCATTGACATAATAATATTGTTGTTGATTTCTAGTCTATCTCTAGAATAATAAGTTTATTATTTCTGGTACACAACTTTATTTTTGATATATCAGCTGGGGCATTATTTTGGATCCGATCTCTTTGTTTATGAATGGTAAAGCTGTCGTTACTCTGTTTGGACTTCAACCCCATTATTAAATTAGCCCCAAATAAGACGAACTTGACTATTAAATAGTGAAAAATTATTGTAGTCTGGTGTAACAGAAATGGTATAAGATTCCTCAACTTCAATTTCACACACAAAATACCAAAGTTGATAATTATTGGATTTAACTTATATGATATGACATACTATATGATAATTGTTGAGAGTACTCTCTTATTATCTTATTCTTCGATTTTGGTATTACATGTTATTTCCTTTGTTTCAATTATCGTGTTATTTGTGTTACTATTGCTCTCTTCATTTTGCGAAATGGTCCAAATTTTCCTTGGACCATATAAATTTCCAACTCTCTCCACCAAAATGTATACCTTGTAGGTTATCATTTGAACAGCAAATATTAAGAAACAAGAATGGGCAAACTACACATATTGATGATACCATATCCAGTACGAGGCCATGTTATTCCCTTAATGGGGTTAGCTCAAACCTTTGCCAAATATGGCTTCAAGATCACTTTTGTCAACACAGAGTCCACACACAAGAGTATTCTAAATTCTTTATCAGGAAAAAATAGTTTGCATGAACAGATTCATCTGATTTCAGTTTTAGATGAATCAGAATCAGGGGAAGATAAGAATGTGCCAGGTAAATTATCTGAAGCGATCTTTAAAGTCATGCCTATAAAAATTGAGAAGCTGATTCAAGAAATTAATGTATCGGAAGACGAAAGGATCACTTGTATTATTGCTGATCAGAGCCTTGGATGGGCTCTAGAACTTGCAGACAAAATGGGAATCAAGAGAGCAGCCTTCATAACTGCTGCAGCTGCTAATTTGATACTTGGATTTAACATTCCAAAGTTGATTGATGATGGCTTAATTGACAATGATGGTAAGTACTTTTCTACAAATCTATGTTTTTATGTTTGGATTAAGTTATATTACTGACTTGTGTAAACATTTTTTACAATATCAATGTAGTTTAGTATGTGATATGTTGTATAACGCCTTCCTGAAGTTTGATAGAAGGGCGAAGTAGGGCAAAACAACTGAATCCCCTGTGATTACTTTTCTCAACTGATCGAAAGCCTGTTCAGGACGCTAGACTAGATTGTCAGTGGCCGTACTGGTGAGCTTTTGGTAGGTGAAAAGCAATCACCAAAAAGTCAGTTGTTTGCCTATTGTTGCCCTTCCAGGACACTTTAGGAAGGCACCGCCTAACCTGTAGGGGCGGAGCTAGTAAGGGCTCAGGGGTTCATCCAAACCTTCTTTAGCGAAAAATTGTATTGTTTATACATGGTTAATTTTTTTTTTTTATGTATATATATAGTAGACGTTGAACTCCCTTAAATTATTCGCGTATTTACTTTTTCATATTTTGAACCCCTTGGTGAAAATCCTTGTTCCGCTACTGCTAACCTATATGAAATTACTAATTCTTACCAGGTTAACAATATCATAGAGATTTACTCATATCATCAGTGCATAAAACGTAAACTCTGTATCCACAAGTGAAATTTTTTCAAACCTATAATGCAGGGACTCCAACAATAAAAGATCATACTTTTCAGTTTGAACCAACTATGCCAATCATGAACACATCAGATTTACTTTGGACAAGCATGGGGAATTCAACAATGCAAAAAATCATTTTCAACCTGTTGGTACACAACAACAAAGCTGTGAAATCAGCAGATTGGCTTATTTGCAACTCAACATATGACCTTGAACCAGGAGCCTTCAAATTAGCACCAGAGATTGTGCCTATAGGTCCACTTTTGTCAATCAACTCTCTCGAATCAAGCGCGTTGCCTCTTGAAGCAGAACCCCGTATTTCTTCTAAAGAATTTCCTAATTCACTAGCCGGATCCTTCTGGCCCGAGGACTCAACTTGCCTAAACTGGCTTGATCAACAACCATTATGCTCAGTTGTGTATGCAGCCTTTGGGAGCTTCACAATATTCAATGAAACTCAGTTTCAAGAATTGGCATTAGGGCTTGAACTATCAAACAAACCATTCTTATGGGTTGTGAGAACTAATACTCTAGATGCTAAAACTGATATTTTCTTGAAAAAATTTGTAGATAAAATAGGGAGGCAAAAAGGGAAAATAGTGAGTTGGGCACCACAACAAAAGGTGTTAAGTCATTCTAGTATAGGTTGTTTTTTTAGTCATTGTGGTTGGAATTCTACAATAGAAGCAATAAGTAATGGTGTTCCAATCTTGTGTTGGCCTTATTTTGCTGACCAATTTATGAACCAAAGTTATATCTGTGATATATGGAAAGTTGGATTAGGACTAAAGAAAGGGGAAAATGGGATTATTAGTTGTGGAGAAATTAAGGAAAAAGTGGAACAATTGCTAGGGAATGATGTATTCAAGAAGAGAGCTATGCAAATCAAGGAAATGAATATGAGCTCAGTGAAAGAAGGTGGAAAGTCTCACCAGAATTTGATAAATTTTATTGAATGGATTAAATCATCATAGGAAATTGAAGGAAGATTTGTATGTTTCTGCTTAAATTCATGTATTTTTTATATTGTTGTAGTGTGGTTTTATCATTTTGTTACCAAGTGTGTTATGTTTTTTTATTGTAATTTGTTTCTCATTTTGTAAACTCATTTGTCCAAGATAGTGTAAGAACCAACAATGTTAAGCATCCATCTTGGACCACATGAAGCAATAAAAGGTAAAAAAATTTTGGAATAGCCATCTTTAAGGTCTTTGTGTTTTCTAAACCTGGAAGTATAAGGGGTCGTTTCGTAAGGAGTATTAGGAGAAATAATCCATGTATTATGTATGATATTATTTAGGAAAAATTACCTAAATATACGATTTATTTTGCCATATTCTCTACCATTTGAAAAAATTACAAAAATCACTATTTTCCTCACTCTCTCTCCTATTCTTAGATACATCACTCTTACGGGATGTATCGGGAGAGGTGTGTCTTGTATCAACAAAGATAATATATTAGAAAGCGATGTATCGAGATGTTGAGGATCTATCAGGACATGTGTGTCTTGTATCAACAAAGGTAATGTATCGGGACGTTGAGTGATGTATCCGGAATCCTTAAATTTTAAGGGATTTTTGTAATTTGGAAAAGAATATGGATATGATGTAATTAGCTCTTAACACTATGAGATTTGTGTAATTTTTACTTATTTAATATTATGTTTGGTAGGAATTTTGGGTCTATGTGGATTAGTTATATACCCTACATGGTATTATAGGATGTATAACTAATACCTTCCATTTTGTGGTATTAGTATTTTCTTGATTTTATGTTTTATATTTGTACTAGTAAATTTTTTAAAATAAATTAGCTTACAAATTTTATTATTTAGAGAGAGTTGTTTGTTGCTAAATAAATCCAAAACAAATCAATACAATATTTGAAATATGAGTTATTTAACGTTTACTAATTGAAAAGGCAAATAGATCACCACATATTTGTGATCTTAATTGAATGTATTATTAGTTGATATATACGTGGTTTTCTAATTATTGAAAAAGCAAATATATCTAGGAACATTTCCTTGGGTGTTGTAAGGATGGTCATAAACCTTAAATTGCTCGAGTTTAATTAGTGGAGAGTTTGTAAAATCTTACCAAGGCAGATCGCAATTTTTTTTCTCCCTTGACGAAGGAATTTTTCACACTAAAATACTTGTATTGATTTTATTTATTCCGTAATTTATCTTCTTGCATAGTTGCTAAAAAAAAACTGATTCTTCACGTGCTTATGCCACATCCAAACTGATATTTACCAAATCAATCATATTCTTTGGAATTACTTATTATGTTGGGAAAATGCTTTAATTACTTGTGTCCAGTTCATGCACCAAGTTAATTAAGGTTGCTCAACTGACCTTTAATTCTGAAAAGATAATTAAGTGTAGGGTCAATTTGTGTGAAAGATAATCCCTTTGCTTTAATTTATGTTTCACTTATTATGTACCTATTTAATTTGGGGCCTCACATTATTGTATTAAGACAAACAAACAAACAAACAAAGCAACAAATATTAGAGGAAAGAACTAGTATTTCTGTCTCCATTTATAACTTTATAGTTAGTACTCACTTTATTATTGTTCCAATAATTGTCTGAATAACAGTGATCACCTTTTAAGAATTTAACCTAATGTTTTTTTCATATAATCTTTTGAATGTTGATGTGTGATATATATGTTTCAGACCCACTTTTTATGTGCTTTAGTCAATGGACACACTGTAGATGAAATGAACATGTTGAAAATTGAAATTATATCAAGCACCGAATTATCATAATGGAGAGAGATATTAAATAGTTTTAGAAATATACATTTCATTCATTGTTGTTCAATGGTGTTTTTCTGAAAATCACCTTATGGTGCATTTGTTTGGTGCGGAGGAATTTTTTTTTAAAAAAAAAATTCTTATGTTTCGTTGGTCAAAGTTTTTGAAAAATATTTTTTCTAGGAAAATAAATTTCTTTAAAAGAAAACGAAGAAATGACTTTTCTAGTGCAAGTAGGAAAAACAAGTTTCACAAATAACATTTCAGACTATTGTATTTTTCTCACTTTTCAACACACCTTATCTTCATCCCCACCTTGAAACTCCATCCCCACACTTACTTTTTTGAAAAATGATTCCAAAAATGCATTTTTCATGAAAAATATTTTTCTTTATATCGAGCACACTTCTAATGTTGATTATCTTGTTTCCGAGAGAAAATAAAGTAAGAAAATTGCAAAGTTACTTATGTTGCGTTGAATGGTCACTCATCTCAAGATAGTAATTAGCCCAAAATTCCTCAATTTTATTTTGTCTTTCAAAAGTACCTCATCATCTAACTTTGTCTAATTAGCTAATTTCATGATCATTTAATTAGCCCCTAGTTAACTTTCATGGAATTTTAACTTGAACCAATACCTATTAAATAACGTGTCTACTTTTAAAAATTAAAATCAGTATTTAGATTTATTTAGAACATAACTCGCTTAAAATGAGTTGACGATATAAGAGATGTCTTTACTAACATTCAACTAAAATAATACGATGGTTATATGTTATTAATAACAACGTAACTCTAATATTTAAAATGTTAGAAATCGAAGAATCATCATATTCTCTTAGTTAAATACTTAAGTATTTTATTATGAGAAACTTTTATATAGTCAACCCATTTCAAATGAATTGGGATAAGAATTACTCAATTTCCTTGTACGATAAATGATTGATTCATTAAGAATAGTTAAATATAAATATTTATATCCTTTATATGTAGTTTCAAAAGTAATATTAATTGTTGTGTGCATGTTTGGTGAGAATAGTTTATGTACGTTGCCAATTTATTTTCTTTATAATATAATGTTGGTACTCGTTTAGAAAATATTATTGTTGTGTTTGAAACAATTTCTTGATTAGTATTTAAAAAATCATATTCTGACCATATTTGCTTTACATAAGCAGATTCAAAAGTGAGCATTTTGGATTTGAGAGAAGTATTGAACACGGTATTAAATTTGGTGTGAATTATTAGTTTTATTTTTAAATTATTAACAATCTTAAAAACACACCTTTACTTGATTAACTAATTTAAATACACTCCAATCTTGTAACATGAGTGTGAAATATACCCCTAAATTCTCGCCAGATTTAGATTGTTTTCAACACTTTTCTCAACTTATTATTAAAAGCTTCATGCTCCTATATAAGAGTTTAAGACCACTTGTTATGTCATGTGACAGATCGAAAGTGCATCTAAGTTTAGCTAGTCAACTAGAAGGATGTTTTCAAGGTTGTCAATAGTCTAAAGACTAAACTAATAGTTTATGTCAAGTTTAGGAGTATTTTCAATAAAAAAAAATATTAATTGACATTATTTATTAACCGATAAGTTGACAAATAACTATTAAATTCAAATCCAACCAATCGATATCAGTATCAGATTAGCATTTCTAATTAAGGCAAAGTTAAATAACTTCCGGAAAATAAAATAAAATAAAGTAATTTTAATAATTGTTTATTATAAATTGAGTGACCGTTCAAACACCATAGATAAATAGGAACATGGTGCACATGTGGGAATTAGTAGTGGTAGTACTTGTTGTCACAGCCATTGATAACAAAGCATGTGACACCATAACATCAAACCCATTATATTTCCCTCTCATATATATCTCATGTGAAATCACTCACAATCACACAAACACCCCATCTCCACACCTCTGCAACTGAGTAAACTCTGATGGTCAGATAAGACATTCTATACTTTTGTATATTCATTCAATTTTATACAAATTTAAGTGTCTATTTGTACATATGCAAAGTTTGAGGGCATAAATATCAGTTAAAATCAAGTTAAAAAACATATTTATGAATTATGTTGATCTAAGTTCTCATGACTTTCAAAGTGCATCATTCGAGTCTTAAACTTGCTTTTACTTAAAAGTTCAAACATATCTTCCCTTTTAACTGATGTGAGATTTGCATCAAATTCTGTTGACCACTAAGTTTCATCTTAAGTATTACTGATTAAAGGTTGACAACGGAGTTATTTTAAACTTGTGATAGTATTCTCTATGGTCTAGACCTACACGATATATAAAATACAACTTAAAGTCTAAAACTTGTTTACTTATATATTCACATTTCTCACGATTCACGTATTAGCATGGTATGTATATTACATAACCTTTTATAAAAGAATAGGATTAGTGCCTTGATGAAAAGGCAAATTACTGCTACACCATGTACTAGCAGTTATATAAAACAAATTCATACTTTATAGTGGAGTAGTAATTTAGAAATCAGTAATAAGCTATTAAGCATGATCGTTTTTGTATGTTTTTATCTATTTTTTTACAACTATTTTGTGGTTGCACTAAGGGATCGATACTCAAGATAAGATGGGATATATATTCAGAAATTAACTATGAGACTAAATTTATACACGAGATAAGGTGGGATATATATCCCAAAATTAACTCTAAGATTAGATATATATTAAGTTGATGATATAAACTATTAAAAAATATAATTTATGTTTAGTTGATCAAACTGTTTTGAAATACATTTACTCAAAAAAAAAAAAATTAAATTTCTTAAAAATGATGCAACTTACTTTACTAATAAAAATAGAGAAATGGGTCTTGTAAATAAGATTTCAATTTTATTGTCTCCTCCCCACCCATCCAACCATCTCAACCCTCCACCCCTTGACAATTTCACCCGCCACCGATTCCGCCCCTATAATATTTTGTTAAATTATGTATCAATGCTTTTGAAATAATATTTTTTTATTTACTTGCCAAATAAAAAAATCAGTTATTTTTAGGAAAACATTTTCCTATCATTTTTTTTAGGTATTACAGAGAAAAATAAGAAAATTTATTTTTCCATGTATGAAAAATATATTAAATAAAACAAATAAAAAAAATCCTTTCATTTCCGTGGTTACTTCTTAATTGGCTTGAAACCTTTCACTCGAATTCGGAGAATTCTTCAATTTCGATTGACTATATAATCAACATTACTAGAATTACAAATGCTTTTTACTTTTCAATTTGAATCCTCACCAGTATTTTCAATAAGGTACTAAACATACCCTAAGAGTCGCTTGATTGAGAACAAGTTATCTTGAGATAAGTTATTCTGGACCACCATATATATGAGATAATTTATTCCATCATTAAAGTATAATTAATACAAAACAAAATAATCTTATATTTTTGAAAAAGAGTTGTTTTAAGCATAATATATAATTCATCTGAATGAAATATTCCCATTAGGGACATTACAGAAATATACGCTCAGCAGCGCTAAAACTCAGAAGGATTCAAAGAAATGTAAAACTCCATATAACTACACCTAACTACTACGAATAAAATTTACTATAAAATAAAATAAGAAAAGGAAAAGAAAAAAAGGAGCAATGTTTAATTAGGAAATAATTACTACTAACTATACAGCATTAATATGTTGAGACTGACCAGATGCATCGTCACAAAAATCGAGCAGTTTCTGTAAAACGAAGATTTGAGTTCTGAGAAGAACAATATAACCAGCTGTTTCTTCGAACAACTGATCTGCTTTTAATTCGCCATTGTTGACTGGGAGAAGTTGCTTCAGAGCTTCCAATTTTTCTGAAATTGAAATGGAATTATCATCGCCGGCGGCACTGGTACTGTTGTAATCTACTCCATTTTTTGGTCGTTTCTCATTGGAAGAGTTTCTTCTCGATCTTCTCAGCCGCAAGCTACTCGAGTGTTTTGGCTGTGATCCCATTTGGTGCCGAGAAAAATGGAGTTTCTGTTGAACGGAAATGGTGGTGTTAATTTGCTACTTATAGCGAAAGAGAACGGTGAGTTTTGGGATTTGCCACTTGTTTATCAACTAATTACAATACTGCCACCACAATTAGATAATTATTATGGTGAGAAGAATTTCAATTATAATAAAAGTTTTTTTTTTTGTTTTTATATGTTTTAACATTTGAATTTAGTTTTTAAATATTAAGTTATTTTAATAAAATATAATTTCAAAATGTAGTTATATTGACTTCTAGAAATTTTTTTAAAAAAACAACGTGAATTTTGAGGCGAATGCTCAAATTATTTGTCGTGATTTTTAAAAGTATCTTAAATTATCTGTCTATTTAAAATTTCAGGGAAAGCAAAGACACGTGTGAACTCGGATAACCTTGTGGCATACCGTCGATCTACTCTACCCTACGCTACCATCTTTCTTCCTTGTGAATAAAATTAATTGTCTTTAATAATTATTCTTAAAAACTACAAACATTGCAATTATAAGGTTATGATAAATATTCAGTGAAATAAATTACTATATCTTAAGATATTGTCAAAAAAGATTTCTGCAATTTCTTAATTTATGAGGATTTTGCCAAAAACACGTATAAAAGAGAAACACGATAAACTTATCGAATATAATATATTTGGTCAGAAAACGACGATAACTTTGGTATATGAATCGAAAATTTGTCGCGGGAAGATGGGCACAACTAGCGAGCACGAAATTTATCAGGAACAGTAAAGCTGTTTTTTTTCTTCCATGCCACATGTTAATGACAGGACCTTCAACTTTTGTTTACCAAATTACCCTCCTCAAATATCCGAATAAATTCGAGCTCATTTCGTATCAGAAATAAGAAATAACTAATTTTAAGATATTTTAATACGAATTTATCTCATATTTGATTGAGATAAAATTATGGAATGACTTATTTCAAAATTAGTCATTCGAATTGTACTGTTATTTTTATCTCATAGTCATAATAAAATAACAAATCACAAAATAACTTATTTCCTAACCAAAAGAGTTTACTTACCCACATTTCAATCATGTTCTTTTTTTTTGGGAGGTTTGACTTGGAGCATTTTGATTTTTATCTCTTATTATGATTTATACAAATGATTTTTATGCGTAGATGTCATACATGACATATAACAAAATCAAATTTAAATCTTTATGATGGAAAGACCCAATGAAATGTTATTATCATGTAAGAACATTAATCCACTATAACTAATAAGGACAAGGTAGAAACACAATCTCAATAAATTAAAAGATTAGACAAGTACGTACTATAATAGAAGAATTGAACTTGACCATCTAGAAAATTAATTATATGATAAAGCATACACTATAATCAATATGAATTACTATAGCGACCTCAAGTCATTTATGACTTGCTAACATCAACTATTCGATTGCGTGATTGTTCGTTTGAGTTTTAGGCCTGTTTTTCTGTTTTGGAGTTTTTGAACCTTGAAAAGTTAACCAGAGGCGGCTCAAACCCATTGGTGGCCTAAGGCCAAAATCAAATTAGAGGCCTTAAAAAAAAATATAAATGTTTTTATTTTAAATCTATTTTTTTAGCTTTTTGAGATGCAAAGTTGTTAATAATTTTTGTGTAGTCAATCTTTTCTAATAATTCTTTTTCAATCAATAATATTGCCAAACCACTTAATCTTTCTTGAGACATTGTCGATCTTAAATAAGATTTTATTATTTTTAATTTTGAAAAACTTCTTTCGGCTGAGGCGATTGTTACGGGAATTGTTAACATTATTCTATAAGCAATGTAAGCATTTGGAAAAGAATCAAGTCCTTTTATTTGATTGAGTATCTCAATTAGAGTATTGTCTTCTACTTTTATGATTTCCCTCAACACTTTTAATTCAAAAAATAAGTCTAAACCGTCAATATCGGAGTGAGTATTATGTTTTAAGGAACATTCAAGATTAAAACAATATTTTTTTTAAATTCTTATCATCTAATGATCTCAATTTTTTCCCACTAAATAGAAAACCAAAAATATTTTCATATACTTCAAATTGTTCAAATCTATTTTGAAGTGAAAAGATGGCTTGGTCTACTATGTATAAGAAGTAATCAATTCTAAATGATTCTTCAAGAGATCTTGTGATTTCATTATCAACATTCTCATCAAATTGTTTTTTTCTATAAATTACACGTTTCTTATGAAATACAGGTTCTATATTCATCTCTAATGCAATTTCCTTAGCCGAAATCATAGCACTTGTAAATCCTTCTTCTCTATATGTTTTAAAAAAAGAAACTAAACCTCTTTATTGATCTATAGCGACATCAATATGCATATCTTTTGATTGTAAACTTTTGCTAATTGAATTTACAACAAATAATACATCATACCAAGTAGTCATACCCAATAAAAATTCAAAATTTTCAAGCTCAAAAATTGCTAAACAATTAGCTTCACTTTTAATTTTTAGATCATCACTAACTTCTTCTAATTTAAATAAAGCATCTCTTATTTGTGGAGTTTGAAACCTTATTGCTTTAACACTTTCAATACGACTTTTCCACTGTGTCTGTGACAATGATTTAAGAGTTAAACTAGGTACACTATCCTTTAAAAATTTTCACCGCTTAGTAGACGAAGAAAATAGTGAATATATACGTTGTACCACTCCAAAGAATGATATAGCTTTCGTACAAGAATTAACCATATCACAAAGTACCAAATTTAGATTATGACAACCACATGGTGTATAAAATGATCTAGGATTTATATCAAGAAGTCTTTTTTGCACTCCTTGGTGTTTTCCCTTCATATTAGACCCATTATCATATCCTTTTCCTCTTAAATTATCAATATCAAGTCCAATACATATTATTTCATCTAAAGTAACATCAAAAAGACATTTTCCACTTGTATCATCCACTTTTAAGAATTCTAAAAAATATTTGGTTACATTTATTGGAGTTGCTGAAATATCTACACTCCGTATTATAAAAACACATTTGATCTTGATGACTTGTATCTGGCGTACAATCAAGTATGATAGAGAAATACTTTGTTTTTATAACTTTTTCAATAATCTTGTTCTTAATTTCACTTGCCAATAAATTTATTAATTCATTTTGTATATTATGTCCAAGATAATGATTATGAATTTCATCATGTTTGATTCATCGAATATGTTCTTGCATAATTGGATCAAACTCTACAATCATTTCAATAAGACTCAAGAAATTTCTGTTATTTTCTTGATAGATTTTTTCATTTTCCCCCTAAACGTCAAATTATTTCTTCCAAGAGTTTTTATGATGGAAATAATTCTTGACAATACATTTTTTCAATGTTCTCTATCTCTATTGATTTGGTCTTGAATGTTTTTATCGATTGTTTTATTATTACGCAATCTAAATTCTAAATCAATCCATGAACTCATATTAATAATATGTTGGTTAGTTGTTTCATGAGTTCTAAGCTTAGTAGTAAGATTTTTCCAATCTCTACTACCTTCATTAGCTAACTTATTATTCTTTGCATTAAAGGTCGTATTAAATAACTTACAACAAAAACAAAATACCTTATTCAAATCTTTGGAATAAACTAACCATCTTCTTTCATGTCTTTCTCCATTTGCCAACTTTTGAAAATAATACGTAGTAGAAAAGTGCCTTAAAAATTTATCCTTTGAAAAACATGTGTCGGTAATTCTAATTGGTCCCTTTTCTACTAATAAATCTCTTAACTTTGTATCAACAATATTCCATTGACTAGGATCATAGATATTTTTAGGAGTATGATTATTTAATTCATTTATAAGTTCTTGATTTCTTGGGAATCTACATCCGACTTTTCAGTACTTTCCTCTCCTTCTTCTTTTTGGTTTATATCATTATCTAACTCAACTTCAACTAAGTTAGTAACTTGTTCTTCTAAAGAGCATTTTCCTACCTTTTTTGATTTAATTTTAACATTGTTTTCCAAAAATTTATCAAGAGCACCTTTTTGAGATTTTATCAAGTTATCGACTTTTCTTTTTCTTTTAAGTTTTGAATGACCGGATTCATATTTTCTAGTTGACATATTAAAATCTAACAAATATTTTAAACACTATTTACAATATCAAATAAAAAATATAATAAACATAAGACACAAAACAAAAATAATATTAGAAATTAGAATGATATTACCGAATTCAAAAGCTATGAAGACTTGATTTCCGAAAATGAATCGGGCTGGTGCAATATAGTTTTCTCCAGATTTAAAATATAAATTATCAATAGAACAAGTAAATTTTTAGGCTTCGAATAAGAGAGAGATGTAAGATTAGAAAAGAGAAAGTGAGAAGAAATAGAAGGGAGGAAGATAGAATATATAAAATAAAATTAGAAAAAAAAATAAGGTAAAAAAAAAAGAAGATAACATGTACATTAAAAAAAAAGTATACAACTTTTTATTGGAAAGTTAAAAAGTCATAGTCATATCTATCAGACTATCACACTTCATTAAGCCGTTTGCATTTATTGTCTTAGTTCTAATAATTTTATTTTTTAAAAAATTTAATCCTTCCTAATTAACTAAAAAATGGGGCCTTTACATTTATTGTCATAGTTCTAATATATTTTTTGTTTTAATTTAATCCTACCTAATTAACTAAAAAATGGGCCCCCCTAAAATTGGGGGCCTAAGGCCAAAGACTTTTTTTTAAGCCTAATCAGCCGCCCCTGAAGTTAACTATAATCAAAATATCAGGTTAACGACCTCAGGACGAAATTCTGGCGGTTCCAACCAGCTTCGAAATGACTAAATTAGGCTAGAAGCAATTTATAAGAGATAAAAATTAATGTGGCCTAAAAAAAAGGAAGAGTACGTGTGAGAAGGGCAATAAAGTCAAAGTAGAATTATAAAGAGGGAGGATCCGGCTCCCCTCCATTACCCCTTCTCTCCATTTAGTCAAGTGCACGTCTAAATTAGAGACATGTGTCATATTTAAAGTTTAAAGGTCAAGATTATATTATATTAACAAATATCATAACCATAGTTAAGTCAACTAATTTTAGAAAACTACTCTCTAAATTTGGTAAGGATTACAATATGTTCTATACAAAATTTGATATTTATTAATATCATTAATTTCAAATTATATTTTTGTATTTAAATATTAAATTGTAAATTTTTAGTTTTAAACCATTTTTTTTTTAAATGATAAAAGATTGTTATTGTGCGTTCTTTTGATTAGTTCTTTATTACTTCTGATCAATTCCAATATTCTCCTTTATTTGGATCATTTTTCAGCTTATTTAATTCTACTAAACAATTGCTAGAACGAAAAATGTTTTTTTTTTGTCAGTACGTTTTTCAAAAAAAAAAAAATTAAATAATTGAAGTGGATTAGTAAGATAAATAAATTAGATATCTTCTTATTTCTTATAAAAATAGTTTAAAATAAAATTAGATTTCAACAAAATTTAATGAAAAAAACATTAAATTAATTGGGTGACTTTTTAAGTGAAATATCAATAGTTGAGTGACTTTTGAGTTATAATCATTAATTTCATATTATATTTGTGAATTTAAATATTAAATTGTAAATTAAAAATATAAGACGAAATTAAAGATATTAATAAATATCAAATTTTGTACGAAATATATTGTAATTCTTACCAAATGTGAATAGTAGTTTTCTAAAATTAGTTAACTTAACTATGATTATGATATTTGTTCATATGATATAATCTTGATCTTTACACTTTAAATATGACACATATCTCTAATCTAGATGTGCACTTGACGAAATGAAAGAAAGGGATAATGAAGGAGAGCCGGATCCAAAAAGGGAGTGAAGAGGGGTTGATGGCTTCCAAAAAGGGCGCATGTGAATGTGAGTATGGGGCCAGCCTAAAAACAGTGTTACATAGAAAAGAAAATAAAAAGAGAGATATCCACATCCACGCCGGTGGCCAAACGGAAAAAGCACATGCCATCGGATTGGATAAACACATGCACACACGACGTGTTCGTTCATTTCAATTTGTTTGTCTTATTTTGAAGGAAAAAATGATAAATATATCTTCGAAATATCGTAAATAGTATGCAGATATCCTCCGCCATACTTTTGGGATATTGGTGTCTTGCCTTTCAAAAACTAGAGCATATTACCCTTCACTCTAACGGAAGACTAAATAGGGACACATAATGCAATCTTATTCGTCGGGTCGGTGAATAAGATTATGACACGTGTATGTTCGTTAGTATAAAGGGTATATATGCTCTAGTTTTTGGGTGGCAGGGGCACCAATGTCTCAAAAGTATGACGGAGGGTATCTGCATACCATTTACGATAGTTCGAGGTATATATATATTTATCTTTTTTCCCTATTTTGAAGGTATGTCACATAAAATTGGAACAAAGAAAATACATTACTCTCCATATTTAATACGTACCAGTAATCAACTCTTTATCCACAAATCACACCTAACATATTTAAAGTTACAAGACTAAAAAAAAAATCTTTATTTTTGTATCAAATTGAATTAAGATAAACAAGTTAAAATAGAGGGCAATGCTACTTTAAATGGCAAATTGAAATTTTCAATTTTTTTTTGACTTCAACACTAATTTGATAGGAAAGAAAGGCCTGAACAGTATTAAGCAATTATTTATGTCGTTCTACCTTTTTTATCTCAAAAATTAGATTGTATAGTTGAAGTTAGGTTAGATATATATATTTGTGACAAAATAATATCTAAGCCCGGCCTCGCCTTGACGCCTTCTTTCAAGTTACTATCGTCATAGTCGATTCGCCTGGCCCGGAGGACAACGAGCAACAATTAGTACGTAAAAATTTATCCACATCGAATATTTATATCAAGTCAATACATATATACATGAAATTAATATTAATGTATACGTAATATTGAATTATTGATCAAGTACGTCGACGTAGCAACTCAAAATTTGAATGTGAAGTCTAATGACGAAAATAGTTGAAGAAAGACATGTGTCAAAGTATGGACAGTGAAGCAGCATGAATGGAATAGCATGTTCTGCACATTCCCTGCATGCTAACTTATTTTCTATGCTAACTTATTTTCTATTCTCATATTTGTTGTTTCTTTGCTCCTTCCTTTTGTCACCATTAATTTCAATTAATAGAATAATTAATTAGTAATCCACTATGATTAATGAACTCACTAATCAATAATTAAAGCATATGGGAAAATCACATTCTCCTACTTATAAATGGATAGGACTTAATTTAGTCACATGTCTGCATGTGATTGATTTCCTTTAATTTGCTATGTATAAAGTGCATACATATCTACATTTCTAATTACAAAAATTTCAAATTTTTCATTACATTCGAGATAATTATGTCACGTAATATTATATATATATAAATATATAATTAATTTAATAAAGATAAAATATCCTTTTGAATTTAATCGGTCATTCAAAAAAATGTGGGCGTGACACGAGGCGTAAGCTTTGAGACATTGGACGTATTTGGGGGCGGAGTTAGTAAGGTTCATGGTTCATTCGAACCTCATTCGATAGAAAATTATACTATTTATATATGTTTAAATTTTTTTTTATGTATTTATAATATAAGTTGAGCTCCCTTTGTCTTCTTTGTGTGTTACTTGATCTTGATCATATTTTAAAACACCATAATAAAAATTCTAACTGCGCCACTGAACGTCTTTCTAAATTTATATTTTTTAATATTTACATAAATCAATGTAATAGAGATAAATAATAAAAAAGATAAAATTACAAGAAATTATAAAAACATCAAAAAAATATTTAAAATGAGTGGAAATGACTAAAAACACGAGTCCGGAGCCTAAAGGGAAAAAAATTTAACAAAAATTTCAAAAGGGCACATAATTTTTTTTTTTTAAGCCAAAAGGGCAAAATCGCTACTGACGTAGCGATTTTGTTTTAACGCCATTACTCCGTTAAAAAATCAAAATCGTTGGTAGAAAATTGCTTACCTACCAACGATTTTGTCCAATTTTTTTTTCTTTTTTTTGAAAGAACATCACTGCCCAGCAGCATTTTTGGCGATTTTTTTTTAAAAAAAATAAAAATTACTGCTATGGCAGCGTTTTTATAAAAAAAAAATTTCTAAAATTAAAATTAGATTGAAAATCGCTCCACAGGTAGTGATTTTAGTAAAATTTTTTTTAGGTGAAACAATTATTTTTTTAAAAAAATAAAAAATCGTTGCAAAAACGCCTTGGCAGCGAATTTTTTTTAAAAAAAATTTAAGTAAAAAACTGGCTTGATTTTTTAATTTTTTTTTTTTTTGTTTGTTTAAGTAAAACGCTGCCAGTGATTTAAAAAAAAAATTATAAAAAAGCTGCCAAAGCAGCGATTTTCATGAAAAAGTAATTAAAAAAATTTTCTATGAAAACGTTAGCAACAAAAATAATTTTTTTCGGAGAAAATCACTGCTCGGGCAGCGATTTTTAATTTTAACGGAGTCGCTTTGGCAGTAGCGATTTTGCCTTTTTGATTTAAAAAAAAAATGATATGCCCTTTTGGAATTTTTAGCAAATTTTTTTGCCCTTTTAGCTTCGGACTCCAAAAAACACTAATTGAAACTGGTTCATCTGATAAACGTAATAAAAATTTGAAACAAATTGAGTAGAAATTTATAAACTTACTTACGATTAGAAGAATCGAACCAGAACAATTGGTGAAGAATGATGTATTTTTATTTTGCAGTTCTCGTATTGGTTCTCTTTTACCCAATAATATTGATCTTTATCTGAATTCTTTATGTTTTGATATTAAATTAAGAACCCATTTAACAATTTATTTTTCATGAGATTTGTTTACTTACACCTCAAAATAAATACTCGTCCATTGCCCTAATATACGTCAAATCAATGCTTCACTACACAAAATCATGTGATCTGTCTTTGTTTACATACCTCATTGACACTAGCCTAATGCCTTACCTACTCGTTTTCCAAAACTTTTAACTAGCTTATTTGACCACTAATATATTCAACCCCCCCCCCCCAAAACAAATTAATATCTCGATACATTTTAACTATGCCACTTCCAAAACTCACCTCAAAAACAGCTTTTAAAAGAGTGTTGGTAGGTAGTTTTGTAGTCTTATATGTGAGGTGTCAAACACCAAATTAAGAAAGAGTCATCATAGAATGGTGGGACATTTATGTCAATTAAGGATAAGAAGATTTGTTGGAAATAAGTGAACCAATTTAAGCCACCACATAACGCACCCAATTCTTTCATTTTCACGTGGCAATTCATTTACTTTTTAAAAACTTTATAATAATTTCTACGGTTAATTTTTTTTTTTTTTTATAACAGCATTATTAATTAATAATTACTCTGTTTCTAATCTTATTATTTGATTCATTGAGCATTTTTATGTGTCTATTTGTTATTCCGTCTGCTTCACATATCGACGTTTCAGTGGCTGAAAATGCTCCATTTTCATTATAGCGACTCTTTTTATACAAAATATGTAATATGACTATTAAAATAATATATCGTTGTAGAAAATAATTATTATAAAAAGATTTGACTTCTTTATCAGTATATCGAAATGTTTCTCGCATCAAAGTGACTCAAATAACATTGATATATAAGATAGTTTCATTTTAATTTGTATATGAAGTACAAATTTTTTGAGTAATTTCGCCGCGGAGTGAAATTAACTCACAATGTCTTGTGCACGATAAATATTAGGAGTAATGTATAAATATGAAGTATCATAATCGTTTATGATGTTCGGATCAGTTTATGTGCATCTCAATTAATTTCACGAGATATATGTCATCTCCCACCAACAATAAGTATCAGGTAACTGTGTTTACTAAGACTGAATCATTTAGTGTTTTTGTCTCGGCTAGAATTTAAATCGAGACTTACGATTCTCGTCCCACTTCAACGATAATAAACTTTATTTCAATAGTTTTTCACCCTCCATTTTCCATTAAGATAACTATCTAGTTTGTGTATAAACTATGCATATATGTACAATAGTACAAATATATCAACATCTAGGAAGTGATCCATGAGCAACAAGCATGTTTTAGGATCCATCAGTAGCAGCATGTGCCTCGTAGTTTCAGTGTGTGCTTTATTACTTTTGTTTTTTGGTCGCCAAAAGAGCACAACCCTCTCCCTTTCCCGGGCCATAGCCTACACAACCAAGTACGATGCGGGATTTTTGGAGTAACAGTAAAATTATCGTATTTTCATGATATCTATAATACATTCGGATTGATTGAGCCGTGAAATTAGTCAATCACTAATATATGTATTACTGAATATACTGCCTACATCACATCTTCTTGGAGTATGGCCCTTCACTTATCCTAGGAATAATTCCTACACCAAATTGTCTTTTTTTTTTTTATATTGAATGAAGTCTGACGAAGTAGTGTCGGATGACACCTTCGGGGCTGTTGGGGACCAGGGGCCCTATGGAACATGGTTAAATGTGCTTTTTATAGTTGAACCAAATATGACCCCCACTTGTTTTGTCTAGCATGCAACAATGTTGTGCCAGCAGCATATCTTCCTTTTCCATTTTTCCTCGCTTTGTCGTTTTGGACTTTTCTTTTCTTTTTCTGTGTTTGTGTTTGCAACTCGCATGCATTTGCTATGAATATCAAGCTAAGGCCATACACATTACTTTTATTCCATGCCTTTTTTTTTTGTACGTTCAAAACGTGACATGACTAGCGAGAATTCATGTAGCCCAAACCAAAATGTTTGAAATTGAAGCGTAATAATAGTAATTATTGTTAGTGCAGGTATATATCAGGAATATGTATTTATTTGAATTTAAATTCTCTCTTTCCGTACATATAATGTTTAAAATTGCAAGGAACCCCATATAACATCTTTTTCAAAAAAATCATAATAGGAATTTGCGCTATTTCTAAAAAAAGGTCTGTAAATACAGAAATGGGCGTTTAAAAAATGGAGTGAGCATACATGATGGATCCCCAACTCATTACGAAGGTCCTCATAAAGTTTTTTGAGAAAATAATTTTAGGTGCTCCAGGGCACCAGATCCATGGGCTAATTCACACGAAAAATTGAGAAATTTGCGCGATTCCTAAAAAAGGGCCTATAAGTGCGAAAATGAACATTAAAAAAATGGTGTGAGTATATATGATGGTTCCCCAACTCATTACAGAGGTCTTCATAAAGTTTTTTGAGAAAAAAAATTTAGGGTGCTCCGGGGCGCCAGATCCATGGGCTAATACACAAGAAAAATTGAGGAATTTGCGATCCCTAAAAAAGGGCATGTAAATGTGAAAATGGGCGTTTAAAAAATGGTGTGAGTATACGTGATGGTTCCCCAACTCATTACGAAGGTCCTCATAATATTTTTTTGAGAAAAAAATTTTAGGTGCTTCGGGGCGACATATCTATGAGCTAATACATACGAAAAATTGAAAAATTTGTGCGATTCCTAAAAAAGAACTTGTAAATGCAAAAATGGGCGTTAGAAATGGTGTGAGTATACATGATGGTTCCCCAACTCATTACGGAGATACTTATAAAGTTTTGTGAGAAAAAAAAATTAAGGGTGCTATGGGGCACCAAATCCATGGGCTAATACGCATGAAAAATTGAGAAATTTGCGCGATTCCTAAAAAAGGACTGTAAATGCGGAAATGGAAATTTAAAAAATGGTGTGAGTATACGTGATGGTCCCCAACTCATTACGGAGGTTCTCATAAAGTTTTTTGAGAAATTTTTTTTGAGTGCTTCGCGGCGCTAAATCCATGGGCTAATCACATAAAAAATTGAGGAATTTGCTTGATTCCTAAAAAATAGCCTGTAAATGCGGAAATGGGCGTTTAAAAAATGGTGTGAGTATATGTGATGATTCTCCAACTCATTACGGAGGTTCTTATGAAATTTTTTGAGAAAATTTTTTTGTGTGCTCCGGAGTGCCGTATCCATGGGCTAATACTACGAAAAATTGAGAAATTTGCGCGATTTCTAAAAAAGAGTCTGTAAATGCAAAAATGAGTGTTAAAAATGGTGTGAGTATACGTGATGGTTCCCAACTCATTACTGAGGTCCTCATACAGTTTTTTGAGAAAATTATTTTGGTTGCTCTGGGACACCAGATTCATGGGCATTAACACACAAAAAAAATGAGAAATTTACCCAATTCTTAAAAAAGACCTGTAAATGCGGATATGACCGTTTAAAAATGGTGTGAGTATACGTGATGGTTCCCCAACTCATTACGCAGGTCCTCATAGAGTTTTTTGAGAGAAAAATTTAAGTGTTCCAGGACACCAGATCCATGGGCTTATATACATACGAAAAAGTAAGAAACTTGCGCGATTCCTAAGAAATGGTTTGTAAATTCGAAAATGGACATTTAAAAAATGATGTGAGTATACGTGATCGTTTCCCTACTTATTACAGAGGTCTTTATAAAGTTTTTAGAGAAATTTTTTTTGGTGCTCTAGGTGTCATATCCACGAGCTAATACACATGAAAAATTGAGGACTTTGTGCGATTCCTATAAAATGGCATGTAAATGATGAAATGAGCGTTTAAAAAAAGATGTGAGTATACGTGATGGCTCTCCAACTCATTACGGAGGTCCTCATAAAGTTTTTTAAGAATTTCTTTGGGTGCTTCGGGGCGACATTTCCATGGGTTAATAATACACACAGAAAATTGAAAAATTTGCGCCCTAAAAAAGAGCTTGTAAATGCAAAAATGGGCGTTAAAAAATAGTGTGAGTATACAAGATGGTTCACCAACTCATTACGGAGGTCCTCATAAAGTTTTTTGAGAAAAAAAATTTAGGGTTCTCCGGGGCACCAGATCCATGGGCTAATACACACGAAAATTGAGGAATTTGCGCGATTCTTAAAAAATGGCATGTAAATGAGTGTTTAAACATGGTGTGAGTGTACGTGATGGTTCCCTAACTCATTACGGACGTCCTCATGAAGTTTTTTGAGAAAAAGATGTGTGTGCTCCGGAGTGTCATATCCATGGGCTAATACACACGAAAAATTGAGAAATTTGCACAATTCCTAAAAAAGGGCTTAAAAATGCGAAAATGGGTGTTTAAATAATGGTGAGTATATGTGATAGTTCCTCAACTCATTACGGAGGTCCTCATAAAATTGTTTTGAGAAAAAAATTTGGGTAGTCCGAGGCGCCAGATCCATGATATAATACACACGAAAAATTGAGAAATTTGTGCGATTCTTAAAAAGGATCTGTAAATGCGAAAATGAGCATTTAAAAAATGGTGTGAGTATACGTGATGGTTCCCCAACTCATTATGGAGGTCCTCATAAAGTGTTTTGAGAAAAAAATTTGGTGCTCCGAGGCGCTAGATTTATAGAACACACAAAAATTGAGGAATTTGCGCAATTCCTAAAAAAGTGTCTGTAAATGACTAAATGAGCATTAAAAAAATAGTGCGAGTATACATGATGGTTCCCCAACTCATTACGAAGGTCCCTATAAAGTTTTTGAGAAAAATTTTTTGGGTGCTCTGGGGCGCTGAACCATGGGCTAATACACACGAAAAATTGAGGAATTTGCGCGATTCCTAATAAAGGGCCTGTAAATGCGGAAATGGGTGTTGAGAAAATGGTGTGAGTATATGTAATGATTTCTAATCTTATTGCGGAAGTCCTCATAAAGTTTTTTGAGAATTTTTTTTTGGTGTTCCAGGGCGCCAGATCCATGAGCAAGCACACGAAAAAATTGAGAAATTTATGTGATTACTAAAAAAGAGCCTGTAAATGTGGAAATGGGCGTGAAAAAAAATAGTGTTAGTAAACATAATGGTTCCCCAACTCATTACGGATGTCTTCATATAGTTTTTTGAGAAAAAGATTTTGAGTGTTCCGGGGCACTAGATCAATGGGCTAGTATGTTAAATAAGCACCATTATTCGATTCCTTAATACACATCTTAAAGAAAATCCAAGTGACTAACAATATATAATATCGGGAAATTACGCGGATAAGCAAATATATACTAGTTAATTAGCTAACATAGTTATAGTTTGAATTAATTACGGTTGACAACTTAATTTTAGGTTTAATTACGTCACTTATACATATACAAACACACACACATATATATATATATATATATATATGCCCCTAAACTATTCAAAAACGTCTAGATATACCCTCGTTTAAAGTTTGGCACACTAGTGCCATCGCCGTCCAACTTTTGGCATAGATATGCCCTTATGGGCGTTAGTTGGTCTGCTGGAAATATCAGCTCATTTTACATTTCTTTAAATGTCAAATGGAATTGCCATATCATTTTTACATTACCACACGACATTTATATTAAAAGGGAAAGGGATCAATTATGCCCCTAAACTATTTGAAGCTCTTTTAAAACACCTATCCAACCCATAAACAAAGGGATCAATTATTCCCCTAATCCGACCCACCCATACATCAACCCCTCTTTGAACTTGATCTTTCCAATACTAAGCTCCTCTGACGTTGGGTATTGTGTTGGCTAATGTTGAACCAATCTCTGCCACAATTCAATAAACCTCAATCTCAGATTCAAGATTACAAGTAACCAATAGCAGAAAAAACAGGCATTTTCAAACTAATCAAATTTGTAACTCTTTGTTCATAAAGATCTAAGACCCATAAAGCCGCATCAAGAGAAATTCGATTTCAAGTGAAAATGGGAGAATTCAGGAAATCAGATGAAGCTCCATTTCTTCACCGATTCTCATACAAATAATCACATGTACATATGTAAATTAAAAGAATTAAAACGGCACAAATTATATGATAAAACATATCTAAAGGGGAGAAAACGGTAAGAGACCTCCGATCCGAAAGAACCCAATCAAAACCTACAAGAGGGGTTGATTTATGGGTCGGATAGGGGCATAATTGACCCCTTTCCCTTTTAATAAATGTCATGTGGTAATGTAAAAATGACATGGCAATTTCATTTGGCATTTAAAGTAATGTAAAATGAGCTGGATATTTCCAGCAGACCAACTAATGCCCATAAGGGCATATCTATGCCAAAAGTTGGACGGCGAGGGCACGAGTGAGCCAAACTTTAAACGGGGGTATATCTAGACGTTTTCGAATAGTTTAGGGGCATATTTGACCATTTTTCCATATATATATATATATACACACACACACACACACACACAATTATATGAAAGATATACAAATACAATTAGCCTCTCTCCCCTCTCTCGCTCGCCTCTCTCTTCCCTCTCCCAATCTCGTTCTCCAAATATACAAATACATATGTATATTAATTACATATATACAATTATTTAAGAGATATACATATACAGTTCGCCTCTCTTCACTCTTTCCCCTCTCTCGCTCGACTCTCTCCTCCCTCTCCCAATCTCGCTCGCCAGATATACAAATACATATGTATACCAGTTACATATATATAACTATTTGATAGATATACATATACAATTCGTCTCTCCCTCTCCCAATCTCCCTCGCCAGATATACAAATACTTATGTATACCAGTTATATATATATATATATATATAACTATTTTGACAGATATACATATACAATTCGACATATATACATATACAATTTGCCTCTCTCCACTCTTTGCCCTCTCTCGCTCGCCTCTCTCCTCCCTTTCTCAATGTCGCTCGCCTCTCTCCTCACTCTAACATGTAGCTACGAATCGTAATTAGCAAACTATAATTATGCAGCATAATTAAGTTATATTTGAGCGGCAATATGCGAAAATTCCCCTATAATATGAAGTATCCCAAATTATATAACATAAGTTGTAAGTTCGTTAAATTTGCGAGATTCACAAGCAAAAGGATCAAAAGTAAACATTTTGATTGATCGAAGGTTAAATGTGCTTAAGCAGATAAGGAACTTGTTGATATTTCAGGGATGAAAAGTGCAAATTTCCCACAAAAATTATGGAAAATGATACAGCCAAATAAAAGAGAACCAAGGTATCAAAGAATTTGTTTCAGTAAGAGCTCGGAGAGTTGTCTAAACAACCTTCCCAGTTCCCACTCAAAGAGAAAGGAAGGGGCTGATCCGATGGTGCGTGCTGTCCAGTTGCCACTCTTGACCAAGAATTATTTGTGTCCATGTTTTCATTGCAGGAACCTGGTAATCCAGTAGCATCTCCAAGAAACTAACACAAGCTCATTGCCTTAATTTATTTAATTATCAGTATAAGAACTCCAGTTCACTTATTTTCTGCACTTTTAGGTAGATTTTGAGTTGTGGTCAATGCCGATCATAGCTGCAGCCTAGTTTACATATTGAAAAGTTTGTTGATAAAATGATAAGCAATGAGAAGAGAGTTCAACGATCATTTCAAGCGAAAAAAAATGAGAGGATTAAAATGTTCTCATTCATAATCATAATCACAGAAGTACTCTGTGTTGTGCAAATAGAGAGTTGTTCATTAAGATAGAATCAGAGGCGGATCTAGGATTTAGAGGTCGTGGGTGCCACATCGTCCAACTAAGATAAACGGGTGGGTTCCTCCATTTTTAGATTATAATTCGGGTTATTTATTTTTTTCGATTTTTATGAATAAATTGATCAAACATGCATGTTAGTAATATTTTCTTTTAGATATTTTGAGGTTAGAGATAACTAAACAATTCAATTTTTTATTTTAAGGAATTAGAGTCCGTATTCCCTAAAACTTTGCGGTAAAAAGGATTTTCCACATTAAAAATTCGAACTTTTATAAGTTGTTGAAATATAGTAGAGAAAGAATAAAAATTATAGTTTCAACCACGTCATCTTACTTAGCAAGAAAGTCGATGAAGATCGGAAGAACCTTTAAATTAAAATTAACTCTAACATAATAATATTCATCATTTTTAAAACTTAAAAAAGATACTATTTAAATATATTCTTAGTAATATTTATGTGACGTTCATAATTCAGTTGTCATTAATTGATAAAGAATACGCACGTAATACTCACATCAAGAGATTAGTAATTAGTGAAAGAGAAAGTACAAAAAATTAAGAATTAGTTAAAGCAAAAAGGAGTCGATTTGAGTTATTAAAGAATAGCATATAAATAAGAGCCAATGGAAGAAAAAAAAAATACTAAAACCCTTCCCACATTTATAGGAAAAAAAAGATCTGAGAAGCTCTTCGAGAAAGGCAAGAAAATTAATGCCAAAAGCAAGGTTCGAACCTGCATTGCGAGTGTGGCAAACCACATCTTCTACCGGCGGCACCTTTCACAACTTTGTTTACTGGGTGACAAAGTTAATATATATTTATATCTTATACGTATATACATATATATATATACAAAGTTTTAACCGAAATCACTGGGTGCCGTGGCACCCCCACCGTTACACTTAGATCCGCCCTTGGATAGAATACCATTGTGCCAAAATCACTGTTTTCTTTCCCAAAATTGAGGCAATTATGAAAAATTAGTGATTCAATACCAAAATTGATACGATTATGATAAATTATTGCTTCATATACACCATCATTGAATAAAAGACTATGAGTAGGTGATGCAAACCCAAATGCAGGTCCTGCCTCATTAGTCATTGCTGCCTCACTTGTCATTGCTGAATCCCCCATTCACTGTTGTTGTGTATGTACATATCATTCCAAGACATGCAGCACTTAATCTTCTTATGTTGAGGTATATGGAACTTAGGCTCTCTTGGAACGGTAGGATCTTTTGTTGACCTAATACAGACCACCAAACTATTTAGAAGTAATTCTTAATTAAAGCTAGTATATTCCTATTAGGAGAAGCAAAAATTTGTGAGGAACATAAAATAAAGTTGGAACCTTGTTACTACCTTCTAGGAACGAAAGGCCTGTCAAAGTAGGGCATCGGTTGAGCTTTTGGAACAAGTTCCTTTCTCAGCCTCCTAATTTCTTCTTCCTCAGCCATCTAGAGAAAGTAACAGTATAGTTTTAAAAAAAAAATAAACAAGAATGAAGGAGAAAAACTCCATATACGTGCTTCAATAGCAGAACATATGCTTGGATTACCTTCTGCATTCTCTCTCTTTCCATCTTGTATTGTTCAATAAGGCTCATTTTTTCTGCCACCTGATGCAATCATGTAGAAACCAGGGACATAAGTTACCGTGCCTCCACAAATGACAAGCCATTTACAGGTCCTGTCCTCTTATGCATGCACTCTCTTTGGTTATTTCTTTACATATTGCAAGTATTTCTCATATGCTTTGCTTTCCCCTAATGAAATATAGCATTGAACAAGAATCTAAAACTAGCCTTTTTCACTCTAACAAGTTTGCTTGGGACTTCTCTTATTGGTGCACTTTCTTTGAGGAAAAATATTGA
Organism: Solanum pinnatisectum; assembly: GCA_035578085.1. Classification (NCBI taxonomy): domain Eukaryota; kingdom Viridiplantae; phylum Streptophyta; class Magnoliopsida; order Solanales; family Solanaceae; genus Solanum; species Solanum pinnatisectum. The sequence continues at coordinate 21,166,333 of CM069077.1, forward strand.
GATATCCCTAGCAACATTTTGCACGAGATTAAACCAACTCGTTCACTAAAAGCATTACTTTAGGTTGATGAATGACCAAATATAGAATAATCAAAATCTACCTGATGATCAAACTCGGCACGTTCAGCAGCCCTAATGTCACTGCGCAGCACCAGATCAACTGGCCTTGTGCTCTCTTTTATCGGAGGCTTTGGCAAACACTAAACAATTGAAAACAGAATAATTCAGTTTTCCTTTCATAACAGGCTGAAGTATAACCCAAGTGCAAAAGATTTGTGCATAGTGATCAGAGAGGTAACGACATGAACCTCCTACGCAATTTCATCCTAATTTCTCTTTGATTTTGGTTTAAAAGAGTCCAGTCTCAAAAATACGAGATCAACAAGATGCGTCAATGCGCATAGAAAGTCTTTAATGGTTGGAAATGCGTAAATGACTATGGTGAAAAGCTTAGGCTACCTCTGGCTCGTCTGTTGTCCATGGAAGGCCTTGTGCAATTGGTATCCGCTGTTTCTCCTCTTCCTCCACCATTTGTTGCACTTTCTTTAAAAACTCTCCCTCTTTACATTTTCCCCTTTCCTGCAACAATAACCAATTTAATCAACTCCTAAAGTAAATGGATAAATTATTAATTGGATTCAACATGACATCCTTAGACTATAAAAGCATATATATATATATATATATATATATATATACAGGAGACAATTAACTGTTGAATCAAAGAACAGGTAACTACATAAATAAAGACCACCCTGCCAGTGATCAAGGAACAATGAACAATGAACATTATAAATGTCAACAAAGGGAATTGAAAGACCAATATTCCGAGTTTTCTGTAGCCATCATATTCCGTCCATCTTTCAGTGTCCACTCTGCACAACTCACTATTTTGGCGGCAGCTAGCACATGTCAACCAGATATATGCAGCTGCATATTTGGTCATATTTGCACAAGAAGCAACCGATCAGCCAAAGGTTAGAGAAACCAAACACGCAATTCACAAACCTCAGTTCTAAGTTTGAAGGGCTTTTGGGAGGTCGCTTTGAGCTGCTTTCTCTTCCAGTTTCTTTTAGCAAATGTGCCTGATGATTCCATACTCTGCAGCGAGCTTAAAGATTAACAGAATTCAACCCCGTCATACTGTGATGGATAATAATAATAAGAAAATTCTTACATTGCGTCTGCTCCTTTGACCACCACCTGAAGTTCTGCTTGAAATACTGAAGCTTGCAAAAGAAAAAAGAACAGTATATTTTCAGCACTCGAAAGCAAAAATACATATCAATCCTAGATTAATCGGAGGATTGCATTAGATTGACGACCAATAGTCAATTTGTAATGAATCCTTATGATTTAAAAAATGAAAACAGAAAAAACTAATAGAATAAATGAAGTTTCAAGTACTAACCATCCATGACTGCAATCCAATGACGAGGCACGACGCGAATCCAAGCCTAAACTCTCAGAGTTGAGGAAGAAATCTGATGGACTAAACGAAGATGAAGATACCTGTATCTCAGGAATCTTGGGAGGTTGTAAGCCAGGCAATGCCCATTTTTGTTCCTTGCTAGAATCCTCTGCTTCATTTTCATCATTTTCCCCTTTCTCCTCACACCCTTTTGTTTTTGGTATTGAGAGAAGCTTCTCAAAAGCCTTAACTAAATGCTTCACTCTTCCAGAACCAGTTTCAGGTACACTTTGTCTTGCTTCTTCCAACAACCTCTCCCTCCTCCTCTTTATAGTCCCACCACTCATTTCACGCCGACCCACATCCTCATTGCCCCTTTCCGCCAATTCATCTGCCACAGAACTATCGCGCAATTCAACTAATTCACCCTTGGAAATTGAAACAGGAATTGTTACCTCCTGGTTGAGCCTGACTGGCGAATCACCATGACACCCCATAATTCGCTCTTCATCGTCATTTTCAGCTCCATTTACTTCATCCAACTTCTCAATGTCATACTCTTCCTGTTCATTTCCACAGCGATTCTTAAAAAACTCTTCTTGAGATGCCCTGAGACTCTCATAAGCAACACAAAGACACTTTTTTTTCTCAGCACCATCCTTATCACACTTACAAATCATTTTAGATTTCAGATTATCCTTATTACATTTCTTCTTCTTCGCAATTACAAACTTCCTCTGACTAATCTTATTTTTGGGCGAAGGTGAAGCCAATGTATTATGGTTTCTGGTAACCGATTTCTGAGCTTTCGTCGCATATTTAGAAGATTTTGATAAAGCTGGACTGAACTCCACATTTGGGTTCGAATTCTCAGAAATTTTGGAGCATTTTTTTGGCGTAAGCCTAGTGGATTTGCCGTTAGAATCCATAAAAATCACCGGAAAAAGCAATGTGATTGTTGCCGAAGAGTTGATCAGAGTTAGGGTTTAGTTGTATTACTGATTGGCTAGGGTTTTCTGGTTCTCTCTCTCATTCATTGATCGACGAGGGAAAAGAAGAAGAAGTTGAGCTTTTCACGCTTCTGGAGTTGGTAACGGCTAGTTTTTTTTTTGGTAGGCTTCATTTTGGAGCGTAGGATTTGTTTTTCTAAATTATTTTGCAAAACTGGACCGTTAATTAGAGAGTAATTTGAGGTTGTTGTTATGGCTAATTTTAATATTTATATAATAAAATGTATTTTTCAAAGTGCATTAGCCAAACTTCAAATATGAAAGTTGGACATGCGATATGAAATTTTTGTGTCATATATTTTCTCATAAACATAAGAATCTCATAAGTTGTAAAATTATTAAAATAGTCCCAATTGTTTATTCAATCTTGTCAAATAAACAAAAATTTATAAAATCGCATAATAAATTATTATAAAGTTATTTGTTCTTCATTTAAGTAATTGTTTTATCTAACTTTAATTGATTTAACTTTAATTCAATAAAAAAAATTGAACATAAATTGTAGTGTACTAGTCTTTAAACAATGCTTCCACATAGTACGAACAATCTTCTCACATTGAACTTGCATTTCTCGATCATGTGACGGAGAAGACGAACCAACATTGTTACTTTGAGTCATTTGTTGGTCATTATCATTCGCAACTATATTTTCATGTTCATAGACCATAAAATATTTCATCACTCCTTTGGTATTCTCACAAATAATTATGTAACACTGTACAAGATATGACAATTTTCACTTGTGTGTCAATATCATATGGTTCATGTCTTGTTTCATTTGTGTAATTACACATTTTCAATGCAATAATTTCGTGCTAAAATAAAACATATTGAAAGTAGTGATTATCAAACATACATCACCAAATTTGTTCTTTTTCATATTAAATTGCTTTAAACATTTTATTATATGTAGCCGAAAGAGAAGTTTTTTTTATTATAAAAAAAAAGTATTACTCCCTCCGTACTTATTTATATTCACCAAATCAATTCCTACTTTATTATTTATATTCACAAATTTAAAGTAATAAGAAATTTTATGTTGGGGAGAGAATAATAAATTTTAAAAGTAGTGATGTGATTTTTACTTTTATTTACAAATGAAATAAATGGTTATTAGATATACGAGTGGGGTTGTTTTAACAAAATATAAATTTGTGGGTCAACTTTTGTATTTAAAAAATCCCAAATCATGATATGAAATTCCCAAATCATGATTTTTGGAGAATATGGATTACATATCATGATATGAAATCATGAGATGAAATCAGAGTGAAATCGCATGTCCAAACGCTAAATCTATCTCACGATTCCATATCGTGATATGGTATCGCATGGTCAAACGCCTACTAAGTTTTAAAGTTAAAATGAATTAGATCAACTCACCTAATTTGAATCTCGACAAGCAAAAAATGTCACATAAATTGAAATAAATGAAATACTAGTTTTCATTGCAGTTAACCTTATAACTTTATAGCGTACCTTTAAAACAAATGGGACGAAGAAATTTCTATGGCATTATCCATGTGACCGGTACAATAAATTGTTTTTTCCAGCCAAATGGCTTTGCAAAAGGTCACAACTTACACTTTTTAAGTATTGATATTGAGATATAAATACAGTAAAGGACTTTTATTAAGTAGAGAAGAGTAAAGTACCTATCGATACAAATAACTACAGGCATTTCCTTCTCTGTACAAACATGACTCGATAAACACATACAAATGTTCATATACTAATAATAATAACTAGAAATATGGCATGAATTTGGAGCGGATGACAAAAGCATCTCTGCTCAATCATCAGTGTTTTTGCAATATAACAAAAACACTGTGAAGACATGCCAACTTTATTTTATTTACTACTAACTTCTAATAACACATGAATCGATCACTTTTGACAAAATCACTCTGCTCAATCATCGTCGGTGTGCTTTTTACGACGATTTTTCTTCCTCTCCTTGTCAGAGCCCGAGTCAGAGTCAGAATCACCCTGCCAATTTATCAAAGATTAAATCAATAAAATAACAACATATCTTAATTATAAAATTCAAAAATAAAAAGTACTTACATATTTCTTATGACCATAGCCTTCATCATCGTCATCGCCCTTCCCATAGCTAGGCTTCTTGTAGTCATCTTCCTCGGACCTACCATAACTAGGCCTCTCAATCGTTGAACTCCCATACCCTTCGCTCTTTTTCCCATACCCACTGGATTCATACTCATCAGAATCGGTCTTTCGCCCATAACTTGACCCGTATGCTGATTTTTTCCCCTCATCATCATCATCACCACCACTCTTTCTTATGTTCCCTGATCCATAACCAGTGGATGTGGTTTTACTCCCATATCCACCCGATTCATCTCCATACCCGGTGGATGTGGTTTTACTCCCATACCCACCCGATTCATTTCCATACCCGGTGGATGTGGTTTTACTCCCATACCCACCCGATTCATCTCCAAACCCGGTGGATGTGGTTTTACTCCCATACCCACCCGATTCATTTCCATACCCGGTGGATGTGGTTTTACTCCCATATCCACCCGATTCATTTCCATATTCCGAACTCTTTTCGTCGTATTCACTTTTCTTTCCATACCCACCGGATCCGGTTTTGCTCCCATATCCACCTGACCCGTAATGATCATCAGAGTCATGGGTAGTACTTTTTGACCCGTTACCCGATCCATATTCAGATTTGGGCTCATCATCGTCGTTTCGTCCATATCCATGTGACTTTTTGGGTTTTCCATAATCGGATCGATTTCCATACCCGGTTTCATCAGATTCAATTCCACTTCTACCATACTCACTTTCACCGTAAGACATTTTCTTGTGTTGATTTCTAAATTATTTTCGTCTTGATTGAATATAATGTGATCACAAGAAAATGAATTTTATAAGCTAGTTGAATTGAAATATAAAGGAGGGAAAAACAGTTACAAGTTGTTGGAACCGGAAACGAGGTTGTTACTCCTATTTAGTGATAGTAGATGGTTTCATAATGAAGGGCCATCATTACTTGATTTGTTATAAATTCAAAGGCGGAACCAGATTTAATATTTATGGTTCTAAATTTGCATCGAATTAATAACTTGTTTAAATAATTGGACTTACCGTTAAATACTTATACATATATAATGAATTTTCTAATATAAATACGGAATTTAATCAAAATATATTTGTATAGTTTAAATTAGAGTTTGAGAGAATGTTACGAAAGGAAGCTCTTTTACAAACAACTCTCTGCCATTTTGAACAGGTGCTTAGGGTGTTGTTCATCATGTATTTCTAAGATACTTAGAATAAAAACTTTGAAGAACTTGATAAGAAACAACAAAGTTTGAAGAGTATTTTCAAAACTAAAAAATTAAAATCAGTAGAGAAAATTGAATCAAAAACAGATTAGAAACAATATATAAAATATTTTTCTTAAAGAAGAAAATCAAGCCCACTGAATACACAGTGTCCCCTTAAGGAAATTATTCTCCTCAAGTACCCGAGGTTAATATAATGGAATATATCCTCCCAAGATAGAACAATCTTACTCACTAGTGTATCAGTACCTAAAATCACGATGTCAGTGAACCACTAAACGGCATTAAAGTACACTTAGAATACTAGATTTAGTAGTAGTAGAAGAAGTCCAGAAAATTGATTTTTTTTTTAAAATGAGAGGAAATCCTTCTATTTATAGACAACAAAGAGTAGTGTGAACAAATGCTTATTGTGCCTTATCGGAAAGGTCACAACCATTTGGAAAAGTTACAATCTTTCGAAAATGTCACAATCTTTCATAAAAGTCACAACTCTTTATAAAAGTCGCAATTATTCATAAAAAATTGCAACTTTTCATTTTTCATTCACACCTTTTAAAACTCAACATCACATACATTTAAACTACATCTTAATTGGCAAGTAATTATTTTCATTTTAAGTATGCATGGCTAGATGTTTTAACTCATCTTTATTATGTCAATTGAGCACTCCAACTTATAAAATGATTATTTATACACTTCCAAAATTTATGTATCACAATGGCTGGGTATCTACGAGATATAGTTAGTTGAAGTGTTGAGTTGTAAGTTGAGATGTGTACTCTCAAAGTTAGAGTATCCAGTTATCAACTAATGCTAAATTTGAGTGTTTGTTCATGTATATGCCTAAACTAAACGGTAGCTTGCTTTCGGACTATGCTGAATTTAAGAGGAAAATACATAATTCATTTGTGGCAACTTATTTTTCTAAAGAAAATATATTTTTAAAATATTGACCAATTGAATATGGAAAAAAAAAAAAAAAGAAATTCTGAATTTTTTCCCTCCATACTAAGAACCCCCTTAGTTGGAAGAGTTTAATTGGATGGAAATCTTTCAGATTGAAACACTAGTATTCTTCTAGGCATCGAAGAATGAAGAAATCTTGTTAATTTTATTCATGGGAATTGCAAAAAGATACAAGACAAAGTATTCCCATCATTTTAAATTTTCATTTATTACGATGTACTCTATTTGTTTCAATTTATGTGATATAGTTTGAATTAAGAATCAAATAATTTAATTTTGACAGGTAATTCGGGCTTGAAATCTTTAAATGTTGTGAAATTAAATTTACTTATTTGAAAACTATATAAAAATAATACTACAAATGAATGTCAAAATCTAAAAAGTGATACATAAATTAAGACGGGGACATTTGGGAATCGTTTTTTACGTTTGTTTGAGATACTTCTATAGATGAACTGAAAACACAAAAATAAAAATAAAAATAAAATAAAATAGAAAATGGAGATGCGGGGGATCGAACACCGTGGCTCTCGCATGCAAAGCAAGATCTCTACCACTTGAGCTATATCCGCTTCGATTATAAATTACAAATAATAATTTATTTATTTAACAAATATGATGGTTCAAGTAGACTTTAAGTTTGGATTCCCTTTTGTTATTTACTTATTTTTAGTATTTTATTTTTTATTTGGCTCATAGGTCAGTCCAACCCATATTGCTCAAGCCCCACGAGTTTAAGTTAGATGGTCCTTAATGATAAAAGAATACTTTCTCTGTTCCTATGCACATGTCGTCCTTACTAAAATTAGATGGTCTTTAACAATACTTTGATCAATTTGAATAAATTGATAGTTATAAATGAGTTTGATTTTTTTTTAAAACTAAAATAATTGGTATACAGAAAAAAGAAGAAGAAAATGAGAAAGCCGTCGAACTAAAGTGAAAAAAGAACTAAAAATGTATTATAATTTGATTAAAATAATGAATGGAATTAGAAAAGGAGGAAATAATAAAGAAAAAGGAGGAAATAATAAAGAAAAAGAAGGAAATACAAAAAGAAAAGGTGAAAAAGAAGTACTCCTTCGTTCCTATTTATATGTCACCATTTTATTTTTCACGCCCCTTAATGAACTAAGTAAATTTATTATTGTACTCATATTTAGTATTCTTTTGAAGTCGAGTTTTCAATAAATGAATGTAAATTAATTTATTTTGATTATTTAATTTATCAATGAACATGAATTAATCATTTTAGAAAGAATAGTGTCATTTATGCATTGAATTGGTCGAGAGAAGCTCTAATACAGGAACCTTAGTCTATGTACAATAAAATAAGTAATTATTTTGTATGTACAGCCTTAGTCTAGGTTGTTACCCCCATGAGACAACCTCTAGGTCATCCCCTTATGAACAAAAAGGCCCATCCATTAGCTTTATTCTTTAAATCTATTATTTGGGGGGGAAAAAACTAATTTTAGCCTTGCACTTGGTTAACAAAGCAGATTCTTAAAACTAATTATCTTTGGAAAACACTTGCAAAGATAATTAAGGTTGTGGAAAAATTGCAGATTACAGATAACTTAGGAGGAGAAGATTATGAAGCTTAAAATGTTATTATTCCCCAAGAAGCTTAAAAGAATTAGCAATCACATTGAGGCGTCGAGGAAAGCATCAGAGACATCAAGTTCCCACGTTCGGTTTTTTAGCTGAAGGCATTCCTGCAACCACTTCTTCTTCAATGCCACACGTAGCCATCCTGCCATGAAGACAAATATACATTTGAGAAGAACATCATAAGGATGTATGCGCGGCTCAATTAGCACATCTTCAAGAAGTAGGAAAGATGAAACCACCCAACATCTCAAATCCTGTGCTTGAGAAACGGTTTGTCATTCAGAACAGGAAGGTCACACGTAAAAATAGGAAAGAGTAAAGAAACTAATCCACGCCGGCAAATTTCAATTTCACCAGAAAAAAGGATGCATGGACACCATGCTGAGGCAAATACAAGAACAAAATAAGCAGTCTACTACATAATAGCCCTAGCATGCTATTATGTATCCCACAATATCTGAAAGATGTAATCTCTCTGAAGTACAATAATTGTATAACAAAACAGTGTATACCTCTTCAGTGATCACACCCTTGCGGACAAAGTATCTCCAAGCTTCTAATGGATATCGACCATCACAATTCACAACCATCCCCACATAATAGCCCTAGCATGCTACGATATCATTTGCTGACAGAGAGATATTCTGCCTCACACATAAAAATTGAACCATTAGCTACCATAACTAGATAAACTTGCAAGTTTTTGCATGAAGGAATGAATTTACCAAGCCATAATGAATACAGAAACGATCAGACAACGACTCAGCAGCACCAAAAGCCCAACAAGAACCACAATGTCCCTGAAATACAAACGATCAGATTGTTAGAATACCTGGAAAGAGCAATTAGCATATTCTGGAGGAAAAACAAATGATGAAATTAGAACCAAGACAAATCACCTGATCGGCGTCGCAAAACAGTACCAGTGCATGACATCAAAAGATGGAAAGCATTAGCACCACTCTATAGAACTCTACAGCACTAAACCTGTGACCGTTTAGTTTGATCAGTGTACAATGACAGTAATATCTTCTCTATGACGAAGGAAATCATACCTGAAAGGATTGCAGATTCCGCTTTAGCTTGGATATTGGATTTTCTGCAACAACCTGCTTGCCGTTCACAAAAGAAATTATGTATTCAACAATGGATTACAGGAAGATTAAATAACTTCGGGTATAGCCTTCATCATATGGTACTTTAACCAACCAAGACTAAGCTTTTGCAATAATTGGACCTAAAACATCCACAATTCAGACTGTCAACCTTCTAAATGCTCTTAAATTGAATCCCTAACATCCTAGCCGCTGTAATGTCGAAAGCAACATTGAGAAATATGAAAGAGATTAAGAACTAGACCATGTAATTTTGGCTCAAGCAGCAATGCTTCTCCTTCTCCATTTCCCCTTTTCAATTTCTTAGAAAAATGGGGGAAAAGTCTGGAGGTGAAGTCTTCAATTTCCCACTTGCAAACTCAACATAGCAGCAAAATGCTGTTCGCATTTCTAGTTTTCTTTTTCTTCAAGTCATAACATGCCATCAATTTTCTCATTCATTTGACCTACATACTTTTTTCTTTCTTCTACTCTTGAAACACACACAACCATTGTTGATAAATTGATTTGGTACATTAATATTAAGAAGTTAGTTGTAAATATAAAAACAAATGTTTTCATTTTCTTCGTTTGGCAAAAGACAATATGTGCTTAGTCTAAATGTTTATGCCTGTCCCTTACCACTCACAAATTATTCATCAGCATCCAAATATAAATAAGTTAGAGCAAGATAGCATCAAGTTCAGGCTCTGGTGCCATTTGACAATTCCCACTCAACATTTTATAATCAAGGAACATAAAGTGTGAATAAGAACCGGCACAGAATAATGACTTAGTGTAATATCTTGAAGAAATATCTACATCATCTAGAATCTTGCAAGAAGATATAGAACCATCCCTCAGTTTCAAAACCTTTTCCTAACTTGCCTACTTATAAATTTTAGAAAAAAAATAATTAAGGAGTCACCACTTTGATTTAAGAAAATTAAGAAACCATTTTAAAGAGGAAATTTTTAGAAAGGTTTTAAGCACTTGAAGGATCCGCTGACACACAGTTTAACAACGGATTTAAAACTTGGCTAATTTTGACGAAAAACTTGCCTCGAGGCCTCCGCCTCATGGCGAGGCAGGGGGCCCGCACTGTGCTTCGAGGTACCCCACCCCGCCCTGAGGCACGGTGCCCGCCTCTCCCTGAGGCACGAGGCGCCCCGTCCCGCCCCGCCCTACCCCTGAGGCACACACCGTGCCTCGAGGCCCCCGCCTGCCCCGAGGCACACACTGTGCCTCGAGGCACAAACCATGCCTCAAGGCACAGGACCCTCGCCCCACCCCGACGCACGGTACGTGCCTAGAGGCTCCTGTTACACATCTTTTACATTTTTGCAGATCTTGTTATAACCAAGATCTTATCAATAATTTAAACAGCAAAGACAAATAGAAAGCGATTTGAGTTCAATTATAGGAGATAAATCCAACTAACAGACAGACCTGTAAAGAAACTGAGCTGGACTTAAGGGGTCAGATCACAAGAAAACACAACTAAAAACCTGAGATCAATGTCGCAAGGCAGACACAATCGATTCGAGGAAATCTTTCTACAAATTTCTCGGTTATGTCCCTCTACAGCCCCTGCCTTGAAGCGCTATGCCTGAGGCTCCGCCTGCCTCGAGGGACCGTGCCCCCGCCTACCTCGAGGCACTACCATGCCCCGAGGCCCTACCCTCCCGCCCCCACCCACCTCGAGGTGCCGCAGTTCCCCGAGGACCCACCCCGCCCCCGCCTACCTCTAGGCACTGTCGTGCCCTGAGACCCACCCCGCCTCCGCCCACCTCGAGGCACCATCGTGCCCCGAGATCCACCCCGCCCCCGCGCACCTAGAGGCACCATCGTGCCTCGAGGCCCCCACCACCTCGCCGCTCTCCTCCCACCGGGCACTATCATGCCCCAATAATCACCCCCCGCCTAGAGGCATCGTCGTGCCCTGAGGCCCCACCCTCCACCTCGAGGCACGAGGCACCGTCGTGCCCCCCACCCCCCACCTCGATGCACCGTCGTGCCTCGAGGCCCCACCCCCGCCTTGAAACACCATCGTGCCTCGAGGCCACCACCTCACCTCGACGCACCGTCGTGCCTCGAGGCCACCCCTCGCCTCGACGCACCGTCGTGCCCCGAGGCCCCACCCCCCTCGCCTAGAGGCACCGTTGTGCCCCGATGCCCCACCCCTCCGCCTCGAGGCACCGTCGTACCCCGAGGCCCCACCCCAGCCTCGAGGCACCGCCATGCCCCGACGCCCATTCCCCCGCCTTGAGGCACCGTCGTGCCCCTAGAGGCCCCACCCTCGCCTCTAGGCACCGTTGTGCCTCGAGGCCCCACCCCTCTCACCTCGAGGCATTGTCGTGCCGTGAGGCCCCACCCTTTCTCGCTTTGAGGCACCGTCGTGCCTCGAGGCCCCACCCTCGCCTCGAGACACCGTCGTGCCCCAAGGCCCCACCTCCCCCTACCTTGAGGCAACATCGTGCCTCGAGGCCCCACCCCCGCCTTAATGCGTCATGCCCCAAAGAGCCCTTGCCGTGGCGGCCTCGAGGCGTTGTGCCCCTCCCCCCGCCCCGTCCACCTCGAGGACCCTGCCCCGCTCACCTTTAAAAAAACAAAGGCAGAAAAATGCACTTAAACAGATTTATATAGTTTAACAAAAAGAAGACGCAAAAAAAAAACTGAGTTGGGTAGAGTAATCATCAAATATTGTGTTTCTTACCTAATGAAGTCTCTCCAACCTTTCACAATGAAGGGAATGAAAAGGAACGAACCAAGGGTCTCGTTTTATCCCATCAATCTTGATCCTTTCAGCATGTACATGGTTCTGAGTATAAATCACTATATACTAAAAGGACACAAGTTATGCTAAAATTTCACAAATTAATCAAGAAAAAAGAGATGAGGAAAGGAATTATATTCAACAATAGCAAGGAACGAGGAGAAGACAAGGCATTCACATTTAAAATGACCAATCCAGGAAATTTTGAAGGATTTTAATCCATGTTGAGCAATCAAACTCTAAAAAATCATGTTTTTAGTTCTAATGATGGATAAGCCAACTGATCATGCTAGGTAAAAAGGATCAATCAAGAAAAAGGAGATGATAAAAGGAACACTTCTAAAATCAAGGAACGAGCAGAAGACATGCTTAATGCATTTCTCACATTTAAAATGATTACCGTAAAAAGGATCTCTATAACCAATCCGAGAAATTTGGAAGGATTTTAGTCCATATTGAGCAATCAAACTCAAAAAAAATCATATTTTCAGTTCTGATGACTAATCAAAAGCCAACTGATCATGCTAGGTAAAAAGGATTAATGAATTAAAATGAAGACAACCACCCCTCTGCTTAGCTTCTTTCTGATTCAAGCTTTGCAGATAAAACAAATACAGATGGTGCTATTAATGTGGAGGACATCAGGAATGGGAAAATAATATAGCTACTTAAGGAAAATAAGATTCTTTATAACAACAACTAATTACTAAACCAGGACTACAAACATAAAAGTACATATTTGCCTCTTAGCTCGCAATCTAAAGTTTAAATGAGAAAAGGGTTTTAGAGGATAGCAGGCCAATCAAATGATGACAGGCTGCATGTACAAAACAAGAAGAATGCATTCTTAAGAACTATTAAGAAGTAACTGAATGATTCTAACTACATATGCATCTTACCTCTCAGGTGCAACATAATGTAGAGTCCCACAAGTGGTATAGTCAGCCCTGACTCCCTGTTAGAGATTAGAAGTAAATGCCCCAAGTTAGAAACTTTAAAGTTCCCTTGGAAATCCAGAAGCAGATTTTTAGGCGGGTGAACAAGGAACAATGGTTAAAAGATTAAGATAGATAATTAATCTTCGGAATAGATTTTCAATCAGCAATTGCAAACCTTCAAATCTCGGTGGTATTGCTATGACAGTGAGTGCATAAGTGTTTCATTACTAAAATTCTAAGCACTAACAGGAGAGAGCTAACCATATACCAAATTCCTCATTCCTAAGAGTTGATTTCGAGGTTACATATAAATTATTCAATTAATCAATCAATAAAATAAGCCCCCAACCCTATGTCAGAGGTTAAATACGAAAATGGGAAAGAGTACCCTAAGTCAGAGGTTTAATACACAAATTTTCAGGCTGGGGAACAAGGAACAATAGTTAAAAGACTAAGATAGATAATAATAATCTTCACAGCAGATTTTCCAATCAGCAATTGCAAACCTTCAGATCACGGTTGCTGTGACAGTGAGCAATTGCGCTTCTTGAAGCAAAGCAAAATTCTATGTTTCAAGATAAATGATCCCAGGCATGATATACTAAATTCCCCATTCCTACGATTTGATTTCGAGGTTCAATTAATCAATCAATCAACTAAGCCCCCAACCCCTAAGTACCTGAATACGAGTGAGCAGTGGCATCCGGAAAGGATTCAAGAAGCATATACCAATGTCTGTCTCTCCTCATTTGCCTCACAACCACCTCCCTCTTGTTTCTCAGCAATTTTACCCTCGCCACCGTCATCTTCACCAGAAGCAGTTAGAATTAGAGGTCAAATTATACAGAGGCAAGAAATTATTACTCCATTGATTTAACGCAAAAGAACTAAATCTAACAGCACAGTAATAATGGGTATAACATAATAATAATCTCTACAACTCGTCTCACCTTCAATTAATCAATTAATCAACTAAGCCCCCAACCCTAAGTCAGAGGAAAAAAGTACCTGAATACGAGCAGTGGAATCCGGACGGGATTCAAGAAGCATACCCATGTCTGTCTCTCCTCATTTGCCTCAAAACCACCTCCCTCTTGTTTCTCAGCAACTTTATTCTCGCCACCGTCATCTTCGCCATTGTCTGTTGCATACCCACACAAAAAAACTTGATTTCTTTTATCCAAGAAGAAGTAAAATTGAGAGGGAAAATGGGAAATTCACCATTTAGAGGAATCGAAGGTTCTGCAAAAGAGAGAAAGACCCATCTTCATCGCCTTGAGAAGAGCCATAGTGAAGAAGAAAAGAGCGGTAAGAGAGAAGAAGAGAAGAGCGGTCTTTGTGAAGAACAGTAGAGCGAGGAGCGACATAGACACAAAAGAGCCGTTATTTTTATTGACAGCTGCCATTCGTTCGTTTGTATGGGTCTGTTTTATTTTGGAGGATCTGATGTATGTAATAGTGGGCTTTGGCGTAAATTTCAAATTGAGTTTGAAGTGAGGTAACAAAATAGTTAAATTTAAACTAAAATGGATTCGATTTCAAATTAGGACATGGTCTCATTAATTTCAATTGTGGTCAATTCTAATTAAGAACATAACCAAATTTACTAAATCGGCTAGGATTTAAATAAGCTTCTTAGTCTTAATGAAATAAAATAATTATAAACTAATGGAGTAATTTGAAAATATAATCTACTAACTAATTAATACAATTTAACAAAGTATTTGAGTGAAACAAAAAAAAAATTACGATTTTTATTTAAAAATCATAAAAAGTGACAACTTTAAAATAACTTGAAAAATATTGTGAATTTTATAAAACCAATTATTTCAGAGTGTTTCAATTAAAAAAACTTGATGATTAACCTACATTTTGGGAAGTAGCAATAATACTAATCAATAAGCTCCAAATTTAAACTTGAATAATTTTCACACCACTAAAGACGAAACATTTTTTTTTAGTTACTAAACTTTTTTTTCTAAAGTGACTAAATTTTATTTTTTTAAATATTGAGCAGTAAGGCGCACGGTCCCATGGGCGCAGGTTGACCTACGACTTACAAGTAGCAGGTCTCCTTGCGCCTTAGGGGCACTGTGTCTTCCTCCATTAATTTTTACAGTATCACCCTTCCGTTTAAATGTTTGATTCCAATCTAATTTTTTATTGTCCTTTTGGAAATTACACTCAATTTTTTCCCCTTTTGGCTCCAAATTCATAGTTTTGCACAGTGAACCTATATATATATTTGTTGACCCCAGAATCTATTCCGTTGCTTATATGTATACAATCCTCCCATATGTTATAAGCTTATTTGTACAACAAGTGCTTTGTACAAATCTATTATATTTTGTAAATTAGTTTTTTGTTTATTTTAGTGAACAAGTAAAAGTATATGCATATTTAGTAAAATATGATGTCTTATTTATGGTTACTGATTTTCCCAAGTAAGAATAAAACTTAAAAAATAGTAAGACTAATCAACATTGGAGATGAAACTTGTTATTAGTTAATCGCAACATATTCTTTCAAGAAAACTGTGTATCAACCTGATGGAAATATTTCATACTAATACTATTAATCACTATTTTGTACTAGTATGCTAGTATTGTACAGACAAAATGGTTAACTACTATCAGACTTGAGTGTGTACAGGAACCGCGATGGTGGTGCAAAATTTCATCAAAGTAAACCCCTTCTTTTAAATCTTTGATCAACAGCCAACAAGGCTGCAAATATATGCCTTTTTGAAGAGTGGAAATAAAGATATCACAACCTGTAAACTAAATCATACCGCGAAGAAGCTGAATTCAGATTTGCTCCTCAGCTCCCAAATGCTGCTTCTATGAAGCTTAACTGGTTCTCAGCTGCAAAATTCATCATCTGCTTACGCTAATGATTGTGCTGACAAAGAATATGTCACTTTCACTGTACAAAGACCTGCCCGATGGGAACCTTATCTTCAAGCTGTGCTATTACCAGATGAGACGATAACATTTCCCTCTGCCAGAGGACTACAACCTGCTATATGCTGTTTTTCTGACTGCTCTGCTTCGTTTGTGGGAAAGATTTCTGTCTGAAGGGATGGGCCTATTTTGTGGACATGCAACCATGTTGACTTCCAGAAACTGTCCCCTCCTACAGGATTAATTGGCCCCAGAATTCCACTTGTTTTCATGACAAGTAGAGTGTTCTTTAGGAGCTCAGAAATGAGTTCAGGGATCTTCTCACTCCGTTTCCCTTTAAATTTCACCTTCATGCATCTCTCTGTTAGACTCAATACCCCTAACCACAGTTTGCAGAAGGATGTCGACTGGGAGAGATGATTCAAAGACTGTAAAAACATTTTGAACATGAGCTTCAGTGCCAAAACTATTGCTCCTTCAGTGCTCCTATAATCCTTCACAAAACTCGGCTGGGCAAGACTGAGTAATTCATCCAGTAATGTAAATATCACCTGATCAAAACATTGCAACCACAAATCTTCTGGGATATGGATCTCATCAACTCCAGTCAAGCACCTCTGCAGCATCAAGATGGCATGATCCCTTACCTCTTCTCTCTGGTCTTTACAAAATTTTCGCAGTCCCTGTATCAGCCTGAGCCACATTTCTGTTATATCCTGGGTCATTTTTACAGCAGCCTCCTGCCCAAGTGCTACCTTTGCCTGGTGAGACCATCTAATAAGAGAGATAAGTGATCCAGCCATCAGATCTAAAGATCTCACAGATTGATCAACATTCCCAACATGAGAATCAGCAAACTGCGCCGCCACATTCAAACAGAGGACGTAATTAGCAGGCAAGAGGTGGGCCCCATCTGCCATGATGAATGCTAGTGTATCAAAACCTGTTTCAGATGCTTCAGGATGCCGAGCAGTAAAAGAAAGCAGCGATATGATTGTCCGCCAGCCTATATGAGATCGTATCTGCATAGCATTTGCTTTGACAAGGTGCATAACCTCCCGGGTTATCTGTTCAAGAAATGCATCAGCAACCCGAGCATCAAGCTTTAAGATAAGTTGCAGAGACTTAAGAAGCTCATCTGTGAGATTTTCCTTGTATGGAAGTAACCTTTGGCATATGCGAAGCAGACCAAACACAGCCTTCTCTACCAAAGTAGATGGCATTGTTGTTAAATGGACAATACTTGCTATGTGATCATAGACGACCTGCCAAAGAAGCATTATTCTGTCACGGTTATTTATTGTGATAGCAATAAGCAACTCTAGACAAAATACTGCAGTCTCTTCGTCTTCCAGAGAATTATTTCTTTTGCGAGGCTTGCCTGCAGCCAACACAAGGGCCCGAACAAGCTGTAACAGGGACTCAGCTTGCAAAAATTTACTCTCGGCAAAGATGCTATCAATGTGACAACTTTGAATTGTCTGAAGAGTCTGCTGA
This sequence comes from Solanum pinnatisectum, assembly GCA_035578085.1. Taxonomy (NCBI): domain Eukaryota; kingdom Viridiplantae; phylum Streptophyta; class Magnoliopsida; order Solanales; family Solanaceae; genus Solanum; species Solanum pinnatisectum. The sequence goes on from CM069077.1 coordinate 21,183,865, forward strand.
CGTGCGGCAAGCTGTTGTTCAGTCGGCTGTGGCGCAGGTTCTTCATCAAGAGATAATAGTTGGCTAAACACCCCCATTAAGCCAGATGATTTCCTTGATGGAGCCAATGAAGGAAAATGAGATGGTGATGGAGAAAGTGCAGTAGGTCTCCTAGGGTCTTCATCAGTAGTAGACTCTAAGTCATCAGCAGCATCACTAAAGAGACGTGTGGGGAGAAGGCCCAATTTGTGCAAACTCAAAATGCAGTCTAGGATGTTCTTCCAACCAGAGCGAATGTGGTCTCCATATTCGTTTGCTACTGTGAAGACTGCTAATGTGGCCAATCTAGCTTTACCATCTTCCGCAAATGCAACAGTAAATTCATCAACATAAGATGGAAGCAAAAGGGTAGTGAACTTGCAAAGAGATACTACCAAATCATTTAACACATCATCGAAGCTATAGGCAGCTGCAATTTTGGCAATGGCAAGGAATCCATTGATACATGTTTCCCAAATATCCTCTTGCTCCACATTATCAAAAACCACAGATATGGAAGCAATTGCAGGACCAGACAACATAGCAAACATATCATAATCAAGATATGGACCAGGATCACAGATAATATATGGGGAAGTTTGCCTTGATTTATGAACTAGACCAATCCAATGGCTTGGTGCCATCATTGGAATACCAGCACCTCGATTTGGGGTAATTCGAATCTCATCCTCACAGATGGAGTGGTAAAGCTCGGACAAATATTCCCGAGGGAGGTCATTTCCTCCGTTTATCCTCCGGTTGTTCCGGATGAAATCTTCCTCCGTCATCTTCTTTTTTACCTGGGCATTGTGTTGATCTGTGTTGAGCATAATAATTGAATATGACAACAATAGTGCAGCATCTTTGTCAGCCAGAATATTTTGCGACTGCTCGTAATATCTCTCAGCAAATGCCTCAAGCACCCTCTGTATTTTCTGAGACTCTCCAGGCAATCTGAAGGTTTCTAAAAAGATTCGCAAGGCTATGTCTAAGTTCATGTCCCGAAAATCAAAAGTTCCTGCAAATTCGTGAAGCACTTCAATATAGAAGTCTTCATGACTTCCTAGGAAATCCCCAATAATATTCTTATCTACGCCACTCACATACCTGAAAAAGCATGATACACTTTTTGGGTCACGTTTCTCAGGTAACAAATGCACTCCTTGGAGAAATTCCATACCCTTTTTTGGATCTCGGTTAAAGTGATCAACTCCAATCAACAATTTCCTCTTTATGAGCTTCATCTTACAAAGAAATGGAACCCAATGATTAGGATCACTGTAGTCCTTGCATATCTCTGTCCAAAAAGATCTATATTCACCCAGATCTATTGAACCTTGTTCAGAAACAAATGAATCCTGGCTTATTCTATCGGCCATTCCCTGCATCATGGCAATTAGACCATCCAAGGCAAGCGTATTTAAAGCTGACAGTGGGATGTTGACCGGAAAGGAACTCTTGGATAACAGGTTTGCAAGGTCTTCAAATACATTGCTGCAAGATATGTCACAATCAAAATTTGCATACATCTCAGGCATGAACATGGGCTGCCTGCAGAAGTCAACAAAAGTTTCTATGGCAACCTCTTGTTGTTGATAAGAAGCTCCTTGCTTGCTTTGGGCAATCCTCAGTAACACACCAGAGAAGAAAGTTTCGAGCTGTAGCTTTAACTTAATACGCATATGATGATACAAATTTAGAACAATGCTACAAACTGTTGAAAGAATTAAAGGACTCATAGACAAGCCAAAACGCATCAGACTGTGGAACAAGTCTTTCTGTATCAGAGCCAATAACTCAGGATGATTTCCAGACAAAGCACCACTTACTTCTATGGCTGAATTAATTAACCCCAGTGCAAACAAGGGAACATCTTCATCATATGCTATAGGGTTGGATCTAGAACCAATTTCAATGGACTCCATCACATTCAGAAGAGAACACAGGAAATGAAATATCTCCACCATGCAGGGGACCCCATATGGATCCATCATAGGGTTTTCTCCATTACTAGCAATCTCCTCCTTTTTAGTTTTCTCATCCGTTGTTTCATCCCTCTTGTCTGATGCATTGGAAGGAACTGCTGCTGATGCTGACTTACCAGTGGATTCTGCACGAACACAACCATTGTCATGTTGTTTTTCGCCTGCCTGCACAAAAGTAAGTGACGATAAACAGGGGATATTGGCCTCCACTTTTAGTGATTTAAGGGTCAAAGCTATGCAATATAAAAATGTGTCGTGTGTTTCTTCAATTTTGTGCATACTAAATTATGCTTCAATTAAAGGCTAAAATAAATAGATATAAGTAGCAAAGCAATAACTCTTCGGGATCTCTTTAGTCCTGTATCAAAACAACTAAATAGGAGAATTTTTTCTATTGCAAATCACTATATGCATGTATCCTTGAGGGGAAAAAAATTTTCTGTTCAGGTCTAGAAATGAAAATAATATCTCACTTTGGTTGGACAACTGGGTGGGTAATGACTCCTTGAAGGAGTTGATTCCAGATTATTCACTTTGGCAGTTAACAACTTTTTTGGCTGATAGCAGACGTAATGGTATTTGGAGCATAAAGATTAGAAGGAATTTCAATGACTGGGAGGTGATTAGGCTTGCTTAATTTTTCAATTTCCTGAACATTTATCAGCAACTATCCAGTACAGAAGCAACATAAATTATCAAGAATACCAAGAATGGTGAAAGAGTATAATTAAGTGAGAAACCCGTAGATTGGTAGACATTAGATAAGGGGGGATGCCTAATTAATTTTGGAGTTCCAATTTTGAGATGTCATTGAATGATCATTATGAACTATTTGGATATTTATTCAGTAATAACTAGTTTAGGACATTTTTTTAGATAAATAAGTAAATCGAATATGACTAAAGGATGCATCAGTTGTTGTACATTCCTATCATCTATAAATCCAATCACCATCAAGCTAACAATCCTTGGAAGGCTAACTACTTCATGACAACAATAATGGACTCTGAACTAACCATTAAAGGAGTAAAAATATTCCACATGGTCAGTCAAAAACTAAAATTCTAAAATTACAAGAGACAAGTGATGTCATTCAAGGACTTCTTGAACAGTTATCTGGTCAAACTGGGTTACCAGCACTTCTCCATGTTCTAGAGACATTGTTTATATGAACAAAGTTTATCCCTTAAGGAAACCATAATTTTGCAAGTTCAATAAAGCAATTACATCAGAAAGTTCAGATTTAGACAAGATTATGGCAAAAATATTGAGTAGTTTGAACTATATCAGATTTCAGTATTTGGCCTAGCCCCAAATTCATCTATGAGCTGAGGGTAAGCCACATGCAAGCTCCAACCAATTATGAATGAGAGCAAAAGTCAACAAGGTTTGAATAAGGATCACCATAGGCTCAACTCAAAAGGCCAATTTTCAATTCTAATATTTATTTTTCAATTTCAACTGAACATTTAACAAGTCATTTCTGGCCAAGAATCACTAGCACATGCAGCTATGATCTCATTCAAAAGAAACATAAAAAAGATCATAAAAGTAAATGTAACAATATAAATCGAAAGTCCCAATTACCTCTGAGTCAGCACACAATCTTCTTTGCTGATCAAATTCATGCGTTTTGCTGACAATGTTAGGCAGGTGAGAGAAAATATGTCTCACCAATTCATGCATTGTGTGTCTTGCTATTCTCTGCAGCAGTTCACTTTTGGCACTAGCTTGATGAACAAGCCGAAAGCAAGTGTTTACAATGTTGCACACGTGATGATTACTTAAATTTGCTGATGCCTTACTTTTCATGCAAGCCAAAAGAACCTGAAGTATCTTCATCAGCACCACTTCCTCAGAGGCAGGATCAGTCACTTCAAAGCGGCAGCTTGTCACGGTCTCAACTATCTGATGTAAAGCTTTCTCCACATTCATGATAGATGAATCAATTATTTCAAGGGTTAAGAATTTGTAAACAGAAGACAATGCAACACCGGTTATTGGTGCACCAGTTTCGTCAGATTGAATCACATCCAAGAAAGGCTGAAGATATAGGAGTGGATCAACTCTGTTCCAGTGATGTTGCCATGAGAAGATACTTTTCCGTAATTCCTTGAAAGAATGGATGAGAGGATGCTCTAGCTGATCAGCAGCAGTAGCATAGCGGAACCCCCACCTTACATTTCTCCTCATAACAGCCAAAACAGCACCAATTTCTGAATTTACCATACATGCGAAGGCACCTTTGGAAGACTTTACAGTGCAATCCTTGGGTTCTGAAAATGGAGTATTGACTTCACTCTGCTGATTAAGGCACCCCATCTTGATTAAACTTTTAATTTAGTTCACTTGAATTGTAAAAGAATCGAAAGGCTACAGAACGAATCAAGCAGCATCTTGCTAAATCATTTCCTGAGCATCAACAAATTGGTTTAATATAAGACAGCCAACCCTTATAAGTAGATCAAGGCAAGTAAAACAGTTAGTGAGATACCAAAAATCAACTAGCTACATTTCATTCACGGTGACAAACAACTGAGATATCGTTAAAAGATTAAAAGGCTAAGAGTTATTAGAAGAAGAGTGTAGTGCCATAAAGAAGACAATAAAAAATAAGACATATCCCAACCAAGGTAATTATGAAGTGCCTTTTTAAGGGCAAAATGCACAACCAGGTATAGCTAGTAAATAAAGCACCTAATTCCTTCAAAAGAAAGAGATCAGAAAACTGAGTGAGATGACTAGAACCATTTGCTTTTGAAGGAATAGCTCTGTAAATTATCTTTTGCTTTTGCCAATAAAAAAGAACGAGATATGGGCAGTAGTTAACATTTTTTGTTTGAAAAGGGCTACTAAATGGTTTTTCAGTAATTTGGTAACGTTGGTAAGTGAATAAACTTACAATTTCCTGAATTATTGATAGTTCTTCTCCACCTTGAATATTCTATTAGAATTCAACTCTACTCCAAGTACTCTTCTAGGCATCCAATGTCCAAGTCTCTGCCGCTTTCAAATGTTAAAATCACTCTTCTCTTTCTCTCTTTCTCTCTCTTAAATGCTCATCTTTCTTCCTGATTAAAAAAAATCTTTCTTTAACGCAACAATGGAAAAACAAGATAGGTAAAAGGAGCACAACCACGACTACTATATTATATTCATTTGCTAGATCATCCTAGATCATTCTGTCAAGATGTTAAAAAAGCTTTGTCCTCCCATAGATCTTTGCATCCTTAGAAATATTAAGATTAAGATTAAGCTTATTCTTTCAGCATTTTGCAATCAATACAGAACTTCTCACCTAAATAGATCAAAGAGAACCCCTAATACGTCTTAATGAGCACCATTTGAGCAAAATGAATATAGAATTTGAATAACTGACTAGCACCCACGGGTGTGACCTAGTGGTCAATGAAGTGTGTTGAATACGGTGAGGTCTCAGGTTCAAATCCCTGCCTAGACAAAACACCAGGTGATTTCTCCCATATGTTCAAGACTTGATGGATAGACTCACATGGTACCTGATGTTGGTGGGAAGTTTCGCGTGGAAAAAAAAAAGATTGTATAACTGAATGCAACTAGATTGTGATTGAAATATAATTGATTTGTACAATTTAGTTACCACCACAAGAACCCCAACCTCCTGAAACAAATAATCTCATCCCAAAAGCACAAATATCAGAAATGACTCAAATAATCTCATCCCAAGAGCACAAATAACAGAAAAAAGCAAAAAAATGACTCGAAATTCAGAACAACCACATTTCAAATCAGCCTTTAAACCTACCTACACCACCATGAAACCAACCCAGGGGTTTAGGTTATGGCATATAAAAGATCACAAAAAATGATCTTTACACAACCAATAAAATTCAAATCGCCTTTGAGATTTTCAAAAGCATATTATTATATAAATTGTCTCACGATGTCACATCACTAGCTATTTAGCGAGAGAATTCAGAAACAAAACGAAAATTATAGCAACAAATTCGAAATGCCGGATCTAAATCAACAATCAGAGACATAATTCAGAAATGAAAAAAAATAATAGCTGAAGATCATCAGTATGGAGTATGGAATTCAACTTTTGTGATTATATATATATGAGTGCTTCATAGGATCCAGAAGAAAGTGAAATTTACCTTACACACAATGTTGAAAGCTGTTCGTAATAGGGTCCTTGCAGTTGATTTTTTTTGCAGTTGATTTTGGAGGGGTCTTCCCTGTCAATCTTTAAACAACGGGTTAGAAATCAATATTTTTTGTTTTCATTATTATTCTCTCTTTTTTATTTACATTTTCGATGTTTAAATAATAATAATTGAATTATTGATTTATTGTTATTGGATTATTAGGTTAATGGATTTGTAAGTTATAGGTTCATTTTTCAATGTTATGATTGTAAAAGCGATAATTCAATAAGATTATATTATTATTATTTTACCTTAATAATATATGAAAAAATTAAGCAGATAAGCAAATGTATACTAGTTAATTAGCTAACATAGCTATAGTTTGAATTAATTACAGCTCGCAACATAATTTTAGTTGTAATTACGTCACTTATATATATACAAATACAAATTATACATATATACATATAATTATATGACAGATATATAAATACAAATAGCCTCTCTCCACTCTCAGTCTTCTCTCGCTTGCCTCTGTCCTCCCTCTCCAATCTCGCTCGCCAGATATACAAGTACATATGTATATCGGTTACATATATACAATTATATGACATATATACATATACATTTCGTCTCTCTCCATTTTTTCCCTCTCTCACTCGCCTCTCTCCTCCCTCTCCCAATCTAGCTCGCTAGATACACAATACATATGTATACTAGTTACATATATACAATTATTTGACAGCTATACAATTTGTCTCTCTCCACTCTTTGCCCTCTCTTGCTCGCCTCTCTCCTCCCTCTAACATATAACTATGAATCGTAATTAGCAAACTATAACTATGGAGCATAATTAAGTTATTTTTGAGTGGCTATCATCTAAATTTTCATATTACTTTCGATCGTATGCAACACAAACTAGTCGCTCTAAAGTGATATCTTCTCTCTTCTCGACAAACTAGTATTATCTTCTCTCTTTTAGATTTGATTGTGACAAAAGACTTACAATTAATGTTGTTTCTGCAATTTATTGTATGAGTTCTTTTGAAGGAATTCGAACAATTATATCTTAAACAAAAGAAATAAATGTAGAAATTTGTGTTACACTTCTACACTTATCGATTACACAGATTATCGAACCTTTGAGGACGAAAAACTGATAATAAATATCTTATTAGTTTGATTATTAATTTAGTGTGTTCACAAATCGAAAATCAATACCTTCCATTTGGAGGGTGGCTAGAGTGCCCTCGTTGACATCTTCTTATAGTTGATGAAGCAATCAACAACTCCACATGGCATCCCATATCAAATGGGAAACTTCAAAATGAATCTAAATAAACAAAAACAGCACAACAAACACAACGCATATATGCAAAAAAATTATGGATAGTCTATTTAATTGGCACTCAGCATATAGTTGTGCAGATTGTGATCATGTTGAAAAGTAACTATGAGCTAAAACTTTTAAATACTTAAACACAAGTAAAATACTAATCGCCTAAAGCAAAAAATAAAGCAAATAAGTTTCTTTTATAAAAGAAATTTTCAAGAAAGACAAGTGGATAGTTTTGAACATTTGATTTCGTTTTCTATGCGTAAAATTTCAAGTTTAATAGTTTTAACTTTTGATATTGACGATTTGCCTATGAGGTAAGCAGGGTCAAAAGTTCAAAATCACTCATAATCAAGATCATTCGTGTAATTTCTGGAGGGAAAAAGGTCACCAAATATGTATCGAACTGATCGACAAGTGACATAATCTAAATTAATCATTTCATACTGAATAACAAGTGGACTTATTCTAGTGACCAAGTCAGGCCACGGCCACTGATTTTTGTTCTATAAATTAACTCTTTTCTCGAAATAAAAAGAAAGCTTAAAAGAGGAAGCAACTCTTTTGCTGGGTCAAACCATCTATTAAATAACAGTATATGCCTTTTGTTTCTTATTTTTTAGTAGTATTTACTAAAAAATAGAGTCCTCCATATGTTGCTATAACAAAGCCAAAGCAATAAAACAAATGCGTCTTAACAAACAGGAAAAGCACCTTTCAACTCTAATAATTTGCCATTTGACAGGATATTCCTTTCTCGTTCATATAAAAATATGAAATTGACATCCCAATTTACTTGTGTATAAAAACTACTAACTACCCATTCTTGTTTATTACGCACAATTCCTAATATCCATTTTTTACGATTAGGACCAATAAGGTATCTAATCCCATTCGCTATCCCAGGAAGAGAAGCACATCGAATACACACAAAAAACAATGGCTAGGAAGAGAAAAGCTGAAGGACTAGTGAAAATTCATGATGCTGCAGCCACCCTAAACGAAGCTCAACGAGCTCGAAAGAAATTTGTTGGAGTTAGACAGAGGCCATCAGGCAGATGGGTTGCTGAAATAAAAGACACCATACAGAAAATAAGAGTATGGCTTGGGACTTTTGACACTGCTGAAGAAGCAGCAAGGGCTTATGATGAAGCTGCTTGTTTGCTTCGTGGAGCCAATACTCGCACGAATTTCTGGCCTTCTTCTTCTCCTTCAACTTCAGCTCTGCCTCCGAAAATCACTAAACTTCTTCTCAGCAGACTTAGAGAACGAAATAAATCCGTAGCTGCTGCTGCTGCTAATGATGACGATTCGTCCTGTTCTACCTCTTTGGCTGCAATTGGTCATAAGCAGCAGAAGCAACAAGAAAAAATTGGAAACACAGTAGCTGATTTTTCAGATTTGTCGTATACTGATTATCTCAATTACCCTGAAGATAATGTAACTGATAACAACGCGATTGCTAATGTAAGTTCAATTCCAAGAGAATTAACAAGCATTGTGCAATATGGCAATAATCAGGAATTTAATTTTCAGCCTGTGAATAACTATGAGAGCTTGAGCGCAGAGTTTATAGAGATAGAAGAGGCAATTAATATTGATGTCGAAGATATAGAGTCAAATATTGACTTCCAATTTCTCAACGAAATTGGACCGTGTAACTATTCACCATTTGATTTAGCTGAAGAGCTATCAATGGTGGAGACAATGGAACAGGGGATGGATTTTGGGGAAGAAACATCAATGGTAAGTGAGGAAATGAGGAGGATGAACTTCGAGAGAAAGTTTTCAGCTTCTCTCTATGCTTTCAATGGGATCACAGAATGTTTAAAGTTGAAGATGAAATCTGGAGGCCTAACGCGGTCTGACCAATTATCCAGGCTTCAAAATGCATGCAAAAGGAACCTCGACAAGGAGAGGGAAAATGAAGAATGCAACGTTGGAATGACTGAGAAGAAAGAAGTAGCAGCATTTTCGTCGATGGAGAGTGCTTATGACAGTGAATTCTCCCTCTGGAGCTCTATTGATCTCCCACCAATATGCTTCGTTAGTTGAAAATGTTGACAGTATCATTTGTACAAGTTAAAATTTGTATTAATTTGTATGTTCTCCAAGTGAAAAACGGAAATGTTGGGACTTTTTTATATAGTAGACAAGCATTAATGTCAACTCATTGTGCAAAGTTTCCAATCGAGTTAAGAGAAAGGAAACAAATTGACACAAGAAAATCCCTGTAGGACTCCAAACGATTGTCGGTAGGGGAGAAGAGGGGGAGGGAAGTAAATTAGATCCTAACAGTAAATGGGTCAAAGAGAGACCTCGCGCTCATCTTGCAGTTCAATCTGTAAGTAGAAACCGTAGGTAACTGAAATTCCCATAGACACTGACAACGTCTAAAAGAAACATTAAAAAAGAGAGTGAGCTAGATCTCCTAGCGAATCAACAAAAAAAAAGTTGCTAGGCACCTCTGACCAAGCAGGGTGAAATTTGTTAACAAGACAAAATGCAGTAACTGAGCTGGTATACCAATTATATACAAGCACGAGCTTTCCAACTTAGCTCCTTATTTCAGAGACTTCAAAGTACTCGAAGCTGAGCAAGAAAAGCAGCACAGAGATCCAGGAAGAGGAACTGTGGACCCTGAAGCCTCTGAAGGTCAAGTAAGTATTTCTCCTCCCTGGTTTTGTAAAGCTGCACGAAAAGAACACAAACATCAAATAAAATTTCAGAACCATACAAGCTGTGCAAGACTCAGAAAAACAGCAGATCCAAAGAATAGAGAAATTCTATTGCTTTCTGAAAGACGGACCAATTACGAATATTTTTTTCATTAGTCTGTCCTATTCGAGCCAATTGTGTGCACCTCGGCAAATTCCAACAGGTACTTACTACCTCTTACCAACATAAATATTGGGTAACTTTGTCTACCAAGGTTTTGGACAGAAGTGATGAAATCACCAAAGAAGTAACACTTTATCCTCTTCAGATTAAACAAGGACCAATTCATATGCATTCAAATGTTGAAACCAACCTAAAAAGCCACTTTTCTGAGTCACCAGTTAGGCAGTGACAACCCCCCTTCAAATTCTAATAATAGAGGTAAATCTAACAAAAAGACCAGCAACTTGGATTTACAGTATCATAAAATTTGACATGGTGTGAGATTTAGTCTAAAGTAATTTTCCAAAGATTTGCATCTAAAACACATTGGCAAGCATAAAGAACAAGCAAGCTACAAATTTGGGATACATACAGATTAATAGTTGCTGAAATCCTGCCCCTATATATGATAAAATAGATATAGACATCCACTTAGAAAGAATACAGGGATACAAGTGAGACTTCCACCAATTATGTGCAATGTACTTCATTACTGCTAGTGCAAACTACTTTCTCACCCAATTCTTTGTTCATGTCATTAAGATTGACCATGTTACTAAAGCTTTTCTTATTTTCATGATATACAAGTGCCCTCTAAACTCTATCTTAAGGCCAAAGAAACATTCATGTACTCCTGTATGAAAAAGTTAGACAGAAACTAGATGTATGATCCATGAAATTTTTCATCACCTGAACTTCAAATTTGACCACATTGGTTAATTTTGTGACCCCATCATTCTCAATGATGGATGAATCATCTCCAAAGAACTGATTCCCGTGCATGGAATTAACACCCATGCCTTCATGATGACCAGGTACGCTAGGAACCCATCGACATTTCATGTTATACTGACCAATCTTTTTCCAACATACATTCAGTTCTTGCAGAGCTTTCAGAACTTCAGTCATTATTTCGCGTGGATGCGCTCGAGACTGTAGCAAAAAAACAAAAAGGCGTTTATTATGTATAGCATACTGTTGAACAGAATTTAGAAGCAAATTGTCTAGAAAATTTCACAAGAGAACCCATCAAATTAAGAGGCTGTACGTGCATGAGCCTATACTTATTATAGATGGAATTGACAAGATGTTTTCAAAGTTGAGATTGAATACAAAATAGGATCACGGAAGTTTTCAAAGATTATCAGTACTTCAATTTCCATCATAAAAATAAGAACAAAGGTCTCGTACTTAGCCCTTCCCTCCACTCACATGTTAACATAAATATCCATTTGCATATTTCTTTGATCAATAAGTATGAACGTCCAGCCCCCAGGGCTTCGGTCTAGGGGGGTAAGAGGAGGTAGAGGAGCAGGGTCATATGACTGTCCAATGATTAGCTAATTTAAACGAAAAATAAAAGAGAGAGCAAAGTTAGTTATTTGCATGAGGCAGCAAACCAACCTGGAGGCCAAGAGCCCATTTTCTTTCAATGGGGAACTGTCTTGCACCAGCTTGCTGATAATCCATTATTCCTGGGAAGCGTTGACCAACAGGGGAAGCAGCGGTTTCATTAGAATTGATCCGGTTGTAACCATATTCCTGTAAGGGCATGTTTATACATCCAATTAAACACATTTAACGGCAAAAAAATCAACCACCACTATATACCCAAGCTTAATGTTGATGAACTCGGTGACTGTCATAAAGATGTAACATATTTATGGACAAGAAACTCATTAAATATTGGCGAACTAATTGGCTCCTTCTCACGAAAGCAGATGGAACGAAACTGCAGCTTTATTCAATAAAAACAAGCAAAGACGCACCATGGACTCCTGAAATTCAGCTCCAAGATAGCCAGTGGAAACACGATGGCGATTGTCCAGGAGCAGATAGTATGCAACAGTGCCCTGAAATACAACTAAAATTGAGGGAAAAGGGCAATCCAGGAAAAAAGTAGATGGCTGATAACGAAAATTTACCTCATTTTGAACTCTATTGCGAAGAGACTCAGTAAGGTTGTTCCTGTCAAATCCCATCTTAACCACCTCTTGAAGAATCTCTTCATCGATCTGCAATCAAATATTTTTCAAGGATATTTTGACTAGATGAGAATTCTTCTGGTTTAGGAAGCCATGTTAAGAGCTGTAAGGTCATACAAAAAGCTTAACATATGAAGTCACCACAAAGAAAGCCCCAACAACCATACAAGTCAAATTGTAGTAAATGTGACAAAAGAAGCATTTGGAAAAATAAATAAATAAATAAACCAAAGAAGATGCGGTGATGCACCAAAACATCCCAAGCATATCAATGAATATAGAAATTTCCTAAATACAATTCTTTTGGCCAACAATTGTATCCATGCCAGCTTGCACGCACCTCACTAGGCTCCTACTACCTTCCACCAGCACATACCTGATAGCACTAGGTGATAGCTCCATGGGCAAGGATGACGTTGTAGAAGCCTTAAGAAGACAATCGTCAAGGTCTCAAGCTGAGGAGTTGCAAGTCAAGATTGTAGGGTTTCAATGGGAAATCATGAAGATGTTTATCATGGAAGAAAAGCCCAAGAATAGTGAGAAAGAATGGACTGAGTGCTACGCATATTTTATGGTTCAAGTCCAAGCCCAAATGGAAGAAGATTGAAGCCCACATGAGGCTGAAATTTCTGCCCAAAAGAATGAGCTTAAAATCCTCACCCAAAAGGGGGGAAAGAGTCGCATACAAGTGACTTGGGAAGGGTCCACATGTTTTGGTGAAATTTGGAAACTTTTCCTTATTTCTTTGGGGAAGAATTTTTGGTATTATATATGCTTTCCTAGATTAAAGTTTCCTAGTTAGATTTTATTTATTATTTCCATAAAAGTAGATTCTAATCCAATTCTATTTGGGATAGTTTTTCCCCAATATATAGGGGTAGATTTTATTATTTTTGTATAGACAACATTATTGTTAATTGAGAATTTCTCTACTTTACAGTTTACACCTTTGTGTATGGCAATTGGGGATTACAACCTTTTAAGAACAATTCTTTAAGAGGTAAGATTAATTCTTTAACTTGATATCTTTGGTTCTTATTCGTAAATTAAAGAAGGTAATCAATCATATACTAATTATCGTCTCTAATTTCTTCGAAATAGAGGTCTAGATCACTATTTGATCTAAGTTCTTGAATTGACTCTATTAGTATCATAAATTAGCTTTAATCTGCTAATTTCTGAACACTAAGATCAATTAGGATTCTTAGAACTACTTCTGAATTTGGGGATTTTATTCTCAAATTTCGCTCTAATTTCTTGTCATTAATCTTAGTATTTTCGCTTTCGCATTGTTTTCTTGTTTATTCAAGTAACCCGATTCTTATCACTAGGGCTCAAACATAAGGAACGAAATAACAAGTGTTTTTTGTCTCTATGGGATTAGGAGACCCTGATCTACAAGGTTTGCACCCACTTTATTGACCACAAGTCCACATCCTTGGACCTTGGGAGCACTTCCCAAATATAACCAGTTGAACTATCTGCTTGTATTTATCTGGTGTCGTTCGCAGAATGGACCTGGAGTAAAACTAACAAAACTAGAGTGGGACTTCATCACAAACAAAAGGGTGAAGAAGGTCAGAACTACTAAATCTTTTATTTTTTATTCAAAGGACCCAAATGGATCCTGATTTATTAAATAAACATGTGATATTTATGAAAGTGGGTTAGAGAGCTAATAAGGTTGGATGAGTGAACAAGGATAGCGTGATCAACACATTGAAGGAGAATATCTAGCGCAATAAGATATGGTTGTGACAGCAAGACAAATCACAAATCTGACCCTTCTTTAAGATGCACAGTTGTGTGTTTGCCACAAGGGGAAACTGCTGATCACTTTTTTTAATGTCTTTATTCTAATTTATTTTTACGATGTCTTTTTACCAAAAAGGAAGATTTATGAGGCTCTGATGACAGGAACTTCCACAGCAATCATAAATTTTCCCCATTGTTCAGGTACTTGCAACATTTCCTAAATTATACAAGCTGGCTCAAGATATATGAGCAATTCTGATCATTCTTTTTCACTCTTTTACCTGGGCGCAGGGGAGGGCGACAGAAAGATGTTGTAGGTTAAATAAATAGAATCTACCATTTAAGGCAATCAAAGATGCAAAAGAAGATAGGAAATCGCCTAGAGTGATTCCATCGCATTACAATCAAGAAATAAGTTGTGTTTGATCAACAGAATACTGTTTTAGTGCCGTTTATATGGGATAGCAAATAAGTAAAAGCTGGGGAAAATTTCTATCCTGCCATGTATAACTTGTTGCATGTAAAACATTAAGGCGAAAAAAGACTAATCATTAATAAGTCAAATGTACATTCAATCTAACCTTCTTGGCTTGTTGCATTGTATCTGGTGGAGGTACGGCCAAATAACGTGGCAAATGAGCTTGGAACCAAGGGTGCAGGCGAATCTCAGGAATAGTCATTCGCTTCATCGGATCAACTATAAGCATCCTTGGAATCAAATCCCTCGCACCAGCTGATAAATGGCTGGGCAGAGTATATATTCCACCCTAAAGACAAATTGATATAAAGTTAAGCAATTGTCTGCGATCAACCCCAATGGATTCAATAAATGTATCAACTAATCTCTCCCTTTTTTGGGGAACGGACAGGGAGCATAAATTCATTCCAATGGAGAATCGTTTTTCTTTTTCCTTTTCCATTTGGCATTTCACATCATGTCCACTTATCCAAAACAACAAAAACGGGTGAGATTGGGTCCCAGCAGATCTAAACAATCTTTGTTTTTTCCTGGACATGATACATTTGGAAGGGCAGTACTGGAAAACAAAAAGTTGACCAGCATAGTGAAATGGGATAAATCAGTAACATACTCAAGCCTCATCAACGAAAAGTGGAGCTACCCACACAACATCTGACTTATTATGTATGCAATAATGAAAGTTAGGATATGAGGCCAAAAGTTGTAGTCATTTACCCACCAAATAGAATTGAATGCCAACATGAAACGTAGTCGAACTACAATCAGGTCGCAGATTGGGAACACATAATTTCAAGCCAACGGGTAGCTAAATCAATATAGGATAAAATTGAACGAAGGATCAACATTAACATGCTGGATTTCAAGTAAACTAAAATATACCTTTATTTTCTTAAAAAGATTGGGTATGTTTTCATCGTCAAATGGAAGGGTGCCACAGAGAAGAGCATAAAGAATAACACCACAGCTCCATACATCTACCTCAGGGCCAGCATACAATTTACCTGATATAACCTACAGAGAGAGAGAGAATTTAATGGTTATCAAAAAAAAAAAGAATTTAATGAGCATAAAAAGCACTTTTTAAAGGGAAAAAGGGCTTAATACATAGTTTACCCCCCAAGGTTGTATCCAAATCCATTTTACATGCCCCTTTAACCATGGGAATAACTTTACACACCAAACCTTTCCAGACAGCGTGCCTAAGGGGTGGCAAATGGGTTGTTTGGGCTAAGATGGGTTGAATTCATAAATGGGTCATTTGCTCAACCATGCCCATAGCCTACTTCGGCTAAGATGGTCAAGATGAGCTAAATGATGGGCAATAGCCAGAGGCAGATCTAGGATTTCTAAAACATGGGTGCATAACTTCAAAAAAAAAAAAAAGAGAAAAAAGAGAGCAGTAAGTAGGAATTGATCCCTAGACCTTGGGGTAAAAAACTCAACATTCAACCAAATACACCATTCAATTTTTTTGGAGTATGAGAGTCAACAGATAATATTAGATCAATTCAAGAATATGTACAAAAAATATCTAATTTTGCAGAGAGACCATGGGTTCACATGCACCATAATTTGGGCCTACATTTGCCCCTTGCCACAGCCCAACCCGCCCAACTTGATACAAGTTTTGTTCTTTCCTTTTAAAGATATCAATAAACATTCTCAACCGAATATCCACAAACAGATCTCCATACCTATTACTTGTAGTAAAAAGTTAGTCCTAAATGGTTACAATTTAGAAATATTTGAAATTTTTCCTTTGTGGTGTTTGTAGTTTGAATTGAGTACTTAAATAAATGATTTGTTTATGTCTGACATCAATTCTATTGATGATATACATTTAAAATATATGTAGATTTTTAATTTGGGACAAAACTATAATTGGTCAAAATCTTATTTAATGCATACAACTTTTATGTATCTTTGAATTTAATACTAATGTGTAAAAATCATATTTATTTATTTTGGTTTCCCATCTGATGCCAGGTACCTACATTGGAGCCAAACTAAACTTGAATTTGTGCCGGTAAGTCCCACATTGGGTATACAGTGCTCCCTAACAAAGATGACTCCATACCCAGGAGGCCTTGAAACCGAGACCTCTAGTTAAAAATGAAGGAGTACTTACCACTCCACCACAACCCTTGTTGGTGTGAAAATCATAATTGATTCCTATTCAAATTGATACTCGTTAGAAAGAATAAAATAAATCTAAAATAGTTTAAATTAGTAAAGATTTAATGTTGATTTTAAAATTTTAAATATTAGAAAAATAATTGAATGATAAACTTGTCCAACAAAAATATGTTTTTTAAAGAGTAAAAAAAAGTAGACATTATTTCTCTTTCTTTTACCAAAATTACCCTATAGGGTAAGTATGTACCGAAAAATAGAATTGCCTAAGAGCCCGTTTGGATTAGCTTAAAAAAAGTAGTTTTTAAGTCAAAAATAAAAAATTAAACTGAAATGACTTTTAAGTCAAAAAATCAAAAGTAGGGGAGACCTACTTTTGGTTTTTGACTTATTTAAAGTCATTTTTAACTTATTCAAGTCATTTTTGACCTTGTCAAACACTTCCTAACTTATTTTAAGTCATTTTTGACTTATTTTAAGTTATTTTTTATATTTGTCAAACACTTTTAGAAGTCTAAAACTGACTGAAAAGTAGGTTTGACCAACTTTTAATTCAATCCAAACACCCTCTAAATAGGCAACTCCTTCAATTAATTTTCTTAACAAATAGTGGGAAAAAATACTCGTTCATATCCCAGCAAATAAATATATTAATTATAATATCCGGCATTTAAAATATTGATGGTAATTATCATTATAGTCAATATGGAACATATCTATTCCTGACATTTTCAATCTTCATAGTTGTATAGACTTTGAATTAATAAATTTATTCTAATCTGACTTGGCTAAAAACAAAAATCTAATAAAACAGGGAAATATACAAAAAAAAAAAAATGAAAGTAAATAGAGTCCTTTCTTATTAAGCCATTGAAAAGGTCAAAAAACTTGAGAAAAATTTGGAAAAAGTAATATCATCATTAATTATATGTTGCATAAAATCTCCATATAGTGACATTCTTCTTTTATTAATTGAATGAAAAGGTCAAAAAAATAAAAGACATAAATATTAAGATAATCTAAATGATGCATAATACCCTCTTCAAAATTTTACATTTATCTTGGATAATCATGAGTTGAACTCTAATTATTGACATTGAAGTTTGAAAAATGATACCCTTCGGGATGGCCCAATGGTTTGGGCTTGTTGGAGGTCTCAAGTTCAAAACCCCTTGCCGGCAAAAGCAATAGGTTTGCCTTCTGGGTTGAGCTCGTCGCACCGGGATTGCCTAGTGCGGGTTACCTCTCATGTGTGGTTTGCGAGCTATTGCATAGGAGCGAGGGTTTTACCATGTGCGCACCCAAAGGATAGCGACTGCGGGTTTCCTTTGTCTTAAAAAAAAAAATGAAAAATGATGTGTTGAGTTTGGGCTTAGCTTCTGTCATGGGTTAAGATGATTGGAACCCAAACAGAACTCATTTGTAATGTAGCCCATGCCCAACTCATTCAAAACATGTGAGGGCCAAATGGGTTTTGGCCGAATTTGACATCCCTATGTCTAATACACACCATTTTTATGTTTCATCACTTTCCTTTGATAAGTGTATTTCACACACCAATCACAACCTAACACATTTCACAATATATAAAAAAAGAAAATACTATAAAAATTGTCAAAAGATCAAAAATTATAATTAAATATTATTCTTCCACATTCTTCTTCTTCTTCCCCGCTTTGAAATAGACAAATCCATTCAAACAAAACTAATCTGGGAACTATTTGGATTGTTTTCTTCTCCTCCTCTTGGCCATTAAATTATATTGTTGAGTTCTCTCCAATTTCAAGAAAATTTTCCCACTCCAATGATTCCCATGGTCAAGGGGTGTGTAAAGGGATTTGAGTACACAGCCTTAAACTATGTATTAAGCATGGAAAAAAAATACTGACAAGTCAAAATGCAGAATACATTCTAAGTATTGTGATGAATCACAACTCTTTTTTCAATCAGTTAGGCAAAACCGCAATAAAGTAATTGCTTTTAACTCGAATCAGAAGCTTCAGTACCTCTGGGGCAGCATAGTTTGGGCTTCCGCAACTTGTCTTCAGAAAATGGCCATCGCGCATGATATTGCTCAAACCAAAATCTGCGATCTTCACATTCCATTTGGAGTCCAGAAGGAGATTTTCAGGCTTAAGGTCTCTATGAACCACCATGTTTCTATGGCAGTACTCCACACCAGAAATTATCTGTTTTTTAGAAGAATTAGAATACCATAACTATTTTAAAATAGTTAAACAGCATGAAAAAACTCATGCAAGGAAGTGGCACATCCACCTGCTGAAAAAAGTTACGAGCTTCATCCTCCTGCAATCTGCCCTTCTCGACAATGTAATCAAATAGCTCGCCAGATTTCACATACTCCATCACAACATATATATCTGATGGCGTCTCTATGACCTCATAAAGCCGTATAATATGAGGATGCATGAACAATCTCAATATTTTGATTTCTCTACGGACTGCAGAATGTCAGCAATATAAAACTCTTAACACAGTCCAGACATCCATAAACAGGAAAAAATATATATAATTGTAGCCTAGAACCAAGAGCAAGCAATGGCCAATCATTGATAACAAAAATCATCCTCCATCAAGGTATATCCTACTGGGCACTAGTCTAATCAAATCACAAGCACTTAGAGATTTGAGAACAAAAATTTGATATATGGAATTCAATGCAACTTTTGAGTGAAAAAGAATCAAAGATTATCGTTTAAGTTAAAGTAGAAGAAAAATTCAACCACATTCAAATCAATTGACAATCTAATCATCCATTTATATAGGTTCCAGATCAGATAGAACAGAAAAAAAACAAAATAAAAAGGAAGAAAGCTAATGGAGGAGGAATGATGAAGGCAACAAACAGGCCAAACAGTAGGTTAAACATCAATCTTCATCTTGCAAGATTCAATTTGTCCTTCTTCCAACCTCGCCACTTCTTACCTTTTTTACCTTAAAAATTAGCGGTAAAAAGGAGAAACGGTGTTCATATACTTTGGATAGTAAGGGAAAATGTGACTGCACTCCCTAACTCCTATACCTTTCTCCTCCATGTCCATATTCCTGATTTTTCGACGATTAAGAATCTTGACAGCAACTTTGTGCCCTGTTAAGGTATGTTCAGCTATTTTAACTTTGCCAAACGATCCAATGCCAAGTGTTTTCCCGAGTTTATAGTTCCGTAAAAATGAGTCAACACTGCTGGTGCCTTGCACTGCTGTTCCGTCCATTTTCCTACCAACACGAGAAAATTAGAGGCGAATTAGACATTCATCATTTAGAACAGGCACAAAAAACACTCCAAAAGGTACCTCCGCCTGTAATAACACTCGAAAAGAAAAATTTTATTGCTAGATTTTTTTTAAGAAAGGTAAAGTTGTATTCTTCAGCATTAAGAATATGCTGGTTACCTCCAAAAAGTTACTAGCTAGTACCATAATTAATTGCTAGATGTGAGTAATAAATTTGAGATTATTTTCAAAATGGATTCTTCCTTGGAAGCCAAGATACTCCGAAAGCACAATGCTAAGTTGCTTGGATTCGGGTACGGGATACGGGTGCGGATCTGACAGTCGGATTCATCATCACATAAATTTTAGGATTTGGGGGTATGGATCCAAGTACGGATACGGGTGCTGGGATATGCCAATAAATGTAGATTATGACATATAAAGAATATATTTTGATTAATTAAAACTATTGAACTAAAACTTTTCGGTCATAAATGTAGTCAAAGTACTCCCAAGGTAAATTAACCAAATCCGGTGCAGATCCCACACCTATGTCGTGTTGAGACGGGTGTGGCTAGGATTTTGAAGAATCCGAGTAACATAGGCACAATGCACAACTGCCTAACTCATCTACCAAAGTTGCATATACTAGTATCTGTAGGGAGCTTAATTGTCTCAAGTGACAGCACGATAGTAAGCCATCAAAACACAACTTCCATTTGAATGCTTGTCCGTCTTAGAACTCAAGAACCTATTTACCCTTTGCCGGTGCTGCAGGGTGCCAAAGATTGCATCTTTAAAACATGTATACCTTTTCTCTTTCCATGATAACTTAAAGAGGGAGAATTTTGAAGGCATAAAAGGTACATAAATAATGTCTTCAAATAAAATTAATCTTCAGTAATGTCTTACCTGTAATTGGATTGTAATCTCCCTATACTTTCTTTTTGCCAATAAGTTGGAATATATTTCCAAAATTTACAACTCACCAACAGGTATCAATAGACACCCTCTTTAACACACTAGTAAGAATAATACCAACATATACATTAAACACAGACCCAAATGCTGATAAGGAGTCAAACCTAAGGCACCATGATCTCACTACCTCTCACAAACCTTCAATTACCCCCTTATGCTAAAATTGGCACCTTTTTCCCTCCAATTCTCAAAAAATCGACAGAGTAATTCTCAATAAACAGTACCCAGACCCTAAAAAAATGAAAAGGAGCTAACTTGATGAGAAATTCACAACCCCATAATCAACTATCAAATTAATCCCCCACCCCACCCCTTCTATAACCCTAAATGCCAAAAACATCAAATCCCATAACCCCAAAACCAAATCTTGAAATTACCCAATTATCTAACCCCCAACCGGTCATATTCTTGAAAAAAACCCTAGCAAGAACAGATCTGATAAATATTGCGACAAAAATACATTTTTTTACCAATAAAACGAAATCAAACATGCAAATCCACCTGGAAGAAGCTAAACCCCAAGAAGCAGATTGAAGAAATTCAACAACAAAAGATTAGAAATTGGGAAATCAAGCGATTATCTTCAACATTTGGGCATGAAAGAGAGTAGCAATGGCCTCCTGGAATACAGGGGGAAGAAGTTGAGGCCAGTCGTGGGGTGGGGGAGATTGGGGGGTGATGGGTAAGGATGGCTGCAGAAGCGCAAGAATGGAGTTCACCGATTTTTTATTCTGTTAATTTTTCCCCCCTGGTATTCACAGAAAAAATTTCTTAGCCTTCTGATAAAATATAGGAAACTAGAAACTAATTATTGATAATAATTAATTAATTTAATTTGATTAATTAATTAGATTCCATGTTCTAGAATTAAACATTTTTTTTAAAAGATTCTATGTTTTATTATAAATTAAAACCTAAAATAAATTATGATTACAATTCTAAAAATTGTTGTCTTGACAGAATCAAACCTTCGATCTTTTCCTTCCACAGAATCTGCTACAGCTAACCAGTAGTGTGCCTTTTTGGGCCAAAGTGGTCCATATAAAAAATGTGATGTGATGTGTTCAATTTTAATTTTTTTGAAAAAATAGCAATTAAAGAAGAAGCAAATACATGTGCTACTTTAGAAAGTTAGATCATTATTTTCATTTAGCAACCTTGAGTTTTGTATCTATTATGTACTATAATACACATTTATTTATTTTTATGACATGAAAAATCACAGCTGCTATCTTTTAAGCGCGCACGGGGTAAAACTTTTATTCTATGCAATGATTGGCAAATCACACAAGAAAAATAATCAACTCTAGACAAGTCCAATGCGACAAGCTCAATATGTACTACATATTTTAACTTTGGCATTTAATACTTTGGTTCTATTTTTAAGAATATTAATTCAATCTTTATTTTTTTATTTTTTGATTGTTTATATCCATTGAAGTTTATTTCAGCCAATTTGATTTGGATTTTTTATATGAACTTTGTATAGTGAAGTTATTGTTGATTTACTCCTGACAGTTAAAAATTTAAAAGAAGAAATACATCATTCTCAAAATAAATTTGCCAAAGAAAACTTCCTCATCTTTAATGTAATCAAAATAATATAATTAGCAATAATTGAGTCACTCAACAATGTAAAAGAACACATCCAAATAATATTTAATGAGATGAAAATTAGAAATGAAAAAGTATTCAATCAGGTGATCAACTTAGACTTCAGAATAATATAAATTTATACAATAAATTTAATAAGTGTCAAATTTGGAGTAGCAATCTTATTTGAGGCCTTTCCTTTCATGTCGGATCATCATGTTTAACTCTCAATAGACTTGCATATGTTCGTCCTCAGTTATTCTTCAATGTACAAGTTGATCTCTCACACATACAAGAATTATGCTAAAAATTCCATTCACACCCTTATCCGATGAAACTCGTGAATAAATCAGTAATACCTCATTGTTAACATCAAATTAATTATATATCCATAACTTTTCAAGATAACTTGATGCAATCACCTACATGAGTGTCAAGATGTGATCATCTTCTATGGAAAAAAAAAAACTAATTGAATTGTCTTTCCAAAGCATTCATGAGATCCAAGGTGTGTGCAAGACCATAAAAATACTTTGTTGGTATCACGAAATTTGCATAGAATTTAGTATATTGTATGTGTTGTGGTGGTCTTAATTTATGTCTATTCAGTTCAAAAATACTTCACTTTGTGAATTTATTTCATTATGCATTAATTCAAATTAGAAGTTATTGATACTTAAGTACAAGTTCCTTCATTTTGCGCATAATTATTCTTGTTCTTTTATCTTTGCATTCGTAGGAGATTTTTAATATTATTCATTTTCGTTATACAAATAATTAATGAATAACATCTTATACTCTCCTGTGCAACATTTCTAATTCGTAAGTATATGTGGAGTGCAAGAATTAAGTTACTTCTCATAAATAATTCACATTCATTCAAATTAAGATTTTATAATTTGTAACTTTGTTAATGAAAAGATATTGACTTTTGAGAAGATTTGAAGTTACTTGTCTTTTATGACATTTTATCACTAAAGAAAGAATAATGTTTTATTATATTAATTATATTAGGCTTCTTACTTTTTTTTCTAGATGAAAATGTAGATATGTACTTATCTAGAAGCATAATTCTTTTAACTTAAAGAGACATCAATTCTCTCATTATCTCAAATAACTATTTTTATTTTATGGGGAATCATTTTTTGCCAACTTCAAACTTTTAGCTAGGGCCTGGGAGTGCACATATTTTGTAGTAATTATGGAATCATGGGAGCGATCGGCTTAATTTGCATTTTTGTCGGGTCGAAATTGCTTTCAATATAATTACTTGTTTGACAGTATATTTATAAAAAATTATTTACTGTTTGATAATTCATGTCTAGTATTGATATCGTAGTACTTTTTTCTAACACGCATAACTTAATTCTAACATAACTTATGACTTTACAATAATTTGTATCCTTGTCATATCAGAATCGTTTTCAATGCAATTGCTTGTATGACAACGTGTTTATAAAAAGTTGTTTATTGTTTGATAATTCATGTCTAGTATTAATATTGTAGTACTTTTATCTAACATGCATAACTTTCATCTCAATTCTTTAAGTCAATTACTTCTCTCATCAAATTATTAATTAATTTTTTTTTCTATTATTGTTGTTTACTACTCATGGATTTCACGAAGTAAGATATGATTTTTCTATCAATAACGATTATTTTTCAACTTTTTTTTCTTCATATGAATTTCTCTAGATAAATTTTCTTCAATGATGTTTACAAAACTTCATTTTTTTTCCTTCTATTTCCTCTTATTTGTAGTTTTGATGGAGATGGAGATGATGTTGGTGGCGGCAAAATCGTGAGGACATAGAGATTGAAATACATTTAAGCAATTGTTCAAAGCACATGCTTTCGTCGGAGTTCATATAAACACAATAAAATTGTCAACTCTATGATCGTTCAGTATAGATCTTACTAGATAAAAAATTTGACGAACTCTATTTTTTCTTTGATAGTCGTCCTATATAAATGATGTATAAAAATGGTATAATATGTGTATCAATAGTGTATATACACTAGATACTAGTTACACACTTATTATACACAAAACATATAATAATGATGATACTTTTTTTATACAAATTACTATAGAAATACATATTCTATATAACGATGCCATTTTTATATGCATGATACATTTTCTATACAAGAATAATACAATTTATAAACATTTGCTCAAATTAGTTGGAAAAAAGGGGGAAATTATGCGAAAGGGAAATACATAAAAAAAAAATCCTGAACTTGGCACGAAAACTTACTTTAGTACTTAAACTACACGGGTGTTTATATACCCCCTTAACATATTTGATGTGAATTATTTTCAACCCTCCGAACACCAGCCTCGTGCGCGTGTTGTACAGCTTGGAACGACGCGTAATTCATCTTTTAACATTTTTTAAAAATAAAATTTGACCCTCCAACGGTAATATCCAACCCATTACGTATTTGAAGATCCATCTTCACTTTTAAAGAACCCTAATTCCCTCTTCTCCCTCACCAACCCAATCATCCAAAAATGGTGACCTAATTCATTATTTTTTTCTTGATTTTTCTCAAATCTTAGCTCTTCAAACCTAAAAGTTGAATCTTTGAAGGAATAATTGTTCTTCAAAATGTAAGATTCAAACTTATTCTTCTTCATCTATTATTTTGATTTTTCTTTTCTCCCTTTTTCTTATTATCTATTTTTTCCAGATTCTCGTTACTTCTTGCACAAAATTGTAGCACACAATGCGATCAATTAATTTGACAAATCTTTGTATGGAAGAAGATGATTATACTACGAAGAAAAAAGTTTATTGTAATCATGGACTTGTAATGCGTTTGAAAACAACTTGGACTTCAAATAACCCCGGAAGAAGATATTGGTCATGTCCTTATTATGGGGTAAAGATCATTTTTGTTTAATTTTTTTTAGCCGATTAAGAATTTGATTAACCACTAATTCCTTCATCCTTTTTCATTATTGAAGGGTCCTAGATCTTGCAACTTTTGGTGTTGGAAGAATAAAGAAAATATTGATCCGAGGTCGAAATTTGTGATTCCTAAACTAATACAGAAATTGGGTAAGCTTGAGAATATAGTAGAATCCAAACTTCAGCCACTGCATTTGAATTGGTTGAGGTTACTGAAGAAGTTGACAAGCCGGGAGATTTCAAACAAGATGATGATTGTCTAGGTATGAAATTGAAAATGTTGCAAGAAGAGGTTGAGAAGATGAAAGTAATGCAGAATAAATGGAGAAGAACATGGCAGAATGTGCTCTTTTTTGTTGTAGCTTATTGTTGTGTTGTGGTTATAGCTATAAGCTATTGGTTCTGGGTGATATATATGAAGAAAGGTTCAATGAAGTTACCTTAAGCTCTTGATGTAGTGAGATCAATGTTGGTGTAGTGTAGCACTGTTTATGTTGTAATCAATTAGGTGCAAGACTCTTTTGTAATGAACTGTGTGTTCTTCTTATTCTCTTAATGTAATTTGTTGGTTTATGTATTTTGTTTGTGTTTTATTTACAACTGCATTCACTAAATTCCAGGCACAACTGCATAATTGTACATATAAAAGTAATGCAAAACTGGCTGCATAATTATTTCAAAAAGAGACAGCTAAAATATCAAACTAATATAGTCACAGCTGCAGCATAATTGTTTCAAAAACAAACAGATTAAATTAATGCAGTCACAGCTGCATAATTGTTCCAAAAATAGCTAAAATATCAAACTAAAGCAGTCACAACTGCATAATTATTTCAAAAACAGCTAAAATATCAAACTAAAGCAGTCTCCATATCAAACTTTAGCAGCATTGGACCTTGTTCTCATTCTTTTGTTTTCTCTCATCTCTTGAAGACCTTGTTGAGTTACATTAGCCTTTCCTTTCCATTTTAAGCCTGATCTTGGTTTATGATGCCCAAGATTTTCAATGACTATTGAAGAGTTGATAGGCATTCCAGACTAGATTCACAAAAATATGTTGTCTTAGATGCTTCATAAGTTAAAATTGAAAAGTGTGTAAATAATTAAAACAACTTACATTGTGGATTGTAAAATCACTATGTGTATGTAGTATCCCCATTCTAACCATTCTTGGCCTCTTCCCTCCTCTAGTAGCACCAGGAACATCAGTAGTAGTAACAGCTACACCAGTTCCTCTTCCCCTTCCAACTACACCAGTTGCAGTTCCTCTTCCCCTTCCAGCTACATCAGTAGCAGTAGCAGCTACACCTGTTTCTCTTCCCCTTCCAGCTACACCAATTGCAGTTCTTCTTCCCCTTCCAGCTAAACCGGTTCATCTTCCCCTTCCAGCTAAATCAGTTCCAGTTCCTTTTCCCCTTCCAGTGGCACCAAAACCATCAATAGCAACACCAATCCCTGTTTCATTACCAGTTGCAGTTCCTCTTCCCCTTCCAGTAGCACTAACCTATAACATAAGTTGATAAAAAAAAATATTAGACTGATTAAGATGTAAATTAACAACTAAATGAATTACTATAATCATTACCTGTTTTGTAGAACCTCTTGGTCGACCTCTTCCTCTCTTTGTGCTTGATTGTGATTCAGTTGGTGCTGTAAAAGAACCAACACTTGACCTTGTTGAACTAATCTCTCTTCCTCTCCCCTTTTCTCTTCCTCTGCCTGCATTAGCTTGATTATTCAAATGATAACCCCTCTTATTATGACCCTTTGCATGACAAAAAGTGCATGTCATCTCAATACCTCTCTTGGACAATTTTTCTGTTTTGTTTTCATTTTGCTCCTTTCTCCTACACTTTCTAGGCCTTCCTGGTAGTGTTTTTATAACAGGTGGTATAACCGAAGGGTTGGTCAACTGTGGCCACATTTTCATGTTAGTAACTGGTTGAATGTAGTGACTATAGACCTTGAGATAAGTCTCCTTGCTATACCAATGTGCAACATAGTTAATGGGCTCCAATTTTCTAAAATGTAGTGCAGCTACAACATGGCAACAAGGTATACCTCTTAGCATCCAAGATCTACAAGTACATATTTGATTGCCTAGATTCACAACAAATGTGTTACCCCAGATGTCTTTAACCTCAAAACCATATTCACCATTCTATTCAAGGTTACACTTCATTGACTTTGTTGTGTTCTCTGTCAATACCTTTAGGGCCATTGGAGATATGTTTGTTATCCAAGTATCATAGAACTCCCTCAATTGTCCTATTTTTCTCATCACTTTGATCCTTATTTCTTCAAGCATTGTGATGATAGTTTTGTGTCTTGGCCCCAAAATTCATGAATTAAAGCTTTCAGCCATGTTGTTGTCAACACTATCACAACAACTAAAAAATTTAAAGCATAATTTAGACCACCTCTCTATATTCCAGTGCCTAACTTCTCCATATGAACCAAATTTCTTGTCAATTCTTGTTCATATGTAGATTTGGCACATCTCCAAAAACAGTTTCTTCTTTCAGTATCTTTCCAATTCTTAGACCAGTTGGCTAGAACATGTCTTGCACACATTCTTTGTTCTGTATTTGGCAAAAGATCTTGAATAGCTTTGTCAAGACCCTTTAACAACATTTAGAATAACATGAGATCTAACTTAATGAATAAATGAAAAATAAAATAAATGAATAAATGAAAAAGAAAATAAAAATACCTTCTGCATATCAGTAATGGTTGTCAATTATGTTCTATCTTCTAGCTCAAGATCATGTCTTACAAGCTTGATAAACCATTTCCAAGTGAATGCGTTTTCAACCTCAACAACTGCCCATGCTAGTGGTAGCATTTGGTTGTTCTCATCCTTACAAACAGCCATAAGTAATTGACCTCTAGAAACACCTTTCAAGAAGTAATCATCAAATCCTATACATCTTCTAGCTCCAGCTTTGAATGCCTTCTTTAAAGCATCAAAGCATATGTAAAATGATTGAAACATTTTTCTGCCACCTTCAAAAGTTTCTTCATTAAGTCTCACCACACATGTGCTACCTGGATTAGTCCTTAAGAGCTTATCTCTATAATCTAAAATTCTTTAAACTCCTCCACATGATCACCCATAATTTGTTTCAACACAATGTTTATAGTTTTCTTTGCTACAGTCCTCTCCACATACACATTCAACTTTTTCTTCTCTAAAATTTGAAATTGAAAAACTTTAATGCCAGGCTCAGAAATAATTTTGTCCTTGTACCTTTCTGATAAGTACTTTGAATTCACCAATTTATTTTTGGTTGTGCCATTACATTTATGTACTGGATTATAATTCTTCACCACAAAATCTCATGTTCTTGAATCAATACTTCCAAACAACAACCATGGACAACCTGTTGTACATTTTACCCTCACCCTAGTTGCATAATTAACATATTTATCTAATTCAGCATGTTCTTGAACTGCATATCTAGACTCTAGTAATAGCTTCTCTAAACTGCTTAACACTTTCAAAAGCAAGACCAGTCTCTCAAACTATTAACTGATAGGTAGGATCAAAGACAACTTTCTTTTTATTTCTTTTTGCTCTTCTTGCTTTTCTTTGTCTTCTTATAGGTTGTTCAACCTCATCTTCCTTATTAACATGTTCATCAATATCTATTTCAAAACTAACAGCTTTATCTGAATCAAAGTAGGGCTCATCTCCAGCTATCTTACCTTTAAAAGTAGTTTGTTTCTTGAATAAATATTCATCATATCTCAAATCAACTCCTTTTCTTCCTAAATTAACTCCTTCAGATCTAAGGCCCTTTTCTTTTCTCTTTTTTATTTTAGCAACCCTTTTCTCTTTCCTAAGATTTATAACCTCCTATGAACATCACTATAATACTCATCTTCTCCTTCATCAGACAAATCTGCATTGTCTGAATCATCATTTGCTTCTGTTTCGCTTTCCCAATCAGACCTAACTTCTGGAATATCAGATGTTGCAGCAGCAGAAGCAGAAGAAGTACCACCCAAGTCTTCTCCAACATTAACAGAAGCCCTACCCAAGTCCTCTCCAACACCAGCAGAAGCCCTACCCAAGTCCTCTCCAACACTAGTAGAAGTCCTACCCAACACTTCACCCAACTCTTCACCCACAATAGGTTCTTCAGGTTGTGCAAGTTGTGCAGCCTCTTCAAACCCTAAACCTTCACTACCCTCAAAAGTTTGACTAGATTCCTTATCAAAATAGCATTAGATTCCCCACCCACATCATTGGGAGGGCCACAACAACTTCTTCAACTAAATAAGTCATATAAAGTTCAACAATATCTCCATTTTTTAACTGAGGGACAATACCTATAATATCCCTATCACTTTTAACTTCAACAACATGTCGACATTTAAGTGGTTTAATATAAACAACACAAGCAGAACAATTATAGCTAATTTCTTTAACTATATCAACAAATTCAAAGTAGGACAATTTATCAACATCTACATCAAAACAATCAGTGACAATACCTCCTTCATACTTAATACGAGGTTTTTGTTGTAGGTTTCCACCATGGTGAAACCTTAAGGTAACGTACACATCCATCGTCAAACTAAAAAGATAAAAAAAAATTAAGCTTTACAAAAACCCTAAACTCCGTCAAATGCTACAATCATCTAAACGAAGATTACTAACATGGTAACTTTGTTTCTTCACACAAATCCTTTGTTTCTTCACGAAAACCCCAAACGCAGCAAATCCTTCACACTAACGAAAGAAAAATCTTCAGATTAGGTCTTGTAGATTTGAGAGAATGAGAATCGGGCTTAGAGATTTAGGGATATTTGTTTAGAAATGGGTCGGGTTGTATTTTGGGAACGGGTGGGTTATATAAAATGGGTAAGATATTTTTTAAACCCTTAGCGACGTGGACCAATGAAAAGGCGCGTGTGTAACAATGCCCAGCCTTCAACTGGGTTGGTGTTCGGAGGGTTGAAAATAATTCACATAAAATATGTTAAGGGGGGTATATAAACACCCGTGTAGTTTAAGTACTCTAGTAAGTTTTCGTGCCAAGTTCAGGGTTTTTTTTTGTTTATGTATTTTCCCTATGCGAAATGGCAAACATCTAGAGTATATTATATAATATAGCTATAGTTTCGATTATTTTTAAAATGTGGCTACTGTTTCTCGAATTTTTGGTATTCGGTTTCCTAATTGTATAAATTTAGAATTTGTATAATTCAGTCATTGATCGTATAAATTCAGAATTTGTATAATTCGATTCCTGATTGTATAATTCCAAAATTTGTATATTCTTACCCTAACTATTTGTATACAATTTATGAAAAATTCATAATAAATTAATTGTATATTGGCAAGTGAAATATACAAATGGAGTTCTGAAAAATTTCTAAATTTATAAATAGAGAATTTGTATATACTTACATTGTCGGTATATTCGCAAGCGAATTATACTAATGGCAAGAGAAATATACAAACCGCAATCTCCATTTTTATATATTTACCCTGTTTGTATATTTGCAAGCAAAATATACAAACTGCATCCTCCATAGCAAACAAAGCTATAGTTAATGAGCGCACTTATCGAAACTATAGTTGTATTATCTTTGTTATTTCTTAAAAAAAAAAAAAAAGGCTTATGAAATGAAATTATTAAAGGCAAAAAAATATCTTTTTGAACTTCTTGGACCATCCAGTATCAATAGTTTCACCCAAAAAGACCATAAATGTCTTTGTCCATAAGAAAGTCACCTGTCAGCAAGATGTGACAGGTCAGAAACAGATTTTAAGCACGCCAGCCCAAGGGCCCATATTCTAGTTTGTATATGGATCTCTAGTAATGGGCTAACAAAGCCCATTATCCAATATTCCTAATTCGAAACTTAATCCAACATAGGCTTATACACATGTAGTTGTCCAATGAGACGAATCTTATCGTTTTATACTTATTTTTTTCAATAATACTTGTCCACTATTTACTTTGCACACTTTTTAAGAAAGTATAAATATAGTGATAATTTTATCATATCACCCTTTGAATATAATAAATACAATTTCTTGAAAATGTAATAGGGAAATGACTATAATAGTGATAAGGATAAATTAGAAACTAAGTGTAAAATTACCCATTAATTTTATAAAGTGGACAAGTATTGTTGAACATCCAAAATAGTATAGTGAACAACTATTATTGAACGGATGAAGCAATATATTATTTAGTGAAAGATAACACAAAGTATTTATTTTTTTATGATACCTAATAATTACACAATCTCACATGAAATCTTGCCATTTTAGTATAAAAAAATATTGCCCATTGAGAAGGAGGAACATCGACATTATAGATTTTGTTAATTTTCATATATTCAGTTACATCGAGTTGACAAATGAATATTTTCCTTAAAAACTGAATATTTTTTTAACTTATACTTTTTGTATTTGATAAAGTAAAGAGATATCTCAAAAATATTTATGCATAATTTAAGTAAATATTATATCAGAGTGGGGCTGTGGGGGGTATGAGCTAGCTATATGAGGGGTAGAGATTGGTAGCCAGGGCGGACACACCCTTACCCAAGTGGTGTCAAGTAACACCCGTTCTTCCTAAAATTATGTTAGATATATAGAGATCAAATTTTGATTTAATAAATATATAAACACAAGTATTGACAATTCTTGATACAAATTAAATGTTTATAATTAGTTTAATGATTAAGACATCGCAAAAATTCTTTGAGATTGTGTGTTCTAGTCCTACTATCTTCATATTCATCAATGATGAGGAAGAAGACAATCATGCGCAACATTATTTATGAAACTTATTTATTAGGTAAAGGAACTTATTTTCCTAAATAAAAATTTCAAATTTTTTGATCAACCAAATATAAATAAAAAATTAAAATAGAAAAAGTCTTTCACAAAGACAAAGATGTAATACGTGTCAAAAGGAAAATTGGAGGATAATGAACTTAAATTCATACACGTGATTGAGAAAGAAAATAAGGGAATAAAATTGGTCTAAATTTGTAGTACAATTTACATTACTTTTAGTACAATTTCTTGATGTTGTGATAGTCCTTTTCTTGTTCACTTATAAATAAGAGTAATAATTACTCTTCAGATGTTGATCTTTTTTGTATATTCGTCTGATTTGTATAAATTTAAAATTTGTATAATTCGATTCATGATTGTATAAATCTTGAATTTTGTATATGCTTACCTTAGCTATTTATATACAATTTATGAAATTCATAATAAATTACCATGTTTGTATATTGACAAGTGAAATATACAAATGGAGTTCTGAAAATTTCCTGAATGTATAAATACAGAACTTGTATATACTTACCCTATTTGTATATTTGCAAGTGAAATATACAAGCAATCAGAAATATAAAAACTACAACCTCCATAGCAAACGAAACTATAGCTATGAAATGCAATTATCAAAACTATATCCTAAAACCTTATTATTATACCTATTATGTTTGCTAGCTATCAAATATTCTCTTGCCTTAATACTATGGCCAATAACTTGTAAATTAGTACTAATTATTTTCCTTACTTTTCTTTTGGATTTGGGAGGAGGTGGAGATGGCCTCTAGAATTTTTGTTAAGGGGAATAAGAAAAAAAAAAAAACTAATTAGCCATGAAGATTTTCTATTAAGATAATACTCTCTATGGTCCATATTAGTTGATCATTATAGTAAAAATAGTTGTCACATATTTGTTGATCACCTTACTAAATGCAAAATTATTAATTAAATTTTTCTTATAATGCTCTTACAATTAATTCTGTTTGAAAGTGTTTACATTTATTTGTAAAATTTTCAAAAATTTTTTAAGGGATGAATAATTAGTGTGAGTTAAAAAGTCTTTAAACTATTCAATTGAATTTCATATATGAACTATATTAGTGTGAGTTTCCTACATGAGTTACCACCTTATCATTAGCGAAACACACACCTAGACATTATTGACTAGACCGAATGTTTGTCTAGAACTGCTTGTAGGTGTGTTTTTTCATAATTTTTCATCCACTTAATTAGCATATATAGCGGCTCTTTTTGCTAATATTTTTTTTAAAATATTGTTTGATTGACTTATTTAAAATCCTAAACCCTCTCATTTCGAGTCGGAGATATTATTGTCATTGTAGAGACAAGACCACAACTAATAAGATGGAGAAAAGGATGATGAACGTCACGATTGAAATAAATTAATTTATACGATTATAATTTTAACTTTAATTTATTTAAATTTGCCATGGTGAAATTATTTTTCCCAAATGAAGAGTATTTCACTAACTACTGAGTGATAATTTATGCAGGAAACTTACCGTCTCAATACATAATTCAATTATAAAACTCAAAAACCTAATATAATTTAAGTGTGTTAATGATTCTTTTTAACTCCTCAACCTTTGTACTCAGAGAGAGAATAAAAAACTAAGTAGAAATTGTCTCAATTATATTTCATATGTTAGTGACTTTTTATTACGTCGTTTATGCAATTTGACTGATACTTTGTACAAAATATACAATTTAGTAATTTTTATGATACTTAGATAAAGTTAAATGAAATTCTTTTAATATAAAAATAATTTAATAACTTTGATTGTCAAACAAAATTAAAATTGAATGATTATTCATGAAATTAACTCATATATACGATGTTTGATAAGTTGAATGATGTTTTATTTCAAATACAGTCTAGTGATTTTTATGGCACCTAAATAAAGTTGAGTAATTTTTTTTTAAAAAAAATAATTAAGTAATCATTCATGAAATTATGTATATTTTTATATTTAATTTATAAGGTGACAATGTAATGTTATGTTTCTGTAACCTTTTGCTTTTTTGTCTCTCCTAATATACTTAATTATAGGAATATAAACATATATCTTGTTGTTCATACTTAAAAGGTTTGTTAAATACTTAATTATAGTGTTGATCGAAATTCTCTGAGGTTTAATTTCATGATCTCATAATTAATATTTAATTCAGTTCGGTCAATCTGCTGATCACATGCCATAATAAAACTTGAAACCCTGCATATACATGAACTTTATGCACATGCAAGGTCTAAGCTTTTTAAGTTTTTTTTTTTCTATTTTTTTTATTTAATTGAATACGAGATAAATTTAAATTAGACTAACTAATTCTTTTGAATTTTTTTTAAATTAAATTACCAACAAGAGTTGTGGTAGAGTGGTAATTAGTAATCCTGCATCCTTATCAGCAATTTCATGTTTGAGTCCCTCAAGTACGTAATCGTCTTTTTAAAATAGTGTTTTACCTCATAATACGAGACTTTCCATCGTTAGACTCCATTATAAATAATCGAAAAATATAGAACTTGATTAATCGCATGAGCTCAGAAGCGGAGCTAGGTGGGGATTCATGGGTCCGGATGAACCCACTAGCTTTTTCGTAGATCTTATATTTGTATTATAAAATTAAATAATATTTATATTAATATGTGAACCTCCAAACAAAATTGATTTAGAAACCCTAAACTCCTAACTTTGGCTCCGCCTCTCCTGATGAGCTATGAGGTCTCTGGATAGATTTGAGTGGTTTATGTAATTTGGGTCCAATAATGTTTGTTGGAATAAAAATATAATTATTAAGAGTATATATATAAAGTTATTTATTTGACTTTGGACTACCTTAAATTTAGGGTGTAACATGCATGGCTATTTGCACATGCATGGTTTTATTTCTCGACTGAACGAGAAATGAATTTTGCTTTTACAATGTACATGTGCTCACAAAGTCAATGTAAATGGCAAAATCAATAAAAGCGTCTTAGTCAATATATCGAATTTAAGACACTTTATTAATTAGTAGTTATTTTTATTCAAATTATATAAATTAAGATATTTATTAAATAAATTAAATTTGAATTCAGGATGAATTCATTAATGCCGAATTTTGAATTTGTCTATTTTATTACATACAATGCAATAAGGGGCGAAACAAAATTGAATTCAGATCGGAGTGAATTCATTAATCCCAAGTTTTGAATTTTTTTATAAGAATAGCGGAAAAATCTTTTTAGCCAGAATGTTATTTTATCTTTTAAAATATTTTTACCCTTTTAACTTTAATATGTTTTAACTAAAAATAGAAAAAAGATCAGTTTGTTTTAAAATAAAAAAAATATTATAGTTTTTTTAATTTTCTGGCCAAATTCTGGCCATTTAGCACTTCCCAATAATACCATTGCAATAAGGGGGGCAAAACTACCCTTTAATTCGTCTATGAGATCGACAAAATTCAATAATTTTGACGTAAATTTTTTATAATAATAATATACTCAGTTTAATTCTATATATATGGTCCGGAGAAGGTAGAATATACACAAATTTATTTCTATTTTTGTAGGATAGAAAAATTATTTCTAATATACCCCACCACAAAACAATATATAACAAAAATTAAATTAAATTATATTAAT
The DNA here is from genome assembly GCA_035578085.1 of Solanum pinnatisectum. Lineage (NCBI taxonomy): Eukaryota > Viridiplantae > Streptophyta > Magnoliopsida > Solanales > Solanaceae > Solanum > Solanum pinnatisectum. Next base: position 21,219,750 of record CM069077.1, read on the forward strand.
ATTAAAAAAATACACTTAATATGAAATAAAATTGGATAATGAATAATTCATTGTTCTTTAACTCTTGGATTCAGAAATTTCTATGACTTGAGTCGATTAACCGTAAAAGTTTTCTTTATTTTTTCTTAATTGATTTATGTTTCAGATTCCATTCACTTCATGGCTGAGAAAAATGTTTGACTCTATTTAATTTTTTTAAATTTATTCATAATGATTAAATTATATATGATCTTTTTTCAATCTTTTCATTTTTTTCGATAATGATTTTAAATAGAGGAATTTTCATCTATCTCCATCATTAATTGTAATTATGTACATCATTTAATGAATGACCGATACAGAATCAGATGATATTAGTTGTTTGGGGCTGAGTTAGACATATAGTAATTTCTGCATAAGTAATATTATATTTATATTTACTAATTGATTAGAAGACAAATTATTTATATGTAAAATCAATATGATATTTGATTTACAATTTAAAAATATTTATAACTAAAAGTGTATATATAAATTACAAAAACTTATATATTATTTTATACAAAATAGAATAAATAATACGTTGGTGTACTTAGGTAGGTTCAAATTTGTGGATATTGCAATAAATAAAGTCTTTTTTTCTTCCTCTTTTCAACAATAAAGATAACTTTTTTTTATTTTCCTTCCTGCTGTTTGGTATTCACATAAGAGTATGAAATTTTCTGAATTTGCACTGCATAGGGTGTTATTCAAAATAAACATTTTTTATCAAAGATTTTTTCACATTCAAAACTTGAATTCGAGACCTCTAAATAAGGATGAATCTATTAGATCATATCTTTTGGCGATAACAATAAAGATAATTGATACTTTACGGAGTATTTTTTTTTTTTAAAAAAATAAAGAAATTAATTACCGTAATAATACCTCGACAGTGTTTGGTGGGGGCAGAGAAATGGACGGAGGCTTGTAATAATGATTTTGTTTTGAAGACAACCAGACGCACCTTTTTTTTTTAATTTAAAATACTATAAATATCAATAAACAAACACTCGCACGCACTCTCAGACTTACGTCAATTACCTTCTTATCCCTCTTCGTCTTCCTCTGAATTCTCTCTGTTTTTTTCTCTCTGTCAAATCCATATACATAAAAACAGAAAAAATATATCCAGAAAACAAAATCCCAAATATAGAAACAACTGCTTCAAAAAAGATATTTTTTTTAAAAGAGCTTGGATCCGACCCTTTTGGACCCATTTGCTCTTTCTATTTTCTCCTCCTCTCTCTCTCTCTCTCTCTGTTTCTTGAAATTTTTCTCTTTTTTTTTTTTCACAGAGAGTGAGACCTACATTCATTTATTATTATTGTTAATGGTGTTTCCTTCATTCAAAAAACAAAAAGGTATGAACTTTATGTATATATTGATGGTGGGTATCTACCAGAATTTACAATTGAAGTCCCATTTTTGTGTTGCGGGTATAACTTGATTAGGATTGAGACGTAGTTATTATTGTTGGTGCTTCGTTATTAATTATTTACTTTAGAGTTGGGGGTTGGAATTAAGTTTTTTGAACTTTCATGGTTGATTGATTTTTTTATTTGCTCAAAGAACGAGATTTTACATTTTTTTTGAACTTTTGGTAACGTATTCATTCCATCTTCCTAGGTATTTCTTGACCTGTTGATTAGTAGCTTCTTGTATTGTGAGTTTTTTTTTTCTTGCTGTTTTCATTCTTGATATTTTATAGCTGCATTTAAGTTGAGAGTTTTTTGATAACAACATTTTTATGTCTTAGAGTTTTTTGAAAACAATGTTTCTATATCATGAGATACTAATAAAGATCTGCGTACATTTTATCCTTCCTATATTGTTGTTGTAGTTGTCGTCATTCTTCATATTTTGGCTTTTTCTGCTTTTTTAAGCAATTGCATTGTTAATTTTATTGATATTTTTTTTTCCTGTTTCTAACAACTCTGGTGTTGTTATTCTTTTGTTTGTTTGCTTGTTTTGTGTTACGATTTTAATGTGGACCCATTTTTTGCTTCATTCTCTCTTATGCCTAATCTGACAATTGTTTTGTCTGATTCAGTCTGTGAAAGTGAATACAAGGTCATCTTCATTCCATGCTTTTTCATCATTAACAATTTCAAAAGACAGGACAAGGAAAATATAAAAATAAAAAATGGGAGAAAAAGCAGTTTATTACATTTATATGTTGAACACCTTTTCAGTTGTCTCCAATTTATTTGCTTTTTCTTATGTGTAATCACATGAAATTATTAAAGTTTGTTTCATTAGTTTCTTTGCAGTTTGCACTTAGCCATCTCTGTGTTCTTTTTTGCTTTTTCTTTTGTCAGTAATATTCTTGTATTACATCTGTGTTTTGAGGTTCACTGCTTTTAAGCCTGTTAAAAACAGCTTTTGTCTGGTCTTTTGAGTTTTATTCTAGTATATAAGATTTTGAGAACTCTAAATCAAGAACTATTTGTAGATTGTACTAATAGTTCCAGATGTTAGTACTCTTTTAAGGTAAGCTTTTTGTTTTCCAGTAATCACGAATGCAAATAATGTAATAGATCAAATTTCAAGTCATTTACTAGTCACATCTTTGTAGTTCATGTGATTGTAACTTCTGTTTGACGTAGACGTTATGTTTTCTGCATTGTTGTTTTTCCTTTCAATTATTACTTTGATTTGCTTCACTTGAGTTGAGGATCTTTCAAAAACAGTCTCCCTACCTCATCAGGTAGGGAAAGGTCTGCATATACTATACCCTCTCAGACGCCACTTTGTGAAATTTCACTGGGTATATTGTTGTATGGAATTGTATATTCAGAGATTTCAAGTCTCTTGTTCACGTGCCAGGTATACTTAAGTTCGTGAGTTCCAATTGGAATTTACATCTTTGCATGGTACATCAGCAATTAGCAGACGGATTTGTGAGCTGAGTCGTGGTAATGGGTGGTTGTGTATCAACTCCAGCAACCACAATCAGGGCAAGGAAGAAACACCATCGTCGCCACAGAAAATACAATAGAAAGAATTCAAACTCAGGTATAATAGGAACCAGGAAAAGAAACAGCGATGCACGGGTGACAGACATTGCTGTTAGTGAGTTTGTTCATACAACTACAACAACATGCAGAACATCTGAGGTCTCCAATTCCACATTTCATCTTACTCAATTGCAGTGGCAGCATAATCAAATAGATGGCAATGGTACATTCTCTGTTTCTCTTTTGAACCTTATATTTTGATATGCCTATGCTCAATGGTAACCTACCTGATTAAATCACAATGAAAGTTATGTTGCTTGGACTCTTCAAAAGTGTATCTTTGGAGAGTCCGAGAAGCATAGACTTAAAGAGTTTAATCCTGCTACAAGTTTTGTACTATGACACTTTCTTTACCTTTTATTGTGGTTATGTTAATTCTGGTGCCTTTTCTGTTCACAAGAAGGAAACAAATATGCATTCTAACATCTTAGCAAATGGAGTTTTGTGTGATTAGGCAATGGATAATGAAAAATTCTTGAACTGTAAGCTTGAAAATGATAAGAGATTTACATTTTTACAGTTCTTTGCCAAGAAGAAGCATGGTTCGACTCGCACAGCATTTTTGAGTCCGACTCAGATGATGACTTTAGTAGTGTTCATGGAGGTAATGATTATCAGTTTCTTTGTTGTTGTGCTTATAATTGATGACTTTATCTATCTATTGATTAAGAAGGTCATCATTCTTGAACAAAGTTATAATATTTTCATTCTATTCCTTCTAGATATTTTCCCCAACATATCAAATGGACAAGTAGTTCAGTATGAAACTTCATCATGCTTTATGGATAGCAAACACAAGTACAAAGAATACCATGACAAATATCTCAAGATAGATGGCTTGAGCAAAGATGGAGTTCAGGATCCAAATGGACCTGCAGTTGTAACTGCTCAGGACTATGAACGTCCATCCATGGGGAAGGGTGAAGATTTTGGTACCAAAAAGAAGAAGAACTTGGATCGTGCGTATGCAAGCTTTAAAAGTGTAAAAAAGGAGATACTTCAGATGCAGGAAAAAACTCAGGAAACTGTTTTCAAGTCTGTTTTACCGAAGCTGGTAAATACCTTGAGTTTCAATGACAAAAGCATAAATGGACCAAACTCAGTTCCACATTCTCAAGTAAAGAAGTCGACTATTATAAGGCTTTCTATGAAGAGGACATCTGTTGATGGGGAAGAAAATGAATTTTGTGAGTACCTTGCCTCATTTATCTACTTTACTTTCAGCATAAATCGAGTCCAATTTGAGAATCACATTTTTATTCTCATTATTTTCGAATCTAACTACTAGCAAAATCTTGCTGAGATCATGATGCACCTTCAGGTTTAGATTTCCAATTCTAGAGTGCTAAAAATGGAAGGTTGAAAAGCTAATCTCATGGTTAGTTAATAATGCATTAAACATAGTAGTATTCTTGTAGGTTCTTCGAGAAAGTTTCTTCGCCGCCCCAGGGCTGGGCTTTTAATTCCCTGTTGCACAGAAGAAAAGTCTTTCGCAGGAAGTTGGTCAAAGATTGAGCCTTCAAACTTTAAGCTCCGTGGTGATAGTTATTTCAAGTACGCTCTCAACCTACATTTTTTTACCAATTAATTACAGTTGTAGGACTTCTATATGGATTTTAAACCTGTTTCTTTACAATTTCCGTTTAATCTGCAGAGATAAGAGGAAAGCCCCTGCTACTAATGTGTCTCCTTATACTCCAATTGGGGTCGACTTATTTGCTTGCCCAAGAAAGATCAATCATATAGCACAACATATTGAGCTTCTTTCTATAAAAGGAGATGGAAGAATACCGCCTTTACTAATTGTTAACATTCAGGTATAAGAGCAGTCTCTTCCAACTAAACGAAGTAATTTTTATTTGATATACTAATATAGTTGTTCTTCTTTGACAGCTGCCCACTTATCCTGCTCCGATGTTTGTTGGTGATGCTGATGGAGAAGGCTTGAGCCTTGTAGTATATTTCAAACTTTCTGAAACTTTTGAGGAGGACATCTCTCCCCAGTTTCAGGACACCATCAAGGTACTTATGTCAACTTTATGAAGCAAAATCAACGGATTTCTTCTCCTTTTGTTTTTCCTTTTTCAATCCTCTACACTTGAAATTTAAGGAAAGTATTAACGAGGGGAGAGGCAGAAAGTAGAGTTTGCTATTTCTGTGTTCCATTTTGGACAGTGATTTATTTTTCCTTTATACGTGCTACTCGTTTTTATGATAGAGATTCATCGAGGATGACATGGAAAAGGTGAAAGGTTTTGCAAAAGAATCAACTGTTCCTTTCAGAGAGAGGTTGAAGATTATGGTTGGGCTGGTTAATCCAGATGAGATTGTTACAAGTTCAACTGAAAGGAAGCTTTTGAATGCTTACAATGAAAAACCTGTGCTTTCCCGCCCTCAACACAATTTTTATCAGGTGGATCTTTGATACCCTGACTTTAGTTTGTTCGTCAGTTTAGCAACATTGTTGCTGTTTATGAACACCACAATATTCTCAATGTGCATGGTCTCTGCTTATTATAGGGCCAGAATTACCTAGAAGTTGATCTTGACATTCATCGCTTCAGCTACATAGCAAGAAAGGGGCTCGATGCTTTTAGAGAACGTTTACGACATGGAATACTTGATTTTGGTCTAACAATTCAGGTTTGTCATTTCTTTTCCGAAAGCAGAAATGAATCTAGTAGTTTTGAGGATGGTTGGTTTACTTTTGGCTTTATTAATGGTGTATGTTCATTGTGTAATCACTAAATTCTACAGGCACAGAAGCCAGAGGAGCTGCCAGAGAAAGTTCTTGGTTGTGTTAGATTGAACAAGATTGATTTTGTTGATCATGGCCAAATACCCACCCTTGTGAGAGTTGAGGAAGATTCATGTTCAGAATAATACATCTAAAACCTACAGCTACATGTTACATAGGGGAGTAGATGTTAGTGTATCTTGATAGCTCAATTGTTGTTAAGAAAAACAACACCTCACTTTTAGTATTAAATTTGCACCAATTGTTACTAACTCACTAAGTTATAGTGGACGCTCGTGGTACTCCGAACCCACTGACTTAGCATACTTGATCTACTTCAACCATTTGCGTTGGATAAGACACGAAGGGGAGCAAACCGCTCCTAACTCAAAGGTTTTCCATTCCTGAAGTGCTAGCTTGACACTACAAGTTAGAGGTGAAGGAATCTCAACTATTCCGCCACACACCTTGATGTGATAAGAGTCAAAGTGTTTGGTGGAGAAGGATATCTTATTTGTGATTATGAGATTATTTCTGAATTAGAGCATTATGCTTGTGTAATTGATCTTTTAGGTTGTAATGGTTTATATTGGAGAAGCTTTTGAGCTTCCATGTAATGTAGCACTTGAACCAAATAATAACATTTAATTTGGTATTCCCTTTTTAGTGGGGAACTTGTAAATTCAGCTTTTTCCTTTGAGTGGGAACTTGTTGAATCACCAAACGACACTTACATAATTTTTTTTAGATATTTTCTTATTTGAAACGGACTAAAAAGAAAAGGTAAGAAATATTAATTGAAACGAAAGGAGTATTACGGATTTTTTAAAACTTAATACCAAACTAAGAAAGAAAGAAAGAAAGAGAATGAAATGACAAAGAAAGAAGGTTAAAGAAACAAGAAGTCATACTGGCAGTCTGTGGCTAGAATCACAACACATCACTCATTAAGTGCACTAGATTTCTTCAGATTAAACCTTAGCCAATTCTAACTTATAAGAACCAAACAATTACTTGATAACTTTTGGCCTATCTGCTTACGTGTAAAGCCATATCCATTGGCCCATACTTTTAGGAATTTGACTCTGCCAACAGTGAAAAGGTATCCTACTTGTACTGGATTAGCTCAAAAAACTTCATGTGGTCTACATGTAACCACATTCTCCATATATAACACAATAAATCCTCTCTTTATACATCAACCCTTTTTTGCTATATCCACTTATCCAATATACATACACTGATCAGTTTCTTTTTATAGCAAGAATCTCTCTAAATCTGCAGTACTATTTGGCTAATTAAGGCAAGAAATTCTCAAACCAATATGGAAGCTTGCTTTGTCTCTTCAAAGCCCTTCTCAGAGAAACTCTTCCCTTTGTTAGGATCAAGAGTTTCTTATTCTACAAGGAGGAGGTCATTTGTTGGTCAATTTCATCAGCCAAAACAAGTTGGCAATCCTTTTTCAGTGACGTGTAAGTGCCCTGTTTCTTGTTTTCTTACTTTTGTATCTCAAAGGTATTATCGTGTAGGCTCGAATGAGTCAGTCCAGTAGTGATCAAGATCAAATCTCAATGACCTCCTAAGTTAGTTGCACGGAGTCTTCACTTTTGACACTGCATCTGTGTTAGATTTTCAAAAAATATGCTACTTTTGGAAAATCTGACACACATCCATTGACATTTTTAAGAGTCTAAGGATCATATTGACCTCATGATCACTAATGTGGGCGGAATGAAGATTTTCATTTAAGGGTATCAAAATATAAATCACACACGAAAAAGCTAAAGTATTTCAACATCTAATATAAATAGTGTAATTTTCTATCGAAAGAGGTATGAATGAACCCATCGGTCCTACCTATTCCCGCGCCACTGCTATTATCAAACTATCTAATTTTCATTGTGAACTTGATCCTAAAATTTTCAAGTTTCTTAAAAATAGAGTTTACATTTTAAAAAACTATATAAAAAGAACTACTATAATCACAAAAACATAATTAAATGCTTTTAAAAATATGTATGAAACATTTTGATCACATAAATTTTGGCATAGAGCATACAGTAATATGAAACAGAAGGAGTACTTGCTTTTTTTTCCGTTTTAGGAAAAACTATACAAACAAACAAAACAAAGTATGCAAAAATTTTTCAAGGTAATTTTCAAATTAAGCTATCAAAAATTGATCAGGTAAACGGATATTGAGAAAATTTTGTACTTGTAGGTTGCCAAGCAAGTTCACCATTGCCATCACCTTCACCTCAAGATGAAGAAAGACCTTTCGCTGAAACAGACTGGCGATCATTTCGAGCACGATTAGTCGCCGGCGAACGAGCTTACCGGTCGGAAGATCCCTCCTCCGTCGTCAATCCCGACACCGTCGACGATATTCCTCCGCCTCTGGCCGTCACAATCGGCACCAAATGGGCCCACACTATTCATGAACCCGAAAAAGGTTCTATACTCATTGCTACCGAAAAGCTCGAAGGCGTCCACATATTTGAACGGACCGTAGTTCTCTTGTTATCAATGGGCCCAATAGGCCCAATGGGCTTAATTCTGAACAGGCCTTCACTTATGTCCATAAAGGAAATGAGATCGTCTGTACTTGACATGTCGGGGACATTTGCGAATAGGCCGTTGTTTTTTGGTGGGCCTTTAGAAGATGGGCTTTTTTTAGTAAGCCCAAATGAAGGAGGTGAAGATGGGCTTGGGAAAAGTGGAGTTTTTGATGAAGTAATGAAAGGTTTGTATTATGGTACAAAAGAAAGTGTGGGGTGTGCTTCTGAAATGGTGAAAAGGGATGTTGTTGGGGTTGACAATTTTAGGTTCTTTGATGGGTATTGTGCATGGGAAAAAGATCAATTGAGGGATGAGATTAAAGCTGGTTATTGGACTGTAGCTGCTTGTAGCCCAAGTGTAATTGGGCTTTCTGATGTGGGAAGTGTTGGGCTTTGGGATGAAGTTCTTGGGCTTATGACCCATAAGAAAGTTTGGTGAGGTGAAATGATCATTTGTAAAGAGAGGATATGGGTTTCTGTATTAATTGTAGCTTGAAATTTTTGAGTTAGATTTGTGTTGTTGAAAGTAGAAGCCCAATATTGTAAATTATTATGCATTGATGAAATATGAGTTTTTAACCAATTAAAATGATAATGAAATCATTGTCAAAGTTGCATGATTCTTCACTTTCGAGGCAACACGGCCACACTTATATCGGATTCTCCAATTCATGTATTAATTTATACATATCTTAATATTAAGTAGAGTGTATACATTGATTAAAAGGTTCTAATAATACACAAAGCTAATGAATGCATTATTTTTTTCCCATTTTCAATGCACTCTACCAAACGAGCCCCAAGTGTTCTTTTATATAACTATTTATCTAATTAGGAGTTGTGTTGTGTTGAAAATTCAATAAAATGAGGTGTTTGAAGAAATATGATAGACATTTTCTTGAACCTTCAGAGTCTTATTGTTTCAGTTTGAATTTTTTATCAGATTATTATGGGGAAAATGTGTATACTCACTGCTACATATTGAATCAATAAATTTCTAATCCTATTCAACACATAACAAATTCTTCTTGGCAAATTTGGCAAAGAAATGAATTTTTGGTCTAACTCAATCCCAAAGGGATCGACCCAGTCGACATGTATTCTCCTCCATTAATACTAAGGGGTTTGTTGGTACGCGAACTAAATTATTTTGGGATTATAATTTCTGAACTAGTTTATCTCAGAAAATGGGATGAAATGATCCCAAGCTGGATGGAATAAGGTAGGATATCTCGGATAAAATTTAATTATGAGATATTTTACTTTATTCCGCATACCAAACGAGCCCTAAGAACTGGCTAACTTACTTTAGGACTAACCATTGTTAGTTAAGTAACTCAAACTCTATAAGCTAACTATAATCCCAACACATGGAAATTACCTAACCCTCTGTACATATATATCAAGTAGAAAAATCTTCATAGAAGTGAGTCAAAGCATCACATCTCATATATATATATATATATCCAACCAATTCTGCTAAGTATCATAATCTCCTTTTCAATTCGATTTTAAGTTCCCCACAAATATCATGACCAAAATGAAGAATGTTTATTAAAATCTCCGTTAGACCAATCAAAATATTAGAACTTCATAGATTTTAATATGATGGTGGGATATTCCGTCTTTGTCTATAATGATGTTGTAATGCAGAACATCCAGCCTACCCTACCTTCCGCAGATCTTACTTGTGGGATTACACTGGAAATGACACACACAACACACACAGCTAGTAGTAAAAGTTGTCTTTGGGAGTGAGAAAAGGACGACTCATGTCTCTGAAAGAATCACATCCCCAGTTTAGGCTAAAAACATGGAACATATAAGCAAAGGTCTGTGAGTGAAGAACTTGATAAAAAAAATAATCTGATCTTGTCTATAATATCTCTTGATCATACAAAAAAGTACCAATATGTATAACCTACAGTTCATTAACTAGGGACTTAAAATTTTCTATAATCTACCGTCTAAAATGACAAGATATTGATTTAATCAAGAAAACAAGGGTGATGGCAATCAAACTGACTAGGGAAAAAAATGAAATGAAGTCAAAAGAATCATCTCAACCTCTAACGGAACCAAATGAGTAGCCAAAAGTGAGCGCCACCATCCTAGCGTTTCTTCTAAGGATGTCCCAATTTTGTATCACTGATGGTAACAGTGCACAATTTATGCCACTCCCCAATATTGCCTCCTAATTAGTAGATGTATGCTACATCCACCTAAAGTGCAAATATAATGTGTACTTTGTCACATCAACAAGCTAGGCAACAAATTTTTATTTTACAGATGGGAAGAATGAATCTCATATCCATGCTAGTGTCGCAGGTACTCTTCATGGAAGTGAGTCAAAGTAGCACATCCCATACCTGAATATATCCCAACCAATTCTGCTAAGTATCAGAATCTCCTTCTCAATTCGATTTTAAGTTCCCTGACAAATATTCAGCAAAGCCTATGCCATTTGAATTTCAATCCTGCGTATTGTCCTTGCAGCATAACACATACACTACTCCAGTATGTGGCAATTCCTAATAAAATCATTGGTGTTGTTAACATACTTGGTCCAAAAAGGACGGAGATGCTCAAAGCCTATTTCAAGCCAAGGCTTCGATTGACCATTGTAATGAATGACAGCGGCCTTCTTCACATTCTCAACATTGGTATTATTCTGATAGCCCAAGCCAAGCATGTGCCACGACGGGTCAATAGGATGAACATGACCTTTGAATGCAATCAAAGCAGGAGGCAGTGTTCCAAGTTTCCACATTGTCAAGTTTGACTTCAGATTCTACAATGATCAAAAAGCTTCAGAATGCCAACCAAAAGCTTATTTCCATTCACCATATTGAGAAAACGCTGAACACTAGATTGCATGATTTCAAGTTGAATTGCAATTATAAGTAGATCAAATTATTCAAATGTTTTCAGAACTGAAATAATAGATAAATCCTTGAGTGGCATAATACAACACAATTTAGTCACCCAACATCAATGTACACCAATCCCATTGGGCAATAATAGGTAAAGCAGAGATTCCATGCCATGCTAATACCTTGTTTATAGAAGAACGGACACAAAAGTAGACAATACGGACCTCTAGAACCTTCAAATTTCTTAGTCACAATATCTGTGAAGTGTCAAAAAGAAAACCAAGATCGCAAAGCTTATCTCATATAACAAGCAAAAATGCTGAACTAGGACGTACTTGTGTCTCCTAGATGAACATGTGACTAGAAAAAAGTTAAATGAGCCACCAAAGAAGACAAGTATATGAAGACATAAGCAGGAATACAGGAAGAACTGCTGCTTTTGAAAGATTTAAAAAAAAAGTAATCTCCAGCTCTTGAGACCAAAAAATAATGATCTTGTGGAATTTAGAAAATTCATATATTTAAAGATTAGGTTAAGAAATAATGAAGATGTGATTACCTCTTTAAGCCATGAATGATAACTATCTCTTATACTTGTCTTTCTCCATGCACACAAGTCAAAGATATTCATCCCATAAGCCCATGCACACTCATCGGGGTTCAAATTCTTTGCAATGAGAGGATGAGAAAAATTGAAGTAATTTCTGAATCGCTTAGACATCACCCACCTATCTTCACCTTTACAGGTCTCAACAGCTCCATTCACCTTACCATTCAGATCAATGTCCCACAAGGGGGATAGGTCACGCTGAATTACAATATCATCGTCTAAGAAAACCACTTTATCAAGGTTCGGGAAGAGCTGCAAAATACAACACGAAAAATCTCAAACTTGTACTGGCAAGAGAGCATACATATCTATACAGTGTGGAATTAGAATTATCATTGTCTCTAGATTTATCCTAGAATTGTATTCCTGAGAGGTTATGATTAAAAATTTAAAACTAGTGGTAGTCCATTTATCACTTTTTCCTTTTCATTTGTTTGCCTTTTGTTTTGATATGGTATAAAACACCCTCCCCTCCGTACCCCTACGCAGGAGATCAACAGCGGCCCTTCCCACTTTTGCTCCGTTAGTGACTTGAATAACCAACCTTGTCCTTGCTAGGTTATCCCTCTCTTGTCAAGCCTTTTTGACCTGACGATTTCATCCTTCCAAATTATAAGTTAGAGCAACAGAAGACAATTTATGATATGACAAAGTGTTACCTCTGGTAAATATACGCGGATATGATTTAGCAAGGATATGTATTTTGGACTTCTAGCCTGCAATTTTGAGGCAAAAGAGCGTGGAGTAATATCACTGAGATTGGCACCTGCAATATGATTTCCATGGTAGTATTTCCGAATCCCATAATGGCTCTCAACTGCTTCGAGCACAGGAACATTTTCTCTTGTCAACCAGTCAAACTGATGAATACCTTTAACTTCCACAATAGCAGGAGAGACAGGATTCAGAGCAAACCATGAATGCATGCCTGCATATGTTTTCTTATCAGTGATGACATGGAAAACAATCTTTTCAGGTTTTAGAGATGACTGCACGCCAGAACTGACAACAACTGACGCAGCTAGGATATTATCAGTTGACAGTACAAAATGGTGCAATGAGTTGTCGGAAAGCAAAGGGAGTAGTTCTGGTGAAGGCAACTGTTTGCGTGCATGAGCATTGGTTGAGTATTCATCAGTCAAACGCAGTGAAAGACAGTGAATGCCTTTTGGAACTGCACTTGCTGCAAAATGTTTATTCGTTAACTCAGCAAATTTTGATTCCCTGATCTCCCTTTCAGATCTCTCCATCTGCAAAATAGTGAATTCATCATATGAAAAGAAGAGTGTGAAGGAAAGTTTAATAAGGGCAATATATAGATCATCCAAACATATACATAGAATCTGAATGCATGCATAGGCATTAAAAGAACCACAACTATGGGGTAGATAATGTTGCTCGGACTCTTCACCTTCAATTCCATACCCGTGTCAACACGACGTGGGTGTGGGATCTGTACTGGCTGTGGTCAACCAATTTTGGGTACTTTAACCAAAATCGACGGAGAAACCCGGGACAGATACAATGATTTATGTAATAAAAACCAAAGCTAAGGTGAAATTGAAGAAAATGGAATAGCTTTTATATAGAAAAATGTCTATGTTACAGATTTTCCTTTTATCTCCTTCTGTGGTTCTCCTCTTGATCAATATTTTTTCCTTGGAATACCTTGTAAGTTTTCCACATAATGTCCATAATTTACACATATAACTCGATTTTTAGATACTTGAATTATTTTAGCAGAATCCTCACACCCATATCCGTACCCCCCAAATCTTAAAATTTAGATCATGAAGGATCTGCACCTGTATCAGACACCCACACCCAAGGCCAAGCAACTTATACCAAATTTTTATTTTCTTGGGTTTTTGATAAGTTACGTTATATCAAACAAATAACTGCAGCACCTAGTTCATTGCATAGCAAACATCACAATGAAACGTGCAACAAAATCTACAACAGTAGGATAACATTCAGAGGAGAAGAAAAAGTATTGGTATCCTAGAACAAACAGGCTATGTATGACAGGAAGAAGGGTTCTTTGCTATTAATGACCCAATCTCATGCATTTCATTACATTATTCATATCTTTCTGTATTTGTCCCTGCCCAAAGCAAAAGGCAAAAGAAACAATAAAGCAAAATGAAAATGCAGAACTAATGCACCTAGAAATAAATAGTACACAAATAAAGAGAGAGAGCAATTATATGCACATACCATTCCCTTCAACATCAAAGCAAATTCTTTTGTGCTGTGCTTGTTGTTTTTTACTTCAGAAACCAGTTGACTATATGACTCTGGGAGCTTCAAGCCAGCAGGCACTTCCTCAGAGTTCACTTGATTGAGGATCTTAACAAAATCCTTAACAAGCTTCTGCTGAAACAAAAAATGTGAACACTTGGGCTAAGGAAAGTATTCCACTTAAACTTGTCCAAAAAAAAAGAAACAAGGAAAGGCATTCAACTCAAATGCTCAACAAGATTTGAAAACTAGGACATGAAACCAGCAACAAAAATGTAGATGGAAGTTTGTTTTACCCCTGAACCATCAGATCGCCCAAGGAGCTTTGGTCCCAATCGTCTGCCTAAACAATCTGAAGATCAATGTGAAGGAACTGAGGTTATGGTTTCTCAGGACAATCATAAAGAAAATGAAAACTAGCACCCTTTCTGGAAGTGAATTAAGAGAGAAGCAGCAAGCACAAGCATCATAACTAGATCCGACAACAAGACCAAATTCAAACAGCACCTGTAGACACACTGGTATTTTAAGGCTGGGGTCCAAAAACCAAAACAGTCTGTCCAGCAAAAGCTTCTTATATCATTTCTTTGGAACAGAGAAACAACATTTCGAAATATCCCAAAGCAATTGAATGATGTGATATGAAATTGTGAACTGAAGAAACTTGTGATTCAAAATAGCACAAAAACCTAGATAACAAACCACAATTACTGACGGCGTATACATAGGAGAATTTGTCGCACATGCAAGAAGCAATATCTAAAATCGCACTTACCAGATACCATTAGAACAAAATACGTGAAACAGCACTAAGCCCCACACCCCTACCGAAATGCACACAGATACTCAATACTTCAACTCATATCACATTCTCCCTCTTTTCCTTTCTAAGGGATATTTGTCATCAAACTGAAATACTTCGATGGGGTAATGATAGAAATAATCAACACTACTTCAGTAAATCGGATAACACTCAACAAACTAAGAAATAAAACAACTCTTAACACATTACCAGTGAGAGGGAAATGATTTAATCCCTACTGAACTGTGACAAAATCCAGGCAACCTAATAATCAACTTATCAGTCCACTTTACCTTCCTTTTTTTATCGGTCTGACCACTCAACTATACCTCAAGGCTCAAGTCCAAGCTAATTCGTCAAGGAAAATAATCCTCTATATATTGTGTTATATTTGCGCCCCCATTTAATCAAATATTGTCGAGTAATTTGTCTAACGAAAATCATGGGTTCTCTAAATCCCACACTAATTCCTACCCAAACTTAATATAAGTGCAACTAAACCGTAATCCCAACTAATTGGTATCACCCATATGGATCATTTGCTTTCATAGTTACATTATGTTCTAGTTTTAGCTACTTTTGCATTGGTCACTAGAGATTATAGCGTTTCACGGACAACTACCCTTCATGTCCCTTCATGTAATTTAGGTCTATCTTGTCCGTTTTGGTACGTACCCTCTATCACCATAGTGTTGCTTAACTGGTGCATTTACAAGTCTACACATAAAAAGCTACCTAAAAAAAGTTTCCACCTCAAGCAACAATTTTCAACAATGGAGAAGCAGAACATGATCTAATTAACATTACAATAAAGGAAAACAAAACAGAGAAAAAATATTAAAGATCTAGTTAACAATGCAATAAAGGTAAATGGAGGGAAAAAGATTAAGTACCAAATGAGGAGCATTTGTTGACACCTTCAAGGGTAACAAGAGCAGTGAGAATGAAGATGAATGGCAACAAGAAAGCGAGGAAGAGTATGGTATGAAAGAGTTTTCGGTAAGAGAATTGGCGAGATGCGACCTTGATCTTCATCAAATCACCTAGCCCTCCATTGCTATTTGATATTGTTATACTTCTCATGCTAGGTGAGAAGTGCAGCTGCATCTTCCTCCCTTCTCCACCCCAACTAATTTCTCTACTCCAATCACCACCCCTATCCCCAATTCACCACAACTCCAAACGAAGCTAAACTAAAAAGCTACCTAAAATAAGGGACGGCACCCACTATCTCTCCCTTGATTCTACGCAGTGGGGCAATCTTAAAACAATCAAGAAATGCTCTTTTTCACCACCAGATCCACCACAATACCAATTTGAAGATTCTTAATCTCTTTTCCAATTCTGGGTAATGCTTAAACCGTCCAAATTCTCTCTTTTCACCATCAGATCCACCAAAACAGAAATTTTGAGGATCTTACCGTTAACGGTCCCTTTCGAGACCAATGTATTGGATTCTCTCACCTCCTCCCAAAAACCCAAACCGAGCTATGGCTTCTATAATAAACGGAAACGTCTACAACCTTCTATATCAATTTCTTCATAAACACACACACATCTGTGTGTGCAAAAAAAAATTGAAATTTTTTTCTCTGTATGAAACGAATGAATTAATCAACCCCAAATAACGAAAATTTGAATCTGATGAACAAATCCGAACAAAATCGGAGGTGGGAATTTGTTCTTGAGCTGAAATGAGCTAATTTTTTTCCTGAGATCGGAAGAATGGAATACAGAAAGAGAAAAAAAGGGGAAGATGGGGATGGTAATGGCCTATTTTTGTGTTATTCTGTGTTTTTTTTTTCTAATTTTAATGGATAATTCTCTCTCTATTTTAGGGGGGAAAATATTAAGTTTTAATAACAAAATTTTTAATCTATTCATTATTGTAAGAAACTCATATGACATAACCAAAAATAAATAAAAGAAACATGTGGTAACTTGGAAGAGAGAGAAAGTTATTGGAAATCTCAAAATTATGATAGAGATATTCAAGGAGAAAAAAATCATTTTATACTTAAAAAAATAAGTAATTAATGTTTTTGGTAAATCATTGAAAATATTAATTTTTTTATATATTAAAAGTAAGAAGTAAAAATGAAAATTTATTAATAGACAAATAAAAGTCAACTGAACAAATTGACTACTTAAATTTTCTTACTCTTTTCTCGACACCTCGTAATTTCTTTCCCTACACCTAATGTAAAAAAAAACCAATAATTGATTTTGCTAATTAATATATTTTTAAAATAGTATACAATATAGTTTAATAGGAAATTATGAAAAATTATAGTTTTGTAGTATTTGATAATATCTCTGTTTCATTTTATGCGGTATTTTTTTTCTTTTTAATCCAACCTCAAAAAAATGTTACTTTTATTATAATTAAAAATAATTTAACTTTAAAATTCTCCTTTTATCCCACAAACTTCAAAAGTCTTCATTCTTTTTTTAAATATTGTGTCTAGTCAAATGATGCAACATAAAATGAAACGGAGAAATCATATATAATAGGGAAAAAAAAAATACTTAATTAGACAAACATTCCCACCATATTTATTATTTCTCCCTATAGTTTGAAATTATTACATATT
This sequence comes from Solanum pinnatisectum, assembly GCA_035578085.1. NCBI lineage: Eukaryota > Viridiplantae > Streptophyta > Magnoliopsida > Solanales > Solanaceae > Solanum > Solanum pinnatisectum. The sequence goes on from CM069077.1 coordinate 21,237,203, forward strand.
GTCCCGAAAATTAGTATTATCATATCAGATTTAAAGTCAGATACACATAAATACATGTATTTTTACTATCACATACACTAAAATAGGGAGAGAGGCAAGCAAAAGGAGAGAGACGAACGAGATAGGAGGGAGGCGAGTGAGATCCTCAAATACATGCAAATCAAACTATGCAGGGAGAGACGAGCGAGAAAGGAAAGTGGCGAGAGAGATATGGGAGAGGTGAGTGTGAGAGTCCGATACATTTGAATCCACTTAGATACATTGTATTTAGAATAACTTACACTTAATTTTGACCAGATGTCCGAAATACATGTATCTGGGCGCGTAAGATATTAGAAGTCTAAAATCTTGTAAGATATGTAATATTGCAAACTAGCGTGTATCAAAGAAATTAATTCTTAAACTAGTGAGATTTAGGTAAGTTATAGAGATTTAATTAATACCTTTTATGCAATTTTATTAACTGATATACTAATTTTTCTATTGTATTATTAAAGTTAATTTATACTTTGGTGTATCATTGAAAACTTCATATAACAACCTAAATTTTAAACAATATTGCTACTTACTAGGTCGGATATTATAATAATTTGCTAATTATTTCATACAATTACGATCTTGTAACACATTCTTTTTTATTTTTTTAATAGCTACAATTACCTGTTAAAAAGATTTGGTAGGTTTAAAATAAGAGTTAAATGTATGCATAGATAAGTTTGTAATGCACTGATGACTCAATTTTACTAAAATGAAATATGGTTCAAAAGATTTTAGAAAAAAAATAACAAAAACAAAGATGAACTTCTTCTGCTAAGCAATTAACAAACTCTCATTAAGATTAATTTAATCAGAATTTGACTTTGATATTTTATTTTTTATGATTCTTGTTGTGTTCAAGATGAATTGGTCGTGTAAGGCACGATGCATTAGGCATTATTTACACATTTTTAGGCAATTTCATTAATTTGCCTATCCGCAAATCAAAGAAAAATTATTTTATTTTGATAAAAATACTAATATTTTAAAAATATGTTTTACATGTATTTCTTTTAAATTATCATCAAATCTTAATTATTTTTTTAAACTTGAATATTCGATGATTTTTACTTTTGTATGATTGCAGCATAAGAGAGTTAGATAGACTTACATGTCACTTATTCACGTGGTACTGTTTTTTCTTTTTAAAAAATCATTAACTTTTAGATTTTCTTTTTGGATCAATTTAGCAAAGTTTTGCAAAAATACATTCACAAATTTAGTCCAAAAAAATACTCTATTGAAACAAATAATCATTATATATACATAATAGTATATAATACGAATTATACAAGTAAATTTCATTGTTTTTTGTTTTTATTTTTCATAAAATTCTGGCAGCATGTGACGTTTTTCTCTTTCGAAAAGACTTTGCGCGCATTCATTAAATTAATAAATTGACTAACCAATTCACTGACCGACAGAAATTTTAACCCAAGGTGAGCTATTCATGTACAATCATCACTGTTCTAATTAATGTGATATATTTTTTCTTTTGATATATTTAAAAAACGAGTGTTACTTTTTATATTTAAAATAATTTTATTTTTATAAATTGTATTCTATTTTAGTACAATAACTTATAACCACGTAGATATTTAAAATTATTATAAACTATGATTTTTTTTTTTTGGAAAAAAAACTTGATTAAATTTTATGCTTGACCAAACAATATTACATAAATTAAAACAGAGCACGTACATATTCTTAATAAAATGTATGATGGGGCGAATCCAAAATCAAATTGTTCTATTTTCCTACTTGTTCATCAATCAGAAATCAAGACAAACCACCCTTCAGGGTGACCCAATGGTTTGGGCTTGGAACTTCCATGTTGGAGGTTTCAAGTTCGAAACCTTTGCTAGCGACAACAAAGGGTTTGTTTGCTTTCTGGGTCGAGCTCATCATACTGAGATTTTACCCTGTACGCACCCAAATGTAGCAATTGCGGGTTTTCCATGTCATAAAAAAGAAATCAAGACTAACCGGGATATAGAGGTTAAATACTAGAACTTTAAACACTTCTTTATAAACTACAGCTGAAAAAAACACTAGGTCTTCATGTTCTGGCTTTAATCAGCTCTAATTGCCAAATCACTGTCCACTTGCTTTGATAAAAGCAAATGCGACTACTATCAAACATGTTGCATGTAATGTAATGTACATTAAACTATTCATATCGACTGTAAGAAATCGGAGAAAATGAACTGAGAACGAGCGTCATCTCCTCTAAATCTCCATCGGAATTCCCATTCTAACTGGCGGGGGCTACTCCAGATGCTTGCCTTTTCATGTTAGCAATGTGCTTTTTACCAGTGACATGATGACGGAAAACAGTCTCACTGTTGCAAACCACCTTGCATACAAGACACTGACGGACGTCGTTTGCAGCTGCTCCTCCTTCCAAAACCTTTTGTGTCTTGGTCTCCAACTTCTCACTCAGCTCAGTTGCCATCTTCATTGCATCTTGCCCATCTCCAGAATTTACTATGTCAGGCTTCTCTTGTGGTCCAATAAATGTGCTAACTGACACCTCCGAAGGAACAAGAGATGCAGAAGCAGGGACAGACTTCTGTTGCTTTGTTATGTTAGCAATGTGCTTTTTGCCAATGAGATGAGTTCTGAAAACAGACTCACTGTTGCAAACCACATTGCAAGGAAGACAAATACGGACCTCGTCTGTGGCTGCTCCTCCTTCCAAAACCTTACGTTTTTTTATCTCCAAATTCTCAACCACTTTAACGGCCTTCTTCACTGAATCTTGTCCATTTGCTGAATTCACCTTGTTAGGCTCCTCATGCAGTCCAACAAATGGGTTCTCTGACGCTGCAGAAGCAACAAGAGGGGCAGAAGTAGAAGCTGTGATAACACTGCCTCCTTTTAAGTTATCCAAACTTTTTTTGTGTTTTTTGCCTAATATATGTTGGTCAAGAACAGTTTGGCTGGTAAATTCAATTTTGCAAACATGACACCATACAGGCTGTATCTTAATTTTCCTTTGGCCTCCTCCCCAAGACCCACTTCTAGGAGGTTGGATAAAAAAGTTGGGATTTACATTTGCAGGAGTCAAATTCTCTGCACCATTTAGGGACACTGCAGCTATCTGTGGATAAAGTACTCGGCTTACATTCTTTTTAAAAAGAAGAGAACTTATAGATATTATAGAATGCTGAAACCATTTAAATATATAAATATGTGATAAGACGGAGCAGGAAAATATAAGTGCCAGATTTAGTATGTGGATGAGATGTTTGTAAGAAATATTTACTGCAGGAAATGAACAAACTTCAAGTGAGATGTCAATCCCACAAAAGATTATCATCTAACACAACCACATGGATGAAACACATGGTCAGTAATTGCAGAACAAAAATAGCATGAGGAGGTAGGTCTTTTATTAACGGGATCCAGCTTTGGCCCTTGAATGATGACGGGTGGTGCATAAGTTATCATCAAATGTCATAAATTTAGCAACATTTTTAAGCATCTAACCATGAACACCAACCTATCATCAACAGTACAACAATGTCTCAGTCCCAAACAAGTTGGGGTCGGCTATATGAATCCCCACTTCAGCTCATTTCATATCCTCATCTTTCTTACAAAATAAATAGAAGTAAAAAATAAGTCAAACTAGCAAAGCATCAACACTATCATGGACCGCCTCAATCAGGAAAACCAACCTTAAAAATGTCAATTGATCCAAGATAAAAGACTTCTACAGGATTTGACTTTATGGTCACTGAACCTCAGTCCCTACATGTATAAATACAATCTGATTCCACGAAAAGTAACCTTTATTATTGTTTCCCACCTCCCCCTTTTCTTATCAGTTGTTGCTGTTTAGTTGCATACAGAGAGATTGTTGGATTTAACAGTTCGAACCACCTTTTCGGTAAGAGAAATTCCTTAATTTACCACTTTGTTTATTGCATGTAACACAAATGATTTTGAAACACCAAGATAGATGTTAAATATTTGGTTGCAACTAAAACAAATATAAGAGCTTAGACGAGACTTTTGGATGATTTGATGACTCACTTTCGATAAAAGTCCTATAAACTGAGACATTTTGGATAGTTTTGAAGTAGCCCTTGTATCACTTGCCCTTATTTTTTCTCTTTCTTGTTTGGCTTGCTACCTAGATAACCCCCTTAAACTTGGCATGTTAGCCTTATAAACTTACAGAGTGACCAATTAGACACTCGATAACAATGTATCTTCTAAACACATAGTTCATCAAAACCAAGTGCGTGAAAAACATTTGCTGGTGATGTATCAAATAACGAATGAAAAAAGGACATGTGTCAAAAATAGAAAAAATAAATTAAAAAACAACCCCCTCCCCCACAAGACTACATCCCAACTAGCCCGCTTATTCTTTTTCATCTGCACCCTACAGCAATCCCCCATTGATTTCTCCCTTTCTTCCTCAATCCCCACTCCTCCCTCCTCCACCTGTAGCCCTCTCTCATTTCTTCTCTGCAGACCCAGCTTCGTTCTCTCCCTTTCCCCTCAACCCTTGCTTCCATCTCTCTTTTTCTTTAGTTTCTTCTCTTTTTTAAATAAGCAATTAAGTACCATCAACAACTACAGATAAGATATTGGTTCTAATAGGAATAAGAATAAGATACAGAACCACGAACACTGAGGAGAGAAGGCTCAATGTCGATTAGACTTTAGCGATGGGTCTCAAATTTAATAAATTCGATGGGCAAATCATTTTCAAGAAAGGAAACATTTAAACATAAAAAGCAAAAATACATAATCTAGGCTTTCTCACGCGCCTAGATACGAGTATAAAACACATGATTTGCCATGTCAGCATGAGGTGCTTATATGGCCTATTCATGTCAAGTTAAAAGTGTCTGACTGGTAACTTCATAAGTTTATATTACAAAATGTGCCACGTTTAAGGCGCGATCTAGGTATTTAGCCTTCTTGTTTCTTACTTAAAATCCAAATTCTTTTCTTTAGACCTTCTCGAATTTCCACCAAAATCAACTCACAAAATGCAGATGGTTCTTCATCACAATAATATTACCATCAGTACTTGTTTATAGGAATTAGAAGGAAGCGGGAGAAATGAGACGCTGCAGTAGTTATGGATCTGGCTACATTATGTAGGCATTCATCCCTTCTTTGGGATATGAATTTGAATACTCTGTGAAACAAAAGAAAACATTAACGAATTTTACAATCGTTTGAAAAATGTTATTATTAAATGAAACCAAAATCATATAATCCCTCCATAATTAGAATGAAACAGGCCAAAGGATACTAATGGTAATACTTGAAAGACACCAAAATTACTCCCTCTTTATTCCAGTTTATATGTTCCAATTTTCCATTTCATGACGCCCCACAATGTTTAGTATCAATCCATTAACAAAATTATTCATATGAGTTTAGCAACTGATAAAAACTCAAATTATATCCCTCCCAACAAAAGAAATGTTTGAGCTACACTGCAGCGAATGACCTACGTATACATAACAGGAAAATAATAATTGACCTGTATATACAAGGTAACTTCCACGGTGAATGAACCCCCTTCCACCCCTCTAGCTCCACCCCTATCTACAGGATAACTCTATCCATCAAGACATAGGAACACAAGAAAATCCACCTAATGTCACCTTTGCTGAAAACTCAAACCTAGATTCCCGAGGTTGTACATCAACTCATCAGACTCCTAGACCAACCCCATGGGGAACATTCTAGTCCTGTCTCAGTCCCAGTGTGATTGATCATCCTCTCGGACTTAGACCTGCTACTGATCATTGCCTTGGTAAGCTATTGCCTCACCAACAAGCTAATCAGACGCGGGCTTAACTATTTATATTTCAAACATTCATATGTTACTTCATCATAACTAATACAACACATCAATCCAATTAACATATCCTATATCCTATATAGATGGAACATGTGTATCGAAATTGCTGATGTTCAAGGATGCTCAATTGACAACAGATAATTAACAACAGAAGTGTTTACAACTGACCTCACCAGCCCTGAAAGGGCCATTTGATCCCAAAAGTCGCACCACATTCGGATACTGATAATACACCTGCGTTGCTTCCACAGAGCTAGTAGCACCATCGATCTGTCCATAACGATAGACCAAACATTTTCCTTGGAATTCGTGTCCTCCACCATAACCAAGTGCATATGAACTAGGGTTAGGGTTTTGAGGCACAGATTGATCGGAGTTCGTCATCACCGGTGGTGAAGGGTTAGGGTACAAGGCTGGGTTTGGCGGTACTCCGGCCCATGAATTGTAGTTGTACTCCATTGAATTGTGAGCTCAATTCAGCTGTAGATGTTGAGAGAAATAGAGAGCTTCATCAATGGAGTTCACAGAGAATTTGGCTGAAGTTATGTATTTGTTGTTAAATTCATTGTGCTATTGACACAAATAGGAAACAGCCAAAATAGGTTGGTTTTTTTTCTTTTTGTTTTGTTTTATTAACATTGCACTTGAGCATTTTACTCTTTCATTATTACGTTTTAACTTTTATGAGTTAGAAATTAAAATGAGATTTTATTTTTATTATATGATTTATATGTCATCATTTTGTAATTTTTTTAAATTAACTTTTAAAGAACTTTTGAGATCATTAAAGAGAGATATTATGAGTGAGAACTTAAAATTATGGTAATATAATAAAGTTTATGAGTTATTCTATCAATTTATCATGATCTGTATGTTATTTATTATGATTTATATGTTATCGTTTTGAAATATTTTTCTTTTTTTATATATTTTTGAGATCATAAAAGAGATATTATGAGCGAAAACTTAGAATTATAATATTATAATACTAGAGTTTATCAGTTATTCTATCAATTTATCACGATTTGCATGTTATTTATTACTTTATGATTTATGTGTTATTGTTTTGAAAAAAAAATCTTTCTATTATACCTTCGGGATCATAAAAGGGAAATATTATGTGTGAACTTTAAACTATGATAATTTAATAGAGTTTATGAGTTATTCTATTAATTTATTACGACGAGCATATTATTATTTTGAAGTGTATTCCTCTACCGAATGAAAATTGAAATATGACAACGTGGTTTATAGGTTGACTTTAAGGGTTTGTTTTATTTTTTCTCTAAATCTAAAAGTGCATTGCTACATAAATATAAAAAGTGGGGATAATATTTAAATACGTATCAGATTTTATCATTTTTGTAAGAATATCCAAAATAAGATCATTTAATAGTCGCTGTTTAATTTTGTCTTTGTTTATGAGCTAACTTTAAGGATTTTGTTTGTTTTTTCTCATTAAATTTAAAAGTGTATTGTCACGGAAACATGAATAACGAGGATATAAATTTAAATGCATATTATATTCTTTTTGTACTAATCACCCGAATTAGGGCGATCGATTAATTTTGTCTCTATTTAAGGAATTTATCCAAAAAATGATCTCGACACTACACATGCAGAAGAATGAAAAATTAGGGTTCAACGAATTACGATAAGTGTGTCCTAATTTTAATATAATTGTGGTTCTTTTATCTTTTTAAATATAAATATGAAAAATTATCAAACTAGTCAAAATTAGCAACTTATTTATGAAAAATAGCTATAATTTTAAGATATTACAAAAAAAAATAATATGTTGTTTTTATATCAAACATCTCCCCTCTCTCCCTTGCTTCTCCACCCTCTCTCTTGCCCTACCTTCTCTTTGTCCCCTCTATCCCTCGCCTCTCCTCCCTCTTTCTTGCTCTCTCATCTCCCCTACCCTCTCCTCTATCGCCCCCCCCCCCCCTCTTGTCAATAAGAAGAAATACATTCAAATTTATTATGTATCAATTGTATTCAATCTAATATAGGTGAGAGTTTTGTATTTTATTTCAATTATATTAGAAAAACTGTATTTTGTATCGATTGTATTTGCATTCATACGAATACAGTATGCATTCATCCTCTCTGTCAAATGTATTGTATCCAATCAAACAGAGAACAAATATAGTTATATTCCGAATATAATTAATACAAAATAAATTCATAATACAATGCAAAATACAATTTGTTGTAATTTGAATACATTTGATACAAAACAAATACAAAATACAATGCAAAATAAATACAAAATGCAATCCTGTCTCGATCTCGCTCGCCTCTCTCCTCCCTCTCTTGATCTTGCTCACCTCTCTCCTTACTCTCTCGATCTCGCTCGCCTTTTTCCTCCCTCTCTCGATCTCACTCACCTATTGCCTGATCACTCTCTCGATCTCGCTCGCCTCTCCTCCCTCTCTCGATCTCACTCACCTATTGCCTGATCACTCTCTCGATCTCGCTCGCCTCTCTCCTCTTAATATGTATTTATTTTGATACAATCAGTTTGTATATATATATATTTTTCTCCAAAATCAGCGAAAAATATACTCTCTCCCAGATCTCATTCGCCTCTCGCCTCTCTCCTCCCTCCTCCCCTAACATTTTATTATTATCCACAATTAAGCAAACTATAACTATACAATCCTATTTAATGCTAACTATTTTTTGTTCTGAAAAAACTTCCCTTTTAAATATTCACAAGTCTTGTCAGTCAAATTTGTATATATTTAATTGTTCATGTGTTATAATAGACATACGTAATCATAGTTTAGTCGTCTATCTTATGCACAAACTATCTTGACCTTTACATATTGGCCAGACATTACTTCTATATATGGTCCTGTGAGTCTCTGTTTTTGATGAACAGTCACTTGACTCCAAATGCTCCTTTCATTTATTTTTTCCAAGCGTAATTAAGCTATATTTTGAACGTAAACTAGAAACCTCACCCGTAAAGTGAATCATTGTATCTACTATTAAACTAATTGAAAAATAATACTTCTTTTGTTTCCTTCTACTTGTCACTTATTCCTAAAATAGAGTTTTACTTTTATTTGTCACTTTTAACATACTAAGAAAAGACAATTATATTTTTTCATGTTTTACCTTAGCATTAAATATTATTCTCCATATCATTTTTCAAGACTCAATACTAAACATTACTCCTTCTGTTCCTTTTTACTTGTTCAATTTTGATTTTTTACTTGTCATTTTTGACAAATCAAGAAAAGACATTATTTCTTACCTATTATACCCTCAATTTATTCAGAGAGTTGCTATTTTGAAAAAGGTAGAACCTCCTTAATGAGTAAATTGATTTTGAAATTTTATTAATTAATATGGGTAAATTAGTAAAGTCATTATGTCAACTATTATTTTCTTAATAAGTGTGTCAAGTCAAAAATGGACAAGTAAATAGGAATAGAGGGAGTAATTAGTAGGAATAATGTGGTAAAATGCATATATCAATAATTATTTTTTAATAAGATATGTCGAGTCAAACAATGAAAAGTAAAAATGAACAGAGAGAGTAGAAGACGTTTGGTTGAGTTCTAACCCAATATGCGCTATGTAAGATTGGGTTAACGTCCTCATTTAAAACTTGTTATCCAAATTTCTTCTTTTATTTTTCTTTCAGAAAAATGCATAGCACATATTTCTCTGTCCGGACATTATTTAAGATTTCTCTTCTTTTCTCACTACTCATGAGTTATGAATATCATATATTATAACTTGTCTCAAAATGTTTGGTAGCAAGATTTTTGAATCGAACAAACAAAATCCTCTGACAAAGACATGTAAATGACAAAGGTGGTATCATCAATACAAAAGAAACATTAAACATTAGGAGTGGTAGTGACCATGAATGGTCCTTCAGCCTAAGTGGGATAAAACAAAACAGAAACTGAACGTCGTAAGAAAAAAAAAGGTAAGAATCCCAGCTGACTGCATCATACAAGTAATATCTTTGATTTGTTAACAAGCCACTTGTCGAGCCAGGTAAAGCGATTAAGCAATAGCTGGCATGTCCTTGAGCCAAGCATCCAGAGGCTTACCAATTGAGTAGACTATAAACCCGATCTCTCTAAGCTTGTCTTCTTCCACAACGCTCCTACCATCAAAAATAAAAGCAGGTTTTTGCATGCTGTCATATATCTTCTTATAGTCGAGAGACTTAAATTCATCCCACTCTGTAAGGATGCAGACAGCATGGGCATCCTTAGTTGCTGTATAGGCATCCCAAACAACGCTGACTTGTTTCACGGTTGTTGGACTCATTGGCTGAAGGTGAAGAGGATGATCCCAATCAAACTTATTCATTGAGAGGTCTCTCTGAATTTGGTCCTCATTCACTCGAGGGTCATATATGCTCAAATTAGCCTTGTCCCCGAGCAGTCCCTTGCAAACATCAATTGCAGGGGTCTCTCGAGTATCACCAGTATCCTTCTTGAAAGCAAAACCTAGAATGGCGACTTTCTTGCCTGATACTGTGTTGAACATGGAGGCAACAACGCGGTTGACAAAACGAGTCTTCTGATAGTCATTGATCTTGATAACCTGTTTCCAGTATTCAGCTACCTCTGGAAGACCATTGCACTCACAAATGTAAACCAGATTCAGAATATCTTTCTGGAAGCAAGAGCCACCAAAACCAACACTGGCATTAAGGAACTTGGGACCGATCCTTGAGTCCTTTCCAACAGCATATGCCACCTGTGAGACATTTGCTCCAGTAGCCTCACAAAGAGCTGACATGGCATTCACAGAAGAGATTCTTTGGGCCAAAAATGCATTGGCAGCCAATTTTGAGAGCTCAGCTGACCACAAATTGGTGGTGAGGATGCGCTCTTCAGGGACCCATTGGGCATAAACATCCTTCAATGCTTGGATAGCCTTCTGCCCGCCTGGAGTTTCCCGACCTCCGATTAGGACCCTGTCAGGTTTAAAAAGGTCTTCGATAGCGGTCCCTTCCGCAAGAAACTCAGGGTTTGAGAGGATCTGGAAGTTAATGCCCTTGCTGTTGTGGGTCAAAATCTTTTCAATTGCCTCAGCAGTTTTGACAGGAACAGTTGATTTCTCAACAACTATCTTATCAGATTTTGAGACATCTGCTATCATGCGGGCTGCACTCTCCCAATAAGTTAGATCTGCAGCCTTGCCTGCTCCGAGACCCCTTGTTTTGGTAGGAGTGTTCACAGAAACAAAAACGATATCAGCCTCCCGCACATGTTTCTCCACATCTGTGCTGAAGAAGAGGTTCCTGCCTCGGCACTCCTTGACTATGTCATAGAGGCCTGGCTCATATATGGGGAGTGTATCACTGTTCCAGGCTGTGATACGAGGCACAGAAATATCAACAACAACCACTTCAATAGAAGGGCATTTGAGGGCTATGACAGCCATGGTGGGGCCCCCAACATATCCAGCTCCTATACAGCAAATCTTAACCATTTTCCTTTGTTCCAAACTGCAAGATATAAAAGTTCATGACTCCATGTATTTTTGAGGCTGTATTACTCACAACATAAAGGCATCTCATGATGCAAGGACTAAGGATCAATATGCACAAAATTTTTGACAAAAGTTTGAATGAGTTTATAGAGGAATAAAATGGACCCAAATAGTGCGGAAAGAATGTAGAGGACTGAGGAATCATATAGACAAGCTTTGGTATCGAGGTACACTTGGTAGATTCATTGATTGTGTTTATATATTGCCATTCATTGACCCTGTTCAGCAATTCAGCAAATGCTTGTCCTAGTCCTACAGTGATATCCACAACAAAAACTGATAGTATATACATAATATGAGCTAACTACCAACCACCAGATCTACATTCTTAATCCCTAAATGTATTACATCATAAAGGAGTAGGCTTTCATGTATTTTAGCACTACAACAGTATAAAGTTTTAGTCAAAAGAAGGAATTAAACAGAAACGCATGTTGCCTACGCCCTGCGACAGGGGCGAACTTATAGGCCATATTATGGGGCATGCGAACCCGTTTTCTCTCCATAAAACTAGATATTTTATGCAAATACGTTCTAAAACACGCTTACTGCAAGAAGCCTAAATGGTGCACTTAGTTGAATATCGAGTGATTCGCCTCTCCCCTGCTGTACATTTTACTTTATTACTACTTGATAAGCCACATTCACCTCTGGTACTGTTTACACATAACTTCAGAATTCGATCAAATATGCACTAATCAACAAAACGAAATGTGAGAATTTCATTAATTTGGACACATGAAACAACAAAATTCCACAAGCAATTACATTTACTAATCATGAACTTAAACGGATCTAAATAAAAAAACAGTCAGATTCAGAGTCCTCCTCTCGCTCTGATCTAAAATTCCACTGACATTAGCCAGATCAATTCATATCACAAATCAACCAATAAATTATCAAATCAAACATTAGATCTAGAGAAATCACAACAATCAAGGACGCATTTCCGCAGTAAACCGAAGATTACAGATCAAAACTAAGTACACCGACAATTAAAAAAACGCTCAAAATTCACAATCATCGATCTACGAAAAAACTTCAGGAGAAACTGAATCAATAACAAATGAATGAAGCAAATTATCATTACTCACATGCAAATCAATGAGAAATGGAGTGAAGGGAAGAGTACCTGTAGTTTTACGAGAGGAGAGGGGAAATGGATCTGCGAAAAGAGGAAAAGAGGAAGAGTATTATGGGAGCTAAGAAGGCGGGGACATTCTTAAATAGTCTGTTTGTGTCCAATCTTAGATCTAACCCAAATGACGAGTCTTCTTTAAGCCAAAATCATAATTTAATTAATCAATTAGTAGTTAGGTGTGATTTGGTAGTTAGTACAAAGTTAAGTGAGTTGTGCGGGTATTAAATCAGGTATAAGTAAAATTATGTTTGGTAGTTAATTAGAAGGTAAATTATTCATATGTAAACTAAATATTATATTTGATTTATTATTTATAAATCTATATAACTAAAACATGTATAAATTATAAGAAAATTTATATTATTTTATATAAAATAAAAATAAAAGATGATATAACTAATATATATATATAAAATAATACATAAATGTATTAACTAATACATACTTGCATTATTTACTTTTTGTTTTTTAAAATTTGTTTCAAATATCTCGATGGGAGTACTATCTGTGCATAAAAGTCGTCTTTTTTTCTCTCTCTTTAGAACAGAGAATTTTATTTGTGCATAAAAGTCATTCCTTAGTCCAATTAAGTTGTCATATTTATTTTTTAAAAAAGTTAAAGGGAATCCCAAAGTTAAATTATATTCATAAATTTTGACAATATTCTAAAATTATATTTTTTAAAGTAAATTGACATAAGAAAAACTGTATTTTATGGTATTTTTATATAGTTTTTAAATATTTAAATTTTAATATAAAATATTATTTTGATTTAGTTTAACATTAAAAATAAAATTAAATTTACTTTTAACCATTGAAACATAAAAACTAATTTACGATGGAGGAAATACGTAAAAATGAATAGTCGACTGTCCTATTCCAAAACTTAACATTGGGGCCCTATCCCAACCTCTTGCACTAAATTAGGCATGCTATATTTCCATATTAAATGCAAGAACAAAAAAATAAGTACACTATATAACTATATAATAATGAATATTCTTTGATTTAATATATATATATATATATATATATATATATATATATATATATATATATATATATATATATATATATAAAAAATGAATATGAGTTGTTTGGTAACTGATATTAAGAGTTGTGCAGATATTAGGAATATCTATAATATTTAAAAAGTTATTAAACTGATCTAATATCTAGTTTCCCCCTTTGTAATTATCAATCTTTATCCTTTTTTTTGCTTTCTTAATATTGCAATTTTTTTCTTGTTAATCTATATTATGAATTTAACTATAGACTAAATAAATCGTATCATAAAGTTAAAAAAAGAGGTTGTTTTCAAGCCTATATAATATGAACTAATAAAATAAATGAACAAAATTTTCAAGCATATATAATGTGTATTGTTGAATATATTTTTATTTAAAATATTTTTTTAGGTATTACACAAATTAAATAAATAAATATATATATATATATGTTTTAAAAACTTTTATGCTTCTCTTCATTCTCAATTGTATAATTTTTTAAAAAAAAATTTACTGTCATTGTCAAACTTGTTGATACAAATAAATAATTTAATTAATTAGAGATCTTATTCTACTTAATTGGAGATCTTATTTTAATTTGTAGAGATCTTAAGTTTGAACTTTCTTAAGAGGCTACAAGCTCTAATGATTCGAACTAAATTATGTTCATCTAACTTTGATTTCAAGTTGCTTAGTTGTTGAATTGTTGTTAGTTTGGTACTATATAAAGTTTAGATATTAAAGATTACTTAATAGAAGAATCCTAGTTCAAACTCATATTATTATTATTAGTATTATTTTTATTTAATATTTAATATTTACATTGAGATTTGATTAAGTTTGAAATAGTATATTGTAATGTCCATTTTTAGAACCGGCACTTCCAACAATTTTATTTTTATTTTTAAAGATTTAAATTCAAATTTTTTGATGGATTGAACAAACCTCAACCATTTCACTACTATTCATATTGATTAGTAGTATTTTTATTTTTTTTTTGCCTGTGGCTTTTGTCAATATTTTCTGAAATAACAAATGTATTCATCCATTGTCCTGTCTCCCTCACCGAATACTACGTTTATTTATATTTGCTCATCATACCATAATATATTTGATAATTTTTTAAGGCCAATGAGTCAAACGTTTAGTTAGTTTGTTGAGGTTATATATTTAGGTGTGGATCTAGAATATTCTACATGTTTTATTCCTTTTCGACAATAATTATTAGTATAAATATACTTTAACACATTATGGTAAAGAAGGATAGTTTTCAATTTACATTGTTTGAGCTAAAATAATGTATTTGCTCTGTTGGGGAGGAGACATGTTCAAAACTAGAGCTGTCAAAATGGGCTTAGCCCATAGGGTCGGTCCAACCCTATCCTTTATTGGGGTAGAGTTGGAATAAGATTTTTCAAATTCATTTAAAACTAGGGCATATAAGTTCGGTCCATATAAACCCTTAACCCTTGAGGTTTGATTGGGGTCAAGCCGGGGTCTGTCCATGGACCAAAACTTTTTATATAAGGGTAACTTACAATAATCTCACTAGTATATAATCTAATTACTTAAATACACGCTATGTTGTGATATTATGAATCTTACTAGATTTTGGTACGTCTAGATACATGTATCTCATAATATATGGACTTAAAATTAGGTTAATTTGTTCTAGATACACTTTATCCAAGTAGATTCGCATGTATTTATGATACATAAACAAATCTCGTGCCCTCACCTCCCTCCATCTTGTTTGCACTCTCTTATCTCGCTCTCGTATCTAGTATGCGAGATACATGCTAATTACACTAGATTTTTTGCTAGTGTATTGAAACAACACCATTGTTTGTCATATTTGATTTGAAAATCTTCTCATTTTCTTGATGTTATAGAATTATAAGTTTGAAAAAAAAAAAAGGGGGCTAGCCCACTCCAGCCCTCGGCCCTTCTAGGGTTGTGTTGGGTTGAGCATTCAGGCCCTTTCAAATGAAGGGCCTGCTTGCCCTAGCCCTTCAAATTACTTGGCCCGCGAGGCTTGGGCCAGCCTTTTTTGATAGCTTTATTCAAAGCTCTACATTATTGACTATGAATTTGACCAAACTTAATTACTTTGATTCAAATTTACATTTATGTTAAAAATTATTGGATGTATATGAATTATCGATTTAGAACCTTAGTAACTTAAAACCACAACTTTAAAATTGAGATGGTAAAATGTTTACCAACAACTCTCTTAACTTAAATCCTTTTAAGTAGTTGCAAAAAATACTTTTTCAAAAGCTAAAAAAAATAATTTTCCTCAAAAGCACTTTCGAATTATTGGCTAAACACAAAATATGCTCTAATATTAGAGAATCGCCTTACAAATCAATTAATTAAATACAAAATGCTATTAAACAAATGTAACAAAAAATATATTTTCATTTAAAAAGTTTTTCAAAAAATAGCCCTATTTACTCCGCTTAAGGAATAGTCTTATATAGTTTAATAAAAAAAAATACATACATTAACTTTGTGTATTCTCCACATTTCATTATTGATCTTTTGGGCAATTTTTAGTGGAATGTAATGTATGGTCAATGCTCGCAATAAAATATGCAAGAAGGGAGTTTCAACTCAATCTGATTCCGACAATTTGGACGCTCTCGCTTGAAACAATCTAATCCTTTTAAAAAAGTTATATATATATATATATATACACACACACCACATTCTTATAGAGGATATTTTTATAAATAAAGTAATTCATTTTAGAATTATGCAATACATATGGCTGTTCATGGTCCGGTTTGAATTGTTTATTGGTTAAAACCAAAATAAATCAATTTAGTCGGTTTTAAAATTTCTAAAATCAAACCAAATAAAAAAAAAGAAAAGCCGGTTTGATTTTTTTTTTGTTTGAAAGTAATAAATTTGTTGAGGACATACACATCTCGATAGACAGAGACACCTGGTACATGAACAATCCACAAAAAAAAAAAACTATTGTGAATTGAATTAAACAATACTAGAGTTATTATTATATGGACAAAGTGATTCAATTGAGAGAAAATGTGACTATCTGATGTGACGTAGGGTAGACAAAGACTAAAATAATGAATTTTGATGGACTTGGACATAGAGTTTTAATAGCTTGGCTAAAATTTAAGTATTGAGACTTGATAAAAAGTAAAGTTAAAAACTCAAGTTAATTAACATTTAACGAAATATTTATGAATAATATATTAAATTATTATAAAATATTTATATATAATTTTCGGTTCGATTTGATTATTTTTGCGATTTTTTTTAGTAAAATAAAAACCAAACCAAATAGTATCGATTTTTTAAATTTAAAACCACACCTAACCAAGCCACACACACACAAAAAAAAAAGATTTTTTAAATTGTTTTGGTTCAAATTACAATTTGATTTAATTTTTAATCATAATCATGAACAACCCTAACAATACATATTGTTTTTAACATATTAAATCAAACACTACATAAAAATAATGTCTATATAGTTAATAAAAATATACTATCCCGTCCACTTTTAGTTGACATAGTTTCATTTTTTAGAGTTAAACTATAAAAATTTGGATTAACATTTTAAGATATATTTTTTTATCATGTTGATATGCAAAAAATTACAATTTATAATATTTTTTCGTATAATTTTTGAATATCTATTTTTTTTAAAAAATATCAAATTAAGATAATCTAATTTAGTTTTAAAAATTAATTAAATTAATTTTTAAAAGCGTAACATAACAAATAAAAATAAACCATGGACGAAGCAAATAATATCTAATATCAATATTACACACTGCCAAATGGCACTGATATGCTGCTGCTGAAGACAAATAAATTTTACAATCTCGAGGAGAAGTTTAATTTACTTATGCCGGAGGAGGAGTTTGATGCCGGAATCCCAAAAGCCGCAGGTGTGTAATCGGAGAAAGCTTATCTATGGAGCGCGTAAGGCTTCGATTGACGTTCGAGGACCCGAACATGCTCACTGATTTACAGAAATCAGAGGGTCTGAGGTGCAGTTGGTTTCTTCTCAAACCCCAATTGCTAAACAAAACAGTCTCTGATCTCTCCGCTCATATTCTCCGCACTTTTCAACTCCATAGCTCTTGTCCGCATGGCCTTCTCCTCTCTGTAAGTTCTCTAACTTCAATTTTGGGTTGTTTTTCGTTGATTCCTGTTTGCTGCTTTATGATTTGTTGATTCAGTATTTTGTACTAGTTGAAATAGAGTGGCTCACTGAGTAGCTACTGTAAGAAAAATAGGAAACATAATCGCAGAAGAAATGACTTTGTCCTTATATATATTAGGAAAATACAAGCAATTTCATACCATAAAGCCCATGTTTATACCTGCAGATTTTTCTTAGCTACTTGGAGAGAGTCCTTGTATTTATAGAATTTAAAGAGACGATTTTTCAGAGTAGTCATGTTCTTTTACATATACATGTGTGTGTCCTTTAACTAGTTGCTAATTTTTCCGCTGAGGCTTAGGAAAATGGAGAAATCACCTACCTTCTTTGTTTTCTGATTGGTATGAAATTATGGTTTCCCATGTTATTTCATTGACCGCTATCCAGTAGCCACAGCCTTTGGTGCTTGGTTTGTTACATTGTTGATTGAACTTGGAGATGGAGAACTTTCTCTGGCTGCTCCGTTGCTGCAAATTAACATTTCTATGACACTACATTGTTAAGTGGCTCACTTTCCTGTCATATACATGCAGATGGACGGTTTTCTCTTGCCTCCTTTCGAATCAACTTGTATCTTGAAGGATAAATGTATAGTCAGGTTTGCTAAATTGCAGCTTTGTCATTTTTAAAAAAAAAATTGTTCTTATTGTTAATTTGTTATTATTATTACTGTTGTTTCTATTCATAAAGATTATATTCTCAAAACTCACATGTTAGTGTGAAGAAGAAAGGAGGTGTTTTGGCCATTGAAGGAAATGATGCACCAAGTATAGTTGAGAATATCAGAATTGTTGAGAAGCAACCTGTAAACACGGGACACTTACTGTTGGCGAATGAGGAGTTTGACAATGAATCTGGAGGTTATGAGAGTGAAGATGAGGAAGGGGCAGATCCAACAAAAGTTTCTAGTTCACATCTGGAAAATTCATTGGGTTGTAATATCATCTCTGAGAAAAGGAAGGCATCAGAAACACTTCCTGGCTCGAAGTAATTTCTTGATCACTTGGTTGGGGATTCTGATTTGCCCATACATTGGTTTTGTAAGGCTCACAATTGACTTCTTGAATCTTTTTTCTTCACAGGAAAAAGAAACATTGTTCTGAAGCTGCTGAGCAGACCAAGAAATCTCAACAAGGTCTGACAAGCAAGAAGAGTCATTGCAAGCAAAAGAAGGTAGCTGATCCAGATAGCAAAGATGTGGATAATATCAAAGGAAGTGCTGAAAGTAGCAAGGTTAATGAAAGTATTTCGGGCATGAAGAAGTACGACTATTGGAAGCTGCAATCTCATTCTTTGCATGATTACAGTTTATTTTAGATTATTATTGCTTTATTTGGCCAGTTTCTCCCCATTTTCTCGGTATATTTCTTTGAAATCCTTACTGTGGTCATTACTTAGAGGGTATATTCCTTCCCGCAATACCACTTAGTTGAGGGTTTATTCCTTTCCACTGCTACCATTTTAGCATCAATAACAAAATTGAAGGTGTTGCTTGTCTCCATTTCGATGAGTGTTTCCTTACCCATGTATTTAGAATGTTTTGTGTATCATTTAAGTGTTGCTCACTCCTTGTACGGAGTATGGATTTTGGTGTTTGAACGTGAAGTCCAAATTAATAGGAACTAATACAACATTAGAGCCCTGTTGCATGAGAGCCTGGATACCCCATCTTTCCTTGTCGGGCATCTTGTGAGTTGCCCAAGTTTATCTTTATCCATCTTCTGCTGGTGAGAATCTTGAATTTATCTTCTTCATAATAATTCCAAGTAGTTTGTCCCTAATCTGATATTTGTTTTTACGGTGGCTTGACAAGTTCAATCTTATTTATGAAAAATGCAAGATCCAGGAAAATTTATATTTAAAGTTACTTCTCTTGTGATGACTTAGGCATTTGCAAGTGCATCCTGTTCTGTTTTTATGCATGCATAGATGTCCAATATCTTGGTCGCTACTGAACATTTTTTCTGTTTTCTATAGAAGTAATGAGATTCAAGAGAGGGGTGTGGAGAATGTAGAGGCAACCACCAAGCCTGAGAGAGTTAAAAAGGTCCATTTCTACAACTTTTCTCATACATTTCTGTGAGAAATTGACAACAAATAATCCTTCAGTTGGTGGAGCTATTTCAGAAAATTGTGTGAAACTGTGTAGATTAATACTGCAACTGCACTGCATTAGAAGTTTTACTTAAAAGTGACACTTGTTCTTATCATAAAGTCACCTGACATGATCAAATGCTATAGTGCATTGTCAGATCTGTTGACTAGTATAGTTTTTTTGATGAAGTAAGTGGTTTCATTGATGGCATCAAGAAGATGCAAAATTACAAAAGATATTGCATCCAAAGATTTGATCAAATGCTATAGTGCATTGTCAGATCTGTTGACTAGTATAGTTTTTTTGATGAAGTAAGTGGTTTCATTGATGGCATCAAGAAGATGCAAAATTACAAAAGATATTGCATCCAAAGATTAAACTGAGATAGCTCCATAGCAAAAGCAGTCTACTCTAGAATCAGGGAGCTAACAGAGAGCAAAAAATTGTCATGAAAATCTACAGGGAACAAATTGTGCCAGTTAGACAGAAACATTAAGCACCTAACCTTTATAGATTGATTGGGAGTTGATGCACCATATAAACATCTCCTATTTCTTTCTGTCCACAAAACCCAAAAAAGCTAGCAGGGATCATTCTCCAAATCTTCCTGATGGCTCTACCAACTTTCCATGTGCGCCAACTTTCAAAGGCTTCCTTAGTATTCTGAGGCATGACCCAACTAGTCCAAAAATAGAGAAGACCATACTCCATAAATCTGTAGCAACTGTGGAAATTTTCAACAATCATTTTCCCCTCATCTTTCTTTTCAACTACTTTTTAAATCAAAAAAATAAATAAATCTGTAGCAACTGTGCCGTGTAGAAACAAATGATTGTTGGTCTCTATACTATTATGACACATGTAGCATCTATTAATAATTTGGAGTTTTCTTTTCCTTAAGTTCTCATGTGTGAGGCATGCTTCCCGTAGTGCAATCCAACAAAAACATATGATTTTAGGGGGGCAATTGGTTCTCCAGATTAGCTTCCATGGCCAGCTCTGCAGAATCACATTCTGTGAGACTAATGAGAAGTAACCTGCTTTGACAGAATAGCTCGCTTCTTAGAGCTTCCCCACTTGAAATGGTCCACATTCTGGGCATTCACTGGACAGGTTTCTAGTCTTGACAAGAGGCTCAGCTGATCTTTGAACTCCCAGTCATGCAAATTCCTTCTGAATAGTGTGCTCCAAGCATTGTTTTCTCTATATTGGAATATGGTAGTAGGATCACTTGAGATTCAATAGAGGCTTGGTAATCCTCCTTATACATACTATTTCCAAGCCACTTTTCCTCCCATAATTTGATGTGTGCCCCACTGCCAGGTACCAAGTATGTGTCCTGATTGAATTCATCCTAGAGTTTGCATATGTGTTTCCAAGGTCCAACTCCATGTGGAGCTCTGGAAAGCATAGTGGCGACTGTGAATTCCATGCTAGGCTTTGATTATCTCTTTCCATAGTGGTTGGCCTTTTTGTGCATATCTCCATAGCCATTTCACTAGTTAATGTTTGATACCCAGGCCACCCTGTAGCTTAGGCATAGTGCATTTAGACCACTTAACCAGGTGGAATTTGTGACCCTTCTTTCCCTGCCACAAGAAGTCCCTTCTGATTTTGTCCAATTGCTTTAGGACTTTATTTTGAATAGGGAATGATGACATCAGGTATGTTGGGATGCTATCTAGTGTACTATTAATAAGTGTGAGCCTTCCACCCATTGAAAGATACTGCAGCTACCATGAAGCTAGTTTCCTTTCAAACTCTCAACCACTCCATTCCAGGAGTCTACAACTTTGAATTTTGCACCTAGTGGTAGCCCCAAATAGAGAGGTTGGGAAGGATCCAGTGTTACAACAAATGATTTCTGCTAGATCACCTAGGTTGGGTACCTCATTAACAGGATATAAGACTTTTGAGAAAGTTGATGTGTAGTCCCGATGGAGCCTCAAAAATGAGCAGAGTGATGTTCAGGTAGAGAACCTGATTTGTGTCACCCCACTGAATAATAGTGTATCATCAGCATACAGTAGGTGGGAGATTTTGACTGAATTCCCTGGACTTCTTCCCACATCAAATCCTTTAAGCCAGTGCAACAGTCTGCTAAGACCGTCCATGGAAGTATGAAGAGAAATGGTGATGGTGGATCACCTTTCTGTAGGCCTTTCTAAGGGGAGAAGAATCCCACTGGACTCCTGTTGATGAGGATGGAGTATTTCACTGCCATGATACTGAATTTGATCTATATGATCCACCTCTCCAAATCCCATTTTTCTTAGCAAAGCAATGAGATATGACCAATTCAGTTGGTCGAAAGCTTTCTCAATGTCTAGTTTGCAAATTATTCCTGGTTCTCCACTTTTTAGCTTCCAATCCAGCACTTCATTAGCAATGAGTTCAGCATTAGTGATCTGGCTATTTATGAAGGCACTCTGATGGTTAGAGACTAGTTTCCCCATGACAGTTTTGAGTCTTTCAGCAAGGACTTTGGCTGTAATTTGGTATACGCTGCTAATTAGACTAATTGGCCTGTAATCTCTTAGGGTCGTTTGGTAGAGTGTATAAAAACAATGCTAAATGGAGTGTATTAGTAATGGTTGCATTAGCAATGCATGTATTAGTTATGCTTGCATTAATTATACATAGATTATTTTTATGCATTGTTTGCTTTGATGCATTAAAAATAGAATGCATTGCATTAAAAAAATTATTTACAAAGATACCCTTCACTATTATGGTGGAAACAATATAAAAAAGGTATTAAGGGGCAATTGGGTCTTTAATTGAGTTAATGCATGCATTAAAAACATTGCATTGCTAATACCTAGAAATCCATGATATTAGCAATACGGTCCTTAATACACAAGGGTGTATAACTAATGCTTGGTTGGAAAAGAGTACCAAACAAAGTACTAGTAATACAGAAGGCTAATGCATGCATTATTTTTTTTAATACACTCTACCAAACGACCCCTTAGTTCAGTCACTTCTTTCTTCTTAGGCACTAGAGCTAAGAAAGATGCATTGGTCCACCTAATCATGTGGCAATGTTGATGAAAGTGATTGAGGGCATTCATTATGTCAACTTTGATAAACTCCCAAGTCTTCTGATAGAATGCCATAGTATACACATCAGACCCAGGAGTTTCGAACTTGAGACCTCCAACGTGGAAGTCCCAAGTCCAAACCACTGGGCCACCCCAAAGGGTAGGATTTCCCTTTTGATAGTCTGTATCTTCAATAATTACATCACCTACTCTGAGCTTGTCAATACAGTTACTCCCCCTGTGAGAATTGGCCATCTTCTGGAAGTATGTTTTCCTGTCTCCTTTCAACCACAAACATCTTGACTTTTGCCTCCATGAGGTTTCCACAGCTTTGACCAGGTGCTGATATTGCAGTTTTAGAGCGAGTCGCCTAGCCCTCTCTGTTGAGGAAGGGGGTCTGGTTTCTATCACCTGTTCCAACGTAGATAGTTCAACTAGAATGCTCCTAATTTGCTTTCTACCTTGCCATAGACCTCTTTATTCCAGTTTGTAATGTCCCTTTTGAGATTCTTATGCTATTGAACAAGTATGAAGTCGGGACTGACATTAATTGTGTAACTTTGCCACCATTCCTTTGCTTTATCAAGGAAGCCCTCAGCCTTTAGCCAGATGTTTCGAATTTGAAATAAGAATGACCTGTCTCCCAATCACCAGTCTCTAGCATCAAAGGTCTGTGACTTGATAAAACTATCGGGAGAACTACCTGCTTAATTAAAGTAAATCTATCATCCCATTCAGACGAGAACAAGATTCTATCAATTCTGTAGGCTCGTATGTTTGCTTCATCTCTGGACCAAGTGAAAGTGGCATCCTGTAATGGCAGATCAATCAAAACCAGATCTCGGATTAATGCTGAGAAATCTCTCATGACTTTAGTTCTCCTTGTACAATGTAGCCTTTCGTTTTCATATCTGCATATGTTAAAGTCACCCCCCAAGCCCGCCATAATCCCCTTATACCTATTTCATGCTATGATATTTCTCTCTCAGGATTGATGTGAGGGCCATATATCCCAGTGAAGCACCAACTAAAATCCTCTTGAAGGGATTCTGGCATACATGAGATAGAATAAGAGCCTTGGTGGATATTTGTACATTGCCATTGTCACTTGTCCCACAGCACTATCATCCCTCTCCTTGTGCCACTGGGTTTTAACTCGGCCCAATCAGCCCACCTATTGCCCCCATATATGATGAATAAGTGTAGTTGACCAGTCTTCTACTTTCGTCTCCTGTAAACATATTATGTCAGACTTCCATTTGTGAATCAGAGATCTGAATTTAGCTTCTTGAGGAGAGAAATTTGTAGGGGTATTTCACAAGTAATACTCTCTTGAATCATATGACCAGTTAGCTTTGTTACAAATAGTTTCCATTATATTTCACTGTTGATCGTATTTTTCAATTTTCCTTCGGAAGATTTGCCTAAAGATCTTGTAGTGCTCAGGTGTTGATTGTTTCTCTCAGGGCCCGAGTAGAAGTGCCCGGAAACAATATGCAAAAAGGCAATGGTTGCGAGAAATGGTCAAAATTTATAAGAATGTAGCTTCTGAAGCAGAGGGACTTGTAAGTTAATTATAAGATGTAGATATTTGCCTCTCTTTTTAGTTCTCAATTTTTTTTTATACGAAGTAGATATGCCAACTATTGTTTCCATGGTATGTTATATTTGAGCGGAAAATTTTTGCTGCGAAACTGGAAGGAAGTGCAGGCTAATGGTGGAAGAAGAGCTGGTAAATTGCACTCAAAGTGGCATGTTAATGGTGAGACTGATGGCAGACCAATGGGACGTGTGAGTAGTGAGATACTGAGAAGTACTTCTTGCTTTTGCTTCTGATTCATGTGTGGAAAACTAATATGATAGACTTTGCAGAGGAACTGGAAGCAGCAACAAAGCAAAACTGAATATCAAGAGGTGGTTGGCCAACCAAAAGGACTTGTGAGTAATCAGACTTGAACAAAGTTTTAATTCTCCTGCATAGTCTCATTTCTGTTGACAAAGTAGTGTCTCACATGTAGCTGCACTGGAAGAAATTGCGGGAAGAAGATAAGGGTAGAGATACGAACAAACAAGAGCAGGTGAATGAAAAAAGCACATTATGTGGAAAACCAGGACAACAAAGTGATATGGAGGCTGAAATTGTTCCAGGTTCGTTTTTTAAATGATTCAGCTGTCCTCCACTTTTCAGGGGAAGGAGTTTTAGATGCTATTCTTCTTCCTTCCAGTTTTTAAAATATTAATTTGGGTTAACCGCTTCTTTTACCATGGTTACAGTCTTGCATTCTTTAATATGGAAGAACTCTGGTTATCAATAAAAATAAAAATATGGAAGAACTCTAGTGTCTGATTTTTTTTTTGGTTAATGCAGATCAAGCTATGCAGCATGATCAAGTGCAAGAGGTAGGTTCGGCTATACGTTGTATCATGATGTTCTTGCGATTAACTTCTCTTGAATTTCTATATAAAATTCAAAGGAAGAGTTTTAGGTACCAAAAGTAAAGTTGTCAAGTCACAAGTGTAAAATTTGTCTTGAATGTCATTTTGAGATTTGTATTCAAGCTTAACAATTAGAGATGCTAATATAAGGAGAAACCAGATCTGGAATACAGTATCTTTATGATGTTTTGTAAGAAAAAAGCGACAACTCTCTTTCATGACGGACAAATGATTAGATTTAAGGTGCACCATAATAGAATCAATGTGTGGGGAAGAATCCTCATTGAAGCTGGGCATAAATGACATGTAAGATGACTCATGTATATAGAAGTTTATGCCACATGACCTAAAAAAGTTATTAAATTAGGATTATCTCCAGTTTTTCTTATAAGTCACATTGAGATAACTCCATTTTGTAAGGAAGATGGATCACTGGAGTTGCTTGAGCTGAGTGAAATTGAATTTACATCCTGTCTGAGTGGATGTCACTAATTGGGAATTTTGAACCCAAATTTGAGGAAGTCTAGTTAATTACAGTTCAGTGCTATTTTTATGTTCAATTAATTGCAGAGGCCTTCTTGCGACTACTTGGAATAATAAACTGCATCTTGCAGATAGCTTTTCGGTCAATTCATGAAGTTCGCCTTGTCAAAAATGGTAATTCAGACTCTGTAGCAGGACTTTCTGGTCAGCCCAGTGAAGGTCCTGCTACAAACAAATCAAATCCAGTGCTTAATGCTGTTGAGAAGAAAACTAATGGCCCAGCGATAGGTAATTATCATTGTTATTGCACTGGCTATGTGGTGGAGTTAGTTTGGAGGAGATTTCATTAGATCAAGTTACTTTTCCTTTCCATTTGAGTCATTATAATTTGACTGTTTGTGGAAATGAACCATGGAAACCAAACACATTCTGTTCATAAAGGTGTGAGACGATGTTTTCTGTTAACTCCTTGATGATTAGTCATTATTATATTATGAATTCATAGGGTGTTGAATTTCATAACCAGGTGTTAATGTTATTTGCAGAAAATGGAGGAGTAAACCTCTGGGAACAACACAGTGAGACCATTAAGGCGGAGAAAGAACAGTTACATAAAGAAAGTAGCTGGGGTACGTGGAGCTCTGTGAAGAAGAGCTCATGGTCTGAGAGAGCCTTGAAAGGCAGTGCTCAGGGTCCTACAATGGCCTTTCGAAGATATAAAAGATGAAATATGAGATGAAGCAAAACTTGTATATATTGTTCATTACTCAATTTTTTGGCTAAATGAAGAGAACAAACTCCGTTTTGTGTAGGTATCAAGGGGAAAGTTTGTTACTTATAGTAGCAGCAAGTTAGTGTCACCCAAAGTTTATCTGGATGTCTTAGTTGCAGCTAGTATTTAAAAAAATTCCATATGTAGCTTGACAAAACTTGTTTGCCTTTGTTGTACTGTACTGCAACTCTGCAAAGTGTCTACCTAAAGCTGGTTTGAGCTTTTGGTGCAAGTAATTCTAGCCTTTATGTGCTTTACGCATGGTTTCCTGTTATTTCTTCCTCAACATGTTGAACTTTTAAATATGTTACAACTCTAGTGGAGTCTCTCAAGTAAACTATTTGCCTAAATTGACATTTTCTACTTGAGGTCGATGTGTATAATTATAGGAAAGTCATAATACATAAATCTGCGATTTAACTAGCCTCATTTTACATTTAAGCCGTCAATTTTAGGTGTGCACAAGTAGACATTTAAATTTGTATAAAGTTGAACAAATTTGTATGAGTCCTATGTGGCATAATACACGTAGGACACCAAGTAGGACACAAATTGTCATGTAGGATGCCATGTGGGACGTGTGTCTATTTGTCTAACTTCATACAAATTTAGTGTTTACTTGTGCACATTCAAAATTGAAGGGCATAAATATAAAAAGAATTCAAGTTAAAGGACATATGTATTATGCCTAAAGGAAATGACATTTTATGTAGTTAATTTAACAATCTAATTAACAAAAGAGACCAAACAATGTTTTTTCAAATTCGAACTAAAAGTATCTAATTGGAATACTCTATTAGGATCTAAGATGTTTAACTAAAACATGACTTAGTTAGAGTTTTTAAATAAAATGTCCTCACAAGTTGAAGAGACAGATCATTATTAAGCCTTAAATAAACCTTAATCACATAAGAATGATCAACTATTAATATATAAGTTAATCATAATTCGGGACAACCTTCCTAATATAAGTTAAATTTAACGGTCCAATTTGCAAAACTGATTATTATGATCTAAAAAAAGGAATCCAATGTTTTTTTTTTTTTTTTAAAAAAAAGACTAGCCGTTACAAAAGCCAGGAGCGTTTAAAGCTCAACGTGTACTTCTTTTTCTCGTCGATTGATGAATGCAAGAACCAGAAAACCCTAGCAATACCACAAATCCCTAGTTCCGATCAACTTTCCGGGCGACGATCACATTGCATTTCCCCAGTGACTTTGATGGATTCCAACTGCAAATCCTCTAGGCTTACGCCTAAGAAATGCTCCAAGAATACCGAAAATTTGAACCCCAATGTTGAACACAGTCCGGGTTTTTCAAAATCTTGTAAATCACCAATGATGGCCACATCGGCGATGAAAACCCAAAAGTCAGTTTCCAGAAACCCTAATACAAGTCAATTGACTTCGTCTTCACCCAAAAACAAAATTCGTCAGAGGAAGTTTGTTATCGCCAAGAAGAAGAAGTCTAATAGAGATGATGTGAACGCTGCAATGGTTTGTAAGTGTAATAAGGTTGGTGTTGAGAAAAAGAAGTGTCTTTGTGTTGCTTACGAGACTCTCAGGGCTTCTCAAGAAGAGTTCTTCAAGAATCGTGGCGGAAATGAACAGGAGGAGGAGAATGAAGTAGAGAAGTTGGATCGCGATGACGAGTCCTTTATTCCGAACGTTCAGATTGTTACTGGGTGTCTTGGTGATTTGCCAGTCAGGCACAACCAGGAGGCAACAATTCCTGTTTCAATTTCTGAGGGTGAATTAGTTGAATTGGCGGAAACATCCAAGGAAGGCGTGGGTTCGGGTGGAATGAGTGTTGTTGGGACTATAAAGAGGGGGAGGGAAAGGTTGTTGGAAGAAGCAAGACAAAGTGTACCTGAAACTAGTTCTGGGAAAGTGTTAAATCTTGTTAAGGCTTTTGAGAAGCTTCTCTCAACACCCAAAAAAAATGAGTGTGAGGAGAAAGGGGAGAAAGATGAAAAGGAAGAAGAGTCTAGTAAGGAACAACAATGGGCATTGCCTGGCTTACAGCCCCCCATGATTCCGGAGACACAGGTATCTTCTTCTTCGTTTTGTCCACCGGATTTTTTCCTCACCTCCGAGAGTTTAGGCTTGGATTCGCGTCGTGCCTCCTCATTGGATAGCAGCCATGGATGGTTAGTACTCGAAACACCACTGATTCGTTTTCTTTTCTGTTTCACTTTCCAATATTAGAAGGATTCACTATATATCAACTAGTTTTAAGCTGATTTTCAACCTATTTCAACCCTGCTTTATCTGAGCAAGTATAGGGTAGATTCATATGATAGAGTAACCTATATGTTTATGATGGAATGTAACTTTTGCTTGCTGTTGTTCTTTTGTCCCTCATTTGGGTGCTGATGATTTTTTTTACTTATTTTTGCTATCAAAAGCTTCAGTATTTCAAGCAGGACTTCAGGTGGTGGTCAAAGAAGCAGATGCGATGTAAGAATTTATAATCCATCACCGTTAGTCAAGAGCAATTTGTGTTGGCCTCTATTGATTTATTTTCATTTGTAATGCTGCAGAGTGCTGAATCAATAGGCACGTTTCCTAGAAGAAGCTGGAAAAGAAGGCATCGCAAACCGACCTCCCAGAAGCCCTTCAAACTTATAACTGAGGTTTGTGAGTTCTGTGTTTGGTTGCTCTAGCATTACCTACTTAGTTGCTTGTTGTGCGAATATGACCAAATATGCGGTAGCATTATATCTGGTTGAGGATGTGCTATTTCGACAAATAATTATTTAAATAGAATGGACTAGGAAAGCAATCCCACAAAGTTGGGGTTTGGGGAGGCTAGAGTGTAAGTAGACCTTACCTCTACCTCCGTGAGAGTAGAGAGAGAGTTTCGAAAGAAGACTGAAAAAAAATGGATTGAATTTTGTGGCTACAAGAAAATCAGATTATTGGTCTTTAAATACCCTTTGTTGTTGACATTCATAATGGTCATTGTAGAAAGCAACAACACCATACCCAGTGCAATCCCACAAAGTTGGGGTTTGGGGAGGGTAGAGTGTAAGTAGACCTTACCTCTACCTCGTGGAGGTAGAGAGACTGTTTCCGAAGACTGGACTATAAAAGATGGATTGAATTTTGTGGCTACAAGAAAATCAGATTATTGGTCTTTAAATACCCTTTGTTGTTGACATTCATAATGGTCATTGTTCCCTGATCACTAGGTGGTCTTTATTTGTATAGTTTCCTATTCTTTGAATCCACCAATTAATTGTGTCCTTTCATTGTTGAACTGCATATATATCAACCTTTTCAATTTAGGGTGTCATGTTAAATCCAATTAATCATTTACCAATTTACTCGAGGAGTTGCTTAGATTGGCTATTGCTGCAGGAAAGGGGAAAAAGCAAGGAGCAAGAATTTGTTAAGAAAGTGCAACAAATGGTGGAGGAAGAGGAGAAACAGAGGATACCAATTGCTCAAGGCCTTCCATGGACAACAGACGAGCCAGAGGTAGCATAAGCTTTTCACCGTAGTCATTTCTAACCACCAAGTACTTTATATGTGAATGCATTGACCTACAAGTTTTTCTTGTTACTATGCCCAGAACTTAAAAGGAAATGCATCTTGTTGATCTAATATTTTGCTGACTGGAGTTTTCTGAACCAAAATAAAAGAGAAATTAAAGTAAAATGTTGTAGGAAGGTGATGTTATTACCTCTCTCACTACACACATATCTTTTGCACTTGGGATTATACGTCAGCCAAGTGCATGTTATTATTACCTCTCTCACTTACGCACATATCTTTTGCACTTGGGATTATACGTCAGCCAATGAAAACAAAACTGAATTACTCCATTTTCAACTGTTCAGTGTTTGTCAAAGCCTCCAGTAAAAGAGATCACAAGGCCAGTTGATCTGGTGCTGCACAGTGACATTAGGGCTGTTGAACGTTTTGAGTTTGACCATCAGGTAAACTTTTTTTATAATTCATTTACCTAGATTAATATCTCTTCATGAGGGGTAGCTTTAGTTTCGTGCAAAATGCTGCTATGAATTATCTCAATTTTTGTTTCGTCAAGAATATTCCATACGGAACATATACATGTATGTCTGTGTAAATAGATTCCCTAAGAAAGTGCACCAATAAGAGGACCCAAACAAATTTCTTCCAGTGAAGTGCTTGCATATGTACAGAAATAACCAATGAAAGTGCATTTGTATCAGGTAGCAGAAAAACTGAGCTATATTGAACAATACAAAATGGAAAGAGAGAGACTACAGAAGGTAAGCCAAGCAAATTTTTGGGATGAAATACATGTATGCAATTTTGCACTTCCATTCTTATTTATATCTTTTATTATTTACCTTCTCTAGATGGCTGAGGAAGAAGAAATTAGGAGGCTGAGAAAGGAACTTGTTCCGAAAGCTCAACCAATGCCCTACTTTGACAGGCCTTTCATTCCTAGAAGGTAGTAACAAGTTTCCAACTTTACTTAAACTACAAGCTTTTTAGATGAGCATTATTTCTAAATAGGAAATTTGGTGGTCTGCATTAGGTCAGCAAAGAATCCTACCATGCCAAGAGAGCCAAAGTTCCATTTACCGCAACACAAGAAGATCAAGTCCTGCGAGTCTTTGAATGACATGTACATACACAGAAAGAACGACTTGGGATGCAGCGATGACCTGTGAGACAGTCCTACATTTGGATTTGCATCACCAATTCATATTCTTTTATTCAATGGTGTATATGAGCACTAGTTTTTTCTTAATCGCGTCTCAATGTTGATAAAGAAAAAGAAACATTGATTTTGGCTCAATAATATGCCATCTCTATTGGCACAATCCCTGGGTACTTGTGTGATTATGCTTTTGAATGAAAAACATTTTGATTGCCCCATTTTTTCGGTTGAAATGATCGTTGTACTTGCTCTTCCCGTTGCTATTTCATCGCCAACCTTTTTGATATGTAACTTAGGCAGCAACATGATCACCATTGATCACAACCTTATTGGAGATTTTACTGTATTACCATGTTGTTTAGTTGATGATCAGATGAAGAAATAAACTCTTGGCTCTTACCTTGTTTTGTTTTTATTTTGTTGTGGGAAATTTGCATATTTCATTCCTTAAATATTGACAAATTCTGGAACCAAGGGTAGGACCTATTAGTCAATGAAGTGGTTGAGAATAATGAGGTCTCAGTTTCAAAATTCAACAAAGACAAGAAAACACTAGGTGATTCTTCTAGTTATCCTAATATTGGTGTGCAAAAGTTGGTTCAGACACTATGATCATAATTTTAGTAGTACAATTATCATTCTACCCATCATGTTAAATTATTCACAAGTTATGTCGGATCGATAAAACATTTTGTTCACAAGTTATATCGACTTGATAACAAACATTTATGTGTAATTTAATTTGTTACAAGTTTTATTTTACTTAAAAAAACTCATCAATATTCATTCTACCTATCAGGGGCGGTTCTACAAAAAGAAAAAAAAAAAAAACAAAAAAATTAAAAAATTAAAAAAAATTTAAAAAAAAAAAAAAAAAATATTATTATTATTTAATAATAAAAAAAAAATAAAAAAATAAAAAAAAAAAAAAAAAAAAAAAAAGAAAAAAAATAAAAAAAAAATAAAAAACCAAAAATGAAATAAGTCAAAAAAAAAATTAAATAATAATAATAAATAAAAAAAAAAAATATAAATTGAATTAAAAATGATTTTTTGTTTTTTTTTTAAATTTATTTTTTAGAGCCGCCCCTGCTACCTATCTTACTAAATTACATAACTCTAAAGTCCAGTCGGATTAATAAAACGTTCATGTATTGTTTGATTGGTTATAAGTTTAGTTATACTGACAAAACTTGATATTATTCATTCTATCTTACTTTACATTCTTGTTTATTATTCACAAGTTTTACCAAACATACACGACTTGTATTATATTTTTAAAAAAATGTAAAAAATATTATAAATTACAGATCAATAACATAAAATATTTAAAAATTATATTAAAGTTTAATTGTATGTCCAAATTTTAGAAGTTACCAAATATATCCGTTCCGTTCCGTTACTTGTATAATAAGTAATAGTAGTATTATTTTCCTTACATGATCGGAATATAGAAACTAATGAAGTAGTACTAATAATTACCTTTTCTTCTCAGCCAGTCCCATTAGCAATAAGAGAGAAATAGAAAGAAATAATGGAGAATCAGGCGGCGGCGACGGCAAAGAAAAGAAGCAGGGGACGGCAGAAGATTCCAATAGAGAAGATTGCTAATAAGAATAGCTTACAGGTGACATTCTCAAAGCGTCGAGCAGGTCTCGTTAAGAAAGCCAGTGAACTAAGTGCATTTTCTGGTGCTCAAGTCGCCGTCATTGTCGAATCTCCTGCCGGTAAACTCTTTTCCTTCGGAAATCCTTCTGTCGACTCTGTTATTCATCGATTTGAAAAAGGTGAAGATGATGGGTTCAATTCGGGTAATTGGTGGGAAGATGTGTGTTTGGAGAATTTAGGGTTACAAGAACTTGAAGAATATATGGCTGCTATGCAAGTTTTGAAGAAGAATTTATTGAAGAATCAAGCTAGTAGAAATAATGATGATTTGAGTATGATGGTCAATTCTTCTTCTTCTGATGTTTTCATCCCCAATCTCAATCTCACTTTGGAGGGCTTCCTCTTTAGTACTAATTTCAATCAACATACACAGGAAATTTAAGTTGCTAATTTCATTCTTTTCTTGCTAATTACCAGTAAGCAAGCAACTTCTGATTTTTGTACCCATTTGTTGACACAAAGCTAATGTATTCTTTACATTGTTCAATTTGAATATGTGAATTGACTGTTCTCTGATGAAGTGACCAAAGGGGATGTAGTTCAAATGGTAGAGCGCTCGCTTTGCATGCTAGAGGCCCCCTGCATCTCCTCCAAAGTTTTTTATTTTTTTTGTATCATACCATTGAATACTACTAGTGTTAATCACCATGCACCCCTATAGATATAGTTACTGTTCAGACTAATAAGTTGTTCTGCATTTCCCTCTTGAATTCGGCGTAGTCTGAAAGCAAGCTACCGTTTACTTTACTCTTCATGTTCTGCAGTAGTCCCCTTAGCACCTGCTCAAAATTGCAGAAGATTAGTCTTTGTTAAACTCCCTTCGAAAGAGAGATTAGGTTCAGTATCTAACCGACTCTGCAACATCTCTACGAACAGCTTCAGGGACCAAAGCTAGGACTGGTGGAAGAACAAAGCTAATACTCATCTGTAGTTGACCTTTCAGCCTGGTCCGTGGTCCATTTCTATCGGGGTAAAGAGAGCCTTTTACACCAAGCGAGAACTCAGATGGCTTCAGCACATCATCCAACCCCTGAAGCTCCCATCTTATCTGCATATTTATGTGGCGTCAACTCCACATCATTCCATTACAAAGACAACAAATGTATATATAATTAAGGCTACACGGTGAAGATTTGGTTTGACACTTACTATGTCGAGTTCAAGAACCTTAGAAACATTACGAGGAACCCCGGGTGGGTACTCGACTCCTTTGGATTTACATCTCAATCTCATATCAATAACTGGCCAGACGGTGATCAACAGGAACTCAATGGGTAGCATGTGAATTCTCCACTCTTCCTGCACGGAACTAGTAGTCAATCATATATAACAATCCATGTTTTAATAATGAAAAGCAGCAACAGACTGAATAGAGAACACCAATCATTCAATCTCTTGACACTATAAAAGAGGAAAAAGGAACTTTATTCGGAAGTGCTGTCAAACTAAGACATATTCTCTAAGTCATTCGTGTTTTCGAAATAGAATGTACATTCAGTTCAAACTTCAAAGTGCGGCATTCATCACCGTCTAATCAGAGGATAGCTCTTGAGATATAAGATCAGTCAGATTCCACGCATAAAGTGATGGTTAGACCAACGAAGGAATAGGCATGAGCCTTTTCCTAAATTCCAAGAACCGTGAAAAGTTCCAATTTGGAATGGAATATAAACATAACCCACCTTGTGCATTTTGTTAGAAATAACGATCATAAGATCCGAGGACATTCAATCTGCAAAGAGTTCAAAATGAATTTGTGTACTTAGAAGTTAAGGTTGTAATGGTCGAGAGTAGTAGTGTAAAAAATCAACGGAATAGAGTGTCTAACAAAATTACCTTATAGATGCAAAGAAACAGGATGAACTCAGTAGCTGAATTGCACAAGTAACTATGTAAGGAGAACTACTTGTTAATTAATTACCTCTATATCTTTATGATATTTTGTTCATCAACAAGAAATTCAGCTTTATAACTACTGATGTTAGGATGAATATACAATTGACGATTGACATATTGGTGCACAATTAGCACAAAAACAAACAAAAAACATCGAGTGATACTAAGTTAAGAAAATGGATTGTGGTCTAATTCTAACCCTAAAATTTAGCTCATGAGTTGAGTATTGCCCAAAACCATTTAAGGAGAAACACATATTGTTCCGTCAACCAATGATGAATACCTCATTGAGTTGCTGGCTTCTTCTTTTGTCAGGGAAAATGGCCTTGAAAACTCTACGCTTATTCTCCAGATATCCATCAAACGAAGCCTGCGAACGCAATACATGATATAGATTATACAATTGGCTAATAAAATTGACTAGTTGATTTCTCGGTCACTTAACTAATATAGTAATTATATCATTTAACACTCATTTTTTGTTGTTGAAGAAAATTGAAAATGTGAGAAATTAGCCGACTCAATTTAAGATGAAGGAGGATTCAAAAATTTAGTACCCCGGGAATTTCATAGAGAGGAATATCAGTGTTAATTCTGCAAGTGTAAGTTGTAGCATTATTTGTCATCTGAGATTTCACGATCAATGGCTGTGACCTCCATTTTTTTGCCTGGGAGAAGAAGAGTATTCCTCGTTTATTGAATTTGGGGACCAAATTGTTGTAGAATGAAGATGAACATGATGTATGAGCTGCTGCAATCTTTGCCATTTAGGTGTCGATTACTTAATTGAATGGTTTTGACAAGGATTCCATTAATGGTGAAATGGTGGAGAGTGATGGACTGTTGCAAAAGGAAAGAGAAACAAGATATGGACAGATAGCCATATCTACATGTGGCAATCTGTCAGTGGTAAGAGAGATGATTATGGCTCGTTGAGTACTAATCCCTCCGTTTTAAAAAAGAACGATCTAATTTTTTTATTATAAAAAAAATGATCCATTTTCTTTTTTATAATATTTTAATTTCAATTTTTTATATGACTTGTTTAAGGATCACAAAATTAAAAGACACTTTTATTATAACCATAATTCAATTAAAAGAATAAAAGGAATTTTGATGCATTCAACTTTTTTTTTGGGAAGGCTGATCTATGACTCAATTGTATAAGGTAAATTTTTACGCTTACATCAGATTTTACATATAAGTTAATTTATGATGGAATAAAATTAAAAAATTACATTACTAATTTCTTACTTTGTTGGGTCATATAATAATCAAAGATGCTATTTCCTAGTAATAGCAGGATTTTGTAATGCACTCTCTATCCATTTTTTTTCCCAGTATTTTGGTTTGTGCAAAAACTGAACCGACCGATAAACCTAAAAAAAAATGTTATTGATTTATTGCTATTTAGTTATTGGGTTAACGGGTTTCTAATAGTTTTATTAAAAAAAATTGGTTCAATATTGATTTTTAATATTGGACTATTGGGTAAACCGATAACCCATTAAGAATGTAGTAATTTACTACTTTTACCTACATAAATATTAAATATTAATTTCAATACCTTACTAATTACTGTATTTGCCATTTAGCCTTCAATTCATACTTCACAGTGACTTTGAGTTAACAACTTCACATTATACAAAATATCAAAACATAAAGTAAGAATCACATTCCTCTTAATTTCTCTGTGTGTTATACTTGTGTAGTTTTTTTCATGTTATTATTGTTTCTATTTTATAAGCATTTGTAAAGTTACATTATTGTCTAGTCGCGTCAATTTTTTTTAGAAAAGTCATATAATTGTTTTGTAAATATTTTTTTATTGGTTAAGCCGAAAACCGAACCGTTAAGGATAAAAACAGATAAAAAAGATCTTATTGATTTGGTTATTAATTTAGCGCATTTAAAAATCGAAAATCAATATTCATAACCGATAATACATAAAACCAAATCGAACCGAGTCGACCAATGTAATTTGGTATACCCCTCAAGGAATTTATTTTTACTTGTCAAGTATTAATTTGGTATACCCCTCAAGGAGAAATATATAGAACGCTAACTTTACTATATATGTTAGATTCAATACTTTGACAAATGCATTGAATATTGGCTATAGTTTACTAACACACAAAAATAATGTAAATTTTTAATATGATGGATAAGTAAAAGTGAACGGACAAAATAACTCCACGGAATGATTGCGGATTTGCGGTACATAACATAACATAAATAATCTTGACAATGAGTTTATTTAGCAAGCTGCCGTGTAGTGCGGATCCTTAACAAATAACAACCTTGTTTCCCAATCCAACGACTTAACCGTCTTTCCCCCTTTTATGTTTTGTTTTAACTAACTGCTCATATTTCTTGTGACCATTTCCAGCTTTTTCACTTTTCTAATCAAACAGGAAATTAAACTTTCAGAGGGAATTACCACAAACCTGACCATGTCTTACTACCCGAAAGGCCACCATCACAGTGACGATGTCCCTGAATTCGATGAGTATGATCAGACACCCTATGGTGGTGGATACGATATCGAATTGACATATGGCCGTCCAATTCCACCATCGGAGGAGACTTGCTATCCTCCGACGTCTTCCGAGTCTGATGATTTCGACTATGATCGTCCCCATTACACTTCCTCTGCCGAACCCTCTGCCTATGGTGATGAAGCTCTTGATAATGAGTACCAGAGCTATTCCAAGCCCAAGACTCGTCCCTCCCGTTCCCGCCCATCTAGGGATGGAGATGAAGATGAGAACCCTCGTCGCAAGCCTGGGATGAATCGTCCTAGCGGAGGAGGTTATGATGGAGAAAGTGAGTATGATGAATCCGGGTATGGACGGAAGGGGAAGTATAATGACGAGAGCTCGGAATACAATGAGCCAAGTTCTGATTACGGATCAGGTTATGGAAGGAAAAATGATGATGATGAGTATGGATCAAGGCAGAGAAGGAAAAGTGAGGACGAGGAGGAAAACACAGAATACGGTTCTGGTTACGGACACAGAAAGACCGACTCTGAGTATGAATCAAGGTATGGAAGAAAAAGTGAGTATGAAGAGACCTCTGGTTATGGACGAAAAACAGACTCTGATGAATATGGATCAGGATATCAAAAAAAAAGTGAGTACGAGGAGGAAATCTCGGAATACGGCTCTAGTGGCTATGGGAAGAAGACAAACTATGGAGAGGAAGAGGACAGTGGGTATGGAGGGAAATCAACTAGTTATGGGCGTTCAAACTACGAGACAACAGAGGGTGAAGGGTACGGGACATCATTTGAGAGGCCTAGTTATGGAAGGTCTGAGGAAGAGGACTACAGAAAACCCAGCTATGGAAGGCGTGACGATGATGATGAAGGCTATGGTCGCAAGAAATATGTAAGTACCTGACTACTCTTCCTTATTTTTGAATGAATAGCGTAACTAAAATGGAATGTAACTCACTTTTGTGCTCTCAGCTCACTTATCTAGAGTTTTATTCAGCTTCCATTGATTTGATCTTATAAATCGGCAGGGTAATGATGACTCTGAGGAGGACGAGGAGAAGAAACAACGTCATAGGAATCGCCACCGTCGCCAAAACTCTGACGATTGAACAGAGTGCTTCTACCACCTGCACCACAGATTCATGCCTTAGTAGAAGTTATAGTAAATAAAGTTGGAATGTTTTCCTCAGTGTTTGGTGTTTTGTTCCATTACAAACACTGATGATTAAGCAGAGTGCTTTTGTCATCTGCTCAAGATTAATGTCATATCACTAGAATAGTAAATAAAACTTGGCATGTTTTCGTTGTGTTTTGTCTGTTCACAGAAGGAAATATTTGCAGTAATTTGTAGTAGTAGCTATGTTTCTCTTCTCTACTTGAATAAAAACCCAGACTTTTCTAGCAATACTATGCCATAAATAGTTCTCTTTTGCTGTGTCTTTATATCAACATCCAAAATTCAAAAGCATACCTTTTGCAAAGTCATTTGGCTGGATAGGACAATACTCCCTCTAATTCATATTAAGTGAATTGTTGGGGTATGGGCGTACGGCACACCCCTTAAGAAAAATATTGAAGGACATAAATCAAAAACTACTTTCCACTATTTACCCTTTTGATTATTTCCAAACAATTCTCCAAGAAAATGTAAAGTAGTTAAGAACCTCCCTAAATGAAGGGTAAATATGAAAAAAAAAAGTCCCAACAATTCACTTATTTTGAACTATGAAAAGAGAATTCCAACAATGGACTTAATATGGACTAAAGGGAGTATATACAATAAGTAGGGAAAAGTAGAACTCTTCAATAGTATTAAT
Source organism: Solanum pinnatisectum (assembly GCA_035578085.1). Lineage (NCBI taxonomy): Eukaryota > Viridiplantae > Streptophyta > Magnoliopsida > Solanales > Solanaceae > Solanum > Solanum pinnatisectum. The sequence continues at coordinate 21,276,332 of CM069077.1, forward strand.
GATAAACTTTTTACAAACAACACTAATTGGGGATCTTATATGTCATATCTCTACAGTTGCTATCAGAGGTAAAACGTTTTCTTCTTTTACTCTCTTTTCAAAGTTGCAAAAGTTTTTACATTGATTTCTTATTGTACTGTCACATAGAAAATGCCATAGAATCTTCTTCGTCCAATTTGTTTTAAATCAATACTTGACAAAAATGGTAAAAAGATTAAGTAAAGGTACATTATAAAGTTAGAAGGTTAAATGCAATGAAAACTAATTCAATGCAAAACTTTTGGGGAAAAAACAGTGAGCCCCCATTATGACACTTCTTTGTTTATCAATTATTTGAAAAGTTTAATACATAGTGTGACATGTAATTATATAATGAGTTACCTACTTCATCTTTTGAGGAAGATGCAGCTGAAGAAGACACATGCTAATGCAGCAAAGATAGAATTGCCACAAAAGTCCATTGAGAAGCAACTCACTCATCTTCTGCCCTTGCTAAGAAGCAACACTGGAATACAAAAATCGCAGTTGTAGACGTGAGAGAATAAGAGAATTAAAAATACTTACTTCTATCTGGCCTTTCTTGGCAAACTTTCGACCATTCTTTGGTAGAAGCTCCAGCTTTTCACTCAAACTTGATTGACAGGTCAATTACTGTATTCTGTCAGATTCTTGGGGCATACATGGACATCTAAATACTTAACTCGGTATGATCATATATACTTATGACTGGTCCATAAACAGCTCAAAATGACTAGAATGTGCATCGGTTAAGTAATTTCACTCTCCTCCTTCACAGGCAAAATACATTACTTAAAATTATTGTGCCCCACTGCCCTCTCAAATTGCAAAAAATAGGTATTTGTAGATGATCATCAAGCTTTTGTGATTACCACAATATTTAAAGTTAATTCCTTTATATTATTGATTGGGTAAGCAGTTATTCAGACCTATAGCACACAACGCAGAAAGTGCACAGTTTTAGCACTATACTACATAATGAACAAAACATAACAAGATCTGTCAACTCTATTTTGGGGAACTGGAAACTTCATGATTCATCTCTTCACCATTCTGAGAGGCAACCAATGAGTCAGAATCGGAGTCTTCTGCTGTTACAGCACCTGGGCTATCATTATCTTGGTTCCCAGAAATAGATGAAAATGACAGTGGGTTATGTGTTGAGCTAGCTTTCTTTAGTCCCTGAATGGCTCTTATTGCAGCTAGCGTGCTTCGGTATATATCCCCATTTTCTTCCCCCTGTGGAAATGTTGTATCAGGGAGAACATTGGAAGCATATGAAGAAGTTGCTCCCATCTGTTCATCTGCAGGGGCAGCTGATTCAACAACTTCTGCTTCCAAAGGAAATAGGACCTCAAGATTAGCCTCACACTCATGGACTAATCTCGTCAGAGGTTCCGTAGTAAAGATTGGCTGATGAAGTGCAACTTGTGTAAAAGGAAGACGCAACAATCCCCCAGTTCGTTTATCATACTTCTTCAAGATCTTAACAAGTCCTAATGAAACAAAAAATTGTTAGAGAAGATACCATGACCTAGTAAACCTCTAAACCAAGAAGAGCCTTATACCATGACCTTGCATAAATCAGAGGTAGTTATACCTCTAAACCAAGAAATCTTACTTTCAAGTTAAACTAAAGTATGACTAGGTATGTGAGAGTTGTCCTTGTTTGCCGAGTAGAGCTAGTAGCTCCCATAATTTTACATCACCCCTATTCCTCTCTCTAATACCCATCATCTGTTGTCCCCTCAAAGCATTCCTACTTTCTTTTCTTTCTCCTTCCAACACCCCTCCCTTTCCATCCCCACACCACATCATCTCGTCATCTTTTCTTCTCCCAGCTTCCTATCCTATCCTCTATTTTCCCTTCGTCTCATCCCAAAACCTCACTATCTTGTTGTATCAACTACAAGGCTCTTGAGATTACACATTCGTGTAATCAATTCGAAGAATTAATGTATAAAATCGGAAAGAAAAAGTGAACTGGTAGAAGATATTAGAAGTAGAGGAAGAGAATTAAGGAAGAAAGAATCATCATCAGAAAAAGGAAAAGGATATAGGGGAAAACAAAAACTCAGAGATGGAGGAAATGTGTTAAACATTAAACTGCATGCGGAAAAGGGCTAAAATACCCTTAAACTATCGAATTTGGTACAAAAATACCCTTCGTCAACCTTTTGGCTCCAAAATGCCCCTGATGTCAACGTATTGGCTCTAAACTACCCTTAATTTTAATGGTCCACCTCAAAAATAAAATAAAGAAATTCATTTATTATGTGACGCGTTCCTATTGTCTATTATTAAAATTAACCTAATTAATCAATCTCAATTCATAATCCAGATCTACCCATAACCCATATCCGCCTCCGTCTAAATGTGGTTCCGTATCTTCATCTTCTTCATTTTTCTTAGTGATTTAAAAATCTTCTCTTCAATCTTGGCTTTTTTCTGTACTTGAGTTTTAACAATCAAGTCTGCTTCTTGAAATGCAACAATAAGATTTGGGTCAAAAAGGGTAACTTTTCGAATCCAAATTTAGCGTCTAAATTTTGACAAATATATGGGTAAAATTTTCTTCAGATGTCTTATTCTTTGGCTGAATTTTTTGAATGTTTTCTCTCAAAGTGCTTACATTTTTATCTTTGCAAGAGGTCCTATGTTCTGTCTATCAATCGATTTTGTCTTTGATCTCCATTCTTAAACTTCAAGGTCCTTCGTTAGCTAAGAAATATCAATGATGTCAGCTTCTTGATCTTGTTCTCTGAACATTCTCCTTGTGATCTTCATGAACTTGGATTGGAGTTACATGAAGAGTGAGTGTGAAATTGAGAAATTGATTTTAGTGGTGGTGAATTATGAATAAACCCATCTGATGCATCTGAACATAGAACTCTTTCTTGCTTCAAATACCCCGATGTTTTGATTATCTTTAAATTCTTGAGAAGCTTTTTCTTCAATAATCTTCAATTTTGAAATTTTCAATAGAAAGTAATCAAATTATAAAAGCTAATTTCTTGATTTAATGAGGCTTTTACGCGGGGCGGATATGGGTTATTGGGTGGATCTGCATTCTGATTTGAGATTAATCAATTAGGTTAATTTTGATAATAGCCAATAGGACGTGCCATGTAATAAATGAATTTCTTAATTTTATTTTTGAAATGGACCTTTAAAAATAAGGGTAATTAGAGCCAATACGTTGACGTCAGGGGCAGATTAACGAAGGGTATTTTTGTGCCAAATTCGATAGGTCAAGGGTACTTTAGGCCCTTTTCCGAACTGCATGAAAATGTGGGGTGAAGTGAGGAGAAAGACAGCATCCCAAAACTTGGATTAAATTTGTAATAGTCAAAACTGTTTTGGAGTTGCATTCGGTTTCTCTATCTTCTAGCTGCATCTTTACCTCAGTTTATGTAGTTTGATGAGTTGCTTGTAAGAATCACATAGGAAATAAGGAACCAATAACAGTGGAGAAAGTGGGCAAGAGTCTAAGACATGTGCAGCTTGGGAAAAGGATGGTGTTGGGAGGACTAGGTGGAAGAAGAAGAGTATGAAAGAGGGAAGGCTTTGAGGAGGAACAGCAGCTGATGGATGTAGAGAGAGAGAGAGGGGAAGAGAGGGATGATGTAAAATTCAGCTGGCAAACAAGGCCAACTCTCATAACTAGTCATAATTGTATTTAACACAGTAAAATTTCTCCTCTAATCCTTAGAGCACTATGATGCTGGAAACACATAACTATCAAGGGTAACAAATTTCAGAAGTGCAAGGTGAAAATTGACAGACAAAAATTCTATACCTGCAAAATTTAATGAGCTATAATTTTTCAGAAGAACCATCTCCCCGTGTATGGAAACAAAGTCTTTACGGATGTTCATCATTTCTTCACTGAATTCATTGTTTGTTGCAAGAACTCCATCTTCGTCGCTCTTCTCCTTCACACGTTCAATTCTTTCCTTCAGTTCCTGTTATACAAAGTAGAGAAAAAAAATTAAAATCCACACTATAGCAATTTGAGACTCGCTATGTATAACAAATATCTTTGAAAAATAAAAATTCAATAATACTGCAATATGATGACTCTCATTTTGTTTCCACGTTTGATATCTTACACACTCATTCTTGCATCCTTCCAATGCCTACCTCTCCATCAAGATAAGGAAGAAGATAACACTGTCCATTTTCAGTACCCTTCTAAACTCCGATAGTGGAATATGAGTCAAAATTCAGAAAATGCGACTATAAATTCCAAACTGAAAAATGCATCCTATTCCACCGTCTGCCTCCACAACTTTTGAAGTGGCCACCAGGCCCACTACAAATTACATTTTCATCCTCTACAACCAAATAACTCACTCAACCGCAGACCTTCAAGCATCACAGAACCCCATACCAGAGATAGCATTTACCATGTTGTCTCCACTGTGCACCAGCCACGATTGTTGTTAGTTGGCCAACGGAACTGTAGCTCCGCCACCCCCGTCTCACCTTACTACTCCTTAAAGAATCTTAAGTTCACATTCACCAGTCACGTCCATCATTTTGCCACAATTTTTCAGTCCTTGCATCACCATTAACACACCCGCAGCTTTCCTGGAATCCTTCCACTGCCATAACTCATTTCATTATGGATCACCCAAAAAGTAAACATTTTGATAGTTACTTGACTCCCCATTCCAATCGCAAACTACGTAATGTTTGTAATTGATGAACTTGGTCACAAACCCGGAATGATGACAACAATATTACTTTCATGCCATTGAATGTGAAGTCAAAATTCGATTCTAAATGTATATTCAGGCCTGAATAGGACAGTTGCAGATTGAATATGCAATTATATGGGCTTCATACTAAAACTTGACAACTTTAGTTTGCACTTTTCAGTAACAATACTCAACAAAGTTGTATAGAATGATAGCCATATTCCTGTCTTTATGCTATAATTTACTCATGATGCCTTGTGCAGTAAAGGCTGATGGGACAAAGAAATCCTGCATAATTATATATTATGGAGTGAAACAATGAACCTTAAATGTGTAATATATATGTTAAAGGCATTTGATTACTTCTGACACCAGATATCATATAACATCTCATTTCACCAACTACCAATCCCAATCCTGGACTAAGGCGGATGACATGCTCCACCCAAAGCCCTACACGGACACGGGTACCAGATAAAAGAGTTACGAACCCACCCCATTTGTTCTGAAATCCATCATATTCTGATCCAGATGAAGAAAAGATAAAGACCAAGGTCATCATTGGATCCAATCATTTTCAAAAGAAACTTAGTCTCAGTTTATGATTAACCAAGTGAAGTATTCATTATGCATGCAATTCCCTAACTACTAGTACACCTCATGAACCGACCAAGGGAGGGGTTGACTCCGATGCCGGGCTTTGAGGATCGAGAGCAGCTTTGGAAACGGCACAAGTGAAGTGGGTCACCTCATATAAGTAATATGGGCAAGTACAAGAGGTTAGTATTATGGAACTTTTTTCACTTTTTAGTTAAATTAGAGTAAAAATATATGCAACAGACTGGGAAGCATTGACTATAAGGCAATCTAAAGAATAAAGTGATATTTAACAGAGAGAATCAATTGTTTATACTGAATGTTTAGTTTTATAAGTGGGTGTGAGATTTAATTATTTCACTTGGTAAGTAACATAAATGAGGTGTTTCACACAGTAATAATTTGAATTTAGGTTTATGTTTTATACTCTGATTGCGTTAAATATCTTGAATTTTATTAATGGAAGTGTTATTTAAATAATTGTATCCATTACCTTTGTGTCTCAACAAGACAAGAAGAAAGCTGTAAAACACAGACAATGCCAGTTCCACGTTATCGAAGTCATATAAAAGTCAATAAACTATAGCAATATTTAATATTTCTCTTATAGTATTCAATATATGAGTGTCTTTCTTATTTAATCTAGTACTTGGGGCCACATTAGCAACAATGCCGATAAGTTTGGTCAAATATCCTAAAAATAATTTGACAGATAATTTTATTTTTATAAGGTAAAGAACTAATTAGATAGTTATTAACACTTGATCAAGAAAATTTTGATATTTATTGGTTGGGCAGCCTCCATCAAAAGTAGCAGGACAAGAAGAGAAACAGGCCAATCCCGACTAGTCTCCACGCTGAGTAATAATGATGCAACAAAGCTTCAGAAAAACTAGTAAAATGATCAGCTCGCAAGGTGTCCTGCTTGTTTAGCTTGTTTAGGCAACCCAAGCCTAGGTTGCCATGTTGTGTGGAGGATCATAGGTGGCTTGATCTAACAGTTTAGTCAAGCACCCTAACTCCGAGTTGCCTAATAGAAATTTTTTCTTCATTGGACTTGAAGGAAGAGTGAACATTTAAGAGTACAAGTATTTTTCTGGAGATTTACTTAGACAAGTTGTTGCTTACCAAGGACATAACCTTAGATAGGAAGTTGTGGAGGACAAGGATTATAGTAGAAAGTTAGTAGAGTGTTGTCTCATTTATCCTTCCATACTAGTAGTAGTATTTCTCTTGTAGTTTTTGTCCTTCAATTTTTGTTACTATCTGTTGTCTCTTGTCTTTGATTATCACACTAATTTGTTGAAGTTATTGTTCTTTTTTCAGAATATTTTGTCATGCTCTCTACTATTTCTCCATAATTTCTTTACTTCCATTATTTCTTTTTCGAACTACTTTGAGATGCTTTTCCTTGAGCCGAGGGCCTATCGAAAACAACCTTTCTACCTCCCAATGTAGGGGGTAAGGTTTGCATACGCTTTACCCTTCCCAGACCTCACTTGTGGGATTACACTAGGTATGTCGTTGTAATCTGCTCAGTCGGGTGTTAGTGTTATATGAGAAAGCCAGAGATATTCTGATATTTAGTGTTTGGCATTTCCTTGGTCAAATCAGCTCAACAAATTATAAAGGCAGTAGGAGGAATATGCCATTAAGATACTTTCATATTCCCAACTTTACTAAGAATATTCTCCAGGAAGCTCCTGTCATACCATTTCCCTCCACCAGCACCCAAATATTTGATTCTATTTTTGGGGTATGTGGTGTATATATATCTCCTCTCAATCACTTGAACCATCCATCTAAAGACCACAAGGGACCATTATTTATTGGCATTGCTCTTAAGTTAATCATAGTTGCATTTGCATTTTTTGGCCTTTTTGTGATTCATATAATGATTTCCTTCTCCGTTTACACTTCATCAAATATCACATATCACATACCACAGCAGCATATCTATCCAAAAGAGAGACTTTGTCACGTTACCAAATCCTTGTACTCTTGAACATCTAAAAATATCTAATCTTCAATTCCTCCATCCTTTATCTCACCCACGGACTAATTGCCGCTCACAGAAGTGACAGTACATTTATCCCTCTTTACAACAATAAGCTATGAATAATACAACAAGTAAACACCAGAAACATATTCCTTAAAACCTTCACATTCCCAGATCCATCAAAAGCAAACAACTTGATCCAATTTATGGAAATCATAAGTAAAATTTCTGATGAAATTTCGGTTTTTAGGACTTAGACAAAGCGCAATGGATATAATGGATTCATGCAGTTGACCACAACTAATCCAGAATTAAGGTGTAATTAACCAATTGATTGAAATAAAGGAAATTGTAAGCTTATCAACTGTAAAATTCTGCTCAAGTTAAATAAATCAAACTAATCAAGCGTAACAATCACGCAGTCTCTTGACACCAAAACAAAAATTGAATTTTTAAACGGGAATCTGTAAACAAAATTTTACCAGCAATTCAAATTTCAGAATTACAAACAGACAATTGAGTAGATTTTTATTTTATTTTATTTTATTTTAAAAAAAACGAAACCTGGAAACGGATAATGAAGTCTTCCTCTTTATCCACGTAGAAATCGTTGAACTTGTCGAGTTCCTCATTGAGAATTCTGATAAACCAATCCTGCAGCTCGGTCGCGGCCGCCGTCGCCGGCGGCAGCGGCGGTGGCGGAGGCGGATTATCGCCGGTGGAAGAAGGGATGTGCTTGATAAGCTTCTTCAAAGGCTTGTAACACAAATATTTGTCCCTCCATTCAGGTAGGGTTTCTTCCAAATGGATGCTGAATTCTTTCCCGAATTTCATATCACCAATCGCTCGATTTTATACAAATTCGAATAAACTCACTGATTTTAAACAAAATTTAGCTTTTTGGAGTTCAGAAATCCAATAACAGATGGGAAATTTTTTTACAAAATGTTAGATTCTCACACCAATTCGCAATCTTGAGTTTAGGATATGCATTCCCTCACCCACCAACCAAGGAACTCAAATTTTAAGTTTTTAACAAAGAATTTAAGTTATCATCCAACTTTTTATATTCTACCATTAAAATACTTTTAAGGATAAAAATGATCTCTTTATAGGTTCTACAAATTGAGTAGAAAAAAAATATTTTTTATACATAAATAAATATATCTCGAAAGTAAATATAAAACTAAAAATAAATTTGTAAAAGAATTACAAAATCATTGTGCCGAGCTTATTTGTTCTAATGTCCAATAATCTTACAGCAAGAAAATGTGAGTAAAAGTCACAAATAAAATAATGAATTTTAACTTTTGCAGGTGAAATTCCTTGCGATCCAATTGCGCAGAATACCAAGGCTTTTGAAAGAATATTCGATTACAACTTGTAGTTGAGTGTCATGTCAGCTTAGCCATTCTGTCCCCCAAGAGACGCAGAAACAACAACAGAACACATATTTTAGAAATTGTAGTCATACAACTCGACTTTGAGGTCAATCAATGTTAGTGATTTTTCTCACAAAAGAATGGCAACCTTTAAGTATGTAATATACTACTACTATTTATTTATTTTTTGAAAACATTATTCAAAATTGTGCTGCAGATTTTTTTTGATTTCTCACTCATATTCAATACTTGCGACTAAATATTTCTAATCTACTGGTAACTATTAAGGAGTCTCCCACACAGTAAACACAAATTCATTTTCTCCCCTTGCCATTTTTCTTTAAACGACATGAGAATATTCATCCTTGAAGAATTTGAAAGGTTAAGGAAAACAACATGAGAATATCCAAATAATTTAATGGATTGAATCATCTACTTGATGATCCTTTCATTACATTCAAACAATTGGCTACGCAATGGAAGTCGGAAACAACACAAGTACGAACAACCAAATCAGGATGGAACGACGTGAAAAGGAAAAGGAAAAAAAAAATGTTGCAGGTGAAACAGCCTATATGGAATCCAAAGCCTGAAGAACATCAGCTTTCACATCTTCAAAGTCTTCCACTCCAAAGCTAAACCGAACCAAGTTATCCAAGATCCCATACTTTGCTCTATCAGACTGGCTAAGATCCCTGTTTTACAGTAAAAATCAAGCATGTTATCCACAAGTTTTCATTACTAGTTCACTTCCCCAAAACTTTCAGATGCTTTTAGATATAGAAGATAATTGCATGACCTAATGTAAAACAACACTTATGTTAATAGTTGATAGTATTTAAGTTTTAGTTTCAAGATTTTCACCTCAGAGAAGAATATACTTTTCTGATAAGTAACCATGAAATAGAATATTGACATACCAATAAGACATTATTGCTGGTTGGTCCACAATGCTCTCACAACCTCCAAACGATGGAGCAATATAGGGAATCCTCAGAGCATCCACAAATTTTGCAGTAGTTAGGAGGTCTCCATCAACCTTATAATAAAAAAATATATAGCCTTTTAATATACTGAAAATAGAGAGAAATGATGGGGATTCTTGGTTAACAAAAGATCATAGATCCATCACAAATACAGACCTCAAAACTGACCACACCACCAAAGCCAGTCATTTGTTTCTTTGCAAGATGATATTCCGGATGACTCGGCAAGCCTGGATAATAGACATGTTTCACCTGCAACTCATTTTATTCAGATATGACAGCACTTGCAGGACTAGCAGAGATCCTAATGAAACGCAGGAAAAACAAGACCTCTGAACTTTAATGCAACTGCTCATAGATAAGCTAGAAGTGTGGTATGATAGTAATTTTTATGTTCAGTAATGAGTCAATCATGCATTATTAGGATGAAGTAGCTACCTGACTTAAGGTGGATTGTACAGGGAGTGTAACTGTACAAGTAACATAGAAATTTTTTATGGAGTTAAGAGGATACTAATCAACACTTATGAATGTTTCCTCTAATGTTTACTTGTTTCCAACCTATTTGTCTTAGTGAGTGTGCATGTTGTAGTAGAGGATGACTAGGAAGCATCCCAAAGTAGCAACCATGGATGTAAGAATAATCTTTTTTAATCGATGAAGGAAAGAAAAGACAGAATCACCCAAAAAGTACAGCTTTGTGATGTTAACAGCAGAATCTACTGGTACAAAGGAGTGCCAGAAAAGATCGTTCAGTTTATCTGGCTTGACAAAGTTCACCCATAATGATGGTGCATCTTCTTCTACTTTTTTGAAACTAATAATGGTGCATCTTCTTCTTGAGTTGCTCTCAGCGTTTTAATTATTTTCACTTACTTTAAAGATTAAACCAGCTTTTATAACCTAGAACTAGATCATGATGTCAATGTTATGCTCATAAGATTGGCATTTACTCTAACCAACATGAAGTTGAACATTCTTACTTTTCTCATATACATGAAATATCATGAATATCAATAAGGTAATTGCGCTCTAGTAAAATGTGAATTTCAAATCATGACTAACAAAGCTATTGAAGCCTAGAGTACCTTGGGATGAGCCTCTAAAATTTCGGCCATCCTCAATGCAGTTGAATTTTGTTGCTGTACACGAAGATGCAGCGTCTTCATGCCTCGGATGATAAGATATGCAGCATTCTGGTAGATGGGAAAATTGGATCAGACTTCTATAAAATACAAGCTTAATGTGAGTTACACTTCATACAACATCAACAACTACACCGTAATTACCCTAGACCTCTGGTCAATATTAAAAAAATTAGGTTCTCTAACACTAAAAGTTCTTTATATTTTCTCCCGGGATACAAACGCCTAACAAGAATAAAAGACTCCTAGTGAACATTTAAGCTAAAGTAAGCATACCAACGTGACTAGGGGTGTCAACTGGGGGTTGTGCTGAAATTGGGATAGTTAAAATGGGTTGAGTGAATAAATGGGCGGGTTAGTTGAGTTGGGTCAAGATGGGCAAGAGATGATGGGTCACAGCTTAACACGCCCAACTCTAACCGAGTTTTAATTTCTTCAATTACTTTCTTATAATTTATTTAATTACTAAATAAAACTAATAACCTTTTTTCTATCCCATGGCTATCTCAGACATATCAAACAAAAGAAAAAGATTATAAATATTTTGACAAGTTCTTTTATGGGTCGATTTGGGCAACATACTAAGTCCAAAGTAGCCCAGTTTTTAGATGGGCTGACTTGGGCTGTGCCCAAATTGACCCGCCATGAAAATATGCTCAGTCAACCCGCCAAAAGCAATTCTACCTTCACCAAAATTTACACACACATATGCAGCATAAAAAGTCAGGGATTTAAGTCAAATCAGTACTTCAATTAAGAAAACTCACAGGATTGAGAGCACCACCCAGGATATGATGCAAGTTTCGGATTACTGAAACTAATTTTTCAGGACCACTAATGCAACCTGCAAGAACCTGTATGAAGCACAGCATAGCAGTCAGTTTGATGTTTCTTAGTGGCAGAATAGTTGATTAATTGTTAAAACGCCAGCTAATGCCACTTACATCATTGTGCCCACCAAGGAATTTTGTAGCGGAGTGCACAACAAGGTCAGCCCCTAGAGCAAGGGCCTTCTGGTTAAGAGGAGTTGCAAACGTCCCATCTATGCAAACCAAGGCTCCTTTTTCACGGCAAAGCTTTGAAACCAGCTCAATGTCAACACATCTCAGGAATGGATTTGTTGGAGACTCGGTAAAGAAAAGATCCACCTGCATTGAACAAGGTGTCAGTCATTGGAATTATCTTCCACAACTCTATAGTTCAGCATAGTTAAGTGATACACAACAATGTGTTTGCATACTGACTTTCTTCTGATTTAATGTTAACTCCAAAGCTCCCATATCTGCTGGATCAATGACTGTGGCCTGTGGTAATGAAACACATCAGCATTTTTTTCTCTTAGACTAACTCAACAAAAGAGAAATGTTATGGTTCAATAATATTAGTAGCCAACAGTTTTTGGAGAGTGTTACCGAACTGAATTTATAATATTTGTCTCATTACCAAAATAAAAAAACAGCTTTACTCAAATCTTGTAATATTTCTGGACTTCAGAAATAGAATGCCAAGTATCTTAAACATTTGGATTAGAGAAAGTACCGTAATTCCCATTTTAGGCAGTATTGTCTCAATAAAAACACGTGTCTTCCTGTAGCAGTCTGTGGTAGTAACAATATGCCCACCAGCAGGAACCAAGGCCAGGAACATTACAGTACTGGCACACATTCCAGATGCCACTATCAAGGTTGATTCAGCACCCTCAAGTGCACTGTTAGAGATACAAATACCTCATTACTAAAATAATTGCCCCTTAAGTACCAACATAAGACAACTAGAGAAATAAAAGCAAAAGACGGAAATAGAAAGTGAAAACAAACTAATTAACCAAAGATAACGCTAACCTAATTTTCTCCTCCAAAACAACAGTAGTGGGGTTCCCATAGCGGCCATATTCAAAACTTGCACGTCTTTTCTCCTGCCAATCAAAAGGTGAAATGGATCATAAACAAATTCACCAACGATGTACTTAACATTCTCTCTTACCAATTTGATGGTACACCAGTATAATATCTAACGAAAACTGACAATTGACCAAGAAAGTGGCTAGGGTCGTCCTGACTTCCCCTATCAGGTCAGGAATTTTCCATTGGAACTAGAGAGCGATTGTATTTTTGATTCACATTGTAAGCAACTCAAGGATCAAATACAACAGTAAATACCTTAAAATCAATAAGGTCAGAAGTTTTGTTGAAGAAGTAGGCAGATGTGTTAACCACTGGGGTAGTTATGGCATCAGTAACAATACCGCGTCCCAACCTTTCACCTGCAGAAAAACAAACAACATAAGTTTTTTCTTGATTCATACAGCCGATCTGAAAGCACAAATATTACCCCCATCCTCAAGAGATATATTGAGATAATCTTTATTCAAACTAGAGAATGCCCATAAAAGTACATCTATGATGAAAAGATTTCTTTTGTCATAGGCAACCCAAGAACCCTCATGCGTTCAGGTGACAATATTCAAGGAACAACATTTCCTCTTCGTTCAACCATTTTGTTGTGGTTTGTCAGAAGAGGAAAAGAAAGAAAGTATCATCAGTGTTGATATCCAAATCCAATTCAGAAATGGTGGATTGGAATGGAAAACGAAAGAAATGCTCCTTTCATTTTCCATGCCAACCCACCATCTTTTACTTGGGTTTGGGTTCCAATAAAATTTAGGGCAAAAGGAAAAGGTCGGATGGAATACACAGAAACCCCACATTTCCTCCTATTTGGTTGAGAGCTCAGTCATTGATGTCTCTAACCAGTCTTCTTCTTCCCTTCCCTCCCACATAAATACTCACGGAAAGAATGAGCATTAGGAAAATATTAAGGGATCATCCAAGCTCCAATTTGAGTCAAGACACCAATATTTTTCAGCTGAGACGACATTTTAAACTTAATATCTTGAAATCTGGCTGAGAGTGCTTTGAGCCTCAATTGAACTGAGATATGTGGACTAATTCAGACAAACTGATAGATAAAGTGGAATACTTTTTGAGTATTTATCCAATTTTAGCTTGAAGTGTTACAGTACTGTTGTCCTCAGCTTAAGCCTTCAGTGTGATATGTCTTCGACACTCTAGACATCAACGGTCAATAATAAGGCCCAAACCATATTTCATGCATGCATCTCTTCCAAGATTGTCAAGCAAACTATGGGTTTTAAACCATTGAATTAGCCAATCAACTACACCTCAATCCCAAACTGCTATATCCCATCCTCTCTATATCGATTTAGACCATTATAAACAGGGGCAGAGCTAGTAGCCTGCATGCGGCCCGGTAGATTTTGCTCAAACATTGTATCTGTGTTAATAAATTCATTAAATGTATACACATATTAAATCTAGAAACCAGTTATTATCGCTTAAAATACTATGTTAAATTTAGAAACCAGTTACTTATCACTTAAAGTCCTTGTAAAATTCAGAACGGATAAAGTTGAAATCCTAGCTTCACAAAATAGAAATATACTCATCAGATCGCATCGATGATGAACCGTCCGATTTCGTAATACAACACAAACGTTTATCAAACTTCTCAAAATATTATTCTGCTTAAGCAGAGCATGACATAATAAGAGAAATCATAACAAACTAGACGTATGAGCTGTCAACATAAAGCTTAAGGATCTAAGAATCGTACCGGCATGAATAGCAACGCTTCCATCTGAATTCAAAAATGAGGCATATTTAACACCTGTCGAACCCTTAATCTGTACATTTTGATCATTACAATCCGCATTTTCCACAACCGCCACCTCCTCGTCACCTGCGGTGATACCAATCGAAGTAACAGCAGCGGAAGCGGAAGAATCGACAGCATTAGCCGCCGGAGTGAACTCAGGACCGGCTTGGTTATTAGACCAGGAAGCCGCCACAACTTGAGCCACGCCGATGTTGCTGCAATTCCTCCTAGCCTTAATGCTAAGCTGCCTCACAAAATTAGGAGGAAACCTGAAAATCAGAGAAGACAGACCATAAACCTGAGATCGGTTACTCCCGGAGTTATACTGGCCGGAGAACCGAACGCCGGCTTTAGGATGTGGAAGGCTGCCGGAGAAATCAGGTTCCGAACGACATTCAAATGACGGAAATGCCCTAGCGTAACTAGAGACGGCCATTGAGGCGTTGATGATTTTGGAGTTTGGAAGGTCAAAAATGTAATTACACCCACGGCTAGGAGGCCTTGCCCTTTCCCCTGTGAAAAACAAAAAAAATGAAAGGGAGTTTTGTTGAGGAAATTGTGTTGCACACAAAGTTTAAATAGTGATTGTACTCCTCAAGTAGTGTACTTTGAGAATTGCACGCGCTTGCGATTTGTCGTCTTGCTAATATAGTTGAATGGTGGGGTCCCAAGCACACTAATATGACCATTCATCAACTTTAGGGGTCATTTAGCTATGCAATTTGGATTGATTTTTTTTTAAAAGTAGTCTATGCTATAAAATTTTGTAATCGCAAAATATTTACTCATAAAAAATATATATGATTTACTATTGCGCTTGGTAAGATTGTATAAGAGCTAAGAAGTAATGATAGTTTTCACAATTTGTTAAGGTTGTGCTTATAAGAAAAGGTATAGCTTTTGAAATCTAAATTATACTTTCAAACAAAATTCTAATTTCAAATTAATATTTACCTAAATTAATGATTTTAAATTCATATCCAAATGCCTAGTTATTATTATTATTATTATTATTATTATTATTATTATTATTATTATTATTATTATTATTCAACTACTCAAATCATACATTTACATACTATTATATTTAGTAATATCACAAGTTCTCTTTTATATTTATTGTAGGTATTTAAAAACTATAAATTGTTAGTTCATATAGGTTAAATTCGTAAATAATGATCATGTTAATCAGTTAATCAATATTTTAGTAGTTGGGTTATCGTTTTGCCTTTAGTATATTTATAAATTGGTAAATCAGTTTGATGATATTTAAAATTAAATTAAATTGATTGATAAGCATTTCTAGTGATAGATGGAAGATATTTATATAAATACAACATATATTAGATTAGACTACTAATAATAAATTTCTTAATCTCTCTCTCTATATAGTAATTAATTACTCTCTTTGTCCCTAATTATTTGTTCAATTTTTCTTTTTATTTGTCCATTTTAACTAATCAAGAAAGGACAATCTTTTTTTATCTATTATACCATCAATTAATTAACTTTGAAAAAGATATAACTTCTTGAAAATCTTAAATTTTTATTTCATCCACTTTATACTCCCTATGTCCCTAATTACTTGTCCACTTTTGAATTGGCACATCTATTAAGAAAGCAATTATTGACATAATGAGTTCACTATTTTACCCCTATTAATTATGAAGTGGATGGATTAAAAATTTAAGATCCTTTCTTGATTTGTCAAAATGGACAAGTAATTAGGGACAATTATAAAAGAAAAAGTGGATAAGTAATTAGGGACAGAGGGAGTAATTAATAGGGATAAAATGATAAAGGGACTATGTCAATCATTGTTTTTTTAATAAGTATGTCAATTTAAAAGTGGACAGGTAATTAAGGACAACGAAGTAGTAATCTAGTGAAATGGTAATTTAACTACTTGATGAATTGTATAGTTAGAGTTGTTGACACGATGTTATCAATAATATATATAATATAATAATATATATAATATAATGTTTTTTGGAGAATGAACACTTTCACCCCTCCTAAATTCGTTTCTTGCCATGTCCTATTCTCTATCTATCTAACTCCTTATTCTTTTTCGTTGAACTATTTATGTTAATTATAACTAATAAATTTTTAAGTAGATATTGACACTCAATATCTCCAAAACTCAAAAACAAAACCCTTCAACACACAAACGAAAAATTAATAAATAAAATTGACAAAAACCAAAATTGATAAAATCGTATATATTTAATTTGGTTTATTATATTAACGGTATAAAACCCCAAACTTATGTTGATTTTTAATTTTTCTTTGTGAATAAAAATTGAATTAAAGCAAACCTCAAAAACTCAAGATCAGACATTTTTTAGGTACTTGATTATTTTATTTTATTTTATTTTTTATAAAAAGACTCTAGTTATAATATTATTTTTTTAGGGTCTTTCTTTATTCTTGATTTTAATATGACTAGATGCAAAGTCTTATGTCACATTTTCAACATTTTATCGTAAAATCAAACTATCAGGAAAAAAATATATGTAAAACACTTCCAAAATATATATGCGCAACATGAATTAGGTAGGTCAACGAAGAAATATGATAATTTAAAATACTACTAACATGAAACAAACATATCAACAGAAAGATGCATGCTTCTGGCCTTATATTTACTAAGAGACAAAAAAATTAATAGTTGGGAAGAGAGTGACATGTTTCTAACTTACTTGGATGATACAAAGGGTATCAAATCTTTTCGAACACAACTCAATTTTTCTTCCGTCTTTACCAAATTTAATTATTTGAGAGAAATGTTTGAAAATCTATCTAATCTTAAGCAAAGACGTTTTAAATTTGATTTTTGAAAATACAAAATAGTTTTATTAGAAACACTTTACTACTTTTTATGAGTCCATTCATAACAAACAAATTCAAATTAATTATTCTAATACGTTTTGAATATCAAATGGTTAGACTAAAGAAATTGAAGAGAAATTTTTCATTATATTATATGTTTAAAACACTCAACTTTTATATTTAAGTGTTTAGAGAAGAAGAAGTTTACTTGCTATCAATCTACTAATTAATTACTTTACTTGACATATTAGAAATCTGTTACTCATAATTAATTAGAGACGTTTTAGATTTGGGTTTTGAAAATATAAAAAATTTTAATAGGAATATTTTACCTTCTTTTTGTTTTTAGTGAGTTCATCATAGCAAGCAAATTCAAAATAATTTTTCAAATATGTTCTGAATGTCATATAGGTAAACTAAAAATAAATTGAAGATGAATTTTTATTTTTATTTTTTTGAAACTCAACTTTTAAATGTTTATAGAAGGAGAAATTTACATGCTATCGACCTATTAATTAATTACCTAATATATTATCTTCAAAATCACTTTTTCGTTTTTGACAAAAAATTGAAATCAACAAGAAAAATTACTTTTTGAGATAATAATATTACTTTATTGTTTTGATTTGTTTGTCTCAGTTACTACTTAGAGTGTTAGACATTTAAAATATCTTTTCTTTGACCATAATTTTTTCAAATACTTTCTAAATATTTTGAATTATTAACTTTTGTGATTTATATATACTAGTACTTTTTACATAGCTTCTAAATACGTAAAAATTATTTCAAAATTATTTAAGACTTCCACATTCAAATTTATATCAAATATTAGTTAGTCTGACTCTCTTGCTTCGAATAAAATCAAATAAATTAAAATGATAGTATGAAAAAATCAACCCTTATTAAATCGATAAGGACTTAGACCATCTCTAATCCATCTTTGTTTTACCCTCTATTTTCTATATTTGGAGGGTAAAATAGAGAATATCCTCTCCAACTCATCTTCATATTACTCTCTGTTCTCTATTTATAGAGGTGTGAATAGTAGTTCTCTAAATTTGGAGAGCTACTATTCACACTCTCTATTTTGTTTCTTTATTTTTCTATTATTTTGCAATTAACATATTATTTTACATATAATCCCATTAATTAAATATTTAATATTCATAATTATTTTATATATAATATAATATTTTGAAAAAATATTGTTTAATATATACTATTTTTTGTCCCGAATTAATAATATGTTTAAAAAAATTAATTTTCGCCACTATTATAATTTTAAAATCTCCGGTTTTGAACAACTTTTAGCTAGACATACAAATTTAAGGACAACAATGCTCATTTTTAACTCCGTAATGCATTAATAGAGTATTTACGGGAGCAACACATAATCTTGAAAGTTGAGTATTTATGTAATGTTACATAATTGTATTTCACTTTTATTTGAATCATTCATTAATTTGTATATTATATAATATTTTCTTGTAATTTATGTTATTTAAAATAAAATATAATTTTTATTTAAATAAAGAATTTGAAAAAATAAAATATTATATCGCATTAAAATTATATAAAATGATTATTTGAAGAAAAAAGAATTATTTTTATTATTAAATAAAGAAAATAAAAATAATAATATAATATTAAGGAGATTGAAGAATATAGTATAAGATTGGAGATGCAGAGCGACTACCCAAGTGACAAGTCTATTCACTTCGAAATCGATGCGTTTTGCTTCCCGGTGTAATGGGAAAATAATATTAAAATAAATAAAATAAGATATCTCCTTAAATAAGGAGACTACATAAAATAACAGAGAATTAAATTAAGACCTTTTTTATTATATTAGATATATTTATTTAATATACTAGTACTTAAAAGTTATTTCGACTTAAAAATGCTTAAAATGAGTTAATTTAAATAGGCTCTTTACAGTTTATTTGAATGATTATTACGTGTTATTTCATAATATATCGTGTGTATTATATCTTGTTGTATTATTTCAACAAAATCGTCAAAAATATCCTTAAACTACGTGAAATTGAACAAAAATGCACACGGTTAATAATTTGATCTAAAAATTTCCTTCTTGTAAATAGTTTGGTCCAATAACGCCTTTATTGTCATTTAATGGGTTAAAAGTATTCTTTTCCGAATAATATATTATTTATTTTCTTTCTTAAATACATTCTTTTGCTAATGATGAACTTTTAATTAGAAAATACTTATCAAAAGATTAAGAAATAAAAAAAAAATATTTTATTATAATTTTTTATTGTTATCTAAATGAAAATTAATGATACAGTTGCTACGATCCTATATATATGACTTATATTATCAGTTTAAAATGTAAAATTTTGTTATTCTATTTTAATGGTTAAAATGAGATTAAGAAAGAAGAAAAATATTATTTCCTACCCATCTATTAGTTAAAGTAATTTATAAAAGAAAAGAAACAAGAATATGAATTTTTTTAAAGTAATATTTTTTTTATTAGGTATATAATATGTTTAAAAAGAAAAAATATTAAAATATTTATATATATAAAAAAGATATGTGTAACGACCCTCGTGATCGTTTTACGAATTTTACCTGTACTTCTAATTTTAACTCGTCTCGTAGCTTTTATATGTGATTTATGACTTGTGAGAATGAGTGATAAAATTTTCAGATGAAATAAAGAGTTATTTTTATTGCTAATAATAATGGGGAAAAAGTAAAATAAAATAAAATAAAAGGGCCAAGCCCAAAAAGAAGAATAAATAAATAAATAAGAAATATATAAAATAAAAAAATAAAAAAGTTAAAGTTTCGTTGCTGCTGCGAACAACAGCAATGCAGTTTACGGCTTTACGCAGAAAACAAAAAGAAGTTTATCACGCAGCGCAAGAAAAGGAAAGAAAGGGAGAAAAAATATCTGGGTTAGCTAATTGGAGGCCAGATTTGATCAGAATAATAAAATAACATATTTCACACTATGTTATTTTATCTTTTTGAACATTTTTATCCTTTTAACTTTAATATCTTTTGTTAGTGAAAAATTACAAAATAACAAAATTACAAGAATTACAAGATTACAATTGAAATATAAAATGAAGAAATAAATCTCTTCAGACTAAAGCGCGGATATCTCGCTCTTTTTAAGGTGATTCAAGCCCACTGCAGCAAATGTTTTTCACCGGTCCAGCAGTAGTCCTTCTTGACTTGTCCCATTCAGAATACAACAACTTTCACAAAGTATCACTCACTCTGGACAAGAGTTGAGTCCCAAGCTCCACAAAAAAGAACACCTCCCTTCAACTAATAAGAACTCTCTTTTTTGACTAACTTTTCCTCTCTATATTTTTCTTGTGTGTTGTGTGTTCTAAACCAAATGAAGACCAACACTATTTATACTAGAAGAAGTCTTCCTAGCAATGAATAAGAAGATAAATGGTGTAGTAAATAGTGAAGATAATGACATTAGGATTTACATATGTTACAAGGTATAGTGAAGGAATAAAGAATGAAAATAAAGAAACACTAAACCACCAACGGCTTGCTGCTGCACCAAAAAATTTGTAACATATGCACTAACTCCATTTGGAGTAACTGAATAGCACTAATGCAACAGTTATGATATGCAACGGCAGCAAACTGAAAAACCACTAATGGTTGGCAACAACGGCTATACTAAGTTTTAGCAAATTAATATACAAAATATTAATATTAAAATGTTAATAAACCAACAATTCCCCACTCATTTTAATATTAGATAAGAGAATATATCAGCTGAAGGAAGACTACTATGCAAAATGAAGGTGTGCTCTGCATTGAACCTCCATTTAGTGAAATAGTAACTTTTATTCCAGAGTCGTAGTAGTCTCAAACTTGAACTATGACTGCTTAAGGGAAATAAAATATCACTGCTCACACATAATAATCAAGGTGTTGATAAGCTAATTCTCATAGAAACCGACCTACTTCCACACTCACATAGGTGAAATCTGTCGAGAGTGCTCTTGTAAGCTTAACGCTCCACCCATACGGGCTACAGATATTCATTAAGAGTTTTATCAACTCAACCTTCACAAACTACAGGAAACAATGCACTCACATCATAGGGAGGGAATAAAAAGATAGTGCATTTTTCACAACAAATCATCATATGATTAGTTTTTCCCTTTAAACCTGGTTATAGGATCTCTAGTCCCCAGGTTGGGTTTCCTCATATATGACTCAAGGATTTGTAGACTTCAATCCCATCCCCCTCAATGTGCTCCAGACCTTTTCTCTTGTTAAGGCATTAGTAAGAGGATCTGCAAGATTATCACAAGATTTGACATAATCAACATTAATGGTACCATTTGTCAAATACGATCTTACATTACTGTGTTTCCTCCTTATTGGTCTGGATTTACCGTTGTAATAACGGTTTTGAACTCTACCAATTGCAGCAGTGCTATCACAATGAATTAAAATAGGAGGAATTGGTTTTTCAAAATAAGGTCTTTGAAACGATAAATCTCTTAACCAATTCGTTTCCTCACAAGCTAAAACAATTAGTTCAGCCTCCATGGTAGAGTTAGCAATAATAGTTTGCTTTTTTGATCTCCAACAAACAGCACCACCACCTAAACTAAAGACATAACCAGTGGTAGAACAAGAATCACTTGATAAAGTGTTTCAATCTGCATCACAAAAGCCTTCAAGTACAACAAAATATTTTTTATAGAACAAATCATAATTTTTTGGTAACTGTAATTATATTACCAGATTTTCAAGATGTACAAATTTAAAGCTTAGGACATGGACATATTCCCAAGTCTCAAAGCCCATCACCCTTGCCTTAACCGGGCTCTTATGCTAGAAAACCACAATTTTTTGTTCCAATTAAATATCTCATAACTCTTGTTATAGCATGCCAATGTTCATTACATGGCTTGCTTGTAAACTTGCCAAGTACTCCTACTGCATATGCAATATCAAGCCTAGTGTAATTAGTCACATATCTCAAACTTCCGATTATGCTAGCATAGTCCTTTTGATTTATTACATCATTTTCACTTTCAACAGAAAATAAGCGAACACTTGAATCAAAAGGAGTAGCAACATGCTTGCAATTAAAAAAGGTATACTTTTTCAAAATTTTCTCAACATAATGTGACTGGTCAAGGAAAATTTCATCACATGTTCTTGTTATTTTTATTCCAAGAATAAAATTTGCCTCACCAAGATCTTTCATATCAAAATGACTTCTAAGAATATTTTTAGCCTCATCAAAAACATTCATGTTAGAGCCAAAGATTAATAAATCATCAACATATAGGCAAATAATCACATGCGAATTATTCCAAGACTTATAATATATGTACTTATCACACTCATTTGTTTTAAAATCATTTTCAATCATGCAGGAATTAAAATTTTCATGTCATTGCTTTAGTGTCTGTTTCAAGCCATATAGGGATTTAGTAAGTTTACACACTTTGTTTCTTGGTCTGCTTCAACAAAAGACTCAGGTTGTTCCATATAAATTTCCTCATTTAGGTCTCCATTTAAAAAACAGTTTTTACATCCATCTGATGAATTTGCAAATCAAAAATTACAGCCATAGCAATTAAAAGTCCTATGGATGTAATTCTTGTTATCGGTGAAAAAGTATCAAAAAATTTTAGGCCTTCTAGTTGTTAAAACCTTTTGCAACAAGTCTAACCTTATATTTATCAATAAATACATCTGGTTTCAACTTTTTTAGTAAGACTCATTTGCAACCAATAGTTTTACAACTCGGTGGTAAATCAACTAACTTCCAAGTTTTATTAGAAATCAGTGATTCCATTTCATTATTTACAGTCTCTTTCCAAAAAATGGAGTCATGTGAAGATAAATCTTCTTTCAAAGTGAGAGGGTTATCTCCAACATTAAACACATAAAAATTAAGATCAAAATCTTTTTCTACTCTAGCTCTTTTACTTCTTCTTAACTCAAAATCACTAATTTCTTTATTTTTTAAAGTAGAAGTAGAAGAACTAGGTAGTGACAAAATATTTTGTTCAATCCTTTGACCCCCACTATTTTTAGAATCAAAAGGAAATTTTTTCATGAAAAATAACATCACCCGATTCTATCACAATATTATCTTCAAGATTAAAAAATCTATAGGTGGTACTATTTGAAGCATAACCAAGAAAAGCACAAATAGTAACTTTCTTATCCAATTTTGTAATTTTGGGATCCGTTAGCCTCACAAAGGCTAGACAACCCAAACTCTTAGATATCCCAAACTTGGCTTGTAACCTTTCCACAATTCAAAAGGTGTCAGTTTAGACTTTTTATGAGGCACACGATTTAACACATAACAAGCAGTTAAAATAGCTTCACCCCAAAAATTTAAAGGTGTGTGTGACTCAATAAACATAGCATTAGTCAATTCAACCAAAGTTCTATTTTTCCTTTCCGCTACTCCATTAGATGAAGGAGAGTAAGGAGGAGTAGTTTCATGAATTATTCTCAATGATCTAACAAAAGAATTGAACTCATTTGACTCATATTCACGGCCTCTATCACTTCTAATTCTTTTTATTTTTCTTCCAAACTGATTTTGAACCTCATGGAGGTAAGTTTTGAAATTTTCAAAAACATCACTTTTATTTTTCATCAAGTAAACATATGTAAACTTAGAAAAATCATCAATGAAAGTGATAAAATATCTATTACCTCCACAAGTTAAAATTTCACCAATTTTACAAATATCAGTATGAACTAATTCTAACAAATCAGTTTTTCTTTCAACTTGAAAATGAGGCCTTTTAGTGATTTTGGCTTTACTACAAGCCTCACAATTTTCAAAATTCTTTTTAATCATTGGGATTAATCCTAAAGTACTACTCATGATTCCAACATAACGATCATTAATATGAGACAAACGAGCATGCCAAAAATTAGTAGAAGAAAACATATAAACAGAAGTAGAAACTTTGTTCACTTCTACATTCAATTTGAACATCCCATCACAAGCATACCCCTTTCCCACAAAAATATCCTTCTTCATAATTACATATTGATCAGATTCAATAATATGTTTAAAGTCTGCTTTATTAAGAAGAAAACTAGACATCAAATTTTTTTTCATGGATGGAGTATAGAGTACATCTTTCAAAGTTAATACCCTTCCAGAAGTAAAACACAATTCGACATCTCCCCTTCTAAGCACTTGAGTTTTGTGAGAATCACCAATCATGATGATTTTGGGCTCCTCAAAATGAGTATATTTTTTAAACCAGTCTTTATCATAACAGACATGACGGTTTGCACCAGAATCAGCCCACCATCCATCAACACTTTTAACCATGTTTATGTCGGTAATCACCACCACAAAAGGTTCTTCGATAACGTTTGCCTGAGGGTTAGGACCACGTTTCCGAAATCTGCAAAATCGAGTAATATGCCCAGTCTTGCCACAAACAAAGCATGGTCCCTTATCTTGAACTTGTTGACTTTGTGCTTGATTATTTTCACCATTATTTTTCTTGGGAGGTCTACCATTATTTTTCTTGAATTTTTTCTTCTTAGGCTTCAAAGAAGTATTTTTGTGAGTTTCAAGAGTAGCATTATTTGAAGTAATTAACTTTACCTTCGTTGTGATGTTGCTCTCTTCTTTTTGTAAAAGTGCATCTTGGCCCCTTTCCTCTTCACCATCGTGCTTTTTCCACTTTCTCATGATGAGAAATAAGTTCATCATCATCCATGGAGGTGTCATCAACTTTATTAGGATTCTTCTCAGTTAATCCATAAGAAACATTGAGAAGACTTAAGTAGAAAAGTACTTTACCCTTCCATCTTTTGAAATGTTACCATTGAACCTAAATGGCTTGTTAAGGTCTCCCATCTTGACATCCGCAGTTTTTTCAATTGTTGTCATTCTGAATCTCCTTAAAGTTGTTAGTGAAAAATTACAAAATAACAGAATTACAAGATTATAATTGAAATATAAAATGAAGAAATAAATCTCTTCAGGCTGAGGCGCGGATATCTTGCTCTCTTTAAGGAGATTCAAGCCCACTACAGCAAATGTTTTTCACCGGTCCAGCAGTATCTAGTCCTTCTTGACTTGTCCCCTCCAGGATACAACAGCCTTCACAAAGTATCACTGAACAACTCTAGACAAGAGTTGAGTCCAAAGCTCCACAAAAAAGAACTCTCTTTTTTGACTAATAAGAACTCTTTTTTTTGACTAACTTTTCCTCTCTATATTTTTCTTGTGTGTTGTGTGTTCCAAACCAAATGAAGACCACCACTATTTATACTAGAAGAAGTCTTTCTGGCGATGAATAGGAAGATAAATGGTGTAATAAATAGTGAAAATAATGGCCTTAAGACTTACATAGGTTACAAGGTATAATGGAGGAATAAAGAATGAAAATAAAGAAACACTAAGCCACCAACGGCTTGCTGCTGCACCAAAAAAATTGTAACATATGCACTAACTCCATTTAGAGTAATGCTGAATAGCACTAATGCAGCAGTTATGATATGCAACCGCAGCAAACTGAAAAACCACTAATGGTTGGCAGCAACGGCTATACTAAGTTTTAGCAAATTAATATACAAAATATTAATATTAAAATTCTAATAAACCAACACCTTTTAATTAAAAAATTGAAAAAAGATCAGTTTATTTTAAAATAACAGAATATTATATTCTGGCCAATTTTTCTGGCCATTGAGCATTACTCTTTCTCCAATTCAATTAGACAAGATCACAAACAAACATGATCTCCTTTATAGAATTTCCAAATTAAATAGAACTTATCTTTACATGATATATGTATATCACAAAATTAAGTCACTCACCTTATTCTAGTCAGATCTTAGAATTAGCAATAAGATATACGTTTTTTCTCCACTCAGTGTTTGATATCCTTTTTAAAATTCTGATTAATTATAATTCACATCACATAAAAATTAGAACACAAATCATGAACTTTTATATCTAGGTTAGCTGATTTCTCCTTATTGTTAAAGCTGACAAATAGATGGAAAAGAAAGCTGAAAACAAAAAGATGAAGTTGTCATAAACATATTATTTCATTTTAAAAACATAAATCTTGATTACATTTGGAGTCATCAAGATTCATGATAACACATATTTTTCCTAATTTGTTTTCAATACATTAGGAGCAACATTGAGTTGAACTTTCTCAGTAGAAATAGCACCGTGATGACAATCCTTCATACATTCTTCCATGCAAAAAGGATTGACAAAACATAAAAGTTTACATTTTTTTTCACATGACATTTCACCTCAATAGTACCTTTCACATTTGCTATAAAAATCACAATGAAAAATAATGCTACTAACATCTTTGTGAAATTCATTTTTGAGTTACAATTTTTTTTTAATTGGACTTCTATTTTGGGATATGCTAGATGAAAGCAAAGTATCACTATTTTATAGCCAAAAATTTCAGTTTCAATACATTTTGATCAAGTTACAATTAATAAACCTCGTAATCAGTAAAAATTAGATTACAGTTACAACTTACACCAAGATAAATAAATCTATAGTACAATCTGCAGTTTTACATGTCGACTATATGATACTTATAGAAAGGAGAACTACATTTATCATGCACAAAAAAAAAATTAATTACCTACTATTTTTTTGAATGTCGTGTGAGAAATAAGAATAAATAATTCTGAGATAAAATTTTGATGTCGTGTTTAGTTGACATATTTGGGATAACTTATATCACCATTTATACATGATGATGGGATAAATTATTTTATATACATGGTGGGATAAGTTATCCCATGATAACTTATACCAGGATAATTAATCCTTGGATAACTAGTTTCCAACAAAACGACCTATGGTATGATTGAAGGCTTTTGAAGTGTCTCATTAAGGATTGAGGATTCCTCAATTATACAATTTTTTGTTCTTTCGTGCCAACTCAAAAATAATAACAACCCTATTTAACTCTGATCTAATTTATTCTTATATATATGAGCTAAGTGGTATAGGTTATTAATAAACCTCACACCAAAATAATTAAATATAGTACTATCTGCGGTTGTATTTGTTTGACTATGATACTTTTTCGGTTCACTTTTACTTGTCCAATTTAAATAATTAAAGAATAATTTATTAATTAGAAGCTAATTTATCTTTATTATTAATTATAGTTATTTTTCAAAATATTGAAATTAATATATTCAAAGGTTAATATGATAAAATTATCAATCTATTTATTGCTCTTTCATGAGTGTGCCAAGTTAATACTCCGTCCGTTACTTTCTACTTGTCACCATTTCATTTTTTAGAGTTAAACAAAATTAAATTTGACTAATATTTAGAGATATGTATTTTCATAATATTAATTTGAAAAAATTACAATTTATATGAAATAATAATAAATTTTATGTTGGTGAGAACAATCGTTATATGAGATATATATAAATGGTTTAAAAAGTAATGCTATGAATTATAAATTTTATTTACATATGAAATAAATTGTTATGAGATATAAATGTAAGGTTGTTTTTACAAAATATAAATTTGTGGGTCAATCTTTGTATTCAAAAAATCCTAAATCATGATTTGAAATTTCTAAATTATGCTTTTTGGAGAATTTGGGATACGAAATCATGAAATGAAATCAACCTAAAATCGCATATCCAAATGCTGATTTCATATCATGATATAACCAAACACCTACTTAGGCTAGTTATATTGTTACTAATTGACTATTTAATTTGCTTATAAATATTTCTTTTTGGTTCGAATTGTATCATATCAAAAGTTATTCAATTTCATAAAAACTTTGTGTGTCCTAGATATTTGTATAGTAATACTATGTAATATTGTCTCATAAATATTAATATTTTAAAATTTAATTAAAATTAAAATTAAAAATTGTATAAAATATTTTTTATATCAGAGAGATTTCTTTAAAATCTAGTGGTCTTGATTGATTTTATATGTATGTATATATATATATATATATATATATATAGCACAATGCAAAATTAATTTTCCAACCCTTCTTCTCTTGCATTTTCATAAGCACGGATTATACGGAGACAAATCTAAAATTTCCAGAACATAAACAAGCCACTAGAGAAAGGAGAAAAATGATGTATTTGGTAGAATTGATCCCTATTTTTCTTGATAAATAGCTTAACATCCAATCAAGTGCATCATTCAATTGTATACTTTTGAGCATGAACGTCAACAATCAATATTAAATCAATTTTAAGAAATGTATACATAAAATTTCTAGTTTAACACAGAGACCATGAATTTAACATACACCATGTCGTTGCAATATTTTCCAATTCAATTATCATCACAAACTAACAACGATCTCCCTTATAGAATCTCCAAATTAATTCAATCACCTCATTCTAATCAGATCTTAGAATTAACAATAAAATTCATGTTTTTTTTACTTAGTGTTTGATATCATTTTTAAAATTTTGATTAATTAAAATTCACGTCATATAAAAATTAAAGCACAAATCATGAGCTAACTCTTCCTTATTATTAAAGCTGACAAATAGACGGGAAAGAAATATGAAAATAAGTGGATGAAGTTGTCATCAGTATATTATTTCATTAAAAGCACAAATCTTGATTACATTAGGAGTCATCAAGATAACATATATTTTTACTAATTTGTTTTCAATACATTGGGAGCAACTTTTTTAGTAGAAATAGAGCCATCATGACAACCCTTCATACAATCTTCCATGCAAAAAGGATTGACAAGACACAAAAGTTCACATTTTTGTTTACAAGTCAGGTTCACCTCACCAGTACCTTCAACATTTGCTACAAAAATCACAATGAAAAATAATGCTACTAACATCTTTGTAAAATTCATTTTTGAGTTAGAATTTTTTTTATTTGATTTGTATTTTGGGATATGCTAGATGGAAAGCAAAGTACCACTATTTATAGCAAAAAATTTCAATGATCAATTAAATAATGATCAAATTACAATTACTAGTAAACTTCGTAATTAATGAAACTAGATAAGACTAAAATAAATAAAATATTAATACAATTTGCATTACTCTATATGTTTGACTATGATACTTCCTAGCTTGGTCCACTTTTACTTTTTAGTTTGAAAAAAAAATCAAGAAATAGTTTATTAGAGTAATAGTTCTCAATTTACTTTATTATTAACTATAGTCATTTAAATTTTGAATTTATTATATTCAAAGATAGCTACAAATTATCATTTGATTTCTTATTTATCTAAAAATGTGCTAAATTAATATTAATTAAACAAGTAAAAACAGACCGAGGCTGTATTATGCAAATCAAATTACGTCAAACATACACAAATAAAAGTTTGACTGGTCTGCATCAACTTGTGAAAGTTAAAGGTATTTATTTATAAAAGTTATAATTGCAGTAAAATTTTATTAAATTAATATAGGTGGGATCATGAAATATTATTATTTTGTAGAGGTACTATTTAATCAATAATTTAATATTTATTAATTTAAAGGTTGTTTTAAAATTCAATGAAGGTCAATTTTGATTATATCAAAATGATTGTATCTTACTAATTTAATAATTTATGTATCATATTTATTGAATTCACATTAAAAATAAATTTATGGTGCAGTTCGAAAAACACTTGTCGCATCTGGAACAGTGTTACATGTTCAAAGTTCAAGAGCTTAAAAAAAATTGTGGATACCATCGGAAAAAACAATGTTGAAGCTGATACAATACCTTTAAAACCTGTTACGTATAAGGAAGCACTTATCACATTTAAAACTCTTCACAGTTTTATAGTGCAGTTAAAAAATACAACATCAAAATTTTTGAATGCAATAAGAAAAGTTAAAGATGAGTTTCAACTAGATTAAATTTTAACAAAAAATCAAAAGACACTAGAATCATATTTCACTAAATTTTCTTAGATATATTTCTACTTTTAAAGAAATATTGATTTATAATATTAATGGGACCAATCTTACTATCTTATTATCTTATTGAAATGAGTTACTATTTCTTTTGTCTCAAGTCAGAACCAAAGGAAAATATTATCTTATAAAGATTATTAATTTGTTGAATATTAATTTAATGATATTTTACTGTAATTTGAAATTTATTGAGGTTATTTCGTTTACAATAATTGACTTACAAACAAACTTGAAACTCCACAAAAGAAATCACGCAAGTTCCAACTTCCTTAGCTTCATAAATGTATATTACTCCTTATTTTACTACTATGCACAATACCATAACCATTACTAGAATATATATATATATGGAAAAATTCTTTTGGCCAGAAAATTTGGCTAGAATGGTATTTTACCTGTGTTATTTTACCTTTTTGAACATTTTTACCCTTTTAACTTTAATACATTTTAACTAAAAAATGGAAAAAAAATCAGTTTATTTTAAAATAAAAAAGATATTATAGTTTTTTTATGATTTCTAGCCAAATTCTGGCCAAATTTTCTGGCCATTTAGCATTACCCTATATATGGAAAAATCTTTTTGGCCAGAATGATATTTTATCTGTGTTATTTTAGCTTTTTAAACATTTTTAGTAAGATAATATATAACTATTTTAAACTATAGCAAGAATTTTAAATATGATAGGAATGTTTGCGTAATTACGTAATTTTTTTAAAAAAATTATTCGCTTGGATATCAATTTTTATTTAATCATATCTACTAAAAAATGAATAATTAAATTGGCCCAAATGAATATTATATAGTTTTTCGCAATAATAAATTTGTGTGTGTTATATATATATACACTGTATTAAGTATCATTAAGGTTTCTTGTTCAAATTACTCATTAGTCAATGATACTATAAGAGTATATATATAGTGTCATTGACCTGATCATGAGTAATTTCTGAATAAGGAATATTAATGATACCATATATATATATATACTCTTATAGTATCATTGACTAATGAGTAGTTTCTGAACAAGAAACCTTAATGATACCATAATAATATACATATACTCTTATAGTAACATTGACTAATGAGTAATTTATATATATATATATATATATATATATATATATATAAATTAAGTAAAAATTATCAAATTAATGAATGAGGGGTATGAGCTGTACTTTTTCTTAAGAGAATGAGTATATATATATATATATATATATATATATATATACTGTATTAGTATCATTAAGGTTTCTTGTTCAAATTACTCATTAGTCAATGATACTATAAGAGTATATATATAGTGTCATTGACCTGATCATGAGTAATTTCTGAACAAGAAATATTAATGATACCATATATATACTCTTATAGTATCATTGACTAATGAGTAGTTTCTGAACAATAAACCTTAATGATACCATAATAATATACATATACTCTTATAGTATCATTGACTAATGAGTAATTTATATATATATATATATATATATATATATATATATATATATATATAAGTTAAGTAAAAATTATCAGCCTTAATGAATGAGGGGTATGAGCTATACTTTTTATTAAGAGAATGAGTATTTTTGAATTACTTTGAATTGGAGTATGAACATGTAAATATTTAGGTTTAATGGACCATTTATGAAGTTTTCCCTAATTATTGACAGTGTGGCAAAAATTCTCCTATATGACCCTAACAACACTCCTCTTCTTTCTAACAAATTAGAGTTGTCAACATAGATCAGACTTATGAATTGATCCGATTTAATTTGAATTTGATAGGATTGAATTAAGATTTTGGAGTTCATTTAGGAGCATGAACTTTTAGGCCGACCTAAGTAAAGATGTTGATTTGTGAGGTTTGACCATTATAAGTTGAGGCAATTTGTGGCTCAAATAAAAAATAATTAAAAAATAAAGTTAAAATAAATAAATAACAAGAGGCATTCAAATTCAAAAAAAGTATAATTAAACTATTATATATTAAGTTAATATTTCTATTTAGCTAGTTGTATTATTATTATAGTTTTGTCTATTAAAATCTCCATTTAATTCACAAAGATATCTATATTAATATCACATAGACTTTATGTGTTCAGTACTCATATATATAATTGAGTTTTCTTACTTATTTTACACACCAAATATTTAATTAAAAAAACAAAAAGAAATAAAATAGTGCAAGTTTTTCTACCCTTCTTCATGGTCTTGCATTTTCTCAAGCACAGATTATGGCGAGACAAATTCAGAATATGAATGCGCAGGGGTGAACAAAACCGAACCGCAAACCGAACCAAACCGCGAATTGAGTCAAATCGGAAAAAAACCCGACTAATGGTTTGGTTTGACTTGGTTTGGTATTGAAAAAAAAAAACCCAACTATAATTGGTTTGGTTTGGTTTTAACTAAAAAAAGTCAACCCGAGACCAAACCAACCCGACATTATATATATTTATTTTTAATTTTATTTTATACAAAAAAATGTTTATTAATATATAATTTATATATTTTTCATAATCTTTATCACAATTTTATGTTTAATATTAGTGGACTTTGGGCTACATAGTTGACTTGAGCCCACTTGTTATTTTTAGAAATAAACAAAAGCCCAAATAAATTATACAATTCAACTAGCCCTATATAATATTCTCTATCTCATTTAACAAAGGTCATTAGGTCAGCAACTCAAAAGCAGCTCTTCACCTTCAAAGGCTTAGTCACTGTTAGGTTTTACTCCTTAGCTATTACGGCATATATTGAGCTCGTCTTTTCGATTTTAGTTCAAATCATCATCAACTCATCTTAATCTGGGTAAGTAATTGCTACTAACTCGTTTTTAGATATTTTTCTTGTATTGCCATTGTCAACAACACCACAATTTTGGGTAGTTGAATCATAGATATAAACCTAAAAATTATACATCTTGGTGTCCATATCTATGGTGTGTTAAGCTTAGCAACAAGATGTTGATTGTAAATAAGAACTAAGGACTAAACATCAACTTAGTTAATCCATTGCTAATCAACTTAATTGATTTGTATTATCTACTTTGCAGATGCAGGCTATGGTTTTTGAAAAATATGTATAGAAGATCTCACTTCAAAAATGTTTTGTTCCTCTAGGTACAAGGTCCTAGGTTGTAAGTAATGATGGTGTAGAATTTAAATATTTGAATGTAAATAACTCGTATTAACTTTTGACGACAATATTTTGACTATGCAAATTGTTTAAGCCACTATGTTACTTTCATGAATTTCTCTAATGTTAATGAATCACTCTTGATTATTGATACTATTTTATGATTTGTCCAAAATAGTAATAGTAGTAATTTTTTGAGAATTTGTGTTCCAAATAGAATGGAGAATTGCCTATTGAACTCATGGGCATGCGATGCCAAAAGAAACTACCGAATGCTTTTCTAGGATGAAAAATCATGTTAGTGTTCAACATTTTTTTTAAATCACTGAAAGAACACAAGCTCTTTAGTTTTTATCAAAAAACTCGAGAAAACCCGAATAACCCGAGAAAATCAAATAACCCGAACCAACCCGAGATTGAAAAAATCCGACTATTAGTGGTTTGGTTTGGTTTATATATATTTTAACCCGATATAAATGATTTGATTTGGTTTTTAAAAAACCCAAACCAACCCGGTGATGTACACCCCTAAATGCACTATTAAAGATAAGAGAAAAATAATATATTTGGTAGAATTGATTCCTACTTTTCTTGATAAATAATTTATATTCAATCAAGTGCACCATTCAACTATTTTAGAGCATCGATGTCAACCGTTAATATTAAACTAATTTTAAGAAATATATACATAATAATTTTAGTTTAATAGACAAAAACCATGAGTTCAACATACACCATGTCATTGCAATATTTTTCAATTCAATTATCATCACAAACAAACACTGATCTCCCATATAGAATCTCCAAATTTAATAGAACTTATCTTTACATGATATATATATCACAAAATTAAGTTGCTCATCTTATTCTAGTCAGATCTTAGAATTAGCACTAAGATGTACGTTTTTTTCCCACTCAGTGTTTGATATCTTTTTAAAAATATAGATAAAAAATTCACATCACATAAAAATTAGAACACAAATCATGAACTATTATATCTAGATTAGCTAATTTCTCCTTATTGTTAGAGGTGACAAATAGACGGAAAAGAAAGCTGAAAACAAAAAAGGTGAAGTTGTCATAAACATATTATTTCATTTTAAAAACATAAATCTTGATTACATTTGGAGTCATCAAGATTCAAGATAGCACACATTTTTCCTAATTTGTTTTCTATACATTAGGAGCAACATTGAGTTGAACTTTCTTAGTAGAAATAGAGCCATGATCACACTCTTGCATACATTCTTCCATGCAATCAGGATTGAGATGGCATACAAGTTTACGATGTTCTTTACAAGTCAGTTTCACCTCACCAATACCTTCAACATTTGCTACAAAAATCACAATGAAAAATAATGCTACTAGCATCTTTGTGAAATTCATTTTTGAGTTAGAATTTTTTGAATTGGACTTGTATTTTGGGATATGCTAGATGAAAGTAAGTACCACTATTTTATAGCCAAAAATTTCAGTTTCATTAAATTTTGGTGGTTACAATTAATTATAAACTCGTAATTAGTGAAAATTAGATTACAGTTGCACCAAGATAAATAAATACAGTACAATCTGCAGTTGTACATATTTGACTATGATACTATCTATAATGGTATCATTCACACTAATGATATACAATAATGATATCATTCAATATTTATGCAATTTTTTCTGAATGTCTCTTATTGTATCATTAAGAAGTTTAGAAATGTTTCATTAAAAACTAAGGATTGATTTGATGAAATAGTGATGTTTTTCAGTTATACAATTTCAATATCATGATAATATATAAATAAACTGTGGTAATATCATTTATGTATCACCGAATGACTTAAAGGAAAACATTTATAATATCAGCACAATATATATAGCATGAGTCCAACTTGCAAGAAAATGATTAGCTGCATAATCTAAGCATCACAGGAAAGTAGAAATATGAAGATATTTATTTTGGCATATTAGAAATAAAAAAATAATCAAACTATATTACGTAAATATTTGGAACTCAAGTGATAGCCTGAAAAGATGAAGTAATTTGCTATATCATTTTAAAGCTATAGTAATTATGTTAAAATACATTTTACACACTTTATACAATTAAGATTCGTTATAATGATAATATTTGTCTGAAAATTTTATGATTATCATATTCATGAGGTGTTTTTATATATGTATATATATATTTGGTGCAAGTGGCGGAGTCAAATATTTTTATTACAGGGTGTCAAAATATAAAGTAAAAAGTTTCATGATTATCATATTGCGGTGTTTTTATATATGTATATATTTATTTTTGGTGTAAGTGACAGAGCCAAGATTTTTATTAAGGGGTGTAAAATATAAAGTAAAAAGGTAATTGTTGCTATCATGGGTCAAACACACAACCTCAAACAACTTTCGCAACCCCTTAACCACTACAATGAACCTTCAACTTATGTTAAGATGTGTCAACACTTGTATATATATTTGTTAAATCAAATTTTGATCTATATATACAATGTAAATTTTTCAACGAAGGGGTCTCACTTGCTTGCCCTAGGGTAGCTCCACCCATGTTTGGTGTTTAGATTTCATTTAGCTATTATAAATACAAATACACAAAAAACTAAATTAATGGTTTTGTGTACCAAAAAAAGCAATGCAAAAATTGTTAACCAAATTGTTTTTAAGGGGAAATGTTATATACCATGAATTCATGATTTAGGTTCGACAATCTCTTAAAGTTGTCCATAAGTTTTATTTGGACACTCGAACTACGATATGGTTTGATTAAGCATCTATTTGGACACTCGAACTATGATATGGTTTGATTAAGCATTTGAGTACATGTTAACTTGTGTTCTAAAGTATTCATTACCTAAATCACTTAAAATATGTTACTTCCCTTAATTGTACGTATTAAACTTAACAACGACGTAAAATTACCTTTAGCATATTTTAATTGAGATTGATGTGTAGATTTAAAGTACATGTCATGTTTAATCATATGGTTAACTTATTTACACAATAGACATTTGTTACTATGCACAAAAAATAATTAAAATTTAAATCAAAATTATCTAATAAAATACTTTATCATATATTCAGTTGTAAGCTACCACAATTCAAATGTGTCTCAAAATAAAATTTATTGATAAGGCGGTGAATGTATTTAGCCAAATGGTTAATTACATTGCTTTGATGAGAGCTATTTCCATATATATATTCTTATTATATAAGTGAGAGTTTGAAGCTGAAGCAGGTACGTCTCCGTCGCCTTTAACAAGGGTATTTTTTAAAAAAAAAATAAAAAAAAATATTTCTTTTGTTTTAATTTAATTTAATTAGTGTGAATTTTTTTTGAAATTATGGGATCGTTTTAGCTATGACATTTATTTTTAAATTCATATTCTTTAGTTACAGCTTTATTATTTTGAATGTTAATAATATTTGTGTATATTTTGTAACTACTTTGACTAAAAAATCAATGATCAATAACGAAAAATACTTTAATCACGGTCCTCTTAATAGACCTCTTCACATTAGATTTAATTTACGCACACACAAAAAAAATAATCTACTGCCACACAAACTTAGTATAATTTATTTTAGAGTAAGAACTTAAAATAATTTAATCAATACCACTAAATATTTATCAATATTAATAATATTTATCAAATATTTATTTTACACATAATGAAATGATTTAATATCTTTAAATTAATACCACTTAAATATGAATTTGTAAATAAATATTGAACCCCTGCACACGTGGAATCTTCGTAGCTAGTAATAATAGTAAAAGATAGTATATATTATTCCAAGGAATTATAGCTAGAACAAATTGGATTGGTTAGCAAGAAAGAATAATCACTTAGGCCACTATCCAACTAATCAACCTTTATTTTATTTTATCTTCTCCAAACAGGAAGATACCTTTACGATGGTATTTTCATTTTTATTAACACGCACAAGCCGCGACAAACAGAATTTTCTTTAAGAAAAACACAAAACAAAGGACTATAATGATGCATTAAAACTTATGCTTATGTACAGAAAAAGATCGATCAAAAGAGAAATTTTAAATTAATTTAAATATAAGAAAAGTCAAGGAAATAATTTACATATTTATTATATATATATATATTTTAAAAATTAATTTCCATTCCTTTTGATATCACTGTAACAAATAAAAGAGATTTTGCGGTAATTATTTAGCGACATAATATAATTATTGATATATTATATTTAGCTACAATAATAAATACATGTATTTATAACTAATACTCGATATAAATATTGCTAAGAAATTTACCAATTTAAGTACAATAACACTACTTTAATTATCACTAAATATTTTTATGATAATAAATATTATGATTAATTAAAAGAAAAATCTATTAGTATTCTAGGCTAGGTACCCCATGTGCACAAGGATATGAAGTAGTGGATCTTGTATCACACCCATGCAAAGCTAGTACATTTTTTTTCCTTTTAAGCTATGAACATAAAAGGATTCCATTTAAGGGAAAAAATAATAATAATGGAGTTGGAATCATGAAGGTACATTCCTTGGCGTAGGTGGACAATTATTAAAGAGTGACAAGAGTAGGTTGTGGCAGTTAAACAGTTTGCCTCTAATTTTTTATTTTGAAATAATGCAGTATAAATATTTATTTTGAGACTCGATTAATTTAAATTTTGTATTCAAAAATTTGAATTTATAAGTAAATATTTCATGCTAAAGTCAAATCCACGGATTCTACTCGTAAATACTTACCACTACATTACAATTTTTAGTGACAAATGATTTGACAATGTACGAAAAGACAGTCTATTTTCTTGAGAAATATTATTGATATTTTAACTGGAATATTGTACTTAAACTGAAAGGCTAAAATGATGATTAATGGTGAGTGGCTCCAATATAACAGCAATAACAAACACTTCTAAATTCGATTTAATTAAAACAAAACCAATGTATATTTGAAGTTAATACGACAGATGAGTTTCTGAATTGAGAATACAAACCATACATATAAATTGAAAATGGGACTATGTGTGTTAAAAATACTATAATTAATTAAGTAAATAAAAGTTAGTACTTTTTCTCTAGTAATGATGTAGTTACACAATTTATCATAACAGAAGGAGGTGCTGGATTTAAATTGCGTTGTAACTGTTATAATTTTTTTATTTACAGGTTTAACTCATGAAAAAGAATTAGTTAGGAACATATATATTTAAGAAAACATTAAAGTTATAATCAAATAAATAAAATCACACAATTCAACAATCTATGTGTTCTTAGTTTTTTCTAAAAAAAGAAATTCAAAAAGAATATCATCTTCTTATATTCAATATACATTTTCAACATTGACGTTTTATCCTTAACATAACACTTCCTTATAAGAATGACATAACATATTTAAAATTAAAAGATTTTGAATGACATATTTTATATGTTCTTAAATTTTGATCTTAAATCAAACTAAGACAGAAAATGAACGCAGATAATGTTGTAGAGTAATTAGTTGCGACATGGTATTTTTTTATTCAAAAGATTATAGAAAAATGAGTTAATAATTAGAGAGTAAGTACAAGTAAACATTATAAAATTGGCAAGAAAATGACACATAAAAATATTAAAATCCAAAGAGGAATGTAGCTCATTATGAATGATGCCACTTGGCTTAACATGTTTGGTGAGCTGGTTCTTTTTGGGAAAAAACTCAAAAAGGTATATGCAATATATTTTATTTATTCATTGGTTTTCTGCCTGGTATTTGGAGTCCACATTGAAGCCCGATTAAATTTAGATCACGCACTACAAAGCTCATTCGGAGGTGGCGCTCCCATCAAGATTTTTTTCATACTCAAAGCTCGAACCCAAGACCTGTAGTTAAGAGTGAAGTAGTTCCACCACTGCACCACATGGTATTGGTAGGTATATGCTCTATAATGTGCATATAAATTAGCATGTCGCCCCTCTAAACCAATCACCAAAATACCAAAATCTTCCTTTCTTTCTTTTCTTGTTAAAAAACCTTTAATTTCTCAAAATATTTTTTAGCAACTCTTCAAGAAGAAAAAAAATGAAGGCAGGTGCTCTTGAACTTGGACATGCTTCAAAGACAACAAAAAGTGGGGTGAATAGAGGAATGTCTATACTAGACTTGTTTGTTAGGATAATTGCCATAATTGCAACATTAGGAAGTGCCATTGCCATGGGAACTACTAATGAAACACTTCCTTTTTTCACTCAATTTGTTCGTTTCAAGGCTAAGTATAACGATCTTCCCACATTCACGTAAGCACTTCATGTTTGATCAAGCTTATAAGCTGGTTAAACTAACTTATACGTGCTTTTTAATCAACATGTTAGTATGTTTATAAACAATTTAGATGCATGGACCTTTTTTTTTTTTTAGTAACTAATAACTAGTTCACATGTTGATTTTTACAGGTTCTTTGTAGTGGCAAATGCCATAGTAAGTGCATATCTAGTACTTTCTTTGGGGCTGTCTATCTACCACATCATGAGGAGCCGCGCACAAGCAACCAGAATTGCCTTAATATTCTTTGACGCGGTATAAATATTTTTTACACTATCAAATTATCATAGGAATTACTATAAATTACCGTTTGAATTAATGATCTATTTGTGTAGACGATATCTCATCACCATCGTCCATCAGTGGATAGGACTTAAAAACTTTTTTTTTAAAAAAACTATCGATATGTTAAGAGTGAAGGAATATTTAGATTAGAATTTAACTGGCATACACTGACATATATAGTCATCTTTTTTGCACTATCAATATGTTTAACCAAATGTTAGTTACATTCTCTACCAAGGAAATTACTTCCTCAGTCCCAAATTAGTTGTCATGTTTCTGTTCTTGATAATCAATTTGATTAATTTTTAAAGTTAAATTAGATTAATTAGATCAACTCAATATTATAATTACAATTATTTATACATTCAATTTTTTTTAAAAAAAGAAGTACTATACTAGTGCAAGTTGTAACTTTTTCATATGTCGCTCAAAGTTCACTTAATTTAACTGTCAACTAAATTAAGCTTGTTGAAATGAATGAAGGCAATGCTGGGGCTATTGACAGCAGGAGCATCAGCATCAGCAGCAATAGTATACTTAGCACACAAGGGAAATACAAAGACAAACTGGTTCCCAATCTGCCAACAGTTCGATTCCTTCTGCCATAGAACATCAGGATCTTTAGTTGGTTCATTTGC
Organism: Solanum pinnatisectum; assembly: GCA_035578085.1. NCBI lineage: Eukaryota > Viridiplantae > Streptophyta > Magnoliopsida > Solanales > Solanaceae > Solanum > Solanum pinnatisectum. The sequence continues at coordinate 21,316,978 of CM069077.1, forward strand.
AGGAGTTGTACTCATCATACTCCTCGTCTTCCTCTCCGCTATCGCCCTTTCTCGTCAATCATTGAATCATTAATTTTGTGCTTCTCAAGATTTCAGAGTGTGCGATCATGTTTAACATGGTCTTTAGTTTCTTACTGTATCGTGTGATATTTGTTTCTCTCTTCTGTTTGTAAAGTCTTTTCAAGTTTTTTGTTTGTGTGCAATGATTCTTCTGTACAAGCAATTATGTAGTTTGCATAAATTCATGTTGTTCATTCATATACATGTTGTACTTCGTCTGTCTCAAATTATTTGTGGTTATTAATCTTTTTTACACCTTTCTTGAAAATATTGTATAAATTAGGATGAATTATAAACTATTTTACTCTTTACTGTTGTTTAAACAATCATAATATCACCCTATATATAATTTAACTGTTTAGAGTCTTCGAAAACAATCACTATTAATGATAAAATGAAAAATAAAATGTTTTGATTTTCTAAAACGACAAAATAATTTGAGGTGAATATTTTTAGAAATTACTATAAATAATGAGTAATTTTAGAATTTTTGACTATTTTCTTCCCACAAAACTGAAATATAAAATATCTCCGAGATCTAAGGAGAATCCTGGCATGGTTTTGGACTATATATTTAGTACGTTTCATTGATTAGTTAGAGCCAGCTTATATTCGAATATTTTTAATTATCTCCTAGAAAAAATATTATTTTATATTAAACGATTAGAATTTAGATAAGTTTTCTTTTTTATCAACTTTGTTGTTTCCATTGTTTATCATATTTGTTACCTCAGGGTCAATATTATTGATTCCAAAATGCACTACATTTCAAGAGACTATTTCCACAACTCAAGAGTACTCCAATATACATTGACCTCTAAAAGTATTTGCAAATATCAGATCATTTATTCGGATATGCAAATTCTAGAGAAATGTAATAAGACATATTTAAGATATATTTAACTTCAAAAATCTTTGAACTTGAAGTGCATATCTAAACACGACTTGCTTCGACGTCTCTTTTTCAACTTCAACTTCAACTTCAAATACCATTTTTTCAACTTTGATCAAATATTGTCCAAATGCCTACACTATATCAAAAATAATTTTTAATGGTAATTAATTAATGACAATAACTTAATTATCGCTAAATATGTTTTTTTAGAGACATTTAACACTCATTGTAAATATCCCTAAAGCCTATAGCGATATTGGATCTAATGATAACTAACTAATGCTGATAAAAGTTTTATCATTCTTTGTTGTGCATATTTATTGCCGCTAAAAATTGTTTTGGTTGTAGTGCTACTAAGTCTTGCAATTTACAACTTTGCTGCATTCATCTAAAGATAAAAAGATACATATAAGCTAAAAAGAGAATAACAAACAACAAAGCTTATTCATTCACAAAATATGGTACAACATATGTCATCCCCCTTTAATTCTTTCTAGAAAATCCAATTTCAGAAAGAAATCTGGACAAAAATCCCCCATTCTGCTTCCCATCATTTACATTATCATTTGAATCCCTCAAATTGCTTATCAGAGACCAATGAGTTTCAAAGTCAGGTTCATAACCACAACGTTGCATGGAACGTAGGAGCTCGGATGCCTTATTAAGATTGTTCTGAGAGCGATACATGTTGATCAGCAAGGAATATGTTTCCCTCCTCGGGATTTCTCCAAGCTGAACCATTGAATCGAGTTGTTTCTCTGCCTCTGCAAGTTGTCCTCCTTCACTTAAGCACTTGATCAGAATGCTCCAAGTGTTTATGCTTGGCCTTTGATTTCTAAATAACATCTCCGCATGGAAATTCAGGGCTACATCCAGTTTATGCCAGGTACAGAAACTTTGAACCACGTAATCAAAACTGCTGGACTCTGGCACGTTCCCGTTTCTCAACATGATGTCCATAAGATCTACTGATTTATCTACCCTTCCGTGCTGACAAAGTTGCTTAATAAGATAATTGTAATCAATATTTTCAGGAATGAGGTATTTCATTGCCATCCGGTCCAAATAGTTTATGGCTTCACCTAGCTTACCATTAGAAAGAAGGGTCTCCACTATATTATTTTGAATGACTGAACCATGATTCCAACCTCTGAACTCCATTTCTTTGCTCAAGGTTAAAGCTTCTTCAAGCTCCCCATAACAACAAAGGCATTTGATCACCTCTCTCAAACTACGGTTACTTGGTCTCAGATCTTTCTCCATCATATACTTTAGATATTGTGTGGCAGATGACAAATCTTTACACCGGCAGAACCCCTGAACGAGATAATTGTAAGTCACCTCATCTAGTTGCAGTCCTTTACCTAGGATCTCATGTACAAGAGTATTAACAACTGAGGTTTTATTAGTTGAGAAAAGGGAATAAATCAAAATGTTATATATCACGGCTGTAGGAGGGTTGCTTTGTTTAAGCACATGTTCTTTCAGGTATAATGCTGTAGATACCTTGCCTCCTGTACAAATCAGCCGCACTATATTGCGGTAACTTGTAATGCTGATACCTAAGTTCTTGCGTATCATGGCACCAAGCAGCTCCTCAACTTTCTCCCTCTTGTTAGCTTGACAGTAGCCTTGAAACAGAACATCACAAATTTCGACACTCAGAAATAGCTCCTTTGCCAATGTCTCTTGGAAGAGACTGGTTGCTTCTCTGACCCTGCCTGACGAGAAATACCCATGAATTAAAGCACAGAGTAAAGGAAGCACAGCTGGAGGCTCGTCTCTTAAACAAATATCTTTCAGCGCAACAGCTTTGTCAAAATTACCGGACCTACACAGCTGAGGAATTAATTGAAGAGATGCATCCAAGGGCGGGATCCAGTCCTTAGCAAGCATGCTATCACAGACAACAGCAGCTTCTCGAAAACTTCTCCAATTGCAAAATTCCTGAATAAGATGGCTATGAGCCAAGTGACTAGAAATACAGCCCTGGCTTAAGATTTCCTTTGCCAGAATCTTAGCAGAGCTTGTGAACCCTTTAGCACTGAGCTCTTCAAGGAACACATGAAGAGCATCACATACTTCATCAGGGTAGAGCACCAGCAAGGCATTAACAAGCTCCAGTGCTTCATTAAGCCGTCTTCGCCTGCATAGGCAACTGAAGAGTGTCTTTCCATCCTTCAAATCAGGTAACCAGTTATTAGTTCGTGCAAACTTCCAGTAAGAAGTTAGACCTGTCAGATCCCCTTTCTTGCATAAGCCCATCATCAGAGCAGTATGAGTTTCACTATCAAGTCTTAGATGTCTACTTAGCATGCCATGCAAGATTGCTCTTGCCCTGTGCACAGATCCCTTTTTGCTGTATTTCTGAACAAGCTTATTTAGAGTTTCTTGATCAAGCTGATGTGTAAAGTTTGGAACTTTCTCCAACAGACCAGAAATGGTCTTAATACAAATGCTGGATGCACATAGCCCTTTCACCAAGGCATCCAGAGCACCCAGAGACATTTCTTGTCCCCAACAGAACATTTGATCCACCATCATCACAACATCTTTCATGTCTTTTTTCATGTAATCCTTCCATACAACAGCGTTAAAATCAGGAAGCATGGCATCATTAAGGACTTTATGAATAACTCTCTCATACTCATCGACATCTGTATCCAGATAAAGCCCATTCCCAAGATTATCAAAAAATTCTGCTTTATGAGATCTTATATCATTGTCTCTTCTGATTTTCACAGCAGAAGAATTGAGACCTAAGAATCCGAAAGCTCCCGAAAGTGGATCTTCTGTAGGCGCTAGTTGGATCAAGCCACGATCTACCATCTTAGATACCACTGTGTTCACTTCATCAAATTGCCTAGCTTTACAAAATCCAGCTGAAAGAACCCTGAAAGTTGATACTTGAGGCTCTACTCCCTGATCCTCCATTTCTTGAAGAATGTCTTGATAGTGTTTCCACATACCCTCCTTGAAAAGCCCACTAAGAATAGCATCATAGGAATATATATGGGGCTTTAGATTTCTTGACAGGATCTCTGAGAGATAAAAGAATGCATCCTTCAGTTTTCCTTCACGACAAGCCCATCCAATCAAAATCCCAAATGTTATTTCATTCATACAGAAACCCAGTTGATCCAACTTCATCACGTATGAGTTCCCGCTTGCAACACCAAACTGTCCACAGACAGACTGGATGAGCTTATTGACTATGGTTACATCAGGCATACAACTAATCTCGACAAAGAAACTCAGCAGATCATCATAATCTCGTTTATTACAATAACCAGAAGCAATAGAATCGAGGATTAAATAATTAGGTTCAATTCCAAAAGCCAGGACCTTCTTAACCATATTCCTGGCATCCTGAACTTTCGCATCAGCACATAACAGTCTGATAACACCCTCATATATACCCCTTTCAGATACATTCCTTCCGAAGCCAATATCTATAGCATCAACATAAATTTGAAATGCCAACTGTGTTTCATGTATTTGAATCAAAAACTCAAGGATAACCCTGTAACATGAAATCAATGGGGATACACCTCGCATCCTCATTCGATCATAACATCCAATAGCATTCTCCAATCGATAATCACCCACAAACACTTCAATTAGATTACTGTAAATCTCATGATTATCCAAGAAAGTTCCTTGGGTATCCAACAATGAAACCAAGCATTCAACTTCCTTGAACAACCCAGCATGGACAAGCATTGTGGCAATGATATCAGAGGCCTTAGTAAGATGCCTAAAACTCTTACTCTGCTTACTAGCCCACAAATAAATTCCCCATAAAGATTCAATCTTTTTAACCTCAACATCAAAAACTCCACTATCATTTTGAAAACCCAACAGAATTTCAAGAATATCATTAGGATTCAACACAGAAACTCTCCAATATCTACGAACAGTTGCAGGGGAAATCTCAGATAGCTTAAGAAGGCAATCTTTGATGATGAGGTTGTTCAAGATCTCACCTCTATTACCCGAAATGATTAAACTATCTGATTTTTCAACAGCAGAGAATATAGCTGAAGATGAATATTGGCAAGTATATGTTGGTTTTGCAGAAGATGAAGAAAGTACTAGATGAAACTGTTGAAGTTGAAGTTTTCTGGTAAAAGAAGAAAGGTGAAAGAGAAGTGAACCAACCTGTTTGATGTGAGATTTGTGTTTTCGGAATTCAAGGAGAGCTTGAAGCATTCGACCGCCGGGATGTGTCAGAGTTACAGGGACGACACTCTGCTAGTTCTGTTCTTGATTCTAGGCTGTTGTTGTTGGGCTTCTTCAAAGTTTATGTATGTGAAAGGTGATAAAGCCCAGTTTTTTTTTTAGTTTTTTTCATGGATTTTCTGTATTTTGGGTCCAATTGTTGAATCTCAAATCTTTGGTCTTTAATAGTTTTCCTTTAGGGAAACTAAACAAATACCCCATAAAAGTGAAATGATTACAAATAGAGCAACTTTCATATATAACAAATATAAAAATCATATTTATATATTATAATTATATTTTGCATAATTGCGCTCCATAACAAATTTTATGTTTGCTATGGAACTTTTGATTGTATATATTATAATTATATTTTGCATAATTGCGCTCCATAACAAATTTTATGTTTGCTATGGAACTTTTGATTGTATAATTCGCTACAAACATCTAATTTTATACAAATTGTTTAGTTTTGTATAAATTCATTTATACATTGTAATTTGTATAATAAGATATGTATTTATATAATTATAAGTATATAAGACGAAAATATATACATTTGTATTTGTATATACACTTTTCTCTCGCTTTATACAAACACAAACACATTTTATACCGAAATGTATAAACTGGTTAATTTGTATACCAAAAATGGCTAATTGTATACCGAATCAGATGACAAAAAAGGGGATGTTTGTTGCGAATTACAATTAAAATAAACTATGACTATAACATTTAATTTGAATTAATAGTTTGCTATTTCATACAATTTTCCCTTACAAATATATAGCCCATTATATTTATATCCTGCTAAATAATTACACTATATACCCCTAATTAATTTTGTTTAAGTGATACTAAATTATTATCATATACTATATTAGATTCATTAAGGATGATAATTTTGCTTAATTAATACTAAATCAGTATATACAATGAAGCCCAAAGCTAATTGTGCCAAATATAGTACAAATACATTTTCATACATGTATCAATCTCGAAACACGGCAACCACGTGCAACACACGTGTGGTAAATCTAATATATATATATATATAGGTGTATATGTATGCATTTTGGGCAGCACACAACTATTTGGGCAGTACCTTGAAGGACAATTGTACAAGGGATAAACATCACTTTTGTGACTATATATTTTCACACCTCCTTTAGTAAATTCGTTTTCCTCAAGTCTTAGAACCTTAGAAACATATCTAAACAGTTTGTTCTTCAAAATCACAAGAGGAAAACTTTGTCCTTTTGGCTGGGATTCGAGACACACCCTTCTCTTTGGTAAGTGAAAAAATCTGTTTTTGAGCTGGGTAGTGTTTAGTATTTTAAGCATAACTTATTTTATAGAACTTCGTTTACAATGAATAAATATGAGTTGGAAAGCTGATTCGTATATGTACAACTCTTATGTTTATGTAAAACTTTAATTTAGCTGTTATGGATTCGAAATATGGGACACAACATAGGACAAGTTCTGTCCAGAGTTTGAAATTAGAAATCCTGTATGGACAACTGTTAGTGTTTTGAATATATCATTTTGTACAAAATATATTTTGCGGTGATTCTTATTTGTTTGCAACCTTAAGAGATGTACCTACATCTTTCATAAAGGTTATAAATTCTAGTTTTGCCGTTTTCCTTTTCAAATCTAAGTTGCGACATGAGGTACTAGGATGGCCAGATTCACTGTTTTGGGAGCATAGTCGTATTTGTAAAGGCTAAGCTTACTTGTGATGATAATCCTATTTTACTTCGACATTATTTAGATACTAGGAATTTAAGAAGTTATTTAATTGTATTTTTTAAGGTTGTATGTACTCATGAACAAGTTGAGGACCTTGATACATTGATTGGTCTAGGGTTTGAACTCGCGAAGTTGTGTTGGACTGTTTTTACGCTAAAGTATTGAGGTTTGTGTATAAACTTGTACTTGTAATCTTTTTACCTGCTGGTATATCTGAAAGCTTATCTTGGTACCTTGGTTACCTCTTGTTATTTTGCATTGTCGCGTTGGTATACTTTACGATATTAAAGACACTTGTGTAACTCACCCACTTGTACAGATTGTTTGATCACTTGACACTCTTGTTGGAACCTTGTCCTTCTTGTGGCTGTGACTTTGTCACTATTGGCATGCCTCTTGATTCGGATCATTTGCCATCTTGACTTTAGATTTTTTGTCTGTCTTAAGAATGGAAGTTGTCCATTTTAAGTATGAACTAGAAAGCCATTTTTAATATGGTTCTTGGTTCTCTTGATTATTGGGTTTTGACCCTTTTTGATACAAGACGTCGGCCTTTCTTGATACCTGTTTATGCTTGGTGTGACGACATGATGTATATATTGAGCGAGCCTTGTTATTGAATCTCTTGAAAAATGGTGCTATGAGCATTCTTGACATTTGGATCTGTAACTATCGAACTTGATACTCTTTATATGTTGTGCCTTGATTTATTTACTATGTTTCAATTGTGCTGCTCATGACTTGAGAAAGGTATCTTGGTGAATTTGAGAGCTCCGAACATATAGTTTTTACACCACTAAGCTATATGCTTAGCGATAGTTGTTTCTATCATAGGGAATGATCGAGATGAGACATGAAGCGGGCCATTGGAGATGGAGATTTTGAGAGCTTTAAGGAAGATCACATTTGCATATAGGCATTTATATTTTGTATAAACCTTGGGACTTATACATGATCTATGTATTATATATTTACATGAAATTTTGAGGGCTAATCTGATCATTTTACCATGGGTTGTAATATAAGTATTGCTATATGTTTTGTTCTTTTGGGGTGTGTAAGACCAAGTCTTGTAATATATTAAATTTACCACTAATTTTGAATGATTGTGTGAAGCATGAACGACCTAGTTTGGGTACTCGAAAGTTGGTAATATTCTTTTTATGTCATTTTTACTAGTGTGAGGACTATATATGCATAAAAATCTTGTGAGTTATTGGCTTATATTATTTCAGAAAGGTCGCTACATTCTTGTAGACAATATTTCTTGGGTATGTCCCCGGGTGCCGCTCTGGTTGTTTAGTCATGACCAATACTTTTGTTTTCGCCATAGATATTCCTCTGGACAGTGCTACGTATAGTTGACCATGGGAAAAAACATGTTGTGGTAGGTACAATCCAACATTTGGTATTGTTTGACCTTGTGCCTTATTTATTGTCATTGCAAAGCATAGACGTATTGAAAATTGTTTCCGAATAAATTTGAAAGGATATCCTTCATTCTCAGGTGGTGATAGTTGTATTCTTAGAATAAACACTTGCTTTGTGGCATATTCACCTGTTGTTATTTTCGCATATATGGCATTTTTGTCGAAACCCCTACAAATCAATCGCGTGCCATTGCACAAACCATTTAAGGGGTCCAGATTTCTCAACATTATTATGGGCGCATTTTCTTTGAGTACTAACCTAAGATATACAATGTAAGCATTCATCAATAGATATAGTGATTGGACAATTGTTTAATTTTCATTTGCGCTATGAGCTAACATAATAATAAGACATATGTGTAAGTTTTGATGTATGTGATAATGTACCTATGCGGCGGTAGTCCATTTGGTGTTAAGGTGTTGAGGTATTCTTCTTGATAGTAGTTGTTGGTATCATCTTCCATTGAGTCAAAGTTGATGTATGTTTTTGTTTCTCCTGGAAATTTTCCAATCATCAATTCATTCAGGTTATCTGCAAATTCATTTCTACTTGCTAAGATTGCTCATTATGTTATATTATCTGCCGATTTATAATTATCCTGAAGCGATGGAAATATTTCCCTGACCAAGGATTTTCTTGGATTACTATCTTGACTTAGTTGGACAATCATTTGTTCTGGAAGAGTTATTAAATTTTCTCTAATTGTGATTTCTTCTCCGTTACCAATACGAAGCAAAAACTCACTGAAACTGGTATCTGCTCTTGCTCTCATATTTGTAGAAAGCTGTATCTTTTCCATTAAAGGCCACAAATACGACCTCACCAAACTTGCATCTACCATCTCTGCACGTGTAGATTTTGGTACAACATGAAGAACTTGACGGAAGTCGCCTCCAAACACCATGACTTTACCTCCAAAAGGTGCATCTTTATCCATTATATTGCGAAAGCTTCTGTCGACTGTTTCAATTGTGTGCCGCTTAGCTATGGTGCTTCGTCCCATATTATGATTTTGGCTAGTCTAATTAGCTTAGCACCTCCACCTTATTTTGACATATTTGTCATTGTTGTCTCATTTGCTTGTAGGGGTATGCCAAATCTTGAGTGTGTCGTACGACCTCCAGGCAATATTGTCACTGCCACACCACTGGTTGCAGATGCCAATGCTATCATACCTTCTTATCTAACCTTGGCCAGTAATGCCCGATACAGGAAAGTCTTTCTGATTCCCCCAGGCCCATCTACAAGGAACAAACCTGTTGTTTCTGAGTTGACCCTTTCGAGAATGGTATTGAAAGCTTGGGTTTGTTTTTTATTCAATTTTGATTGGGCGGCAACGTCTTCAACTGGCACATTCACATTCATCTCTTCCATTATTTCTCTATATTCATGTGGTTCTATTTGTTGTAATTGTTGTTTGATTTGCGGGATATCATATTTGTCAACAGTTTGTCTCAAACTTTCCAAGTAATAATTAATATTTTTCAGGGTATATTGGAGTTGTGCCTCAGTTGTGCTGGAATGGTTCATTCGAAAGTCTTCGGACATATCACTGTAATATGTGTCCCAGAGACTTTGCACATCCATTGGGTTGCAATGCACTAATATTGTAGCGAACAAACTTCAAAGAGCGGTGGGCATCTTGAAAGTGACAGCCTCTCGTAAATATTCTGAAATGCTGTTATCTGATTCTAATAACCCTCTTTCTTTGGCTGCCTCTTTAAAAGTTTGATACTGTTTTCCATTAATAGTGAGTAAGTTTTCAAATGAAGTGGCCCCTCTTACATGATTCAATAATAGTCTTTCATAATACCTTTCTCCTTCTCTAGGATTCGCTACAATATTGAGTCGATTAATTTAGTATATTCATTTTGTGAGATTAAGAAAGATGGACTTTAATTGTAATTGTCTTACCAACATTTATGTGGTCAATGACTATGCGCGATTTTCTTTTTGTCCATATTTTGAATTGGGAGTTCCATACATAATGCTCTGGGAATTCTCGATAAAGATAATTGCGAGCCTCAATGTCTTTAGAGCACATCCTAAAGTACTCTGTAAGAATAGTTTGGTTTACAAAGTCTGATCACATGATATTTTGTAGATTTTGTTTCTTCCAGTAGCACACTACATATTGTTAAGTAAGAATTATATAAAGTCTTGTACTTTCTCTGTTTCAATTAGTTAATATCTATGTTATTTGTCAAAAAATTATAAAATACCCGCTTGTTTGCCTGGAAGATGTAATTGTAGGTTGATAACTGCTGGTTGCATTTCGATTAGGTTAAACTCATATATTCTCCACATTGCTTCTAGTGGTGATACCCAACGTGCATCTTGGAAACTTTTGATTTCATCAATGAATTTTTCCCCGTCATCAGTTTCTATATATACGACACATTTATCGTGGCCTTTATATATGTATTTGATAAGATACTTTATTGCTTTAACTCCTGAGCAGATTTCAACATTAATGTGACAATTATATCTCATCAACAAATATGAGTTATAAGGTACAACCCATTGGTTTTTCATCTTTATTCCATGGACCTCACTTGTTTTCCCTTTATTTCTTCTTCTGTAAATCAGATATCCATCATTTCCTTGTATTGTTTATCATTGAATGTTCGGGGGTAGTGAAATTTACACTGTCCATCTTTCATACACGGGCTCGTCTTACGTTTCTCCCCGCAAGGTCCATGCATCATATGCCTGATAACTAATGCCCTTAATTCTGGATGTGTGACATTATTAGGGATTTATGCACTAATGTATCTATCATACTCATCTGCTGATCGTATCTTATTACCTTCTTTAAATATTAGAAGTAGGTGTATATGTGGTAAGTCTCTCTTTTGAAATTCTACCATAAAAACATGTGCTGCAATAGGTCCGAATATTTCTTTCTTGAAAGTATGATCTTTCAAGTCTTGCAATTTAGCTCGAAACACTCTGGTAACCAAATCAGGTCTGTCTTGAGGTATTTGTCCTGGACGCAATTCTTCTTGAATCTCAACTCAATCTGGGTTACATGTCATGGTGGTGAATAGATCAAAGCCATCGCATCGATATACCGTCGCCTCATATCCCTAGGTCCTCCAATAAACGATCCTGGTAGTAATACCTTTTGTCCTACCTTGTCTCCTGTACACTCACCGACACTTACACTATCAACAATACCTTGTAGTATCTCCCTTCGATAATTTGATTGCTCGAATCTATAATATTCAAGTCTTGTTGTTTCTATCTTAATGTATATCTCTACAAAAAACTGCTGCAACAATCTCCCGCACAGTAATAAAATGGATTTGTCACCTGTTCGTACTTGTAGTTTATAATAGTAGTACTCCCTACAGGAAACACAACCTTTTGTGTCACGTCGTACACCTACATGAATTTTGTAGAAGTAGGCTTAGATTACTTATCCATACAAGATTAGCAGTAGTTGTATATTTTAAGTAACTTGTAATATGTTAGCCGACAAAAGATTATTTTTTCTTAGCTATATTTAAAAGTGCTTACCTTGTGCTTTATTGGCCAACATCCCCACAGCAGTTGTGTATGATGATCTGCCTATTTCGGTACTTGTAATTGGAGTTGTTTGGCTGTTGGTGATTCGATTGCGACATTTCTGTATTCCTTGATGCCAACCTCCTTCTCTTTTAGGCAGTATTATAGGATATTACAGTGGATCATAACAGCCATAATAATGTTTTAAGCAATGTTTATTTCTCGAGTGCTCGTGTACAACAATATCTCTTTCAAACGGTATATTTGGATTGTTTAAGTCTACCCAAATTGCTGCGACGTGATCCACTGTGGGCTTTTTATAGACACGTTGATCTAATAAAGCATTTGCGGCTGTGCGTATTTCTAGTTTTTGTAAGTTTGTATGTTCTTTAAGCTGGGAGAAGAATTCTGCATATGGATTTGTCTCCATTATGTTTTTTATTTTGGTCATGACTTTCTCTAATAAATTGGCATCTTGTAGGACCGACATTCTATTGGCTAATTCATGGTCAGTATCATAGAAGTATAGTTGAAAGTATCATGGTCTATCATTGTTTGGGATTAAAGATGGTAGATCATGACATATCTGACCTTGTGCCTTGAAACTGTAGACTCCTTTCCTAGAAGATGCCAAGTCTTTATCGAGCTTAACTCCAAATGATGTAAAAGCAAATATGCTATTATACGCACGTATATTTTTTTGAAATAACTTGGCTTCTTCTGAATCAGTTACAAATAATTCATAAAAGTCATCTGCTACTTCATTTGGTGCTAAATTGATATATCCACCTGTGCAACAAAATGTTGGTAGCTCATATTCAAACCCTAAAGCATGGCAGTAGGTGTAATCTTGTTGTTTTTCCAGTTTATGAGTTGATGTTGTTGTAAAATTTCCATTAGTAACCCCTATAACATAGACCATAATAATATGTAGAAGGAAAATATTATTTTATGGTGCAGTCAATTTATTTTGTATAGTTGTAAGTGTAGATTTTTTGTAGTGAATATACCTCTGTCGTCGTTCGTCTCTGATATAGCTATATGTTTCATTGATTTTTCCGCTTCTTCACATGTGGTTCATGAACGTGGCCATCTTTTATTTGATTAGTTGCTGCCATGTATTTTTCAACCCGTCGCAGCGCCCTTTTTACATTTGTCTGCATTTTGCGCTTGACCACTGGTGCAAAAATGTTGTGATGATATTATAAATTTTAATCTTCAGTTGGCTTGTTAGATGGTTTTTGGCATTGAAGTATCATTATGGTAAACATACCTCTAGTTTTGGCCTGCTCATTCTGTTGAACTTCCTTGCTTAATTGAACTGCCTTCAAGGTAATTGTCTCCTATTTGAAAATTAGGGAATTTGTAAATTAAGTAGTTGATATTGTCATAGTGTGTGCTAGTGTAGTAGGAAGTTAATCATTTAGTGTGTTAATTAAGTATAATATACGACACAGAATTGGGGGAGGTCCTATCAGTTGTAGAGTTGTCCTAAAATATAAGTAACGGGAAAGTATGTGTGTAAGATGATAAAGTTAGTATCATTAGAATAACAATGTATCTAAATCCTATATGAAATAATAGAATGCATATTCCATATCCGGACTCACTAATAATTGCATCCTTTATCCCCACAACCCCAATGGCTTATAATATTGTATTCCAACTTCTTCAGGCTTCTTGTTGTTTGCTAGCTTATTCGTTTATGTATTGTTGGTGAGGTTTCTTTCCTTGGTCTCAATCCCTTAAACAATTGTGGATTTCATCGTAACCATTTTGTCTATTTTCCACGGTACATGAAGTAGTAATAATGTCAATAGATTCCTTGAAAACATATGGGTTATCACTTTGAATAATTTTTGGTATGAGCAAGGGAATAATGAGTCTGGTTGAATCATATGCCTCATTTGTGCTAAGGAAACAATGTCAATTATATGTATAATTGAGATTAGTAGGGACTATGGAGTATTACTTTCAAACCGTAGAATTAAGGGATGGAAATATATGTTTTATCCCCACATACACTACACAAAAAAATGTAAGATGAAGCGAGTGTTATACTGCCACTATGGATCAAGGGGCTGCCCTATTTGTATAATTTTCATTTCTATGATATGAATAATGCAGACGCCATTACTGGGTGTAGTTTACAGGGGTAGGATAATTCATCGCTTGGTGAAAGTGTTTAGCGAATTAAGAGCAACTTACAATTTTTATTACCCACTTTGTGATGTTGCTGTGTTACAGTGAAGTCTAGAAGGTGGTATTAATATGAAAGCAGAACAGAGAAGCGTGAAAATTGATTCTACGGATGCTGTGACTAAATGAAAATGTGATAGTTTCTCAACGTGTTATTATTCTGTACAGATGGAACTATGGTATGTGATGGGTGCAATATTCCAGAAGATGTTGAATAATTTGATGAAGGTGTAAATTTTTTAGAGTTATTTTTACAGAGATGTTAGAGCATCGTAGTTCCTTTTAGAGGGGTTTGACGAAGTGGTTGCAATATTTGAGAAGACAACTTTTGCGGTGAGTCACGAAAAAAGTTAGAAAGTTGTGATGTTTAAGAAAAGGCGTGATTGTTCGATGCTGGTTGTTTGCTCTAGATGGGTCGTAGTATTTTGTGTTGTTATATTTTATTATGGGTTGTGATATTGTAGTGGTTAGGTTTAGCGGGATTCTAGAGTTTCAGAGTATCAGTGATTGCTGGAAACATGAAATGTGGTGTAATTTTATTATTCTTAATAATATAAAATTGTAATTGCTTCTCAGCAATTTAAATTGCCAATAACATATAATAAGTTTGTGCCACTTTAGTAATTCATGTAGGGAAGTTAGTAAAGTATGTTTTTGGTAAATATAATCACTCAATTTAAGGTATAGTATCAATAAAATCAGTCTATTTAACGAATCAGTTAGTTAAGATCTGACCTTGTGGGAAGGACAGTAAATTTAGCAGTGCCCATATGATAGGAAAATAGCCATTACTATAACAACCATTTTTTTCGAGAAGGGGAGAAAGTGACAACAGACGTTATCTCTGAGCGAAAACTGAAAATGCTTCTTACCATAAGCCATTTCTAATTTCTGTCATATCTTTACACATCGCTCTGAAATTTTATTCATATAAAAGATAAGGTAATCACAACCCAAGTTGGGATTAGTTTAATAAGGTATTGTAATCCTACCTAATGTCGCTGGGAAAGTTCGTAACTTCTAACATGTGATAGACACCTCTTTTCTGTGCAGACAAACTCTGTCCAAACAAAAAGATAAACGATAGTGCTGTCCCATTAAAATCTACAGATTAGGTTGTCGATACATGATTGTTTTAGTGAAAATTCGAATTATTGTGGAGAGAGTGGAAGCAAACAATATGAAGAAAAGTATTAAATTAACCTAACCTTTAGGTATGAACTGTAATCTTATTTCGTGTATTTCAAATGATATTATAATGAATAGGTATTTTGAGATTGGGTTTTTTATTGAATGTAGGTAACATCCAACAAAGGGAATTTAGCACTTATGAGGTGTGAGCGTTTAGAGTTCAATATAAAATTGCCATCAACAATAGTTTGTAAGTAGTTACAGTTGATGTATATTGTAGAGACCTGATAAATGGAATTGTCATTTGAATTAGATAGAAAACTAACAATTACGCATTCACACATAAATAGTTAATAAGATACAAACATTGGTTAAGTAGTAAATGCACACATTGTTTAGTTACATAATTCAGAAAGACATCTATTTTTTAACGAATTTTGGTTTCTTCAGTTTGACTTGGGCCGCTCCATCTGTCATTTTCTTGGCCCTCTTTCTGTACATCCTCACTGATTTGACTTCGTCATCAACAATAATTGGTGCTTGCTCTTCAGCTTGATGTATTTTTCAGCAATTATGCTCCGTCTGTGGTTTGAGTCATTCATATCAATTCGCACAAGGAACTTGAATTGCTTGTCTTTACTCAACACTAATTTGTGGTAGTAGTAACATTCTTCCCTCTTGATAATATGTAAACAATTGGATATGTTAGTTGGAAAGGTTTCATTAAGATACACAATAGACTATATAAATATGTCCTAACATTCAGTCGACTATAAAAATTAAGTTCATACCTTTACTAAGGTTGATTCTATGTAGTCTTGCATGCTGCAGGTTGATTTAGCCTCCTCAAATAGAATGACTCGCGCATGTCGTTCTCCAGCACAAACTTCAAGTCGTAAGAAGTACCTTCAAAATAGGGGGCAATATCTTTTAATATAATGTGGTCTGTAATTAGTAAATATTGAATGGCTTTTTAACAGAGACTAACCTCATTTTATATTCAACATTCTCACTATTGCAATTGGTACAAGCTGTAGTCTATTCTATAAATTTCACTTTCTTGTGGCACTTTTTGCAAGACTGGTGAACATATTAGTGAATGTTGTAATGTACCAAGCTCGAAGGTCGTTTGCTTTTAGGAACATTAGATTGATCAAGACGCTGCTCACAGGAATAGTAGAGATCTCAAATCGGCCTAGTGTGACAGGACCATTTAAACATTTAAAAACAACTATAGTCAGTTTAAAGTTGATAAACACGTACAATACACTGTCGATACCTTTGTAGATTGAGACTCTAACGTCACATAAGGCAAGTATAGGCTTATCATCTTGTTGCTTTTCCAGGAATGCACCGTCATTTTCAGCAAAATCTCCCCATAGAGTAACAGTTGTATGCTCTATGTTGGATTATTCGTTAGAAGTGAAAAGTCAATACATAATGTAATCTCTATATAGATGGTACGTTATATAGCATTGAAAATTACAACTCATTTGTAACAACTATTTCCCATCTCTTGGAATTTTCATTTTCAATAAGGGGATTCACCGAAACAAAAATGTAAATCAAGTCTAGAAATAGGTCATGCTGATTAGTCATAACGATAATGTAATAGGGCAAGAAAATAAGAGCTAAGTCGCGTGGATAGTTACTTAGAATAGCACCATTAGGTAATTTATCAGCATGTTCCAATGATGAAAATCCATCAGAGAATTTGTCTGTTGGAACCTCATGCTCAGTCTCCTTTATGATTGTACTGTCTGTAAAGGCCAATTCAACTTCTTTATACACAGAAGAATAGTTGGGGTTGACACGATCTAAGCGCCCTTTCGCAATGTAGTAACTCTTATTTGGCTTCAAGAAGTCCTTCCATGTTTCAATATGCTTATTAAATAGTGTTGATTAAATCTTTGTCCCCTATTATTAAGCGGGGAGGGGTGGGATAAGTACAACAAAGATGAAGCATTGTAAAATAAGGTAAGTGAAAGTGTCAACGTTGTTACCTCTTCTCAACTAATATTATCGTTCTGAAAGTTCCTTCATGCCTTGAATTTTTGTAAGGTATCACGGAACCCCTTCGAATAACTAAGACTCGCATGACCGAATAAACGAAGCTTTTAGGTATCTTGTTTATCGGTACACTCTATTTTTCTAGTTCCATTTCAGTCCCCATCTGGGTTGTATCTCGATGCATGCAGGTACCTGGGGAGATGAGTGCAACAATGTTAACATTAGTCGTTAATGTGTAGGGGTACGATTGATGAGGCATATGGTAATAGTCTCCAATATTTGGCAGTAATTTAATACTATAAAGACGTTATCAGTAAGATGTAATGTATATATAAGTATTGTTTTGGGAATTGCCAGGGGAGTGTATGTAAGCAGATGAATGGATAATAGTTCCTATATATGTTGCCTGAACGGGATGAAGCAAAATTTATGGTATTTCGTTGTAACGAATGTGAGTCATTCCTATAGTTGCTGTCTGTAGGGGATGAAACAAAAGTTATGGGATTTCTGTGTAATGAATGTGAGTCATAAGATGTTAAAAACCCAATCGTAAGGTTGGAACTAATGCAAGTATAGAAAATTTGGAGTGCAAATGGCAGGGAACTATATATATGCAGGCAAACAGACTATAGTGAGTGGTATTGTTGCAACAACGGCAATGAACAAAGGGAATGAGCGCGTTGTACTCGCAGCAATATTCAATGTGGGAAGTGATGTACATTGTCTACTTTCAGAATGTCGGGAGAAATTGTATGGTACAAAGCAGCAGCCGTGTTAATGGAAGTTAAAAGAAATAACGCAATAACATAGAAAAGGGAATGACTTACTACTTGTTAAATAGCAAAGCAGATTCACGGTGTGCTTCCAAATTTTCTGCGTGCAGGAGAAACAAATTAAGTGGTGAAGTTAAAGGATAGATTTATTAAGGCGATATTGTGAAGGAGATGGGCAGTCGGTGCACACATGTGCGTTAACTGTTAGGTGTTCGATGGGGAGGGCCATCTAAGTTTTTGAGTTATATAGAGTGGGAAGCGATGTGGTACATCGGTTTGGTAAATCGGGATGGACGTGTTTGTTGAAAGTGAAGGAGTTAGAAGTGGTGGCGTTTCGGAATGGTTGTGTATTGCGTTCGAAGGGCTATGTAAAATCTGAAAAGGTGGAAGTGGCGACTTATGCGAATGGGTGTATGGAAGTGGCGGCTTCTGCAAACGGGTGTATATAGCGCGGGTGGTGAAGGGTGAGTTAAGGGTAAAATAATAATTTAACTTTTAAGTTAGGAATTGATGCTTTTAAAGTAATATAGATATATATAGTATCATTAACTAATGAATAATTTCTGAATAAGAAACCTTAATGATACCACAATAATATGTATATACTCTTATAGTATCATTGACTAATGAGTAATTTCTGAACAAGAAACTTAAATGTTACCACAACAATATACATATATTTTTATAGTATCATTGACTAATGAGTAATTTCTGAAAAGAAACCTTAATGATACCAATACAATATGATACTGATTTAATATAGTTAAGCGAAAATTACCAGCTTTAATGACTGGGGTATGGCTGTAAATTTTTTTTTGAGAGAATGAATATTTCTTGAATTACTTTGGA
This sequence comes from Solanum pinnatisectum, assembly GCA_035578085.1. Classification (NCBI taxonomy): domain Eukaryota; kingdom Viridiplantae; phylum Streptophyta; class Magnoliopsida; order Solanales; family Solanaceae; genus Solanum; species Solanum pinnatisectum. The sequence goes on from CM069077.1 coordinate 21,335,812, forward strand.
TTGGGGGTATAAACATGTAATTATTTTGAATTTTATGACCCATTTATGTAGTTTTTCCTTTTCTTTATTACTTATTTAATAAAAATTGTGGATCAAAATATTCTTACGTATAAATTATTTTGCTAAGCAAATGTTTTTAGAGAATATTTGTCATGTGATACAAGTTTAATACTATTTAATTTGAAAGAGAAATCTTTTAAGAAACTCTATTTGGGGCATAAGTTCATTTAGGTATAACATGTGAATGATCTTCCATTTGGGAGAGAATTCGCAATATTTCATTTACATCGAGAATTGAATTGATCTTTTTCTTATTTCGAGCAGAAAATCTAACACAAACATTACGGTATATAATGATTATTTTGTAAAGGAAAAAAATATCTCTACAATTTCTAAATATTAAAATATTGTATTGAATTCATTGCGTAAATCGCAAGCTCACATGTACGATGATGATAGATTAATCAAATTATAGGAAAATATTGAAGAGCTAGCATATTCATATGATGATATATAGAATATGTACATAAGTTCAGGAACTTCGGCAACCACTATTTTTGTTTTTTTAAATGAGCAACTTTTACATATAGCAAACATAAAAATCATATTTGTATGATATAGCTATAGTTTGCATAATTGTGCTACATAGCAAATTTTATGTTTGTTATGGAACTTTTGATTTGTATAATTCGCTACAAACATCCAATTTTGTACAAATTGTTCAGTTTTGTATAAATTTATTTATACATTGTAATTTGTATAATAAGATCTGTATTTGTATAATTATAAGTGTATATGATGAAAATATATGTATTTGTATTTGTATATACACTTTTCTCTCGTTTTATACAAACACAAACGCATTTTATACATTTTATACTGAAATATATAAAATGACTAATTGTATACTAAATCAGATGACAAAAAAAGGAGATGTTTGTTGCAGATTATAATTAAAATAAACTATGACTATAACATTTAATTTAAATTAATAATTTGTTATTTCATACCATTTTTTCTTTTTAAATTGATTTGGCCACATGGGCCTTTTTATTTATTTAAGCAGCAAAGTCTATAAACAAAAGTAATTTGACCGGTCCAAACTGACCAATCAAAATCCAAAAAAAGATATAAAAGGACTCAAATAAATAAGTTAGAGAAATCGAAGCTTGCATATGAAAACCCTTGGTCTTGTTTGTCACTTCTGCTCCAGCGCCGACATCGCCATTGAAGCCGGTAAGTGACTACAATTTTTTTTATCAACTTTTATCTTATCTTCCCTTTTTAGATCTGAATTCCATAGCTGAGAGTTGTAACGGGTAATCAGACCTAAAAATCTCTGAACTGAAATTTCTTCCTTGTACTTTTAGTTTCGGTGTCTCTTAAGCTAGATCTAAAGTGGTGCTTTTCAAGAGTAGCACCTGTGTTGATTTATAGGTGATAAGCTCGAAAAAGATCTGTGAGGTAAACTATGTATTCTTTTTGGTCATTTTGAGCATATATGTTGTGCAAATTACCACTGCTTTCTTTATCTCTATCCTTTTGTATTCTTTGTGCTGTCAAAACATTGAGCCTATGGTATGGATCCTCTTAAATTGAATGTCATTTTGTCACTGCCATATATAAGCAATTAAGTAATCTGTTTTATATCCTGTGTTGCTACTTAAAATATTCATGTCTGCTATGTTCTTCCAACATCAATAATGATTGTTGTGTTTTTAATTCTTTGGAGTGAATCCTTAGTATACCAAATTTTTGTTTGTCCAGAATCTTCTTAGCATGTGTGAGAAGACCTAATAATGTAGGAAAACTGAACAAGTTTTCATGCTTAAACGCAAGATCCGCAAATAAGTCTACGAAACAATTCCCTTTTTGATACACATATTGTAGTTGCACCTCACATAATTGAGCAAATTCTTTTATATCTTCCACTAAAATCTCTAAATTAATGAGTCAGTTTTAATGTGGATTCTATTGAGGTTCATGACAGTGCAGTAGTAAAGGGCTTCTCTGATGACCATTACTTCAGCCTCAATATTTGTTGATCTTGAATCTCTTCCCCTTGTTCATATATCAGGGCTCTTGTAGCCTCTCAAACAAAATCTGTATGAACTCCTGCCTGAATTGTCTCTTGGTGGTTGCCACTTTACTGCCACACAATATAGCTTTGGCTTATAATTCTCCAGCATGTTAATCATGTCTGGCCATCCAGTCGGATAATGATGGAGTCTAGAATATAAAATCTTTATTAGTCTTCATAGTTCCATGTTAACTATGAAAATCAGATTGTTGTAGGAGACCCTTCTTTCATTTTTAAGATTGTTCTTCCACTTCGATAGATGTCATATAATTAAAGTTGATACTACTGAATATATGAGTTTCAGTTTTGGGCAGCAAAGTGTTGTCCACCATTTGATAATGACTTGTGATAATTGTAGACCCTCCAACTAAATTCCCACAAAATAGCCCCCAAGGCCTAGCTCAAGTGGCAAAAGGTGGAGGATTTGTGGCTTAGGTCGCAGGTTCAAGCCCCACACCCTGCAAAGCGAAGCCTGGTATTTAAGTGGAGAAGGGTAGAGGGGCGGGCCCATTATTCATCGAGTTTAGAAGGCTGTGATTGATCCAAAGGACGGGTCACTGACAAATTTCTCGGTTATCAAAAAAAAAAAATTCCTACAAAATTAGCAAACAATATCCACATCTGCAAGTTGTGGTGGAGGTTAGAAATAAATGTGATTGTCTCCTAATTTGGTGCTTGGCAACACCAAATATTTGAACACTAGACTGATTCCCATCCCTTGTACAACTTCATCCACTGGCACAACAATTTTTGTGGAAGTTTCACAAAGTGCCATTTTTCGGGTCATTTACATGTTTACTTATATTTTATGTTAGTTTTTAATTTTGTCCTGGATAATAAATATTTTTTTTTGTAAAGAATAAATGTATTTTTGTATCATATTATCTTACAAGTTATGTTCGGTATGACATTAGCTTTTTTTTAAAAAAATTAGATCCATTAGGCATGAATTTAATTGTTAAATAACAAAAAAATCAACTCAATAGAAAAACAAAAATTAAAAACAAACTTATCACAAGAAAAGCATGTAATTTTATGTCATGCTATTTAAGTTATATTTAAAAATCATTCAAAATATTTAAAAGTGTCATGCTTTCCTCTTCCTTAATTAATGTTAAGGACATGAGTGTGTGTATATGTATATATATGTAAAGTCGTGTTTGGCAGCCTAAAATTGATTTCAAAGCAATTAAACTTGCAAAAAATAAATTTCAACTATTCTTTAAATAGGTATATCCACTAAGCGGCTATAAGGTGCACTTCCCGCTCGCTTTTCATACTCACGCAAGCCTCTATTTCATATATGCTCAGGAGCCGTTTGGTTACCGTTAGGGATGGAAATGGGGCGGTGCGGGGTAGAGGGGGTGCCAGGTTAAACTTAATTCGCAAAATTTTTAATCTGCTTCACCCTGACCCACATAACAATTATTTTCATTTTCAACTTGTCCCACCCCGCCTTGCATAGATCCGCCCCGTATAATTTTTTAATATTAAAAAGTTAAAATATTCATTTTCTAGTTAAGTTTGATACTAAAAATATAATTCATAAAAATAAATTCATTTTTTTCATTAAATTGTATGAATTTAATAGGATAGTGACTTAAAAAATTGTTTTTTAGAGGTCAATTGGAAAATATGTAAGAAATTATATTATTTTTTATTGAACCATTTCATTTACTATCTTGAATAGTTTAGTAGCTTTAAAGAAATTATATTAATAAATAATGGTCTCACTCTTATAACATGTAACAAGTTAAAATTAAGTTTGAACCCACACAAAATCACATTTACTTGCAACCTGCCCCACATTAGTTTTAAAAAAATTCACTTCAACATACCTGCATCTCACCCGCTTTGCACAACCTTAAACCCACCTCGCCTCGCACCCGTCCCTCCCTATTGTCATCCCTAGTTACTGTATAAGAGTCCATCTAATACTTGGTAGCTGGATAGAGTTATGCAAGTATTAGTAATGTGGGTATTAGTTATGTAGGCATTAATCATGTATATATATTAGTTATGCAGGATTTAATTATACATGTATTAGTTATGCAGAGTTTAGCTATACATGTATTAGTTATGCAGGATTTAGCTATACATGTATTAGTTATGCAAGGTTTAGTTATGTAGAGATTACAATATATTAGTGAGTCAATTTTTATTTCTTAATTTCAAAAGTTATTAGTGAGCTAATATTTATTATAACCATTAAAATAACCAACATTATAAATAATACATTAAAATTAAATAAATATCAATAGCTAAAAATAGCAAAACAAATAACAAATAACTAAAAGTAATTAAGTAATTGTATTCAGTATGATTAAGTAATTAAGTAGTATGTAATTTAAATTAAACTAAATAATAGATAACTAAAAAAATTAAAACTTGTATTTTAAGCAAAAAAAAAAAAAAAAAAACTGGATTTTTAAGCAAAAAATTAAAACTTGTATTTTTAACTAAAAAGAAAAGAATTAACAAGAGTTTAAGCAATTATCAAGACAGCAAACTCAGAGAAAAAAAATGATAGTACACTTTTTAATATGTATTAATTATTTTATTAGTTATAAATTTATTTATATATAAATCTTATGGTGAAAACCCTTTAGAAAAATAAAAAAAAAATCAGAAAAAGGCAACTTTAATACTTAAAGATCCCAGTATCACTATTAGAGTAAAACATATGCTCTATAACGAAGATGATAAAATTAAGTTTAAAACTCAACTCAAAGAATTAATCAACCTAAAACTTATTAGGATGAGTAGAAGCCCTCACAGCAGTCCAACGTTTATGGTAAGAAATCATGTTGAGATAAAAAGAGGAAAAGCTCGAATGATCATAAACTATAAAGAGCTAAATAAAAATTATATATTTGACGGATATTTTATCCCAAATAAAAACAATCTTATAAACCTTGCCAAAGGAAAAACTTATTTTTTAAAATTTGACTATAAAAGTGGATTTTGGCAAATAAAATGAGCAGAAGAATCTTTTCCATTAACAGCGTTTAATATGCCTAATGGACACTACGAATGGATAGTAATGCCTTTCGGATTAAAAAATGCCCCTCAAATCTTTCAAAGAAAGATGGACAAAATATTTTCTGAAAAAGAATTTTTAATCGTCTATATAGATGATATACTAATATGTTCTAAAACATATCAAAAACATTTAACACATCTGAAAGAATTTTCGAAAATATGTTTGAAAAATGGAATCATTCTAAGCCAAAAAAAGGCGAAAATAAATAAAAATGAAATAGAATTTTTAGGAATGATCATTTCAAAAAATAGAATTGAATTACAAGCTCACATCTCAAAAAAAGATTATGGAATTTCCTAAAAAATTAACAACCAAACAAGAAATACAACGATTTTTAGAATGTCTAAATTATGCAGGAGAATTTATACCAGATCTAGCGAAGAAGAGAAATATCCTGCAAAAGTTAATAAGAAAATCCAACAGACTTGGATGGACTGAAGAGCACACTCAGTGCATTAAAGAATTAAAAGAAGAATGCTTTAAGTTACCAAAACTTGATTATCATAGGAAAATGATAATTTGGTACTACAAACAGATGCTTCTGATTATTTTTGGGGAGCATTATTACAATCTGATTTAAATGAAATCTGCAGGTACACAAGTGGTACATTTAATAAAGCAGAAATGAGATATTCCACTAATGAAAATGAATTATTAGCTGTTGTTAGAACAATTAGGAAATTTTTGGCTTTCCTATTACCAAAACAATTTGTTATTAGAACTGATAACACGTAGGTATCAGGATTAATCTCAAACAAACTTCCATCGAAACCGCAATACAGAAGATTGCATAGGTGACATGTTTTATTATCATTTTATTCTTTTAAGATAGAACATATTAAAGGAATTAATAACTCTTTTGCAGATTTTCTCTCAAGAAATGTCCAGTATGGACAATTGAACACAAATTCTGATTAACAGAGTTTGAAAAAATGCAACTTGTGGAAAAATCTATAGATGACAAAAGCCACAAATTATTCAACATCAAAGATGAATTAGTCAGCTTGACTGAACAGGCAAGAAAGATGCAATACGAAATTAACCAACTCAGTGAAGATCTGAAAATATGAACGAATTTCTACTGTTATGTGAACATTTGGACACATGTCCAAAAAGAAATTCAAATCCTGAAGAAAATATTACTCCCAACAAAGTGGTAGGAGATGTTCCACTAGCACCTAGTATCAAAAACATCTCATCGGTAAGCATGGATATGTCGAAACCTGAGTTTAAGGACAAAGGTAAAAGCCAAGCAATTACAAAAGATGTCAATTCTTCGAAAGAAGAGAAGAGCACATCCTCAACGAAAGTTGAAAGAATTATCTCTAGCAAACTAGAAGGAAATATTAACAAAGTTTCATCTGGAACAAAAGTTTTTTCTTCTTTTCAGGTTGGAAAACAAAATCCAAAGGAAGAAGAATATCTTATTTTTATAAGATATATTTACAATCTCCCTGAAGAAAGCGGAGATACATTCGGGTTCTAGGGACAACTAGTTTGTTTCCAAGAATTTCAATATTTTTCAACAGATCACCGAGCTTTACAGCTCAATTGTTCGAATTCGGTTATTTAGACCGAGTTTATACTAAATCAGATCTACAGGAGATATCCAAACTACCTGAACAAATGAGAAACTCAGTAAAGAACTATGCACAAGGAAAATGAGTCTATTGCAGATTATTTAGTATCTCTATGGAAAGCAAAGACCTGCAAATGTATTTTCCAACAATTAACTACATTACAGTGGAAAAATTGAAGGAATTTAATATCAAGGCAACCGGAGTTGATAAAAAAACTCCCACACCTTAATAAAAAACAGATACAAACTAAAAGAGCTTTGAGAATTAAAGTATTATATTTTATTCTCAAATGATTTTACAATGAAGATTACAAAGTCTTGGACTATGATCATGATTGGGTCTTAATGACTAAAGGAAAATCTAAATCCAAAACACTAAAGTAAAAAATCCTTGATATTGAGCTTCACAGATTGGAAGCAACGGAAGAAACATGGAAGCTTGTTTGCAAGTTTATAGACCACAAACATTCAGTACATGAAGATGAATCTAAATAAAGTCTCAGTGGAGGATAAGCAGCTGTAAAGGCAACAATGTAGATCGTCAGAAAAAGACAAAACAGAAGATATAAGCACTTACGTCATAAAGAAAGAAACAAAAGAGAATCTTATCTCTTCTCAACACTTTATCTCTAAGATCAAAAAAAGATGTCAAATTTGGTCGGCCATTCTTATCTTCACAGCTATGATTGAAGGACGAGTAGAATAATTATCAAAGTTTTCAAGGTAGTCCATGTAAAACAACAATGTAATAATTAGTCTCTCCTTACATCTATAAAATGAGATAGAAATCACACTTAGAAAGCAGACTACATTTTTCCTAAAATTCTCCATGAGAGAAAAATGTTAGGTATCTTAAAAAGTGAGTAAAAACTTCTTCCGTCAGAAAAAAATATTTTCTATTATGTCCTAGTTATATATGAAAATATGCCTGGTTTGTAAACAGCAAGGCGGGATGAGGTTGGTGAACTTGAAAAATTTCTTCCAAAGAAGTTTCTTCTATTCATATGAATGATATTCCAAAAAACAATCTGTTATACGCCCAGCTACAAGAATATCTATCTCAGAAGAAAACTGAGAAAAGTGATACTTTTGCATCAATAGCCAAAAAAGACGTTGATGATATCAAGTCTTATGAAAAAGTGGCAAAGAAAGAAATAATATTTCTTTTAGAAAACGTTGAGATTCAGCGGAAAGAAGAACCCTGGAAGATATTTCAGCGTTATTTAACTAATGGATTATATTTCCTGGGTGAATCATATAAAACTCGTTCATATTATGAAACCATTCTGAGCAACACAGGAGGTGTATATTTTCAACACTTCTCAGGATACCATACCAGCGAGAATGTTTATAAATTCTCCAAAATGATCATAAAGCAAATTATATTAATTGAAGATTGGGGAATTTGCTAGATGAAAGAAAGGCAGATCAGCCTCAACAAAATCCCTACAAATTTCACTTACTGGGATTATATTAATGCTTTTAGCAAAGTTATCTATTATAATAATGAGAGACACAAGCATACTTGGTTTATAAAAGTTTGTGGAAAAATTATCCCATGCAGATCATAATTGTTATTTAGAACAAATTGAACAAATTTATTATTTTATAAAATTCTCTATCCCATGGATCCATAAATGGACTCTAGAAGTTGGTTTTACGGAGGAGCAAATTTCATGCTTATATCAGATCTATTATAATAATTTTGGGACAAGATGATGAAAAAGGATCCCAAAACAAAGGTCTTATACGGACAAGAACTTCTGGATGTTATATCCCAAACAATTTGTGACTATAGTTCTTCTCCGGACAAGGGGATAATAGTTGATAACTCAGTCAAGCACATTACTTGAAGAATTTCTAATCAAGAAGGCGACAAGGAAGCCTTAATAAATAATTATTTGGAGAAAGTTAAAAGAAATTTACTCCTAAATATTAATCACTATGCTAAGTCAGAAGTGTCTATGCGAAGTGAAACAAGTAATGATACTCGAGATGAGGATATTCAAGAAAAGCAGATGTATGAATCAACTGCAGAAGCAATGAGACAATAAGATCAAGATTATCTTCAAGAATTAAATGATGATAAGGCAAAAGAACGTTGATTGTCTTTTTCAAACAATAGAAAGACTGTTGATCCACAGTGGATGTACTGTTATAAGGGCCCATTAATAAGGACCTATTACTATAGTTAGATTGCTTTTTTTTTTTCTATAAATAAAGTCATTTGTAACTTAGAAGAGGCAGGTTTTAGAAACCCCCTGCCCCCATCTCTCTCCTTTTGTAATATCTCTCTTTCTCTCTTGTTTGTACGTTTACCGGAATACTTATAGGAGTTTGTGAATAAAGTTTGAAGTTGTGATAGGCCCTGGTGTTGGCCATTAAAGGTACTATTCTTTCTTACTTCTTTTTAATCTTTACTTTTCCGATTTAGAGCCGTGACTATGTCCGGCTAAAGGCATCATATCTATGTCGGATATCTAATTTCACTTTTATATATACTATGAAAGATCTAGACTTTATCTAAATATGAATAAATTTCTATATGGTTTCTTGACTTGGTTCCGAGATGGTTGGTACAGTCAGATTTAATGCAATACGTTATTGGCTTTGTCTTAGTGACTCCGTCTAGCGAGCCGTGGTGCTAAGCCTGTTAATGAGTTGAAAAAGGGCACTCTATACCAGGTTAGAACTGCTAGACACATGGGCTCAATAACAATACGTATTTGAATCTCAACAAGCCCCTTGCTTAGGTAAAAGGACTAGGTCCTTCCATACAGTCATAAAACTATATAAAAATTTGTATGTATTTCAATTCAAATTTATTCCTTGAATTCAGATGTTGATAAGCTAGATTGAAGATGACCGTGCGGACTACCGCCCATCTTCTGAGATCCTGTTTTGTTGGTATCAGAGCCTAGGAACTTTCATAGTATATATGAGATTGATGTGAAGTATACGACATAGATATGATCTTTGTCTTCATGGATCATATCATTGTACAAAATTAATACATGAATAATTTTTGTCCTATCTGTAAACCAAACATGGTATAAAATTAATACATGAATAACCAAGTTATCCATGTATTAGCTTTGACCTTATCTAGCTACCAAATGACCCCTATTTGGTTTGTAAATAGGATAAGAGTTATTCATGTATTAATTTTATGCCATGTTTGGTTGGTAAGTTTCAAATGTTGTATAAAAGTTATTCATGTATTAATTTTATACGGTGTTTTAGTAATTCTACATAATTAATACCCACATAACTTAATGAGGAAACATATGTATAATTTTATGCAGGATCGAAAAAATAAGTTATGCGGATATTAGCTATCCAAGAATTAAATAAGAATTGCTTGTTTACCTGTAATTTGTTCACTTATTTATTTGTAAATAATGTATATTAACAAATTTACAAAATTGAGGAGGTCAATTAAGCTGTTTATGTTCTTCGTATTTCGCGTTTCGTCATTTTATTTAACATTTTATGTTTGCCGCATCATAGTAGTTTTTAGTTAATGGTGATACCTCTGTGCATCCGTAAAAATAATACATAAATCTCTTATACTTACAACATTTGAAAATTTGCCAGCCAATCATTGTATAAAATTAATACATGAATATTTTTTGTTCTATTTGCAAATCAAACATGTTATAAAATTAATACATGAATAACCAAGTTATCCATGTATTAGCTTTGGCCTTATCTAGCTACCAAACGACCCCTATTTGGTTTGTAAATAGGATAAAAGTTATTCATGTATTAATTTTATGCCATATTTGGTTAGTAAGTTTCAAATGTTGTATAAAAGTTATTCATGCATTAATTTTATACGGTGTTTGATTGTGTTTTAGTAGTTATACATAATTAATACCCACATAACTTAATGAGGAAACCTATGTATAATTTTATGCAGGATAGAAAGTAAAATAAGTTATGTGGGTATTAGTTATCCAAGAATTAAATAAGAATTACTTGTTTACCTCTAATTTGTTCACTTATTTATTTGTAAATAATGTATATTAACTAATTTACAAAAATCAAGGAGGTCAATTAAGCTGTTTATGTTCCTCGTATTTCTCGTTTCGTCATTTTATATAACATTTTATGTTTGCCGCATCATAGTAGTTTTTAGTTAATGGTGATATCTCTGTGCATCCGTAAAAATAATACATAAATCTCTTATACTTACAACATTTGAAAATTTGTCAGTCAATCATTGTACAAAATTAATACATGAATAACTTTTGTCCTATCTGTAAATCAAATATGGTATAAAATTAATACATGAATAACCAAGTTATCCATGTATTAGCTTTGGCCTTATCTAGCTACCAAACGACCCCTATTTGGTTTGTAAATAGGATAAAAGTTATTCATGTATTAATTTTATGCTATGTTTGGTTAGTAAGTTTCAAATGTTGTATAAAAGTTATTCATGTATTAATTTTATACGGTGTTTGATTGTGTTTTAGTAGTTCTACATAATTAATACCCACATAACTTGTTAAGGGTCCTCACAATTCACAAAGAATTAATATTGAGATATCCTAGGTAGTATGTTAATGGCCGACCAATCCCCACCCATTGGAGTAACCTCGCCCTCGAGATCACCGGATCCACCAGAGCCACCGGACGGAGCATCTGCAATGGAGGAGGACAGCGTTAACAAGCAGTTATTTAAGGAGATCCTCCTGGATAAGCATTGAGGCCTAAAACCAGTCCTACTACACGGTTAGCGGGGAATCCATGGACGACAATCGATCCACTGATGAAACCATCCAGCTAACTCCGGAGGAGAAAGAAAGAATCTACCGCCCATGGAAAAACTTAGTCATTGTTAAGCTTATGGGCAGGAAGATCTCCCACCAATTCCTTAAAAATAAACTAATGGAACTCTGGAGACCCACAGAAAACCTTGTCCTAATCGATCTGGGTTAGGACTTCTACATTGCCAAAGTTACCCAACAACATAATATGGACAAGGCTATCCATGGAGGACTGTGGTTTATCTTGGGTAGCTTTCTATCTGTTAAATGTTGGGATTCAAATTTTGCTCCAAAGGAATCAACAATCACAGACTTTGCAATTTGGGTAAGACTGCCCCAGTTGCCCACCGAGTTTTATGATAAGAGCATCCTAGAAAAAATAGGCAAAAAATTAGGTGCTCTCCTCAAAATTGATGCATGTACATCCGCCACACTAAAAGAAAGGTATGCGAGAATATGCATAGAGGTTTCGACGGGGATTCCGGTTAAAACTTCAGTGATGATAGGGAACCACAAACAAGAAGTTCTCTACGAGGGGGAAGGGACACTCTGTATTGGATGTGGGAGAATTGGTCACGCTATTGCGAAATGCACTACCACTAAATGCCCCAGGATAAAGCAACGCCCTAAAGTGAGGACACTATTAGCACACCAAAGGTGGAGATTTTGAAAACCGTAGTCTTCCCTAAAAGGAAAGGGAGGAGAGCGGTACGCCAAACGCACAACACAGTGGAAACCGATGCCATGGGAACTGCGACTAAACCCTAGGTAGATCTTAGGGAGCCGACAGATAAGTCCTCTATCCCAAAACTCACCCCATTATCCCCCCTATTGAAATGGAGAAGGACACGAACTTCACGACTAGGTCGGAACAGGGCAACCCCAGGGTCAAGCTCATTACTAAGGAGAGAGAAAAGACTAAAGCGGGTCCTAGTACTTTTATAGGAAACTATGAGACGCCCCATGCCCCAAACAGAGGAGTAAATGCTAAGGAAAAGTTGAGTACCTTAGTTAATGCGTCAGATGCTACGAAAGATTTCCCCTCAGCCATCCCCATTTCCACAGTTTGGAACAATGTAAATCCTTCAAAGAAAGGGGTGGGTGAAATTCTCCCACAACCATTAGAAAATAATCATCACACTTCCCCCATGGATTTGGCGTCCACCATTGCGTCAATTAAATATACCACCAGCTCCCTTTTACCTGGTATTAAGCACCATGGCCATCCTACTTGTAATGACCCGTAAATCGAATAAGTGAAACTAGAGCCCAACATGGGTGTCTTTGAGTTGTCATGAGGTTTGAGGGTGCTTAATCTTGTTCCGAGCTTTGGTTAAGGGGTTTAGGGGTCAAACGTCAAGTTACAACTCCCCAAGGACCACCCTAAGGGTCCTTGAGGAGGACCCTAAGCCTAACCCCTAAGACCCTTGAAACCAACAAGCTGCCTAAGTTTTGGTGAACCACGGAAGGGGACCACGCCCCGTAGACCAAGCCACGACTCGTGGTCTTGATCTGTAGGTCAAGCCCCTTTTTTCCAAGCTGCAGCCCCAGACCACGAACCAACAGGACGATCCGTGAGTCTAGGGCATGGTTTGCACCTGTGTTGCTGTCAAAAATCTCGGCCTTGTGGAGGGTGAATTTACCAATTCACCCTAAGTCTTGTTTGGTTGGGGGACAATTCTAATTAGTTATTTATGGTATTTTAAAGGTTTTTAAAGTATTAAAACACATTTAGAGCTCATTATTTCAAAACCCCCAAAGTTAGAAACCTCTCTTCTCAAAAGTTCTCTCTCTAGAAACCTCCATTGGAGGTGAAGATTTCAAGCTTCCAAGTTCAAGACTTCAAGTTTGTCAAGGGGATTTCGTGGATTTCTTCTCTAAAAGGTATGGTGATCTTCATCCTTGACTTATTATCTTTCAAGGAGCCAACTTCAAAAGTGATTTCAAATATTCAAAGTTTCCCCAAAACCCTAGATTTCAATCTATGCATGGATTCGATTCAAAACGATTTCTAAAGGCATTTTAACATTGAATTGTGAATGAATTGTGGATTTAAAGATGATTTAAGGTGAATTCTTCCTAGAACCCATGTTTTCTCCCAAATTCCTAAATTGTGATTTGAGATTAGGATTTGATTGATTATGATGGAATTGAATTGTTAATGTTTATATGGATATAGAATGTTGAAATTATACTATTACTCTTGCCTAATTGTATTGATCCACTTGAAAGGTGGAAGGTGTTTAATTACTATGTATAATGTGAAGGATATGCATGTGATTTCAATGATAGAATGATGATCTTGTATAGAATGTAAATGTGTTGTGATTGAAATCATATTCTCAATTAACATTCATGAATGATGATGATAAAATGTGAAGGGTTTCTATAATGTGATGTTATTACTTGGATTGGTAGGCTTATGCATCCTATTCTTGTATAAATGAAAGTAATGTGGATTAATGTATCTTGAATCGGTAGGCTAAGACATCATTTTCTTGTATTGATGAATGTGACCTTGAATGTAAGATCATGTCTTGAATTGGTAGGCTTAGGCATCCTCTTCTTATCTAATGAATGTATCTTGACTTGTTGTCCTATTGTCTTGAATTGGTAGACCTAATGTTGGTAGCCTTTTCTTGAATGAATGACCTAGAATCGGTAGACCTAATGCTGGTAGCTCTTTCATAAATGACTAATGAATGTGTTGATGACTTAGAATTGGTAGACCTAATGTTGGTAACCTTTTCTTGAATGAATGTATGAATTGGTAGACCTAGTGTTGGTAGCCCTTTCATAAATGAATGATAAAGTATTCTAGGCTATGACATGAACCGGTAGACCTAGTCTTGGTAGCCCTTCATGATGAGTCTAGAAACTAATGTGATGTTAAACCTTGAAATTGGTATACCCAAATGATGGTAACCCTTTCACGTGTGAAATGATGTCCCTTGTATCGGTAGACCCAATGATGGCACCCTTCTTGGGAAGTCAATGAGCTACCCTTAATGTACCTTGAAACGGTAGACCTAGTGATGGTGGTCCTTTCTTGTGTAATGTACTTTGGGCCGGTAGACCTAGTGTTGGTAGCCCTCTCAAGTACAATGATGTTAATGTGAATGAACTACTCTATGGGAATAGAGGCTAAGCACCGAGTGGATATGGTAAGATGGGAACTCTTCTAATGTTAAGCTAGGGTTCCAATGAACATCTTCATATCCCATAACTATATGCCTACATAGGATATATATTAGCCAGTGGTCTTCTTACCAAAGCTAAGATATTACCTAGTTCTACCTTATGCAAGTAGAACACCTTTCTTCAGTGTGGGATCTTATGACACTGGATTCCATGACTTAGCTCTCATGGTCTATGTCAGTTAGACGCCTATTCTCGTCATGTGAGATGTGCATTATGGTTTTTTGATAAGTTTTATAAAGTGTGAGTGGTAGTATGGGATGCTATCCATACATTGCACGAGTAGGCTTTGAGAGGGTCATAGTGAGTTCTCTAAGTCTTAATGGCTATTGTATGAATGTCCCCTTATGATAAAGTTAATGAGAATGGTGATCTAATGTCTAATGAATGAAGGTGTCCTAAATGAAGCTAATGAAGAATGTTGACTTGTATGCTTAAATGTAATGATGCATGCTATACTTGGATTGTATTATTAGTTACTTCCTTGTCATGGCTTGTTGTATTTGAATGTGCCTTGCTTATGGTGACTTCAAATGAGTACTTAGGGTGAGTAGTAGTATGGGATGTTACTTGCACATTGCACAAGTATGACTTAGAGTTGTCTTAGGTGATGATATGACTTATGTAATATTTATCTCTTAGTGTGAGTATTGTTGAAGATGGAAATGTTGGATGGTAAGTTCACTTTTGGTGACCTTAATATGGTAATGTAGTGTGGATGGTGGTATGGAACGCTATTCATACATTGCACAAGGTATAGCATGAGGGTTACTTGAGGTGAAGGCTTATTGTGAAGGTAATGGCTTATATGATGATTATGTCTTGAATGTGAGAAATGACTTGTATGTTGGTTATGTTTGAATATTATGCCTCTTAAGTTCATATTCATGAAGTTTTATCAAAATGACATAAAAGCATGACTTTCAAATAAAATGTCTACTTTAAGCATGTTTTTGCATGGCTTCCATACTTAGTACTTAATTGTGCTAACCTTATTCTTCTTCATGTTTTACTACAAGTGTAGGGTTTGGAAGTATTGGTGCTCTATGCTTGAAGAATAGGTTTCTAATGTGCTTGAAAATGAAGACTTGGCGAGTCCTCATAGTTTCGACGATAAAACCCATTATGTTCCCTTTGTGTCCTTTAATTTTGGTTAAAGCTTTTGTATGGGCTTAGTCCCAATGTTGTATTCAAAGTATTAGATGATTTGAGACAAAGTCTAGAAAGTCTTCTGCTTGCTTTTTAATGAAAATATCTTCGATTGTAAAGAAAGTTTTATTTTTTCTCTATTTTTCCTATGTTCTTATGTTCAAGAATACTATGAGGCTTGTATGAGACCCCTTCGGGATCGAGTACGCCGTGTCACATCTTGGGGGTAGCCTTGGGTCGTGACACCACTACCACACCCAGCGAAAAGGTAGTGGAAAATGAATCATCCAAACCCCAATCCCCTGATCTTTGTTTCGGTGCCAGTGCTCGGGAACCACACCTAGAATCATGGCTAGAGATGGCATTACAAGGACAATCAATAATCCTAACAGTGTTCATTAGTTTGCAGCTGATATCCATTGTTATGGAGGATCCCCGGTACCTTGCGCAGATAATCGGCAAAGGCATGAATCGGGCAATCAGTCAACATGGGTAACAACTGTGGACGCAAGCGCTGCTGCAAACGTCCCTGTTCAGCAACCCCAACCAAATGTCAACAATGGAAAGGAATTTCCTCTTCAACCAGCTTCAGCAATAGATACCCTTCTTCCCCCTTTTGAGCTCCAATCCGGAAGTACTAAGCCTCAGGTTTATCCTTTGGACAGCACCAGAGACAGCTGCATTTCAGCCAAACCAAGACTAGGTAGGAAACCTAGGGGAAGAAATTCGTTCGTCAATAGAAATCATAAAACAGAGCACCCTGGACTTGGAGGAATGGATTCGCACCACTGGGGATCAAGACGCCAAATCCTTAATGTTAGACAAGTCAATACTCAAAGAGTCCAAAAAGCCCTATAGCGAAGCTATCTTAGTTCTCTCTCCCCATAACATAAGGAAGCTGGCTCTGAAAGTGACTAATCAGGAAGGGATCACCCCTCCGAAAACTTCTCTGGACCCTTAGATAGACGAGAAACCTTCTTCCCAGATGGTGAAAGAGAAGGAACCACTAATGGACACACCACCCCCACTCAACACGCCAATGAACTTTATAATTTGGAATGCTAGGAGGGGCAAATAGCGTCGCATTCAGGAGACAATGCGGGGCCCTGATAAAAATGCATAAACCCTCTGTGATGGTCCTTCTTGAGACTAAAATGAAGAAACACACTAAGATTACCTCTGATTTAGGCTACGACTCCTTCATTTAAGCAGCTGTTGAAGGCCTCTCTAGAGGCATTGTTATCATGTGGAAGGATGATGTCCTCAAACTGGACAACATGTTTGTCACTGCACAGGGTATCCATGTGATGGTTAAGGTACTCTCTGAAAATTACTCTTGGCTTTTTTCTGCTTTGTATGCCAGTAACGAATTCCTTTGGGACAGCCTTCGCAGAATTTCCCAAACTCACTCTGGACCTTGGTTTCTTGGCGGAGACTTTAACGAAGTTCTTCAAGCCAAAGATAAACTAGGAGGCAAATCCATTAACAATAACCACACCAATATCCTTTGGCACCGCCTTAACAAGTGCAACATGATAGATCTAGGTTTTAAGGGGAGTAAGTACACTTGGACTAATAAAAGATATAAAAATATGAAGGATCTCATCATGGAGAGACTGGATAGGTGTTTGGCTAACGACCCCTGGGTAGTCCACTACCCTGACTCTACGGTGACCCATCTCCCTAGGACCCACTCAAACCATTGCCCACTAAAAGTCCATCTGGAAAGGAACAGGCCCAACAATGGAATCAGGCCTTTTAGACTTAAGCCCATGTGTGTGGGCACCCGACTTCCAAAATATGGTCAACAATAGTTTTACCCCCATAATGATCTTCCCCAAGCCATTATCACTTTCAAAGACAACACAACCATTTGGAATAGAAACGTCTTTGGAAACATCTTCTCGAAAATGAGGAAAATTGTGGCTAGAATTGATGGGATCCAGAAATCTCGGCATTACCCTCACACCCCCTTCCTCCATGATCTGGAATCCACTCTCCTTTGCGAATATAACACTATTCTGAAGTAGGAAGAAGATTTTTGGAGAACCAAGTCTAGAATAGACTGGCTTACTTATGGTGATGCCAACACCAACTTCTTCCACATTTCCACTATTAACAGAAGGAGAAGGAATCGCATCCTCCTCCTCAAAGATGATACTGGAAATGAGTTTAGGAACCAGGATGAAATTATGGCCCATGCCACTAGTTTCATCATCCACATATACTCCACGGAGCTCCTCACGACCACCCTTCCTGAACCCAGAAACCATCTTGAGGCCAACAGCCTCACGAACCCTGTGAGGGAGGCTCTGGATGCTACTCTTACTAATAAAGAAATCAGGGACGCCATCAACTCCTTAAGCCCCTCAAGGCTCCTGGACCTGATGGCCTCCACCCCTTGTTCTTTCAGAAATACTGAAATTCGGTAAAGGATAGTACAATCTCCTTCTGTACTAACACCTTTGATCCAGCACTATGGACCCTACCATGAATCCCACCCTTTTGTGCCTCATTCCTAAGTGTAAAAATGTTTGCATGATGAAAAATTACAGGCCTATTGGCCTGTGCAGCACCCCTTATAAGATTGTCACTAAAATCATTGCACAAAGAATGAAGGCCCACCTCTACCATGTCATTGGCCCTAGTCAAGCTAGCTTTCTATCCAGTAGAAGAACTAGTGACAATGCCATCATTGTGCAGGAGTTTGTTAGTCACTTTAGGAAAATGAAAGGAAAATAAGGTAGCATGATCCTTAAGATTGACCTAGAAAAGGCCTTTGACAGGCTTGAGTGGTCTTTCATTAGAGATTCTTGTCTTCTTTAACTTTCCCCCCAAGCTCACCAACCTCATCATGTCCTGCATCTCCTCCTCCTCCATTGTTGTTATTGTCAATAGAGCCATCAGTGATTATTTCACCCCTTCAAGGGGAATCAGACAGGGGGACCCCATCTCCCCTATATCTTCATCCTGTGCATGGAAAGATTCTCTAGGATGATAGATGAGGCTGTGCGAACCAATCTCTGGAAACCCATAGGCATATCCATCCCCGAACCTAAACTCTCCCACATCTTCTTTGCGGATGATTTGACTCTCTTCTCTAGAGCTGAGATGATCCTGAGAGTTGTCTTGTCATAAGTAACATTTTGGATACCTTCTACAAAGCTTCGGGGCAGAAGCTTAGCCTCAGTAAGTCCAAAGTCATCTTCTCCCATAATTGCACTCCTGAATCCAAAAATGCTTGCTCCAATCTCCTCAATATCCAATCTAGCAACTCCTTTGGAAAATACCTTGGCTTCCCCATTTTCCACTCTAGACCCATCTACGATGACTTCCAATTCATCATTGACAATATGAATGCTAAATTGCAAGGCTGGAAGACTAATTTTCTCAACCTAGCTGGCAGAATAGTGCTGGAAAAATCCTCCCTAGGCAGTATCCCCTCCCATGTAATGTAATATATTAAGCTCCCAACCAGAACTCTCAATACCATTAATCGAATACAGAGGAACTTTGTTTGGGGCACCACTGCAGAAAAAAAGAAAATTCACCTGGTGGGTTGGGACAAAATCACCAAAAGGAAGGAAGAAGGGGGATTGGGAATCCAAAAAAGGTGAGGTTAGGAACAAAGCCTATCTTACTAGCCTAGCTTAGAGGCTGTATAAGAGCCCCTCAACTCTTTGGACGAAGGTCCTCTACTACAGGCACTGCCACAATAGGAGCAACCCCTTAACTAGGAACATCTCCACCAGGACCTGGAAGAGTATCAGAAGTGGCTGGGAGTACTGCAGAGAGGGATCCAGTTGGGTTGTCAACAATGGTAGGAGTGTTAAGTTCCTTAAGGATAATTGGATCCCTGGATTAGGAACCATTAGACAACATGTTTCTGGACCACTGAGCAGACAGGACCAAAGCATTACTGTCGCCTTCCTTATTCATAATGGTGCTTGGAACCTCAACAACCCCTCCATAAGCCTTCCGGATAACATTCTTAGCTTGGTGAAGAATAGTTTCATCCCGAACTCCCCCTCCAAAGAAGATGTTAGAATCTGGAAATTGACCAACAATGGGAGGTTCTCAAATAGAACTGCTTATGATCTCATCAACTCCATCACTATGCCAACTATTGGTCAGGATACCGACATCAATATCTCTTGGATCTGGAAGCTGAAAGCCCCTAATAAGATTAGGACATTCATCTGGCTCCTAACCCATAAGCATCTTCCTACTGCTAAATACCTCCATAACATTGGGGTTAATGTAAACCCCACATGCAGTAGCTGTGATAATGGTGATGAAGATATTAACCACATCTTCTTCCAATGCCTGATAACCATTGCCTTCTGGCAGAAAATGGCAAACTCCTGCCTCACGCTAGCCAACTTTAACTCCTTCAGCCTCCACTTAGACAACTGGTTTGAAACTTGGGAAGCCATAAAGCATAAGAGCTTCAATAAGTGGACCACTTGGGACATGATCATCCCATTTTGCCGATGGGGCCTCTAGACAAACAACAATAGCAATCGTTTTAACAATAAAAAAGAGCATGTCCTGACTGATAACATCATCAATCAAGCAATGGAGTACCATTTTCTAGGGAGTAAGACCAACAAACCCAAACCTGGAAGAATCCCCATTTGCATCAATTGGTGCCCCCCAGCCATAAACTCCTTCAAGCTTAACATAGATGGTGCAACACAAGCCGATCCCGGAAAGGGTGGACTGGGTGGCCTATTCAGGGACCACAATGGGAAGTGGCTAAAAGGCTACTTGAAAGGTTGTGCCCTCACGTCAGTGGTACAAGCTGAACTGATTGCAATTCTCCATGGGCTTAGGATCGCCAAAAGAGACAACCTAATACCACTGGAAATCGACACTGATTGCGAACAAGCCATCACGATGATAGTTGAGAATCAGCCTATCTTTAACAATATTATCTCTGCTTGCAGGTGCTTGCTTATGAAGTTGGACAGAGTCAAGCTCAGACACGTATTCAGGGAGGAAAATAGAGCGGCAGACATGTTGGCGAAGGAAGGTGCAAGTGCTCCCACTTTTGAACTAATTGAAATGATCGAGGCCCCCCCAGCATATCAATCAAGTATTTTGGAATCTGATGTAACAGGGATAGGAAGTACAAGAAGAATCCCTACAAACAATGTATTGGCAAATGGCCAAACTATGGTCAGAAACGATGTAACGTACTCTAACTGGAGCATACCTCCTTCGCCAATTTAGCCGTTAATAATATTATTATCATCCTTACCAAAAAAAGAATACCCACATAACTTAATGAGGAAACCTATGTATAATTTAATGCAGGATAGAAAGTAAAATAAGTTATGTGGGTATTAGTTATCCAAGAATTAAATAAAAATTACTTGTTTACCTCTAATTTGCTCACTTACTTATTTGTAAATAATGTATATTAATTAATTTACAAAATTAAGGAGGTCAATTAAGCTGTTTATGTTCCTCGTATTTCTCGTTTCGTCGTTTTATATAACATTTTATGTTTGTCGCATCATTGTAAATTTTAGTTATTGGTGATACCTCTCTGCATTTTGGCTAGTTTATCAAGCAATATCATTACTCAGATTTTACAAATTCATATTTATTTATTTATTTTTAAAAAAGTATATTAATTCACAATAAATTAAATATTCAATAAGAAATAATTTATGTAGCCTAATCTTTATATTACTAAATCCTACATATATAATACCTATATAACAAATACTTGCCTAACTAATACCTACATAGTTATTATCTAAATAACTAATACTCATAACTTATTCTCAACATAACTCTAACTAATAACCAAACGACCCCTTAGCATTTGACTTAATTCACAATTTAAGAAAAGGGTAATTCAATTCAATTCATATCCTAAAAGTCTAAGAGCAACAAGATTTATAACTAGTGTTGATTGCTAAAAATCATCCCTCGCAATCCATTTATAAACCATCACGTAATTGTCACCAAACTATTTATAAACCAATCACGTAATTGTCATTTCCGTCACCGCACCGCATCTATTTTCGAGAACGAAGTCCCGACTTGCGTAACCACGGAAGTTTCAACTTCAAATGCATAATCATGAGCTACAATTAGATTATGTTGTCATTTGGTTGTATTACATCCAAATCTTAGGCACAGTATTACGTCCAAATGGTTAGATTTTACAAATACTTAATTATTACATCAAAGAAAAATAAAATTACAAAAGACCAAAGATCTATCACCCTGCGAAACAACTGTGTCATATCACCGGCTGCAACTCCAGTCGATCAACTACATACAAGTTCCAAAACTGTGTACGCTCAACCAAAGACAATTATTCTTCGTATTTACGCAAGAAGAGCAACTTCTAACTTGGGATGATTAGTTGTAGTAAATCAACATCTCCCACTAAGCCTCAACTTGTTGCAAGTACTTGGTAATAGATCAACTTCTCATACCCCATAATTTGTCTTTGTAAACAAGTATAGTCTCGTATCACTAAAACACTATTCTTCAAGACAGCATCCCCCCTCCAACTCAACCCCCACCACTCTCAATAAGAAAGAACAAAAAATGGAGCATTTCATAAGAGGAGCAATAATAAAAGGCATCAGCAGTAGTAAACATACTGACTATATCCAACAGACAAAGAAGAGATGGCTCAACTTCAGATTGGAGCAGATTTTGAAACGGCAGTCTCATCAAACAAACACAAAGAAGATACAAATACCTATCTTTGCATACAAGGTGTAAATTCCGCTAAACATGCTGAGTCATAATATCAGAGCTTGCAGGCAAATCATATCACAGATGCTTTTTTTGTTTTAATAGGTGAATCTTATAAAAAAGTAAGCATTTTATAATAAGAATATGAGACTTACCATCATGAGACTTTTACCTGCTTCAATTTAATTCCAACCAATACTATCAAAAGCTATCAGATTCCACAGTGAAAGGCAGTGAAAATTATATCACTGCATTTTGTGGCATACTCATACATCTTGCACTACTAAACCACACAGAACACTGCATTGAAAATCCAGTGTCTACAGAAAACTGTAGGCACCTCTGTAGCTTAAGCAGTATGCACATTCAATAGCCACTATATCCTCTTCAGAAGAGCAATCTACTTTTAGCAAGAACTTTTGCCAATAAAATGGCAAAGGATATTCAGAAATCATGATGGAATATTATCACATAATGAAGAAACATGTAGTAAGCTTTCTAGTAACATAGCAATACTTTTAAAGATGTTTTGAAAGGTATCATAATCAAAACCAGAAAGACACTTGCAAATCTGCATCATCTAGAGCATCTAATAGACAAGTCCAACTAGCGGTAGATTCATACAAATAACAATAAATGGAAAACACGACATCAGGACACATGGCCGAGATTTAAGAGTTGAATTCATCTATAGTACAACTATCAAAGGGGAGAAGGATGAGGCCGCCGGCTACACAGGTTCTTGGAAGCACAAAAGTTTGAGCTTGGAAGTATATGGTGGTCAGGGCATGGCAAATTTCGATAGTAGGTAAAACCTTCGGATATGATCCTGCTAAGGAAAACATCAAGGTAGTCAATGATATTTGATGTCCTCATTCATCTGGTCATCTGGTTTAGGCAATGAGGCTTCATCAAAGGTGACAGTAGGCAGGCTTCAGGCTTCAGATATCTCGGCTGTTTGTAGCGAGGGAAAGGAAACAAAGGGAAAAGAATACCATTAGTTTCATAATTGGAAGATAGGTTAAGGTCATCATACCAAAATGTTTAGAAGTTCTGTATGAACGGGGCTAGGTATATAAGACCAGTAAACTAAACGAAAGATGCAATGCAATAGAACCATAATTCAAGAGCTACCTGTGTTCCTGTTACAAGCTCTAGTAACCATAACTTTTTCTCCGGGGGGCAGAGTTTTGCCTTGCTGACCTGTTAACATAAACTTAACAATGAATAAAAATTGGAGAAGCAAGTTTGACTTCTTTAGAGCAGTTGAAAGTAGAGGAGCTAAATAAGAAATCCTCTGCAACAAATGGGCAGAACAAAAATCACCAGTGACAAGTTCCAACCATAATGTTGTTAGGTCAGAGTTCAGACATAAACAGGCAAGAACCTAATATGAAACTACGAGCTCATTCTTGTTTTTCTTTCAAGAAAATCATGGACAACATTGATCACAGTATTGCCCTAGGACACCAAACCTACCCAAGACTAGTGAAGGGAAGGCAAGAGACTCACCCGGATCCACTGGAACGACCATGGGAATATCCTTCTTTTGGATAAGCAGGGGAATATCCTTCATATGCCCCATATCCTACACTGCTACTACTCTGCAAATAGAATTAGAAATAAATAACGAAAGCTGCACATAGACATTCCACAAAAAGTTGTAGAAAGAACCCGAAACAAACAAATCCCAAAACTTCTGGAGTGCACTGCAACTTCCAAAAACTCTGTTGTCCTAACCAATGAAACAAAGCATTACCTGGAGAGTACCATAACTTCCAAAACCATCAGCATGTGGAAGATCACTAGTACCACCATAACCAGCTGAGTAGGAATGTTCACGTCCATGTCTCCTAGTATCTCTGTGTTCATATTTCAAGGTATCTGAATCTGTTGACATGGGGAGGTAGGGGAGAACTGGCACAAAGGCAGACATGGGTCCCTCTTTTTCAAAAAGATTAGCCCTTAAACGTGATGTTACTTGCATGAGTGCATCCTTTGAAGCATCGGGATCTCCTGATATCTGATGAATGTTGGAAGTATATAATTGGTTTCAGTTAAGAAAAATGGTCTTTCGAGTCACTTCTTCAAAGCAAAATAACACGTATAATGATAAATATAAGAGCATGAAAGAAATTCTTATATCAGTTTAAGAAAAACATGGAGACCAAGTATGATAGTATAAGTAAACATGAATAACAACAAAGAAAAGGAACAACTACACAAAATATGTTTTCATCAGCATTCTTTTTTCCCTCTTTGGAGGATTTATTTTGGGGAACAGTGGGTACGGCACCGGAATAGGGAAAAGGGTAAACCCTATGAAACAATAGTTCCATTCATGCACACTCCCTCCCCTATAACTAATCAAGAACAGATATGGATCCAAAGGCAAAAGCAGCTTATGGCTTTCAAAGATGTCAACATCTACATCAGAGACCCTCACTCATATTGTAAATTCAGCCGGATTTCTAAAGATGGAGGGAAAAAGTTACTGAGAAAACACTGACCTTTTTCCCCATTTGATCAAGTGAATAATAACTTTGACATACACAAAGTACCCAATTACTATTAACAATGAATAATTACCTGTACCATCTCATCATCATCAGATGCAACCTTTGGAAGATCTTCCTTCGAGAGAATGCGAATATTAGCTTTCGTGAGTTTCCTCATCTCATTAATTATGGATCCTCCTTTCCCAATAAGACTGCCAATTCGAGATGCTGGAACCAGCAACCTTGTGGTGACTGATATAAGACCTGAATCCCGTTCCACTTCCTCACGGCACCTTGGTTGCAAGCGCAGTGCTGCTTCAATTGTGGGAGAATATGTGTCCTCAAAAAACTAGACAAAGCATAAAACCGCTTCTTAACTGAGAGAACAACAATCCTCAAGTTGCATATTCCGATAAACTTTCATTTAAATAGAAAATACTTACCTCTTTTGCAGAAATAGAAATCACACAATTGTCACCTTCAGCATTAGAACTATTAACCTTGATCACTGCACCAGACTCTTGTCTAATTTGGTTTATTATGACACCACCTTTGCCAATAACACCTCCGATATTTGCAGTAGGACACACTAAACGAAGAGAAAATTCCTTTGAAGATGATTCATCCCTTGGAGCAGAGTAGAAAGACCTTGACCAGTCACCACTCTCCCCTTTGTAACCCCCGTATGGCCCCACTAAAGGAGCTATTCCCACTATTGGAGCACCACCAGCAGAACCAATAAGTGAACTGCGCGAGGAGTAGATAGTTGGTGCATCGCTGGCTAGAATGTGTTGGGTACGGGATGGATTATTGTGAAGACGAGTTGCAACTTCAAAGAGAGCCTTCCTCACTACAGCAACTTCACCAGATATCTAAAACCAAGTAACCAGCAATCAGATGAACAATGACGTTAATTCAGCCAAATTTATTTGTAATTCCATATTACTAAGCAACAACATACCCAGTGTAGTCCCACAAAGTAGGGTGGTCTGGGAATGGTAGAGTGTACGTACCCCTACCTCATAGGTAGAGAGGCTGTTTTCTGATAAACCCTTAGCTTACGATTAAATGGTCCAAAGCAGTCCCAAAAAGGAGTAATGGAAGTACAAGAAACATATAATAATAAAAACAACCGATAGAATCAAAACAAAAACTACAACAAAACAATACGATAATTGCGGTACAAGAAACAACAAGAAATCGAAGGCCAAGAAACTACAAAAGCAAATTACGACTACTGATAAGCGCAATGAGATGAAAAAAAATTGAGTCCCAGCTTGATAGACCAACGAATATCAAGAAAATTGGCCATACATTTATAACTAAAGAAACTGAACCATCCATGTGGGTGTATAATTATGCAATGTGGGCCATCAATAATAAATTTCAAGAGGTGGTGTGAAAACAGTAGTGCAGCATGGTCAATCTGTTTAAAAGTCTATAAGACAGTCAACCAAATTGTAAAAGAAGATATCCCAAGTCATTAGGCTGAAATGTGACAGCCCGCAAGTTCAAGCATGCAAAACGAGCAGTTGATCAAACTTACTAATTAACAAAATTATTGAAATAAAGTTACAAGTTAGATGTTGCAGAAGTAACACAAGTGGATAGATAGGAAGGTGATGCTGAATTACCTGCACAAGTTCGTCTGAGCTCAATGCACATGCAGGCAAATGCTTATCTTTCAAAATACGAATCTGAGCACCAGTTTCACTTCGAATGTCCTGAACTATCTGTCCCCCTTTCCCAATAATACATCCAATCTGATCTGAAGGTACTAGAAGCTTAACAGTAACCTGTGATGCTTCCTCAGAGTTCTCATCAGTAGTGTCATCACTGATAATTTTATCATATACTCTGAAAAGGGCATCCTGAGCTGGACAAACACGATCTTCAGTGCCATCAAACTCATTTGTTTCTTCACTTGAGCTGTAGATGGTGACAACACGTTCATCACAGTCAGGCACTGTCTCTCCAATTCTAATTTTTGATTTTGTATCCACCCTTAATTGTTTAACAATCTCCCCACCTTTACCTATGATGCTGCCAATCTTCTTTACTGGACACAAGTACCGATATACTGTATCATCAGGGCCAATAGAGAAAGGATCCTTATCGTTTCTAGTATTTCTCCTTTTATTTCCCCCGTTTTCACTATAATCTGACTGAGAATGAGACCGCTTCCCATAGCTATCCCGTCGACCAGCCATATGGACTAAATACTGTTTATCATCGAAAAATTGTAAACGAAAGTCATAAATCCATGAAGACCAAATTCACCTACTAAAACTTCTAATATGTCAGATAGAAAATAGTTTTCCATCAGCAGAAGTACGCATCTCCCACAACCTTGTTCCTGTCCAAACTAAGAAACTAGAATAGATTGAAAGTGCCAAAGTTGAAAACTTGGAGATACATTCACCCTTATTAGAAAGAGATACATTCAATGAACTTTCATCCAATTTCATGTCATATTTCCTCAAATACTCATAATGTAGCCATGATACAATGTGTTCGACATACATTAGCAGGATCCCGAAATTTCTAGAGTTCTTCTAGAAAGGGGCGGATCTGGGGGGGTTTTGCCCGAACCCCTCGGCAAAAAATTACACCATATATATAAAGGTAAATTTTCCATATTTATGTACATATATTAGTTTTGAACCCCCTGAACAAGCAACAAAGTGTAGCGCGGTGGTAATTGCCTTTCAAATTGTCCCTTGCATTCAGGGTTCGAACCTTGTTCAGAGCATTATATTTTTAGCTTCTGTTATTTTTTTTCCCTCTAATTTCGGGAACTGCCACTAGCCTGCCCAATCTTTTACTATTAATTGTTTTTATTTTTTAAAAAAGTGCTAAAATAGTGGATTTAATCCCAAAAAAATCAAACAGTCCCAAAAAACTGAAACCCCTAAGTGAAAATCCTGGATCTGCTGCTTCTAGATGGAAAAAAAAAGAGATTCTGACAGCAACAAAACATTAAAATTGGATGGATAAGCAGTTCCTTATCAGAACATTATATATTCCTTGTACACAGCGGAAACACAAGATACAAGCCGGTATCACATATGGTCTGAGCCTATACACAATTGACCAATTCACGAACACCAGATCAAGGACACAGTCGGTTCTTAAAAAAAATCCCTTTTTTCTTGTTCACTTTTCCATACAGAATTGACCAATTCACGAACTCCAGATCAAGAACACTGTCAATTCTAGAAAAATCATTTTTTGTTGTACTAAACACACACAAAAAATGTTGATACACAAATTAAAGATTAATCCCTCGAAAGGGTAAAAACAAAGAAGACGGATCCGAAAAGAAACATAGATCTGAAATTAACATCGACTCTAAACTCCATGAAATAGGACTAAAATCAAAGATTCATGAAACTACAATAACTACATCAAAATTCAAACTACAAATAACCATTCTGAGTTCCCAATTAATTCTAAAACTGAATTTAACAAAGGAAAACAAGATATGAAAATCTATACAGAGATAACATCATAGAAGAATTTGCAGAAAATATAACTGAAGATACCTGAACCAAAATCTTCTGGTAAGAACTATGCGAAGAGCAAACAGTAGAGAAAAATTACGGAGCGGGTGTTGATTTATAGCTGCTAGGGTTTTGACCCGAAATAGTAATGCCTCCTTTTCTTATATCTAACGGGGCCACGTCCTTCTTCACTCCTATATAAATATCTCCCTGTTTTTCCACTTTTCTTCGGAATATTTGGTTATGTTTTATTGTGAAATAATAATAGAAAAAGGGGATTTAAAAAAAATTATATTTAAGAGCTAAAAATTGAAATATAATATTGTTAATCACAGAGAGATTGGTGTGATTGAGCGAAACATAAAGAGAGATTTTAGAATGTGAATTCGGTATTTTTATCTTCATAGTGATATGAACCATGTTCGAAAAATCATCTTCAAGTCTTCTTTAGAAAGATTGACTCGGCAAATAAAAGCACTGAATTGGCGAACTATTTCAGAATGACAAGATCCATAGATGATTTTACTGTACTATATATTCTATCTTGAAGGATGTCTTCCCCTGTTTGTGACACAGGTCAACAGAGTAAATTAAAATCATTTTCAAGTCTTCTTCGGGAAGATTGACTCGACATAAAGCACTGAATTGGCGAACTATTTCAGAATGGCGAGAACCTTAGATGATTCTTTATGTACTGTACTATGTTTTGTCTTGAAGAACGTTTTTCCCGATCCGACACAGGTCAACAAAGTAAATTTCGCTTCATGTAGTTCAATTTAGTTTTAGTTTAAGTTTATTCTGTAAAATAATTCATTCGAAATACTAAATAAGAGTAAGGAGTTTTTATGTTGCGTTACCAAGGATCTCGTTTCAAAAAATACGACATCTAATGATTGTTATGACTTCTTTATATATATATATATATATATATATATATATATATATATATATATATATATATATAAAGTTTTTTCATAATATACATCTAATCATTAATTATAGATAATATAATTTTAAAGTGTTAAAGTTAATGTTACGATAAAAATTAAAAATTATAAGTTTTTAAACTCTTTTAATTCACTCTTTTAATTCAAATTAT
The DNA here is from genome assembly GCA_035578085.1 of Solanum pinnatisectum. Taxonomy (NCBI): domain Eukaryota; kingdom Viridiplantae; phylum Streptophyta; class Magnoliopsida; order Solanales; family Solanaceae; genus Solanum; species Solanum pinnatisectum. The sequence goes on from CM069077.1 coordinate 21,365,462, forward strand.
TATTTCAAACTACTCTTTCGACTTGCTATTTCATAAAGCAAAAATCGAACTATTAGCAAACGTTTTTTTCACAATTTTTAAAGAGCTGAAAGAAATATTTTTTTATATAAACACAATAATTTTCTTCTCCTTAGTCAATCAGATGCGAAGTTTATTTTTAAAGAATTTTGTGCAGATTTTCGTTTCTTTCCATTTGTCATTCACACAAACAATCTCAATAATGAATGAAAAAAGTGGTTATATAATGAAAATATACGTAGAAAAATTATGTTATTCAAAATTAAAGATCAATTACATTAAATGAGTAAGTTTTCCTTTTAACTTTTCATAATAAAAATATATGAAATGTACTCAATCAGTCGATAAATTTAATTTATTTGAATCATTGATATATATACTTACATAACATAAGTCACACAATTAATCATTAATCATTTTAACTTTTATTATTGTGCTATTTTCATTCACGTGTAAACATAAACATCAATCATAAATATTTTTACTATCACATAAATTTAATATACATATCACAATTTTGAGTATGATAATAACACAGAATTTACCATAGAAAATGTATCTGACAAATTTTTTTAGCAAAAACGTTAATCAATCTCTACTCATTTACACTTATCTTAAATCACCACATTGTCAGTAATGAAATTGTAACAAATTTTGTGGTAGTACATCCAATAGATGACGGGAGAATCAATATATAAAAACTTGGACTTGTACATTTATCAAGTAAACAATCTAACACGTGATTTATTCTACATTAAGTATTAATTATAGATTTTACATTAATTGAGTCACGTATATATTAATTAAAAAATGAATAGTAGTCTACTGTAACGACCTGATTCCGTCGTTACGGAAAAACCAATGAGAAAAGAATTGGGGTCTGAAAACTTTTGAGTAGTGATTTGAAAATTCCTAGCCTAGTCCAGTTTTGGACGAAATCTGAGTTAGCGAGGTCTAGGGAAATCTGGTAATGCGTGGGGGATCTAATTATGAATTTGATCACATGAGTAAATAGCTAAGACTCTAAGGAACCCGTACGACTTTACGGAATCGAATTCGGGCGAGTAGAACTCTCGAAACTGACCTTAGCGTGAACGAGTAGTTTTTGAATGTCATGAGTTGAAGGTGTGTTGTGAAATGGGGGTTTGAAACTCTAATTCCGACGTTCTATCCCCGCGCAAACCACCAGGGCGGGATTTATTCCGCCGGGGGGGGGGTGGCGGGTTAGGTCCCGCTACGGCAGTCCAGTCGCGACTTAAGTCGGAATTAAAACCAAAAACATTATTTTTCTTCAAGTTTCGTTCTTGAGAGCTAAGAGACGACCCCAGGCGACTTCTTGACAGTTTTCCACGACTTTTGGTGCTAAAGGTAAGAATTTTACTCCCCTAATTTATTTTTTGATCCGTAGAACTTAGATTTATGAGTGATTATCGATGGGGAAGGGTTTTGACCTGAAAACGAATGGTGGAAAAAGCCCTAAGTTGGGTATTAGGATCTTGGGTTTGGCCTAGGGTTGATAATTTCGATTGTAATCCGGGTAATTAGGCCTCGTTTATTGATCCTTGCATTAATTTGTTGTTTTTAGACCACGAACAAGTGGAAAGAATTCGGAAAGGGAAGATTCAAGTGTCTTAGGGGATTCAAGCTTGGTTTTGAGGTAGGTGATGGTTTGATTTCATGTTTTGCGTGATGTATGTTGGTAATTGCTTCATTGTAATGCATGTATGTATGTGAATGAAATCTTATTGATCAAACCTAATAAATTGAGTATGAACGAACAAATGTATGTCATGATTCAACACTTGATTGTATGATATGAGTGCAATTATGATTGTGCTTGTGTTGAATGGATGTCACGTTCCGACACTCTAACTGGGATCGGATGCCACGTTTCGGTGCATATATTGGATCGGGTGCCACGTTCCGGCACATATATTGGATCGGGTGCCACGTTCCGGCACATATATTGGATCGGGTGTCATGTTTCAACATATTAATTGGGATCGGGTACCACATTCCAGTACACTAACAGTTTTGGTATAGGTTCCATAAGAAGACCATTGAATTGTTATATCTACTTGTATCGAGAATGTGGAATTGTACATTGCTCCTGAAATGATAACCAAGGTGTATATATATTCTGTACATGTCATGTTTACTATGTTGTGACTGCTTATATATGTTTCACTTAATGGGATAGCCGCGTGATCCTACCAGTACACTATGGTTGTATACTGATACTGCACTTGCTCGTTCTTTGTTGAGTACACGGCATCTTCAGGCGGCTATTGATAGACCTTAGCTAGGAGATCAGTGATCGAGACCGAATTTCAAAGGTGAGCCAGCTCTTTCAAGCTGCCACGGAATCCTTCATTTTTGTCTAGTCCATTCTCTTCGGACTCAGACTATTGTTTAGATGTTTCTTATGCTTAGTTTTGGATTGTACCCATTTTCTTAGACTTGTTGAATTTAGATGTTTTGGTACAGTGACTTCAGGTTCTAGGGGTTGAATTTCCGCATTAGTTATGTTTCGTTGTTTTAGTTGAACCCTTGAAGTTTATGGGGACTCCATTTTTATTGTCATTTAAACCTGCTTCCGTATCTTTAAATGTTAGTTTTGGGGTTAGTTGGTTAATAGTAATGGTTCTTCCACCGGAGGGTTAGTGTGGGTGCCAATCACGACAGTATGGATCGTGACATCTACTTAGCTCAATAACCGCATAACACTGATATTTAATGATATATGCGCATAAAACAACTCTATTTTATAATAGCAATGTCCTAACATAACAAATCACTAATGTGAGTTATCATCATTATACATAATTTTGTGTTCTATCTCTCTTACATATATTGTAACATTGATAACTTATTTTATCAAACTCATAAGTTAACATCATTTAACATTATGGTCTATAACAATATATCCGATTGAAATTTTAGCCTGATATATCTTAAAATAATACTATAATTATACATATATGATCTTGTAACAAACATGAATCCATTTATGTATGCCTGAAGTATATAATTAATTTCAGAATTTCTAAACATTATCACATAAGTCACAACCATACGTGAAATCTTGATTCATTGTATGTACATATTTCTTAAAATATTGTTAATAGTAATTTTTTATTAATTAATCCACCATCTTTAATTGGCATTCATTGTTTATGAATCTTTATCTTTATTTATCGAACTAAGTACTTTTATTTTATAAGTTGATATCTTTATATATAGTATTTGTCAAAACACTTCTACAAACTAACCATCATAAATTTCGAGAGTTGAATAATGCTATTAACAACTCCTAAGTCATGAAATAAAATTTTATATTCATAATGTGTATATAGACTTGTCAAAACGGGCTTAGTCCATGGGGTCGGCCCAATCCAACCTGTTATTGGAGTAGGGTTGTGATATGATTTTTCAAGCCCATTCAAAACTAGGACTTATAAGCCCGATCCATATAAGCTCTCGGCCCTTGAGACCTGATCAGGATAGGGTCGGGGTCAGCCCATGAGCTAAAACTCTCTATTTAAGGGTAACTACAATAATCTTACTAGTATATAATCTAATTACTTAAATACACGTTATGTGTAATATTATGAATCTAATACGTCCAGATACATGTATCTCGAAATATATGGACTCAAAATTAGGTTAATTTGTTCTAGATACACTCTACCCAAGTAGATTCGCATATATCTAGGATACATAGACAAATCTCGCACCCTCGCCTCCCTTTCATCTTGGTTTTCACTCTCTTATCTCACTCGCGTAACTGGTATGCGAGATACATGTTAATTACACTAGATTTTTTGCTCGTGTTATTGAAACAACACCATTGTTTGTCATATTTGATTTGAAAATCTTCTCATTTTCTTGATGTTATAGAATTATAAATTTGAAAAGAAAAACAATAAAAAAAGAAAAAAGAAAAAAAGGGCTAGCCCGCCCTAGCCCTCAACGCTTCTAGGATTCGGTTGGGTTAAGCATTTTAAAGTCCTTCCAAATGAAGGATCGACCCGCCCTACCCCTTCAAATTCCTTAATCTGCAAGGCTTGGACCGACCCTTTTTGACAACTCTACGTGTATATAGTGATTACAAATAGCCTTCTAATTTCTAAGATGATAATTTCCTCAATATTATTCCACATCATTGTTCCTTTTTTTTTATTATTATTATTAATAGAAACAAAAATTTTAAGTGTAGACTTTAGTTATCAAGTAATATGATAAAATCTAACTTTGAATATTCAACCAACTTTCATTTTATCGAATATTAGAGAAAATAGTCAAAACCCTCCTCAATCTATTAGCCAATTCTCAACTATGCACTTATTTTATATGGGGGTCCTATTACCCCCTGGACTATTGAAATATTCGCTTCGTCCCATTTTATGTGGCACCATTTCTTTTTTGGTCAGTCCCAAAAAGAATGTCACATTTCCTTATACGGTAAGTATTTAAAGGTACAATTCCTCTTTTACCCTTGTTAGTCCCATTTAATCTTAAAGATAGTACTCCAATATATTTATAAGGAGAGAAAAAAATGAGTCTACTTTTTAATATGACTATTTTTTGAAGGGGCAATTTGGTAAACATTTCAAAGTCTTCATTTATTTCTTAAACTCCGTATCCGGTCAAATGTTGCCACATAAAATGGGATGGAGGGAGTATGAAATAATCACCTCCCTAAAACGTCGTAACCAGTTTTATGTCAAAGTTGTGCAGCACACACGTTGAATCACTGTACATTCATTTTTTTTATTCTTTTTCTTTTTTTCCTATAAATTATAAACCTAATCAAAATAATAATTTAATAATCCTTTGTAAAATTATGTAAAGTTTCCATTTTATCAAACCTGAAAATTAAAATTTATAAAAAATGCTTTCAAATAGAGATTGTTTTTTCAAAATACTAATGATTTCTTTAGAGAATAATAAGAGAGAATGAGGAAAAAAATCTCTACACCAAATTAAAGAAGAAGAACAACTCAATAGCTAGTCTACATAAACTTTCAATTTGAAATCGAACCCAAAAACAAAACCCCCATAAAGTATAAGTGTCTAGTTGAGAATTGACTAATAGATTAGGGGGGCATTTGACTATTTTCTCCCGAATATTATACAACTATACAATTATCATTAGTTTATTTTAGGTACCATAATACTATCTACAATTCTACATCACTTTAGTGATAAATTATATATCAATAATTTATTATGAGATAATTTATCAATTAATATACCAATATAATATACTCAGTAATAAATAATTTATTTATATAAAAGTATCTCAGACTAAAAGCAATGTAAACTCTACTAAAAAGTCATATTTTATTTTTTATTTTTTATCCAATATTTGAAATCCACATTCAAGCTTCGATTAAATTTTGATCACGTATGGACTAGCGCTCCAACAGGATTTTCTAGAAAGCCATACTAACAAACATCAATGATGACAAAATAAGAATAATAACACTAACATAATGAAGATATGTCTAGAATAAAATTTTCATGAAAATATGAAGGAAGGAAGAAGAAGAAAATATATCGAACAAAAAAATAGGATCAGTAGTTTGTATTTATAATAATACATATATATTTAATAGGAGAAGTGATAGTGCTTACGTGTCAGTGCCACAATTAATTTCTATTTTAAATTATTTAAATTATTCAAATTTCTTGATCAAACAAAACAAGTTACTCTTTTTAGAATTGTTTACCAATTAAAATTATTTGTTTGTTGACGTTACCGTTTTAAAAGTAAAGTTAGGGGGTTGAATTTCAAATTTTAAAAAAACAAGTAAATATAAAAACTGATTAACAGAATATATATTAATAATTATTATCTATAAAAAACAATTAATTATTTCATTTTTAAAAATATTTTAAAGTGATTTTTACAACTAAACGAGGTAATTTTAAAACAGTTTTAAAAAATAGGCATGTGATTCCTTTTTTTGTGGGAGGTTATCATATTTTTAGTATGAATAATACTACTAATAATAATAATAATAATAACAATATATATATATATATAAAATAAGAGAAGTGATAGTGCTTACGTGTCAGCGTCACAATTAATCTCTATCTTAAATTATTCAAATTTCTTTATCAAACAAAACAAGTTACTGTTTTTAGAATTTTTTACCAATTAAAATTATTTGTTTGTTTAAGTTACCGTTTTAAAAGTAAAGTTAGGGGGTTGAATTTCAAATTTTAAAAAACAATTAAATATAAGAAACTGATTAACAAAATATATATTAATAATTATTATCTATAAAAAAAACAATTAATTATTTCATTTTTAAAAATATTTTAAAGTGATTTTTACAACTAAACGAGGTAATTTTAAAACAGTTTTAAAAAATAGGCATGTGATTCCTTTTTTTGTGGGAAGTTATCATACTCTTAATTTGAATAATACTAAAAATATTATTATTAATAATAATAATAATAATAATAATAATAATAATAATAATATCATACTTCTTCAGGGGAAGATTACTCCCATTCAAAGGGCTATTGATTTTTTCGACAAGTTTCCTGATGTTATTACAGACAGAACTCAGTTACAAAGATTTTTGGGAAGTTTAAACTATATCTCTCCGTTCTACAAACATCTTTCTCGAGACTTAGCTCCGTTATACGATAGGTTGAAGAAGGATAATAAGTCTCCTTGGAATGAGACTCTTACCAATCTGGTAAAAGAAATTAAGCGGCGAGTACAATCACTGCCATGCTTAGCGCTAGCCAACCTTGTTTGGCAAAAGATAATTGAAACAGATGCGTCCAATATTGGATATGGAGGAATTCTTAAACAGATTAATCCTCATGACAAGAGAGAATATTTGATTAGGTTTCATTCAGGAAAATGGAATGAAGCCCAGAAGAAATATGCAACAATAGCACATGAAATGCTAACCATCGTTAAATGTGTTCTCAATTTTAGGATGATTTGTACAATCAGAAGTTTTTGATAGAAACTGACGCTCAATCGATCAAATTTATGTTTGACAAAGATTTCAAGCACGATGCCTCGAAATTAATATTCGTCAAGTGGCAAGCGCAATTAGCCCATTTCGATTTTGAGATTCAATATAAAGAGGGAGTTGATAACTCTTTACCTGATTTCTTATCCAGGGAATATATTTAATAAATTATGTTTTTCCAAACTGTTCTTGATAATGAAACTCTAGTTGAAATACTGAGGGTTCTCACGCCTTTACCTAGAGATATGAAAATCCTTATTATTACAAAGATTGTTGATAAAATCTTAAGTGAAGAATTTTCTCATATTCAGATAGAATATTCATTTAAAATTTCTTGAAAAGAAAAGGAACGATTTCAATGATTTTGAATATGAAGCGCACTATTCTTTAAAAGAAGTTGATGATCGTATTTTAAAGAAAAATAATTTTCTTGAAAAAGATTCTTCTTTCGACGACTTAAAAATCGAGGTTGAAAATTTGAAAAAGGATATTAAATCTCTTAAACAAAAATAATTGATTTGTGATCACCGTATTACTCAGATTGAGATTAATAATACTGAAGAAGATCGATTTTCAAAAAATAAAGGAAAACAAGTTGAAGATGAAACTCTCCAGCTCGATAATTCTGATCTTAAACAAGATATATTTTTGGGAATGATGCAGATTCTTATAGCTCATAAATGGTATATTAAATGTACTATTTTAATTGATAATAGTTTTTCGATTACTAACATTGCAATAATTGATAGCGGTGCAGATGTTAGTTGTATTCAGGAAGGTTTAGTACCAACTAAATACTTTCAAAAAACTACGCATTTGGTGAAATCTGCCTCTGGCCATGCTCTGGATATAGAGTATAAGTTACCTAATGTGAAGATTTGTCAGAATAAAGTCTGCATTCCTCACTTCTTCTTTTTGGTTAAAAATCAGTTAAACCCTCCAATTATACTTGGAACTCCTTTTATAAATGCAATTATCTTTCACAGGAATCGATGCAAAAGGATTCTCAACAAATGACAAGGATAATGAGATAACTTATTCTTTTGTTACAGATCCGGTAACTAGATATATTAATGCTTTAATTAATATGAAGCAGAGTCATATGGACTCGTTACAACTGGAATTGTTCAGCATGAATATTTTAGACTCTCTAAAATTTGCCAAGGTAAAGGAAAAAATCAAATTGATTTCTGAGCAGATTGTTGTGGATATTTGTGCGGATCATCCCAGCGCTTTTTGGAATCGCAAGAAGCATATTGTGACTCTTCCTTATGAAGAAGGCTTTTTAGAGGATGATATCCCTACTAAATCTCGGCCTTGTCAGATGAATGCTGAGTTAGTAGAATTCTGCAAAACTGAGATTGATAATCTCTTACAAAAAGGTTTGATAAAACCATCCAAGTCTCTTTGGTCTTGCACAGCCTTCTATGTTAATAACGCAGCTGAAAAGGAATGAGGTGTTCCAAGATTGGTTATTAACTACCAACCATTGAATAAACACTTAAAGTGGATCAGGTATCCTATACCTAATAAAAGAGATCTCTTATCAAGATTATACGATGCCAATATATTTTCCAAGTTTGATTTAAAATCAGGATATTGGCAAATTCAAATTTTTAAAGAACATTCTTATAGAACTGCTTTTAATGTCCCATTTGGACAATACGAATGGAATGTCATGCCTTTTGGTTTGAAAAACGCCCCTTCTGAATTTCAGAAAATAATGAATGATATTTTTAATCCTTATATGAATTTCATTATTGTCTATATTGATGACATTCTAGTATTTTCAAAAAACTTTTGAAATGCATATCAAGTATCTTGACATTTTCAAAAAGGTTGTAATACAAAATGGTTTGGTTATTTCAAAACCCAAAATGAGCTTATTCCAAACAAATATTCGATTTTTAGGACATCAAATTTATCAAGGGAAGATTACTCCCATTCAAAGGGCTATTGATTTTTTCGACAAGTTTCCTGATGTTATTACAGACAGAACTCAGTTATAGAGATTTTTGGGAAGTTTAAATTATATCTCCCCGTTCTACAAACATCTTTCTCGAGACTTAGCTCCGTTATACGATAGGTTAAAGAAGGATAATAAGTCTCCTTGGAATGAGACTCTTACCAATCTGGTAAAAGAAATTAAGCAGCGAGTACAATCACTGCGATGCTTAGAGCTAGCCAACCCTGCTTGGCAAAAGATTATTGAGACAGATGCGTCCAATATTGGATATGGAGGAATTCTTAAACAGATTAATCCTCATGACAAGAGAGAATATTTGATTAGGTTTCATTCAGGAAAATGGAATGAAGCCCAGAAGAAATATGCAACGGTAGCACATGAAAAGCTAACCATCGTTAAATGTGTTCTCAAATTTCAGGACAATTTGTACAATCAGAAGATTTTGATAAAAACTGATGCTCAATCGGTCAAATTTATGTTTGACAAATGTTTCAAGCATGATGCCTCGAAATTAATATTCGCTAGGTGGCAAGCGCAATTAGCCCCTTTCGATTTTGAGATTCAATATAAAAAGGGAGTTGATAACTCTTTACCTGATTTCTTATCGAGGAAATATATTCAATAAATTATGTTTTTCCAAACTTTTCTTGATAATGAAACTCTAGTTGAAATACTGAGGGTTCTCAAGCCTTTACCTAGAGATATGAAAACCCTTATTATTACAAAAATTGTTGATAAAATCTTAAGTGAAGAATTTTCTCATACTCAGATAGAATATTATTCAGATGATTATCTGACATATTATTTTTCTGAATGATAACGAAAAATTGCTACGTTTGTGGGATGGATCCACCTTGGATTCACGATAAAGGAAGAGGAAGGGGAAGAACAGCCCCAAGCAGAGGCAATTATGGTAATCCATCATATGGAGCCAGATCATCCCAAGGATCGTCAGACATATCCGAATCAAATTCCCCGGTTATACAGACGGGAAAAAGAACTTTAATTAATAAAAGAACTTCTTCTCAAGAAGAGTCTTCATCCAGTTCGCAGCAATTGGTTAATTTGGAAGATATTCCAAAAGATAGTCCATTATATGCTCATATGCAGGTCTATTTAGAAGTTAAGAAGCAAAAAGATACTTTTGCTTCAGTTATAAGAGAGGATTATGATGATATCAAATCCTATGAAAAATTACCAAAAAAAGGAAATAATATTTCTTTTAGAAAATTCTGATTTACAACGAAAGGATGAACCTTGGAAGATATTCCAACGATATCTTGTAAATGGATTATATTATCCAGGAGAGTCATATAAGACTCGATCTTACTATGAAGAAATTATGATGAGTACAGAAAGTGCAAAATTTCAGCACTTTTCAGGCATGGGTCATAACCCACAAGAGAAGAGTTATAACTTTTCCAAATCATTATAAAACAGATTATATCTGTTGAAGATTGGGGCATGTCATCTATGAAAGAAAGACAAATAAGTCTCAACAATGCCAGGATGAATTTTACTTATTGGGATTATATCCGAGCATTTGATGTAGTGTTGAATTACAACAATGACAAACACAAACACACTTGGTTCGTAAAAGTGTGTGCAAAGATTTTTGCGAAAACAATACCAAATTGATTTATTAATTGGTGGTCATACCACGGTCCGACTATTCAAATCCTACCAGAACCATTCTTAAATTTATATAAAGAATGGACTAAGGTATCTCCAGATCTAAATAGATTATATCGTGAAGATCATGTATGCTGAATTGAAAAGATAGATCAAATCTATTTTTTCATAGAATTTTCTATACCTTGGATACATAAGTGGACACCCGAAGTAGCGTTCAACGAGGAAAATATCCCTTGTCTTTACAGAACATATTATAATAACTTCTGGGATAAGCTATTAAAACAAGACCCCAAGACCAAACAATTAGTTGGTCAAGAACTTATGGATACCATTAAAGAAAAAATTGACGATTATAAAACAATTCGTCTAGAAAAAATTATTGAGGATAACTCAGTCCGTCATATTGCCAGAAGAATTTCCTTTCAAGAAGGAGATAAAAAACAAATGATTTAGGATTATTTGGAAGAAGTAAGAAAGAATTTACTTCAAACCATAACACAGATTGAGAAATCAGATACATCTATGCGGAGTGAAACTAGCAATGATGTAGACGAATCACAACGTGCCGAATCAGATCATATGCTGTCGGCCACTAAATTACAGGAGGCAGACGATTTTCTACAACAAATGAAGACCTTAGATAAAGGCAAGAATATGACAAAAGAAACATAGCCATGTGAAGACCATGTGAAGACAGGTCCACTCAACAGAAGATTCACTGTTGAAGCCCCACTGAAACAGTTAATACACTATTCAGGGACCTAGATGTGGAACCTTTTTTACTGTATATAGATTCCTGTTGTCTTTTTATTTTGTCTATATAAGTCTTAGTTTGTTTTACAAGGAGGGCATCAGAAAAATTTAGCAAGTGCTCTCTCTTTTCTTTAAGTTGTTTTGTAAATCTCTTGTAAAGTCTCCCTTCGAGTACTGTCCCGATATTAATATAAATAAACCGGTCAGTTCTTCAGAGTTCTTGGATCTTGAAGACAATGTCCTTTATAAAGTAATTATTTTAGTCTTTAATTTTAGTATGTCTCTCCTAGCCAAGACTATGTCCGTCTAAAGATTATCTATGTCGAATAACTAACTTCTCTCCTATATAGACCATGAACGAATCTAAGCTTTATTTAAATATAAAGGAATTTTAGTATGACTTTTCGACTTGGTTCCGAGATCGAGCTACAGTCGAATCTAGCACTACTCTTATTGGCTTTGTCTTATTGACTCCGTCTGGCCAGCCGTGGTTTTAGCCCGAAAAAGGAGTTTTGATAAGTAGGGCACCTCATACCCGGTTAGAACTTTCAGACACATGGGCTCAATAAGTTATATGTATTAGATTCTGATAGACCCTTTGCTCGGGTAAAAGACATACCATGCAGTTTGAAAAATTATGCCAAAATTCTTGTATATTTCGATTCTTTCGCAGGCGGATTATAGCTAGCTTAAGGATGCTTGACTTGCTTGATCTATGACTGGGCGGATTACCACCAGGTCCTTGATCCTGTAAATAATAATATTAAAATAATAGATTATATATAATAGAATAATAATATTAAAATAATAGATTATATATAATAGAATAACAATAAATTAAATTTTATTTTTAAAAATAGGGATATTAAAATAATAGATTATATATAATAGAATAATAATAAATTAAATTTTATTTTTAAAAATAGGGATTTATTAAAATATAATAAAAAGAAAAATAAAAAGAAAACTAGACATAACTGCAAACAAAATAAACGAAAAATACGGACCCCACTTTCTTGAAAACGTGGCATTTTAAAATATTGAAATTTAATAAAATTTAAAATAATAATAATAAATTACTATTTTATTTTTAAAATAGTTTTTACAATTACTAAATATTATCAAATTTATGGAAATTTTTTTACAATTAAAATTTATTATTTGTAATTATATTAATGATAATGATTAATGATTAATGATTAATAAATAAATTACAATTCAGAAAACAAAACAAAAATTTTAATCAGTTTTTTAAATTTAAAATAAATAAACATGAAAGCAGTTTTAAAAACTACACACGTGTAGTTTTTAAGAAAAAGTAGAATTATTTAAATTTAAAAAAAAAAAACTGAAACTGTAATATTAAAATTAAAACTGTGTATTTCTTTTACAGAAACTTGAAAGATGTGGATTACTTATAGAGTCCTAATCTCTCTCTATTACTTATAAATTTAAATACCATTTTCAAAAATAAAACAACATTTATTTCAGATTGCAATCAAGTTTACTAATCATCTAAGGGTTGTTTAGGATTTTGGAGTTCTTTCATGGTTTATTTATTTTCCTAATTTTTAAATATTTTATAGTGTGTTGTTTGTATTTTATGATTCGTCTTCTCTTTGGTAGATCTATTGCAAACTTCCATGACGAACGAAGAAATGCTCTCGAAGATCCGTGAAATAGAGATTTATCTAATTGAGAAGGAGATGAACAATTTTACTGCGAGAAACGTTTTTTGTCAAAAATGAGAATGTTTTTGTTGATACTTCTCACTATCTTTTCCTTTATTTATGTTAGACATGAATTTTTTTGTGATAGCTATCTATTTAGTTTTGAATTTATAGCAAATATTTATCTATAGTAGATTATGACTTCTTTGAATGGTACACTGTGCACAAAACATATTGAAAGAGAGGCTAAATCTTGAATGGTAAGTTTTGTGGTAAATTGCAATAGAAATATGTGATAAATTATCAAGAAAAATATTAATAAGTCCCTTTATAATGATTAATGTTGAAGAACTTTACCTCACCCTCTCCCCCAATTTTCTGAAATGAATGTTAAAAAATATACAAAGATAATTGTTTACCATTTAAATTTAAATAGGTAATTTAAAACTTTTCATTACATTTATGCACAAACTCTAAAAACTTATGAACAAAACAGTGATAAAATAAACAAAATTTAGAAACATGTGATAGAAAAAATGGGGTAGTCCTTTAAGTATCCCTTTTTTTTTTTTTTTTAATCCAATAGATATTTGTTATTCTATTTTGAATATTTTAAATTGGAAAGTCATTTAATCTTTCTGTTTTGTGACAACACAAGTTGGTCAATACCAAGAATTCACAAGGTAATGTTCTCACGTTCTTTTTTTTTTTTTTTTTTTTATGATTTTTAGATTTTCAATAAGCTTATAAATATAATTTCTAGAATTTCTGCTAGATTAAAATTAAAACTAAAACTAAAATTAAAATTAAAATTAATTATTTGTAGTCAATTTAAATTAAAAATCTAAATTTAAAAAAAAAAAAGTAGAAATTTAAAACAGGTTTTAAAATTAATGTTATATAATTTATAACCGTTTTTATAAATCACGTGATATAATATTTATAAGACACTTGAAAAAAAACTGATTTTTTTAGATAATGCTTTAAAGTTTTTTCACCTTTTTAGATAATGTTTAAAATTCTGTTGTAACTTCCTAGCCGTTACTGTTCTCAATTTTTACTTTTATTTAGTGGTTAATTAATTAAAAATTATATGGGCAACACTATATTATTTATTTTTATAAAGGTTCATTTGAAAAAATCAAGCAACACATTAACAATACATGCTTTGTATCTATATGTTGTTTCCTGCTTTGGTAGAATTTGCTTTATATTAGGGGGAATGAATTCAAGACAATTATTCAAAAAGGTTATATCATTCTATTACTATGTAATATACTCAAATCTTTTGGATATATAGTTATCTATTGTAAATTTATAATTCAAATAGGTACGTATCAATAATTTTTTAAATGCTTACATCTTTCGGTATAATATATCTATTCAATGTGAACTCATCAATGATAAGCAATGAAGAATGAAGTTATACAATGATGGAACGTAGCACATTTGTAGAAAATCATTTTTGAAAAGTTATTCTTTCATCTATTGATTTAAAGTTCTCTATTGGATTATATTAAGACTGATTTGCTAATTATTATTTTTTTGAAAGATTGTTTAGTGAAATTTATTTTTTTAATATGTAGATTAGTTTATCGAATTGCAACAATTATCTTTAGATCCTCTGCTTAATTTGTTTTTTGATGTTTAAAGTATGCTTTGTGAATACTACTCTTTTAATAATACATTATGTGTTATGTTTTTCAAGTTGCAACAATCATCAGGATTTTGTAAGTTATATGGCCAAAAAATAATAAAAGTACTCACTAAGATTTTAGAATGCTATTATTTCATGTACCTTATTATGTGTACTTTTTTAAAGATTTATGTGTAAATATTATTCATTAAAATAATGGAAGAATCAAACTTTCATATAAAGTATTATTAATAATTAAGATTAAAACTCATCTTTGGATATTAAAATAAAAAGTGTCAATTTAATTATCTCTTAAAAATATGGCTAGAAAATGTACAAATAATAAATTTTTTTAACAAAGATTGTTTATACTTAATACGAACTCAATTCAAAAATGTGAATATAATATTTTAAGTTATAAATGACATAATAATAATGAAAAACTAATTAGAGTATTACAAAATAAAATAAAATACATGCAAAAGATGACACAAAGTTTATATATTATTAATAAATTTAGACAATCAAATAATTTTAAAATATTAATATTAAAGTATAAATATAATTTTATAGGAAGTAAAAATGTATGACGAAACTCAATAATAAAATTGTGTAGCAGATAAATTAAATTAGAAAATAATTTTTTTAAAATAATACTTTATTAATGAATTACTTAAAATTAATGTGATATTTAAAAAAAAATAAATGATCTATTTTAAAATTGAAAATTTTAAAAACTTTAGAATCTTTATTTAAGTATAACATTAATATAAAACTAACTAACAAACTAAATATTAACATACTTTCCCCTCAAATTAATTTTCTAAATTACAATTAGAATTTAAACAGATAATTTTAAAACTTACCATTATAAACAAGCTCTAAAACCTTATTAACCAAAAATGAATAAAATAATTTAAACTAGATTTCTTAAAAATAAAAATATATTGAAATTTATTTGCAAACCAGAAATGTTTTAAAATCATTTTTAAAAAAGAAAAAATTGAGAATATTATAAATCCATACTTTACAAAATAGTGTCGCATGTCATTATCAAAAAAATTATCAAATTTTCAGTTTGGATATTTGTTTTAAAAAATTATCTCCAAAAAATATAATTTTGATTTGAAAAACAATTATATAAAAAATTTTTTTACATAAAAGTGCCAAAAACAAAAACGGATAGTTATATATTATTAATAATTTGCAGATTTTCTTATAAAAAAGTATATATATTGTTAATCATTTGCAGACTTTCTAAAAAAATTATTAATTAAAAAATACTAAGAAATTACAAATCAACTAAATGCACGTATTTAGTATTTTGTACATTTTTATTTTATGAGATTGTTTTAAGATTAAATGAAAATCGTCATATTTTGCAAGATTAAATGAAAGAGGAGTGTATTAAAGAGGTTGCAATATGCTTTGTAAATTATTTTAAGATTTCAGCTAAAAGTAGAGACAAAATTTTTAATACTACATTTTAGATTGATCTATGAATTTATAATTTAATTATTTAGCACAAATATCAATTGAACACATGCTACATATGCTATCAATCTTCATTATACTAGAAGAAGGAGAAGTTGTTAGAATACCGTTTAGGGTCTTTGAAGAACATACACTCATTGCACATAAATTAGGGTAAACATTTGTTAGCATTAAATGTATACAAAAAATTAAGACATTAGATATGACTATACATGTACTTTAGTTTTTTAAAATTTAAAAATTATTATATTTTAAAATATCCGTACAACGCGTGAATACGTAATATAATAGTAATAATAATTTTCTTGTCTAGCAAAAACAATAAACTCACATTAAAATAGCTTATGAATTTGCTGCTATTAACAAAAAAAAAATTATTAGATCATTTCTACAAATTCCTCAAAATCGATCTTTCCATCTCCATTTTCATCAAATGCCAAGATCATCTTCCTGCAATTCTCCAATTCTGCAGCTTCCTTAAATCCAAGTGCACACAAAACTTTCTGCAGTTCCATTTCATCAATGAAACCATCTCTGTTCTCATCAAATACATTAAATGTTTCTCCTAATTCCTGCATAATATTACTATCATTATCTTCTTCTTCATCTCCAAACAAATCGCGAAAATTGTCCGAATCGAACCTCTCGTGAAAAAGTTTATCACCATCTGGGTTACAAAAAATTCCCAATTTACCCATTATGTTTTCTACTTCATCTCTGCATAAACTTCCATCAACTAACAAATAAGGCACATTAAGGGATGTATTATGGTTGCCTTTTTCTGATTTGGATTTTTGCGATTGGGATAAGAAATTAAAAAATTTTCTTCCCCAATCGAAAATTATGTACAACAAAAAGAAGCCAACTAAGCCATGGATAACGAGAGGAACGGGGACGGTAGTAACGGGTAATTTTTTGATTGAAAAGCGATTGAGATAGGTAGAAGCTGCCATTTGGCTATATTTGCCTAAATGGAGCTTCTGGATTGAGAAAAAATGGAGAAGATTTTCTAATTTCTCCTCCTCCCTTGTTGTTGTTACAATAAGGGTGATAGAGAAACAGAGCAAAGAAGATGATTTTTTTCTCTCTTTTCTAGTGTTGTGTGTAGGGTGGAGAGGATTTATAGGAAATGCATATATTATATATGTGTTATTTTTTCTTATATATATATATATATATATATATATATATATACACACTCCTCGTTGGTGTGAGGGATAAAAATAATTAGTGATAAGATAAAATTTGTGCATCTTGTTTGGTTGTCATTTTTGAAATAATTTATCTCACCATTTATTTTTGAGCTTGTGTATAAAATCATGTTGGGAGCGTCATCTCTGAATAAGCCCTGCAGTGTATGATTCATATTTAATCGAAACTTTAACGCGAATTTTGAACATCAAATGAAAACTCAAAAGAAAAAAAATGTTAGTCCATTCTATAACTAAGAAATTATATATATTGTTGATTTTATGGTTCAATATGGGCAGCCATATACTATTATTTTTTTTCGTTTGATAATTAAGTGTAGTAAAGTACGCAATTAGCATTTCACCATAATTTTAAATAATAAGCATTCATTTATTTACGATATAAAAATCTGAAATTAGAATCACTTACCCGTTCAAATTATTATATTATAATGGAAAAATCGTTTTCTTTTCCTAGTTTTGGTTATGGAAGAAATGGTAGTCCCCTCATCCACCCCACCCCCTCCAAAAAAAAAATCAATTAAAAGGGTTATATAAAATTTCTCGCAAAGTAAAAAAAAGTAACATTTTGATTTTGGTCGAAAACTCAAATATCGTATTTGTGGCTGATGTGATTTTATCGATTTATATGTCTTCAATAATTAATTCTCACTAACCATTGGATCATCAAATTAATATCGCTAAGTTCGATCCGAAGAGGCTCAACAATTTTTTTAAAAATTATTCACAGCAATCCAGATATGTATTTATACAAAAATAATCTACTATATCTCGTTACATTGCACTGATGGTGTAATTCTTTTACACTAACATAGTCTATAATTTAAATATATTTAATTAGAAAATGTTGAGACTGAGGAAAATGTTCCGTTCCATTCTTAACTTATGGCTTATCTATCAATATCGATAAATAACCTATTCAATGAGCAAATTAGAGATATCAAAATATTTAAAGCGTCGCAATGATAAATCACATATCTCAATTTTTTAAATAAACAAATATTTACAATTAAAAACTTTTAAATACATATATAAAGTTGCACTAGTCAATATTCTTTGATATAATCCTTTCATATGTTACACAATCTCTTCGCACCAAACATTGACTTTCTTATTTTTTCCTGCAAAATTTAAAATGATAGATATTTAAATGGGTCAAGTTTTAAATTAAAAAAAAATAAAATTGAAATCACGATTTGAAATTCAAATCATGTTTTTTTTTTTTTTTGAATTTAAAATCATGATCTCAAATCACATACCTAAAATCCAAACACTGATTCAAAATCATGATTTCATATTACACGTGCAAACGCCAACTAAATTCCAAACTTTTAATAGTGTAGTTGGTAATGAAAATCCAGGAAATGAAAACAATCCATTAAATGAAGTAAATTCATATCTTGAGGTAGTGGAATGCAAAAAAACCAGAAGGGTCTCTTCATAGTCGGTCTTGTACACTTTCTCCTGTTATAGGTTAAAAATTAAACGTAACGATCTACTCACACTAAATATATTATTAAGCTTTTTATTGTTATACGTTATTTGTATTTTTAATGTTATTTTATCTCTCTTTTTTTTTTTATTCAATCTATGTAAGTAAAGAAATCTGTGTTTGTATCCCACCATTTATTCTCTCTAAGTTTCGTTATTTTCTATGTAGTTTATATTTGGTAGAAATATTTTCTCCATCACATATACATACACTAAAAAAATTTGGTGTCTATAAATTATCTATACTTATATCAAATACACCAACACAATATACCATCACATTCACCAAAGTATATATATAACAGAATGGTGTTTTCAATTTAATTTAGTATAAAAAAATTGATTTGTATATTGGTATATATTATGATTTATTTATATCAAAATTCTAATCATTTTGGTATACAGTAGGATTTTACTTCTTAAGTTCGTATAATATTATGATTGTCATTTTGACATGACATAGTAAGTTTAGTAATTTACCATTTGTTTTTTTAAACTTTCAATGTAAATACATTAATCCAATCAAAAATCACATACACCACAAACTATCAAGTTATTTGACAACAACGACATATACCACAAACACATACTCAAACACCAAGCAAATTTGGTGTGTCTAAATTATCTACACTATATCAAATACACTACACCATTACATACAACACTAATATGGTCAGATTAAAAAATAACAATCACGACAAAAAATATCAAGTAATTTAAATTCATTATGTAAACCAATCACCAATTCTGTCGTGCTCTATCCACGCATAACTGTTGCATTCCATCTTTCGTAGTGCTGAATTAAAATTGACACACTATTCATATCCGTAATTGAACAAAGTATCAGAATACCCGTAATTGAACAAATTATTATGATATTCGTTATTGAACAAACTATTAGAATAAAGGAGGGTAGATAGTTTTATTTTGGTCAAAATACTTTCTTTTGATGGGAGAAAATATATAACCTTTTGAGTTAATTGTGGAAGGTAAATAATAGAATGAGAGATAATTAAGGAATTTGAGAAAAAATAGTAGGTCAGCATGTCTATCCCATTTCTGTTTCGTTTTTTTATTTATTAATATTGTTTATGTTTTTACAAAAAATCTATTGGTATGTTGGTGAAAAATAAAACTATTGTAATATAGTGGTTATTTAGGTTCTTATTTAGTATACTTGTGTTTTTTGCCCATATTAGTATTGATGGTTATTTAATTTCATTAAGTATTCTAAATAAGAACCTAAACAACCATTATATAACAATAATTTTATTTTTCATCAACATAGTAATAGACTTTTTTTTTTATATATATAAAAACATAAAATAATATTAATTTAAAAAACGAAACGGAAATGTGAGAGACATGCTGACCCACAATTTTCTCCAATTCCTTAATTATCTCCTATTCTATTATTTACCTTCCATAATTAACTCAAAATGTTATAGATTCTCCCCCATCAAATTAAAAGAAGGATTTTAACCAAAATAAAACTCTCAACCCTCCTCTATTGTTCAATTTATGAATATTCTTATATTTTGTTCAATTACGAATATGAATAGCGTGTCAATTTAATTTTGCACGACGAAAGATGGGATGCAACAGGTATGTATGGATAGAGCACGTCGGGATTGATGATTGATTTACACAATGAATTTAAATTATTTGATATTTTTTCTCGTGATTGTTATTTTGTAATCTGACCATATTAGTGTCTTATGTGATGATCTAGTATATTTATATAGTATAGATAATTTATATACATCAAATTCGCTTGGTGTATGGGTATGTATTTGTGATATAAGTCGTTGTTATCAAATAACTTTGTAGTTTATGGTGTATGTGATTTTTGGTTGGATTAAGATATTTACATTGAAAGTTTAAAGAAGAAACGGTAAATTAGTTAAATTATTGATTGCTTTTGAGTTGGTGTATTTCAAACCAAAATAACAACCATACTATTATACGAACTTAAGAGGTAAAACTCTATTGTATACCAACATGACTAGGATTTTGATATAAACAATCATAATGCATGTCAATATACAAACCGATCTTTTATATTAAATTAAATTGAAAAGACCACATATATATATATATATATATATTGTGAATGTGATGGTATAGTGAATATATTTTAGATATTTAGCTTTTTCGTGTTTCACAAATGTGTTGATGTATTTGATATATTATAGATAATTTATATACACTAAATTTGCTTGGTGTATGTGTATGTGATGGAGAATATATTTCTATCAAATCTAAACTACCTAGAAAATAACGTAACTTAGAGAGATTAAATGGTGGGGTACAAACAAAAATTTCTTTACTTACATATATTGAATAAAAAAGAAAGAGAAATAAAATAATATTGAAAAACACAAACAACGTGTAACAATGAAACTGTAATTAGGAAGATAAAAGGTAAGGAATATTAGTACCATAACTGTCATCACCATAAAGTACGCATATAACCTCAAAAAAGAAGGAAAAATTAATCTTAAATTAATTATATAAATAAAACTCGAAAAAGCATTTTCTTGCTATGTTTGTAATTTAAAAGTTACGTTTGTAATTAAAAAGACGTATGTGCATATCTTATTAATTAAAGTCTTAAATAATATATTACTGTAATTCATATTATATCCAAACAAGTTGTAAGTCATATTACATATATGTATAACTATGGGTATGCAGCATCTAGATAATAATAAACTAATTTGCGATTTTTTTAACAAACAAAGGTCACAAATACGAAAGAATATGCTATTCTGGAAAATGCGCAAAAATATAATTTAGGAAGGATATTAAGAAATTTATTTAGTTCTACCAATATATACCTAAATAGGGAATTAAATGGTATGAACTTTGCCTCAAATTTGGACTTCCAGTTCCTCAATCTTTCATTTCTTCTAGAATAATAATAATAATTATTATAAATCTACCATAAAAAGTTCAAACCATAAATGATATTTATTCATAGTATATAGATATATTTTTTTTTTATCAAGAATAATAATGTCATTCTTTTAAGAATCGAAAGCACATAAAATTACAATATAAAGTAGAAAAGATAACGCACCTCGAGCAAAACTCTATGGCCATAGCCAAAAGATCCCATTGTTTTTTCTACCAAATCCTAAACAATCAAAAACATAAAAAAAAAAAGAAGTGAACAATAGACAAATATTCCAACTCAATGCAAAGATGATAACTTTAATTCTGCTTACTTAATTCACTTTTATATTATTGAATTTGAATAGTAATAGGATTGGTTATAGAGTTCTATTAAGACTATCACTCTCTCAAATTAATCACTAAACAAGATACTGCTAAATATATGGAAATAAATAACTAATCCATCCACTGGTAGATAGGAGTTAATCAGGGTTAGATATTTTATATTTTGTATGGACTAAAAATATACTATGATTAATCAGGGTTAAGTCATAGAAATATATGGAAAAAAAATTTGTCAGTTGTCTATTGGTTCAATATAAACACGAAATAGAATAAGCTTATTTTACATATTTAATCCCTAACTTTATTAAAGTGGAGCACTTTTGACCTTACCAACATAACTCATTTTAGTGTTCCACTTTAGCAAAGTTAAGGGATTAAATATGTTCAAGGTTATATTTGAAGGACCAAAATGAATCTATCCATAAATAAGTGCTCGAAACTTGGATATTTTTTTACTTTTTTCTAGGATAAAATTATCATACAATTTTTCGGAATACGAAAACTCCAACAAATTGTTGTAGAATCTTCACTCCAAATCATTCACATAAATTGTGAAACAACTCAAATTTGTATTAATGTCCAAACAAAATTCCAATTTTCAAATACCATTTTCGACTTTTTTTTTCCTAGTGATTAACCATGCTTTGACTGCAAGCACAAGAGTAGCAACTCATTCATTGTTACTACAACAAGTTCAAATTGTATCAAAGACCCTTCCCTCCTATACCTTTCACTCCTCATCATTAATGGGCCTATCCTGCAAACTTAATCTGGAGTTCAGTTTAGACTTAGGCATACGAGTTTGCTACACAACACCGATGAAAGAAGAGACAAAGCATCATATCAGCATGTCCCTCTTGCTGTATAACAGGACTAATATGAGTAAAGAATCTCTTACAGACATTGTGTAAGAGAAGCCAATCATTTTTGGCTGTTACAAACAGAGGAATGCCAGAAAAGAAGGGGAAAAAAGAGAGCAGATATCAGTAGAGAAGACTCCCACACTCAATCTCTCCCATTACAAGGATGAAACAAATTACAACAAATCCACTATTCGTGCCAATTTATAGTAGCTCTTCCGACTACACCATGTACAAGAATCAGATAACAAAGTAAAATCTTACATGAAGCTTAAGATTAGACCACAGCCAAAAGGCTGGCGCCGCGCCGAGCTATAGGCTCTATTTACTTACATAGAATGAAACTTGTAAATTATCCATAACCTTTGCCCTTAGTAAACTGGCACTAAAATGGTGGTCTCTTCTTCACTAAAGAATTAATCCAGCTAAAGAAAAAGATGCACCAAGTGTCTCATGCGATGCCTTTAATAGTTCCGTTTTAGCACAGCACTCTGAAACTAAATACATTACTGGTATGGGGGGAATTAACTCCGTTCTGCCTTCCTCTGAAAACATAGGATGGATGAGCAACATAAACAACAACATACCTAGTGTACTCTCAGAAGTGAAGTGTAGATAAGATAGAGCGTACGCAGACCTTACCCTACCTCATAGAGATAGAGAAGTTGTTTCTGATAGACCCCCAACTTAATTAAAGCAATTTAAAGCAGTTTGAGAAAGGGGAGCGATAGAGAGTTTTAAATAATGCTTTACCCTTCAATTTACAGACATGAAAGGCTGCCACCTAGAGGAAGAATTGAAAGGTAAGGTTCTTCAAATAAACTATGATCCATTTCTTAGAGATGAGCTAAAATAACTTGTTAAAGCATCATCAGGAAATATACAGACAGTCTATTCGTCATAGACTCGTAATGCATTAATAGTAGTAAATTCACAACAAATGATTAAGCAAATAATGAATTTTTAATTTTACCTTAAGCAAATAATGAATTTTTAATTTTACCTTCAACTTATTCATCACACGGCAAATTTGGTACACAAACAACCTAGTTTACCTCTCACTTCCTTAAATACAAGTATATACATCAACTACGAAAATGGAAAAGAAAAAGAGAAAAAAGAAAACACTATCAACCAAAAAGGACCTTTCTTTTTCACACAAGGAGGAGATATTAGCTGCAAGATATTGATCTGCTCCCATCTGAATGAAATTGAAGGAACCTATCCTACAGTTTAGCCAACACTACTGTGTGAAGAACTCGCTCTAACCAAACCATGCCGACAAGTAACAGTAGTTAAGAGTTACTGAGCTGAAGAATTCCTGCCTGGCCTTGCCATCATTGTCTGACGTTTAACATTCTCAATGATTTCACAACTGCTTATAAGCTCTCATTGAAATTTACGGACCGAGACAATGCTGCTGGGTTTGCTTGTAATACAGTAGAGTTTTCTGAAACCCTATTGTTGTCATCATTCTTCGGCTGAAAAGCACTGAAAGGACTTCCACCAACTGAATCAACGCTATCATGTTTTATTCCCAATGTCGCCCATATAGAACTCTTTGCAGCCTCTCCTGGATCATCAATTCGCAGAGTTTTTGGGACCCAGAGGCACTTCTCAGGATTACTCTCGTTTGAAGGTTCTTCCATGCTACTCAGCGGTTTTTGTACGTTTTCATCCCTTGAGTGTTTCCCCAGAGTGGGAGAATTAGGACCAGAAGTCGTAGGTGTTTGGATTAGGGAAACAGTAGCTGGGGACATCCAAGGAACATTCCAAGAACCTGCTACAGTATAACCCCAATAAGAAGCTGCAGGGTAAAACGGCATAGGAAAACCAGGAGGGCAATAACCAGGAGGAGGGACTGCAGAGTTCCACGGGACAGGACTGCATGGATATGGCCAAGGAGCCCCGGGATAGCAAGTCATGTAAGGTGGAAAGTTATGGCAGTTCTTCTTTAGCAGGTCTGGTACAGTTTTGTTAACCTCATCCTCTGAATTTGCAGAAGTCACTGAGGATCTTCTGGAATGGTCATCTCCATTATCTCCAGCTACGTAACTAACTGGAACCCCGGGATCTTGTGGTTTATGGAACCCATTTTGTGAGCAATTATGCATTGTTTTGTCAGCAATATTCAAAACTGAAGCCATTGATTCACAGAGTGGTGTAGGGGAGC
Source organism: Solanum pinnatisectum (assembly GCA_035578085.1). Lineage (NCBI taxonomy): Eukaryota > Viridiplantae > Streptophyta > Magnoliopsida > Solanales > Solanaceae > Solanum > Solanum pinnatisectum. The sequence continues at coordinate 21,390,616 of CM069077.1, forward strand.
CAAATGCAAGAATAGGTTGTTGTATTCCATTTGGATAATCTGTTTGTGCATTCGAAAGTGTTTCAGAGACAGATATTTGACGGTAATGTGGAATTGAGTTCTTGTTTTTCCGACGACCAGCACCTACAGGCACATTCCTCATGGTCCCACCAGCTGTCCAATATCTCTGGCAACTCTTGCAGAAGTGTCTAGGCTGATTCACATTGTAATTGTTGAAATAACAAAATTTGGTTTCCATGCTGTTGCACCGGGGACATGGAATTATCTTGTCTGGCTTTTTGAGGATTTTCTCTTGCGAATTACTTGCTTCTCCTTGCTCTTCTTCACTTTTTGAAGGTCTTGTTGAACAGTCGTTATCAACAGGTGGCTCCTTCATACTAGCAGTTCTAGTTGGTTCTGAATTCTGATCCTGCAACACCTTGCCAGTCAAAATTTCCATCTCGTCCTCGTCATCATCCAGGTTTCCTCCAAAGTCATCCTGTACGCATGATGCATTTCACATAGTAGTAAATAGAGTCAGTAAAATTTTCTTTTAAACTAATAAAATTATTAGAAACTTAGGGAGATCTCAAAAGAAAAGGTTCAACGAGATTTCACTAGTCTTTTATAACTATTGAGACAACCAAGCAATTCTGTCGGTAAGAAGCATGTGAAAGTTGTAGAGAGAAATACTGAGAGGCCAAAGGTAAAACAAAACCGATAGTAGATTATATATCATGAAGGGACTAACCACGTCAAATTAAGGATATGAGTGCATAACAAATTAAGTATCTGCATCCTGCTGAATGTGGAAATTAGAGTATTCATATCATTACACAATTTCTTTTTTTTTTAATGACAAGGGAAACCTACAGCCGCTACCCTTTGGGTGTGCACAGGGTAAAACCCCCGCTCCTATGCAATAACTCGCAAACCACATAGGAGAGGTAACCCGCACTAGCCAAGTCCGGTGCGACGAGCTCGACCCAGAAGGCAAACCTCTTGCTTTCGCTGGCAAGGGATTTTGAACTTGAAACCTCGAATATGGAAGTCCCAAGCCCAAATCACTGGGCCACCCCGAAGGGTATCATTACACAAATAAAAGGTATAAAGTCAAAGTTTCTCATTTAGTACGTCTTACAATTAAACTACTCTTTTTTTGCACTAATAGATTGCCCATTACAAGAACTCAACATAGAAAAGTAAAACAAGTCTGAGTTATAGAGATGTGAAAGTTGTTAAACCATGATTGGTTTGGTTGATGGAATAAAATTGAACTCCATTCAATCTTCTTACAATTGTAAAATAGTTGAACTTCTATAAATTCATTGAAAATATATTTTTACAAAAAGCTACCTTCTATAACATGTTAACTTGCACTGATCCTAAAAAAATTATGTTACAGAGTTTAGTTAAATCCATTGTAAAATTAATAACTATCCATTTCAAAATGAAAAAGCATTCATGGAGATAAGGAGCTAATGGTGTGTTTGGTATGGAGGAAAATTTTCCCATGTTTGGTTGAACAAAATTATGGAAATTTTCCTTAAAAACGAGGAAAATGACTTCCTTAATGTATGTAGGGAAGACAAGTTTCACAAGTGAACTTCTATGTTTATCATACACTCTCTGCCCATCAACGCACCCCACCCCTATCCCTTGACCATCCCACCACTCCTATATTGTTTTGCATGATTACATATAAATGCTCTACAAATAACATATTTTTGCTTACTTACCAAACCACTAAAAAATAAGTAAGAAACCAACTTGTTTTTCAAAAAAGACATTTTCCATGAAAATATCCTCCCTCATACCAAACACAAAATGTTGAGAACACAAAGAAAACAAGGACCCCAAGTCCCCAATTAAGAGAAATTTGTGACTACCAAACCTAATCAAAACATGGATAAATTTAACCGTTTTTCCTTGAAAGGAATTAATTTAATCTAGGGAAATCTTAATAACTCAATTGATTGACAGGATTAATCTTAGCTCAATTGGTTGACTGGATTAATCTTAGTAACTCAATTGGTTATCTCTGATTCAAAACCCTAGGGAAATGCTCCGGAATGAGGCGAAGCAGAGTCCAATAGGAAGTCAACAAAAGTCGCATACAAATTACTAACAATAAATCAACAAATTATACTCTTATAACAAAGTGTTAAAGTACCTTGTGAGCTTCTTCATCTTCTTCTTCTTCTCCGTTGTTGTCTTCCGGCAAAGAATCATCTCCCTGAGCTCCAGAAGAATCCGGAATATCCGGCAACTGAATTGTTCTGCCGAAGAGTTTAATTGCAGGGTCTGTCATATTATACAAACTGTATGTATAAGCCTTTTCAAGTTACTATACTAAGCTGAGAAAAAGTATAAAGAGAGAAGAGAGAGAAGACAATCCAACAAACAAATCCGGCGAATTTGGGTATTGGGTCTCATTTTACTCCCTACAGATCTGACACATAACACATACAAACACACCCAATATGTGTGTGTGTGTATGTATGCCTTCGTTTTTTCTTTTTTATTTGCTAGTGGGACGACTTATTTCACACGCGAAATATACCTAATATTAACCTTAACATATACTCACATTTATGAAATTACGTACTGCGGTTAGTTTAATAGGTTCAATTAGCCCTTAATTTGAAATGTAATAAAAATAATTTAGCTGGCAAGGGATGCCACGTAAGAGAGAGAAAGTAATTGTGAGCCACAAGTTATTTGTGGTTTTGGAGATTTAGTTATTTATGCTTTTTTTTGATTCTCAATAAAAGTGAAGGGCTTTTTCTAATCTGAGTCAGCAATACCTTCTTTTCTCATCCCCAAATTCATCGTTGTAGGGCCCCACCTTTTAAAAGTCGCCAAACTTTTCGGCTTTCACTTTATTTTTAATGGACTTTTGAATTTTCTTGTGGATGGTAATGCAAGTTGGGCTAAACGTTGAACACCACAAAGCGTGCAGAACCAGAAAACAACACAAGTACTCTCCTCCCTCTCCCTACCCTTTTTTCACTTTTACTTTGTATTTTATCAAGTTGATAAAAAGGCAAACAATATAAATTTCAATAGTTCGTTAAATAAATGTATTTGACATTTTTAATTATATGTATTTTGAATGCATGCGAAATATTTTATTTGTCTCATATTAATTCATCATTTTATTAAATTTAGAGAAAATTTCATAAATAATAGACATAATAAGGCTCTATAATTATAGTTTTGATAATTGCACTCCATAACTATAATCATGTTTGCTATGGAGACTGCAATTTGTATATTTCGTTTGCAAATACACAATTAGGGTAAGTATATACAAATTCGGTTTACATTTAAGATTTTTTCAGAATTTCGTTTGTATATTTCGCTTGACAATATACAAATAGGGTAAATTTATTATGAACTTTTCATAAATCATATACAAATAGTTATGGTAAACATATACAAAATTCTGGATTTATACAAGCATAAACAAAATTATACAAATTCTGAATTTATACAAATCATACGAATTATACAAATTAGACGGATAACAAGAATTGGAGAAACTGTAACCGCGAATTACAATTTTCTTAAATTATAGCTATAGTACCTAATATAGCTAAATGCCTAACTGTTTGCTATTCTACATAATTTTCCCTTAAAAAAAGTAGTTGTTTGTATTAGTTGCCCATCATACTAAATTAAGAAAACATTAATTAAACTCTTCCTATATTACTCTTCTAATTAATTCCTTTTAAAAGTGCTCACATTTATTTGTAAAATTTTCAAAAAGTATTTTTAAGGACTGAATTAATAAAATTATATATATATATATATATATATATATATATATATATATATATATATATATTATAAAAAGCTTAATTTTAGGAGTAAATCACGCGTCTAACAACTTATCTTTTTTAATAAATCACCATTTTTTTAGTTATATCTTTTATTTAAAATATAATGATTCTTTTAGTAATGTATCTGATCAAAATTTCAATATTGTTGTATTTGGATTAGATTTTATAAAAACATATTTAAATTATACTTTTTAGCATGTATTTGAAACTGATATAATATATGTGAATATAATTGAGTATTTACTCATTATATAAAATGTATGTGGATTAGACTTTATATTTGAAAAAAGAAGATAAATTAATCTACCGATACATACATATACAAAGTTGATATTATATTTGATTCATTTTAACTATGATATGAGCTTGTTGCATTGTTATTATCATATTTGATGCATCCAAATCCATATATACATGTGCACTTAAAAGATAAAATGTAACTAAAATGCTAAATTTTACAAGTAAATCACATATCTAACGACTTATCATTTTTGAGTTAATCACGTTTTTGAGATTTATCTTTTATCAAAAGATAATAAAATTTTCCAGTGATATATCTGATCAAAATTTCAAAATCATTGTATCTGCATTAGATTTTATAAAAGTATACACAAAATATATTTTTAATCATATATATGACACTGATATAATATATCTGAATGTTAATGAGTATTTACTTATCATTAAAAAAATGCATGTAGATTAGATTTTATAAAAAAAAAAAAAAAAAAAAATCTATAGACACATACATATACCAAATTGACATTGTATATGGTTAATCTAAACTATAATATACGATAGTTGCATGAATATTGTATCTGATATTAAATTAAATATATTTGAACAAAATTTCATATAGTATGTACTAGATACATGAAGTATGTATCATAGTCATTGTATTAAATATCAGAACATGAAGTATGTATTATAGTCATTCCCTTCATGAGTACTAGTTGCAACAATGACATAAGATAATCCTCCAATAGAGTGTTCTTGAGTGAAATCCAAAGCAAAAGAAGATATATTTTGGACAGCTTCTTGGTGGTGTGTTTTACCTCTATTAACAAACCTCTTGGTTGAAGATTTTTAGCCATCAAAGTAGTTTAACAAAATCCTAAATCAATGAACTTCCCAAAAAAAAAAAAATTTGGTACAATGTTTTAAAATTAGAACAAAAAAGTACCCAGTAAAAATCATAACAAATCAGATACATGACTTAAATGACGGATGAAATCAGTCACAAACTGCAAAATTTAAATGTGTATTACTCTGTTTTCATTCAAATGGTGGTGACTGGTGAGTAGCTGAAGAAGAACGTGGGAGATAAAAAGAGGAGAGAAATTGGGTTGATGAACATATTTGTAGGAGAAAGTATGTTGATTGAGAATTAGAAGCGCAATATAGAGAGAGTGATAAAATATGAACTATAATTTAGGCTATTTTGAAAAAATGATGTATCACAATGTATCTCAGATCAAATCTGATGCAAAGTAATAGTGAAATAATAGACAATTATTTAAAAATATAAAATGAATTAATATATTAAGTATGGAAGCTTGTTTATTTATGTAATTTTTTCTAATAAGAATAACTTAGTAAAATAAATATTTAAGGAAAATACAGAAGATCTTTTTAAAAAATTGTTCGGAAAAATCATTACACACCTTTAACTTCTATACTTCAAAATTAGTGTTCCATATTCTAACAAAAGAAACATATTCATTGTCAATTTGGGTTTTTGATGAAAGATAATGCTGAGGAGACTATGTTATTATATATACTTAAAGTAAAATGTAACTAAAATACAAATTTTACGAGTAAATTACACATCTAATGACTTACCATTTGAGTTATATCTTTTATTGGAATGAAATGATTTCTTCCACATCTAATAGGAAAAGTTTTTGGTGTCTTTCCTTTAATTTCTATCCAGACAAATTAGTCATGACCTCGTATAAAATTAAAAAGAAGAAGCCATGACCTCGTATACAAAGAGACACAAATGTCAAAAGTCTAGTATTCAAATGGAGAAAAAGAAAGATGTGTTGAGTTCTCCACCAAGCTTTCGGCTACTTTTCCCAAAAGGGGACCTTATCAATCTAACTTATGATTAATAATGAAAATTTGACCATGGAAATTATACATCTTATAAAGTCTTAGGTAGCTTCTTTCTTTTCATTCTTCACAACGCCTTTATCATGCTGGGATTTTTTCTGGGGTAACTAGTGCAAACATTAGCTTAACCAACGAAACTTCAAGTACACCTAACGAGCACCCTAACTATATAACCATCTATGTTGGTTCTGAATATCGGATGAGAAACCAAAAAAAAAAAAAAAAGACTACATAACCACCTTCTAAGAAGGGTGCTATGAAAATTAAGCCTACAAATTCTTTCAGAAGATTTTTTTTGAAACAGTTTCTGAAACACTTGTATAACTTGTTAGATTTTGTCAACAATAAGTAAATCTAGTAAGCATCTTCATTCATCATCAAACATAACCAGATGACAACACTGTTTTCTTGTATTAGTAATAACACAAATAATCGTTATGTAGATAACTGAGAAGAGTTTAAAGAGATGACAAGCTCACTGTTTTCTTGGAATCAGGAGGTCTCTAATTATAATCTGCTAAAAGATAAATAATACTTAGTAGTTATAACAAAGAAATGCAGAGCAAGGTTGTTGGCCCAAAACAAATTTAAAGCATCATTTTCGCATCATCAAGTATCTATATACAAAACAATTTGGGCAGTTCCAATCTGCTCAAATCGAGCGAAATCCAGACCTAGACTTATTTCCTACTAAAGAATACACCGAAGGACACGAAAAGGTCAGCGACAAGTAAAAGATCTGTCAACAGTCAAGACATGATGCTCAACTGCATGCAGGATTCATATGAATCTCAATCACTACAGCAAAATCTGGACAAGTATAAGCTTTCAAAATTGTGGACTAGCCCGAAGACTTCAAAATGCAAGTGTGTTCTCATACAACCTAAACAAATAAATACACAGTCGAAGAGTATTGAGAATAGTTCAAATCTAGTGATCATTTCTAAGTCCTGAAGAACATCAAGCTACCTTTGGAGTAAAAATGTTCTACTGTATGGAACCAGAAATTAATGATATAAGTTGTCTCCAGGAAGAATATTTGAATTCTTTTACTTCAAAAGAGTAACCTTATCAAAACGTATCATTCTATAACAATATAAGCTTTTAGACATACTTCACACAATTCATTGGTCGTACTTCAAAAAGGAAAGTTGGGAATTGTCTTGTTTATGCAATCAAATACTTAAGAGGCTCTCTACATATAAGCTCGTAAACTAAGGACTTCCTACTTGATTCAAATAAGGAGAAAATTAATAAACAAAATTTTAACTGATTTAAAGTCCTAAATATGAGGAAAATAATTAAATGACTACTTGGTGTGAAATCAACTTTAGAGGGTATAAAAAGCAAACAATGTTTCGCTAAGGCCCTCTGTGCTTAAACATATAGATAGACATAAATACAGAAAAATATAGATAGATTTATATTCATTCTCCCAAAAATCTTTCAATTGACCTTTTGGAGACAATTTCTGAAACACTCGTAGACTTCTTAAGCTTGCTCCAGCTATAAGTTACTCTAGTCTCTAGTAACACATCTTCATTAATCATCAAACATAACAGAAGCATAACGTCGAAACACTTTCTTCCCCGTCTTAGTTAAAAGCACAATAACCCTTCATTGAACTGCAAGAGTAGAAGACAAATACCAACACTTTTTTCATGTTGTAATAATAATAACACAAGTAAATAACACTACCAGAGTAGTTTAAAGAGATGTCAAGTTCACTGCATAGCTTTGACATCAACATCAGAATCAGGACGATTTTTATCACCTGCCAAGTTTGGTCCAAAATAAATTCAAAGCATCAGCTTTCTCATATCTTTAGTCTACAGACACGACAATTTGACAGTTCCAATCAGCTTAAAGCAAAAACCTTGAACCAGAAATTGCGGGCCGTGCTATCTAGAAAGACAAGTTACAATGAAAAGGGAATTGACTTTTTCAGGTATAACATAATTTTATGTGAAAGAAAACTCGTGTTTTATTAAATAATTTACGAATGGAATTCTCCGATTACAGCCTTGCCGACCTCAGTATTACTTGCTAAGTACTATTCAGCTGTAATTGTTGTGTGGTTGCTGGTATACGCCAATTGCGTACATTTCCAGCCAGGTCCGCTTGGGGTCAAGTATATCATTGGGTGCCAATCACGCCTCCGGATGTTGGGGCGTGACAAACTTAAACTAAGGGCATCTCTTAGATCCAATAACAGGTGAGAAAAGAAAAGTGAAACGAGATAGAAGATTGTAGAGTGTGTGTGATTAGGGATGATTGAAGAAATTCTACAAGAAGAATGATGTCGATTTAGTAAGTCTTTGATGAGCGGAAGATCATGATCACTTGCCTTTAATATTTATCACTAATTGGCCTTTTGATTAGGGATTCCCATTTGAATACGAACTTGCTCGAATTGGATGAGTGATGTTTGAAAATGTCAAGAACATGCCCAACTTGTAGTTTATTAGGAGAAGGAAAATGTCCATCAGCCGCCTTTGTTTTGACTATCTTCGAAGTACTTAAGTAGCCTAGTTACAAGCGGAAACTGTTCAAGGCCTACCTGCCATTGTAGAGTTCTCCTACTCCAATCTCTGAGATAAAAAAGCATGTGATTGAGGATATAGTATTGATTCATGCAAACATGCTCCTTAATTTTCATGTCAACAATTTGGAAAGCAATTAAACAAAGGCCTATGATGGAACAGAGAGCTCTTCGCAATGATATTTGAGACTTCATCACTTCTTTTAACCATTTCACTAAACATTAACTATTTCTAATGATTTAAATAACTATATGCTCTTCCTAGAAAGCTACAGTTTGTCCAGCACAGTCTACTTTATAAACACCATGTATACATGGCTTTAGCCTTTTACATCGCGAACTTTACTCAACCATGAAGGCAGGGATGCTTTTAAAAGTGAATTAGCCAACATCTTGTAGCTAAATAAAATAAAGACCTCAAAATGCATCTTTATCATTCTCTCATTTAACAATACAGAAACAAAGCATGATATTGGTTGGATTAGCATTTTGAAGTGCACTTTTTATTTTTAACTATATGGAAACAAAACATGATATTGGTTGAAGTGGCGCTTTGAGGTTTATTTTTTATTTAAACAGATACAAAAATTGAGATTTGACGAAGGATGAAGAATGTATCAAAAGAGTTATTAAATGTTTCAAAATGCTCTACTGCATGTGTATACATATCTTAATGGATATGTTATGTAACTTGAATCACAAGCACCATATGCATTATGCAAACCTAGCTAAGATGTTCATATTGTAATCTTTTGTCTCCATAGAATTGCAGTATCACAAAGATAAAACCTAGAACTTGTATTAAAAAAATGATAATGTTAAGTCGTATGAATAATTTATGGATGTGGTAGAACTCTCGAATTGTGACAAACTATATGGACTGTTATTTATAGTGTTAACCATATCTGGATCACTGTACAAATTAATCTATATTTGTGTCGGGCTTTTAAATTTTAAAAGCTAAATCAAATTAATTTCGGGTTTTCAACCTTGACTTTATTTGGATTTCTCCGATGCTCAATTTTTTTCGGTAAAATATTCAATAAATTGTATAATTAACTTGTGCTTCAAATACTTCTTTAGTCCTATTAAAATACAATTATAAAAGTGTTTTTAAAGAGAATAACACAAATATTATATGAGCGATGGCACTAAAATATTCAATAAAAAATAATAATGAAATCGCACAGAACAAATATTGCAAATAAATAAGTCACAATAAAAATGATTATAATTTTAAAGTACAATTTAAATTAAGTTATGTATTTTAATTGTCTAAATCAATGTAAAACTAAATAACAAATATTCAACATTATTGTCATTCTTGGTGTTGAATTAATTTGTTTTTAGCTTTAGTATTGATTTAAGTCTAATTTGAGCTTTATTCGAATTACTAATATTATGGACTATAACATTTAATTTATTGGATCATTCAAAATTCTAAGTTAAAGTTGAAATTAAAAGATAAAAACTATGAAAAAGTATAAGAAAACTTTATAAACTATATCAAACCAATCCAAGTGTAGTCAATTTTTTTTTTCAATACCAAACCAAGTAAAACAAAATCACTATTCAATTTTTTTTCTCAATTTGTAATTTAATGCGATTTTCGATTTGATTTTATTCACCCCTACTTGTTACAGACTAACATAAGATGATGACAGTTGGGAAGCAATGTTTCAATGTTTCAGCAGATGGAGAGAGGAGCGTCATGGCTAGAGGTCGAAGAAGCTTCAACCCCAGTGATCTAAGTGAGGCGATTCCTTTGATGCAGTGAACCTATATGTGTGACTAAACTCACCAATCAGGCCTATATTGATGAAAATAATATTCTTATAAGAGAAAACCTCCAATACGTTCATGCATTTGCTTGCTTTGCCGTTTTCATACATTTTTCAGTGGAAGCCTAAAGCTGAGACCTGAGAGCCCTAAGCCTGACTTCCGACGATGCTAAATCTCGGACTGACGACTCGTAAGCTCTCAGTGCTCATATGGTGTGAAGTGTATCTGAGTACAAAATTAGAAATTTCATTCTCTTTTTTACGATCTAAAATCAAAGAAAAGAAAGAAGGGCAAGATAAAGGAGAGCTCAACATTAAGGATTACACTTGGGAAGCAATGTTTCCGTGATCTCCAAGCAAAAGCTAGGAAAACTCTTTAAAAATATTATATATTTTGTTTTGTCAGAGCTAATTAATTAATTAAGATCATGTATTGAAGTTTCTTAAAACTACTATGTACAGTATTCCAAATAAAAATAACAATACAAGCTCACAAATCAATCTCAAACGGGTGATTGATTTCCCATTTTTGTTCATTTTTCCTCTCAAAATCTCTCTCTCATGTAGTTTGTTCTTTAATAAGGGCCTATGTAAATTCCTATCTTTTCCAATTTTATTCATGTTAAACTGCACATTAAACTTCACATTACTGTATGAATTAGTTATATTTCCGTCAATGGAGAGCTTTCTCTTTGTCGAAAAATTATCTTCCCAACAAAAATAATCGCATTCACCATTTGTCTGCAAAAGTTAAACAAACAAAATTTTAATATTTAAAATTAAAACATGTAATCAACTTTTTTTTTTTTTTGCTTTAACAAAGTAACACAAAACCTTACTTGTAACACTTTACAACCCCACAACTTACGAGCCATATTTGTAAGAGTCTTTGATGTCTTGATCTTACGATAATCTCTACATAAATTTTGACGTTTCAGCCTTTTAAGAGATGACTAATCTTTTAATTAAGTATGAGAAGAGGAAAAATTTAGAGATGAACAAGGACAAAAATGGAATCTATTCAAATTTTAATGGTTCATATTGTCATATATACTAAGCTAAGACTAAAGCTATAAACATATAATAAAGCTGAAATGAGTTAGCTATAAAATATTGATAATAAGTTAACCAAATCTTAACTTGTGTTCCATGAGTAGTAGTTTCTCCTTTTCCTTATTACCAACATAGTGTTATAAAATAAAGACACAATACTAAAATCATATGAAGAGAGCAAAGAAAAATAGAAAGTAGAAATAAGAGTAGTAACTATTTTTGGGTGTTTTTTTTTCCATTATCATTTCAATGCCCTTTTATAGGCAATATGACTTCGAATAGTCATATTACTATAGTAGCAAGGTGATGTTACCACGTAACATCCACACATACATATTGCTATAGTAGCAAGGTGTTGTTACCACAATGCATCCACAAATACATATTGCTATAGTAGCAAGGTGAGTTATCACTTGACATCCACAAATAAATTATTTACAACACTCCCCCTTGGATGTCCATGTAAGCACACAAATTTAGTAAAAGTTCAAGTATACATAGTCGTTCATAATTCTTTCTTTGGATGTTCATGTCTTGATTTATAATGTGCCTCGTTAAAACCTTACTAGGAAAAATCCAATGAAAAAAATCCTAGTGAAGGAAAAAGAGTATACATATCTTGTAAGTTGTAATACGCATTGGTAGCTGCCTCATTAAAAATCTTACCGGAAAAAATCCAGTGGGATAAAACCTCGGCTAATTAAGGAAAAAAGAGTGCAGCGCGAATTATACTCCCCCTGATTATAACATCACTTAACAACTCGAAGATGACACATTCCAATCTTTATCTCAACTTCTCAAAGGTTGAAGTTGATAATGCCTTGGTGAATACAAAGCAGGGGCGGCTGGTTAGTTATAAAAAAAAGTCCTTGGCCTTAGGCCCCCAATTTTAGGGGGCCCCATTTTTTAGTTAATTAGGTAGGATTAAATTAAAAGAAAATAATATTAGAACTAAGACAATAAATGCAAAGACCCCATTTTTTTAGTTAATTAGGAAGGATTAAATTTAAAAAAAAATAAATTTATTAGAACTAAGAAAATGAAGTGATAGTCTATAGATATGACTATGACTTTTTAACTTTCCAATAAAAAGTTGTGTACTTTTTTTTTAATGTACAAGTTATCTTTTTTTTTAACCTTATTTTTTTTTTCTAATTTTATTTTATATATTCTATCCTCCTCCCTTCTATTTCTTCTCACTTTCTCTTTTCTAATCTTACATCTCTCTCTTATTCAAAGCTTAAAAATTTACTTGTTCTATTGATAGTTTATATTTTAAAATTTGGAGAAAACTATATTGCAGCATACAACAACCTGATTCATTTTTGGAAATCAAGTCTTCATAGCTTTTGAATTCGGTAATTTCATTCTAATTTCTAATATTATTTTTGTTTTGTGTCTTATGTTTATTATATTTTTTATTTGATATTGTAAATAGTGTTTAAAATATTTGTTAGATTTTAATATGTCAACTAGAAAATATGAATCCGGTCATTCAAAACTTAAAAGAAAAAGAAAAGTCAATAACTTGATAAAATCTCAAAAAGGTGCTCTTGATAAATTTTTGGAAAACAATGTTAAAATTAAATCAGAAAAGGTAGGGGAATGCTCTTTAGAAGAACAAGTTACTAACTTAGTTGAAGTTGAGTTAGATAATGATATAAACCAAAAAGAAGAAGAAGGAGAGTAAATTAGTGAAAAGTCAGATGTAGATTCCCAAGAAAATCAAGAACTTATAAATGAATTAAATAATCATACTCCTAAAAAAATCTATGATCCTAGTCAATGGAATATTGTTGATACAAAGTTAAGAGACTTATTAGTAGAAAAGGGACCAATTAGAATTACCAACACATGTTTTCCAAAGGATAAATTTTTAAGGCACTTTTCTACTGCGTATTATTTTCAAAAGTTGGCAAATGGAAAGACATGAAAGAAGATGGTTAGTTTATTCCAAAGATTTGAATAAGGTATTTTGTTTTTGTTGTAAGATATTTAATACGACCTTTAATGCAAAGAATAATAAGTTAGCTAATGAAGATAGTAGAGATTGGAAAAATCTTACTAGTAAGCTTGGAACTCATTAAACAACTAACCAACATATTATTAATATGAGTTCATGGATTGATTTAGAATTTAGATTGCGTAATAATAAAACAATACGCAATCATAAAAGTAGAAGACAATACTCTAATTAAGATACTCAATCAAATAAAAAGACTTGATTCTTTTCCAAATGCTTACATTGCTTATAGAATAATGTTAACAATTCCCGTAACAGTCGCCTTAGCCGAAAGAAGTTTTTCAAAATTAAAAATAATAAGATCTTATTTAAGATCGACAATGTCTCAAGAAAGATTAAGTGGTTTGGCTATATTATCGATTGAAAAAGAATTATTATAAGAGATTGACTACACAAAAATTATTAACAACTTTGCATCTCAAAAAGCTAGAAAAATAGATTTAAAATAAAAACATTTATAATATTTTTTTAAGGCCTCTAATTTGATTTTGGCCTTAGGCCACCAATGGGTTTGAGCCGCCCCTGATACAAAGTGTTAAACATCGACTACATCCTTCTTTTGAAGATCATGAATAAGAAGAAGAACTTTGATAAAATATATTTTGCACAGTCTTCTTTGATGTATCCTCCTCTAGTTGAGTACACGAGGCAATGTCTTCATATAATGTTGTTGGAATATCTCTTTTCGAAGGAAGATCACACATTATCTGGGTATGTTTATTGATCTCAATCAAATATATTTTTGAAAAATACTCAATTCGTGATCTTGTCGACGTAGACAAATTGCTCGTTCAATTTGTTAGCAGCAACAATTGAGCACTGACGAACACTTTCAATAAAATTGACCGTCTTGTGGAATGATTTGAAATGACAGTATATGAAAATATATAACTTTCATGAGTTCAAACTTCATAATTTCCTGCAATTTCATGATCAATAAATCTTGACACAATTGGTCAGAATAAATAATTTATATCGATATTTGATTCACTCTAATATCTCCACCGATAAGAGTGATGCTATATTTTGCATGCATACTATAAAATTATTTACCATGACTAATAATAGCAGGATACATAAGTGCACCAATTGCACTATGACATGGTACTTTTTAACCATTTTAATGAGATCAAAAGTGATATTTATAATATGCGATCTTACAATCATTGGGGGTACTATTCAATGGAATCGCTTTATAACCTTTTAAATATTTTTTCAAGGATTTTCATCTAATATTTACTGTCTAGCTATACATGATAATCATTCATCATGCGTATTCAAGTTTTTCATATATTATCAGACTGAAAGAAACTTCATTGCATCCACCTTGGGAGTATACATATCCATACAATAATGTCAGTACTTTCGCGAAATTTTTTTATTTTTCAATGCACAAGCCTTACTTCATATTTTATGATTTCACTTATCGTACAATAATTTATTTGTACCCCACTGACATTATATCTTGGTATATGGACAAATAAATCCAAAACATCACTTTTCAAAGTGAATAGAAAAAAAATACTTGAATTGTATTTTCTTTGGCCAGTCATTTATCTGTCAACTCTCGATAGATTTAATATCAAGATCCTCATCACCATTTATAATTATGAGCACTACATTATATACAAGATATTGTCGACGATTATTCGATAACTATTCTAATGTGACATAACTTATCAAGCTCACTTTATTTTTAATCATTTCCAGGTACCTAAACCTTTGCCAAGGTTTTTATAAAGTGTTATGTCATGGTGCTCTTTCTAAAGCACTTGCCTCATTATTATGACCATCTTGATCATTTGCTCATTTTCTTCTTCAAGAAGTTTTATCTTCCGAATCGATTAATTTATCACGCTTCAAGCATGCCATAAATTATGTCCTTCAAGGACTTTTCATTGGAACATTTATAACTGGATTATAATATAGGGTCAAAGATGCATCTGACAATTGACTTAAATTATCTCTTCAATGAGGATCATACCAATGATAATTCATTCTGTATAACTTATTTTTCAGTTGCTTATCTCCCCCTAATATTAGAGAATCTAACATTCACCCAATCTTATTTGGGGACTCATCTTTGTTCATTGCGTAATGGTGGAGAAATGGAATAATACCGCATATTTAAATTTCTAGATGAGAATTATTTGGTTCCTGGCCCTGAACCAACTGTGATAGGGGAACCTTGTTGGCTTGATACGTACAAGTGTTGCTACACTTTGAATAACACATCTCATACCAAGATTCTTTTGAGAGTTTTGTTCTCATAACCTATGGCTTAGTTTTAATTGGAGGCATAAAATTTCTGCTTAAACCACTTGGATATATTTCAGCATTATCAATATAGTTTTATAATTTGAAATGTGTTCTTGATTTATCAATTCGAGCAAACAACCTTTGCAAAAATCAAATTGCAAGTTGATAATAAAGCACATGTGACCATAATAAACGGCCCATATTCACCTTTTTATACATTTCAAAATTTTGGGAGATACAATTTCAACCTTAGCTGGTACAATGATAATTTTGATCATGAGAACAAGCAACGCAAGAGAATTAATATTGAAGAATTTATTATTTCTTCAATACATATAACCACATGAATTCACTTTTATTTTCGTATCGTATTTGAACCAAGATGGTCATTAATCGGTCATGCCAACTGATATTTATTTCAATAAACTTCTGGTTTATTTTGTATGTGATTCCTTCATCATGCCCATACTTAATTACCACAAACAATATGCAATTATGGGTAATCTTTCACGTAAATATTTATAACCCACTTTGATTGTAGTAATATGAAGATCTTAAATCTTTTCATATTTTATAGTCTCAATATTTTATTTTATTTTACTATTTATTTGAAACTTAAAAAGTTTCTTTCGAGACTTACTACAATTTCAATATCATGAGCAATTTTATTTCTTTGGGTAGTAGCACATTAGCTCACAATTAACATTGGATACTACCACATATTTCATAATATTGTTTGTGTGGTGACATCTATCATTATTGTCATGGTCAAAATCATTACAAGCAAAACTTGTTTCTTGATTTACTTTTGTCATTAATATCTCCTCCCTTTTATTTAATATCAGGCAAAATATTTTTGACACACAGAGATACATAACCAATGACAAATTTTTGTGGCAAGAAATTATTTTCTTCTTTTGCCCTTTCGGTAGTTCATCATAAAACGTACCACAATATTATGATGTACTAAAAGTACTTGACCAATGACCATTTATACCAACATAAAATTTCTTTATTTCTCTCTAACCTCCTATAGGGGAGAGTTGTGGTATTTATTTAATCATACATGAGTATGTCTTTATTTATAATTTTCATCATCTCTAGACACATTCACTTTCAAGAATGGTCCATTTTTCATGATACTTATCACACATCACATTCTCTTAAAGGAATTGACCATAATCATATATACATGCTTCATAATTGTTCCTTTCATTAGAAGTTCACTATCATGCTTTGAAATTTATCATATTCATATGACATACCTCGACATCACTTTTGAAAGTCAAGTGTATCACCACTTTTTCATCATTTTCTTTGATGGAGGATTTATAAAATCAAATTAGTTTGCACATACAGTAATCGAGTGCTCAATACCTTTCATACCTAATCTGATGACAAAAATTACCTTCACTCTTTGAAGGATAATTTTGAGAGCTCATATTGTTCTTTCTTTTACAATTATCATAATGATGACTATTATTATTGTCCATTCACATTCATATACATATGTCCAATCATAAAATAATCTTGTCATCTTTCGGACTTTTATTGTATTGCTATCACATTCACTTAAATGAATGGAGCATATTCAGTGGGACGAACTTTACAATTTTTAGCAAGAGCATATCGATTTGCTCAATCATTATTATATATCAAAATATTGCATTGGGACTTTAACCCAATGTCTTATCTATACAAAGGCGTGTTAGGCCAAAATACGAAGGGACTTGAACCCGAAATCTTATCATCATGGTGCATCGAGACTTTAATCGATGTCTTACCCTTTTGGTGCGATGAAACTTGAATCCACCGTCTTACCCTCAATCAATGACATTATATATAGTCCAAAATAAGATTCATCCTCGAGCCTTTAAAATATTGTTACTTTGTTATTAATAAATAAATTTAATCATAATAACACTTCAAAAGATCATATAAAAGTTATTACCTTTGCTAAACGAAACAAAGTTGATCCTCATAGGTGGCTCTGAATACTAATTTCAACTTAAAAGTTTTATGAATAATTCACTTATTGAAAGATCAACAAATTAATTCTCAACATTGACTTCATTTGTTGCTAGTTAAGAAAATTTCTTTCTTCAATTGTAATTCATAGATAAAGCAACTAGAGGTAAACACTAACAATCACAATAAATAAAATGATACCTCAAAATTCAAGAATTAAATAAACACTTGATAGATGGACCTAATAAAGTCTACATGCCAAATGGTCTCAATAACATGTAGCATATTTTATGGATTTAAAAATTAGCATACTCTTTTCTTTTTTTTTCTGTAGATATATACAAATCATAATTAATGTAATTAGTATTATGAAGGAAGCTTACCATAAAGCAAAAATATACAATTAGCTTACCATTGATAAGTTTGTTGATTGCCAATCTAAATGACATGCCAATACCACTTCAAAGAATCTTTCATGATAGAAAAGTCCTTTTGATGATTAAGAAAATAAAATACTTCTTCAAATTTTAGTTTGCTTACCTTTTTAAAGCAACTAAAAAAAATAAGTTATGTTAGTACATATAACATATTATAATAATTCAAGAAGTAAATGATTAGCTAATGAAAGATAACAAGTGTAACAATAATCAATGATGTTGATCAAAGTTAATGTAGGTCAACATAAGAAATTTTAATATCTTTTTTTTTATTTTTTGGATATGCATTCCTTAAATTAGCTTATATCTCATTTAAAAGAAATTATGTATTCCTAGGTGCTAACCACAACAAGGTATCAACCTTAAAAATTCATGTTATGCACTTTTAGTGTTCTAATGATTTCGGTGAATTCAATTCTTCCAACAATGTTATCAATTAAGTATGTACTAATTATACTTTCAATATTTAGCTTAAAATTTATGATAATATTAATGAAAATTATCAAATTTAGACTATCAAGTATAAGAAGACTTATATAGCAAAATATAATATACTCTATACTATTTATGTTTGGGCTAATACACCATTGAAGATGCTCGTAGATGAAGAGACTCGTGCTGATAACGTGTTATAAAATAAAGACAGAATACTAAAATCATATGAAGAGAGCAAAGGAAAATAGAAAGTAGAAATAAAAGTAGTAGCTATTTTTGGGTGTTTTTTTCATTATCATTTCAATGCCCTTTTATAGGCAATATGACTTGGAATAGTCATTTTGCTATAGTAGCAAGGTGATGTTACCACATAACATCCACACATACATATTGCTATAGTAGTAAGGTGATGTTACCACAAAACATCCACAAATACATATTGCTATAGTAGCAAGGTGAGTTATCACTTGACATCCACAAATAAATTATTTACAACACATAGTCTAAAATTTTATAATTTTCTTGTAACTAAAGATATTTTAGTCATTTTATTATTTTTCTTGTAACTTTGTTAGTCCCACTTCAACTTCAAATTTGCACAAACGGTAAGTTTGAAAAAGTGTCAAGCATCTCATTTTTATTTTTTTGGTAATAAATAAAACTTTTCCCATACTTTTTTTTTGGTTTTGAAAAAGAGCTTTCCCAAAATCTCTTTTTCTCAAAGGATCCAAATTAAGTAAAATCTGGGCTTTTTTTGTAAAAGAAAATTAAAGTGTGGGACCAAAGTTGGCCCATTTTGTCCATATAGCCCAAATAGATATGAAAAAAATAAAAACAAAAATAAAATCCTTGGCGTGTAGTTATTGTTCAATACAAGAAATGAACCCTTTCATACGAAGTAACCTTACACGCTTTGCGCTAAAAATGGTTAACTATTGACTTCTTAAAAATCTTCCTTGCCGTCTCTGCTACCCCAAAGCACCGTATCCTTTGGGTAACTGTTAAAAAATCCAGTCTTTTTTCTCCCCTTTATGAATCTTGAAATTCATGAGTTTTTACTGAATGGGTTGATCTGGATTGTGGAATTTTCTGTTTATTTAAGTTAAAGATTGGATTTTTTCAGTTTCTTGATTTAACCCCCAAATGGTCTGCTGTGAAAGCTCTCTACTGCCA
This sequence comes from Solanum pinnatisectum, assembly GCA_035578085.1. NCBI lineage: Eukaryota > Viridiplantae > Streptophyta > Magnoliopsida > Solanales > Solanaceae > Solanum > Solanum pinnatisectum. The sequence continues at coordinate 21,410,226 of CM069077.1, forward strand.
GTTGACCAAGAAATAGCAGTGGCTAAATCCCAGCAATTGGGGAAAATCAATCAAATCCAAAAGAAAAAGAATATGCCTAATTCCAAGAATTTTTCTGGTTGTCAGCAATCTCGTTATGCTTTGATTGATGTAATGATTTTGATTGCAGTGATTGGTGCTTGTGGGGTTTTACTGTATCCTTCTGTTAATCTTTTGGTGAATAAAATAGCTGAATTTCTCAGATTGATCAGTTCTGAGTTGAAAGAAGAGATTTTTGAAGCTCCAGGTTTATACATCTGTTTAGGACTTAGTATTTTATTTGCTGGAATAGCTCTTTGTGCAGTTGCAGTATGTACTGGCAGGAGATGTGGGAAACCAGGTTGTCGTGGGCTTAAGAAAGCTGCTGAATTTGATATTCAATTAGAGACAGAAGATTGTGTTAAGAACTCAAATCTTACAGCAGCAAAAGATGGAGTTAATAAGAAGGGATTATTCGAGTTACCTCGCGATCATCATAAAGAATTGGAAACTGAGCTTAAAAGGATGGCACCTCCTAATGGGAGAGCTGTACTGATATTTCGAGGGAGATGTGGATGCTCTGTTGGTAGAATGGAAGTGCCTGGACCGAAAAAGACTCCAAAGGTTAAGAAATAGGAGTAATGTTGTTTATCTGTAAAGCATATTTTATACTGAAGCAGGCCTAATGATCAGATATTATAAGAAGATACTATTTCCTACAATAAGCTTATTGAAATAAATCTAATGAATTATATTTGTATATTGGAATCATTTCACTTGCTAGCTTTTAGATTTTAATTATGTCACTACTGTAGTAGTGGTTGCTTTATGTGTGTTATTAGTTTAACTGCACTTTATGTCTTCAAGGCTCCAGTATCAATCTTTTCCCACAATCTGATACTGTTGTCCGAATTTTGATTGTTAGACCTTTATGATAAATTTGTGGTTATGATCCTGGCTAAGAAAAAATGCGAGACTTCAAATTGCAGCAACTAGACTTTAAGGTATGCTTCTTTCTTGAGATGTTTCAGTATATTCATACACTTTATTCTTGATCGGATATGCTCAGAAAATAGTCTAGAACTTTTAAGGGTGCCTAGATCCAAGAGTGCCTACTATCAACTTCTGCTACGCATGTAATTGCCAATTTTCTTGACAGAATTGTTTAACTCGTGTTTTTCAATGAAAAGAAAGTTTTAAACTGCTCAGCATAGTCATCCTAATATGTAAGGTGCTTCAGTCTGGACTTCCCTAGGGATACTTCAATTAGTGTATGGCTGGTGTACTTTGATACTTCACTGTTCAATTATGTGAATACGAGGGCTGGCCTTTGTGCACTCTGTTTGATTCTTTAGCAGTATTTTTTGTGGTAAATTTCTTTGTTGTTTCTCCTTTCCCTTTTCAACTTTTGAAAATGGGGATCATGTTTCTTAAAGGTTACAGTAAGTTCCCTAACAGAATTCATATGGGGTATCAATTGAGATTGCATCGTCACTTCAGCACTTTTTCTGCTAAAGAATTCACTTTACCATTACTGCAATGGACCATTCTGAAGCACATAACTTCTGTAGATGCCAGTGCAACTACTTGACTTGATCTTGGTGTTGCTTAATCTGCACTGAAAAGTGTCAGAATTTTGGATGTTGGATGGTCCAATATGATGAACACTTCAGTGTGAATAATTGCTTTAATCTTGGGACAATCATACGAATCAGCTAATTGATCGTCTCATGAGCTTATCTAGGGTGGGTTCTGCAGGTTCAGTTTAACGTGTTACTTTCAGTTCAATTTATGTCTACATATGCAAAAACAATTTAAAAGGCATAGATATAGTAAGATTACACTTATTTGACTGCATTTTTATCTAGATTCTGGATTTACCTTCACTTGTGAGTACCCTCATGCCTTTGTTGAAGATTCCATCTTGGCTAGATCAATGAGCTTACTTGTAATTTACTACATACCCCCGGTGTGTTCGGTACGGAGGAAAATGTTTTTCAAGCATGCCCGGTTGGTTAGAGATTTTATGAAACAATTTCTCTAGTGGTGCTGCAGTAGTGCTACAGTGTTGCTGCAGTAGTGCTACAGTGTTGCTGCAGTAGTGCTACAGTGTTGATTATTCTTATAGAATGTTTTTAGAATAATTCTTTTTTGATTATATAGTGAATACAAGAAAATAAGAAAACAATTCATTTATTTTTTTAGAAAATAATTTTGAAGAAAACATTTTTCATGAAAAATATATTACACTCACAGTGTCTGATAATCCACAAAATGGTTTTGCTGCTACTTACCCTTCAGGCTGGTCCAGTGGTTTGGGTCTGGGACTTTCATGTTGGAGGTCTCAAGTTCAAAACCTCTTGCCAGTGAAAGCAAAGGGTTTGTCTTTTGGGTCGAGCTCGTTGCACTTGCCTAGTGTGGGTTACCTCTTTTATGTGGTTTGCGAGCTATTACATAGGAGCGAAGGTTTTATCATGTGCACATTTAAAGAGTAGCGACGACTACTTTGACAAGGTCAGGGGAGTACTATTTCCCATTGTACTAATAAGTTGTACTATCAATTAGCTACATAAATAACTTGATTACCCAGTCTGCTTCATCATCTAGTTACATTATGGTATAATTTTCTTTATTTTATTTTTCAATTTGTGGGGTTTCATGTTTAGATAGCATAAAAATAATAATTTAGTTTGCTATGTCTAACACTTTTTTAATGATAACTAAATTTAATTGAGTGATTTAGTTGATAAAATGTTCAAGTTTAGTGATTTTATTGATAAAAAGCAATGTTCAATAATTCTGTCAGATAAATTCTCAAATGTAAGTGATCTTTTGAGATATTACCTCATTTTTGAAGGTTTGAGTTGAATTTAATAATTGAAACCTTTAGAATATCACAGATTAAATTTGAGTTGAATTGAAACAATTTGGAGCCAAAAAATGAATGTTGAAATTTTTACATGGCAAATTACATTGATTGTCAGGATTTTTGCCACAAATCGAATTTCAGCCAAAAAAAAAAAATTAAAATGGAAAAGGGCAATATATATATATATATATATTTATTTCCTCCTATTATATTTGCAGGTTCAAATATATTTCTCTCATTATACTTTTATGCTAATTTATCCTTATTAATTTTTATGGAAATAAATCATCCACAATTTTAAATATCCAATTCACTTTACAAAATACAACTATTTAGCCTATGGTTGCGTATCGATCGGGTCGGTTTTAAAGTTTATCGGTTTGGCTTATTGGTTATCGGTTTGTAGAGATGCTAAACCGTTACAGAACCATTAAGCTATTGACGTATTGGTTATTGCTTTATCGATTATTGATCTTTATCGGTTCAGTTATCGGTCTAACTGTTAAGATTTGACACAGAAAAAATATTGAAAATCAATTAGAAACAAGGTGACAAACTAAATGAACCATGCACATAAGTTCACAAGTTACATCTTGCTCAAAAGCAAACATCTTTACATTGAAGAATAACCAAGTGTTTGAGACAACCTAAGTCTGGCAACGGAACCGGGAGGTGCCGGTTCTGGTTTTGGTCCGTTACCGGTTTCGGCTCAGTTCCGACTTGTACCGGTTAGGTCCGGTTAGTAGAGGGTCCGGGAGGGGTAATGGGACGGAACCAGGATTTACCGGTTAGTCTCGGTTCCGGTCAGGTCCGGTTCCTTTTTTTAAAAAAAAAATCTTAATTTAGCCGTTGAGAGCTGTTGGGCAACGGGTTTTGGGCCCCACCAACGGCTCTTTCACCCCCATAACTCCCCTTTACACCTCCCTATCCCCCAAACTTTTTTTAAAATCCTAACCTTCTAAAAACTACATTTTCATCCTTTATTTTAACTATAAATACTCCCAATCTTTCATTCTTTTCACTCACAAAAATATTATCTTCTACTCTCTCTACTCTCTAATCTCTTATTCTCGTTAAAATTACGAATTTGGTCTTTGGAAATTGGAGCTTCAAAATTTAACTTTTAATTTTCGGCATTCGGTCATACACGTCTACTTTTTTAAGTAGACGTTTGGTACATTCGTTCCAACTCACTTTTCATTTAGTTATTTATTTGTTTGCATTTAATTATTTATTTTGTGAGTAATTAGTCTCTACTCTCTACTTATTTAGTTATTTATTTGTTTAAAACTTTGCATTACATTTTTGTATTATATATAATTTACTACTTTTTATATTTGAATATGGATTTCGGTAAAAACAATGTTGACAAGGGTAAAACAACCATAGTTGATTCGATCACTAATTTATGGAGCTCAAAATCCAAGAAAAATAAAAAAACCGATAGTACTTCTAAATCTAAAACTAAAAAAACTTCTCAATTAAGAATAAATACGGATGATTATACGCATGTTAATGAAATTGTTTTTAATATTGATAGTAATAGTGGATTAGATCCTTATCATGAACATTTACATAAAAAGGTTTAATAATTTTGATGAGGAATTACCTGAAGATGATAAACATGATGATGTTAATGATTATATTGATAGTTTTGATAATAATGTTGATGAATATGATAATGATGAAACTCAGCCAGCTATGGCTACTCCCACTCCCAATCCCTCTTCCCCTCCCGCTCCCTTTCGTTGTCCTGCTCCCGTTCCCCCAGTGCATCCTAGGACTAAGATAGAACGCGCTAAAAAATCAGTTGTGTGGCAATTTATGACTTCGAATGAAGATAAAATACAAGCTATTTGTAATAAATGTAAACATAGAATGAATCATAAAACTGTAGGAAAATAGAGTGGGAGGAGACATTTGAGTAATCATTTAATGTCATGTTGTAAAAATGAATTTTTTCATGCTAAAGCTGTACCCGAATCTAAAAAGAATGTTACCACCCTTCCTGAAAATGTAGGAGTAGAGGGTTTTAATATGGTCCAAGCACAATTAAAAATCATTCTAATGTTTCTGGCTCTAGTATACAACGGTCATATAGTAGAGAAAAAGGTCTTGAAGAATTAGCTAAAATGATTGTTGTTATGGGTTTGCCATTTAGTTTTGCTGAAAAGCTCGGTTTTATTCATTATATTCAAATTGTGTATAATCCACATTTTAAAGGTTTTACTAGAAATACAATTAAAAAGGCTATCTTTGATTATCAAGATCAACATTTTCAATATCTTCGTTGTTTATTTTATTATAATAATTGTAAAATAGCTATTACTTCTGATATGGGCCGTATTGTAAATGGTAATGATTATTTCACTATGGCTGCACATTGGATTGATGAAAATTGGACATTGCAAAAAAGAATTTTAGGTTATAAATGTTGTGAAATGCATAAAACATGTAGTTATATAGCTCAAACAATTATAGATGTTTTACAAAACTATGGAATTTGTAATAAAATAAGTAGTGTCACCTTAGATAATGCTTTTAATAATAGAACTGCTGTTAAAATGCTACAACCATCTCTTTGCCCTATTTATATTGATGATTTTCATATTAGGTGTGTTGCACACATATATAATTTGATTGTTAGAGATGATATAGCAATGTATAATGATGGTTGCATAAAAGTTGAAACTGCATGTCATTTTATTTTTAAATGTCAAGTTAAGTCTAGACGCAGAGATTTTGAAAATCGTTGTTGTGAATTTAATCTTCCACCTAGAAAAATTTCAAAATCAGTGTGTACTAGATGAAATTCTTTATATGAAATGCTTGAAGTCGCTTATGAATATAGGAAACCTTTACGAATGGTTTGGAATGCTCATAATTCAAATATGACATATAGACTTGATGATAATGACTAGAATGACATAAAAGAACTTATATAATTCTTAAAAGTTTTTTATTTAACTACAAAAAAAATATATGCACTTTATTATCCAACTATTTGCTTTGTTTTACCTAATATTTGTGTTATTTCTAGTAAATTTTATAAATTCAAAAATAAACCAAGATTTGAAGAATCTGTTAAGAAAATGATTGAAAAATTTTAAAATTATTTTATTCCTATTCCTCAAATTTATTTAACCGCTTGTTTGTTAAACCCATATTACAAAGATGAAGGCGCATCACAAATGACTGATAAAATATATTTTAATTTGGGTATTGATAGTGAAGATGATGAAACACCTAGTTGTCAAGATGTTAAAGATAGTATAAAAATTGAAGCTAGAAAATTGTATGACTTGTATAATTCTAATATAATAAATGCAGTATGTAATGAAGAGCCTCAAAGTTCTAGGAGTAGATATAATAATGAAGATGATATTGATGGTATGATAGATTGTTATCTTGAACTTTCTCATAATGATAGAAATGATTTTGATGCATATATTAATCAAAATACAAAACCTACTACTATTGATCTTCTAGAATGGTGGAGCAATCGCGGCCAGGGATTTCCAAAACTTCAACCGGTTGCTCGAGATATGTTAGCTATTCAAGCATCTTCAGTAGCTTCGGAAGGCGCTTTTAGTGCAGCAAGATTTCAAATTGGAGAGCATAGATTTTCATTAGCAGCAGATAGCTTGGAGATATCGGTACTATTTAGAGATTGGATTAATGGCGAGATAAGGAATTATGGTCGTCCACCTTTACCGACCAAATTTGAAAATGACGTTGATAAAATAATGCAAGATTTTAGTGACGACGGCATTGATGTAATGGAGGAACTAGCTAATCAACCAATTCCAGATCATGTTACTAGAGAAATGCTAAATGATTTAAAAAAAGATTTCCTTGGTAGGATGAACTATTAAATTTAAATATCTATTAGTATGAGTATAATAATTCGAGGTCTAATTCAAACAGAACCCTTCCTAGAAGGTGGCTGTGTAGATTATATTTTTTAATACTCTACTAATATTTTGTAACTCAACTTGTACTATTTAATTAATATTGATAAAAATATAGGCAATTCGTCTTATTTTTTTTTTATTATTGACTTGAATTAAATTTTCAAACTTTTAAAGTGTGAAATTTAAACTTTTATAATTTTATAGTTTTAAAGTTTGAATTTAAATTTTCAAACTTTTAAAGGGTGAAATTTAAATTTTTATAGTTTTAAAGTTTGAATCTAAATTTTCTAACTTTTAAAGGGTGAAATTTAAACTTTTATAGTTATAAAGTTTGAATTTAAATTTTCAAACTTTTAAAGGGTGAAATTTAAACTTTTATAGTTTTAAAGTTTGAATTTAAATTTTCAAACTTTTAAAGGGTGAAATTTAAACTTTTAGAGTTTTAAAGTTTGAATTTAAAATTTCAAACTTTTAAAGGGTGAAATTTAAACTTTTATAGTTTTAAAGTTTGAATTTAAATTTTCAAACTTTTAAAGTGTGAAATTTAAATTTTTATACTTTTAAAGTTTGAAAGTTTGTATTTAAAACTTTAAAAGTTTAAAAGTATAAATTTTTAACTTTATAATTATAAAAGTTTTAATATTATTTGAGTAATGTTCCTAATTTTTTAATTTTAATAATTTTTTTTTTAAATATAGCCATTGGGACCAAGTTTTCGGTCCGGGACGGGTATACATATTTATTTCCGGAATTACCGGTTCCGGCCCATGGTGCTCAGTTCCGTTCCGGTTCCGGTCCATCCCGGTCCGGTAGTGCCGGTTCCGGTCCGGTTGCCACGCTTAAGACAACCACAAATAAAAGTAGAAAACCAAACTCTAAGTCACAGACTTTATATACAAAATGGTATAAATATATTTATTTAATTTACTATCGGGTTATCGGTTAACCCGTTAAAAAAAAACCTCAAACCGTTAAGAACCGATAACTCGATAACAAAAAATATTAAAACCGTTATCAAAACCGCTAAACTAATAACCCATTACTGAAAAATCAATAAATTTTTTTCGATTTGAGTTATCGATTTCGATTTGATTTTGAACCTCCTTAATTAAGCCCATTCAAATCCCCTCCACTTTGAGTTGTTTTCTTTTCATCATCATCTTCTTCTTTTTTCAATGGTCCGATAATTATCTTAATTCAAGTCTTCGTTCCATCCATTTTTGGACACTTTTCCATTGACATGAAACATTAATGATTCACTTATTAGACTTTAGAAATCTTTTGCTGCATTTATACAGTAAGGTTTAGATGAATTAAGGGGTTGGTGGGGTCCGCTTTTTTTATTAAAAGATTTAACGGTCATTTAAGCAGGTTCATGTATAGGAATGATATTGAATATGATATTCTAGTAATGCGGATATTAATTATATTTATATTAATTATGCTGAGATTATCTTTTAATTAAGCAGTGTAAAAATTATTTATTTATAAAAATACTATTCACAAATACGGTGGAAAAGATATGGAGAAAGCCACAATATTACTTACATCTTCCGGTGGCAGAATAGAAATAGTGAATCGAAGAATATGAGTAAAATCATTGACCTGGCTTCAGTTGGGGTTAGCCCTTCGAGAGATGGAATTTACTCCGATGTCACCTCCATATATCTGTAGCTATTCAAATATATGTACCTATACTTTACTAAACATGACGAGAGAGATAGAGGACATTTTCTTTTTATTGAAGGATGATGTTTGATTTATAGGTTGTATTGTTAGCTTTGTGAGGAAATTTTTAGAGCTTGGGACTGGGCCACATTGAGGCTCGATTTGATCATATTTGCACCGCTGGTTCAATAAAGGGGTAAATGCATAAAAATTGCACGAGTCTCTTGTTTAAAGTAGGTTGTATTGTTAACTACGTGCGGACGGTCCCACATCAGGCTCGATTAGTTTATATTTAAATCACCGATCCATTTAAGGGGCAAATGCTTAAAAGTTTCATGAGGCACATGTTTTATAGGTGGTATTGTTAGCTCTGTGCAGACGATTCTAAAGGTTCGATCTATCTCTACATTGAGGCTTGATTAGTTAGTATTTGCATCGCGTAGGACTATTTAAGGGGCAAATGTGTAAAAGTTTCACGAGACCATTTATAATCAAATTATATATATATATATATATATATATATATATATATATATATATATATATATATATATATATATATATATATATATATATATATATATATAACGATGCATGATCTATTTGAAATAGCACAATTGTGTCTTTCATTTATTATTTTAGCAAAAAAATGCAGTTGTCTTTAGCCAAATGGTTAAGAAAATGCAACAAAGAAAAATGAGCTATTAGGAAGAGTTTAGGAATAAAACTAGAGTAATTTTAAAAATTCGTACTGGTTAACATAGGATACACGTGCAACACACATGTCCAGAAACCAGTCTTAAATATAATAATTATCATTTATATTAAAAAGTAATTTGATTTTATAAAAATATTAATTTTATCCTTAATACTAGAATATTATATTATAATTTTAAAAATATATATGTAAAATTCCGTACCCAACCTAATAGCATCAAAATGTCAAAATATGTGAAATAGTAGTTTTGAACGTAAATTTAAGGGGGGGGGGGAGCGGGGGAGGGGGGGATACAATTCCCACGAAAGGCAAAATATTAATTTAATTGTATGTTTATTTACTTTGCGTTCCTTCCGTATTCGCAAAATATTCATCTGGACATGTTTATTTACTTTGCCCACCCAAAATAATTACTTGAATTGTCCATAACACCCTTTTTTAGATCTGAGGTCATCGTTATATCATCATGACATCTGCTCTGATTTTGTTTGTGAAGTCACTTGGAATCTGAGTTGTGTTTATTTATTTTGATACCCATCCAAAATAATTACTTGAAAATTTTAAATTATGTTGATCCGATTTAAGTTATTTTGAGTTAAATTTATTAAATTTTAGACTGATTAAGCAGGTTATCTATTTTTGAATTTATTTTGATAGTCCTACTTGAAATACCATGACACTCTCTTTTGATTTGATGGCATTGTGACCTCACCAAAGCACATGTGCCATGCTTTTTTTAGTGAAGTCACGTGGAGCGTATATGTAATAAGAGATCGTTTGGTACAAAAATGAATAATTACTAATGTTGGGATTAGTAATGCATGAATTAATAGTGCTGAGATTAGTAATGCATGAATTAATAGTGCTGAGATTAGTAATGCAAAGTTTATTTTTACCAAGTATTTGGTTCATTGATTCCAACCCCATTTTGGAATTGGGTTAAAACTTTATAAAAAACTCTTTTCCAATTATACCCTTGAATTATTATGTAATTAGATTAAGGTAAACAATTGCCGGACAATATTATTTTTTTATGACCTTCTAACTAGCTATGAGAAGAACAATTTTGTTGTCATGTTTGCCTTTTTTTTCACTTAAATTATTTGAGGATAAATAATTGTCATCTTAGTAAATTAATTACTTACAAAATGTCAATTTTCAATTTTTTAAAAAAAAAGAAAGATAAACTATCAACTTTAAAATTGAAAAGACGTAAACAATAGTAAAACTGAATAAATCATCTACATTTACACATAAAAATTGCAAGTTGTAGTTTTAATATATATGCAATTTTATAAATTGTTCAAATACAAATAATTAGAAACCACACAAATATATATATATATATATACACACACACACACACACACACACACATACATTCAATTAATGTCAAGCCCCAAACTCGAGGGGCGCAACTGACTCCTAATACCAAAACTCAGGCTCAAGCCGACCCTGCTGAACCATTTGCTACTAGCGCATAGCAGTCACACGTAATAAATAGTCAACTAGCACAGAAGTCCTGATTGGGCCGTCGAGGCCACCATGATATCCACAGCAAAACTGAAAGCATGTATATATCAAGACAATACATCAAACAACTCACAAGCTTCAGCAAAGCAACAACCTAGGCCAGTATGGCAATAACGTAGCTATACACCCCACACACTAGTCTGCAAGCCTCTAAGAGTAGTAAAGATTGGGGGGACAGGGCCCCTGCCTACCCATAAAGATATATACAACAAAAGGTAACAAACCTCACAACTCTGGCAACTCCGGAGGAAAGGGGCTAGCCAATCGGATAGAAGACAATCCTGCTGTTGAGGAGGTCTACTGGGTCGTCTGTCGGGACCTGCATGCATGAATGCAGCGCCCCTAAGGCAATGGGGCGTCAGTACAAAATAATGTATAGAGTATGAAAGGCTATAAACTTTATAAACAAGTATCATAATATACCAAAAGCAATCACGCAAGGAAATAAAAATTTTAGATAAGTATGCTAACTCGCTACTGAATCTAAAAATACAAAAATGATCAAACATCAACCTAACCAAGCCCCCATAATCTCGGCGGGTACAAACAACATACCACCTACCTAGGCCCCATAAGCTCAGAAGGTGCCAAATCATTCTACATACCCCTATCGGTAGCCCCTTATCTTTGTAAGAAGTCACATTGCCCTTTTTGGCAACGATATAGCCCTGTAGGTAGCACATAGCCCTCTTAGGCAACATCATAGCTCTATGGGCTACACATAGCCCTCTTTTGCATCAACATAGCCCTGTAGGCAACACATAGCCCTCTTTGGCGTCAAAATAGCCCTGTAGGCAACACATAACACTCTTTGGCATCAATATAGCCCCGTGGGCAACAAATATTCCTCTTTGAAAATAACATAGTCCTATTAGACATCATAGCCCCCATAGGCAGTTCATAGCTCAACAACTAACCATAATAGCCCCAAGGGCGACAACAAACAATTGAATAGGCTAAAGGGGAGCAATTTAGCTATAAATAATCTATATGAATAATCTCCAAGTCGTTCCTAACTTATGGTCGTTCTTAATAGATTATGAGTCCCTAAAATGAGGGTTTATAACCACTCAATCAGCTAACCACTCACAATTACATCTATAAGATCACCAACATAAACTACCTTTAAGGAAACACGTCAACGAAGGGAATAACCTTAAGATACCTTTCCAATAAACGCTTGAAAGACCGTAGTTCCTTCACGAAAGTTGTTCCTTGTCTCCTAAGCTTCGCAAACACTATATATACACAGATGTTACGCACCCATAAATAGTTCATGTTTAATCTTAAATCGTCAGATTTGCCATATTGCCCCAACTTGTTGAAACGTCCGTAGAAATTCATAAAAACAATCATAAAAGAGTCCCGAGATGATTACCTTAGTTAACCAAGTTTAAACCTTGAAGAAACACCAATAACTACAAATTTATATCCTCAAAAATCAGCTCCAAACGCAGCTAATATAAGGGAAAAACGATTGCCACGTGTAGGGATTACGTTTCTAGGCACGGGGGAAATGTTTAATGGTAGAAATCGTCAAAAACTAACCTTCATCATGCTAGAACTCCATAGGAACCCTCTCTTAAGCTTTCTCTCTGGTTTGGAACTGAAATGAAATGTTTTCATGGCTTAAAACGTTAAATAAGCCGACATACCAAAATTTTGATTCGACCCGGATTCTGCCCCGGCAGTCCCTAGTAAAACCCTCATAACTTTTTACTCTAACGTCGGTTTGATACGGGGTTTTGTGCGTTGCAAACTAGACTCGTAGGCCTTCAATTTAATGGGTAATAGGCCTTCTAACTCTTTATATATTGGGAGAAAACATCCAATACATTTGACCCAAATTTCAGAGAAATCTTTAAGAAGGAACTTACGATAACTTTCGCCAACTTTTATTTTGCCACTTACTTAACTTCAAAACTTGAGATACAACCCTCGAACACTTAAAATATGACATACCACATCATTCTTAATTTATTACCCACCCTCCTTGTCTTTCCACGAAAATACGAGTTAATTTAGACATTTTAAAAAGTCGGGGTGTTACAATTAAGACGTTGATATATTTGCCCTTTTAATTAGTTAATGTTAAGCAACTCACATTTCAAATATTGTATAATTTGTATTGAATTTATGTAGTAACAAACAATTTCTCTAAATAATTTATAGGCTAATTTATTTAAATAAATTTACTAGTACAAATATAAAACATAAAATCAAGAAAATAAACAAAATAATTAAAATGATTTGAGGGATATGTTTGTCTTTACATAGACTTATCCCATGATATTATATCCAATGTATTACTAATACCTCCAAATGAAAGGTATTAATTAGTAATACACCCGATAATACCATGTAGGAGGTATAACTAATCCATGGATTAGTTATACATAGGCCCAAATTCCTACCACACATAGTACTAAATAATACCATATATAATACATGGATTATTTGTTTTAATGCGGCCTACCAAACGATCCTTAAGTGTTTCTTTTGTTTCTGTTTTAGTCTTCTTTCATTAATTGTTCTTTTCCTCATTTTTTTCTTTTTTCTTTTTAAAATATAAAAATAAATTTATTAGGTGATTATTTTTAGATTAGTAAATATATAGAAATACTAAAAAAGTAGACAACAACTAGAAGTACCAAATCATTTTGTTTTATTTATTTTCTTCTTTTCCAACTTCATTTGTTCTCAAATTATGTTCTCTTTTCTTTCCCCTCTGATAACTTTCACCTTTTGCTTTTTTGGTGACTCGAATTTATAATTTTAAGACTATAATTTGGAGCTAGGTGGAGGTTGTTTGTCATCCAAGTAACCCCTCGTCTTTTTTAAATTATCTTATTTTTTATTTTATTTGATAATCTAACTCTACACACTTTTTATCTTCTTTATTTTGATTTTTTTCCCTTCATCGATTTAAAAAAGATAGATGATACAATAATTATAAATTATTTATTTTGATATTAAATATTAAAAATCAACTTATTTTAGCATGTGGTATATCAAATCAGTAGTAGTCAAAGTGTTTTGTTGCCGTATATTATGATATCACAACGGGCTAATGCTGCTGCTTATCAAGGAATTAATCAAAATGTTGAGCTGGAAACACCTACTGTCACTTCTTGTATACCATCATGTTGCTAGTCAAATGATTTCAATATTTCGCGTGATGAGTTTGATCAATTCAAAACATTGGTATGAAGTCTTTAGAGTAATTTTTATTTAATCATTACTTAGTATGTATAATTAACACGAATCATAATTATAACCATCCAATATCAGATGAAGGAGCGGTTTAGTGATTTAAGGAAATTCATGGAGGACAATTTCAATTTGGTGTTGGAGTCAATCAACAACAAAAAAGCAGATGAGAAGGTTTGGTAATAGTATTAATAGTAGGATTTTTTTTTATTTTTTATTTTGTAAAGACCTAATTAAAATTCATTTTTTTTCAGGTTGATGATGTAGATGTTACACCTAAAGCACCAACAATTATTGCTGATCAGTCTGATGAACATGCTCGTCAATCAGACACAGTGCTAAAATGTCCAACTGATTATACCGTTTTAAATGATTTAGAGGTAAATGCTTCTTTAAATGACTCTTGCTTTAGAAAACTTTTGAATAACATTTACCTCTAAATCATTTAAAATGATATAATCAGTTAGACATTTTAACACAGTGTCTGATTGCCAAGCATGTTCATCAGACTGATCAACAATAATTGTTGGTGCTTTAGGTGTAACATCTACATCATCAACCTGAAAAAAAAATGAATTTTAATGAGGTCTTTACAAAAAAATAAAAAAAATTCTAACTATTAATACTATTACCAAACCTTCTCATATGTTTTTTTTTTGTTGTTGATTGACTCCATCACCAAATTGAAATTGTCCTCCATGAATTTCCTTAAATCACTAAACCGCTCCTCCATCTGATATTGGATGATTATAATTTTGATTCGTATTAATTATACGTACAAAGTAATAATTAAATAAAAATTACTCTAATGACTTCAATTCATACCAATTTTTTGAATTGATCAAACTCATCACGCGAAATGTTGAAATCATTTGACTTGTAACATGATGGTATACCAAAAGTGACAATAGATTTTTCCAGCTCAATATTTTGCTTAATTCCTTGATAAGCAGCAGCATTAGCCCGTTGTTTCGCTTGACTCTTCAGAGGTGGCAACTTTACTTTTTTGGGAACAGTTACAAGTCGTGGAGATTTCCTTAAATAGGTTGTTTTGCAATAACCTTGGGTGGTGTCTATGTCTTAATTTCTTCATAGGAGCTGAGAAACCACTTTCAACTTTTTCTTTCCCTTTGTTATTGGTTGGACATGGAGGATCCTGAAAATCATCATCTGAATCAATTGCAGCTGCTATATGTTTTGAAGTTGCATCTGGTTCAACATACTCGGGAGGCAAATCAAGAATCAAATTTTTCATTGGAGTTGCACTTATATTCTGAAAAATAAGCTGCAAAATATAAATGTGTTTATCTTCATATATACATTTATAAACTATTCAAATATGATGTAATGTATATATATAAACTTGTGCAACTGTATGATTATGCAATTGTATAAATATACAGAGTCATTTGTATAATTTATAATTGATATAGATGTTTACAGAAGAGTAATGCATACCGGATTATTGTCGTCTCAAAACATGCCCTTCGCGAAGTAATCTAGACGAGGAAAATTCTTTTTAGTCTTCCAGTTGAGGATTCTAGGAATGCGGTCAGACACTTTAACAACAATTTCATTATCAAAGTCTGAACAACATTCATAAAACCAAACTTGCAAAGCAAGTGGAAAATCATATAACCTATAATACTTTCCATCATGTTTAACCTTGGTATGCAAATGTTGAATCAGTAAATCAAAAGCCTTTTTACCCCATGGGTAGTCCATATATCTATCCGATTCAACTAAACAAAATCTTTCCTATTAATTATTGTAGTTGTTGGTTCTTCAGAAAGAATAAATGTATGAATGAAGAACAAAACAGCAAACTTCAGCGCATCATCATTGTTATCACCCCACACTTTGTTATTAAAATTATCAACTAACTGTTTTTTGGTGATGGATTTTCCAGCATCAAAATACTGAAAAATAATCCTATTTGGTTCTTCGGTATTAAACACAAAATCGGACTCAACATTTTAGCCAAGATATAATAGCAAAGTTCCTTTATGGTGAAACGAAGAGTTGTGCCATTTACATGTATCATAATGGCATCTTCTGAATTACCCACAATCTCCCTAAAAAAACATGCACCTAATAAGTTGTGCTTGTACATGACATCTACAAATGCTAGTCAACTGAGAAAAACACATGGTTCCACAGAAACGTCTATACTGAGTTTCAAATAGTTTTTCAACTAAAGCATTCATTACTTCAACATTTATATAACACTGCATGTGAGGTGTACGTGTTGGTGTTCTTTTGCCTAAAAATTTAACACTTGAAAAGGAATACATATACAGTTTTATTTAAATATTAATGTATAAAAGCAAAATACTTGTTAAAACTAAAGGACTTTTTATACAAAACTTACACACTGTCTATAACTTAACACATGTACAAATATAAAATTGTATAAGATCAATTATAATTAATTGATATAAAACACCAATATGTATAAACACACGTATAAAGAGAACAACTTTCATGCTTTATAAACATGTTTTATATATAGATATGTAAGCTATTATATATTATACAGAAAATTTCAATTGTATTATTGATTAAATTATATATATAGTGAACTTATATTACCTATTGTTATTTATACAATAACTTTGTATATGAAACCTAATTGCTATAAATATACCGATCAGTATAAACAAACATATAAATTACATAAATCTACATACAATATCTAACTATAAGACTTATTATACAATTGTAAACCATGCAAAATACTGAAAATACTTGAACTATTTCATGTTCGTCTTGCTCCAATTCGGCAGAAATCACCTCTTCGATTGATTCTGCATGTTCATCGGAAAGATCATTTTTTTTTTCCTTTCCTCTTCTTTGTCGAACTAGCATCACCCTGATGCTTAATACCTCCCTCAACAATTATTACGCCAATTTGCTTTGCTTTTCCACTGATTCCTTTCAATCTAAATGGGTCATTCTTATATTTGGATCTAACCTCTCCAGTTGCTTTAGATCTAGCTATTGAACCTGCAACCTCTCCAAATTCCTGAGTTAGACCCAAAGAAAATGATGGTTTTTCATCAAATTTTCGGTCATGCAAATGCATACCTCTTGTCAATCTTGTTGCTGGAGTGTGATCATCCATTGTATACGTTCAACAACTGTATGAATGATTATTTGATGAGAAATATCATGAAAAAACTTTAAAAATTGAAAAAAAGAAGCTTAAAATCAAATCGGTTATACACTTTTTGGCGATACCTGAAATTTTTGAATCCACAGTTGACTGAGAGCGCAATGGAGAATATTTGAAATTCAAAACTGATTTCATGGAGAGATTATAGGAGATGTTGAAGGGTCTAAGAGAGAGAAAGAAAAAGAGGTGAATTGTATAAATAACTTCCGTTTTTTTCAAGTTAATTTTTTTGTGGGACCCAATCATAGCAAGAAAAATGAAGCTGTAGCTAGTATGAGGAATTAAATTAAACTATAGCTATATTATTTATTTTAAATAAAAAATTTGCCATTTTGCACAATTTTCCCTAAGTATCCTAAATATCATAGATAATTAGTTTCTTTCTTTAAAAATAAAATTACTTGTCAGTACTCAATAATACACAAGTGGTATATATATCAAGCAATGATGATATCATTAAAAGACAAAATTTATTCCTACAGAAAAAACATTTGGTCTTCTATGATACCCCAACCTATTAAATATTATATGCTGACAAGTTATTATAGATGTCAGATTAATTCCTTTAAAATATCTCTCAGTCATCTTTGAGGTTAAGGGGCATCACATAGATGACTGAGTAGTATTTTTGTACCAATTCGAAAATAATCCAATTATGAGCACAAATAATAGTGAAGAAATCTTGACCACCTAAAACAAGAACCAAGTTCTTGTTGAATTAGCAAAGATAAAAATGCAACAAACTAAACATAGATTTTATCGTGGAAAACCTCCTTGCTCAAGAAAAGAAAAACCATGACCTACACCTCGTAGAATTTTCACCAAAACTTCACCAACTTCAAAGAACAACTTTAGATTACAACTCTATAATCAAAGGGACTAACTCTAGTACCTCACCTCAATAGTTCACTCAAACTGTTCAATGATTAGCTATAATCGTATACTCTACTCTCTAAGAAGCCAAACCCACTTTTTGTTACAAAAACCTCACGAACACACTTTGACACTTGGGACAATTGTCCCTAAACAATGGTTCTAAGTTGAAACAACACAAACTAAGCTTTAGTAAGAAAACCTAACTCTAGCTCTTCTTTCTTCTGTCGTCTTGCTCTTGCTGCAAAAGTTCTCTCAATTTCTGGATTTGCAAAAGTTGTGGTTCTTTGCATAGATTAAACCCTAGTTGAATCCTACAAAAAAAAAACTAGTTGTCTTTTCCCTTTAATAAGACTTTCTTCTTTCCTGCTCTTTTGTTTAAGGTCTGGTACAAGCTTATGAACCTAGTTCACTTTGTCATTATCAAAATTTTACTCAGAATATTGTCATGTCATCAAATAGCAATTGAACATAGTCTAAATCATATTCTTTGTGGGATCTACTCTAACTTTCGTTAGGTTCTATATTTGAACAACAACCACTTTATACTTCTTTTGAGAAGTGTAATTTGGGGCATCAATCTTCATACCAGATCTGAAATTGATCCAGATGACCAAGCCTTTGTAGCTTGTTTTGTTTGATTTTCATTGTCGTCATCCTTGTTTTCCTGATCTTGCTTCTTATCATTGTTCATTCTTTTGTCCTTGTTTGATGGTTTTCTCATTATCTTTTGCATTTTTCTTGCTTCTTCCGATAACCTACGTAAAACCATCCTCATCTTGATTGTTGCTGATCTAAGCAGTATCACTTCTCTTACATTGATTCTCCAAGTGACCTTACAGATGACAATAAGAGCAGTATGACAGGACACCCTCGACCTCAAATTTCAGCCACACTCCATCTTCTCCCCCGTCAAGTCTGTTGAATCCCAACCAAAGTTGATCAAGTTTTGGTTTTAGCAGGTTAATCTCTACTTTAATTCTGGTCACATTGCCCCTAGATTTTGAGTATGTAGCTTGGTCACGGCCAACTACAGTTCCAATTGAACTCACCATTTTTGCGATAACATCCCACCGAAAAAGATGCCATGGCAATTGATGTATGAGCACCCAAACAACCACAATAGAAGTTTCTTTCGTAGGGGTGAAGTCAGCTGTCCATTTTAAGATCTTCACCAATATGCACAAAGTTCTTGGATTGTATGTGAATGTAATCCACTTCATTGTGAAATAAGTAAACATGACAAGGATCAAAGTATGCTATTTTAACAGAGCCTTTTAAGACAAACTGACTGACAAATTTCTTTCTTATATCTTTCATAGAAGGCTTGCTTCTAACAAATTATCCAATCAAGGTAAACTTCAATCTTGAGCCAAATTAACAAAATAGTCTTCTGCTGAGAAAAAGACTGCAGGTTTGCCTAGGTGAAATTTTTTCTTTACTTCTACATAGGGCTTGAAACAAGAGGATTATTCATTATTAATGATGAGGTTTTGACGCGACAACCTAACAATCTTTAATACAATTACATTTTTCTCTATGAACATAAATGGACTTCAAATCAATCATCATACTTATATTGATAATATTGTTATGTTTTGTAGAGGTAGTACAAGATCTAGTGAGGTTGTTATGAAGCAGATTAATTTTGTATGTGAGAAGATTTGATCATAAGGTTAATGGGAGATGATAGTATTTCTTTTGTTTAATCTACTAAAACTTTGAATTACACGATCAACAAGATGAGGCAAGCTACAAGTTTTTCGGATAAAGGTTTCCCATTCAACTACTTAGCTTAGGAACAAAAAAAGATAAAGAGTACTTTGGATCACTAAAATTGTTAACAAGCTTAGCGGTTGGCATCATGGCATGGTAAACTTCTGTCATATGGAGTAAAACTAAATCTCATTAAACAAGTTTTACATGTTATGCCAGTGTACACCTTGACAACTATGGATCCTTTAAAGGAAACCACCGAACTCATTAAGAAACACTTGGCAAGGTAATTTGAGGGTTCCTCTACTAAAAAGGGCAAGTATCATACTATCATTGGAGCTCATCAAAAAACTTGTGCAAACCTGAAAAGAGTGGTATTGGGATTGGAGTATTACAAGACATAAGTGATACATTTGCCACTAAAAGATGGTGGAACTTGAGGACTAAACATTTCATCTATGTTGCTTTTTACAAGTTAAAAACTACAACATAGTACATCTAATGTCTAGGAAAAGGGGAGATGGACAATCTCATGATTGGAGGAAGTTGAGTATAAAATTGAAGGTTGAATTCAATATTAGTTGAAATTTAGAAAAGGGTGATTATAGCTTTTGATAGAATGATTGAACGGGTAATGAATCTATTCTATCTTAGTTACCTCAGCTCCGATCCAAAGTCCAATATGATCATCAAAGTTAGTGACTTCATTGACTATTAATGTCATCATTTTAGTGAACATAAGAAAAGGCGTCTAAAAAACTCCATAGGCAGTAATTTTTTTTAATAAGAATGTGTGACAAATCATCACGACTCCCTACCCTAGAATGAGCTTTATAAACCATATGTAGAATAGAAAATTTTCATTTTTATATATCATTCCTCTCTTAGAGATTGTTGAAAAAAAAATTACATTCTAATGAAAATCTGACTAAATTTGGTAAACAAGTGCTAACTATGTGTAAATGTTACGAGTCAATGCACCTTGTAGAATTGGTGGGGGATTAAACCTCTCAATGGGATACACAACTTTCTACTACACATAACTCTTATCATGGTCAACTTGGAGATATATGGAAAAATACATTTCTTGTAGATATGAAGACCAAAGAAAATATTGGGGGAAAAGATGAAACATCTTTTTTTTAAAAAACTTAATAGCGCAATTGATAATTCAATTCGTCAATGCACTCATCACAATCAATATAGAGATAGAAGATTCCTTACTTATACTAGTAAGGCTGATATATTTGGATTAACCAGAGATAATGTTGACATTTGTTGAAGTTTAAAGTTCAATAATATTTAACATATATGCTTGTCAAAAGAGATAACAAAAATTATGAACTCGCAGTCACAATTGTCATAACATCCATGGTTCATATCACTTTATAAGGAGCGGCTAACTAAATTATGAATAGCTTAGCTAAAGAGAAGTTGATTCAAAGCTTTTAATCTTGATTGCAGCTCATTTGTTTGACCGCATCAACTTTCACCGTATTGGTGTCAACTTTCTAATCAGGCTCTAGGGAAATCTTAATAGTTCAGTTCTATGAAATTAGAAAACGCCCAAAACAAATAAATAAAAAAAAAACTATTTGTTGTCAATGATCATATCTTGGATCTAGGTCATCCCAATACCGTCATCATCCTAATTAAAATTGCACGATATTTTGTACAAACAACTTTATATATTTTAGTTAAGCACGATATTTTGTACAAATAACTTTTATATTTTAGTTAAGTAGAATACGCCAAAAACAAATAAGGAAAGTAACCAAATTAATTGTTATCAATGACCATATCTTGAGCTTCATCATCATCTCCGCCATCTCTAGGTTCGGATACATTGCCATCTCTAGCTTCTGATACATCGTCATCTCTAGCTTCGGATT
This sequence comes from Solanum pinnatisectum, assembly GCA_035578085.1. NCBI lineage: Eukaryota > Viridiplantae > Streptophyta > Magnoliopsida > Solanales > Solanaceae > Solanum > Solanum pinnatisectum. Next base: position 21,431,791 of record CM069077.1, read on the forward strand.
CATCGTCATCTCTAGCTTCAAATACATCGTCATCTCTAGCTTCAGATACATCGTCATCTCTAGCTTCTGATTCATCGTCATTTCTAGCTACGGATACATCACCATTTCCATTTTCGGATACATCGCCATTCCCAGAAGCTTCTGGTATATCACCATTTCCAGCTTCAGACCCATCGCCATCTCTAGCTGCGGATACATCAGAATGTCTAGGCACTCTAATAGTTATAAACCTATTCTCGGAAAGTCTATTCATTTCTGTTATCGATACTGCTAGATCTGTAGTTTCTGCTATAATGGCAACATAAAAAACAAATATCACTCTATCTTCCTACATATCACTACCACCATCATCACCTATTTCATCTTCATCTGTCTTCTCACATTGTTCGTCTACTGGCATCTTATACCTACAAATCGGACACGATCCATTGATCCCCAACCACTTGTCAATACAAATCGAGTCATGAAAATGATGTTTACAAGGCATCTCCTTAGCTTCCTCGCCAAATTCAAAATTGGACAAACAAATAGAGCAACCAATCCCTTCACCTAAAATCTTAACCATCGATATCGCTTCAATGGAAGCGATTGATGCAGGTAATTTCCCTTCTAAAATAGGTTCTACATTGATAGCACGACCTTCGAGGAAGGAGATTGAGTTGTTTGTTGCGTCCACCACTACCACAATATTACATTCATCTTCCGGTGGTGGAATAGACAGGGCGAATCGAAGTATATGATTATAAATCATTGATCTGACTTCAGTTTGGGTTAGGCCTTCGAAAGATGGAACTAACACTGATGCCACCTCCATATCTGGACCTATAGTTTATTGAATGTTGACGAGAGAGACAGAGGACTTTTTTTATTGAAGGATGGTGCTTGATTTATAGGGTTTATTGTTAGCTTTATGCGGAAGATTCTAGAGCTTGGGACTGGGCCCACATTGAGGCTCGATTTGGTCGTATTTGCACTGCAGGTTCATTTAAAGGGTAAATGCATAAAAATTTGCACTTGATTTGCTCTCTTATTTAGTATTTTCTATATTTGTACTAATCTAAAAATAATCACCTAATATATTTATTTTTATATTTTAAAAAGGAAAAGAAAAACAAAAGACGAAAAAAACAATTAATAAAAGAAGACTAAAAAAGAAAACGGAAGAAACACTTATCACCTATACGCTCCAAGTGACTTCACTAAAAAATCATGGCACATACACTTTAGTGAGGTCACAATGAAGTAAAAATAAAAAAAAAGACTTTCATGGTATCTCAAGTAGGACTATCAAAATAAATCCAAATATAGATAACTTGCTTAATCAGTCCAAAATTTAATGAATTGGGCTCAAAAATGATGTTTCGATGAATTGCTCATAAACCTTGAAACAACACCAATAGTGTATGAAATATCTGGACAAGAATGAGCCAAATAAATCAAACCTCCAACTATACTTCTAAAACTTTTGCATTGGCAATTGCCCAGTACCATCTTCCTTCTACAATTTTTCATTTATATTCATGGGCAGGGGCGTATCTAGAGGGGTGCCGTGGGTTCACATGAACCCATGCTCCCCTCTCTAGATAATATATAGTAGTGTTATATTTTTTATAAAATATTTAAATATAGATGTGTGATCCTACGTTCAAAGTATCATATAATAATATGATGATGATTGGGTGCACCCTCTAAGTGAGGATAGAAATTTAAATCTTATATCTATCTTGTTTTTTACTAACACCTCTCTAAGTGGTTATTGGCTACACTTTTGGCGTTTCAACTAATTATTCTTTTGTTTTTTCCTTTAATCTTTCAAAATTTTCAAGTGTTACATTGAAAATTCCTAAAAAAATTAGCACTGTAAATTTTTTATATAATTAAATCAAATGTGTATATTAAAATTTAAAACTAGTAGCATTATATGTTTTGGACCTATAATTTTTAAAATTTAATGGTTCATATTAAAAACCTAAAAGTCAAACCGATCAAATTTATATTTAAGATACATTTTTTTGTAACTGTGCATCCATCTTGCAAAAATCCTGGATACGCCTCTGTTCATGGGTGTTGTGGCAGATTTACAATTGACAAGGCAAATTCTTTTAAGAAGATCTGATGCATAATTCTTTTGAGAAACAAATACTTTACCTTCTCCTTGTTTCACCTCAAGCCCAAGGAAGTAATGAAATAAACCCAAATCAGATCTCAAATTTATTCATTATACTAGATTTAAATTCAGCTACAATACAGTGAGATGAACCTATATAAATTATAATCATTAACATAGAGGCATACAAGCAGATTATTGTTACCTCACTTCCTTAAGTACAGAGTAGGCTTATTTTCACTCCTTTCAAACCCATTTTTAACAAAATAGGAATTGATTTTGCTATACCAAGTGTGTGGCACTTGTTTCAGCCCATAAAGTGCCTTCCTCAGATGGTACTCATTTTCCTCTTGGCTACCAATTTTGAATCCTTGAGGTTGAGCAACATAAATCATCTTCTTCTAGTTCATCATTCAAGAACGCTGACTTAACATCAAGTTGATAAAATGACCATTTCAGTTGAGCAGCCAAGGCTAAAATTGTTATTACCATTTCAAATCGAGCAACATAAGAAAATGTCTCCTCAAAATCAATACCCTGTTGTTGCGAGTATCCCTTGCGACAAGTCTAGCCTTGTTTTTCTGTACACGTCCATCTACATGATACCTTGTTTTGAATATCCAGTTTAATCCAACAACATTCTTTCCATTTGGCAAGTTAGTGAGCTGCCAGGTTTCATTTCTTTGTATTGCCATCAATTTTTCCTTCATCGCATTCTTCCACTCCTCATTTTCAATTGCTTCTTCATAAAATATAGGTTCTGAAACAATAAAAGCAAATTGACAAGATTGATTAGAATATCTAGGATTCTCTTTTTAGGTTCTTGTTGATTTTCTTAGTGGAATTGGCTCAGGTGAATGTTGTTCAAGTGTTGCAAATGTCTCTGGTTCAATCGTTTCTTCAGGTGAATTTGGAGCAGACTCTTCTCCTTCATCTTTAGAGTCTTCGATGGGTATTGAAATCTCTTGTTGTATTTATTTTTCACTCCAATTCCAACTTGACTTTTCATCAAATACAACAATTCTACTAATTATCACTTTGCCATTAATAGGATTATACAACCTGTATGCTTTGGATTCAAGAAAATCACCGATGAAAATATATTTTTGTGATTTTTTATCTAGTTTTTGACGAGTTTGAGAGTTAACCAAAGCATAAGCAATACAACCAAAAATTCTTAAGTGGCTTACTGAAGGACTTGTACCTTTCTAAGCTTCATATGGCGTTTGATTCATCACACAGCCTTTGTAGGAGATAGGTTCAGTAAGTACACTGAGGTTGCAACTACTTCTACACAGTATTGATTTGGAAGTTCTTTGCCTTTTATCAAACTTCTTGCCATCTCTACAACTGTACGATTCTTACGTTCAGCTACACCATTTTGCTTCGGTGTATAGTGTGCAGTAAGGTCCCTGTGAATTATAGATTCTTCACAAAGATGGACAAATTCATTAGATAAGAACTCACCACCTCTGTCCATTCGGAGAGTTTTTATGCGCAACCCACTTTGATTCTTCACTAGTGCCTTGTATTTTCTAAAATTCTCAAAGGCTTTTGATTTGTATTTTAGGAAATACACCCAACTCATGCGACTAAAATCATCTGTGATGAGAGAAAAATATTGACTTCCACAAAAAGATTCAGTACTCATTGGACCACACAAATCAACATGAATTAATTTTAGGCAAGTAGTTACTCTCCAAGCAGTGGCGGAGCCAGAAAATTTAATAAGGGGGTTCAAAATCTGAGAAGTAAACACACGAACTAGTGAAAGGGGGTTCGACGTCTATTATACAAACCTAAAAAATAATTTTAACCATATATAAATAATAATTTTAACCATGTATAAATTGTAATATTTTTCACCGAGGGGGGTCGGATGACCCCCCTCATTATATGTTGCCTCCACCCCCGTCTCCAAGCCTTTCCAACAGGAAACGACTTTCTACTTTGCTTCCCATTAATGCAACCTTCACATAAATCAAAAGTATTAATTTTTGGTAATCCAAATACCATACCTTTTTGACTTAGCAACTTTCTCCCCTTGAAATTAAGATGCTCATACCTCAAATGCAACAATTCAAAGTCATTTTTTGCACCAGTTACCAAAGCAAAATTTCCCACATTTGAAACTTCTAGCAGAAACATTTTGTTTTAAGCTGCGAGAACATTAACCATTACTCGGCCTCGACTATTTCCATGAAATGCACCGTTGCCTCATCCTCTTAGATTGAAATGCTTTTTCTTCCTGCTTTTCTGTTGACCTGTTTATCCTTGCCTCAAAGGCTTGTAAAAAAAAAATCATCAATTCATCAAATGGAAATTTTGACAAATCTTTGAACTCCTCAATTGCAACCACAACATGATCAAACTTAGGAGTTAAACTCCTTGTAAAATTTCAACAACAGTTTGATCAGTTATTTGGTCTCCATGTGACCTCATTTGACTAATAATAGTCATTGTTCTAGACAAAAAATCTTGCACATGTTCATTTCCTTTCATGATTAAAATTTCAAACTCATGCCAAAGAGTTTGAAGTTTTACAATTATTACCTTTGATAAGCCTTGAAATTCTATTTGTAAGATTCTCCGGGATTTCCTTGAAGTGATGGCTGCTGCAATTCGGGAAAACACTGTCTCATGGATTGCCTGTTGAAGGAAGAACAATGCCTTTGCGTCCTTATTTCTATTTTCTTTCAGCCGATGCTCTTCATCCGGACCTGCAAATCCTGTCTCTATCAAGTCCCAAAGATCTTGAGACTTAAATAAAGTCTTCATCTTGATGCTCCAGAACTGATAGCTTTGTCCCATAAAATGGGGATGGCTAGCTGAGATATGTTGAGAGAACTTCCATTGGAAGCCATGGTGTTTTTCTGTTACTAGGTCGCCTGAATCTAAACGTTGCTCCAATACCACAAATGTTGGAGAACAGAGATTTCAAGCTCACTCAACTAAAAATGAGAAACTTAAGGACCAAATAACAACTATCCCAGACTAAGTCAAAGTGCAGTAAAATACTAAAAGAAAGCTGCAGCAATTTTCCTCTTCTTTCATTTGAATCATTTATTCAACAGTGATATGTGTCTACCACACATCCCCAATTTTACTACCTTTTGTAGTTGAAACAAAGCCATGAGAGAAAGGATTTATATCAACTATGATAAGATCTGCATATGTGCTTCCATTACAAAGTTATCAACAAAATATCCTGGCCACTCTATAATATGTGTAACTATTTCCAGCAGTAATAACACTTCTAAGTGTGTAGATGAAATTCTACTCGAGTAACAGAAGTGAAAAGATTTCTTAAAAGAAGACAAGTTAAAGTTTAGTTAGGACCTGATAAATTTCTTTGAACTTCAACGATGTGGAATTAAAGCCCACCATAAACTCATCCAACCTGAATTTTAATTACAAATGTTATAAGCTAATGAAGCATAACACTGAGACATGTGAAGATTGAAATGGACATTCTAATGATAAACATAACTTGCCTTCTCTTTCTCCACTCATCATATTGCTTTTTTATATCATCATGCTCTTGGGCAACAAAATCAAGTTCTTGGACTCTCTCATTGCACACAGATACTTTGTTCCGATACCTGGTGACAGTGGACACTATTAGTATATCAAGAGAAACTGTAATCCTACAAGTTTTCACTGTATATAAATGTTGACTGGTGCATATTCAGAGATCGAGTCAAGATTTGGATTCATCTTCATGTAAGAAAAAGAAGCTGGAAGTAAAAGATTTCTTGCTGGTCATCGATAAATGCAGATTGTTTGAGAGATATGTGAACCAAATTACAGTGATCATTGTCTGAGTATGAAATGAATGAGAAAGAACAATCGTTTATGTTGTAAATAGGTTGAATACCTTTTCAGTCAAAAGTTTACTTTTAGTTGATGCAACTTCAAGTTTTCCCTTGTGCTCAATTAATAGTTTTTCCCAAGGCTCTAGCTCAGCACGAATATCAACAAGCTCACTTCGGAAAACCTCAGTCTCAACTATTTTCCAACATCATACAAGTATGAAACAATAATATATACACAAGGTTATAGCTGATGGACAAATATGAGCAATTTGATGCAACGACCAAGTGCACTGTGCATTAAGTTTATTGATCCAACATCTAACAACAACATACCCATTATAATCCAGAGTGGGGTTGAAGAGGGTAGAATGGACACAGACCTTGCCTTTATCTTTGTGGGGTAGAGAGGTTGTTTTCAATAGACCCTTGGCTCAAAAGAAGAGTTTTTTTTAAGAAAGTTTACACGAAAAATATGACAGCAAAAGAGCAGGAGACAAGGTAATAAAGCAACATATAGTAATATATATTGAAGAATAAGTCAATGTACAACTACTACATAATACTATTAATACTAAGAAACAAAGAGGAGGAGGCTAGCCCCTACCTCTCCCACATAAGGTGAAATAATATACAGCAATCTATTACCCTTTTATCCTAATCCTCGACCTTTATACCTTTCTTTCTAGGTTCATGTCCTCAGTAAGTTGAAGTTGTGTCATATCGTGTCTAATTACCTCCCCTTTAACCCCATATCTTATTCGGCCTACCTCTACCTTTCCTAACTCCTGATACAGTCAACCTCTCACACCTCTTTACTAGTGCATTTGCGCACCTCCTCTTCACATCCCCGAACCATTTCAACTTTGCTTCCTTCATCTTGTCCTCTGTGGATAACGCCCCCTTGCCTTGTATAACTTCGTTCCTAATCATATCTCTCCTAATATACTCACACATCCATCTAAGCATCTTCATCTCGCTGCCTTCATCTTCTAAACGTTGATTGATCCAATATCTAACCCACCAACAAAAAATACCAAAAGCAACGATGCTGATTAATCAAGGTAAAGAAATTAACTCTAAAAAAAAACCACAAATGAGATTTCAACAATAACATACCCTATGTAATCCCCCAAATGAAGGGATTACATTCAATGAAAAAGGAACTATGAAACATGAATGAGGAAACCAGTTGTTTATGATACCATCATATATGTACTACTAATGCACAATATAAAGAAGCCCCTCTTTATATATGCTGCAAAATGAGTTAGCGAAAGAACTTTCAAAGTATCATAAACTTAAAAACATACGTAGGCCTGACTGAATATACTCTACCTTTTGAATTATCCTTTATTTCCTCTAAGATTGTTTCCTCACCCACCAAAAGTTGTTGCAGTTTGGGAATATTTTCCTCCAGTTTTGGAATCAGAGTTTCCGCCTTCCCACAGTCCTTTGTTAGGTCAGTAATTTTTATAGAATCCTAACATCCGAGAAAACAGACCAGATAGGAACATCAATCAAACAGAGCCAGTTATCCCATATATTTATGAATTTTAATCTAGGAAGCAACTTTCAGTTTTTCATACCTAATCGAGTTTATCATTAAGCTTCTTTATTTTATGCTTCAAATGACTTAAATCTTCTCGGTATTTTACATCTTGCCTTTCAAATTCCTTGAACTCATCCTTGCAGTGCCTCAAACTGTTATCAAACTCCTAAATTTTCAAACGCAAGAAGGGTATTGTATTCAAAGCAAGGTGATCAAGATTCTTTGTTCAAAGTCAAGAAGTAGGAAGGAAATAAAAATGCAACAGATATATGCAATTCTTATCCATACCTCTTGTTTCTGCAAATGCTTTGAGTGCTTTGACTCCAGCTCCTTCAATGTTTTGTTACTTTCTCGAATTTTCTCCCTAAAAATAAGCCAGTAATTAGCTCCATTAGATTTCAACATATTACATAAGGAATGCTTGTATTTGCACAACCTTTGTTTAGAAAAAGACCCCACCTCTGTAATTTAAGGTTCTCTTCCTGTCCAGAAATGTTTGTTTGCATCTCTGAAATTTGAGTTGAATTAACTTCAAAAGCCAAATTTATAGCTATTTCTTGACATTTTAACAGTGATAATTCTTTAAGCATGTAGGCTTCAGCTTCATCTTAACACCTTGACAAAGGAACCAAGATAGTATAATTAATTTTCTGTAATTTCAAGGAAATAGAATCTCGTAATGGTCAAAATCTAAGTTGTTTGGACTCTTTGTCGGACCCTCCAAAAGTAGTGCATTTTTGGAGGATCCAACATGAGTGTGGCAGCATTTTTGGACAATCCGAACAACATAGGTCATAATATACCTCCAAGTTATCTCTTTCTTTCTCTACTAACTTGACCATTTGAACAACACCAGACCTTCTTTCATTGAGGGATTCTAGCTTACAAGAGAGCATTAAGAAATAGTAAATGCATGTTTTAGAAGTATTGAATGCACTTGCTTAGGCACTTACTCTTGTTAATGAACAGTGATTCACTATAGACTACATTAACATACATAATTGCAAGTATGAGCACAAATGCATAAATAGGGGAACGGGATGAGTTAATAGCATGGAAAGAAAAAATAAAAGTTGAATAGCATAACTAGGCAGAAGATATCACCAATTTCAATGTTTAAAGTCATTTGGTAGCTAGCAAATAGGCTATTTATTCATATATATTAATTTCTACATAGGTAATATAACGTTAAGTAGCTAATTAGAAAGTAAATTATTCAGGTATAAAATTAATACGATTTGATTTGCAATTTAGAAACTTGTATAACTGATATATGTACAAGTTACGAGGGAACTTGTGTATTATTTTATAGGGGAGAGATGATGGAATAATTAATACCTGCATAACTAATACATTGATAAAAAGTTGAAATGACAGTTTATCCCTATCACTCCAGACTTGAATACATTCAAGTTGTACATAAACAATCAAATCCTCCAATACAAACTTAGCAAAGAGAATATTTTGCTGGAGTTGTGTTTTCTATATTACCTGTTGCATGTAGGTTTATTGGAAACAACCTCTCTACCTCACCTATGAGGTAGAGCTAAGGATTGTGTACACACTACCCTCTCATGACCCCCACTATGTGGGACTACATTGGATATATTGTTGTTGCCTCTTGCATATAGGTTTGTCTTTATTTTTGCTAGAGTAGCATTTTTAGCCGTAGTACTGTTCTTAAATTCAAACATTTGCTTCCTGTCTAAATTATTGCCTAAATAAAAATGCAGAAAGAAAAAAAAAAGATACAAAATTAGAGGACAGGGAAATAATTGTAAAAAAAATATTTTCATTTTACAAAGTATATAATGTCTATTAATTTTTAATATAAGAAATGAACATCCAAGAAATAATTTATGCATGACCAAACTTTGCATAACTAATACCTTCATAACTAATAAATGCATTACTAATACTTGCATAGTTCTAGCCAGTTACCAAACAACCCCAGAGGATTCGACATTAAATCACATTGCATATTCATGCCGAAAGTTTTAATCTTGATTGATGAACAATGATTACAGATTCAGGACAAGGTTGCCAGGGTTTTATATTCAGCCATCACAACAAAATGTGACAGAACACATGACAGTTCAAAAAGTATCAACACTCTGCCAACAATAAAAGAGTTTACCATAAAGGTTGAGAACTTACTGCTTAAATGATTCTGCAATCTTCTCAACATATTTGTTGGTTCCAATAATATCTTCTAGATACTCCAGAAAGCCTTCATCATGGGCTACTTGCGCTTTTGGCTTCATCAGCGATATTTGCTCAACCTCACCCTGAAAAATCCAACCACTTCAACCCCATAATGAAACAATATTCGTGAAGTTAACATCTAGCAAGTGATATAAACCGGTAATTATCTAAGTCAACCCCTCTCCCCTTCAGTTACTTGGTGACCTCTGTAAAGTTACTTGACTGGTCATTGACAAAGTACTTAGAGGAATTATCTCGGAATGCCACACATATGATCACAAAATCACTTCCAGGAACAGCTTCGTATGTCTCACCGTCCTTAAATAAAAGAAGAAACACTTAATTCAAAAGTAAAATTGCAAATCTAAATGACCATCTCGAAAAGAGGAAATCAAGCAGTTACAATGAACAGATACGCTAGCACTCTCCAAATTCTGGTGATTAGTTAAATTGTGGATGAACCCTAAAACTTTATTAAGACGTCTGCGCAGTTTATAATCAAAGATGAAAATGCTAAACTTTCACGCCAGAGATAAGCTGTTGTACACAAGTAAATTCCATAACCATCCACATTGAATTTCAACCAGCCGAGCAATTATAATGGTTAGTATTTAGGACTAAGAATTTCAGCATTTAGAATAGACCGAATTTTAGTAGTGCAGCTAATGTTTGTTTTCACTAACAAAAAAAGGTTAGATGAAACAGTTAACACAATTCAACAATTATATGTGTCAAATCTATGAAATTGCTTCTAGACTACTCTTATCTTACCTGTTTGGCTCGCTTCCCAAACACAAACAACATTGCATCAATTATGTTACTCTTTCCACTACCATTAGGATTTAGGACCACAACGGCAGAAAAGCTCTAAAAGTAAAACGACTTTAATTTCCTGTAGCCTCTTCCTATAGACTCAATTACGAAAATCACAGTGAAAAAAAAAAAACTAACCTTATGAAATGGGCCAACACGTTGTTCGCCGGCATAAGACTTGAAGTTTCTCATGATCATCTCTTTAATGAATAACCTTGGAGCTCTAGATACACAAAGAGGAGATTCAGCCATCAAATCGTCGGAGATCGATGAGTTCCATTTCTACGCCCATTCTTCACTGGTTAAACACTAGTGATCACTACCTGTTTCCGGTGACGAATTGCATGGAGATTACCATCCACTGATCGGAAGGAAAAAAAGTACGTCAGGGCACCAGTTTAGAGAGTAAACTTCGGCGGAACTCCGGTGAAATGCTATCGAATTGGCCAGCAACCATGGCGTATTAACCAGTGGGCCACTAAAGATCGCTTGGGTCCCATATTTTTGGGCCCCCAAATAGAAAAAAAAAATATAACCTATATAAATCTCATAGCGTAAGAAATAAATTACTACATCATATCTCTATTCTTTTTTTAATTACAATAATTCTTTGAAAATTGTACCTTCCCGATACATAAGTCACCATCTAAATACATTAATTTTGATACAAGAAGTTTCAATCTATTACGCTAAAATAGGAAATAAAATCTAGAAATCAAATTAAATCTCATAAATTACGCTTATGTTTCTTTTTACTTTCACTCATACAGAGGCAAATCCTAACAGAAAGAAGACTATCAAAATTTCAAATTGTTTCCCCGTTTCAACGAAAAAACCTTTCAAATTTGATTCAAAAACTTTTGTCAAAATTTTGGGTAAGCGAGGTGAATTATGAAGGATACAAAAGTGATGGACTTGTTGTTGGCCAAAAGATTTCTTTTGTGAATCTTCAAGTTCATCGATGAACCTTTCAATTTTGATTCAAGATTATCAAAATTTTTGAGATTCAAAATTGATCTCCAGTTCATCGGGAGATCCTTTCAATTTTGATTCAAAATTGTTGAAAATTTTGAGATTCAAAATTCTCCTCCTAGTTCATTGAAGATCTTTTCAATTTTGATTTAAAATTATCAAAAATAATTGAGAAGATACATCATGAATATCTTTGCTAGTCTTGTTATCATCGTCAGTGGTTTTAAAGAAGTTCTTGAGCTTCTCTACGGCTCTCAGCCTCTCCTTTCGTGTCGATGTCGCCTCTATGGCATTTTCCTCCTCTATAGACATTAACTATATACTTGTATATTGAATGCCAAATTCGAACTCTCAGTGCTTCTGCAAAGTAAAAGAAACGGGAAAAGTAGAAGAACACAACATTGATAGAGCAACTAGATGGATTTACATGTATTAGTTTTTATGTATTTATGTATCATGTCCATAAAATTATGCATGATACATTATTATTTATAACTTTTAACTTCAGGGTAAAGAGATCTCATAATGAAAGATATGGAATTACATGCATTGTGTTGTGTAGTTGATTTTTTAATTTGTGAACTTGAGATAGATATATTACTCATGATACATTACTATTTCTAAAATATTTAGTAGATGGCTAAGTACTGTAATCCTACTTGATACATTAAAGTAGTAACGGTTGCCCATAAGGTGTTTGATTTTAGATCAATACATTACCATATAACAGTTATTATGTATCAGATACATGTAGTGTTAATTTGTATCAATATATTATGACGAAAATTTTTTTGATTTGTTTTTTCGGATATATTACTCATGATACATTATTCTTCCTAAAATATTTAGAATATTGTTAAGTACTGCAATCCTATAGATACATTATAGAAGTAAAGATTGCTTGTAAAGTATTTGGTTTTATATTGAAACATTAGTCTGTGATAGATATTAAGTATCAGATACATGTAGTGTTAATTTGTATATATGTACCATTGCCAAAGAATGGGTATTTAGCAGTAATTTGTATAAATGTATTATGACCATTAATGTGTATCAGCTACGTGTGATACACATTAGTCATTAATATTTATCAATTGTAGTGTGTTATAGTGCATTATGCTTTATGTACCAAGAATATTATTGGATAATCTTGTTACACAACAAAAAACTGATTTATTACAATTTATATCCTTTTAAAATTAAAAAATATTGAAGATACATTATAAATTTGATATATTGTAAATGATACATTAGACATTACTTATGTATCAAGTACACAAGTATTGAACATAAAACCTACCAGTCGAATATTTAACAAATGTATCAATGTAATAAATTTATACATGATACATTCCATAAAACATAATCTATTGTAGTATTGATGTATCAGAAATGTCATACCACTAACAAAAGTTAATTTAAGAAACAAAATAAACAAGATACATTGCGAATTTGTAACTTTGGTAAAGATGGGCGTGAAGATGCATCCTTCTTCTATTTTGCCTTCTCCAACTCAAGATTCTTCATGAATGATGGATATTTTCTTTGTTTAGATCTATTTTCAACAAAATCTTCATCGTTAGAATCAAAGACACAATATACAGTACCTTGAGTAGTTGAAACTAATTGGGTAATCCTAATACTAAAAGAAGAAGCATCATCCATAAGTATTAGTAAATTGATGATTAAAAAACAAGAATAAACGGAGAGAAACAAGAGAGACGAAAACTACCTATTCAAGAAGTTGAGATTGATTTGATAGGAGAGAGAACATTTTGATTTTCAAATTGTAAGGAATGATTAACTGATAAGATTATGGGAGTGAAAATAGGGAGACAATGATAGAGTAAATTAAGGAAGAAAAACGATTTTGGGAGTGTAAGATTATGTATCCGAAAGTTTAGTTTTAGGAGTAAAATAAGAAATTTTGGAAATATTTTGGAATGATAGGGAATAATGGAAATTATGGAAAATAAAGATGTGTATACATATAGGTAATTTTTCCAAAAAAAAAAAAAAAGTACTTATACACATTATTGAAAAAAAATATATATATACTTTTAAATTTTAAAAAAAAAGTGTAAGAAGTAAAAAAGAAATGCTGTTAGTTTTCCCACTTTTCTAAGGGAATATAACATTTTTTGGGAATAATTTTCTTATGTGGGAAATTGTGTTTCCTTATTTATCTCTAAGAATTTGACCATATATTATTATTTACCTTATATTCATCTTTTTTATTATTTTATTCTCAATATTGACTTCTCCTACAAAATTCTTTGATTTACTGTTGCTTACAAGTTATAAAATAATAAAATTTGCTTTTGGTGTCTTCTTCAAAATCTCAAGAAGTACAACAAGCAATCATTGTAATGAAGGGACGCAACACTATTTCGATATTATTATATCAACTTATCATATACGTGCCAGGTTTTGTTGTTCTAACTTTATTTTATAATTTTTTCTTGTTAACTTATTATTGTTGATATTCTTAGTTCATAAGTATATATATTCTTGTTCAAAACAATTAGAAGCATATGAAAATATTTTGATTTCTTATTTAGTGGTAAAAAAATTGAGATCACTGGATGATGAGAATTTTAAAAAATATTGTCTTAACATTGAACTTTCTTTAACACTTAATAGTTATTCTGATATTGTTGGTTTAGATTATTTTTTGAATTAAAACTGTTAAGAAAAATAATACATATAGAACATAATGATCTAATGGAAATACTCAATCACATAAAAAGACTTAATTCTTTTCCTAATGCATATATTGCTTATAGAATAATGTTAACAATTCATGTAACCGTTGCTTTAGTTGACAGAAGCTTTTCAAAACGAAAATTGATAAAATCTCATCTAAGATCAACAATATCTTAAGAGAGAATAAATGAATTAGCTATATTATCAATTGAAAAGGAATTACTAAAACAAATCGATTATAAAACAATAATTAATGACTTCACATCTAATAAAACTAGAAAAGTAAATTTTAAATAAAAGTATATATATGATGATTTTAAAAAATAAAAAATAAAAAATATTAGGACTCCTTTTTAAAATTTCGCTTTAGGCCCCCAATCTTATTGAATAGGCCCTACCAGCAACAGGGGAAAAAAGAGCAAAACATTTGGTCGTTTTTTTTTTTTTTGGAGAAGATGAAATATTTGAGCGGGAAATTCAATTGCTCTAGAATCGAATTAGTAGGTCTGCTGCTATTGGGATTTGGGCGGACCAAGTTCGTAAAAAAAGTCATGCGGGATAGAGCGGGTTGAATATTTTGCAGGTTCAATCAGACCCGCTTCATCCCACACTCGTCTGCCACATTGACAACTCTACTTATTTTAAGTGGTGGGAAATGTATATAAATATTGAGAAACTCAGACTTTTGACAAATTTTACTTTTAACACCACATATTGAAATTCTTTCATTTTGAAATTAACTTGAGTCAAATCCTGGTATTAACAAGAGTTTGTTGATTGCGTAAGGACGATTACCTTGATGATGAATTTCATGATAATAATCATCTGAAGTTTAATAATTCGTTGTTTGAAAGCAAAAACTAAAAAGGGAAAATGGTCAAATATATACCTAAAGTATTTCAAAATAGATCAGGTTTTACCCCATTATATTTTTAGCTCAAAGATATTCTCACTATTACATTTTTGGGCACAAAATTATCCTTCAACTAGCGAAATAACTCAACAATACTCGTCTTACTAACAAAACAAGAAAAAACGGGTCAATCCAACAAGTCTACTATTTGTTTTAAAACGATAATAAAATACTACTGTATGAATTTTGGCTATACTTTAAATAGCGTCCTTCAAGTGACTAGCTATATTTGCGAACAATTGCCCCTATATATGCATGATGATATCTAAGAAGAGTGAGTTTGGTTTGGACTTTGTTTGATCGAATTGATCTCAAATCGATACATAGCTATAAAAATGTCGATGCTTTTGCTATGATCGCTATTTATAGAATTTGCACCAGATATCCACTTTTAAATGTGCTATTTAAAATTGAGTTAATTTTCAAGTCTACAAAGGGAAAATTCATATACCAAATCTGAGGTTTGAAGTTTGGCTTTGGCCATTTTATACTTCAGACCCCAAGGATTGATAGTTGATATTGAAGTGGTTAAAGTTTTAATATTTTTGTAAAGTTGGTCTATGTTTTAAATAGTGGTTCAAACAACTATTATGCACTTGGACTTCCCCATCGTGACTTTCAACGAGGCCCAGTTTAATTGGCAAGGTTGAGGTACCAAGATCATGTGTTTAATTATGATCCTCTAAATATTATTTTCCCCCTTTATTTGTAGGGAAAATTACGCGGTTAAATAAATTTTTACTACTTAATTACTCATCATAGCTATAGTTTGCTATAATTATCACTCGTGACTAACATTATACATTAATTACGTGGGCTGACTTCGAGTTTGTATAATTAGTCACGTTTGTATATGTATAATTCGCCAGAATATACAAATACATATGTATAATATACAATTATCTAACCGATATACATATACAATTCACCTCTCTCCCACTCTCTGCCCTCTCTCGCTCTCCTTTCTCCTCCCTTTCCCAATCTCACTCGCCTCTTTCCTCCCTCTCCCAATCTCGTTTGCCATATATACAAATGCATATGTATAATATACAATTATCTAATCGATATATATATATATATATATATATACACACACACAATTTTCCTCTCTCCCACTCTCTGCCCTCTCTCGCTCGCCTCTCTCCTCCCTCTCCAAATCTCACTTGTCATATATACAAATACATATGTATAATATACAATTCACCTCTCTCCTACTCTTTGCCCTCTCTCGCTTGCCTCTCTCCTCCCTCTCCAAATCTCGCTCGCCTCTCTCCTCCTTCTCCCAATCTCACTTGTCATATATACAAATACATATGTATAATATACAATTATCTAACCGATATACATATACAATTCACCTCTCTCCTACTCTTTGCCCTCTCTCGCTCGCCTCTCTCCTCTCTCTCCCAGTCTCGCTCGCCTCTCTCCTCCCTATAACATGTAGCTACGAATTGTAATTATGAAACTATAGCTATGGAGAATAATTAGGCTATTTTTGAGTGGATATATGTGAAAGTTCGTCTTATTTGTATGAGTAAGCTAAGTCACAAATTTGCATTCGAAACTCTCACTTTATTGATTTAAGGTTCGATTTTCCATCTCAAAGTCTCCTACCCTCAATTTTACATTTAAAGTGAAGTTTTAAGTTTACATTATTTTGATATATTTTAACTTGATATATAGAGGCAGACCCATATATATAGGTGCCCCCATGGAAAGCATAAAAGATCACCCGGTGCTGCTGGTACAAGCCAAAGCAACCGCCACACAACTAGGGTTTGATCCTAACTAGGACCATTCGGATTCATGATAGTCGAATGAACCCACCTTGACCATTGAGTAAAATGAATCCACCCACCTTGACCATTGAGTGGAATGAACCCACCTTGATCATTGAACTATCACACTCAAGAAAGCTGAAGTCTACTTATTACCTTAAAGGCTTAAACTCATATTATAACAAAGTAAAGTTCAAGTATTAGTTTATATATTTGTATTGTATTTAAGACATGATCTGTAATGGTGATGTATATATTGTATTTAAGACATAATCCATAATATTGATATACTGGAGTCTTCAAATTTTAGATTCGCCTCAGTTAATATATCGCCTAAATTAAGATTATGTAGTCTAACTTTTAATTCGACATTTATGACAAACAAAAAAAACTAGATTTGTAAATATAGTAAAGAGATGTGACAGAATCTAAAATGGAAAACCCGTGAAGCAAGGGAATTGGTGGGAGTTGGGAAGAATATTGAGATGTGAAACCTAATACCTAATTAAAATATTATTATAAAGATTAGTAACTAACCATCGATTGGTGCCAAAAAAAAAATCATTCTTTAATTATAATTTTGTTTGGGAGATTAGGCTGATGAGCTCTCAAAATTAGAGTATTGACTGCACACCTTGCTTCCCAATTTTTTGTCACCTTTTTATTAATTAGCAATTTTTTCTTTTTCTGAAACCTAAAGATTACTGTAATAACAGTATTCCTTTTTCTTTTTCAAAAAGTTTTGTTGTTTAATGTAAGGACTATTTTTCATCAGCTCATTTAAGAGAGATCTGCCATGTTCAAGTTTCAACTTTATAAGATTCTTCTGTCACTACCAAAAGGAAGAAACAACAATAATATATTCAATGTAATTTACAAAAGAATCGGAAAATAAAAGGATATAAGAGTACAAATTAATGCTGCTAGTGAAACATTGCAACTTTATACACAGACAAAGTAAAAGTATCACTGGTCATGTTTTTCAAATTATTGTTATAAAATTTTAAATTGTAAAGGTAAATTTGTATGATTTTTTCAAATATTAAGACATTAATGGCATGTTAGAAATTTTGTCATTCTAACATTTTAGAAGCATTAATTAAAGGGTAATTTCTCTATATTATGCTTTTAAGTCTTTTCGAACTCATCTTAAAAATAGAGATAGTTCAAAACTTCATAAAAAAAGGATAATTTTAAAGAAAAAAAATAACTAATACATCCTTAATTTTAAAAAGTTCCTTCATTTTGAATCATAAAAAAAATCAATAATTCATAATATTGGACTAGATAGAGTAGTATAATTTTTTTTATATAGTGTATATGAGTGTTTAACTTGTTAGATTTTTATTTAAGTGTGGCCCACGTATTATTAATTGATTTTGTATTTATATATATATATATATTTATATATATATATATATATTTATATATATATATATATATATATATATATATATATATATATATATCAAATTATAAAATGTATTAAATATTCTTTAATTCTTTAAATTAAGATATTAATATTAAAGAATTGTCAAAAAGAATTAAATATATTTGTTTTAAAAAGGAACTAAAAGAGAAAGTAAAACAAACAAATTAAAACAAATAGAGTAATATGTATGTATTTAAAAACAACAAATAACTATTTTATTTTATTTATTCAAACTATATATATTTTCATCAACATATTTATTTTTGGGATTAAAACAGAACATTTAAAACACAAAACTATACAATAATGTCAATATCTTTTGGTGCTTCTTGATATTAATTCCGAAAAGAATTAATCACGAATGCGACAACTCGTCGTTTCTGATAATTTTTAATTTGCTTTGTATTTTATAATCTCAAGAGTATTATTCTCTTTCCCTATTTTTCTTTTTTTTTTTTAAATAAATTATAAATTGATTGATAGAGACATAAAGCTTCAAGTTTTCATTCATCAATAATGTAATTGTGTTAAACAAATAAATTAAAGTACTTTAAGTAGCATATAAGGTAAGCCCATGAGTTCATCCATGTTATAAAGTTATGGGTTTGTAGTGGACTTTACTGGTATTTGAATTTCATTTTTTGTAATTTGGGTCCCAGTTTTTAGTCTAAAATTAATGAGTATTGTATAGACTGGACAAGAGAGTAGACCTTGCAGTTTTTTTTCTTTTGTCAGAAAGGGGGACCTTAATAGCATTTATATACACTAATTTAATTTAATTTAAATTTGTTCCATGTCTATCTATAATATTTATCATTTGTGATTTGCTTTGTTTGACCTGTGGAATATGTACTTCAAAACGTAATCATGAATAGCACAAGTCACCGACTATGGATATTGGGTACGGATGAAATCTTCTCCTGAATTTTACATAATTTTGAAACGAAATAAGTATTTAAAATATTTTTAAATTTGATATAAATTATTAATTTATCTTCAAATTGTTGAAAGTTTTTAAAATATTTTTTAAAATTGAGCTTAAATAGACATCTAATCTTGTCAGATGCGTGAAATACACTCCTGAATTCTTACCAAGTTAAGGGCGCGTCTTCAAAACTACTCTCAACTTTTATTAAGAGTCGCACTCCTATAGAATATGAAATTATTTGCTATGTCATGTTACAGATATAATGTGTATTTAGTTAGTCAAATAAAAAGATATTTTTAAGACTATAATAGTACAAAAATGAAACTAGTAATTTACATCAGGAGTGTTTTTAATACATTCTCTCTTAACAAATTGAAGTAACCTAATGCAATATATGACTGTAAAAACTAATTAAATTACATTTTGTAAAATACGAGATGAATTTAATTTGACGTATAAAATCTGCATTAAAATTTTGATTAAATTTGAATCGTGCACTGCAATGCTCCTTCGAGTTTGATGCTTCCAACCAGATTTTTTTCATATTAGTTACTTGTAATTTGTTAAGTAACGAAAAGCATAAAATAGGTTAATTAGTTCAGTATTCAGTGCACCCAACGGTTTCAACCTTTAAGAGTCAAAAGGAGCAAATTAAAAAATTTAACAATGATGAGATGTGATTTTGTGATCCCTTTTGTTCTTTTCCCAACCCATTCCTTTCCTTGTTTAATAAAGAGACTAAAATTAAGGAAATGACAACCTGACAATTAAGAAAATTCAAACTTAGTACGTAATCACACTTTGTGTTCTTCTTTTAGTTAACTTAATACTAATAAAAATAATGACAACTAATAGAACGTACGTGGCAGCTAAATAATCACGTCACGTGTTGTTAGGAAAGCACACGTGGCTTGGTTTGTGGAGTTAATCATAATTATTTAATTGCTAACTACTCGTTTTTCATGCACTAAACTCCAAAAGCCCCCCAAAAAAATACTCTATATTAAGTTCGAGGTTTGTACGTTACTTTTCTTACGTAAGATTTGTACAGTGTTTATTGTCGAGAAATACTAGTATTGTTTATTTACTGGACAAGCGTCAAGTGTTGCAGAACTAAATAGTAGTACAACTTTTCCTTTTCGTATTACTCCTTCCGTTTCAAAAAAAATGATATAGCATCATAGTGTGGTTCTAAATTAAAATTATATCAAATGTATCAAAATATCTTTTAATTTTGTGGTTTTAATATATCACGTAAAAAATTGAAGTTAAAGTGTTGCCAAAAAAAGAAACGAATCATTCTTTTTGAAACAGACTAAACAAGAACTAAATTATTTTTTTTGAAACGAAGAAAGTACTAATTTTTGCATACACGTAAATATGTAAATTATTTTATGTGAAATAAATTAGGAATATATAATTATTAGCAATAAGAAATAATCATTATAGTGTAAAATTTAATTTATCATAATATTTCATACATTATAAATAAGTCAGAGATAATTAGTGCGTGGACAAAATGGACTAAGGGCATCTTCAACCCTACAACCTATTTTACTTTCTAAATATAAGAGTTCTTTATTTTTTCAGACAACCAACTTCAACAGAATTATTTATTTTACTTTCTATAAAAGATTTTTTTCCTCTCTCCTTAATATTATATTATTATTTTTATTTCATTCTTATTTTCTTATTTCATAATATCAATTATTTGTTTCTTTTTTCCAATAATTACTTTATATAATTCTCATGTGATACAAAATTTTATTTTTTAATTTTTTTATTTAATATAAAATTATACTTTATTCTAAATTTTTAAATACCATAAATTGCAAGAAAATATTATATTTTATATAAATTAATGGACAAATTCAAATAAAAGTTAAATACAATTACATAAACATTACATAAACACTCAATTTTTGAAATTATTTCGGTGCTTCCATAAATGCTCTATTAATGCATTACGGAGTTCAAAATAAACATTTTTGTCCTTAATTTTTTCTGTCAAGCTAAAAATTGTTCAAACCGGAGGTTTCATCTATCACCATTTTTGTTGTGGAGTTGGAGCCTCTACGACACCTTGAATTGGTGCATTAAGATCACGTTTATCCTCAATTATCACGTTGTGCAGTATAATACATATAGTCATTATATCATGTAGCACTTCCTTTCTCAAAAAACATAACGGTTCTGCAAAACTCCGAATGTACGTTCAACATCTTTTCGACATGATTATTGTTTCATCACGAATTAATTATTATGTTATGTATTGTATTTTATCTTGTATTTAAATTATTATGTTATGTATTGTATTGTTATCTTGTATTTAAATTAAATTTTCATCTTACCATTTTAATTTTGTGTATTTTTTATAATGAAAATTAATAATATTTTTTTATTACTGATGAAAATTAGAAAAAAATTAAAATTATTAATCTGAAAATTAAAAAAAATTTAAAAATACTATTAATTTGAAATAAAAGTAATATATATTAAATAATATATATTTTTTTGAAAATATTATATTATATTTAAAAAGAATTATGAATATTAGATATTTAATTAATGAAATTATATGTAAAATAATATGTTAATTAGAAAGTAATAGAAATAATAAAATATTGAAAAAGTGAAATAGAGAGTGTGAATAGTAGTTCTTCAAATTTGGAGAACTAATATTCAACTCTCTAAATTTGAAGAATAGAGAGTGATTTGGAGGTGGATTGGAGTACCTATTCTCTATTTTACTCTCCGAATATAGTGAATGAAAAGTAAAATAGAGATGGGTTGGAAATGATCTAAGGCAACTAAAACAACATAGTTCGAGCTCCAATTCAAATACTAAAAGTCAAATGAAAAACCAAAAGAAACTATATGGAAAAAAAAGTAAAGAATTCAGGTAGATCATTCGGAAAAATTTAATTTATTTTTCTAAAATAAAGTTATATATGTTAACATAAAATTCACATGAAAAACTAGGGATGAATCTCCCAATTTGTCATATATTTTGGAGCTAATATTTGAATTTTAAAATTGTGTTTGAGCATGTATTTTACCTAAAAATATTTATGAATAATTATTTTTCTTGAGATAAACACTTGAATCAATATTTAAATATTTGTAAGCAACAACATTATAATTACAAATATTGAAATTCAATACTAAAAATAGTAGTATTTCATATTGAAATGGGCAACGGATACGATATACCGTCAGAGAGTAGTGAATCTCCTTACCAGGACAGCGATAAATATTCTTTTATCTTTAAGTAGAGATTTCATATTTGAGTTCTTCTGAATACAAATTTGTGTTTATGAAGAAGTGTTTATCTCTAATATGAAATTCTTTTTGATATAAATTCAAATTTAATCGAATTTTAATATAAAATTATGAATTATCAAACACTAAATAAGAACCAAAAAAATAAATATTAAAAATAACTCCAGTAACGTGTTTTATAATTTTAACCAGGGAGTGAAAGCCAGGTCTTGGAAAATTGGGATGCCTCTGCTTTTCCAACTGTAACTTTGACAAATAAGGTTGCTTCAGTAAATGCATCAGACAGCTGCAGTAAATTCCATTTCTATGATTCTATTCAATTTTTCTTACTCAATCAATAATTATCTTCACCTAATTCACTCATAATTAATCATCTCCTAACAACTAAGCTAATCAATGTAATTAACCACAACACAAGCATTGTTTGATCAATAAGTATATATCAACTCAAAAATGCTATTTTACCGTGAAAATTAAACCTAGCTAAATTTTGTAAAATTTGCTTACAAATACATATATGTAAATTATTTATTTTTAAATTATTCTAATTCTGAATAATTTGCAAACAGATAAATAAACATTAGATCTAACTCAATCAGCCTGCTCACTTATTATGTCCTGCTGGTGGCTTACTGCTGGCTCTTCCCAGCAGAGTGACTAGTAGCAGAGTGATTAGTCAAAATAACTAGTACTAGTAGGTCTTCTGTATCAATTTTAATATAAGTATTAAATAGTCAGTAGATGGGACAACCTTGTAATTAAACGACTAGACTAATAACTTCCCTACTCAACTATAGAATCCAAATTAATTAAATTAAATACACTAGTCCTTTACAATGAAATAACTGGAATTATGGTTAGTTTATAATGTTTAATTACTCTAAATCATAATTTGGTTAAACAATTAAGTGCTCAAGTATGATTATCCAAAAGGAGAAGAGGACAAGAGTATTGGCATAAGCATTTAACTGATGATCAGTATTCAGTGGTATTTATTACACACATGACCATACAAAGTCTAATACAAGCAAGTGGGGTGGTGGGGTCACCTGCAGGTTAACCACAGATTAGATTAGAACCAAGGTCAAAAAATACACACACTGGTTAACAAGGACAACCACAAAATCAAGATTTTTATTACAAAATTTTTCACCATTAGCCCCTCAACTAATGATAAATTTTTAATTCAATCTTTTATTCCATTTTGGATCATTTTGGTTATGAATCTTCATTAATTTTGTAAAGTACTAATTGTTGAACTATTAAATTTTATAAGTGCTTGTTTTAAACAAATGCACTAATATTTTATATTTGAAAGAAATATAATAAAAAAAATTAAAAAACATCTTTGTTGTCTAGAAGGAAAATTGTTCTATGTATTTTAATTTTCTTTTAAGGTTAATTGTATTTTCAAATCTTTTAAATGTATGACTTAGTGATTAATGAATGAATTAAAATTCGTATAATTTTGAATTCAAATTTCAGTGTAAACAAGAACACTTGGGAATTACTTATGTTGATAGGAGCTAACATCTACTATTAGCTTGAAGATTGTAATTATAAAATAAAATAATATTATTCTAATCATAAGGACTAAAGTTAAAGTATGTGACAAGTTGAGGGATGAAATGCACAAATATACCATTTTATTATCTAAGGTCATCACTATTCATATCTTTATTATCATCATCTTCATCTTCATCAACCCAAAACCATAACCATAAACCAAAACCTAAAAAACACCCTTCATTTCTTTTTCATCCTTTTGTCTTCTCACTTAAGTCCCCCCTTCTTTTTTTTCTTCCTTCTTATTAAACTTTTTTCCTATGAATAAAGATGGTTCTTTTTTTGTTTGAAATCATCTTGACCCTAAATCTAATCATCTACTAACTCTTTAACTAAAAAAAAAAAAAGATAAAAAAGAGTGTTAGCTGTTTCAGCCATGGACTTAACCAACAACAACAACACAACCATTACTACTACTACTACTACAACAGTGAAAACCCCAGAAGCTGAAATTGAAACCCCAACTCAGATCCAAAAACTGAAACCCTTTCCTTTTAGTAATGGTGTTCTTAAAAGGAAGAGTTCCTTTCACCATAACCATCATCATCCTCATCACCCTGTTGTGGTTATTTACAGAGAGTGTCTCAAAAATCATGCTGCTAGTTTAGGGGGTCATGCTGTTGATGGGTGTGGAGAATTTTTACCTTCTCCTACAGCTAACCCATCTGACCCAACTTCACTAAAATGTGCTGCTTGTGGTTGTCACCGTAATTTTCACCGCCGTGAACCGGAAGAACCGGTTGTAATCCCATCGCCACCTATTGCCACCGCGGTGCTTGAGTATCAACCTCACCATCGTCACCATCCTCCTCTTCCTCCACCTCTGCAGGTTCCATGTGGGGACCATAGTAGTCCGAATTCTCCATCTCCACCGCCGATTTCGTCGGCTTATTACCCAGCTTCTGCACCTCATATGCTTTTGGCACTCAGTGCTGGGTTTTCTGGGGAGAAAAATCAGAACCCGACATCAGCTCCGTTAGCTAATTCGAACAGGAGGAAGCGTTTCAGAACGAAATTCACTCCAGATCAGAAGGTGAAAATGCTGGAATTCGCTGAAAGAGTTGGGTGGAAAATGCAGAAGAGAGATGAAGATCTGGTGAGCAATTTCTGTAACGAAATTGGAGTTGAAAAAGGAGTTCTTAAAGTATGGATGCACAATAACAAAAACACTTTCGGGAAAAAATCAGATCAACCCAACTCCGGCGACGGTGACAACGACGACGACAACGACAACCATCACCAGAATGGTAACACTAACAGCGTTAATGGTTTTTGTATTGTTAGTATAAATAACAACACCGATTCAGAATTTCATCAACATATCCAGCAACATCAGCATGAAAGTAACAACAGTGACAACAAAAAAGGCATAATCCACCATCTTCACACAAGTGATAGTGTTGTTGTTACTAATGGGTCTTCTTCTTCCTCTTGATCTAATATGACCCAAAAAAATATGCACAAATAAAGTTTTAACTAGAATTAGTGCAAGAAAGAGAAAAACTCCGAGGCTGGTTACTATTAATCACGTTTATTTTTATTTTTTTCTTCCATTTAGAACTGTTTTATGCTTTGTTTTTAAGGATTAGTGCTCAGCTTGATGAGGATAACACTGGAAATCAAGATTGTTCCAATGAGCAATTTAATTTGTTAATTTTTCTTTTGTTTGCTTACTGCTGGCCTTGTATATTAATTATATTATGCTACTTAATTACTATAATCTCATTCGATTAAGAAACTTAGCTAATGAGCATTTATTCCTTTTTCTTCTTTTTTTTTACACTTTTTTGTGCTGTTAAAAAAAATTGCATGTCTGTAATTAGGTACAGTGTATAAATTTCTGTAGCTATTTGTCAGAGAAAAGAGGAGGAATGACAGGGGTAGTAGGGACTATGGGGGGTTGGGGAAGGACGTGTTCCATTTCGATTCTTGTCTGAGATGATGAAGCACAAAGTGATTTGACATGGCATTAATTTAGGGAGATTACCAGATAATTAAATTAATTATCATAGTATCTCTACATTCTGATACTCACTCTTCTACGTGATAGTTGTTCGAATGATAAACACACTCCTTGTTTATCTGAAGGTGGTGAGTTAAAGAAAATCTCCCTTTGTCTGGTAGTACTGTTCATTAGTGATTTTTACATCACTTTTTAAGAAATTATAAATAGAAGACTGATTTAACTATATCATTTTTTGAATATAATAATACAATATCTTAAAAAATGTAATAAGAAAATGATCATTCATTGATTTAATAAAGTGAATAAGTATTATTGGATATTTTAAAATAATATAATAAATAAGTATTGTTGGGCGACGGAGTAAAATTAACAATGTATTTTGCAAATCAAATACCATGGTTCAACACTTTTTAATTGGTTGATACTATTAATTGGAAATTTTGTAAAAGATTTTTTTAGAATAGTTTCATTTCATTAACTCGAAACTCATGTCGAGTAGATCTGGTTGTTATGAGAATTTTTAATTCGAGTACAAATCGACTTATTATATTTCTATTTAGACCTTCTACTGTGGGTTTAAGTGGAGTATATTAACGGATTTTAATTTGTTATGTTATTACAAGTTATTAATCTGTGTTTGAAATTCACCATATTGCGATTACTTTAAACAGTTGCATGTTAATTATATTATTAATTCTACTAGTAATATATACTGAATTAGTGCACAAAATCTTTTTCTTCTTCTGTTTGTTTAGTCAAAGATTTCGTGGTATAATAACCACTGGATGACTTAATTGTTAGTTTAACTAATGGTACTACTTATAGTAATATTTGTTTGTTGGTATAGTACTATGAAAATGTTTAATAAAGAAAATGTACGAGCATGATATAGAATTTAGCTTTTTAAGCATTTTGGGATTATGCGCAAAGTATAGTTTGGTGGGCTTTATACGGACAAAACTCTATCCACTCTTAAAATAATCTTTATTAAGCGAATATATGCTTAGGAGATGATTAAACTCTAGCTCACAGTGTAAGCTATCAACAAACTTCCTTAAAAATTCCTCTCCGGTCCTATTTTATGTAGTTATCAATATTCTTTTAAAATCTCAAACATTTATCTATTTATTAAATTTTATTATTTTATTCTTAAAGTAATTAATATCAATAAATTGAAAAGAAATAGGGTAAATTAGTAAAAGGAAAATTATTTATACTTCTTTAAAAGGTATACATAAGAAAAATATAATATTACCTTCGGCTACTTTTATTTGTCATACTTTCTTTTTTTAGAGTCAAACAATAATAACTTTGACTAACATTTTATGATGCAAATAAATTTCAATTTATAGTACTTTTAGTATAGTTTTTTAATATCTAATTTTTTTGTTTAAAATATTAAATTAATATAATCTAATTTAATTTAAAAAATTAATTAAATTGACTTTCGAAAAACAAAACATGACAAAAAAAATTGGACACAACGACTAACTAATGATATGATGGAATTCAAATTTCAATCTTCCTTCATTCATCTAACTTTTGACAGAGCTAAGTCACAACTTCAGTGTACTCTCAAGCTGTCCAATTTATCTGAACAGTTTTTTATCCTTAAAAATCACAATTTTTAAAATTAAAATAATGAAATTTTAAAAGAATTATTTTGTTTTAAATTAGTAAAGATAATTTATGGCTACATAAATATCTACCATTTATCTGAATAGAAATAACAATAACATATGTTTCAATTTCAGTATAAAGGTAGAAGGAGAATGTGGTGTATATAGTTTTATTTTAATTTTGACAAGGTAAAACTATTATTTTTAATAGATCCTGGCTCGAATAACCATATTAAATTCAAGTATGTAAAATAAGCATAATAATAAAACAATCATGTTAGAAAATAATTACTGAAAAAAAACACTGTTGAGGCATATATATGCTCATTTACTTAACTTTCCTTTAAAGGAATGGAGTGTAGAATAACAATTTGAAGTTTTTAATTTTTTAATTTTTTTCATCCAATATTTGATATTCATAATAAAGTTTGACTATCTAAAATCGTGCTACGTAAGGCCCCATTCAGAAAAGCACTCCTTATTAAAAAAATAATAATATCCAAAACTCAAATTCAAAATTTCTGATTAAAGAAGAAGGCAGCCTCATCGAATGCGTTTGAAGTTAGTCAAATAGAAAATTATTATGAGGTGAGGAAAGAATAAGGGTGAGTCCATCACCTATTACTGTAGCACAAGGTGGGTGTTCTCATTTAGGTACTGTGTGTGACGTCCCGCCACTTTGCCAGCCAGATTTCGCGTCCGGATAGGGGTGGAAAATTCTAGAGTCGAGGAGAGGCTTGTGGAGAACTCTAGAATCCTTTAGATTTTTCAAGAAGACTATGGGAGGTCCTAGATAATGTAGAATTTTCTAGAAAGGGACCAATGCGTAAATATCTTAGGAACTTGTAAAGTAATTTAAAATTATACTTTAGCCCTTAGGTGGTAGTATAAATAGATGTGTCATTCATTTGCAAGGCATCACTCAACTTGTAAAGCATTCTCCAAAACAAAAGTCTTCTTCCAAAAGCTCTCTTGTTCTTTTTAAGTCTTTCTCTACATTCTCTTAGCGATCTTAGTCTTAAAGGCTTGCTTGAGCTTGCAAGATCTTGAAAGAGTAGTGAGTAAGTTGTCAAGCGCCGCACGGAGCCTTAGCGAAAACTCTAAGTCCGTGACAATGTGGTATCAGAGCCAGGTTTAATACTAAGAAAATGGCTAATGAAGGAGACGTGAACGTCGCTAGCACCACCAACGTCCGTTTGGATGGTGGAAAGAAAAACCGCAAGGAAAGAAGCACCAAAAGAGCAATGAGAAAACGTTGCTCGACCTCATATTGAGCGAGGCACTAACATTTCATCCACCTTCGACCACCGAAGCAAGTGACGGTGAATTTGGCGAGGAGGCCATTGACGTCAACGCTGGAGAAGAATAGGTCACAAGGTTGAAGTGGCGAGGCAGACAGTGGAGATATTAGGCCGGCGCATGAATGTGGCCAACGGCAAGTTCAAAACTCTTGAAGACTTCACCCTTGAGGAGACCGAAAACATCCGTAAGGAGTTGGAGGGACGTCAGCGGGCCGAGTTCGAGATGAAGGAGGCCATCACATCCTTGGAGCACCGGCTCATGGAGGCGTTAAACACAATTGAAACCATGAAGGCCGAGATGAAGGCACTCAAGGAAGGCATGGAAGCTGAAGGATCGGCGTTACCCGATCGAGATAGAGAGGCCAGGGTCGAGGCTCTCAAGCCACCTATATTTAAAGGCGTCCATGATGCTCAAGAGGTGGAGAACTTTCTGTAGCACTTGGAGAATAACTTCAAGTGTAGTTGGGTGAGGAGTGACGAGAATAAGATCAACACTGCCGTGTTGTATCTTTTAGAGATGGCCATGCTATGGTGGAGCAGCAAGGAGACCGAGATAGGGAAGGGGACTTACACCATCAATACGTAGGAGCAATTTCGCGAGGAGTTCAAGAAAGCCTTCTTCCCTAACAACGCTGTATATGAGGTTAAGCGCAAGTTTAGGGAACTGAAGTAAATAGGAACCATTCGGGCGTACGTGAAAGAGTTCTCGACTCTAACGATTCAGATTCCCAACCTTACAGACGAAGACATGTTGTTCCACTTCATGGACGGACTGCAAAATTGGGCCAAGACGGAGTTGGAGCGGCGATAAGTCAAGACCATAGATGAGGCCATTACACAAGCCGAGTCCTTGACCGACTTTAAACATGACCGACATGACAGGGCAAATGGCAAGGATGCAAGTAGTAGCCATGCCAAAGGTGGGAGAGATCGTGGCCTCAGTAAGGAGCAGCAGGCACACGCTAAACAACATGACTTCCACAAGTCGAATAGCAAGCGGTTCGAGTGCCAGAACTACATGGAGAAAAAGGTGCAGACTACCAAGGGAGATGATTGCTACATATACGGAGGACCACACAGCTATGACAGGTGCCTAGAGATGAAGAACCTTGGTGTCATCCTACGCGAACGGAAGGAGAAGGACGCACAAGAGCAAAGGCAGGATGCGGACACGATGCAGATAGGCATGGTTGGACTATGCGGGGCTATAGCCAAGAAGACAGAGAAGCCGAGAGACTTTAGCATGCAGTATGTAGACATCTCCATTAATGGACGACTAGCTCGTGCCATGGTAGACTCCAGGACCGAAGCAAACATCATATCCAAGACGGCGGCAGAGAAGTTAGGGCTAAACTATGTTCCAAGCAACACCCGTCTCAAGAAAGTTAATGTCCCACCGATTCCCATATGCGGGGTCGCCCAAGGAGTGAGCATCATATTGGGAAAATGGCAAGGTAAGACAAACTTCACTGTCGCTCCTTTAGATATCTTTGACATCATTCTTGGGCAGGAGTTCTTCCAGCGCTGCCACACGATGATCGACCCCTACCTCCAACGACTCATGGTCATGGAGCGAGAAGGGTCGTTCATGGTACCTCTAGTCAAGGTACCAAAAAAGGAAAGATACACCCACTTGTCGGCCATGCAGATCGTGAAGGGCCTGAAGAAAGGAGAGCCGATGTTCCTAGCTACTATTGCAAGTTCGGGAGAAGACAATGGTACTAAGGAGTCCTTGTCACCGATTATAGAGAAGGTCCTTGAAGAGAATAAGGATGTAATGCCAGACGAGCTACCGAAGACTCTACCTCTGAGGTGCGAGGTAGATCACAAGATAGAGTTGGAGGTCGAAGCCAAGCCACCCACACATGCACCTTACCGCATGGCTCCACCCGAATTAGAGGAGCTAAGGAAGCAGTTGAAGGAGCTCCTTGAGTCCGGTCACATCTGTCCATCCAAAGCACCTTATGGCGTGCCGGTCTATTCCAAAAGAAGAAAGACGGATCATTGCGCTTATGCATCGACTACTGGACGCTCAATAGGATAACTATTAAGAACAAATATCCTATCCCGCTCATTGCAGATTTGTTTGATAGACTTAGGCAGATAAGTACTTCACTAAGGTGGACCTCCAAAAAGGCAACTCCCAAGTGCGCATCATAGATGGGGATGAACCGAAGACAGCGTGCGTAACCAGATACGGAGCATACGAGTGGTTGGTGATGCCTTTTGGCTTAACCAACGCATCCGCAACCTTTTGCATGTTGATGAACAAGATCTTTCATCCTTACTTTGATCAATTCGTAGTGGTGTACTTGGATGACATAGTCATCTATAGTAAAACATTGGAGAAGCACGTGGAGCATCTGAGGAAGGTTTTCCAAGTCTTACGGGAGAACCAACTATATATTAAGATGGAGAAGTGCGAGTTTGCCCAACACGAGGTGCACTTCTTGGGCCATATCATCAGTCAGGGCGAACTACGAATGGACAAGGCTAAAATTCGGGCAATCCAAGAGTGGGAGCTGCCCACTAAACTAACCGAGCTACGATCATTCCTTGGACTTGCGAACTATTATCACAGGTTCATAAGTGGCTACTCCGCTAGGGCTGCTTTGCTGACCAAGTTATTGAAGAAGAACAAGCCGTGGATTTGGAGTGAGGAGTGCCAGCAAGCCTTCGAAGGTCTCAAGGCCACAGTAACGGAAGAGCCGGTCTTGACGCTGTCCGACTTTTCAAAAACCTTCGAAGTGCATACGAATGCGTCAGACTTTGCCATTGGAGGAGTCTTAATGCAGGATAGACACCCAATTGCATTTGAGAGTCGCAAGTTGAACGAGACCGAACGGCGCTATACGATGCAAGAGAAAGAAATGACGGCCATCGTACATTGCCTGCGCACATGGAGACACTACTTACTAGGCTCCAAGTTCGTGGTCAAGACAGACAATGTGGCCACTAGCTACTTCCAGTCACAGAATAAGATCACCCCGAAGCAAGTTAGGTGGCATGATTTTCTAGTTGAATTTAACTACGACTTGGAGTACAAGCCAGGAAGAGGCAATGTTGTGGCCGATGCGCTAAGTAGGAAGGCCGAACTTGCTTCCATCACGACGACCCATTGTAACATTCAGGATGCCATCAAAGATGGCATGCAACATGATCCCGAGGCCAAGAAGCTGATAGAGTTAGCAACCCAAGGCAAGACAAGGCACTTTTGGGTGGAAGATGGCCTTTTACTCACATCTGATCGAAGGGTATATGTGCCCAAGTTCGGGTCTATCACGTGGTAAATCATTAAGGAAAGCCACGACACATCATGGGCCGGGCATCCGGGACAACGACGAACGAGGGTGCTGATCGAGGCTATCTATTTCTGGCTGCGCATGCAAGACGACATCGAGTGCTATGTGCAGACTTATCTTGTGTGCCAACAAGACAAGGTGGAGCAAAAGCAACCGAAAGGACTACTAGAGCCACTACCCGGAACGCCCATGGGAGAGCGTGACCATGGACTTCATTACTTCCTTACCCAAGTCCGGCCAGTATGGAACCAGGTGGACAGATTCTCAAAGTATGATGTCTTCATACTCGCCACAGCCGGTTGCACCGCAAAGAAGACTGCTCGATTGTTCTTCAAGAACGTGGTGAAATATTGGGAGCTGCCAAGACATATCATTAGCGACCGAGACCACCCCGCTTTATCGGGAACTTTTGGAGGGAACTGTTCGAGATACTTGGCACGAAACTTCATTTCTCCACTAATTTCCACCCGCAGACCAACGGCTAGACCGAACGCGTCAACGCCCTGTTAGAGTGCTACCTGAGGCACTATGTCGGCGCGTCAAAGGATCGCCGGACTCTGACATACGGCGCGATTTTCATACAATTTGAAGGAGTGTGTCCACCAGCGCATAATCGTTAGAATTGGCATGGCCAACACCCAAACCCGCATTCTCACCTACCGCTTTTGATGGGAAGAATTTGGGAGCCTACTATCTTGTCAAGGAATGGGAGGAATAGCTTGATACTGCCAAGTCCTAATTGGACAAGGCAGCAAAGACGATGAAAAAGTTTGCCGACCTCAAACGGCGTCCCACGGACTATAAAGAAGGTGACATGGTCTTGGTGAAATTTAATTCCAGACAGTTCAAGGCACTAAGGGGCATTCATCAAAACTTAGTGTGAAGATATGAGGGTCCGTTCAAGATCGTTGCCAAGGTGGGCAAGATCTCATACAAGGTGGAGTTGCCTCCACACTTTAAAATCCATCTGGTGTTTCATGCAAGCGTCCTCAAGCCGTACCATGAGGACAAGGAAGATCCTAGCCAAAACCAATAACAACGGGCACCCATTACTGTCATCGCCTCGCACGACCGGGAGATTGAGGCTATCATAGACTACCAAGCCAAATGGAAGCGAGGTCAACAAGCCAGCGCCATGTTCCTTGTGCATTGGAAGGGAAAAATTCCGAAGGAGGCTATATAAGAGAGATATGAAGACTTGTGGCAGTTTAAAAACCAAGTCCGCGAGTTGCTGCAGCAATGCGCCGCAGTCGTCGCAGCATCAGGTGGGGGAGTGTGTGACGTTCCGCCACTTTTTCAGCCAGATTTTGCGTCCAGATAGGGGCAGAAGATTCTAGAGTTGAGGAGAGGCTTGCGGAGAACTCTAGAATCCTTTATATTTTTCAAGAAGGCTATGAGAGGTCCTAGATAATTGAGAATTCTCTAGAAAGGGACCAATGTGTAAATATCTTAGGGACTTGTAAAGTAATTTTAAATTATACTTTAGCCCTTAGATGGTAGTATAAATAGAGGTGCCATTCATTTGCAAGGCATCACTCAACTTGTAAAGCATTCTCCTAAGCAAATACAATAGTCTTCTTCCAAAAGCTCTCTTGTTCTTTTTAAGTCTTTCTCTACATTCTCTTAGTGATCCTAGTCTTATAGGCTTGCTTGAGCTTGCAAGATCTTGAAAGAGTAATGAGTAAGTTGTCGAGCGCAGCATGGAGCCTTTAGCGAAAACTTTAAGTCCATGACATGTGACTACTAATTCATAAAAAAGTCAGTATTCTATCTAGAGGCGGAGTCGGAATTAGGGATGACAATAGAGATGTGCGGGGTGAGGGCAGTGTGGGTTGAGCTTAACCCGCAAAACTTTTAGTCCGCCTGCATAACAATTTATTACATTTTCAACCCGCTCCACCCCATTCGCACAGACTCGTTTCGTATGAACCCGCATCGCATAATATTTTTAATATATTCTTTTCTAGTTAAGTTTGATATTCATAAAAATAAATTTATTTTTTCATTAAATTGTATTAATTTAATAGGATAGTGACTTAAAAAATTATTTTTTAGAGGTCAATTGGGAAACATGTAAAAAATTGTATTATTTTTTATTGTACCATTTTCATTTACTATCTTGAATATTTTAGTAGTTTAAAGAAATTATCTTAACAAATAATGATCTATGATTGTTATAAGATATAAAAAGTTAAAATTAAGTTTGAATCCACATAAAATCACATATACCCGCAACCTGCTCCGCCCCACGTTAGTTTTCAAAAAACTCAATTCAACCCGTCCCGCATTCCACCCGCCCCACCCCACATAACCTTAAACCTACCCTGCCCCACATCCGCCCCGCCCCATTGCCATTCCTAGTCAGAATTAAGATTTGGTATTCTAAATTGTTAAGAGTTCATAAATTAATATACATATATATATTTAATTAATTTTCTAGTACAAATACATAGTTTACGAAAAAGCTACTGCATTTTTCCAAACCCAGGAACTCCACCTAGCTTCGCGTTTGAATCCATCATATCCTTTCAATTTAACAAACTAACCATATGGGACATTGAGTTTTTTTTAAGTCTATTATTGATATTAAGAACAATTAAATTTAATATTTTGCTTTAAATAAGGCAAATTTTTCATTTTTAAATGGTCAAATCCAAAACTTTTACTTATCAACTATTCAATAATAATTCACGTTGTTCTTTTTTTATAAATGTTTGTTGGAGAAGGTTGGGTATTAGCTGTCCTCTCTGAATTACACATAATTCAATTCTTTCTTTTATTCTAATCATGACTTTTATTATCGTCCTATATCTAAATCATATAAATAATGCGAGAAATTGGGTTCCAATTAATCTCTTAAATATATTTATATCAAACAAGTTTTTTCCACCATTCCTGTTTAATCTAATGATTAGAATTTTTCTTAAATATATGTCTAAAATTAAAGTGCTCATTTTCCCTTCTTAAATTAAAAAGACAAAAAGAGTTCAAAAGTATAATGAATGGATTGTTTTAGACATACCTCTCAATATAAGGGACTATTTTTGTAAATATCTCTTAAGATGATCATGAGGTCAAAAAAGTAATAATACCTGCAATCTCTCTGCCTAAACACCACATGTAAGTTTGTTTAGTCTTCTCAATTGGGCAATTAAGGATTTTTTTTGGGGGAGAAAATCTCAAGAATCTAGTAATTTTTGCGTGATTTCAATATAAATATTTAAAAAATTATCGTATAAATATTTAAAAAATTATCATATATAAAAAATACTATGTTACGATTTACAAAGTCATAACAAAGCATCCTCTTGGTCTAGTAGCAGAACGATATGAGGGTTTGAATCTCCTTCGACACTTAATATTTCTAGAAGTCTATCCAAATTAATTATTTAGCACTAAAACATAGTTTAAGAATAGTAATTATTTTCAAATGGAAGAAAACAATCCATACAGGATTAATTAACCCTTATTTCTAAAACAAAAAAAACTAATTATTTA
The DNA here is from genome assembly GCA_035578085.1 of Solanum pinnatisectum. Classification (NCBI taxonomy): domain Eukaryota; kingdom Viridiplantae; phylum Streptophyta; class Magnoliopsida; order Solanales; family Solanaceae; genus Solanum; species Solanum pinnatisectum. The sequence goes on from CM069077.1 coordinate 21,467,543, forward strand.
CTAATTGGGTGTGTAGTGATTGATGTCTGAAGGAGAGAAAAGGATTTGAGTGGAAAGGATCATAATTATTATTAGAAGATGAGTTGTCTTAGTCGATGTTAATACTGATAATTGAGGCCACCTTATAACAAAACATATACATGAAAAAAAAAAATCTTGTCATTTTTCAATCTTATCTTAAAAAAAATAATCACTATTAACAATCTTTAAATTTCATAAATAAAATGTAGAACATTTCTCATGACAACAATATGATTAAGTTTTGAAATTAACGAGAATTGCTATTTTTCAATTACATTTGTTAGAAAAATGGATATTTGTAGATTTTATCCTAGGGCTCAAAGGGCGTGAGTGAGTAGAGGCAGATTTAAAATTTATGTTTTGTACGTTGAGTTTTTAGTCCATTAATTTATATTCCCCACGAAAATATTGAATTTAATAAGATAAGCCCGATATCAGAAACAAAGACGAAACTAGAATTTCAACTTTATGAGTTCTGAATTTTATAATAACAATTTTAAATAATAATAACTAGATTCTAAATATATAGTGGATTTATTAATATAAATACACTATTTAAATAGATTTTTTGAGTTCGATTGAACCCATTATACATGCGAGCTACTAGCTCCGTCCCTCATCAAAGAGCTACATCCGTCTCGGTTGGTAGGGTGATTGGTTGCGCTCTTTTAGGAGTCTGTGTGCTCTTTTAGTAACGGGGTAGGACATGGTGGGGGTGTTTTTAGCCTTCAACTTGTGGTGTTTTCAAAGTTGAGGTGATTTGCTTACTATCCATCCATCCCATATTATGGTACTTTAGATTTCTCCATCATCAATAAAATAGAATAAGGTTCTAGAAGATAATTTTATATATATATATATATATATATATATATATATGAGAATTTATGATAATAAGTGGAGTCAATGGTATGAGACGTAAGAGGGTTTAATCGATTTTTCTTGTTGAAAAATCAATTTATTTATTTATGTATAAATACTGAGTTTGGAATAATGATCTTGATGCAATATGAATTGTAGTTTGGTGGATGAAGGGCTTAAAGTGTATCCCATTATTTTGTATTTTGAGATATTCTTTTACTTTTTCGAAACCTTTTATCAAGTTCTGACTCCGTCCTAAATGGAGTTACACTAAATAAAGTGAGAATATTAGTCATATTCTAGGCTATCCTGTGTCTTTTCCATTTTTCCAAGTTGAAAAATTAACAGAAAGTTTAACTGAGAAAATTTGTTTACCCTTTTAAATATGTATATATATCATATAGAAAAAGTCATAATATGCTTTTCCTAGTTATATTTTTCATTCACTTTTCCCTCACAAAAAGATACAACTCAAAGGCAAAATATTAAAGAGCATAGGCACATCTAAGGCAAATTGTACTTGCTCAACTAGTTTCAATTGCTTTCATATACCATATGCCCAATTTGACCATCTGACTCAAAGGGCCATTTGGTAAGCACAAATTATTAATTTTATCCTCCAACAATTGACAACCTTAAAAATATCTTTTACTAGACTAATTGAACTTAAATACACTCCGATCTTGCAACATGAGTGAAATACACCCTGAATTCTCACCAAGCTTTGGGTATTTTCAACACTTCTCTCACCTTTTATTAAGAACCTCATTCTCCTATAAGAGTTTCAGAGCATTTGTTGTATCATGTGGTAGATCAGAAGTGTATCTAAGTTTAGTTAGTCAAGTAGTGGGACGTTTTTAAGGCTGCCAATATTTTAGAGACAAAACTAATAATTTGCATCAAGTTCAAGTATGTTTTCAATACTCCTCATATATAATTTGTACAAATATCAAGCGGATGAGGAGTTCAAGTGAGTCGAGTGTGAAAAGGTACGTACGTAAAATATTACTTATGAAATTTATTTTTTCTCTAAAATATTGTTTTTTCTTAGTTTCTTCTCCTAGAAAATATGTTTAGGCGCTATTAAATATGAAAAAAAAATTATAAATATTTTTCAACAAAAAGTTTTCAACCATGGTGAAATTTTATTTGAAAGAGAGGCCCCTATCAAAATGAGGACCACTGGTAGTCGTATTTTTATTATTATGGGAATAAAGGGCACTGCACTTTCTTGCATTTTTTAATGTGGTCCTACAATATTTAAAGGTCACATCTAATTTAATGTGGCCTGCAATTTTCTCAATTGTCAATCAATTTAATGCTTGTAAATATATGGAATTCCCCTAAAAGTTTGGCCCAACCTATAATTTCTTCGTTTTATGTTTTTATTCATTCCAAATTCTGTTAACTATTCTTTATAATAAAAGTTTATTTAAAGGAAATCGCTCTCTAATAAAAATATATATTGTATTAAGATGAATTTATTGAAATTTTAGTAAAGAATAAAAGAATTATATTCATTTTATTCTAAACGAAAGTTTAGACTTTTCATCTATAAAAAAGCAAAATTCTTTGCACCTATTGATACAAAGAATTTATACGCAACAAATGAACACTGACAATGCGTTTATCATATTTACATATGGGATAAAAGATTGTCATTTGTAACTTTCGAATATATAACAATGAGGGTAGGTTGAATGTTGTGCCTCACACTTCTCTTTCATGTGACATTTGGCAATGCGATCTCAAATATTTCAAATTTTGATATTTTGATTTCAAATTTTGATTTTAAATTTGCGTTTGTTTATCCTATTTTTAATAAAACTTTTAGTTGAAATTTTTATTTTAAATCATAAATTACTTAAAAAAAAAGAATTTCAACTTTAAAATCGTCCGTTCAAATTCTCTGAAATTTAAAAATTTGCCCATATTTTTAAGTTGAAACCCAGTCCGGCTAAGCTCAAACTGTCTTTAAAATGTGTCGCTAGTTGGTAAGACCTGCTTACTTATACACCCAATAAATCTCTCGTATTTTTACCGATGTGGGACTTCTTGTCTTAAATTGGGGCAACAACTTTAAAATGTGCCGCTAGCTAATAAGGCCTAATTACTTATATACTCAATACTATCCCTCCTGTATTTTTGCTGACATGAGACTTTTTATCTTAAGCTAAGGCTTCACAATTTTGCAAAAAGAAAACTAATCATATTTATTGCAAGACTAATTCCCAAGTCTACTTAACTCCCTATTTTACCAATCCATATTTATAAAACAAGACATAATTCTTCCATAAAACAACTGCTTCTCTCTCCAAAGTCTAAACCCAAAAATCATCCCCTTTCCAAGCAGCGACATTTGCTCACAAATGATTGAAATTTTTATATTTATGAGAAAATTACAAGTTTTGAAATTCAAACCGTCTATCGAAGTAAAATATAAAGTCCAAATTAACCTTTGCTAAAATAGATGTTTGTTAATTCATGTTCAAATTAGCCACTTAAAAAGCAGATCGATTTATAGCTCATTATAATTTTTAGTTATATGGCTTATAATAATAAGAAATCATTCTTTCTTTTAAAGCAAAAAAAAAAGCATTAAAACTAGAATATGAACACGTTTTGTTACAAGATGTATATACAACATTCGACACATATGATAATGTGGGGAAAATAGGAACCATTCAGCACGTTGTGAAGCTAGAGGCCTAGAGCCTATGTAGTCATAAAATTAGAACGAAAAACACGTTTGTTTAATTAAAAAAAGGAAGCTGATAGACATCGCAATTTAAATGGAATGTTGGCCATGTGATTTTCGAACTTGAAAACTTATCTACAAACTTGCATGTCGATGTCAAATATAAAGCGGATTCAGAATTCAAAAGTTTCAGATACTACGCCTACTTTAAACGATAACGTATCCAACATTTTCGAAAAGTGGTGTCAATATTCAAGAAAACAAATATATCAAGACAAAATGCCAAATAAGGCTTTGGAAATCATATTGAAAAGGGGATTATAATAACTACAAGAAAATAATATGATAATTGAATTGCAAGGAACAATGAATAGTAGTAATAGAAATTGAAAGAACAAGAACCTATTGTTGGAAAACTATATGCACAGCAGAAACATACCAGAATCTTTCTGCTTACATGAATAATAGATAGCCAATATTGTTTATGCTAGAACACATAAACTTGCTGAAATTTAATTCAATAAATACCTCTTGAAGCGTGAGCAGATACCTTCAAGCGAATCTCCAAGTTAGACAACAAGTATGATCTTCTACAGTGATCCCAAGTTCATATCCGAACTCTCTCAATACTTGGGTGGGCAAGTATGGAATAGAAAATTAATCAATCTTCTAGGGTTAGAAGCATCCTTAATTATAGAGATTTCTTCCCAGTCCAAAGAGGAGAATCAAAACATACGTTATTTTTCTTCTACCGAAAAATACATGCTAGTTTTCTTTTTATAAGAAAACTAACACCTCTCCCCTTTTCCCTTTAGAATTAGGATTCTGAGTTCTAGTTAAATATGAGCATTGTAGGGACCATATAATTAATTACTGAGGCTTCCTATTATGGAAATAATTCCAAATAATTAATTTGAATTATTCATACCATAATAAATTACAAATCATTCCACTAGAAATTCGAAATTGCACTCCTCTATTTATATTTCAAAATTCCCCATTAAACACTTATGTAATTCCCCATGTTAAGATTACAAATACTAATCAATAAATTAAATTACTGACGAATTTAATTTAATGATTAATTTCCTTTAGAACACTACTTAACTTATTCCATGTGTCGGATTCATAAATCTATTTGCAAGGTTTGACACAATGAAAACTTATAAGTTTCTCGAAAAGGCATACCAATCAATCCCTATAACGAGACATAGATTCCATCAACTAACCTGTTATTTCACCAATATATATTATTATCATCCAATCTACCAGGCATATTGACCCATCTCAGAATCGTACCTTTTAATAAATCAAAATGATAATTAATATATACAGATCATAATAGTTATATCAGGATTAAGAATATAAGTACATTTAATAGTTTAGAGAATATGTTTTTGTCAGTCAGTCTAAAACAATTATCTCTACTCGGTCCCGTTCAATACATACAAAATGCAATAACACAAGAAGTTGGAACTATACCGTTCCCATAATCAAGATAAATTACATATAATCTTGTTCTACAATCGTACCAATGACATGTCCAATTTCCATCCTAGATTGTGAACAAAAAACTTTATACTTATAAGAACCGATGATTTAATCATCTGTGTATAAGTTAAAACTCTACACACTAAATCATCTACTATATAAGTAAATAGACACCATAACCGAATATATGATCTATTAAAATTGAGCAAATATTTATTCTATAATAAATATTATTTCTTAACATATGGTTAATAGTATATATCCCAACACCTACAAGAGTAAACTAGGACTACTAGTATGAAATATAAGCGAGACACTGATCAACTATACCTACTAACCTTATATCCTAACATTTCTTGTCCTCCATAATCTCATATATTCGGTCATGTCCTTTATAAGTTGAAGTTGTGTCATGTCATATCAAAAATCACCCACCCTTAATACTTCTTCGGCCTAATTCTACTTCTCCTGAAATCATCCACATTATTCAACCTCTCATATTTTCGCAATAGGGGCACACTTCTTCACATGTACGAACCATCTTAGTCTTGCATCCTGTATATTTTCCTCCATTGTGGCCACTTTCATAGTGCTTCAAATTTCTTCACTTCTAATCTTATGTCTCTTAGTATGCCCACACATCCATCTCAACATCTTCATTACTGTAACTTTCATTTTTAAAATATGAGAGTTCTTGATGCACTAGCACTCTATTTCATATTACACTAGAGAACTTGCCTTTAAGTTTTAACATAACTTTTTTGTCACACAAGACTCGAGATGTGGACCTACATTTCATCTACACTCCTCCATGATATGTGACATTATCAACAATCTTCTCATTATCTTGGATAATTAAGATACTTGGAACTTTCTTTTCTTTCAGATATATAGCTTAGGTAGCGATCCACACTTCCATGACATCCTCATTAGTTAAGTCGCGAAACTTGTACTCTAAGTATTATGTGTTAGTCCTACTCAACTTAAACCCTTTAGATTCTTGGGTTTGTGTACATATCTTAAATTTAACTCCATCGTGAGTCTCATCAATTAGAACTATATCATTTGCATGTAACATACACCATAACACCTTACTTTAGATTTATCATGTCAAAACATCAATTACCAAGGAAAATAAAAATGGGCTGAGAGCTGATCATTGGTGCAACTAGAAAGTGCTATGGGCTTGCCCTCACTATCATTTCTACTATTATGTCTTCATCGTACATATCCTTGATCACAATAGAGTATGCCACATGTACGATTTTAGCTTCCAAGCACCTCCATAGAATCTCCCTCAGTACTTTGGTGTACGACTTTTCTAGGTCAATGAACACAATGTAATGACTTTTTTAGTTGAACGTTTTAGCATGAATCTAAAATGGTTCCTAGAAATAGACCCGTCTTTCTCACCCACACCTTCTCTATTATCTTCTGAATTTTTCATAGTTGACTTTTATGCTATTGCGATTATGAATGTACATTTTGTTTTTGTACAGTGAAATTATTGTACTCCAATTAACCTCCACTCTTAAGAGACTTTTATTATCTTAAAAATATTATTAAACAACTTAGTTAGTCACTCTACACTTGTCATACTTGTGTTTTTTCAAAATTTAATCAAAAACTATTATATGTCGCGATCGTTGTTTCCCCGTGCATCATTTTAGTCACACCCTTAACCTTCTCATCCTTTATGCATCTACAATATCCAAAATTGTGATGCCTTTCAAAGTCTCCCAGATCTCGTAACACAATATCTTTGTCCCTATGTTCATTCATGAATATATAAAAATATTATGCCATCCATTTCTAATATGTATCTCATCCAACAATACTTTATGTGTTGTTCTTGATGCATTTCACTTGGTATATGTCTCTCAAACTCTTCTTTTTCTTGGCTATCTTGTAAATCTTTTTACTTATGCATAGATCCTCTAGTTATGCATACAAACATTCAGAAGATATCATTTCTATCATCGTAACATCTAACTTAACCTCCTATTCTTTGTCTTGGAAGGTCCTGCTCATCCTTATTCTCTACCAACTTTGATCACACATCATTTACTTTGCTTCCTGTTAAAAGTTGATCTCCTATCTGTGTTTCAGACTAGTTGCAGTAGAGAAGAAGGAATGAAGAAAGGAAGAAGAAGAGAATGAATGAAACAGTGCAAAATAGAAATAATCGACGTAGTCTCTCATAATTTACAATGCCCTATTTATATACAATACATGATTAGTAATCACACTAATTAACCTGCAAACTAACTCAACTGTTAAGCTAACTAATTCAACAAATAAGCTAACTAACTCTAACTAACTAAATTCATCACATGTAATACACATTTCAACACTCCCCTCAAGTTGGGTGATGGAATATATCTAACATCCCCAACTTGAACAACATATCACTATGTAATTGCTTCCCCAATGCCTTAGTAAAATATCTGCATTTGTTCTCTGCTAGCTATGTATTCAGTCTTGATCACTCCTTCTTGAAGTCTTTCTCTAATGAAGTGGCAATCTATTTCGATGTGCTTGGTTCGTTCATGGTACATAGGATTTGAGGCAACTTGCACTGCTGCTTTATTGTCAGAGTGTAGATCCATATGTAGTTCATCTTGTGCTCCCAGTTCTTTTAATAAACCCTGTAGCCACACCAATTTTGCCACAATAGTCGCCATACTTCTATACTTAGCTTCAGTTGAGGATCTTGAGATTGTGTTTTGCTTCTTTGATTTCCATGAAACAAGTGATTCACCAATCTTTATACCAAACCCTGTTACAGATTTCCTTGATAGTATGCATGATGCCCAATCCAGGTTGTCTCTTGATGTATTTCACTACATGTATTGCTGCATCATAGTGTGATTTCTTTGGGGTATGCATGAACCGACTCAAGTGTTGACTTTATGCTACTCATTAATAGTCCCAATCCAGGTTGTCTCTTGATGTATTTCACTACATGTATTGCTGCATCATAGTGTGATTTCTTTGGGGTATGCATGAACCGACTCAAGTGTTGCACAAAAAAAGAGATGTCTGGTCTTGTCATAACTAAATACAATAACCTTCCAATTAATCTTTGATAAATCCTCCTGTCTTCCAACTCAACATCATCAGTAATATTAAACTGATTGTCATATTCCAGGCTTGTGAGCTTTTGGTTCTGTTCAAATAGAGTGTTTGTTGACTTTGAACCAGCTAAACCACATTCTGATATCAACTCCAAAGCATACTTTCTTTGGTTCATTAGTATTTCATCTTTTTACCTTGCAAACTTAATGCCAAGAAAGTACCTCAATTCCCCTAGATCCTTCATCTTGAAGTTATGATGCAGTGTATCATTAGCTTCTAGAATTAGTTCTCTACTGCTTCTAATTATTAAAAGATCATCCACATATATTAAAATGATCACAATGTCACCAGCATCAGTTGTTTTAGTAAATAGTGAGTAGTCCAGTTTACTTTGGATGAATCCTGATTGTGTGAGAGCTTTGGTAAGTTTCAGATTCTATTGTCTGCTAGCTTATTTCAACCAATACAAAGATTTGTACAGTCTACAAACTTTGTTCTCCCCCTGGCTGCCAAATCTTGGAGGTAAGGACATGTAGACCTCCTCAAATAAATCTCCCTGAAGAAAAGCATTGTATACATCCATCTGCAAAATACACCAATTAGACTGAGCAGCCAATGCCACACCACACCTCATAGTAACCATCTTGACTACATGAGAGAAAGTGTCATGGTAGTCAACACCTTCTTGTTGTGTGAAATCCTTAGCAATAAGCCTAACTTTGTACCTCTCATCAGTGCCATCAGCCTTAAATTTGATCTTGTATATCCAGTTACAACCAATAAGTGTTTTGCCAAAAGGTAAGTCAACAATTTCCCAAATCTTATTGTCACTAAGGGCCTGAATTTCTTGGTCCATAGCAACGATCCAACTACTATCCTTGGAAGCTTGTTCAAAAGAAGATGGTTAATTTAAAGAGGATAGAGTGGAGAGATAAGACCTGTAAAGAGGATGGAGATTAAAATAGAAGATGAAGTTGGAAATAGGATGAGTAGATTTGGAATAAGTGACATAATCAGTACGCCAAATTGTAGGTTTGATGGCTCTGGTAGACCTTCTTTGTAGAGATGGAGAGGGTGATGAGTCAATGTGAGAAGATGGAGAAGTGAGCTCAGAAGTAGCTGGAGGAGCAGGAGAAGAAACACTAGGAAAAGAGTCATCTACAGGATGAGGAAATGCTAAAAGGTGACTAGGAAATGTGGAAGAATTAGTAGGTAGAAGAGAGGTTAGGAAGGTATGTTTGGGATGCTGAAATGAAAAAAATGTCTTCCTTAAAAAGAACATCTCTACTAACAAAAAATGTGCCATTGGCAATGTTAGAGTTTGTAACCCTTTTGTGTGTCTGAATAGCCCATGAAAACAGAAAGAATGGATGTAGGGAAAAATTTGTCGATGATATTTGGTGTAGTTGCATAACATAAACACCCAAACACGCTCAGATGATGCAAGTTAAGAGCATGTTTATTAAAGACTTCATAAGGTGACCTTCCATTGAGAACAGTAAAGGGCAATCTGTTTATCAGAAAAGTAGCAGTGAAGACACACTTCCCCCAGTATTTCAGGGGTACATGAGCTTGAAATCTAAGGGCTCTAGACATTTCTAGAAGATGTATGTGTTTCCTCTCAGCAATGCCATTTTGCTAAGGGATATGCACACAAGTGCTTTGATGTACAATCCCAAGAGAAAATAATAGTGTGTGACATTGGTTATTAAAAAACACAAGGTCATTATCTGATCTAATGGTTTTGATATTAGCTGAAAACTGAGTTTTGACCAAAGTAATGAAGGCTGAAATAAAAGTAACAACTTCACTTTTATATCTCAAGAGAAAAATTCATGTCATTCTAGAATAGTCATCAACAATAGTGAGAAAAAACCTATGACCATTATAAGTGCATTGCTTATAAGTCCCCAAACATCCATATGAAGAAGTTCAAAAGGAAATACATTTTTCTTAATGCTAGAAGGAAAAAGAGATCTGGTATGTCTTGCAAGAGGACAGACATGACATGATTCAAAAACTTGATGCTGAAAAACTGATTTTAGTGAATCAATCTTCTTAAGCACTGCAGCAGGAGCATGACCAAGCCTTAGGTTCCATGTAGTGATAGCAGGAGTGTGATTTGATCTGGAGGAGGAATTTGAAGAGAATGAAGCAAGATTGATTGAAGAGTTGGAGGAACTGAGATGAGATGCATTGGCAAAAGATGGATGTGTGGAAGCATGTAGAAACCTCATTTTTCTTACCAATCCCCACCACCTTGCCAGTACAGAGGTCCTGAAATAAGCAGAAATGAGGATAAAAAGATGCACAACAATTCAAATCTTTAGTTAGCTGAGAAACACACAAGAAGTTATATGAAAATTGAGGCATATAAAGAGCATTAGAGATTTCATGATTGTGTAAGAATTTAGCTGAGCCAGTGTGAGTGACTGAGGTAGTGTGACCATTAGGTAATGAAACACTGTTAAAAGAAGGATGTGCAGGACTAGGATTAAGTAGTCTATCCAAACTAGATGCCATATGATGTGTTGCCCAGTGTCAACAATCCAAGGAAATGTATCATCACCTACAGCAGAACAAACATGTGATATGTTGAATGTAGAAGGAGTACCAATGATACCTACCATGTTAGTCATTGCCTCCTTTGGTGCAGACTCCTTGTCAATCATTTTCAACAAATGGTTGTACTGCTCATGAGTGAAAAATGGTACAGTTTGAACTATATCAGGAGGTGATTCATTCTCATCTTGATTGGAAGCATGATTCATATTATTTGCTTGTGGTCTTCTATTTCTAAAGGATTGGGACCTCTCAGCTCCATATGACTGACCTCTTCCACCACTATCATCTACACCTTTCTTTCTTGTGAACTTGAAGTTAGCAGGATAGCCAATCAACCTGTAGCAGTTGGCTCTTGTGTGGTTTCTCAGATGGCAATATTCACAATATAGTCTTGTATTTTGACCGACTCTATTGTTATACAAAGAAGCCAATGCAGTAGGGTCATGAACATCCAATTTTTGTAGAGGCAATACACAATTGGAAATCAAACTTGATTGGACCTTTTGACTTTCATCCTGCATAATCATGCTATAGGCTTGGTTAAGACTAGGACTAGGTATTTTCAAGAGTATTTGACTTTGCGACTGGACAAAACTATTATTCAGTCCCATTAAGAACTGCATGAGTTTCTGCCTTTCCATGTGCTCTGCATACACTCTATACTTGTCACACTCACAAGCTGGTAGGGGACCTAGAGACACGTATTCGTCCCAATAATTTCTCAATTTAGAATAATACTCAAATACAGTAAACACACCTTGACTCATTGTGTTAATCTCACGATGGACTCGGTAAATCCTAGTCAAATTTTACTTATCAAATCTCTCCTTTAAATCCTTTCAAACACTATGTGCATTATAAGAAAACATGAGTCCATTGGCTAGCTCTTTCGAAACTGAGTTGGTTATCCATGACAACACAAAAGCATTACATCTATCCCACTCATGTGCTAAATCACCTTTGTCATGATCTTTACGACAGTTTCCATTAATAAAACCAATTTTATTCTTCGCTAACAATGTAACTCTCATGGAATTACTCCATCCAGTGTAGTTTTTCATGCCAGTAAGCTGTTGAGGAATTAGAACACTACCTGGAGTATTAGAAAGATGCAAATACAGAGGATTTCGATGATGAATGTCAGTGAATTTCTCAATCTCCACTGGATCTGGTGCATTCCTCTCTTGGCTAGAAGATTCAGATATGCTAGTTCCATTCTCCATAGTTGCAGATCTTCGGTTTCAGAACTGCAATTGATAAACGTGAGGTCGATATTCAACCGTTATTCCAATCCCCATTTAGGCGGAAAAAAAACTGTGTATCAACTCTATTCACTAGCTAGGACTCCATTGCTACAAGCTCTGATACCATGTTAAAAGTTGAACTCCTAGCTGTGTTTTAGACGAGTTGCAGTAGAGAAGAAGGAATGAAGAAAGGAAGAAGAAGAAGAGAATGAATGAAACAGTGAAAATAGAAATAACCTACTTAGTCTCTCATTATTTACAATGCCCTATTTATATACAATACATGATTAGTAATCACACTAATTAACCTGCAAACTAACTCAACTGTTAAGCTAACTAATTCAACAAATAAGCTAACTAACTCTAACTAACTAAATTCATCACATGTAATACACATTTCAACACTTCCATTTTTCCTTCAACATCCCCATTCCACAACTAATCTCTTGGATGTTCATCAAAGTTATCTCTCGAGACCCCTAACACCACAAAAATTCATATATCAAATATAAGTATTCAACCAAATACGAGAGAAAGTAATTTACGTTATGGGTGTGTTTGGTATTTAGAAACATGCGAATCTCACTAGATAGATACTAGATACATGTATATGATTTGATTTGCATGTATCTGGGATACCATATATACGAGAGAGATATGAGAGTGACGGACGAGATTGTCTATGTGTCACAGATATATGCGAACTAACTTGGATACAGTGTATGTATCTAGAATAATCTACATCTAAATTTGACAGCATGTATTCTGAGATACATATATATAAACACCAAAATATGGTAAGATTCATAATATTACAAACTAACGTGTATTTAAGTAATTAACTTTTAAACTAGAGAGATTTCTATAAACTACCCTTAAATTTATTTAATTTTGACCTTAAAATTTGCTCATAAAACGAACAAGGGTCAGAAGTTTGACTATCCATTCTCATAGTCATTTCATATAATTTTCTGATTTCTGACCGTCTGGCTTATTAGTGTGAAAATAGCGCATATGATTGGGAAAATTGTGCAACAAACTATTAATTCAAAATAAATGTTATAGCTACAATTTTATTTAATTTGCAACAAACTTGTTTCTATTCGCCTCTCTCTGGAATCTCGCTCGCCACTCTCCTCTTTTTCAATCCTCTCTCGCTCGCTTCTATCACTTTATACAAACACAAATGTATAATTTGTGTTTGTATTTGTATAAAGCGAGAGAGACTGTATATACAAATATAAATACATATCTCTCTGTCCTATACACTTATAATTATATAAATACAAATCTTCTCATGTCAGTTCTCTTTTGCTTTTCTCTCTTCCTCTCTTATTACAAACACAAATGTATAGTTTGGGTTTGTATAAAATGAGAGAGATTTGATATACAAATACAAATGTTTTAACTCGATTCAATTGTATACGAAATCAAATTTTATGCATATATACAAACACAATCATTGATACATATACATAGTAGTTACATATATACAATTATCTAACCGATATACATATACAATTCACCTCTCTCCACTCTCTGCCCTCTTTCTCTCGCCTCTCTCTCCCAATCTCACTCGCCACTCTATTCTAACACAGATAACATACACATATACAAACACAATTTTCATACAAATCGCCGCAATTTTTATACAAATTAAATCGTCATGATTTATACAAATCAGAGGCTCCATAGCAAACATAATTTGGTCATGGGGCGCAAATAACGAAACTGTAGCTATAAAGCGCTAATATGATTTTTATGTTTGTTATTCCTAAAATTTACTCATGAAAAAAATAGTTAGCATCCGCAAAATACTTATTTTTAACATAAATAAAAATGAAATTTGAACGAAATATCCTTAAGCTAGGAAAATACTCCAACACAGCGTGAAACGCCTACATGCACGAAAATATGTTGAATATAAAATGCAAATAAATATTAAAGTTATTCATCGATATAAATATAAAATAAATCAAGAATATTAGATATAGTATGATCACTAATTCTTTTACATGATAATGAAGATATACTAAAAGTCTACAACATATCACTCAATATATATTACCAAATCTACCTTCGAAGAAATAGAAGAGATTGTGTAGAAACAAACATGGAAAACAAGAAAAGAATTATGATTAACCGATGGTCGATAGACTAAATAAAAAACGGATAATTTGGTTAATATAAATTTATTATAAGAACATTTTTCTGTTAAAAAAAAATAATTTTCTACTTCTACTTCATAGTTTATAACTTTTTCTCCGCGAAAAAAAAATATTTTCTCGTCAAAAGTAATTTTTTAAATTTCTTTTTAGCTAAATACCTCAAAAAAATTTTAAAAAAAATACTTTTAACTTCCAATAAACTTAAAATTTTCTATGTCTGCCGACAATTGTTTGTGAAGCTAAGAAATTAATAGTATTAATTAGGTAATTAAAGGTGAGAATCCAAAATGGGAAACCCGTGAAGCAAGGGAATTGGTGGGAGTGGGAAGAAGATTAGTCATTTTAGTAATGAGTTATGTAACCTAATTACCTTATTGGGTAATTAAAATATAGTTGCAAAATGCAAACTACCATATATATATATATTAGTTGCTTAATTCATTCGCTTGTTATAATTTATAATTTACTTTGGAGAATAAGAAGATGAGCTCTCAAAATTACAGGATTGACTTTACATCTTACATCCAAATATGTGCCAATTTTTTTTTTTCTTTTTGACTTTTCTATTAATTATAACTAGTTTTCTCTTTCAAAGTTTGTAGCTTAAATTAGAATTGATTACTTAATAGGTCATCAAATTAATAATATTATATAAAAACTTCTTTCTCTATGTTTTTGTTATTATTTCATATAAAATGTTAGTTTTTTACTAATAGAAAATCACTCTGTTTCGTCATTTCACATATAAGATCATTTGTATTTAGGTGATCTTTTTTGGCCATTTTATGACTTTATTGTTTTTTCCTCCGATAAAGTTGATACAACAAATAAAATTCTCTTTTTTATAACTTTATTTTCATGAAATAATCGTAAAACTTTTATTTTTGACTGTTTAATTCATATAATAAAAATGCCCCACCACACGCCATACTTCCCACAACAGCCATCGGTAAAACAATGAACTCTTTTTCATGCAATAATCTCTATAAACAACAAAAATGTCTCGATTATAAGGAATATGGGTACGTAAATAATTTGTGATTGTGACAAAAATAAATTAGAAATTCTTTGAACTATTTTTTCCTCCTAAATTTCATGGTTATTCTTACTTGAACATCATATATAATAATATAAACACAAAAACTAATTCGGTGTTTGCATATAAATTTGGACGTTAAAACTTGAAAAATAGTTGTTGAGGTAAAATTTTAAAATGAAAGTAGAAAGTTGAAATTATGTTTGTATATGTGTTTTCACTTGAAAAATGATGAAGTGTTTTTTCTTTACTTGAAAACTCATCTTCAAAAAATCAATTCAATATATAATCATGTAAGAAGCTGTTTGAATATAATTTTTTTCCTTTTTAAAATATAATAATTCAAAATACTGTTTGATTTTACATTTCAATAATTTTTTCATTTGTTTTTCATTTTCAAGTTTGAAAAGTTGAATTCGACTAGTTTTTTATTGAATTTATTTTTCAGTCATGAAACTTCACCTATTTTTCAAATAAAATATATTTAAATATAACTTGAATTTCATTTATTTGATTGGAAGGAAAAGGACCCGTTAAGTTTTTAATAATCATAATATTTTTTAAATGCTATTTTCCAACTCCAACTACAAAAAATTATTAATTTTTTTCCATGTATCTATCAAATCTATGGTTCAATCCACCAGTTGTATTAATTGTCTAAGATTCTTTACTTAAATGTTTATATCATATTCTTGGTGTAATAGCAATTTTAATTCCTTAATTATTAATATATATTTTTTTATTTTCATTTAATACACGATTCAATAAATTTATTATTTAATTAATTTAACTTTGATTTTTTAATCAAAATATATAAGAAATGTATTATGTTGTCTAGTTTCAGAACTATATTAACCAAAAATATGGATAATAATATAAATTTAACACAATACATAAGTAATTAAATAGTAAAATATTTAATAATTTACAAATTCTTGAAAAACTCACAAGTACATTTTTTTTTTTTAAAAAAATGTAGGACATTCCAACTAAAAATGCTATATTATCATTATCTTCTAAATCAAGTTTATATTAATTAGTTGTGAGAGATTAATTTCCATCTGTCAAGAAGTTCTTATCCCTAATTAAACGGAGCAGACAAGAAACAAGTTTGCATGTGATGTTTAGGCAGAGAGAAGAATTAGTTATATTCAGAAGCGGAGTTAGGATTTGAATCGCAAATTTGATCGAATTCAATAATTATGAATCAAACTATATACTTACCATAAAAATTCATCAAATATGTATAAAATATTTTTTTAGGATATAATAATTTGAAAATGTTTTAATTAAAAAAATCATAAACTTCAAATTTTAATTCCGTTTCTGATTGTATTATTAGTTTTTGACCTTATAATTTAGATATAACGAAAATAATGATTTCACATCTACCGAATAAAGAAAAGAGTCAATCATGTATTGGAATAGCACTTATGTAATAAAGAGACAGGACATTAATGAAAGGTTCAACTGACCCATCGACCCCATACTTAGGTTGTTGGATCTCAAATCTCCCTAATCTTAGACATGATATCAATTGATCCACATTTCAAGAATATATATATATATATGTTGAATTTTATAATGTAATTTATTCATAAAATCATATTGTTTTATATTTACGATCGAATTCAAGATATTAAATTTATAAATTACTATGTTTGTCACCTATTCACAACTCGTATGACGTATGCTATTGGGTTGACACCTATATATTTAGTAAATTTTTTATGGAAAAGGCTCAAAAATACTCGTGAACTATTTGAAATAGCTTAAATATACCCTTAAACTATATTTCGGCTCAAAATTACCTTTTCCGTCATACTATTGGATCAAAAATACCCTTCTTACTAACTAAAGCTGTTAAATGTCATGTGGATGCCACATGACATGCCACGTAAGCGCCACGATTTTATTTATTTCCGCATAGACTAATATTCCTAATCCCTAATTTTTTCCCTCATTTCTCCATTTCCATTTGCCCTTTCCCCTCATTTCTCCATTTCCCTTAGAAACGGAAATGCTGCAGAGCTTCCAGCAAACAGCAACCATGCTTTGCAATGCTGTAGACCTGGAGAAATGAGGGGAAAGGGGTGGGTGAAATGGTTTCAAATGAAAATGGAGAAATGAGGGGAAAAATTAGGGATTAGAAATATTAGTTTATGTTGAAATGAATGAAATCGTGGCACTTACGTGGCATGCCATGTGGCATCTACATGGCATTTAATAGTTCAGTTAGTAAGAATGCGACCCAATAAGATTTGAAAGGATAATTTAGAAATATACTTAACAGATATTTATTATTTCAAATAGCTTAAGATATTTTGAATTTTTCTGAATTTTTTAACATGTATAAAAGCTCTAACCCAAGGTTATTGTAATTCCGTTGAAATTCTGATCCTTTGATTCACTATTGAAATTTTTTTTTCCCCATAATGTAATAGTGAAAATCTATGTTATAGAACACGAATTTTTCAAATTTACGAGAAATATGCATGGTGTGAAACAAATTATTACTGAAATAGTGGACAACTTTTTATTTTTTCTATATGAAAATATTATATTTTTTTCTTATTTAATGATTTAATCAAAGTAGTAAAAATAATCATCGAACATTTTTCAACATAAAGATAGTGATTTTTTTTTATATCGATTATACATGACGTTTTATTTATTTAATTTATGTACGTAGCTAATTATACTTATTATTTGTGTATGTACTCACTTAGACAAGTCATGTCTTTTAGGAGACCGTATTATTTTTGATAGATAATGTTAAAACTACCACTTTTTTTTTTATATAAATAAAAACGTTAACTAATGCAATTTAATAATTTGGCTTATAACAAATTAACAAGACTAGATTGCTTCCCTTATAAGGAAAGTTTTTCTTTTTTTCTTTTTTAAAAAAAGCTGACCCCTATCCAGGCTTTAAAAATCCTCTTAATGGATAGCGGTTTTGTCTAAATAAAGGCCACCAAACTACACTTTACACATAACACCCAAAATGATTTAAAATCTAAATTAACTAAAGACATCAAGCAAACGGAATATAATTAATTTATGAAACCTTTTCAAAGTACTAACCAACCTACAAAATAGTAATTCATCTGTCCCTAATTATTTGTCCACTTTTAAATTAATATATATATTAAAAAAATAATTAATAATTTAGTGAGTTTATCATTTTACCCCTATTAATTATGAAGTGGATGAAAAGTTTTACATTTTTCAAAATAATTAGTCATTTAATTGAGGATATAATAGGTAAAAAAAATTGTTCTTTCTTAATTTATTAAAATAAATAAGTAATTAGGGACAATTATAAAATGAAGTGGACAAGTAATCAGGGACATAGGGAAGTTGCATTTATACAATTAGTTACAAAATCAGTTAATGTCATCAAATCAAATGGTTATAAGAGGAAATCATTAATTAGACTATCTTTTTGCCATGGATGGTTGACAAAACATAAAATAGAAATTTTACGTACCCAAGGAAACAAAGTTGTAGTTTTTATTACATGTATATCACTTAAATAATCAAAATATTTAGATTCTGTGTATGAAAAAATTCTTGATAGAAAGACGCTTTCCTCCTCGTTCAAATAAGGTCCAACGCGGCACAAATTCAAAAATGAGAAAAAGTTTGAAATATACCTAAACTTTGACTGAAATTATTGTAACAATTCCAAACTTTGAGCAAAACATATTAACACTGCACTATTTAATAGTTTATTTTAAAGACATATAAGTATCTAACTGAACAAATTACTATTTATAATATCCACGTGGACACCTATATATTTAATAGGTCCTTTCCAAATTTTGAATTGGTACCGCAATTTCGATCAAGTCCGAATATATTTGAAAACTTTTTCCCTAAAACAGTGCTACGCCTTATTTAAAGAGGATTAATAAAAAAATATATAATTAAAGCAGTCTAAGCAATGCTTACTAATTTGTGATAATCATTGAATTATTATCCATAATCACCCCAAATGCATGTTAAGCCACTTTCTGCTTCTTAATCACAGACAAGAATCAAAATGAATACTGCCATGATCCCCTCTCTCTCTCTTCTCTGACTCATAAACACAGAAACTAATTTTGCATACAGTATCTAATTGCAGACATGCAAATTTGCAGGGATGGAGCTAGAAGCTCGATAATGAATTCAGTCAAACTCATTAACTTTTTTTTCAAGATACAAAATTTAGAACATTAAATCATCGTTATAAAATTCAGAACAAACATAATTTACGAGAGCAGGAACGGTTGGAACTTGGAACAATCTTAATTTTCATTGTTATCATATCACGATTCATAAAGCTGAGCACTAATCTTTAGGAACAAAGAAATAAACGTAACTAATATTATAGATAGAGTAATAGTAGCAGCCTCAAAAGTTTTTCTCTTCCTTGCACTAATTACTACTACGAATTAAAACATTATTCAAACGAATCTAAAATCAAGATGAAGAAGAAGACCCATTAGTGACAACGACATTATTAGCACCAAAACTTGAATGTTCCTTCTTGTTGTCATCGTTCATACTGCTTTCATGGTGAATGTGAAATTCCGAGTCAGTGTTGTCATGATGAGTAGTGTTATTTCTACTAACAACAGAAAACCCATTAACAATATTGTTAGTGTTACCATTCTGGTGGTGGTGGTGGTCGCCGTTGCCGGTGATTGGTTGATCTAATTTCTTGCCAGAGACAGATGTGGTTTTGTTATTGTGCATCCATACCTTTAAAACCCCTTTTTCAACTCCAATTTCGTTGCAGAAATTGTTCACCAGATCTTCATCTCGCTTCTGCATTTTCCATTCAACTTTTTCTGCGAATTCCAGCATTTTTATCTTCTGATCTGGAGTGAATTTTGTTCTGAAACGCTTCCTCCCGTTTGAATTTGCTACCGCTAATGGCGTAGTCGATGTGGGCAGGTTCTGATTTTTCTCCCCGGAAAACCCAGCGCTTAGAGCCAAAAGCATGTGGGGTGCAGAAGCTGGGTAATAAGCCGATGAAATCGGCGGTGGAGATGGGGAATTCGGGCTACTATGGTCCCCACGAGGCGGCGGAGGATGGTGGCGGTGATGAGGTTGGTACTCAATAGCCGCGGTGGCGATAGGCGGCGGTTCTTCCGGGTCACGGCGGTGAAAATTGCGGTGACAACCACAAGCAGCACATTTTAGTGAAGTTGGGTCACCTGGGTTAGCAGCTGGAATAGGCAAAAACTCTCCACATCCATCAACGGCATGAGTCCCTAAATTAGCAGCATGGTTTTTGAGGCATTCTTTGTACACCACCACAACAGGATGATGATGATGATGATTTTTCCGTTTCAAAACACCATTACTGAACGGAAAAGGTTTTGGTTGTTGGATCCGACTCGGAGTTTCAGTTTCAGCTAATTCTGGTGTTTTAATAGTAGTAATAGCAGCAGCAGCAGCTGTTGTTGTGTTTGTGTTTAACTCCATGCCTGAAACACATCTACTTTTTTGGCTCTTAAAACTTAGATGATTAAGAAAAAGAAAAGAAAAAGCATCCTAAGAAAGAGAAAAAAATATATAGTTTGTTTTTTGAGATTTTGAGTTTGATTATGATGAGAGGGTGGGTATGACTGTAGATAACAAAAATCTTGGTTTTTGTGGTTGTCCTTGTTAACCACTGGTGTTTTTTGACCTTGATTCCTAATCTAATCTATGGTTAACCTGCAGCTGCAACTGACCCCACTTCCCACTTGTATATCATGTGTATCATAAATATCACTGATAAGTTAAATGCTTATGCCAATTCTCTTGTCGCCGCCTTATTTTTAGTTAATAGAGTACTTACTACTTAAGTTATCTTTTGTTTAATACATGTTTATAACTAATTTTATTTTATATAGGCCAAATCAAGTAGGATTTTTTAGGCAACTAATTAGTGTCAAATGTCCCATCTACTGTCTTTGAATTGAAACAGAAGATTCACTAGTATAGCTATTTGATACACTATTTTCAAATGTGTTAGCGTTAGGTAGAGATTATAATCTATTGATAGAGTAATAACAACTGATAAAAAGAAGGTGAATAGAGGAATACTGTGTGGTTGTTTTATGAGAATAATTTATTTAACCACAAGATTAGAGTTTGTGGTATGATAATTAGTGAATTGTACAAAAATTTACTGCATTATGTGATGTATTTCTGAACTTGTCAAAGTTGCCAGTTGGAAAAGCAGAGTGTGACATAAGAGCATCCAGGTCTATAATACGATCACGACCCAAATTGCATTTATGGAGATTTTTAAGTTATGTTTTTAATCAAATAAATTTTCATTTTCAAAATTTGAAAACCGGAGGAGAGTTAATTTACTCATTATGTCTTTTAAGTTTGACATGCGGTGTAAAATTATGATTTCAAATCAACATTTAAATATGTGATTTGAAATTATTATTTTAAATTTCAAATTCTCCCAAAAAAAAAAAAAAAGAAGAGATTTGGATTCTAATTCGTGATTTTAAATTTTTTAAAAGTAAAACTTGACCCATAAGTTTATATTCTGTAAAATAAAGACTAGTCATTTTAAATTTTGCAAAAAACAAACAAACTCATGCTCGGCATAAAGAGAATTTGTGGATATGAAATAATTATGTAAAAGAATAACTATTTAGTAAAGAATTACATTAAAGAATAACTAGTTACTACTATTATTGACGGGTGAATGTTTTATAAAATTATTCATATTCACACGTACTTATTTATAAAAAAAAATATGGAGATATACAATTTATTAATAAGATGCTTTAAAATATTTCAATATCTTATCTATGAACTATCATTTATTTATTTGATAGATTGTATAAGAATGGAGAGAATTTGATAATTGAGGACTCTTACAATTTACATACTTATGATAAAAAAATACAATTTCAAAAATTTAAATTATATTTCCAAACTTCAAATTAATCTAATCATAAATCTTGATTTCGTATCATAATAGTTCCATATAGCTATGTACAAATTCTTCCCTTTTTCACTTTACAGTTCCAAATCGTAAATCTAGTCAAAATAGTCTTTTAAAAAAACTTATCTTAGCCTTTTGGAGTTTAGTGCATGAAACATGAGTATTTAGCTACTAAATAAGTATGATTAACTCTCCAAAACCCTGCCACGTGTAATCTTTTCAACACGTGGACGTGATTATTTTTGTTGAAAAGGTACCACGTACGTAGTTTTGCCATTCTTTTACGTTTTTTATTTATTTTTTATTCAAAGTATGATTACGTAAACTAGTTTGAATACTTAATTGTCAGCTTCTCATTTCCTTAATTTAAATCTTTTTAACTCAGAAAAGAACAATAACAGGCATTTGACTCTAAAAAGCTTGAAACCGTTGAGTGCATCCAATAAAGAGCTAACCTATCCTTTTTTTAATTGGTGTTTAACTTGTACTATACATAAATTAGTACTTTATTTAAGGGCTCGTCGATTATGGAGTATTAGTTAAACATTCCAATTTTGAGTATCATATTTATATATTTTTGTTGAGTTAGTTTGATTTGACATTTAAAATTTAAGCTATATATATTTGTATGACGATAAATTATTTTATTAAAGGTAAAATGAGAATTTTAAAATTTAATTATTAGTAAATACAATAACGTGTCGTTCTTTTTAGATTGAATTAAAAAAAAGTGAGTCATATAAATTGATACAAAGAAAGTATCGTTTATTGTCCTTATTGGGTAAGTTGAACAATTCAACTTATGAAATAATTAAGTTCTAGAACATATAGGGATTGTTGGTATACGGAATGAAATGCATATTTGGTGATTAAGTTTGAGATAAAATTTATATCGTATTATGTCGATAGTATAATTTTTTTTTTCTGGATAACTTCAAGGGACACTAGAGAGGGGGGGAAAATGCTAGTGAAATTATGCGACCGGCCAAGAGTAATATGAGGCTTCGCTGGGTTTGTATTTGTTGGGCTACAATAGTTATGTTAACTTGGCCCAACCATGAGTAGAAAATTACAGCCCATAATTGGTCAGCCCAAAAGATTGTTTTTAAAAGAAAGGAACTACTATGTACCTACAAAAATGAGCTTAATTACTCTTGGCTACTCATTTACTTTTTTATCCATCAAACTTTGAAAGAGAGCTTGGTAAATCTAAAAGGTTCTTTCTATCTCGAAGAACTTGTTTGATTCTCCTTGTAAATATTGCTAAAGATAAGAGGACGTATTTGTTAAAGGACAAAACAAAGAAGATTGACTTGACTCACGAGATGACTTTAAGTCATAAGGAAATTTTAATCTTCAAGTAAAGCATCTTTTTGGATCGAATGAGTTTTTCTTCTGTGTTTCACTAGAGTAAATTTTAGGAATAGCAAACATAATTATCATATTAGCGCTCTATAGCTACAGTTTGCTATTTATGCTCCATAGTAAAATTATGTTTGCTATGGAGCATCTGATTTGTATAAATCGCGAGGATTTGTATAATAATTGAGGTGATTTGTATGAAAATAGCATTTGTATATCTATATGTTCTTTGTGTTAGGCTAGAGTGGCGAGCGAGATTGGGAGAGAGAGGAGAGAGCGCACGAAAGAGGGCAGAGAATGGAGAGAGGTGAATTGTATATGTATATCAGTTAGATAATTGTATATATGTAACTACTATGTATATGTATCAATGATTGTGTTTGTATATCTGCATAAAATTTGAATTCATATACAATTAAATCGAGTTAAAACATTTGTATTTGTATATCCAATCTCTCTCACTTTATACAAACACAAATTACACATACATTGTATTTTGTATAATTGGTGTTTGTATAAAGCGAGGGAGTGAGAAAGACAAATTAGAGAACTGGGCAGGGAAAAATTTGTATTTATATAATTATAAATGTAAAATTTGTGTTTGTAAAAATGAGAGATGTGAGCAAGAGAGGGCTGAAAAAGAGGAGAGTGGCGAGCGAGATTCCAAAGAGGGGGCAAAGAGGTGAATGGTAAGAGGTTTGCTGCAAATTGGAATCAAATTAAATTGTAGCTATAACATTTATTATGAATTAATAGTTTGCTCTAATGCATAGTTGTCCCTTTCTTTATTTGTTCCTTTTCTTCTATCTCACTTTTTTTTTTTCGTCAAAATTTAATTATACTTTTTTTTCACCATATCATGTGATTACATATTTTTTGCGCTTTTTTTTTTTCACTCCTTAAATCTTTTTTATTTTTTATTTTTTTAAAACTTTTTTTTTCTCTTCATAATTTAATTTCATTTATTTTTATTTTGCTCCTTTCGTATTGTACTTTTTTTCTATACAGTAAATAAGATAACCGATATAATAACTATTCATCAACATGAGTTGCGGTGTAGTGGTGAGATTGTTTCACCCTTAATCAAAGGTCTTGCGTTCGAACCCTAGGTATAGAGAAAATCATATTAGGAGCGTCACCCACGAATGAGTCCAGCAGATTTAGTGGGGACTCTAATGTGGGCGGCCATCAAATGAAAAACCATAAAAAAGAAGATGTAATAAACAATTGTCACTTTTCTTAATATAATTTTTTTTTTTCAATATCAATTATTAGAAATAACTTATACATTATACTTATTTTCTCTCTTTTTTCTCCTTTTCTAATTTCACTTATATTCTTAAAAGATATTTTTCCTTGTTTTTATCATGCCCAATTCTACATACCTATTTGCCTTTTTTATCATGCCCAATTCTACACACCTATTTGCTTTTTTTAAAAAAAATATTTAATTTCTTCTCTATGTCAATAAAAAGATAGCTGATATAGAACATTTATCTTATTTACCTTTTTTTTTTTTTTTTTATAGTAATGATCATAAAATAACTTATTTTATCATATAGTATACCAGAAATAATATATCAATTGCAACTGCAACAAATTGTTTCGGGAAGTCATAGGGGATTGATTCCTTCTTCTCTCTCTCTCTCTTTTTTTTTTTAATTTTATTTTTTAAATACTCCTTCGTTTCTATATACACACATGACATATATCATCTACTAACAAGATATTATATGTAAATAGTTCATTATACAGTCAAACATTATACTAAATCTTTTATGATACTCACATGGTATCATTGAGATCTAATTCATTTCTTAAAGAAAAATACTCAACACTTAATGATATTCACATGATATATATATATATATATATATATATATATATATATATATATATATATATATATATATATTAGCAGTAAATCATAAATGTATGATTCATTCCTTTCCGACCATTTATAGTACTGTATGATGTCCACATTATATCATATATAAATAAGGCATCACAAAGGTCTAGTTAATTTATTTTAGAAACACACTCAAGTTAATTATAATATAGACATGTTATGTATCGTATACTGTAAGGTATTATAGAGGTTTGATTTATTCCTTCCAGAAATACACTCAACTCTATTATAATCATATTATATATATCATACACTGATAAAAGTGTCATAGAACATTAATTCATTCCTTTAAGAAGAAAAAAAACTCTTCTTTATGATATCTCACAAGATATATATACACTATGTATTTATTAAATATTATATAGGACTAATTCATTCTTTCAGAAACACACTCAATCCTCTATGATACTTACATGATATATATATCATCTATTGAGAGAATATCATAAAGAACAAATTGGATAGAATATCATATAAATCGATCGGATTCATTCCATAAAAGAAACACGCAATCCTCTACAATTTTCACATGATATAAATCATACATGAAAATCATATAGAACACCCTGCATCCAAAACTAAACTATATATGTAAGAATATTATATATATATATATATATATATATATATCATATTTGAACTTCCTTAGAAATTTCAGACTTTTGAACATCGATCACATTTATAAAGGATTTGAATCAATAAAATAGTATTCCTATATATAATTATCCTTGGCAGACAAATGGAGAAATATAAGGAAGTATCAAATAATGGTAATTAATTCACTGATCTTGACCATCAACGATGTAAATCATTACAAACAAATCAAACACGACCAAAAAAAATAAAATAAAAAATTAATGCAAAATAAAAAGAAGCTGAAGCCTTCTCCAGTTTCTACAACAACATCCACTCACACACGAACATAACCAAATTAAACTCAATCCCAAATGAGTTTAATTAGTTCATAGTCAGGTTATCCAAGTGATAACTATAATTAATTAATTTTCAAAAACACGGAAATTAGTTACTCGTTATAATCCACAAAAATACATTAATAATATAAAAATTAATCGATTATATCAAATAAATTGATTCCAAACTATATATAGTACTAGAAAAGCTCACAAGAGGCAACTTCAATTTCCACCTCTCTTCGGTGGAAATTGCGGTGACAGCCACAAGCAGCGCAAATAAATGCACTGCTTGTTCCTTCTTCACCACTTGGCATAAACGCTCTGCACCCATCTACTGCATGTCCTCCAACACGCGCGGCGTGATTCTTCTGGCATTCTTTGTATCTCACCATCCTTACTGTAAAGGCTGAATTCGTAGAGCTTTCTGATGTGATTGAGTCATCATCTTGATGTAAGAATTATTAATAATAATTATTAATTATTTCTTACTTATGGCCCAAGTTTACTTGTGACCCAAGTAATTAATATTATAAATAATATTTAATAAGGAATGGATCTCGTCCATACATTGGTTATTTGATGGACGTACCAGATTAAGTCATAACCTCTATAAATTGGTCCTCCCTCCACCCATTAGGGTTACCACATATTCTCTACAATAATTCCATCGCTGACAGTTGTGGTAACATAAAGTTAGGGCAAGGAGGTAGAAACCAATTTACGACTAACGCTTCCGCTTCTCTTTGTGATGATGTCTTCCTCATCAGGTATGTGCCCCTAATGTTCTATATGTAAGATTATCGTGTTTAAGACCCTGATATTATGTATTAAAGTATTTAATCTTACATGTGGCATCTGAGCCTGGATTGTTTGAACGGATAATCTTCGTATATCCTGCATCTTTATGAATAATATTTACATGATATGTATATGTGAAATTATATTTATGGTTCATAATTTGGGATTAAAAATAAAAAATAAAAATTGTGCGATATGTGAAGATGGTTATGAACAATCGTCGTTTTCTTTTAAAAAATTTAATTTGACTGTTTCATAGAAACTTTGATAGTTAATTGTTTAAATTAATAAAGTAAAATAATCGAAAAGAGGGTTATATGGATGCGACATTTTTTGGAGAATTGTTTTTTAACCTTTTCCGCATCAATTATTGGCTTTATTATTAAAATAATATTTTTATTCTTTTAGTTTATGTGGTAATGAATCAATTGTGCAATAAATTAAGGTGGTTGTTATACTATTTAATAAATAATATGTGTGTATTATATTTCTAAAGTTTGTTAGTCACCAAAGTGTCCAAACTAGAGAAATTAACGTCTACACATATAATATTTATGATCACTTGACATATGTGGATTAGTACAATTCATTATTTATTGGCATATTCAGTATTTCAAGAGAGGCTGAGTCTGGATTTTCAACCTGATGCATGTATTATGTTTCTATAGTTTGGTAGTCACCAAAGTGACCAAACTAAAATGTATAAAATTATTCACATGCACAAAATTTTATGATATTATGTGTGAATTTGTATTTGTGTAGTTTGTTAGTCACCAAAGTGACCAAACTAAAATGTATAAAATTATTCATATGCACAAAATTTTATGATATTATGTGTGAATTTGTATTTATATAGTTTGTTAGTCACCAAAGTGACCAAACTAAAATATATAAAATTATTCACATGCACAAAATTTTATGATATTATGTGTGAATTTGTATTTATATAGTTTGTTAGTCACCAAAGTGACCAAACTAAAATATATAAAATTATTCAGATGCATAAAATTTTATGATATTATGTGTGAATTTGTATTTATATAGTTTGTTAGTCACCAAAGTGGCCAAACTAGATAAACTAACGTCTACACATATCATATTTATGATCAGTTGATGTATGTATTATGTTTCTATAGTTTGTTAGTCACCAAAGTGGCCAAACTAGATAAATTAACGTCTACACATATCGTATTTATGATCACTTGATGTATGTATTATGTTTCTATAGTTTGTAGTCACCAAAGTGGCCAAACTAAAATGTATAAAATTATTCACATGCACAAAATTTTATGATATTATGTGTGCATTTGTATTTATATAGTTTTTTAGTCACTAAAGTGGCCAAACTAGTATGGTTAAGAAAAATATGCATTCATAAAATTGTCATTTATCTATGAAAGTTAATTAAATGCCCTATATATTGAAAATAAATAGATAAATTGACTTTCACTATTGCTAGAACTTAAGAATTTACCCAAAGGTGAATTAATCATTCTACAAATAGTGAACATTATGAGGTAAATTAATATTTTCAGTCAAACATATATTGTATATCCAAAGATGTTGTATATATTTGGTTAAATATATTTAATTGCCTATTAAAGATTTAAAAAAATGACATTTAAATTATGATAGTGTGTCGTAGTATCTACCCAAAGGAGAATTACGATGTACTTTTATCGTTTTACTGAGTTCACATTATTTTTGATTTGTGAGCATGTATATCTATTTGCAGTTATTCCTCTTCATTCACATGCTTTGTCTGTTATTGTGTTTAATGGATTGAACTTCTCTGAATGGCATGAACAAGTCTAGTTCCACTTAGTTGTAATGGATCTTGATTTGGCTCTACTGAATGATAAACCTACTGACATTACTTATAAGAGCAGTGAGAATGAGAAGTTTTTCCATAAATCATGGGAGCGCTCTAACAGATTGAGTCTTATGTTCATGCGAATGATTGTTGCTAACAACATTAAGGGTACTATTCCACAAACAGAAAGTGCCAGGGAATACCTGAAGTTTGTGGAAGAACGTTTTTGTTCTGCTGATAAGTCTCTCGCTGGTACAATAATGGCTGAACTCACGACCATGAAGTTTGATGGTCGCATAGTATGCAAAATCATATCATCGAGATGACTAACATTGCAGCAAGGCTTAGGACCTTGGGGATGAAAGTGGATGACACCTTCTTGGTTCAGTTCATTCTGAACTCATTGCCTCTTGAGTATAGACCATTCCAAATTAACTATAACACTATTAAGTATAAGTGGGATGTTAGTGAATTGTCTAGTATGCTTACTCAAGAAGAGTCAAGACTTAAGAAACAAGGAGGTCATTCCATTAACCTCATAGGTCAAGGAGCTGGTAAAGGACTTAAAGTGAAGGCCAACAAGTTTAAGAAAAAAAAAGCACCTGTTAAAGTTCCATAGGATGCTCATAAGGAACTCAAGGCTGATGTGTGTCGTTTCTATAGAAAGGAAGGACACTATCAGAAAGATTGCCTGAAACGTAAAGCTTAGTTTGAAAAGAAAGGTACATTTAGTGCTTTTGTATGTTTCGAATCAAATTTAGTAGAAGTTCCTAATAATACTTGGTGGCTTGATTCTGTTGCAACTACTCATATATCCACTATGTTGCAGGGATTCACTATGATCCAAACTACAAATCCAAATAAGGATTTCATGTTGATGGGAAATCGCATGAAGGCTCAAATTGAAGGCATAGGGACTTATCGATTGATCTTGGAGACTGGATATCACCTTGATCTATTACAGACTCTTTATGTTTGTTCAGTTTCTAAGAATTTGATTTTTCTTTCAAGACTTGATGTTTCTGGATTTGATTTTAAGTTTGGACATAGATGTTTCAATTTATATAAGAATACTATTTTTTATGGTTCTGGTGTTCTTATTGATGATTTATATAGATTGAAACTCAATGATAATATTTTTAAATCCCTGCTTACTATTCATCAAAATATTGGAATTAAACGTAGTTCACTAAATGAAAGTTTTGCTTATTTGTGGCATAAACGTTTGGATCATGTATCCAAAGAACGATTAAAAAGATTAGTAAAGAATGAATTCTTCCGAATTTGAATTTTGCTGATCTTGATATATGTTTGGATTGCATTAAAGGAAAGCAAACCAAACATACCAAGAAAGGTGCCACAAGGAGCACTCAGCTTCTTGAAATTATACACACTGCTATTTGCGGACCCTTTGATGTTCCATCTTTTGATGGAGAAAAATATTTTATCACCTTTATCGATGATTTTTCACGTTATGGATTTATCTATTTGTTGAAAGAAAAATCTCAAGCAGCAGACGTTCTCAAAGTGTACGTTAATGAGGTTGAAAGACAATTAGATAGAAAAGTAAAAATCATTAGGTCAGATAGAGGTGGTGAATATTATGGAAAATATAACGAATCAGGACAATGTCCAGGTCCATTTGCAAAATTCCTTGAAGAATATGACATATGTGCACAGTATACTATGCTAGGAACACCTTAACAAAATGGTGTTGCAGAAAGGCGTAATCGAACACTTATGGATATGGTTAGGAGTATGATGAGTAATTCTTCATTACCCAAATCATTGTGGATGTATGCTCTTAAAACCGCTTATATTTATTAAACAGGATTCCTAGTAAGGCAGTTCCAAAGACCCCTTTTGAACTGTGGATGGGGAGGAAGTCTAGTTTAAGACACCTGCATGTTTGGGGTTGTCAAGCAGAAGCTAGAGTTTATAATCCACCTGAAAAGAAATTAGATTCTTGAACGGTAAGTGGTTACTTTATTGGTTATCCAGAGAAATCTAAAGGGTATAGGTTTTACTGTCCAAATCATAGTTCGAGAATTGTTGAAATCGGTAATGCAAAATTCATTCAGAATGGTGAAGTTAGTGGGAGTGTTGAACGACAAAGTCTGGAAATTAATGAGGTAAGGGTAAATATTTCATTGCCCATAAATGTACCTACTTCCACACCAATAACAAATGTTGTTCCTCTTGTTGAAGAACACTTTAACAATGTTGAACAATATTTGGGTGAAACACTTCAAGAAGGAACTAACTCACAAATATCTGACGCAAATGAACCACAAACAGTGCCATTAAGAAAATCTCAAAGAGAAAGAAAATCGACCATTTTCAATGATTATGTGATTTATTTGCAAGAGTCAGATTTTGACATTGGAATTAATAAAGATCCGGTTTCATTTTCACAGGCCATAGAAAGCACTGAGTCTGATAAATGGATTAATGGCATGAATGAAGAGGTAAAATTCATGGAACACAACAAAGTCTGGGATCTTGTTCAATTAGCAGAAAGTTCTAAAGAATCGGTGTAGATGGGTCTTCAAGACCAAACGTGATTCTAATGGTAATATTGAATGATATAAAGCCAGACTTGTTGCCAATGGATACACTCAAAAAAGGAGGCATTGATTATAAAGAGACCTTTTCACCGGTCTCAAAGAAAGACTCATTAAGAATTGTTTTGGCTTTGGTAGCTCATTATGATTTAGAGTTACATCAAATGAATGTGAAAACTGCCTTTCTTAATGGAGAAATCGAGGAGGATGTTTATATGGACCAACCAGAGGGTTTCAAAATTAAAGGAAAAGGTCAGATGGTGTGTAAACTAAAGAAGTCAATATATAGACTCAAACAAGCCTCACGACAATGGTATATAAAGTTTAATGATACCATAACATCTTTTGAATTTAAGGAAGTTACCGTTGATCAGTGCATATACCAAAAGATTAGTAGGAGTAAGTTTATATTTTTAGTCCTGTATGTTGATGACATTTTACTTGCTGCTAATGATTTAGGCATATTGCGTGAGACGAAAGATTTTTTCTCTATGAACTTTGAAATGAAATATATGGGTGAGACATCCTATGTGATAGGGAAAGAAATATTACGTGATAGATCACAAGGATTATTGGGACTGTCTCAAAAAGGTTATATCGAAAGAGTTCTAGAGAGATTTAACATGAACAATTGTTCAGCAGGAATAGTCCTATTCAAAAAGGGTCAAATTTAATCTCATGCAATGCCCAAATAATGATGTAGAACGAAAAGAAATGGAAACAATTCCTTACTCTTATATTGTTGGAAGTTTGATGTATGTTCAAACTTGCACAAGACCGGATATTAGTTTTGCGGTCGGAATGCTAGGAAGATATCAAAGTAACCCTGGAATTGATCACTGGAAAGCTGCAAAGAAAGTCTTAAGGTACCTGAAAGGAACGGAGGATTACATGCTCATGTATAGGAGATCCAATCACTAAGAAGTTAATGGATACTTGGATTCAGATTTTGCTGAATGCGTTGACACTAGAAAGTCCACATTTGGTTACTTGTTCCTATTAGCTGAAGGAGCAATATCATGGAAGAGTGCTAAGCAATCTGTCATTGCTACATCCACAATGGAAGCAGAATTTGTGGCATGTTATGAAGCCACAATTCATGCATTATGGCTGCGAAACTTCATTTCAGGACTTGGGGTTGTCGACATCATTACCAAGCCGCTGAAAATTTATTGTGATAAGACTGCAGCAATATTCTTCTCTAAGAATGATAAGTACTCCAAAGGTGCCAAACATATGGAATTAAAGTACTTTACCGTCAAGGAAGAAATTCAGAAACAAAGAGTGTTACTTGAGAATATTAGAACTGATCTCATGATTGCAGATCCGTTAACAAAAGGCATACAACCAAAGACATTTAGAGAACATGTTCAAAGAATGGGTCTTGATTGTACTTATGATTGATGCATTTATAATGTTTTTACACTCTGAGCTCAAATGATGTGTTTCTGATATACATTAATGAATATCTTGTTTCTCATAATGGTGTACACATTATTGTTTTGAGATATTACAAGATAAGTCTCTATGAGACATTATTATGGACCATAATGTTATATGTTTTATAGCTTATGAACCTAGTATGATGAGTTGCTAATGTAGTAGTATATGGAAGGAAGTATGTAGCTTAAAATTTATGTACAACCGCCATAACTCGCATTAGTAGTTTGTTATATTGTGGTATGTATGATTGACATTATAGAAGAGATTTATTATATGTGCAACTAATATTTATAAAATATTAATGTTATATGGTCATTGGGCCAAGTGGGAGAATGTAAGAATTATTATTAATAATTATTAATTATTTCTTACTTATGGCCCAAGTTTACTTGTAACCATATAGAATACCCTACATCCAAAACTAACCTATATATGTAAGAATATATTTTGTATATATATATATATATATATATATATATATATATATATATATATATATATTTGAACTTCCTTAGAAATTTCAGGCTTTTGAACATCGATCACATTTATAAAGGATTTGAATCAATAAAAT
Source organism: Solanum pinnatisectum (assembly GCA_035578085.1). Classification (NCBI taxonomy): domain Eukaryota; kingdom Viridiplantae; phylum Streptophyta; class Magnoliopsida; order Solanales; family Solanaceae; genus Solanum; species Solanum pinnatisectum. The sequence goes on from CM069077.1 coordinate 21,501,031, forward strand.
AGTATTCCTATACATAATTAACCTTGGCAGACAAATGGAGAAATATAAGTAAGTATCAAATAATGGTAATTAATTCATTGATCTTGACCATCAACCATGTAAATCATTACAAACAAATCAAACACGACCAAAAAAATAAAATAAAAACTTAATGCAAAATAAAAAGAAGCTGAAGCCTTCTCCAGTTTCTACAACAACATCCACTCACACACGAACATAACCAAATTAAACTCAATCCCAAATGAGTTTAATTAGTTCATAGCCAGGTTATCCAAGTGATAACTATAATTAATTAATTTTCAAAAACACGGAAATTAGTTACTCGTTATAATCCACAAAAATACATTAATAATATAAAAATTAATCGATTATATCAAATAAATCGATTCCAAACTATATATAGTACTAGAAAAGCTCACAAGAGGCAACTTCAATTTCCACCTCTCTTCGGTGGAAATTGCGGTGACAGCCACAAGCAGCGCAAATAAATGCGCTGCTTGTTCCTTCTTCACCACTTGGCATAAACGCTCTGCACCCATCTACTGCATGTCCTCCAACACGCGCGGCGTGATTCTTCTGGCATTCTTTGTATCTCACCATCCTTACTGTAAAGGCTGAATTCGTAGAGCTTTCTGATGTGACTGAGTCATCATCTTGATTCTCAAGCAATTGAATTTTTCTCATCTTTAATTTTTTTTCTTTGAGTACTATTATAGATAGCTAATTTTTTTATATAAATAAAATGATTGATGGAATATGAGTGGAAGAAGATATTTTTGGGGGATTTGGAGAAACTAAATCTTGTGCTAATATAGCTATTATATATAATAGAGGTAGTGTTCTTTTAGAAAACCCTAACCCTAGCTAGATTGATATATCCGAACTTTGATCAAAATTATTGTAATAATCTCAAACTTTGGGCAGGTCCTTTTACCCCTGCACTATTTAATAGTATATTTTAAAAATATATAAGTATCCAATTGGACAAATTACTATTTATAATGATGTAATATTTATGATGTTCACGTGGCCACTTATATATCTTTAAAATATACTATTAAATAGTGCAGGAATACTAGGTTCTGCCCAAAGTTTGAGATTGTTACAACAATTTCAGTCAAAGTTCGAATATATTTCGAACCCTTTTTCCAAAGTAAAATCATACTTATTATTTGTAGAGTTTAAGTTTTATATATTGACGGACCTGATAGTATAAAAAATAGTTGCACAATCAAATAACTTGTAAAGTAATGAGTGTGAGTGTTTGGTATGAAGGAAAATGTTTTACCAGAAATGAAGAGATCTTTTCTTTATTTTTTTAGGTGTTTGATTTGTAAACAAAAAATATTATTACAAAAAATATTTAGATATAATCTAGACAAATATTATAGATGTAGACGTAGAGATAGGGTTATGGTTTATAGGGGTGGATTAAAACATTATTTTTCCAAACTTATAATAAGAAGTCATTTTCCTCTTTTTTAAGAAACGCTCAAAAATATTCTTAAAAGATTTGACCTATTATATTTCGTGACATTTATAACTTTGACCATTCAACACTTATTTCTTCTTCTTTTCTTTTCAATAGTGGGTTACTATTATATGATTCATGTCATTGGGGTCTTTTCTTGGTAAATTTCTCTACAATGGGTCGTTGTGAATTGATTGCTCAACAGCTAATTTCAATCACGTACTTACCAAGTTTATTGCTTGGCTTAAAAATAGATTTGTCCTTCATTTTCTTTTATAGATCAAAAGATCTTAATAAATCATTTTTCAGTTAATTAATTACCCTCCAACATGACTGATTGGTTTCTAATTATAGATGACCAGCTAAACTTTGCGTACTTACCGGCCAAATTTAACTATGTGGTCCTCAGAACTACGGGTGGGCATCTGGTATTTGGTTTGGGTTTCTCAAATTTCGGGTTTGGTAATTCGGTAATTGATAGTTAAAAGTAGATACTAAATACTAAATTTTTAAATTTCGATTTGGTAATTTGGGAAACGATAAATTAAACTTCAGTTTGATACGGTATTCGGTAATACCGTATTGAAGTTATAGTCAATTGTATTACAAAGTTAATACTATTTCTCCAATCATTTCTATTTTTTTTATGTGGACGCACGATATAATAGAAGATCAAGAAGTAAAAAGACATTAAGAAAAGCAAATTGATACAACTAAAACACATGTATTTGGATTATTTATGCTTATTCTTTAACTTTCTCTTTGGACTTGTACTCATGAGTAATGGATATATTGTTATATGACCTTCATTAAGTAAATAATTTGGTATTCGGAAAATATCGAATACCAAATGGTACTAAGGTCTCATACCCAACCCAAAGCCGAATACCATACCAAATACCGAATTATCAAATATCAAATAATCAAAAATTTCGATTTGATTCGATTCACTAATTCGATATATTATGCCCAGTCCTACTCAGAATTCCAATCTTAAGATCTTGAATTTGAATCACCAAGAAAATCAAGAAAAGATCGATGAAAGATACTACGAAGGGGTAAAAAAGATGGTAAAATTAAGTTCACTAGTATTTCTATCCCAATAGTGCCAAAAGTATATTGCAGTCGATAACGAACCTACTAAAATTGTGCGGACAAACCTTTTTGCCTTTTTTTTTTTTTTTAGTTCACTGACATGCAGATAATAATAATGTTATGCATCATTTATTATATTGTCTATACAATTTTGGGTTATGTCTGATCAAAAGTAATATAATGCATGCATCCAACATTTAATAATACATATAACAGAACAGTATAAAGAAAAACTAGTTTATAAGTTCTTCACTCACAAGATATCTCCAAAAAATTAAATACAAAATTTAACTAAACTATGAATTCTGTTCAATTTGTTCAAACGTCTAGAATATATACGATGGTTTAAAGTTAAAAAAATAATAAATTCAGTTGAACAAGTCGAGTACACTCTAAATCCGTCTCTATAATAGGGAGGCCTAGATATTCTTAATTAACTCATACAGAATGTTTATTTTTCAAAATTGAAGAGCACCCACAATTGATCACAAAAATTTAAAACAGGAAGTACACCTAATTCTGCAATGTTTAATTCTAATTATAATTAACATTTTGTCTGGACAAATGAAATAAGTATAAACTACCTAACTACACAATTATTCCTATCATATTTATTAATTTTTCATGTAGTTTGAAATAATTACATTTTATTTCACTAATTAATAATTTCATACCAGATTTTAAGTCAGATACGGCTAGATACATGTTTTTTGCTACCAGAAACACTAATATATGGAGAGAGGCGAGTTAGAATAGGAGGGAGACGAGCGAAATTGGTTTATGTATTTCAAATACATGTAAATCATACATGTATCTAGTGTAATTCGCATGTATTTGAGATACCAGATACGTGTGCAAGATAGAGAGCGGTGAAATAGATGGAAGGGAGAAGCGAGATTTGTCTATGCATCTCAAATACACAAGAATCCACTTTAATACAGTGCATATAAGGTAAATTACGCATAATTTTGCTTCTTATATCCCGAGATATATGCATCTGAATGCACCAAAATCTAATCAAATTCATAATACTATAAACTAACGTATATCTAAATAATAAACTCTTAAACTAGTGGAATTTTTAAAAATTATTTTTTAAAAGCAATCCGTGAAGTAACAATATTGGTATCTCTTTTTCTTATTGGCCACATTAGGTGTCTGCAGCGATTTGTAATTTGTTCCCATGTTTGATCTCATTTTAATTTGTTTGTTTGATTTTAATAATATCCGGTGATATCCTTGACTCTTTTCTTGTCGTATACCTCTTTCATTCATTTCAATTTGCTTGTTTGATTTTAGTTTCGAATTTTTGAAAAAAAAAATCAAAAATAACATTTTTTTTGTTTATTTTTATTTAATTTGTCATTATTTAAATTGACACATCTATTAAGAAAATTATTATTATTTTACCACTCCTAATTTGTTTCACTAAGAAAGAGGGTTTCGTTCCACGAACTAATATCATATACGACAAAGGGTAAACAATATAGCTAACTTATAGATAAATGGTTAACAAATAACTTATAACCCTATCTACCAATTAGTCCAAAATTACTTTCAACTTGATTTTTTGTTTGAAGAATATCCCTCAAATTAACACCTTCTTCTCAACAACAACAAAAAAGATTGTTCTGCTTCTTAAAAAAATTACAAATCGGGTTAGTCACACCTGCATCTGCATGGATGAACCAATTCGATTAATTAGCATGAATTATAATCATACGTCCTATCATTCACAGGGGCAAACTTATCTAGGGTAATTTATTGAGTCACGTGAATTCGTGATTTTTTTCATAAAATTAGATATTCATACATAGTGGAGTAATATTTTTTAGAATAGATATAATATATTATCGGCTGACACATATGTTACAAGAAGGCTAAATGGTGCTTTAAAATAATCTATAGATTATCTTTTGAACCGGGTTGAAATTGAAAATGGAAATAGATATGGAGTCGTCTTTGTTAGGAAATGTTTTATCCCTAATGCGAGGAAAAAAAGTTGAAAGTGGAAATGACATTAGTTGTTCTATCTTTTAACTTAATCAACATCAACTATTTGAATATGGGGTCCTCATGGTTAGTTTAATCCCATTATCTTCAAATATATATTGTAATTATTAAGTCCATTAAATGGACCCTATCTTTTAAAGACGCTGTTAACTACTACTCTATAACACTAGATCATGCATAATATGGTGTAGAGCTAAAACGGGTCTTCGATATTTATTTTTTCCTTTTTTCTAATTACCAAATTGAACTAAAAAAAAATTAATAAAATTATGTTACTTCTTGCTAGAAGCATCATTACCTGCTTTGATATTGTTTTAAGTTGTTACGATCTTAACAAAATTATGTTAGTTCTTTCTTTCTTGCCAGTAAATTTAATTGTTTCTTTTAATGTCAAATGTTTTTCCTTCAAGTTCTTACCCTTACCTCGGAGGTAAAGGGATTGTTTTTGGTACGTCCTTTATTAAAAAAAAAAAAATAGTTCAGAGCAAAACGGAAATTAAAAAATCATGAAAAAATACTATGAAAAGCATAATAAATCATTCTAGAGTAATTACAACAAAATAATACAATAATCGAAGTACAAAAAATAACAAATAGTAACAAAAATCAAAGGACAAGAAATTGAGAGCAATGTCACGGCCACTAGCATATAAAGATAAGCAAGATAATGCTTGCTCTACTCAATACCTGCTACTCCACTTTCTACCTTAATTTGTATCCTCCAATCTTCCTATCTATGATCATCTGTAAGTTAAAATTGTGTCATGTCCTCAATAAACTAAGATTATGTCATGTCCAGTCTATTCAACTCGATTTTCCCAATACTTCTTCGACCTACACCCGTACCCCTCTTAAAATCATCTATAATCAACCTATCACACCTACGCATTGAGACATCTACACATATCCTCCGACAAATTAAGTTCCAACAAATTCAAAATTACTGAAAACATGACTACATATGATTCAATAATGAGAAAATTGATACTAATTAATACAAGTAATCTTAATTACTTGTGTGAATTTGTTGTTTCTTTGATGTTTCAAAGGCTATAACAAAAAGGGGAGGTAAAGGAGGAGATCAACGTAGTTGAATTATAATTATGATTCATGATCATGAACACATTAGTTAAGTAAACTAAAAATGTGAAAGTAATGTAGTTTGTAAATAGTAATGATGATGAGTAAATTTGAGTTTGATAGGTACTTAATTAAAGATAAACATGATTATGCTTCTAAGAGGGACAATGAATTATGACTAATTTTTGTAGGGTTTTTTACCTACACAACACATGTTGTTGACGCCCACCACAGGGAAAATCGTTTCTCACTTTTGTGATTAGTTAGCTTTTTGTGTAACCATTGACTAATAAAGCATCTTAAGGCTCCTAATTATACCTGCATTTTCCTCTATAATCAAGTTAATTAATAAGACAATTAAGAATAATTAACATTATTTAATTCATCATTTGACCAAACAAACAAATTGTTTGCTCGAATGAGAAGACTGATCAGCATTATTGATTATGAATTAAAAGTTAAATACTTTCCTTTCTCCTTTGGTCCCATGAATGATCACAAACTTAACCTGATTATATTTAGTAGCAAAATGAACATTTAATGGCATAGTTTGTCTTTTAGATGGATTGGTCTTTAATTTTTGTCTCTAGAAATCGAACTTATATCTACGAAATATAAATTCTTTAAAGGTGCGAAGCATAACTTATGGAATATGATGGGCCAAAAATGCAAATGACGCCAAAAATTTAGTACTATAGCAATTGGATCTCACTCGAGTCTTGGGCTTATTCCACTTGAAAGTTTAAAGTCAAGCAATCATTATATGACAAATATATGAATAATATCAGCATGGAGACTAACACATCAGCTTTCACTTCTTGAGTCATGCAGACGGCCCAAATTAACCCAAGCATTAAATGGACTAGTTTGGATTAATATATTCAAGGAAAAACTATCTAATTGGACAAATATCTTTATTATATTTACTAATTTCTTCTTATATCTTCTTATATTTTGAATAATTACATATTATCTCACAAGTTAATAATTTCATATTACATTTCAAGCCAGATATATCTAGATACATGTATTTTTGCTACCAAACATACTAAAATAGGGAAAGAGGCGAACGAGATCCCCAGATACATGTGAACCACTCGCGGATGCCTGTGAATCACACTAGATACGTGTATTTGGGTTACTAGATTGATGCAAATCATCCCTAGATACATGTGAATCACTCTAGATACATATATTTGGGTTAACAAATATAAGGAGAGAGGCGAGATAGAGAGGAGAGTGGCGAGCGAGATAGGAGAGAGGTGAATAAGAGAGCCAGATAAATGAAAATTCATTTGAACACAGTGTATCTAGAGCAAGTTATACCTCATTTTGATCACATGTATCCAAGATATATGTATCTAGATGTATCAAGATGCGCCAGATACATGTATCCGAAGTCCAAAATCCGGTAAGATTTGTAATATTGTGAACTAACGTTAATTTAAGTAATTAGCTCCTAAACAAGTAAAATTTCGATAAGTTACAAATTGATCTCCCAATAATAAAAATTGTCTAGTCTAATCGAATTTAGTAGATACCAAACTTTACTCGAATATATTTAAGGAAAAATTACATAAGAAGACAAATATGTGTTATGTATTTACTATACACAACTATGATTTTTAAAAATTATGATTCATAGCTGTATTTAGGATTTTATAGCAAATTTCTCTCTCTTCTCTCCCTCCCTCCCTTGCCTCTCTCCTATCTTTATGCACTCTCACCCCCCCCCCCTCTTTCCCTCGCCTATTCCTATCTTTTTCTCTCTGTAATATAAATATAAATGGTAACAGTCAATGATACAAATATAAATGGTAACGCAAACATACATGCTAACACATAAATACAATACACAAGGCAACATATATATGAAATACAATTTGTTACGAATTATAACAACGATACAACTGTATTTATTGATACAATTATACAAAGTGTATTCCTTAATACACTTGATACAATTGGTTTGCATCAATGACTTGAATACAATAACTTTTGATACAATTTTATTCATGATACAAATGAATTGTATCAATTGTGTACTCGTGATACAATTATCAGTCAATATACAATTATCAATTAGATATACAAATCAATTGTATCTCTCTCCTCCCAGATCCTGCTCGCCTCCCTCTTCCAATCTCACTCGTCTCTCTCCTCCTTATGATAGTTAGTTTTTTTATACAAATAAACAGTATCAATTATATTTGAGATACAATTATTGATAAGATATACAAATCAATTGTGTCTCTCTCCTCTGTCCCAGATCTCGCCACCTCTCTCTTCTCTCTCCCAATCATGCTCGCCTCTCTCAATCTTTCTCTCCTCTCTCTTCCTTCTAACATGTAGCTATAAATCATAACTAAAGAAAATATAACTAGGAAACAAATCTTTATATTTCTAGTCTTAACTATTTTTGAAATTTTATCTATATTTAACAAGATCAAATGAATTGAAAAATGTATCCCCTTCTTAATTTTGTAGTACTAGATCTGTACTAGTATTGTGCCAAGAAAGGTTAGTGCAGTGTAGAGCATGGTGCAATAGTGTATAAATGCTAAAGTCTGGACGACTTAATATTTGGCTGACCCTAACATTTATTCGTCTTAAGAAATTCATTGAATATATATAAATTAATAATTTAAAATTTAATTACTTAATAAAAATAAAATTCTGAAGTTGTAAACATTAAATCATTGACTACACAATACCTAATAAAAATTCACTAATTTAAAACGGTTCAATAATGTTAATGAGGGCTAGGAGTAGCATTCCCAAAGTGTGACCAGAATGGTAATGGACGAAAACTTTGGGCTCCTTATAAGATTTTATTTGAGCCAACTTTTTTTTTTTTTTTTGAGTTAATTTCAAAACACGATTTGACACTTAATTCTCTATTTCTTTTCTTATTTGACTATGTCAATCATTATTTTCTTAATACATGTGTCAATTAAAAAGTAAACAAGTAATTAAGAACAGAGAATATCAAATACAAAGATGTTTGCGTTGTGTGTTATCATATACACTCTATTTATTTTCATTGTGTGATATTATATTATTTTTTTAGGAAAGAAAGGACAGCTAGAGTTGTATAATAATTTTGCAATCATCCAAATAAAAAAAAGGGATTCAAAGAAGACAAAATGATTTTTAAATTATATTTATATGATAGTGAGAAACGTCGTTATCAATTGTCATATTAAAAAATGTGAATGTCAAATAAATTAGAGATGGTGCAAATTGAGTTGGGCGGTTAATTACTGCGCGTTCCACAAATTCAAATACTAGTTGTGAAATGTAGCACTTCACATGTGAGCATTTAAGGCTTAAAGCATACAAATTTCCAAAGCAATAATAATTTCTCTCATGAGTGAATCATGTGAAGTTAATAGCCATCACAATGGGACTTTTCTAATACTCTCCGGTCCATGATTATTTGTCCAATTTTGAATTGACACACCTATTAAGAAAATAATAATTGATATAGTAAGTTTATCATTTTATTCATATTAATTATGAAATGGATGAATTAAAAACTTAAGATTTTCAAAAGTTCTACATTTTTCAAAGTAATAAATTGAGGGTATAATATGAAAGTTTTTTTTTTTTTTGTTATTGTTATTTCTTGATTTGTCAAAATGGACAACTAATTAGGTACAACTAAAAAAGAAAAGTGGACAAGTAATTAGGGACAGAGGGAGTACTTTCTCCGTCCAATAATAGTTGTCCACTATATTATTTTGGGATATCCAATAACAATTATCCACTTTATGAAATCAATGAATAATCTTATATTTAGTTCATAATTTATCCTTATCATTAGTTATAGTCATTTCCTATAACATTTTTCAAAACATTATATTGAGAAGGTGATATAATAAAAAATTACCCTTATATTTATAGTTTCTTAAGAAATGTGTAAAGTCAATAATTGACAAGTATTGTTGGACAAAGTAAGTATCTAGCATACAGTTCAACACTATGCACTCAATATATATATTCCGCATATCAAATAAGTATTTTCTTTTGTTTCGATTTGTTTGGTCTGATTTTGATTTGACATGTTTTTTTTTAAAAAAAATTGTGGTCTAAACTAAAAATATGTAGAATACACTAAAATATTTTTTAATTTTGTAATCTTAAACATGTCAAGTGAAAAATTAAAATAATAAAAAAGATATTTTTTTAAAATAAACTACAAAGAAAAAAGTAAGACAAAAAAATTGTAAACTAGCAAGAATAGAGTATCTTCCTTTTGGACGTACCAACTCTTTTTTTTTTCTTTTGAGATAAAGATAAATAGTAGTAGTGAAATGGTAAGTATTTATTCATTCTTAATTAGAGAATTTGTGTTTGAGTTTCTCTAGATTTGGAGTTACCTTTGTTAGGGAGTGTTTTATCCTCCTAATATGGGATTTTCCAGTATAAATTCATATTTAATCGTATTTCAATATGAGTATCAGACACATAGTAAAAAAAAATTTGGCTTAAGTCATCTACGACTCCTTAAAGTTGTCCGCATAGTTCACTTAGACACCTCAACTAGGACTAGTACCTATTGAACACCTCTACCCTCTTGAATTTGAACCATTTAGACACTTTATGTAGATGTTGCACAAAAAGTGTAATTCACATCTTGGTGAGCGCATGAAATCAATATTTTAACATTTTTTCTTTTCCTTTTCATTTTTTTCTTTATTTTTCTCATTATTATTTTTTAAAAATAACAATATTTTTCTTTCTTCCTCTCTTTCTAAACCACACCCCTACTGCAACCACTTCTTCAATACAATCCATCACCATTTTTTCCCCACAAATTTCCTTCTATTTTTTTAGATCATCTTATCATTGTCTACTTTCGTCTTTTTCTTTTCCAGAAAAAAGATGAAGATCACCAATTCTTTGTCGGATAAAATGGAGATTATTATATACGTCTTTTTTGCCGGAAAAATGGAGACCATCTAGGTCTACTTTATCGGAAAAAATGGAGATCATTATTCAAATATTTACTCTCTCCCTCTTCACCTCTCCCCCCACACACCCCTTCATCCTCACAAATCAAACAAAAAAAATTGAAATCAAAATAAAAAATAAAAACGAATCTTTTAAGAAAACACCATCAATTTAAATGAAAATAAGAAAAAAGATATAAAGAGAAATAAAAATGATAAATTCATTCATAATATATGTTAAAACCTCTAAATTTTTTAAATGGAGGTTAACAATGGTGGACAAGACAACTGTTAGAGAAAGAGAAGAAATGGAGAGGTTTGAGGTGGGTGGGGAGCGGGGGTTGGTTTAGGGGGTGTATAGTTTTTTTTTCTGTTTTTTTAGTTTAAAATATTTTCTTTTAGGATTTTGTTATATTCAAAATTCATTTTTATAATTATTTTAAATTAAAATATCACGCGTCTTCATTTGATTTATCATTTTGCCACATCATATGCATGTGTATTACACGCATATTCTCTTTAGACTAGGTGTCAGCAAAAATGTTCAATAGAAACTTATTTTTTAAGATTGGAGTGTCTAATAGGAAACAAAATTTATCAAAGTGTCTAAGTAAATTATCAAGACAACTTTAAGAGGCTACAAATGACTTAAGTTTTTTTTTTTTTTAATAAAAAAATAGTACTTACAAAGTATATATATATATTTTTTTTTAATAAAAATATAGTACTTACAAAGTATATATGCTTTTTTTTTTAATAAAAAAACAGTACTTACAAAGTATATATGCTTGGTAGTTGACTTTGGTATAGTCGAGGCAATAAGGTATGTAGTAGAAGGTCAAAAAGATAAATTGTTCGATCGGACATATCCAATCTGTCCAACTCAAGATATATTAGAATATTAACACTCCACATTTTTATCTCAAAGTATTTATCCACATGGGACATGATTTATTTCAGCTTAGTGTAACATGACTATACTAAATTAATATATATTCTCACTTATGGTTTTTTATACTTAAACATAACGATTAATATATAATAATACGGTGGAACACTCCATCAAATATACTTTAACCCGATTCAATATTTGGTGGGGTCATGGAAAAAGGATTATCCAAATTCAAATCCTACTCATTCTTTAAGAAAAAAAAAAAAGGATAAGCAATAAGTATTTTTAAATTATGATCGAAATTTTAGAGATACATCTTAATTAAATTAATGTTCTATTATCTTAAACTCATTTTTTTTAATTTTATACATCTTTTGATTTACGTGTCATACTCCATGATTACATATAGTTAAAATGCGTGAAAAATGTTTGGATTAATATTTTTTGTCAAGAGGCATATAAAAGTCAAAATAGCCCAATAAAAATAATTAAGAGAGAGCTGTATAAACTTTATCGTTATGTAATATTTTTATACCTATCATATTAAGTTGACATAAAATAATACATGAAATCCTTCCAGGATAGTTAATTAGGAATATTTGAAAGACAGAATTCAGAAAGATAACATGCTACTTTATGCCCATTAAATAACCTCGAGATGTTAATTCATGAAAAATGATACAAGAAATTGGAAGAACTCATATACAAAACGAGAGCAATCAGTGTAAAAAAAAATTCTTTGAATCGAAAAAGATATAAAATTCAGCAAGTAACTTAGTACAATCATTGAAATCTATAAAACGAAATTTAAAAAGAATACAACTTAGTCATATGATAAAACAACTCTAGATTTAATGGACTAAATATACATGACATGTTAAAATCGCCACATCAAATATAACAATTAATGGGGAAATTAAATCAATCGAACATTCAATTTTTCCAAAATTATTCCATCAAAAGAATGAACCAAAAAAAAACTTCTAGAAAAGGTGAGGAGTTTCATCAAAAGAGATCAAGGTAGTCAAGTCATTTTTTGGTTGAATATTGAGTGTATTTTCATCAAGCAACCAATTCTCTAAGATAACAGATAGTGGCACTTCCACATCATGTTCATTTTCTTCGTTCTTTATTTCAATTTTAATAGCCTCAATTTCAGCCTCAGGGGTTGTTGTTTGAGACAACTCATCTGAACTTGATGATTCAAATGACTCCAAACCAAATAGTGACTCAAATGCTTCCATCAACCCCACTCCACCTGTTCAAACAAATAGTACAATCTTTACTTAAATCGTCGATCGAATTTACTGTTTACTATAAATTATACCTATTAATATACATACCATCATACCTATGTTATGTATAGATCGATCATACACATACTATATAAAAAGTACTATAAATCAACAAAGCTAATTATTCAAAATATTTAGAGTTTGAGAGAATCTTAGTTATAGAAAAGTTTTATTGTTACTAAAATCCATTGAAATGTTGCACTGAAAAATATCCAATGGATGTTCCATAGATTTTTTAGTTAAATTAGTGAGAAAAGAAAAGATAATAATGCTTTCAGGTGAAAAAAATTAGAAAGATTTTCAGTATTTGAGTGAAAATCTGTTTCCGCGTAAACTAGTTCGGTGAGAAAATTATATTTTATAACACACAAGTGTCTCAGTGATTCGCGATGGAAAAGGTCTATATTTCTAGTAGTGATAGAACAAGACAAATTAAAAAATTAAAAGTTATGTGCTCTATGACTTTATGTGACAATTTAAACTTTTAAACAAGATGATCACGTAATTCAAAACTCACCTTTGCTTTCAGCATTTGGAGTCCCATCACATGAAGATGAATCAGTTGTTGCAATGTTGTTAGATGAAGTTTTTGAACTTCCAGAATTATTTGTGGAAGAAGTACTTGATCTCATCCATCCTTGTAGCAATCTAGCTATATTTTCAGTACTTGATGCATAAGTAGTAGTAGTAGAAGAAACTTGGGGATTTTCTTGTTTAATATAATTGTGTGGGCTTGTTGGATTTTCAAGTGACAAAGCATTATGTAAAGCCTTTTTAGCCATGTTAATATCAGCTTGAAGTGTCCTTTCCCATTGTCCCCTAGAAGTTGATGAATTTGAAGATGATAAATGAGTAAGCCCATTTTCTAAAGAAAATAGATCATTTGATCCATGGCATTGATCTAATTGATCAAGCTTTTTCATCTTTTTCTTTAGATGAGTATTCCAATAGTTTTTTATGTCGTTGTCTGTTCTCTCTGGTAGATACAAAGCTATTGCAGCCCATCTGTTCCAAGGTCATAACAAGTCAGAGTGGAGAAATCAGAAATTTCGCAAAAATATTCATATTTTTTACTTAAAACATACAATTTAATTTCAATGCGTTCAGGATGAGTGTGATCTTATCGTACGTACGTATACATTTTAATTTTAAATATTTAGGAGTATGTTTAATGTGATGAAATTATTATTTAAAAGAAGAGATTAAGAGCATATTTACTTGTTTCCTAAAAGAGCTTGAAGCTGGATAATCATTTTTTCTTCTTGATCTGTGAAGTTACCCCTCTTTATCCCTGGCCTAAGGTAGTTTGTCCATCTTAGCCTGCAGCTCTTGCTACACCTACGCAATCCTGCAAATCAAAAATCACACACATAAATAAAAATAAATCCTCATTAAACTTACCAGGCCACATGACTTAGAAAGATCCAATATAAACTAGCAAGGGTGGATCTATTAGTGGAAATTAATTACTCTTAGTCAATTTTTTTAATTATATATATTGGTGATATCTCACCTAACGAGTGTATTACAAACTCTGTAATAATCATAAAATACCTAGTTCTCTCTGGTTCTTATGATTGGTATTTGGTAGAGATTCGTAAATTCGTAAAAGTAGAAGAAGAAGAAGTATCCCATCATACATGGGCGGAACTAGGAGGCATAATGAGTTTGCCTATGAAATCGATTTTTTTTCGTGTGTTTACTTCTTTTTGTTATCTGGATCTCCTTTAGTAAAAAATGATACTGGCTCCGCCACTACCTTCATATAAGGACAAATTCACATATCTAGTGTGTCATTTAAAAATGTAAACATAATATATAAGTATATAGAGTTATAAGATAGAAGGAAGAATAGAAACCTGTTTTAGTGGGAAGTGCCCTCCAATTGCCTGGACCATGTTTTTGCACATAAGAGACTAATATTATATCTTCTTCAGGAGTCCATGGTCCTTTCTTCACTCCTACTTTATCACAACAAGGGACTCTACCCATTGAAACACAATTTTTTCTTTTTTTTGCCTTGTTTGTGGATTTCAACTTTTTTCTTCTTTTCTTGGAAAAAGTAGAAATAAGTGTCTTAAAAGGGCTAAGGTTTTTATTTTATAAAGATTAGTGAAAAAGGTGAGAGTGCATTCATTGTGGACTGAGAAAAAGTCATCAATTGATCGATGGCCTCACTCATCAAAACCGCGTGGCATTAAATGTTAACATTTACTTCTGCTTTTAATTGGCAATCCTAGTAGTAGCAACACTTTCTATTCTTTTACTACAACCCCTGCTTAATCAAGTAAAGCTAGCGGGGGAATCTAATTAGTAACTGTCCCCATCCTAAATTTTGAGTCATGATGATACCTATTACAATTCATTAGTAGGTAAGTCAATTCATATCCGGTAAATAAAAGTATTAAATGGGCGGGTTAAATTAAAATTGGAGATATTAAAATGAGTTGAAATAGAAATCGGGTTGGGTCTTGACCCGCCCAAGTTTATTTTGGGCTTAAATGGGTTAAAAAACGGGTTGGGTCTTAACCCGCCCAATTTGATCCGATTAATCTCAATAATTTTAACATAGTGATCTTTAATTTTTATAATCACAATTCGAATTTCAACTCAAGATTTTTTTTGAAAAAAAAGTAACAAATGGATAGATAAATCCTAAAAGATGTTAAATATATAATAATTCATACCTTTATTTAGGAACATATCTTAGTAAAGAGTTTTAAAACGGGTTTAAATTAGATATTGATTTGGGCTCAATTGAGGATTTTCTTAAAATGGGTTAGGCTTGAATGGGTTGAGATTGAACCCAATTCAAATTATCTTGAGTCCAACCCTTAAAATTCTGGACGGGTTGGGCGGATTACCTATGTTTGGTTCATTTTTGACACCCCTACCGGTAAGGACGAGTAATAGACATATCGGGTAGAAACAATAATCAGCAAGAGAAAATTGAAACAATCAAACGAAAGCAACGAAAAACTAAATCAACAGAATATAAACAACTCAAAGTAAAATTATAGATTCAATCCCACAACCACGAATCTGCTCCAAAAGAGATGACTGAACTCAGTGGCGGAGCCAAGAATTTATTGAAGGGTGTGTAAAATTAAATACACACTCATAATAGCTAGTAACATTTAACTTTTGCACACCATATAATTTCCTAGTAAAGAGTGTGCACTGTACCGGATCACCCTTCGCCTAAAGTGGCTCTGCCCCTGACTGAACCTCGACATAGGCTAGAACTCGCCTGGGATCCGAAATATCAAGTTGAATCATCCTATTGACTAAATACTGAATGTCTAGAGTAAAAGGTTGCTCTGAAATTGAAAGAACGCAATAAAAAGAAAATGACCTGGAGGGTCATTATTTGTTAATAAGTGTTTGATTCTCACTTTATGATCCTCTCCTTCATTTCCCGATCCCAAATCGACTTCAGCCGATTTAGGTCTGTTTCTTGCACTTCATTATATTTTGATTTGTCTGAGCATGTTTATGGAGATAATTCAAAGTTAAGTGTTAAGCTTTCTACTTTAATTTCTAGGATGTAATGATATTGTTTAGCATTATCTTTTTTTAATTATAGATCGATTATCAAATCTATGTATTAAAAAAAATGCAAGTCATTTTGTACATTATGGTTGTAGCAAATTTGATTACAAGGCAGTATAGGGGAGTACAAAACATTAATCAGGAGGCAGGACCCTCCACAGTCCATTTAATGAATATGATAAAAGGATAAATACTGAGCATATAGCCTTTTAAAATTTATTGGAGTGTTACCCACCACCATATTTAATTAGCATTAATCCTCAAAAAATAATTAATGATGTATAGACTAAATTTCATTACTTGACAGCATTTTACATCCTTGTTACCTTCGATTTAAAGGATTTTTTCACTAAAATTTGGTGTTTTTTTATTTTTGAATTTACGTCCTTCCATCATAACAAAGTAGAATATGAACCATTTTCTAATCAAATTCAGATTATATATATTTATATATATCATCACTTCAATCTTATTTCTGAGTATATGATTAAAAATAATTGAATTAATTCATACTATCATTATTCAACAAATATTTAGATTTAAGAACTCTACAGCTCTAAAAAAAAAAAAAGCTTTTGCCAAATGCCCCAATTTTTTTGAAAAAAAAAAAAAAAAAAAAAAATAAATAAAATTTTAAAAAAAAAAAAAATAAGAAAAAAAAAAAAAAAAAAAAAAAAAAAAAAAAAAGAAAAACAAAAAAATGATTCATGAATTATGAATCTCAAAAGAAAAAAAAAAAAAAATAAATAATAAGCTTCACAAAAAATATATAATTAAATAATTTATTCAT
Organism: Solanum pinnatisectum; assembly: GCA_035578085.1. Lineage (NCBI taxonomy): Eukaryota > Viridiplantae > Streptophyta > Magnoliopsida > Solanales > Solanaceae > Solanum > Solanum pinnatisectum. The sequence continues at coordinate 21,518,174 of CM069077.1, forward strand.
TTCTGATTTTCCAGCCACCCACCAATTATTTTTATTACGCCCTATTTAAGAATAAACTAAACAAAAAGTAGCTTGATAATTTTGATAATAACTCGACAGTACTTACAAAATATAATGTGTACGCTATGAATTTATCCTAATTAGTGATTAGATCGGATCGAACATTTGAAATTGAAATAAATTGAGCACGAAATTAGCTAAACATTATTAGTGGTGGTCCATGATTGTGTTGGTGAATAAAATTACAAAAATTGAGATGTCACAACTTGGTGAGCTAGCCACATTTAATTGCCTTGTCCATCTTTTTAATTCACTATAGCAAATAACAATATATGAAGTAATTGATTGCATCAAACTTATTTTCTTTTTCTGCTTTCATTTTCAGCATCTTCATGTATAGTAATAATATTTTTAATTAAAGTATGATAGCTCATTGTATGTATTAGAAAACACACACATTTGTCTGTCTACTTGTTTTGAAATATAATATGCCCACACAGTGACCTCAATAATAAATATTGTGTGCCCCAAGTTTTAGTACTCCCATCGTTTCACGAAGAGTGATCTGATTTGACTTGGCAAAAAGTTTTAGAAAATAAAGAAGACTTTTGAATCTTGTGGTTCTAAATTAAAGTTATGTCAAATGTTCTAAATTGCCCATCAATCTTGTGGCTTTAAACATGCCACGTGGAAAGTTGAAATTAAGATGTTACCAAAAAAGGAAAGAGGTCATTCTTTTTGAAATAGACTAAAAAGGAAAGGAAGTCATTCTTTTTGAAACGGAGGGAGTATTAGATAGTGACGGAAAAGGGTACGTAAGTACAACAACAATCACGGTTAGAAAAACAAAAAATTAACGAAGATAAAAATTTCTAGTTGAACAATAAAAATTTTATGCTAATTTTATTTAGCGCTAGCTATGGATTAAATTGACTTAACAATGAATAAGATTTCGTAGCAAACAACAAAAATCTCATTCTAATTCCATTTAGCTATGAATTAGAGAGGGATTATGAGAAAATTTATTTAGTTAGGAGTTATTTAGCTACGGATTAATTAAGGATTACTAATAAATTTTGTAGCTAATTTGATTATTTGATGCTCTTTAGTAGTGATAATAACAAAGCAATATATCAAGATTTGTCTTGAATTTCCTATTTTATTTGGATTCTTCATAATCGTGTTTTAATTCAAAAATATATATTTGGTCAAAAGGTTTTCTTCTTGGAAAAAAGCTCTTTTATATATATATGTTTATCACAAGGATCCGGCTCCTTTCTATTTCTCTTCTCTCCATTTTCTCCAAGTTTCTACTTAGATGTATGATATTTGTATTATTTAAACATCAATGGTGCATATTTTTAAGTAATCAAATACCTTAATCATGATTAAAAGGATATATATTACCATTTAAATCTATCTAATTATTGCTATAAAAAAAAAACCCATCTCACACTTTTTTCGCACCATAGTTCAAATCATTTTGTTACCTATAATTGTTCCATTCACCAAAAATAAAAAGTTTCTTCATAGACTAAATTTATGTCAATTTAAAATAAACATTTAAATAAGTTAGTTTACAATGAAAAATATTGTAAATCACAAAATAGAATTTTTAGCATTCAGATATGTAATGACCGGGTTCTGTCGTTATAGAGAAGCCAATGGGGGAAAATTTAGGGCCGAAAAACTTTTTCCGTAGTATTTGAATTTTCCCAACCTAGTCCAAATTTGGACAAAATCAGAGTCATTAAGGTGTAGGAAAATCTGGTAATAATCGGGTGATTAATTTATGATTATGATTACATGGGTGGATAGATAACTCGTTAAGAAATCCGTACGACTTTATGGAATTGAATTCGGGCGAGTAGAATTTCCGAAATCAACCTTAGCGTAAAAGGTATTTTCTGAGCGTCAATGGTTAGAGCGGTGTTGTGAATTGGGGATTTTGAAATTCTTTAAATAGCTCTCTGTTTCTTGCAACCCGCCTTGGCGGGGATTTTGGTTGCTCTGGTGGGGCCGCTGTGGCGGGCTCGTCGCAACTTAAGGTCGTTAATAAACTTCTAAATGGCCTTATTATGCACTTTTCGACTTTTAGAGCTAAAGAACGAACCACAGGCGACTCCTACTCATTTTTCACCATTCTTGAGGCTAAAGGTAAGCTTTTCACTCCCCGAATCCATTTTTCGATTCGTAAAACGTAATAGAATGGGTGAATATTGATTTTGGGGGGGGGGGTTGTTATAGATTCTATGGTGGAAACAACCCTAAGTTGGATAATTGGGATCATGAGTTTAATCTAGGGTTCATAGAATTGTTAGTAATTCGGGTAATTAGCGATTGCTTATTGATTCCCATATTATATTGATTGTTTGTAGACCAAGAACAAGCGGAACGAATCCGAAAAGGGAAGGATCAAGTTTCTTAGGGTTTCAAGCTTGTTTCGAGGTAGGTGATGGTTGTGATTCTATGACTGTGTGATGTATGTTTGTTCTTGCTTCATTATGATATATGTATGTATATGAATGTTGCATTATTGATCACACTTGTTATAAATGAGATAGATGAATGATGGTTACCATGAAATCATGACTTAATTCAATGATCTTGAGGATATACTTGTGATTGTAATTGTGGTGAGTTGAATTGATCGGTTGCCACGTTCCGGCATAATTATGGGATCGGTTGCCACGTTTCGGCATAATCATTGGATCGGGTACCATATTCTGGTATGCTAACTGTTTGGGTTTGGGTTCCATGAGAGGACCAATGACTTGTCATAATTGTGTATCTTGAGAAAATATGAAGTTGTTCATTGTTCGTAGATGTTGATGATATTGTATATGTTCGATATGTACATGTGATTATATTGTTGTATTGACTTATGTATGTTGCACTTAGTGGAGTAGCTGTGTGATCCTATTGGTACAGTGTGGTTTGTACTGATACTGCACTTGCTCTTATTTTTGTTGAGTACAGGGCATCTTCAAGCGGCTACTAATAGACCTCGCTTAAGAGATTAGTGATCGTTCGAATTCAAGGATGAGTCAATTCTTTCGGGTTGCCATGGGTTCTCTTTCGTCTATGTCCACCATTTCCGAACTTAGACTATGTTCTAGTTAGTTGATTAGTTCATTAGATTGGGGTTGCATCCCTTCTTGTTTAGACTTGTTGAACTTTAGATGTTTTGGTACATTGACTTTCAGGTTCTAGGCATTACTTCCGCATTATTAGTTTATTATTGTTAGACTTTTGTCAGAGTTTATGGGAACTCTATTTATTTTCTTAGTATTTAACTTGCTTTCGTAACTTAAATGCCTTAGTTTTGGTTTAGTTGCTTGGTTTGAGTTGTAGTAGTGGTTCTCCCACCGGAGAGTTAGTGTGGGTGCCAATCACGATGGTCTGGATCGTGACAAGATATTAAATAAAAAGTATTGAAAATTACTTTGCCATAAAATATCAAAGAAAACTGAAAGTTAGACAAACTTTTCCAAAAAATAGATATAATTTATTTATTTTTTTAAATGTATATATTTTTTATCGTGAGTTAAACTATAGAAGAACTCTTTTTATATCAAACAATTAATGCTATTTAATTGAATCCATTTTTTCTCAAAAAATTGGATAATGAATATTTTCTTACTAAAGTTGGGAATCTTAAATATCTTTTTTAATCATGGTTAATTAGTATACTTGTTAGTGAAAAACTTACAAGAGAACAAAATTACAATTGAAAATAAAATGAAGAAATAAAATATCTTCAAGGCTGAGACATAAATATCTCGCTCTCTTTAAGGAGATTCAAGCCCACTGTAGCAAATGTTTTTCACCGGTCCCGCAGTAGGCGTCTTGACTTGTCCCCTCAGGATACAACAACCTTCACAAAGTATAACTCAACAACTCTGGACAAGAGCTGAGTCCAAAGCTCCACAAAAAGAACACCTCCCTTCAACTAATAAGAACTCTCTTTTTCACAAACTTTTATAGCTCTATATTTTTTCTTATATGTTGTGTGTAACAAACCAAACGAAAACCGCCAGTATTTATACTATTAGAAGTCTTCCTAGCAATGAATAGGAAGATAAATTGTGTAGTAAATAGTGAAGATAATGCCCTTAGGAGTTACATAGGTTATAAGGTGTAATGAAGAAATAAAGAGTAAAAAATAATGTGGGCAACAAATGCCACTCAACGTGCAAGTGCAACTCAACAGACAAAAGTCAATGTGTGTATTCTCTAACTGCCAATGAAGAAGCAGTAAAGAAATGTCCACCAACGTCATCAATAAATAGAGGCACTAACTGCTGAATCATTCAGCATTCTTGTAACTCCAAATAAAGCAAATTAATATATTAATATATTAATATTAAAATGCTAATAAACCAACAACCCCCACTCATTTTAATATTAAATAAAAGAGATGCATAATGAAGGTGTGCTCTGCATTGAACCTCCAATTAGTGAAACATTAACTTTTACTCCAGAGTCATAGTGGTCTCAAACTTGAACTATGACTGCTTAAGGGAAATAAAATATCATTGCTCACACATAATGATCAAGGTGTTGACATGAGTTTTAAAGCCAGCACGTTATGGCCATGTGCTATCTCGGTTTCATGAGTGTTTTTGAGAATAAGCCCAATTCTCATAGGAAGCGACCTACTTCCACACATCACATAGGTGAAATCTGTCGAGAATGCTCCTATGAGCTTAACACTTCACTTATATGGACTACAGATATTCATTAGGAGTTTTATCAACTCAACCTTCACAAACTACAGGAAACAATGCACTCACATCATAGGAAGGGAATAAAAAAATAGTGCATTTTTCATAACAAGTCATCATATGATTAGTTTTTTCCTTTGAACCTGGTTATAGGATCTCTAGTCCCCAGGTTGAGTTTCCTCATATATGACTCAAAAATTTATAGGCTTCAATCCCACTCCTCTCGATGTGCTCCAGACCTCCTCTCTCGTTAAGGCCTTAGTAAGAGGATCTGCAAGATTATCACAAGATTTGACATAATCAACATTAATGGTACCATTTGTCAAATACAATCTTACATTACTGTGTTTCCTCCTTATAGGTTTGGATTTACTGTTGTAATAACTGTTTTGAACTCTACCAATCGCAGCGGTGCTATCACAATTTATTAAAATAGAAGGAATTGATTTTTCAAAATAAGGTATTTGAAACAGTAAATCTCTTAACCAATTCGCTTCCTCATTAGCTGAAGCTAAAACAATTAGTTCAGCATCCATGGTAGAGTTAGCAATTATAGTTTGCTTTTTTGATCTCCAACAAATAGCACCACAACCTAAAGTAAAGACATAACTAGTGGTAGAACACGAATCACCTGAAAAAAGTGTTCCAATCTGCATCACAAAAGCCTTCAAGTACAACAAGATATTTTTTATGGACTAAACCACAATTTTTCGTTCCAATTAAATATCTCATAACTTTTGTTACAGCATGCCAATGTTCATTACATGGCTTGCTTCTAAACCTGCCAAGTACTCCTACTACATATGCAATATCAGGCCTAGTGCAATCAGTCACATATCTCAAATTTCCGATTATGCTAGCATATTCCTTTTGATTTATTACATCATTTTCACTTTCAACAGAAAATAAGTGAACACTGGAATCAAAAGGAGTAGCAACATGTTTGCAATCAAGAAAGTTATATTTTTTCAAAATTTTCTCAACATAATGTGACTGGTCAAGAAAAATTCCATCACATGTTCTTGTTATTTTTATTCCAAGAATAAAATTTGTCTCACCAAGATTTTTCATATCAAAATGACTTCTAAGAATAGTTTTAGCTTTATCAATAACATTCATGTTAGAGCCAAAGATCAATAAATCATCAACATATAGGCAAATAATCACATGTGAATTATTCCAAGACTTATGATATATGCACTTATCACACTCATTTGTTTTAAAACCATTTTCAATCATGCAGGAATCAAATTTTTCATGCCATTGTTTTGGTGCCTGTTTCAAGCCATATAGAGATTTAGTAAGTTTACACACTTTGCTTTCTTGGCCTGCTTCAACAAAAGCTCGGGTTGTTCCATATAAATTTTCTCATTTAGGTCTCTATTTAAAAAAGCAGTTTTACATCCATTTGATGAATTTGCAAATCAAAAATTGAGCCATAGAAATTAAAAGTCGTATGGATGTAATTCTTGTTACCGGTGAAAAAGTATAACAAAATTCTAGGCCTTCTAGTTGTTTAAAACCTTTTGCAACTAGTCTAGCCTTATATTTATCGATAGATCCATCCGGCTTCAACTTTTTTCGTAAGACCCATTTGCAACCAATAGTTTTACAACCCGATGGTAAATCAACTAACTTCCAAGTTTTATTAGAAATCAGTGATTCCATTTCATCATTTACAGCCTCTTTCCAAAATATAGAATCATGTGAAGATAATGCTTCTTTCAAAGTGAGAGGGTCATCTCCAACATTAAACACATAAAAATCAGGACCAAAATCTTTCTCTACTCTAGTTCTTTTACTTCTTCTTAACTCAAAATCATCAATTTCTTTATTTTTTAAAGTAGAAGTAGAAGAACTAGGTAGTGGCAAATATTTTGTTCAATCCTTTGACCCCAACTATTTTTAGAATCAAAAGGAAATTTATTTTCATGAAAAATAGCATCACCCGATTCTATCACAATATTATCTTCAAGATTAAAAAATCTATAGGCTGTACTATTTGAAGCATAACCAAGAAAAGCACAAGTCGTAACTTTCTTACCTCCATTAACCTCACAAAGGCTAGAGAACCTCCAAACTCTTAGATATCCCAAACTTGGCTTGTAACCTTTCCACAATTCAAAATGTGTCAATTTAGACTTTTTATGAGGCACATGATTCAACACATAACAAGCAGTTAAAATAGCTTCACCCCAAAAAAATTAAAGGTGCATGTGACTCAATAAGCATGACATTAGTCAATTCAACCAAAGTTCTATTTTTCCTTTCCGCTACTCCATTAGATGAAGGAGAGTAAGGAAGAGTAGTTTCATGAATTATTCCCAATGATCTAACAAAAGAATTAAACTCATTTGACTCATATTCACGGCCTCTATCACTTCTAATTCTTTTTATTTTTCTTCCAAACTGATTTTCAACCTCATGGAGATAAGTTTTGCAATTTTCAAAAGCATCACTTTTATTTTTCATCAAGTAAACATATGTAAGCTAAGAAAAATAATCAATTAAAGTGATAAAATATCTATTACCTCCACTAGTTAAAATTCTACCAAGTCCACAAATATCAGTATGAACTAATTCTAACAAATCACTTTTTCTTTCAACTTGAAAATGAGGCCTTTTAGTGATTTTGGCTTTAGTACAAGCCTCACACTTTTCAAAATTCTTTTTAATCATTAGGATTAATCCTAAACTACTCATGATTCCAACATAACGATCATTAATATGACACAAACGAGCATGCCAAAAATTAGTACAAGAAATCATATAAACAGAAGTAGAAACTTTATTCATTTCAACATTCAGTTTGAACATCCCATCATAAGCATACCCCTTTCCCACAAAAATACCCTTCTTCACAATTACATTTTGATCAAATTCAATAATCTATTTAAAGCCTGCTTTATTAAGAAGAAAACTAGACATCAAATTTTTCCTTATAGAAGGAGTATAAAGTACATCTTTCAAAGTTAATACCATTCCAGAAGTAAAACACAATTCCACATCTCCCGTTCCAAGCACTTGAGTAGTATGTGAATCACCAAGCATGATGATTTTGGGCTCCTCAAAATGAGTATATTTTTTAAACCAGTCTTTGTCATAAAAGACATGACGGTTTGCACCAGAATCAACCCACCATCTATCAACACTCTCAACCATGTTTATGTTGGTAATCACCGCCACAAAAGGTTCTTCGGTAACGTTTGCCTGAGGGTTAGGACCACGTTTTCGGAATCTGCAAAATCGAGCAAGATGCCCACTCTTGCCACAAACAAAGCACGGTCCCTTATCTTGAACTTGTTGATTTTGTGCTTGGTTATTTTCACCATTATTTTTCTTGGGAGGTCTACCATTATTTTTCTTGAACTTTTTCTTCTTATGCTTCAAAGAAGTATTTTTGTGAGTTTCAGGAGTAGCATTATTTGAAGTAATTAAATTTACCTTCGTTGTGATGTTGTTCTCTTCTGTTTGTAAAAGTGTATCTTGGCCTCTTATCTCTTCTTCCATGCGGATTTTCATTATCAAGGTTTCAAGGGAGGTTTCCTTTTGTTTGTGGCGCATAGTTTTTTGAAATTCCTTCCAAGAAGGTGGAAGTTTATCTACTGTGCCACAAACAATAAGATTATCTCCAATTTTAACCTCCTCGGACCTAAGCTCTCCAACAATCATTATAAAGTCTTGAGCTTGGTCTACCACTGATTTATTGTCCACCATTTGAAAACGAAAAAATCTAATAGCCGCATATTTTTTCGCTCCCGCCTCCTCGATATCATACTTACTCTGCAATGCTTTCCAAATTTTCTTTGCACTAGAGTAAGTTCTATCATAATAATCATAAAAATTATCAGATAGATAATTAAGAAGATAATACCGACACTTATAGGAGTCACCATCGTACTTTTCCACTTTCTCATGATGAGAAATAAGTTCATCATCATCCATGGAGGTATCATCAACTTTATTAGAATTTTTCTCAGTTAACACATAAGAAACATTGAGAAGACTTAAGTAGAAAAGTACTTTACCCTTCCATCTCTTGAAATGGTTACCATTGAACCGAAATGGCTTGTTAAGGTTTCCCATCTTGACATCCACGATTTTTTCAATTGTAGCCATTGGTGAGTCTCCTTAAATTGTTAATGAAAAACGTACAAGATAACAAAATTACAAGATTACAATTGAAAATAAAATGAAGAAATCTCTTCAAGGCTGAGGTGCAGATATCTCGCTCTCTTTAAGGAGATTCAAGCCCACTGCAACAAATGTTTTTCACCGGTCCAGCAGTAGTCCTCTTGACTTGTCCCCTCCAGGATACAACAACCTTCACAAAGTATAACTCAACAACTCTGGACAAGAGTTGAGTCCAAAGCTCCACAAAAAGAACACCTCCCTTCAACTAATAAGAACTCTCTTTTTGACAAACTTTTTGCACTCTATATTTTTCTCTTGTATGTTGTGTGTAACAAACCAAATGAAAACCACCACTATTTATACTAGAAGAAGTCTTCCTAGCAATGAATAGGAAGATAAATTGTGTAGTAAATAGTGAAGATAATAGCCTTAGGAGTTACATAGGTTATAAGGTGTAATGGAGAAATAAAGAGTAAAAAATAATGTGGGCAACAAATGCCCCTCAACGTGCAAGTGCAACTCAACGGACAAAAGTCAATGTGTGCATTCTCTAACTGCCAATGAAGAAGCAGTAAAGAAATGTCCACCAACGGCAGCAATAAATAGAGGCACTAACTGTTGAATCATTCAACATTCTTGTAACTCCAAATAAAGCAAATTAATATATTAATATATTGATATTAAAATGCTAATTAACCAACAATACTTCTTTGATTAAGAAAAATAATTAATCTACACCTTTAATATTTAAGTGACATAGATGTCATACATCTAAGTAGAAACTTGGGAAAAATGGAGAGAAGAGAAATGCAGAGGAGCCGGATCCCCTTTTCTTAGAAAAGAAATTTTGGATGTTTATAAATAGAAGATCTTTTATTCTCATACAAGAATATAATAGCATAAAAATGTAGTCATGTAGAGTAGTTGTTTAGAGAGAAATTTGACTAAACTCATACCTAAAGTCCTTTTTTAAATACTTCTTGTCTTCGTTCAAGGTCTGCAATTATTAGATTGCGCACATGTCCTTATTATTTCAATCCCAACAAGATTTTCATAGAGTGGAGTTTGAAGAAGGAAGAATATATGTTAGACCTTTCAAAACTCTTTGTAGGTTGAGAATTTAAATGTAATTTTTTTTTTAAAAAAAATGATTAATTATGGTAGTTTTTTTTTCATTAACAAATCAGTCACTGATTTTTTCTGATTTGATCTAATTTGTTACAACCCTAATTCCAGGATCTATTTACATGTACCAAGTATATATATGTGGACCTTGAACAATTTTATGTCAATCATTGGGCCTCTCTCACTTTCTCTGTGATACTCTATAAATTGAAGGAAAAATTGTATGAAATAACAAATTATTAATTCAAATTAAATGTTATAGCCATAGTTTCTTTTATTTGTAATTCGCAGCAAACATTTCATGTTTTTTGCCATCTTATTTGTATACCGAAATATACAAATGCAGGACCCATTTGTATACCAAAATATACAAATGCAGAACTCATTTGTATACCGAAATATACAAATGCAGGACCCATTCGAAATATACAAATGCAGTACCCATTTGTATACGAAATACACAAATAGACCCAAATACATATTTTTTATGTATATGTATACCGAAATATACATATTAATAGCCATAGCATACATAAAGTTTGCTATGGAGCGTAGTTATACAAACTATAGTTATAGTATACAAATATGATTTTTATATTTGCTAAACCTAAAATTTACTCTAAAATGAATATTAAAAAATGAAGCCCATCTAGACCTACCAGATTGAAAATAATTCATGTCTAAGAGAATATAAACCAAAAAGGCTTTGTGAGATGTGGAGAAGTCTATAAACTTTGTGAACTCTTCACATATAATATTTGTTTTTGTTTGAAAAATTCAACTATATTAAAGAACTCAGGGCAGCCAGTTTGGATTGAATCTATCACGTAATCTCATATTTTAGACTTCATATGTTTCACATTCACCAATTAATTATGTTAAATAGATTGAAATGATGAACCTTGTGCTTACTTTTGTTACAAGCAACACATACATTTACGAGGAAAAAACAAGTAAGAAGTTCAAAAAGGTAGATTGACTTTTAGTTATATATTTTTATTGTGATTTACTAATCACTAGATTATTCTCGAAAATGGAAGAGAATTTACTCTGAAATAAAATGGAAGAGAATTTACTTTGATTTCAGGAAGGGAGTTCAAATTTTGAATGGTAATTTTTTTTCAAAAAATAACTCTACAAGGATTCAATGTTGCCTGCCCTGCATACTTCTGCATCCAATTGCGAATTTGGTGTTGTGTATGTTTCAAGCATACCTTTACAATTGCGGTAGCTACCGGTCTCCATTAGTTCTAAGAGTGTTCAAAATACTATATAAAGTAAGATTTTGACCTGTATATAGTGTAATTTTTTCTCAAGAAAGAATGTCCAGCTGGACACCCTAACACCACTGTAGCTTCACCCCTGGTGTAGGCTATGTTTACGAAGCATTTTCTCCAATCAATAAAAAATGTGATCGAATAGTAAATACTTATTCATACTTGGTCAAAAGTTTCAGAATTAAGCCTTCATAGAATTGAGGGAGCACTTTCACTAGATGCAAATTTAAATTTAGTCGGATGGGGTACCGGACACCAACCATAGTGTCAAAGACAGTTGGCTTAAGAAAGAATATGCAACGTAAGCCCCTAACTCCTGGAAAACAGACAAACGAAGAAGATGTCAACATTCAATCTTACCCCAATTTTCCCTTCTCTCTCAAAGAAAATATGCAGCAAAAACAGGGACTTCTCAACTGTCAATTCCCCATTATGTGGACATCACAAATTTCTCAAGAATAACATACTCAATTACCCCAACTCCCTCACAAGTACCCATCTTTCCCCTCATTTTTTTCTGCTCCTAAATCTGTCCAATCCATGAATTTTCACAATTAGGTTGAATTTCTACGCCCAATTAGTCTTCATTTGCTTGAAAATCTTGAATGGGGTTTGTTGTTTCTTCCCTCTCCACCTGAATTTTCAAATTGATCAAAATCCATGGCTAATCTTAATCAAACTTCTTCTCCTTTACTTCTCTGAATATGGCTTCTCTTTCTCATTTCTTCTATCAAAATTTGTTTTTGCCCCTGGCTACTGTATTTGCCTTTGTTTCTCTCTATTTGTCTCCTCTGTTCAACTCCATCACCACATTTGTCCACAGGTATTTTAATTATTTATCGCTTCTTGTAAATCAAGATTCAATTCTTTTCCAATACCCTTTGTTTTTTAATTTCATATATTTGAATCACACAGATTAAGGTGGTGTAAGGCTCCATTAAATAAGAAATTAGGTTTCAAAGATGATTATCAGAGAGTATATGATTTTCCAGAAACAGAGCAGCAGTTGGGTTATGAATCTGATGTTTTTAAGGATGTTTCTGAATTCCCAAATTCAGAGACGAAGGAAACAGAGTTTAATTTAACATTTAAATTCCCAACCTATGAAGAATTTTGTAAAAACAAGGAAGACAAAGTTGAATTTGTTAGCTCTACATTTAACATCAAATCGCTAACAAAAGCAGAGGTTGTTGAAACAGAGGATTTGAAAGAAGTTCATAGTAATATCGAGGCGATAAATGAGGAAGACAAAAAAGGGGATTTGAGTAATTTAGAGTGTGATGAAGATGAAATAAATGAGGAAGAAAAAGTGGATTTGTGTAAGTTAGAGTGTGATAAAGACGAAACGGAGAAAACAGAGCAAATGAATTCCATGAAAGGAGAATCAGATACTCGAAAAGAGCAATTTCTAAAGGAACTAGATTTTACTGATGACTCGCTGTTTCAATCAGAAAAGGATTCTATATCTACTGATTCTGATACTGTATCAGTTGGTTTTGATCATATCTGTTATCTGATGAACAAATTAGTCGATTCGTACAGTGATGGCTTCTTGACAGACGAAGACTTTGGTGGGGAATTTGAACTTGATGATGTAAACGATCCTGAAATGTCAGAGGAAAATCAAGAATCTGATGCTGATGATAGTGATAGTGATATAATGGAAGAGCTAAGGAAATTAGAACAAGATCAAGCACCGCGATTTTTATCCGAGGATGATTTTCATGGAAATTCTTACAAGCTATTTGGTGATTCCGAGGGCTCTGAAAATGTCGAGTCAAGAAATGAAGATGAAAATAATTTGGAAACGTTATGGGAACATCAAGAATTGATAGAACAATTAAAGTTGGAACTTAGAAAAGTTAGAGATACTGGACTTCCCACTATTTTGGAAGAATCAGATACGCTAAAATGGGAAGATTTAGAGCCATGGAAGATTGATGAAAAGTTGCAACGGGAAGATTGTATGAGTGAACTTCATAAGTTCTACAAGAGTTATAGAGAAAGAATGCGCAAATTCGACATATTGACGTACCAGAAAATGTATGCAATAGGTCAGTAACAACTCTTCATGCATAACATTATTTTCAAGTTTTTTGCATAATTACCATAAAAGCATCATTCCTTTTTTGGTTTCCAGGCTAGCTTGAACGTACTTTTTTTTTTTATTTCATTAGGTAGTTGTTTTCTTCCATCATGATAGGTGGTACGAGATAAATTTGATCACCAAAGCTTAAACGTATTAAAAAAATCACTTGTAAGTTTTTGTCTCTTATGACATTTGAACCTTAGTCTCCCATGACTTTAAGCTAGTTCATTGACTGGCATACGTTTGGGTAAATTATTTACCGGCAAGTAACTAAAGCTTAGGGCGATAGGAAAATAAAATCACTTTAGTCTAAACTACAATTTGTCATGATTTTAACTCATCTATCACTAGATCACACTGTTGAATGCTGGAAAGATATCATTCCTTTCGTCGCTTTATTAGTTGGTGAACATATTACTATTGGCTGTTATTCATGGCCATCTTCATATTTCTTTGAATGTAATTACGTTAAATGAATAGAATAGCTAATCTTTAATCATTCAAAAGTTTATAACCATGACCCACAAAATCTGGTTAGCTCCGCTCTCCAAACTCGGAACAAAATGAAATTTAAAGCATTGAATAAATGATGTATACCAACAAACAAATGCAGGCACGTGCGAGCGAAAAGATATTACGTCAAAAAATAATTTTTAGTGGCAATTAATTAATAACAATAGCTACATTGAATCTAATGAAAACTAACTAATGCCTGAATTAATGTGTATATTTACTTTTTGTATTAATTCATTTTTTAAAAAGAGATATTTTATAAATTTTACAGGTTATCTACAGAAAGATCCACTAAAAGATCCATTTCAATGTGTGTCAAGGCACAGATGTTCAGGTCCAAAACTAAAATCTCTTATTTCACAAAATATTAAGCTGTTCAAACACAAAAGGCATAATGACAATATTGACCCTATGATAAAGTTTATCAAAGAATTGCAAAGTGATCTTGAAGTGATATATGTTGGACAAATGTGTCTTTCTTGGGAATTTCTACATTGGCAATATGGAAAAGCTTTAAGTTTATGGGATTCTGATCCTCGTGGTACTCATACGTATAATGAAGTTGCTGGAGAATTTCAACAATTTCAAGTTCTCATACAAAGATTTATAGAAAATGAACATTTTCAAGGGCCTAGAGTTCAATATTACATCAGGAGTCGATATGATGTTCATAATCTTCTTCAAGTTCCTCTCATAAGAGGTAAGCGTCTCAAATGAGTTTTAAGTTGTGTACACTGACAGTGTAAAAAATGACATGATTAATTGTCATTCTTATACGTAACGTGGTTTTATATTATCGATACATAAAACTTAAACTCGATTTGGGCAGAGGACAGAGTCAAAGACAAAACCAAGGGTAGAGGTAGAGAGAGAGATGAATATTGCATTACAAGTGACATGTTGGTGGAGATAGTGGAAGAATCAATAAGAATATTTTGGCAATTTGTTAGAGCTGATAGAAATTGCTCAAGCATGATGGCGAAGGGTAAAAAGGGAATACAACATCAAGACCTTATTAAAGACTTGGGAGATTTAGAGCTTTTAATGGAGGTCCAAAAAAGTCTTGGAAAGGTAAATTCTTAGTTTTCAATTGATTCTCCTTCCGTTTGTCCTATTTTAAATGTCACTTTAGCTTTTTTTTCATGCTCATTAAGAAAATAATAACTATAAGGTATAGTTTATTAAGTTATCTATTTTTTCTCTCTTAAATATTTTAGGTACTTAATGTTAAGAGTATACTTGAAATCAATTACTATCAAGTTTAGTAGTAAATTTCTAAAGTGACAATTATTTTGACACAGTTTCTTGAGGTGAAATGACAATTAAAATTTGATTTAGGGAGAATTGTCGAGAATGTAACTTAAACTAACCGTGTAAAGAATTTTTACATTATTAATGTATCTTAACATGATGTAATATATAACTCGACTTGTTTTTCGCAAATACTAGTCTCACTTGTTCTAGATGGTTATCCTGAAGTGATCTGATAGTGTAAAAAATCATTTATTTTGTTGACTATCAAGGTTAAGGTCATTGTCTAATTATTGTTATGGAATGCAGAAAGAGAAGAAACTCAAAGATGGTTTGAAAGGTGAGTGTTGCATATTGAAGAGGTTCAAGAAGAACAAAGAAAATGATTCAGATCAAGTGTTGTACTTTTTCTCTCAAGTGGACATGAAATTAGTTACTAGGGTTCTTAATATGTCCAGGCTAACAACAGATCAACTTGTGTGGTGTCACAATAAATTAAGCAGCATTAGTTTTCTGCATAGGAAAATACATGTAGATCCTTCTATTTTGCTCTTCCCTTGTTAATAGTAATCCTGTTTTTTATAGCTTTTTTTAGGGTTTATTATGAGCATATGTCATCAAGGTCATATTTTGTAGAAAATGTGATGTTCTTTAATTGAGGTTGTTAGAGTGCCATTTTTCCTAATAAGACTTTCAAGAGACTTGTGTTTGGGAAAAAAAAGTTGTAAAAATATTGTCAAGAATGGGATTTGAACCAGTACCTGAAACTGGCGCCTTAGACCAACTCGGCCATCTTGACTTTGTAGTTTATTATCAACACGTTCTTATAGTATTGTTTCTAGATCTATTTATGTTACTATAAACTAGTTAAACCAAGGGAAAAAGGCATGATAAATCCCTCAATTTTGTTATTTGGAGTTGATATGTCCTCGTTGTGAAAGTGACTCATATATACCCTTACTGTTATACAAATGGCTCACATATATCCCTACCGTTACAAAATGAGCACACATATAGCCTTAATTCAAAGGAAGTGAAAATATTAGCTTTAAATATATATTTTGACTTTTAATTTTAAAAAAATTCATGTAGGAATATATGATCCTTCTAGCAAAATTCAAGGTATATTCTAATTTTTTTCATACATAAATTGTTTTTTGACTTCTTTGATTATCATTATTTGAGTTTCTTATTTTTGTTTTATTTTTTTCTTTCATTCCTAAGTGTAAAGAAAAAAAAATTAAAACTAATTTTTTTGTAGCTATATTATAATTTAAAATTATTTTTTCGACAATATTTTTACTTTAGTTCATTAGTTGTATTTAAAAAAAAAAAAATTGGGTCATCTATAATAAATTTTACAAGAAAATTAGTGAAACATAAATAAATTTGACCATCAAAATAATAAATTTAAATTAGTCATTGAAAAAAAAAATCAAAAAAAAAAAATGTGTATGAGAGGATTGAATATACACATATGGGATTATATTTTTTTAAAAAATAATTAAAAATTAAATTAAAATTAATTTTTTCATTTCCGTTAGAGGAAAATGGTATAGGCAAGTCATTTGTACAGTAGGGGTATATCAACTCTAAATGACAAAATTGAGAGGTATATCATGCATTTTTTCCTTAAATTAATATATAAGTAATTTTTATTTATTTACACATTTGATAAATCCAAAAATTGCTTATAAGTCGATATCGATTATAAGTTTGTCACCTCAACTTAAGTAGGGTTTGGCCATGCGATACCATATCACGATATGAAATCGTGAGATGGAATCAACGTTTGGACATGCGATTTTACGTTGATTCGCATCTCATGATTCTATATCATGAGATGTGATTCCATATTCTCCAAAAACCATGATATGAGAATTTCATATCATGATTTGAGATATTTTTAATAAAAAATTAATCCACAAGTTTATATTTTGTTAAAACAACCCCACATTTTTATCTACTAACAATTTATTTCATATGTAAATAAAATTTATAATCACATCATTACTTTTTAAAATTTATTATTCTCACCAACATATAGTCACTTTAACTCACACCAACCGATTGTTGAGTACTAAATTTGTGAGAATACCAAAGGACTGATGAATATGGTCTGAGCATGAAAATATAGTTGCGGATGATATTGACCAACAAATGGCTCAAAGTAACAATGTTGGTTTGTCTGCTCAGTCACATGATCGAGAAATGCAAGTTCAACGTAAGGAAATTGTTCGTACTTGTAAGGACATGTTCCTGTCGTTATAGAAAAACCAACAGGGGAAAATTTGGGCCGGAAAACTTTTTCGTAGTATTTGAATTTTACCAACCTAGTCCAGATTTGGACGAAATCGGAGTCTTTGAGGTATTGGGAAATCTGGTAACAATCGGGTGAATTATTTATGATTTTGATTGCATGAGTAGTTAGATAACTCGTTAAGGAATCCGTACGATTTTACGGAATTGAATTCAGGTGAGTAGAACTCCGAAAATCGATCTTAGCGCTAAGGGTATTTCTAAGAATCGTTGGTTAGAGGAGTGTTGTTTAATGGGGATTTTGGAATTCTCAAAATAGCTCTCTATTTCGTTCCAGCCGCTTTGGCGCTGGATTTTGCCTCTCTGGCGGGAACACTGCACTGGGATGTTGGACGCTGTGGCGGGCTCGACGCAACTTAAGATCGTTAACAAACCCCTAAACGAACCTATTATGCACTTTTTGACTTTTAGAGCTAAGGAATGAACCCCAGGTGACTCCTATTCATTTTCCACAATTCTTGAGGCAAAATGTAAGTTTTTCACTCCCTGAATTCGTTTTTCGATTCGTAGAATGTAATAGAATGGGTGAATATTGATGGGAAAGGGTTTTGTTATAGATTCTATGGTGGAAACAACCCTAAATTGGATAATTGGGATCATGGGTATGATATAGGGTTCATAAAATTGTTAGGAATTCAGGTAATTAGTGATTGTTTATTGATTCCCGTATTATATTGATTGTTTGTAGACCAAGAACAAGCGGAACGAATCCTGAAAGGGAAGGATCAAGTTTCTTAGGATTTCAAGCTTATTTCGAGGTAGGTGATGGTTGTGATTCTATGATTGTGTGATGCATGTTTGTTCTTGCTTCATTATGATACTTGTATATGTATGAATGTTGCAATGTTGATCACACTTGTTGTAAATGAGATAGATGAAAGATGATTGCCATGAAATCATGACTTAAATATATGATCTTGAAGATATACTTGTGATTGTGATTGTGGTGTGTGAATAAGATCGGTTGCCACGTTCCGACATAACTAACTTGGATCAGTTGCCAAGTTCCGGCATAAATATGGGATCGATTGTCACGTTTCGGCATAACATTGGGATCGGGTACCACGTTCCGATATGCTAACTATTTGGGTTTGAGTTCCATGAGAGGACCAATGATTTGATATAAAATATGAAATTGTTCGTTGTTCGTAAATGTTGATACTATTGTATATGATGATATATATGCATTTGATTATAATGTTGTCTTGACTTGCTTATGTTGCACTTAATGGGATAGCCGCGTGATCCTCTGCACTTGTACTTATTTTGTTGAGTACAGGGCATCTTCAGGCGGCTACTGACAGACCTCGCTTAGGAGATCAATGATCGTTCGAATTCAAGGGTGAGCCAAATTTTTCCGGGCTGCCATGGGTTCTCTTTCGTCTATGTCCACCATTTTCGGACTTAGACATTTGTTCTAGTTAGTGGATTAGTTCATTAGATTGGAGTTGCATCCCTTCTTGTTTAGATTTGGTTCATTGTTAGATGTTTTGGTAAATTGACTTTCAGGTTGTAGGTTATTTCTTCCGCATTGTTTTGTTCGTTGTTAGACTTTGTTGGAGTTTTGGGAACTCCCTATTTATTCCCTTAGTACTTAACTTGCTTCCGTAACTTAAATGTCTTAGTTTTGGTTTAGTTGTTTGGTCTGGGTTGTAGTAGTGATTCTCCCACTGGAGAGTTAGTGTGGGTGTCAATCACGATGGTTTGGGTCGTGACAGTACTATGTGGGGGGATTATATTAAAGACAAATATACTATAATGTTCAATTTTTTTATTATTGAATTAAAGTTAGATGAATCAGTTACTTAAGTGGAGAACAAATAGCTTTGTAATAATTTATTATGCGAATTTTATAAATTTTTGTATATTTGGTAAGATTGAATAAACAATTGAGGTTATCTTAATAGTTTTACAATTTATAAGATTCTTATGTTTATGAGAAAATGTACAACACAAAAATTCCATATCGCATGTCCAAACAAAACTTCAATTTCATCTCATAATTTCATATTATGATATCATATCATGAAACCATATCGCATGGTCAAACCACCCTAAGATTTTACTCGTTAATAGCATTCTTTGTTTTACCAAACTTTTTATGACTTTATTCCTAACATCTTGTAATTTTCAAAGTACTCTTCTTTAAATAACTTATTAATTTTCCATATTCTATTTTCTTCATTCATCCTTTGTTATGCAAAAATACTTTTACACTTCTATCTTTTCTGTTAATAGCTTAGGAAATTAGGTCATTTTAATAAAAAAGATGTTTATCAGCACCATTTTACCAAGCATACTACACCATATTTATCAACTTCAATACTTCTATAAGAGTGGCGAAGTACTTCTCAGCCTTCCAAGGAATTTGTATAAATACTATGCACACGTCGTGTAGATACATATGTAAGAGAAGAAATAAGAACCTTATTATAAATTGATGCAAAAGAATTTCAAGGATTACTCATTTTGTCCTCCTTCAATGGCGACTTAAAATACTTTACAAGTGATACATTCTGCTAGCAGCATATCCATGTAACATGCTCATTGCTCGCACATTTCCGCTTTTCGATACAGATTGCTGTCAAAAATTCTTCGAATTGTCATGAATCTTTTTCCTCTAATGCTATGCTCAACTCCAAGTTATCGTTGCCCCTACGGATTTTTAACAGAACTTCATCACCTATGTTATAGTTATCCAGGGCTTTATACAACTCTGCTTTACTCCTAACCTGCAACAGCATGAAATGTGTGCATCTCAGAAATACAGAATTGCTTAGAACAAGGAGGAACAAAAATCAATCATTGTTAGGATGATTCAAACTCTAGACCTGCAGGTCGGAAAGCCTAGACGATGTTCATATCATCAAATTTGCACTAACAAAAAGCTTGCGGGGTAACATAAAACAGAAAGTCAGAATTACTTACAGGTTTGTCATCCACTGCTTCAATAATATCGCCAAGCACTATATTTCCTGCAAAACCCCTGGTAGTAGGAAGAAGTCCCGCTTTCGCTGCAGGACTATTTCCAGGTACCTAAATAGAGCAGGAATAGATTCAGACAAAAGAGATATCGTGAGTTTTACTCTGAAAGATCCTGTCTCCCCACCCCCAGGGTCATAGTGACAGAAATGTACCAGCAAAACCAGTGCTCCATTTCGAACATTAAGTTGGTTGGCAATCAGGTCTGGAGCGATTTCAATATTCAAACCAGCACGAAGAACCTGACATGCATAAGACATACATATACGTAAATAAATGACCACTATATTTCAAGTGAGAATATGAAGCAATATTCGCCAATACAAGATGAGATGTTCTGCAACAAAATGCAGATGAGGAGAATTCTGGAAAACCAGGAAAAAAAGCTGACAAGAACTAAGACACGAACGAATAGAGCAACAGTCATACTTTTCCAGTTTGGATCAACTGGGGCACAACTCTCAACACAGTTGAAGAAGGGATTGCAAATCCAACACCTGCTGATGTCCCTGTTGTACTGAAAAAGAGTAAGTAATAGCAGGAGAGGATAAACTTCGAACATTCAAATAAGTGTTTCTTGTCATCTCCTCTCAATCTTCAGTCTAGCACACACAACGATGGAAAACTATTCACCTGTCTGAGTAAATATTGCAGTGTTGATCCCAATCAAGTTTCCTTTTGAATCTAACAAAGGACCTCCGCTGGAAACGTACACATTTATTCACAGAACAGAAGTTGAAAAAGAAAAGGACAAAAGAGACCTTTAATGATTATCACCATCAGAATGCATTTGTTACCAAGGGAAGTACAAGTTCAGAAAAATAAACCTGTTGCCAGGGTTGATGGCTGCATCTGTTTGAATTCCTCCACCAATGGTCACTCCAGTTTGACTATATATATCTCGATTCAGCCCACTGATAACCCCAACAGTGAGTGTATGATCAAACCCAAAAGGATTTCCAATGGCTAAACATTGCTGGCCAACTCTCAAAGAAGAAGATTCACCAACCCTTATTGGCCTCAACAGGTCTTCAGAAGCTTCCACCTTGCATTTCAAGATGTGAAGTCATAAGGTGTCAAAAATGTAAGTTTGAGTTAAAAAGAACAAAAAAAAAAAAAAGAAAATGCCAAAATGCACATCAACCTAGTTCCTCAAGCAAATAGAACTTCTAAATATATTGATTCCATATGAGTGTAAAAAAAGAACAAAAAATAGGGCATACAGCTCTTTCCTGGTTGTGTAATCACGTAATAAATATGATGCTCTGGGATTATTTTCCTCCATAGGAAATATGATAATCGCAACCTCACCCCATTCAGCTGTTCCACCCAGTTTTCCAATTAAAGCACTACACATTACAGTGTTATTCTCACCATATCTAACCACCTCTCTCTCTGACACTCTTTTGCTCTTATCATTTCTTGCAGCTCATTTCACCCCACTACTATCCCACTGTAAGATTGCTCTACATATATCTAGATGCCTTCCATCTCACCTTTTTGAAAGACAACAAATTTTCTGTGGAATATGTGGACAAATAGGTTGATCTTTTTGTTCTGTAAGAATCAACTGAAGTTGTTTCTGGTAACTTTAAAACGATTATCAACCATTTTAAGTAAATGACAATCACAAGAGGCAGATGTGAAAGTGAAGATCAACACACAATTCATCCCCAAGAGAGGAAGCTTCAAGTATAAGGATGTGGGGAGATAAACAATGACGTCACACATCGTAATGGAGAGGCATAAATGAAATTGAGGTTCGCATCTGGTGTCCTATGTGATAAGAATGTTCCACCAAGACTTAAAGGTAAGTTCTACAAAGTGATTATCAGACCTTCTATATTGTATGGGGTAAGGGGTTAGCTAGTCAAGAACTCACATCTTCAAAGGATGAAAAAGGCACAAATAAGGATGCTTAGATGGATGTGTGGGCATACTAGGAAACATACGATTAGGAACGAAGATATACGGGACAAGGTGGTAGTGGCGTACGTAGGGGACAAGATGTAGGACGTGAGGTTGAGATGGTTCGAACATGTGAAGAAGAGGAGCACAAACGCCCAGTGAAGAGGTGCGAGAGGTTGGCAGTGATAGGCTTAAGGAGAGGTAGAGGTAAACTGAAGAAGAATTGAGAAGAGATGACTAGACAGGACATGACACATCTTCAGTTCACCAAGGACATGATCTAGATACGAGAGGATGGAGATTGAGGATCAGAGTAGAAAGTTAGTAAGTAGTAGTGTTTTCTCTCTTTCCCGTGGGAGAGCATAGCTATAGCTTGGAGCACCTTATCTTCTCCTATTCTCCTTTTCAATAGTATTATTATTATTATTATTATTATTATTTAATTCTTCATTTTTTATCACTACGGTTCTTTTTTTTGCTTTGGTTATATTACTATTTGTGTTGTCAATACTTCTCTTTTATTCGTATTTTAGTTAGAGCTTCTTTCACTCTGCATACACTCTACCCTCCCCCAATCCCACTTGTGGCCTATGGGATCACACTCGGTATGTTGTTGTTGTTGTTGTTGACAATCACAAGTCTAGTAAAACTCAAGCTACACCTTTCACTGCTTAGTGATACCAATGAAGAAATAGAATGAACAAATCAGATCAAACATTGGTTCATTTGCAACCATTTTGATGCATTCAAATATGTGCCAGCAGATCCTTAAATTGCTTGCAGAAAAATACGATTTAGTGAGAGCATGACCTAAAACTTGAAGCTGGACATTTACTAGGATTATCAGGTAAAGAAAGATAGAGACAACAGGGAAAAGAAAAATGTAATAGGAAAAACTGACAATCAAACTATAGCTATACGAGATAAGAACAAGATGACATAACTTAAGCAAATGTAGCCCATGAACTTAAGAATTCTCCAGATTTTGACAAAATAGGATTCTGGAAAGTGGAAATAATGCTTACCTTCAACACAGCAAGATCCTTGGCACGGTCTGCACCAATTAATATACCCTCAAAATTCTTTTGCACCCTTCAGAAAGAAACAAAATAAATTAAAGAGAGTGAAGGCATAAGATGGAGAGTAGGATGAAGCTGTATCATCCCCATTAAGTATATGCTGAAAATGAATACAACTCACCCATCTGCAGCGAGAATATTAACGCGTGCAACTACTTGCCCACGGCTTGGGTTTCTAGAAAGGGAGTTACCAATCACTGGACATATAAAGAAAACTGTTTAACCAAGAATTGCACAGCCCATCCAACACACTGAAATTGGTTTTTGGGGTCATAGAATTCAATTCTATTTTTTAGATGAAGCCTTTATTAGACCCCTAAATGTAAGAAAAATTGATTTCCGACTTCACACAAAAACTAAGACCGTTTGATTCTCAGACTCTGAACCCCATCCTTATGGGGATGCAGGAAGTATATTACACAAATAACTAATGCACTCAGGTACCATATTTGAAGTGATCTTACCATGATAATTAGTAACAATGTGGCCTTCTTTGTCCCAAATAACCCCCGAACCATTTCCTTCAGGAATCTGCCATTGTTTAAACATATTGAATGTAGCTGCTTTCAAACATAGATTATTTATCAAGGGACAAAAAGTGTGTTGGTTGAGGCACCATATGGATGAAGACAAAAAATCCATGGACATGAGAAACTTTATTTTCAAGACAGTACCAAAGCTAAATTACCAAAAAGTTTGATAAGCATAACACTGAAAATGGAAAAGTAAATGCTTGCACGTGTCTATAAAATTTACCTCAACCATACCAGTAACATTAAGCGTCGGTCTCAAGGTTACATCAAATATGTTGACAACACAGTAAGTGTTCTTCTCAAAGAGCTCAACAACTCTTTCCTGCCAATTAGACATGTACAGATAAACGGTGATCAGTATATCAGAACATAACAAAAACAATAAAGAATAAGCTGAACAGGTGATGATAATGAACCTCGGAAGGGAAAAGTGCTGCAGAAGGAAAAGTAGAAGGTGTAACTTGTTCAACTGTGACAGACGGATCCCCCAAAGCAAGTGCTGTATATCATATAGTATAGTAGTTTACATGGTTAGAACCCAAATAAAGGACGAAAACTCAACAACTGATAAGGAGGAAGCAAATTCATCATGAAGCTTTGTATTTTTTCAGTAGTCAACCACACAAGAATAGGGTTTTGCTCATTGGGGACCAGGGGGAAAGAGCTAGCTCAGTTGCATAACCACAGTTGGGTTCCCTGTTACTATAAGCAATAAACTATACCTCTAGCTGGATGGAGTCAATATACAAATTCTCTATATCCATTCCACTCAATTAAAGCTTTATTTTATTAGTAAACCTACCGTAAACACTCCTCCTTTTTCTGGTATTGAGACAGGCTATGTTTTGGAAGCTCACAAACAACCAATATCTTTCTCAAGCAAGAAAATTCAGAACACAATGTAAGGAGCTGAAAATGCCAAATATGTGCATTAATTTGGTTAAATGTCTTAAGAGATATGTGAGTACAAAACCCAGATCAATCCAACAATTGTGAGGCACAACACAGAATTCGAGTGCTGGCTTTTCAAAGGCGACAAGTAAAAAAAGAGGAAAAGAAACAAACAGTAAGAACGTGCGAACCTGACAAGTACCTTGAAGGATGATAACATGAATACATGAAAAAGCTTGTTAACAACATCCTCCGTGTGGCAAAAGGGAAGCTTTTCCGTAGTTGCTCAATCAAAGAATTGACATTATCTCCACCACCCCTGTGACATTACCATGACAACAACAAAAAAAGGTCATGAAATCATGTGCTAATACAAGTATTGAGTAAGTCCTTAATTTTAATGACCCACCTCATAAGTTGTAAACTGATAGAGATGGAAAAGCATGCTCCTAATTCCGCCCATTTTTTTAACCAATCACATGGATGCACTTTGTTGATGTTCAGGTGAGAATTGAATCAAAAATCTCTTCCTATTACCATATAAACTGTTTGAATTGTTTCACCTAAAAGCTACTCCCTTCAATCCCTTTACCCCCATGTTATATCACATCTTCCTTTTTAATCTGTTCCAACAAGAATTTGAGGGCGTAGCTATGTACGCCGAATGATGGTCATTCCAACACCCTTTAGCAGAAAATTATACTATGTAATATAAGTCAACTGTTACTTTCATACCTATATACCAAACTTTGAAAGTATCCATCAACACCCATATCAAAATTTCTGAGTTTACCACTCATGACCCATTTTTTCATTTAAATGTTATACATATTCATCTAATTTGTCAAAAATCTTCTCATTTTTGCTTATAAAACTCGTTGTCCAGTAAAATGTAGGGAGTCCTTTAAGTCTAAAAGGATAGATAATATGCGTACCTGGGAGTGGAAGCAGAGGTAGATGGATTAGAAGTAATGGGATCAGCAGAGCAGACAGAGGAAACGCTATCGAAGCAGAGCTCTCGACGGCCCAAAAAGACAGAGTTATTGAGAATGGCTGGTTGATTTGTATGCGGGTGAAAAGGTGTTTTTGCGTTAGATGATACTATTATCACTTCCATTTTTATTATTCAAATGGAAGCTTCAAATTGGGGAAGAAGAAGAAGAGCAGAGAGCAGATAAAGAGTTGGAACTGGGATATTTCTTCTCCTATTCCTCTCTATATTTTTTACTCTCTCCCTTCATTTTTACTGAACTTGACACACCAATAAGCAATAACTGACCTAACTATTTTACTAAGTTACCGTTGCGGAGGAGTCTCGGATTCGAGTTTTAGATATATCATGTCCTAATGCGACACGGCACGGGAAACTGCCAGCCTCAACTTAGGAAAAATATTACCCAAATAAAATATACGGAACAATAAGGGCCTGTTTCGAAAGATATCCTGGTAATTGAATTTGGTGTAATTACACTCTCTATCCTGTTTGATTGGACAGGTAATTACTTGGTCAGTAGATAATTGGTGTAATTGACAGGAGTAATTACACTCTACAATTCACAGGTAGAGGCTTTGAATTGCTGGTAATGGTGTAATTACCAGCTGATTACTTTTTAATGTTTTTTTTAATTCTATTTTTATTTTTTTGTTTTTTAATTTTTTTTTACTTCTATTATTTTAAGTTCTATTTTTATTTTTATTATTCTAAAATTTTCTAAAAGTTTTTATTTTATTTTATATTATTAGATTTCATTTTCTTCTCGTTCTCAACCTTATTTCACGTGATTCTATGTAATTTTTTAGTATTATCTATTTCTTTATGACATGCTTATTTTCTCATTAGCATAATTTTATTAGTATTCTAATTTTTAAATTAAAATATAATTTATTGTTAAAAAATGTTATAGACTTACGTTTTCTTTTTTTTTAAAAAAAATAAATAAATAAATCATATTTATGTATGCTATGTTGAAATTTGCTATAAGAGTATTATGTTAGACTTTTTGTTTTGAATTTATAACTTATGTTACATTTTCAATTTCATTTGTTTTAGTAATATTGAATTCACATTGCAAGTCATTTTTTAATTAGATTTGATAGATTATCTTTTTGTTGAACATTTAATAATTTATGACATTTATTTATATATTAATCTTTTTATCAAACATGCATTTCACGATGTTCGTAGAAACTTCATACTTTTAATTTTTATGATCAATTCAATTGAAATATATTAATTTGAAAAAATATAAATCAATAATTTTTTCATAATATTAGTTAAGAACATATATTTATTAATTAATATATTTTCAAAAAAGAATATATATCTTAACTATTTATTTTAATATCATTTATAAAGTTTCTTATTTGTCTAGTATAAATTTTAAATAATTAATTTTTATTTTTAAAATTTAATATAATTTTATGATTGCAATTGTGCATCCAAACACAAAATGTGTAATTACACTGTGGCATCCAAACAGGACATGTGTAATTACACTGTGGCAACCAAACAGGTCAGTGTAATTACTGTATAATTACTAGGTTGGTAATTACTACCCTAGTAATTACACCAATTCCAATTACCAGGTGCCTTTCCAAACAAACCCTAAGCATTTCCCACTTTGTTGGTAAAAGTTTGATTCCCAAATTGTAATTCTCTCCATTTCCCCTTCCTGTACCCCCAATTTTTTTTATAAAATAGGTTGACTAAAAAATGTTTCTATTCATAATCAAGGTAATAAACAATAGGAGAACTTTCACATATAGCCACTTAAAAATTATTTAATTACGTTTCATAGCTATTGGAATTTGCACAATAAAATTCTGAATCATTAATTCACGGGAATATTCATAGTTTTCATAAGTTCCATTTGCTCTCTTGAATTACTGCATTTTTTGTGCGAACTTATGCTTTTTGGACTGTTGTGGATACTTATAGGTATCACCTTGTCATGACACTCTTGCACACTTAAAAGATTATTTGGTAAAGTGTATAAGAATAATGTTAAATAGAGTGTATTGATAATGTTTGCATTAGCAATGCATGTATTAGTTATGTTTGCATTAGTTATACATAGATTATTTTTGTGCATTTTTTGGTTTGATGCATAAAAAAATTAATTTACAAAGATACCCTCCACTATTATGGTAGAAAAGATGTAAAAAAGGTTTTGAGGGGCAATTGAGTCTTTAATCATGTTAATGCATGCATTAAAACCATTGCATTGCTAATACCTAGAAATCCATGGTATTAGCAATATAGAGTGTCTAACTAATGCAAACATTTGTAATAGTTGTAATACACAAGGTTAATGCATGTATTATTTTTCCTAATACACTCTACCAAACGACCTTTAACTTCAGTAGCAAAATGATCACCTAATTTAATTATGGCACTCCTTCCATTTGTTTTTCACCTACTGGACCAAAGGAATTTGTAACCAAATCTTTTGTTGATTCGTCTTTGTTTTCTTCTGTGTTGACTATTTTATTCTTATTGATCTCCTTCCCTTTGTTAGTATCGTCTGAGTGCATCAAATTTATTACCCACCTCAGTGATGGGTGCATTTTTTTTTTCAGTATTGGCTCCTTTTCTATCTTTGACTACATTTAAGTTATTCAGATCTCCAATAACTTTTCCACTTGTAAGTATTCTAGCATTCCCTTTTTGTAATAGAGAATGTTGCTCTTGTTTACGTTGATTTTGCTCCCCGGTTTTGCTAGTTCTTCCTTTCTTCTAGTCATTTCTCCGACTTTACATTATTTTATTGTGCCCTTGCATCTTGCACTCAAGGCAATATTTCGGTACATAATCATATTGAATTTTTATAATATTTGACCTTATCTCACCCGTTTTTGGATTTTCAATATTCATCTGCACCGAATTTGAAAATTTGTCCTTGAGATCCACCAGCACCTTCACACGTGCACAACTAGGTCTTGTCTTTTTTATCGTTGCTTGATCCAAGTGGATTGGTTTACCAACTGCCGAATCAATTGGAAAACAATACTTCCTTAACAAAGAAAGTTGGCAATAGATTAGGGAATGAAATCCATCCCATAGCCATAGTTGTCTCCTCAGATACCTTGAATCTAGAATCATAGATAAGGGTACGCATCAACTAGGAATACCCATCCCTACAATTTATATAGAAAGACCCTTTCGAGATCATGTTGACACAGTCCTCTTATTATTTAGTCAGTCTAATTAAAATATATGTAGCAATCCTATTACACAGTCCCCTTTTAATTCATATTGTTGAGGAATAATTCATCTCAATTCGTTAAGATCTGTTCATCCATATGAGAATTTTCCAATTACAGCAAATTGGAATTTCTCAATACAAGTCATCTTTATCACTTCTTGCTTAGTCCAGTTGACTTGTGGCATTCCTTCTACACATGGGCGGATCTATGAAGGCCAATGAGGGTGCGACGCCACCCCCGAACTTCAACGAAAACTCTATATATACATAGGTGTATATATATATATATATATATATATATATATATATAATATTTATATAAATATAAAGCATGCCACCCAGTGAACAAAATTGGCTTGTGGTGCCACGGTAGGAGGGCAACTTTAGATGGCTAATGTTGCGGGTTCGAATTTCATTTGTACCTTTTTTTTTGTTTGAGAAATTTGCTGCAGACATTTTTTAAGAAAAAAAAGGCTCCAAGCACGTTTTTTAAGGAAAAAACTGACACATTAATCGATAAGTCTATTTGGCACCCACAGACTCTAAATCCTGAATCCGCCACTGCTTCTACATATATAATATCTTTTAGTAATGATTTGTCCTCAATAATATCATCTCAGAATTTGTTTTTACTGAATCAACAAATGATTTTCCCTTTGGCAAAGTAGGGTTCAAGATTGAAGAATATTGAGTTGAGGGAAATCACAGTTTGAAAGTTGAAGACCAACCCAGAAGAGGGTTGGCCGGCGTCAGATGTCACCATGGAAAAAGCGTATATTCTCCAAATCCAATACTACAACTTATTCCAACTGTTCAGATGTAAATTTCTTAAGAATGTCACCAGCTTAAATAAGTTTGTTTTGTCATTTACCCTGCTTTTTCGTAGTAGCTTTTTCTCCTACCATACTTGTTTTGTAGGTAGCGTGGACACATAATGCTAAGGGTGGCAAGTCGCCTTAACAATTAAGAAATAATCTTTACCTATTTAACTTAACTTGTCATTTTCAAAGTTGTCTCAATAAAATTAGTAGCTTAAAATTGTGTGTATATATATATATATATATATATACACAAAAATAAATATGAATTTAGGACTGTTTTTCTTCTTCTTACATATAATCTTTTAATATAATATTCTTTAAAGACATTAAGCATTTAACTTCACATAGTTAGTTATTTATAAAAGTAAAAATTACTTCTAATTAATTAAAGGTTGAATTTTTTTTATCAAAATAAGTCATTATTTAAACCAATTCACCAAAATAGTATGTTTTTTTGAATCTTTTACAAAACTAGTATAAACGTACTTGACAGTAATGTATTATGTTTTATTTTATTAAAAGAAAAATGACAAAAGGACAAGCAACTGACGGAGTAAACAGACTTAAAACGTTACCGATAGTAACGTTTTAAACTTAAAACGTTACCGACAGTAACATTTTAAACTTAAAACGTTACCATCAGTAACGTTTTAATGTCAATAACATTTTTAGCTTAAAAGTAACCCCTTTATGTTAACCTCTGTTATTTCAATCTTTTTAGAAAATTGTACTCTTTTATGTCAAAATTTATCTTACTTCTTGATGTGCCTGAAGATATATCTAGAGAAAACGCAAGAATTGCTGCCAAGGATGTACTACACCCTAGCAGCCTAGCTTTCATGCATATATTACATATATTAATATATACATTCATGCATTTGCATTGTCTTTGATATTTGATAGTATGAGACAAGTGATATAGCACTAATTAATATCATGATATTCAATAACACAGTGCTAAATAAGTCATTGGGTTATCACTCTTGTTGTTTCGTGTAAGATAGGAAAATTTTCTTTAACTTATTTTATAATTCGCTCATTTAGTACTCATGACTACTGATAAGAAAGCCAAAAAAAAAAAAAAAGATTAGTATTATTAATAGTGAAGAAAGGTACAAGTAAAACTAATTAATTTGATGTGGCATCAACATGTTACGTAGAAAGCTGAAGAGTTTATGTCCTTACAGGGACTAATTAAGGAGAGAACATTTGAGAAAAGTTCAAATAGAATTGTTCCGCCTCCTACAATAAAAATGTTTGTTCCACATGAGGAAGATCTTACTTTATCCTCCAGATGAAAAATAGAAGAATAGCAACTGAAGCTACATGGAAGGCAAACATAGTTTCGAAATGGTGGCAAATTTGACAAAAATAACAAAAGCTTTTGCATCAATACGTCGTGAACAAGAGCATCACAGTAGATCAAATGATCGACAAGGACTTACTTGACTGGTCTATTTTTCACTTAGCACTTCATTCAGAAACGCAAGAAAAGGCCAGCGTTTATAGCTTAAAAAACATTTACAACTTCTGATAATTGCAAGACTAAGAACAGTAAACAACACCCTCATAATTAAGTTTCCAGAGAAATTTGGATCAGTTTGCATAGCTTAAAACATTTACAATAAACATAATATATTACACAATCGATTCAATAACCAAATGAATACATATACTCGATAACAGTTTTTTCTTCATCAAAATTCCAAAATATAGCTTCTTGTCGTTGTTGAGTTCTAAATAACCTTCCCACAAAAAGTCTTCGCTTCAAAATTTAGCCTTTATTTTTTTCTTTTTGCCGTGCTGATAAGATATAATTACTTCCTGGCAAGTAAGGATAAATTTTCAATTATTTTAACTAAAAAAAAGAGCAATTATGTGAAGAAATAATGTAAAAATGTTAAAAGTATCAATTATATTAATAGAGTACAATATTACTCTAACTATGAGTTAAATAACATGCACATACTTGTATAAGAGGACTTGTTGATTCATAATAAACCATTACAAGTAAAGCAAAAGCTCCAACTGTCAATTTCCAAGTGAACATTTTCTTGTCCTATAGTATTCTAATTGCTTTTTCACTGTAGCAATGTTGAAGTGTTCAAATTGTTTTCTTCATTGTACAAAAGGTACCAAAAATGCACCTCAGACAGGGGCGAATTTAAGCTTTATTTTTGGGTCAATTGAACCCGTACTCATTCGACTAAATTTGATATATTACTTCTATAATTATTAAAGAATATATTAAATTAAAACTTGTTGAACCCGTTCTCAAGATGGCTGGATGGCTCACCGTATGATCGCAAGATTTCAACACAAAGATCGCAAGTTCGATCCTGTGCATTTAATTCGCTTTAATTTATTTTTATTAACTAAAAACATGTTTTTTATTAAAAAAAAAAATTAAATTCTAAAAGTTCTAAAAGTCAAAACTTCAAAAGTTTCCTTCCCACCCATGACCCACCCACTTTTGAAGTTCCAAATTCCAACAATATATTTCTTCTCTCCTCAAATTTGTTTTTATTTTCCACACAAAGAAGAAGCTTTCAAGTCTCCAACTTCAAGTCAAGAATATAGAGAAATCATCATTGTCAAAGTTTAAGGTAATTTTAGTTTATGATTTCTCTTTTTAATAAACAAACTAACAAGATAATATATATATATATATATATATATATATATATATATATATATATATATATATATATCACTTTAATTTTAGGGTTTTCATATAAAAAAATCTTGTCATTACTTATAATAGGAAATCATCAATAGCTAAAGAATTGATTATCTCAAACTTACATATTTTGCGGATGTAACTTGTAAGGAATGTGTTTCATATTATATTATCAATTTTGAAGGGTGTGATTCCTTTTTTATTTTTAATGTGAAAGGGGTGTGATTCCCCTATTTTTTTAATGTGAAAGGGGTGTGATTCCCTTATTTTTTTTAATGTGAAAGGGGTGTGATTCCCTTATTTTTCAAATGTGAAAGGGGTGTGATTCCTCTTCTTTCTATGAATATGTGATTTTGAATGCAAAAGAGGCATAAGTCCTCTTTTTATTATGAATGTGTAATTTTCTTATTGATAAATGTGAAAGGGTGTGATTCCTCTATTTTAGTTAGATTTGCAAGGATTGTGATTCCTCTATTTTATTTGAACTTGCAAGGGTGTGATTCCCTTATTTTTTATTGTGAAAGATATGCGATTCTCTTATTTTTTTAAAATTTGCTAGTTAAATTTGTGACTAAGTTGAATAGTTATTTGAATATGTAGGAACATTTATCCTTAAATATCTGAATGGATAAATTTTTGATTAAGCAACCACGTTCTAGTAGCGGTCCATTTGTTAGTTCACATGTAGTTCTAGAAGCTCAAAGAGAGACAATTACACCTTCTTCTTCAAATGTTGATTGTATTCTTGGGGTTGGATGCCTACGGCAAGTGTGGAAAGAGCATTCTCCTCAATGAAGCTCATCAAAAATGATCTACGTAATAGCATTGGTGAAGAATTTTTGAATGGCTGTTTAGTTTGTAAGATAGAGCGGAAGATATTTGAAAATGTAAGTAATGATGCTATTATAGATCGTTTTCAAAATATGAAGTCTCGTCGAGTACAATTGTAAATTGATGATATTTTTTGTGGCAATGTAATTTTTATGTATTGCTCGTCTAGTTATTGTTATTATAAATTTTTTGATCTTATCTTTAAAGCAATGGTGCACCCGTTTTCTTGAAATCCTGGATTCGCCTCTGACCTCAGAAAGTATTTACATCTTAAATACAGTGTGTGCATGACTTAGAAAGATATGACTATTACTATTTAATTGAATCAAAAGAATACAAATCACTTACCATTGCTTCATATGTTGTTGAATTTTCCATTTAAGCTTGCTATCACTGATAGTGAGGACGCAGAGTAGGATTAACAACAACAAGATGAGTAATGAGATGCAAGGGCGGCTCAAATCCGTTGGTGGCCTAAGGCCAAAATTAGATTAGAGGCCTTAAAAAAAAAATAATTATAAATGTTTTATTTTAGATCTATTTTTCTAGCTTTTTGAGATGCAAAGTAGTTAATAATTTTTGTGTAGTCAATCTCTTCTAATAATTATTTTTCAATCGATAATATAGTCAAACCACTTAATCTTTCTTGAGACATTGTTGATCTTAAATAAGATTTTATTATTTTTAATTTTGAAAAACTTCTTTCGGCTGAGGCGACTGTTACGGGAATTGTTAACATTATTTTATAAGCAATGTAAACATTTGAAAAAGAATCAAGTCTTTTTATTTGATTATCTCAATTAGAGTATTATCTTCTATTTTTATGATTTCCCTTAACACTTTTAATTCAGAAAAGATAACTTGTACATTAAAAAAAAGTACACAACTTTTTATTGGAAAGTTAAAAAGTCATAGTCATATCTATAGACTATTACTTCATTGTCTTAGTTCTAATAATTTATTTATTTTTAAAATTTAATCCTTCCTAATTAACTAAAAAAATGAGGCCTTTGCATTTATTGTCTTTAGTTCTAATTTTTTTTTAAATTTAATTCTACCTAATTAACTAAAAAATGGGGCCCCCTAAAACTGGGGGCCTAAGGCGAAGGATTTTTTTAATACCTTGCCAGCCGCCCCTGATGAGATGTTTCTTTACGAGGTCTCAAAACTTTCATCACCTCTCTTCGTATATAGAATCAAATTTCTATTACATATATATCGTGACTTATGGGAGAGTTGTTTAGTTACTATAGATGATTCAAGTGGATCGAAATCCAGTTGATATGAATTATTACCATTCATAAAAAAGATAACTATGAAACGAAAAACACATATAAAAGTAAACTTAAATGTAAACCTGAATTGCTAGTATGAAAAGATTACACGCAAATCAAAATAAAACTATTAAAATAGACGGTATCCTATAACACAAGGTAAGTAGGCTCAAACTTCCTCTAAATCTTTTTAAACTAGTACTACCACGCCACACCAACTATTTCTCAAAAACATACTGGTTATTTTCCTATTCATTTTTGGGTTTGGTATTGCTTATCGACAGAGTATCCTCTGTTGTTTATTTCTGCTTGGACTTTTAGGGGATAAGTACAATCAACAAAGGCTCAATTTGTGCGAGTAGTTTTTTTCAAGCATCTCAAATGAGTAATGTAGAAATTTTGCAATATATTATGTTTGGTGTATTCTAAAGGACAGTAACGTTTTAACGTTAAAACGTTACTGTCAGTTACGTTTTCAATCTGTTTACTCCGTCAAATGTTTTTCCTTTTGTCATTTTTTAAAATAAAATAATATCTAATACGTTACTGTCAAGTACGTTTATACTAGTTTTGTAAAAAATTCAAAAAACATACTACTTTGGTCAATTGATTTAAATAATGAATTATTTTGGTCAAAAACTTTAAAAGGTTAGCCATTTGTTTGTAGTAGAGTATCTTGGATATTGTTGTAAAAAGTTATTTATTAATATAAAAAATTGAGTTGTTTAATTCAAAGTTATAAATATTTTCTTATTAAAAAAATAATTTTTCTCTTTTTTTTTTAAATTAAAATTTATATTTTTTTTTATAATGATCAATATTGTTTCAAATGAAATTAAAATCATAAAATTTACTAGTAAAACTTTTTGAGTCGCAAAATTTTAGGATCTAAAACAAACACTTTACTAGTTTTAATACACTACCAACTTCACCATATATCTTTATGAATGCACAGGAGCAGAGCTATATGTGACGTCCTGCCACTAGATCAGCCCAAAATCCACGTTCGGATTGGGACAGAAGGTTCTAGAGTTGAGGAGAGGCTTGCGGAGAACTCTAGAAACCTTTAGACTTTTCAAGAAGGCTTTGGAGAACTCTAGAATGTGTAGAGAATTCTAGAGTTAGGACCAATGTGTAAATACCTTTGGGACTTGTAAAGTAAATATTATTTACACTTAGGCCCTTAGAAAGTAGTATAAATAGAGGTGTCACTCATTTGCAAGGCATCACTCAAGTTGTAAGCAATCTTCCAAAGCAATACAAAGTCTTATTCCAAAAAGCTCTCTTGTTCTTTCTAAGTCTTTCTTTAAATTCTCTTAGCGATCTTAGTCTCAAAGGCTTATTGAGCATACAAGATCTTGAAAGAATAGTAAGTAAGTTGTCAAGTGCTGCACAGAGCGTTAGCCATCACACTAAGCCCGTGACAAAGTGGTATCAGAGACAGGTTTGATACTAAGAGAATGGCAAACGAAGAAGACGTGAATGCCGCTAGCACCACCAACGTCCGTTTGGATGGTGGCAAGAAAAACCGCAAGGGAAAGAAGAATCAAAAGGGAAATGAGGAAATGCTGCTCGACCTTACCCCGAGCGAAGCACTAACATCTCATCCACCCTCGACCACTGAAGCCGGTGACGATGATCGTGGCGGAGCCCACTGACGTCACACCCGTAGATGAGTGGATCGAAAGGGTTGAAACGGCGAGGCAGGCCATGGAGATCTTAGGCAGACGCTTGAACAAGGTCGATGGCAAGTTCAAAACTCTAGAGGACTTCACCCTTGAGGAGATCGAAACCATCCGTAAGGAGTTGGAGGCACGTCAGCGGGCTGAGTTCGAGATGAAGGAGGCCATCATTTCTTGGAGTGCCGGCTCATGGAGGCGTTAAACACAACTGAAACCATGAAGACTGAGATGAAAGCACTCAAGGAAGGCATGGAAGCTAGAGGATCGGCGTCACCCGATCGTGATAGGGAGGCCAGGGTCGAGGCTCCCAAGCCACCTATATTTAAAGGCGTCCGAGATGCTCAAAAGGTGGAAAACTTTCTGTGGCACTTGGAGAATTACTTCAAGTGTAATCGGGTGAGGAGTGACGAGAATTAGATCAACACTGTCGTGTTGTATCTCTTAGAAATGGCCATGCTATGGTGGAGGCGCAAGGAGGCCGAGATAGGAAAGGGGACGTGCACCATCAACACGTAGGAGCAATTTTGCGAGGAGTTTAAGAAAGCCTTCTTTCGTAACAACGTCGTGTATGAGGTTAAACGCAAGTTTAGGGAACTGAAGCAAACAGAAATCATTCGGGCGTACGTAAAAGAGTTCACGACTCTAACGCTTCAGATTCCCAACCTCACAGACGAAGACATGTTGTTCCACTTCATGGACGGACTGCAAAATTGGGCCAAGACAAAGTTAGAGCGGCGACAGGTCAAGACCATAGACGAGGCCATCACACAAGTCGAGTCCTTGACCGACTTTAAGCATGACCGGTATAACAGGGCCAAGGGCAAGGATACAAGGAATAGTCATGCCAAAGGTGGGGAAGATCGTGGCAGAGGCAAAGAGCAGCAGGCACACATGAAACATTACGAATCCCACCAGGCGGACATCAAGCGGTTCGGGCACAAGAACTATACGGAGAAAAAAATGCAGACCACCAAGGGAGATGGTTACTACATATGCGGAGGACCACACGGCTATGCCAGGTGCCCAGAGATGAAGAACCTTGGCGCCATCCTAGGCGAACGGAAGGAGAAGGATGCACAAGAGCAAGGGCAAGACGCGGGCACGACGCAGTTGGGCATGGTTGGACTATGCGGGGCTATAGCAAAGCAGACGAAGAAGCCGGGAGACTTCAGCACGCAGTATGTAGACATCTCCATTAATGGACGGCCAGCTCTAGCCATGGTAGACTCCGGGGCCGAAGCAAATATCATGACCAAGACGACGATAGAGAGGTTAGGGCTGAACTACATTCCAAGCAACACCCGCCTCAAGACGGTTAATGCCCCACCGATTCCCATGAGCCGAGTTGCCCAAGGAGTGAGCATCACGTTGGGAAAATGACAAGGTAAGACAAACTTCACAGTCTCTCCTTTAGATATCTTTGATATCATTCTTGGGCAGGAGTTCTTCCAGTGCTGCCACATGATGATCGACCCCTACCTCCAACGACTATGGTCATGGAGCGGAAAGGATCGTGCATGGTACCTCTAGTCAAGGTACCAAAGAAGGAAAGACACACCTACCTGCCGGCCATGCAGATCGTGAATGGACTGAAGAAAGGGGAGCCGACGTTCCTAGCTACCATTGCAAGTTCGGGAGAAGACAATGGTGCTAAGGATTCCTTGCCACCGATCATAGAGGAGGTCCTTGAAGAAAACAAGGACGTGATACCAGACGAGCTGCCGAAGACTCTACCTCCGAGGAGCGAGGTAGAACACAAGATAGAGTTGGAGGTTGGAGCCAAGTCACCCGCCCATGCACCATACCGCATGGCTCCACCTGAATTAAAGAAGCTAAGGAAGCAGTTGAAGGAGCTCTTCGAGGCCGGTCACATCCGTCCATCCAAGGCACCTTATGGCGCGCCGGTTCTATTTCAAAAGAAGAAAGACGGATCATTGCGCTTATGCATCGACTACCGGGCGCTCAATAAGGTAACTATTAAGAATAAATATCCTATCCCGCTTATTGCCGATTTGTTTGATAGACTTGGGCAGGCCAAGTATTTCACTAAGGTGGACCTCCGGAAAGGCTACTACCAAGTGCGCATCGCAGAGGGGGATGAATCAAAGACAGCGTGCGTAACCAGATACGGAGCATACGAGTGGTTGGTGATGCCTTTTGGCTTAACCAACGCACCCGCAACTTTTTGCACGTTGATGAACAAGATCTTTCATCCTTACTTGGATCAATTCGTGGTGGTGTACTTGGATGACATAGTCATCTATAGTGACACCTTGGAGGAGCACGTAGAGCATCTGAGGAAAGTGTTCCAAGTCTTACGGGAGAACCAATTATACATCAAGCGGGAGAAGTGCGAGTTTGCCCAACACGAGGTGTACTTCTTGGGCCATATCATCAGTCAAGGCAAACTACGGATGGACGAGGAGAAAATTCGGGCGATCCAAGAGTGGGAGACACCCACCAAAGTGACCGAGCTACGATCCTTTCTTGGACTTGCAAACTATTACTGCAGGTTCATAAGTGGCTACTCCACTGACCGAATTATTGAAGAAGAACAAGTCATGGGTTTGGAGCGAGTGCGCCAAAGCGCCGAAGGTTTCAAGGCGTAATGTGAAGAGCCGATCTTGACGCTGTCGATTTTCAAAACGCCCGAAGACATACGGATGCATCGGACTTTGCCATTGGAGGGTCTTAATGCAAGAAAAGACACGATTGCATTTAAGAGCCATGAAGTTGAGCGAGACCGAACGACGCTTATCTGATGTAGGAGAAGGAAATGCGATCATCGTACATTGCTGCGCGCATGAGAACCTTACTACTAGGCTCCAAGTTCGTAGTTAAGACCGACAACGTGGACACTAGCTACTTCCAGTCACAGAAGAAGATCACCCTGAAGCAAGCTAAGTGGCAGAATTTTCTAGCTGAATTCGACTATGACTTGGAGTACAAGCCAGGGAGAGGCAATGTTGTGGCTGATGCGCTAAGTAGGAAGGCCGAACTTGCTGCCATCACGACGGCCCATTGTGACATTCAGGATGCAACCAAAGATGGCATGCAGCATGATCCCAAGGCCAAGAAACTGATGGAGTTAGCCACTCAAAGTAAGACAAAGGCGTTTTTGGGTGGTATAGGGGCATTTGCTCACATCCGGTCAAAGGGTCTATGTGCCCAAGTTCGGGTCGATCAGGCGGCGAATCATTAAAGAAAGCCACGACACACCGTGGGCCGGGCATCCGGGGTAGCGACAAACGAGGGCGCTAATCGAGGCTATTTATTAGTAGCCGCGCATGCGAGATGACATCGAGCGCTATGTGCAGACTTGTCTTGTGTGCCAACAAGACAATGTGGAGCAAAGACAACCGGGATGACTACTGGAGCCACTACCAGTAGCAGAACGCCCATGGGAGAGCGTGACCATGGACTTCATTACTTTCTTACCCAAATTTGTTGGGTATGGAACAATCGTGATCGTGGTGGACAGATTCTCAAAGTATACTATCTTCATACCCGCCACGGCTGGTTGCGCCGCAAAGTAGGCTGCTCGATTGTTCTTCAAGAACGTGGTAAAGTATTGGGGGCTGCCAAGACATATCATTAGTGACCGAGACCCCCACTTTATTAGGAACTTTTGGAGGGAGTTGTTCGAGATGTTTGGCACAAAACTTCATTTCTCCACTAGTTTCCATCTCGCAGACTGACGACCAGACCGAACGCGTTAACGCCCTATTGGAGTGCTACCTGAGGCACTATATCAGTGTGCACCAAAAAGATTGGGCCAGACTCCTAGACATGGCGCAATTTTCATACAATTGGCAAAAGAGTGAGTCCACCGGGCGCACACCATTTCAGTTGGCGACAGGCCAACAACCTCAAACTCTGCATTCCTTACCGGCTGCTTTCCAAGGAAAGAGTTTGGGAGTCTACCATCTTGCCAAGGGAAGGGAGGAACAGCTTGACACTGCCAAGTCTTACTTGGACAAGTGTCACGGACTTAGTGTGATGGCTAACGCTCCGTGCGACACTTGACAACTTACTCACTATTCTTTCAAGATCTTCTAAGCTCAAGTAAGCCTTTGAGACTAAGATCGCTAAGAGAATTCAAAGAAAGACTTAGAAAGAACAAGAGAGCTTTTTGGAAGAAGACTTTGTATTACTTTG
Organism: Solanum pinnatisectum; assembly: GCA_035578085.1. Lineage (NCBI taxonomy): Eukaryota > Viridiplantae > Streptophyta > Magnoliopsida > Solanales > Solanaceae > Solanum > Solanum pinnatisectum. Next base: position 21,558,653 of record CM069077.1, read on the forward strand.
GAAGATTGCTTACAACTTGAGTGATGTCTTGCAAATGAGTGACACCTCTATTTATACTACTTTCTAAGGGCCTAAGTGTAAATAATATTTATTTTACAAGTCTCTAAGATATTTACACATTGGTCCTAACTCTAGAATTCTCTACACACTCTAGAGTTCTCTAAAACCTTCTTGAAAAGTCTAAAGGTTTCTAGAGTTCTCCACAAGCCTCTCCTCAACTCTAGAACCTTCTGTCCCTATTCGGATATGAATTTTGGACTGATCTAGTGGCGGGACGTCACACGCTCCCCCACCCGATGATGCGACGATCGCGATGCATTGCTGCAGAAACTTTCGGACTTGGTCTTTAAACTGCCACAAATCTTCATATCTTTCCCATGTGGCCTCCTCCGGGGTTTGTCCCTTCCAATGCACAAGGAACATGGCGCTGGCTTGTTGACCTCGCTTCCGTTTGGCTTGGTAGTCTATGATAGCCTCAATCTCCCGGTCGTGTGAGGCGGTGACAGTAATGGGTGCCCGTCGCGATTGGTTCCGGCTAGAATCTTTCCTGTCCTCATGGTATGGCTTGAGGACGCTTGCATGGAACACCAGATGGATTTTGAAATGTGGAGGCAACTCCACCTTATATGAGATCTTGCCTACCTTGGCAATGATCCTGAACGGACCCTCATATTTTCGCACTAAGTTTTGATGAACGCCCCTTAGTGCCTTGAACTGTCTCGGATTGAATTTTACCAAGATTATGCCGCCTTCTTTGTAGTCCGTGGGACGCCGTTTGTGATCGGCAAACTTTTTCATCTTTTTTGCTGCCTTGTCCAAGTAGGACTTGACAGTGTCAAGCTGTTCCTCCCATCCCTTGGCAAGATGGTAGGCTCCTAAACTCTTTTCTTGGAAAGCAGCCGATAAGAAATGTGGAATTTGGGGCTGTTGGCCTGTCGCCAACTCAAATGGTGTGCGCCCGGTGGACTCACTCCTTTGCAAATTGTATGAAAATTGTGTCGCGTCTAGAGTCCGCCCAATCCTTTTAGCGCGACCGACATAGGCCTCGTAGCACTCCAATAGGCGTTGACGCTCCTGACGGCCACCGCTGCGGATGGAAACTAGTGGAGAAATGAATTATGCCAAGTATCTCGAACAACTCCCTCCAAAAGTTTCCGATAAAGCGGGGGTCTCAGTCACTAATGATATGTCTTAGCAGCCCCCAATACTTTACCACGTTCTTGAACAACAATCGAGCAGTCTCATTTGCGGTGCAACCGGCCATGGCGGGTATGAAGGTAGCATACTTTGAGAATCTGTCCACCACGACCATGATTGATCCATACCCGTCGAATTTGGGCAAGGAAGTAATGAAGTCCATGGTCACGCTCTCCCATGGGCGTTCTGCTACTTGCAGTGCCTCCAGTTGTCTTTGCTCCACCTTGTCTTGTTGGCACACAAGACAAGTCTGCACATAGCGCTCGATGTCGTATCGCATGCGCGGTCAGTAATAAATAGCCTCAATTAGCGCCTTCGTTCGTTGCTGCCCCGGATGCCTGGCCCACGATGTGTCATGGCTTTCTCTAATGATTCACCTCATGATAGACCCGAACTTGGGCACATAGACCCTTTGACCGGATGTGAGCAAAAGCCCCTCTTCCACCCAAAAACGCCTTGTCTTACTTTGGGTGGCTAACTCCATCAGTTTCTTGGCCTCGGGATCATGCTGCATGCCATCTTTGATTGCATCCTGAATGTCACAATGGGCCGTCGTGATGGCGGCAAGTTCGGACTTCCTACTTAGCGCATTAGCCACAACATTGCCTCTCCCTGGCTTGTACTCCAAGTCGTATTAGTTAGAAAATCTTGCCACCTAGCTTGCTTCGGGCTGATCTTCTTCTGTGATTGGAAGTAGCTAGTGGCCACGTTGTCGGTCTTGACTACGAACTTGGAGCCTAGTAGGTAGTGTCTCCATGTGTGCAGGCAATGTACGATGGCTGTCATTTCCTTCTCCTGCACCGTATAGCACCGTTCGGTCTCGTTCAACTTGCGGCTCTCAAATGCAATTGGGTGTCTTTCTTGCATTAAGACCCCTCCAATGGCAAAGTCTGATGCATCCATATGTACTTCGAATGTTTTTGAAAAATCGGCAATGTCACAAGACCGGCTCTTCCATATCGCGCTTGAGACCTTCGGGCGCTTGACACTCGCTCCAAACCCACGGCTTGTTCTTCTTCAATAATTCGATCAGTGGAGCGGCCTTAGCGGAGTAGCCAATTATGAACCTGCGGTAATAGTTCGCAAGTCCAAGAAACGACCGTAGCTCGGTCACTTTGGTGGGCGTCTCCCACTCCTGAATCACCCGAATTTTTGCCTCGTCCATTCGTAGTTTGCCTTGACTAATGATATGGCCCAAGAAGTGCACCTCGTGTTGGGCAAACTCGCACTTCTCCCGCTTGATGTATAATTGGCTCTCCCGTAAGACTTGGAAGACTTTCCTCAGATGCTCCACGTGCTCCTCCAAGGTGTCACTATAGATGACTATGTCATCCAAGTACACCACCATGAATTGATCCAAATAAGGATGAAAGATCTTGTTCATCAACGTGCAAAAAGTTGCGGGTGCGTTGGTTAAGCCAAAAGGCATCACCAACCACTCGTATGCTCCGTATCTGGTTATGCACGCTGTTTTCGATTCATCCCCATCTGCGATGCGCACTTGGTAGTAGCCTTTTTGGAGATCCACCTTAGTGAAATACTTGGTCTACCCAAGTCTATCAAACAAATGGGCAATAAGCGGGATAGAATATTTATTCTTAATAGTTACCTTATTGAGCGCCCGGTAGTCGATGCATAAGCGCAATGATCCGTCTTTCTTCCTTTGGAATAGAACCGGCGTGCCCTAAGGTGCCTTGGATGGATGAATGTGACCGGCCTCGAGGAGCTCCTTCGACTGCTTCCTTAGCTCCTCTAATTCGGGTGGAGCCATGCGGTATAGTGCATAGGCGGGTGGCTTGGCTCCACCTCCAACTCTATCTTGTGATCTACCTCGCGCCTCGGAGGTAGAGTCTTCGACAGCTCGTCTGGCATCACGTCCTTGTTTTCTTCAAGGACCTCCTCTATGATCGGTGGCAAGCAATCCTTAGCACCATTGTCTTCTCACGAACTTGCAATGGTAACTAGGAACGTCGGCTCCCCTTTCTTCAGGCCCTTCACAATCTGCATGGCCAGCAGGTAGGTGTGTCCTTCCTTCTTTGGTACCTTGACTAGAGGTACGATGCACTATCCTTCCCGCTCCATGACCATGAGTCATTGGAGGTAAGGGTCGATCATCATGTGGCAGCGCTGGAAGAACTCCTGCCCAAGAATGATATCAAAGATATCTAAAGAAGAGACTGTGAAGTTTGTCTTACCTTACCATTTTCCCAACGTGATGCTCACTCCTTGGGCGACTCCGCTCACGGGAATCGGTGGGGCATTAACCGTCTTGAGGCGGGTGTTGCTTGGAACGTAGTTCAGCCCTAACCTCTCTGTCGTCGTCTTGGTCATGATGTTTGCTTCGGCCTCAGAATCTACCATGGCACGAGCTGGCCGTCCATTAATGGAGATATCTACATACTGCGTGCTGAAGTCTCCCGGCTTCTCCGTCTGCTTTGCTATAGCCCCGCATAGTCCAACCACGCCCAACTGCGTCGTGCCCGCATCCTGCCCTTGCTCTTGTGCATCCTTCTCCTTTCGTTCGCGTATGATGGTGCCAAGGTTCTTCATCTCTGGGCACCTGGCATAGCCGTGTGGTTCTCCGCATATGTAGCAACCATCTCCTTTGGTGGTCTGCGCCTTTTTCTCCGTATAGTTCTGGTGCCCGAACCGCTTGATGTCCGCCTGGTGGGATTCGTAATGTTTCATGTGTGCCTGCTGCTCCTTGCCTCGGCCACGATCTCCCCCACCTTTGGCATGACTATTCCTTGTATCCTTGCCCTTAGCCCTGTCATACCGGTCATGCTTAAAGTCGATCAAGGACTCAACTTGTGTGATAGCCTCGTATATGGTCTTGACCTGTCGCCGCTCTAACTCCATATTGGCCCAATTTTGCAGTCCGTCCAGGAAGTGGAACAGCATGTCTTCGTCTGTAAGGTTGGGAATCTGAAGCATTAGAGTCGTGAACTCTTTTATGTATGCCCAAATGCTTTCTATTTGCTTCAGTTTCCTAAACTTGCGTTTAACCTCATACATGACGTTGTTAGGGAAGAAGGCTTTCTTGAACTGCTCGCGAAATTGCTCGCACGTGTTGATGGTGCACATCCCCTTCCCTATCTCGGCCTCCTTGCGCCTCCACCATAGCATGGCCATTTCTGAGAGATACAACACGGCAGTGTTGATCTTATTCTCGTCACTCCTCACCCGACTACACTTGAAGTAATTCTCCAAGTGCCACAGAAAGTTTTTCACCTCTTAAGTGTCTCGAACGCCTTTAAATATAGGTGGCTTGGGAGCCTTGACCCTGGCCTCCCTATCACTATCGAGTGACGCCGATCCTCCAGCTTCTATGCCTTCCTTGAGTGCCTTCATCTCGGTCTTCATGGTTTCAGTTGTGTTTAATGCCTCCATGAGCCAGCACTCCAAGGAAGTGATGGCCTCCTTCATCTCGAACTCAGCCCGCTGACGTGCCTCCAACTCCTTACGAATGGTTTTGATCTCCTCAAGGGTGAAGTCCTCCAAAGTCTTGAACTTGTCATCGACCTTGTTCAAGCATCTGCCTAAGATCTCCACGGCCTGCCTCGCCGTTTCAACCCTTTAGATCCACTCCTCTCCAGGTGTGACGTCAACGAGCTCCTCGCCACGGTCATCATCACTACCTTCAGTGGTCAAGGGTGGATGAGATGTTAGTGCTTCGCTCGGGGTGAGGTCGAGCAGCATTTCTTCATTTCCCTTTTGATTCTTCTTTCCCTTGCGGTTTTTCTTGCCACCATCCAAACGGACGTTGGTGGTGCTAGCGGCATTCACGTCTCCTTCATTTGCCATTCTCTTGGTATCAAACCTGGCTCTGATACCACTTTGTCACGGACTTAGTGTGATGGCTAACGCTTCGTGCGGCATTTGACAACTTACTCACTATTTTTTCAAGATCTTGTATGTTCAAGTAAGCCTTTGAGACTAAGATCGCTAAGAGAATTCAAAGAAAGACTTAGAAAGAACAAGAGAGTTTTTTGGAAGAAGACTTTGTATTGCTTTGAAAAATTGCTTACAACTTGAGTGATACCTTACAAATGAGTGGCACCTCTATTTGTACTACTTCCTAAGGGCCTAAGTGTAAATAATATTTACTTTACAAGTCTCTAAGATATTTACACATTGGTCCTAACTCTAGAATTCTCTACACACTCTTAGAGTTTTTCAAAGCCTTCTTGAAAAGTCTAAAGATTTCTAGAGTTCTCCGCAAGCCTCTCCTCAACTCTAGAACCTTATGTCCCTATCCAGACGCGGATTTTGGGTTGATATAGTGGCGGGACATCACACAAGGCAGCAAAGAAGATAAAAAAATTTGCCGACCGCAAACAGCGTCCCACGAACTATAAAGAAGGCAACATGGTCTTGGTAAAATTCAATCCGAGACAGTTCAAGGCACTAAGGGGCGCTCATCAAAACTTAGTGCGAAAATATGAAGGTCCGTTCAGGATCGTTGCCAAGGTCAAGATCTCATATAAGGTGGAGTTGCCTCCACATTTCAAAATCTATCCGGTGTTCCATGCAAGCGTCCTCAAGCCATACCATGAGGACAAGAAAGATTCTAGCCGGAACCAATCGCAATGGGCACCTATTACTGTCACTGCCTCGCACGACTGGGAGATTGAGGCTATCATAGACTACCAAGCCAAACAGAAGCGAGGTCAACAAGCTAGAGCCATGTCCCTTGTGCATTGGAAGGGACAAACTCCAGAGGAGGCCACATGGAAAAGATACGAAGACTTGTGGCAGTTTGAAGACCAAGTCCAGAAGTTTCTGCAGCAATGCACCGCGGTCGTCGCATCATCGGGTGGGGGAGCGTGTGACGTTCCACCACTAGATCAGCCCAAAATTCGCGTCCGAATAGGGACAGAAGGTTCTAGAGCTGAGGAGAGGCTTGCGAAGAACTCTAGAAATCTTTAGACTTTTCAAGAAGGCTTTGAAAAACCCTAAAATGTGTAGAGAATTCTAAAGTTAGGACCAATGTGTAAATATCTTAGAGACTTACAAAGTAAATATTATTTACACTTAGGCCCTTAGAAAGTAGTATAAATAGATGTGCCACTCATTTGCAAGGCATCACTCAAGTTATAAGCAATCTTCCAAAGCAATACAAAGTCTTATTCCAAAAAACTCTCTTGTTCTTTCTAAGTCTTTCTTTGAATTCTCTTAGCGATCTTAGTTTCAAAGGCTTACTTGAGCTTAGAAGATCTTGAAAGAATAGTGAGTAAGTTGTCAAGTGCCGCACGGAGCGTTAGTCATCACACTAAATCCATGACATATAGCTAAGCAAGAGTGACCTTTCATCGGAAAATTATAACGTGTATATAGGTAAAATATCCATAATTATCGAGATATATTAACAAATGAACATACTTAGTCCCAATAGGAGTTGACCGTATATTCATTTAAGTCCTTGTGGCCAACGGTTTGATTCTCGTTGCTTTATTTTTTAGCACAATTTTCTTCAAACCCAGTTATATTTCAGAACAAAAATGTAAATGTTACTTTCCAAAAAAAGAAAATGTCTCAACAATTCACTTAATATGTCAAAAATGTCTCAATAATAATTCACTTAATGTGTTGGTGCTCCAATATGGATTTCGCATATTGAGAAATAAAAAAAAATTATTTTACTATGTAACTACTATAAATTGATGTTGAAAAATATTAAGTGTTGATTTTTTTTTAAAAAAAAAAATTAATGCTAAAAAAAAATAGAAAAAAAAATAATTATCGTTTTCTAATATATAAAATGACAAGTAAAAAATTTATTTTTAAATTAATAAACCAATAAAAATGAATAGATAGAGTAATAAGTAGTACTCCCTCTTACTTTTACTGTGCATGCCCTTTAATAATTAATATAAATATATTATCATAATATATATACCATTCACTAGTACTATTAGTGATGATCTACTGTTCTAACTATATATAATATATATTATTTTCTACCCAAAAAAAAAAGGATAAGGATCTGAAAAATACTTTAATTTTGGTCTAATTTGCTGTTATAATACTAAACTTTCATGAGGACCTATTACCCTTGAACTATTTAATAGTGTATTTTTTACCCCTGAACTATTTAATAATGTATTTCAAAAGTATATATGTGTCCACGTGGACACATTACTCTTTATAATTTTGCATTATTTTTTATGTTCACGTGGACAAATATATATGTTTAAAATATAATATTAAATAGTCTAGAAGAAATCATCGAAAATCGTTGAAAGTATTTTTAGTATCTCAAAAATAAAAATATATATATATATATATATAAATATAAAAATAAAAATAATATATATATATATACTATTCATGTTCAAAATACTTCATTTTAATTAAAAATAATCTGATCGAGAAATTATTTCTTTCATCCCAAATTTTATGATTTACTTTTCTTTTTAATCAATTTTATAAAGAATGTCATATTTACATATTCAGTACGTAACAATTTAAATTTCATGTCAAATCAAATTACTTTTCTTAAAAAATATGCAATGCATCTTATTTTAAATAAAATAAATCAAACAATTAATTAAAAAATAATATCAAAAAAATTAATCCAAAAATACTAACCTCGTCACAATTGTCTTCAAACCAAGCAGCCTCTTATATTATTACTTGCAGTTGTGCATTTTTTTTTCTCACTCACTTCCCCCTACAAATAATGAATTTCAATTAAATTTAAATTTGGATATTAAAGATTCGCATTGAGATTAAAAAAACTCTTTAATAAATGTAACTCCGTACCCAGTATGACTTAAACACAAAACATTTGATTAAGAATAAAAGAGTATTTATCACTCCACCGCAACACTTGTTGGGCGCAGTTGTGCTTTCTTTCGTGTGGCACACCGCACATGTATATCACTTTTGTGGAATTTATTTTAAAAAAAATTACTGAATTACACGTCTTGTGTTCCCTTATTTCCTTCTATTTCTAAAAACCTCTATATAAAATAAATACTTAAAGGAATTCTTACTATAGAATCGCAAAAAGAGAAGAATAGACCCCCATAAATTATCCTTACTAACATATGTTTACATCCCTAATTTATTCAAATAGAAAAAAACGTCGCGGTGACTCAAAAAATAATCAATTAAATCAATTGTAAAGAATTTAAAAATAAACAAATTTTAAAAGAATCGTTATTTATTTTAGAAATACTAAGAAATCAATTAAAAATGTCTACAAAACTAAAAGATTCCAGGTAGAGGTTCAAGTTATTCCGAAGGAAAGGTATTAGGCATCCTTCGAAATCCACAAATGTGGATCCCGACTGAATTTATTTTTTCAAATTGAGAAGAAGAAAAAAACAATATACAAGTATAACAAACATGCAATGTACACAAATAATAAAATAAAAACAAATAATATAAGCAACGGCCTAAAGTTTGCCTGACATCGATACATACAAAATAATGAACAAAGAATATAATTCGAACTTCATTCGAATAACTTCAATGGGAAGCAACTCTGATATATCTGTAAAGACATTTAGTAAAAGTGATAGTACTAAATACATATGAATAAAATAAATGAATTAAATAATAAATTAAAAAATAAAAATACGTCTTATTAACATGAAAGACCTTAAAAATCAACGGTAATTTCTTCCTCAGCCAAATTTAACATACAATATATATGAACTTAAATTAAATTTCCATCTTTTAACATTGGGGAGGCCTCGAAAAGAATTTTTTTCATTAGCCAATAATTTGATTTAACATTAACAAACATTAAAACTTTTAACATCTACAAAATAAAATGCGGAAGCAACAAACCCCAACATGAAAATTAAAGTAATAAATAAAAGAAAGAAAAAAAATAATTATCCCAAATACAAATAACCATTAGCAGCCAAAGGAGTAATTAAGAATTATGTAAATTTGATGTATAGCAGCCCACGAAGTTATCATTAGCAACAATTAGAGTTAAATAACAAAATTAACACCCAAAAGTGAAATTATTTTAACACAGTTCATCAGAATGGTTCAGACTTTGATGGAGTAAAGTTTCAAACAAAATCAACACAAACCAATTTAAGGAATAAAAATAACAATATGAAATAGCAATGAGGACAAAATGAACACTTAACGACACTTTAAATTTATTCTAATCAAGACAAGTAAATAAAAAAATCATTTTATTGAATTTAGTAAACAATAGAAAAATAGAGATAAAGTATAATTCTCTACCACATTAATCAACCTTAATCCATATTACTTAATAACTTTACCACTGCATTTATATCAAATTAGAAGCTAAATAACAGAAAGTTTTAAACCATTTCAATGAATATGAAAAAAAATAAAAAAATCATTAACTCATTAAACCAACATCACAAGTAGTAAAAAAAAACCCCCAAAAAAACTAAAAATAAAATGAAATCAACAATAGAGGTAGAGTTACTAGCAGGGAAACATTTTTTCTGATCGGATTTGGCCGCTTTATTTGTTGTTGTTCATAGATTTTGGAACTCGCTGGTGTGAGATCTGATTGAGTAGCTTCGCCGGAGTTAAGAGTTTGTGTTTCGCTAAAACACCTGCAAAATTAACAACCCGTAAAGGGTGAGGGGAAGAGGAAAAACATTGGTGGTCTCTAGTTGCTTGCTCCGGTGGAGCTCATTTTTGGAGCTAATTGGGTCTTGTTCGGTGGTGATTTTGGAGTTGAATCGGAGCTGCTGGTTGCAGCAGAGAACACGGAAAGGTTTTTGGTCTGATTTTGCTCGGTTACTGGTGGTGTTGGGTCGGAGAAGAAAGGCAAAATGGGGATGGTTTCGCCGGTTCGTGGTGGAAGAACGGTGGTTGTTTGTTTCAAGTGAGGTTTTGGTTGGAGAAGGGAGGTGGGTGGTCTGGTTCTCCAGAGCTTCGGAAGCTCATGAGCTAACAGTAAAGAAGAAAAAAACACTAAGAGGGACTTGGTTGTTGGTTTCGTAGTGGTGGATTATCGGTTGTTCGGAATAGTGGTTTTGGGGTTATTGGGGACGAAGCACTGGTGATGGCGGAGGAAAGGAAGAACAGGTGTTTTGGTGTGGAGTTCTTGAAATGTTGGGCTGAAGTCCGAGAAAAACCAAAGGAAGAAGAAAGCAAAAAATAAATAAAAATGGGGTTTGGGGTTGCCGGAGCTTGGCCGGAATCCGGGAGGGTGGTGACCGGAAAATTAATAAATAGTGAAACCCTTTTTTTGTGAATAAGAATCTAAAAATTTCCAAACCTAATCTAAAAATATTTCACCACACCTACTTAATCACTAAGAAATAACTTAAATAGAAATTCGAAAACCACCTATAGTATAATATCATTATCTTAAAATCATGAGCTAAAACCACTAGCTAATAAAATATCTGTGTATGAAATTTTATCCATATTTAAATGAATTTTTAGATTGTGCAAAATATCAAAATGAATATATTAACAAATGTAACGAATAAAATGAATATTAAAAAATGTAATGAACGTAATCAATGACATGTAAAAAATGTAATTTAACAGAAATAATGATTTAATCAAAATGAACAAATATTTGAACGTATTCAACCGACTATAACAAAAAATAATGTAATTAAAATTAACTGATAAAAAAATCTTGAAATTTTGACAAATGAGCATAAATATCGATAAATTTATTTAAAATTATAAAAAATACATTTTGAACTATTGAATAAATAAAACTTAAAAGTTACGAATTTTTAAAATGTTAAGCCAAAATTGGGTGTCAACAACATATTCTTCAAATTAACTTGGTTTGATTTATACATAAATGAAAAAAAAAAATCATTATATATTTTACACCATTAACACTAATTATATAAAGTATTTCGTCTCAAACTTAGCTATCCAAAATTAACTAAATTACTGGCATCTCAAATGAGTAATGTAGAAAGTACTTATTCAGGAGTTCATTTTTATTAGCCAATTTTAGCATATTAAAAGACAAACATATTTTTCATGCTTTATTTTTAATATTAATTATTTATTTCCAAATTGTTTTTCAAGATTCAAAGTAAGCATGAGTTGATGACATTCTCCTTTGGTAGTTTGTGTTTTATAGACTTCAAATTGATCTATTTTACCAATCAAACTAGAAATTAAAAGTGAATACAATTCTGGAAAAATTATTGAAATACAGGTCATGTGTTTACCTTATTTCCAATATTCCTTTCTATTTCTAAAAACCTCTAATATCCCTTATTTCTCTCCTAATTCTAAATTATTTTATAATGTATCCGAGCTAGTTTTTAATGTATTCAAGCTAGTTTTTAATGTATCTGAGCTAGTTTTTAATGTATCCGAGCTACATATTATGTATCCGATTTATTTTATCATTTATTCAAGTTAGTTTTTAATGTATTCGAGCTACATATTATGTATTCGGTTTATTTTACTTTTTCAGGGATTAATGTAATTACAAACTAAATAGGGATAAATTGTAATTTCATATTAAAATGATGTGATTCCTAAAATTTATACAATAATTAAAAAATAATAATTGAGCAACACGCAAGAAACTCAAGCACCATAATTATATATAAAAAACATGTACGAAAATATGCATTATTGTTTTCTTAACTTTTTATTTGCTATTTTCGTACATTAATTGGTCCGGTTCTAACAATTAGCTGTTGAAAAACACTTTTCAAGTAAATGTTGAGAATATTTCAAATAATTTTTGACCAACAAATTTTGAGATCATCGTAAAAAACAACTTCTATATACATTTGATTTTACAAAACTAAAATCAGTTTTTCTTTATCAAACAGCTTTAGTCTTTTTAGTCTTCTTTCTTGTGAAAATCTTTGCTCAAGATTTTTAAACCAAAAGTCTTTATAATCAATGTATAGCGTGATCTTAACAGCTTAGTTGATTGGCTAACTGAACTATGTATAGCGGGATCTTAGCAGCTTAACTGATTGGCTAACTAAACTCCCACCATGTTGGTGAGGTTCGATTCCTCATGTTATAATCCTCTCCCCTATTTCCCCTTTAAAAAATAATCAGGCAAGGATGGAAGGGTGGAAGACGCCAACAGACTACAAGGCTAGCAACTAACAATCAACCGAGCCACCGGGCATGAGAATAAGGCGAAATTCCTCTTTGATTCACTGAGCAAAGAGCAGATTTCAATCTAACAGTTGAATCCATACACAACTCAATATAATGAGGAACTCAAAAGCTCGCAAACCGATCTAAACCCATCACATTGTAGAGCACCATGGTACCCTTTTGACTAGATTACTAACGAAAAGCACAACTTGCTAAATCAAATGAGGCCAGGATTGAAGAGTTTTGGTGTATCGAAAGCATCTACTATATCCATCCCAGGTAAATCCACCAGCAGTTGGCTAGCTCCGAAATAGTATTTTTTTTGTTAAACTGTCTAATCAGATGGCAAAGCTACCTATGAGTTTGATTATGCAACAAGTTTTAAAGTTATATTTGACATCAATTTGAGCGAAGCTTAGAAGAAGGGATAATTTTTAGAGCTAAGGGTGAGTTCAGCCGTCATCCTCATCTTCCTCATCATCATCGTCGTTATCCTGATAGAGAGGAATAAAAGATTAGTTCAAAAGCCCATTATATAAGATGTTGTAACCAAACTTCAAATGTCATCGAATTTTCAAAATAGAGCATATACAATATCAATTAAAAGCATGTATATACCAAAAGGAATGAGATAAGCATTTAGGAAATTCATTTTCAATCTCAGATATATAAATTACATAAAGCCTTCAAGACAGGTTTTGCACATATTAGACGTAATTATAGATGTATGTCACTGATTTGACTGTTGTCTGGATAATATAACTCCTTTGTGTATGATACACATACATGACATGAGTGGCAACTTTCTAGCAATTCAGCACACCTAAAAATCATATTTCATTTACACATGGCGAGAAGTAATGAGCTAGTTTCCGGTAAGGTAAAGTCACCTTTCCTCAGGAGAAGTCATACAAATAAACAATTACGTATTGCAAATGCAATTTTGTAGCTTGGAGCCTTTTTACTTTTATGGAAGGTTGGACCACATATATGGGACTCCGAGACGTTTTTGTCCCAATATACCCTGAAATCCCCTCCTTTCTAGTGGTAAAACATGAATACACGTGTTTAAGAATAATGTCAATTCTCTGTCCTGGAAGCATAAGGCTTTAACTACATTTGAAAAGTGTAGATTTCTTCCCCTAATGCCTCAGCTTGCCCTCTTATTACCTGTTGCCTATGTCCCACCACTTTCTTTGGTACGTGCTTGTGTTCCTTCCAAGGCTTTAATTAATTGTCAGACTGAATGGTACTATGACCATTGATTACTAAAGCAATCCAAGACAGCTGAATTCACCACAGTGCATCAGTTTCTATTTACCATTACTAAAGTTGTGTGGTTCTGGCTGTAGCATCTTGAAGGGAACGGTTGTCATTGGAGTCAAGACACAAGAGTAGTTGTGAAAATCCAAGGCCTAAAGAAGCTCAGATCCAAATTGGCCAACTCAAAACACTAAAATGTTTAGGGGATAATTATGCATCTCTAGATGTTTGTTTCATGACATTTGCACCATCTATTATGCGAATAAAGGTTTCTACTTTTAACAAGGAACAGTGAGATAGGAACGGACCAAAGGACAGCAATAACATCATAGTACATTTAACCATAAATAATCAGAAGATCCAATAGGTTGGTCAGAAAAGCTTATAGCATAAAACCAGAAGGTCCAAATCAAGCAACTTCAAAAAAGAAGATGGTCTAATCTCATCAATATTTACCTCTTCATCTTCATCGTCCTCGCCCATGTCCTCGTCTCCATCAGAATCTTCTTCATCAGGTTCCTACAAGCAAAGAACGAATTTCTCTTAGATTGAAGAAGGGGAGAAGAAAGGACAATACATCAGATAACCTTGAAAGAAAAGGTAAAATGTCACTACATTGTTAAAATATTTCAGCGGATTAGGCCATAAGTCCTCCTTAATTATCTCGCCCACCTGCAGTCACAGGGAAACATATTTAATATCTGAAAGAAACTGGACTTTTAAAAGCTTATGTTTGTTGCACTATACAATGTATTCAGTTTCTGATAAGGAAATCAGAGAAAAGACAAAAGATAATTTATTTCATCAATTAATCGTTACATAAGTTGCCATATAATTATGAACTCATCAAATGATTAGCAATGAATGCAACAAAATAAATAATTTCAAGCAGTCAGATACAACAATTACCTCATCACTAAGCCCATCCGCAATGTCTTTCAGCTGAGTCTCAGAAAACCAACTAAAAAAGCTGCATCCATCAGCATATGGTTATTGGTGCTATAATATACGGTTAGTAAAAGATCTCAGATACTTCTTCTCACCATATCAATAGAAATTAGACGCATGCTAACGTTTTAGAAATTTAACCAAGCAGTGTATGGAACAATTACAATACATAAGATCTTCCTTGGTCCAGATTTTCATTTTCCTTCCAAATCTTTTCTTGAATAATCTTTGTAACTACTCAAGACTTTATTGTCAAAATCAGGGAGCTTCCTACCTCAAAGCATGGAATTAACAATCCCAGAAGGTCAGTTAAATACTCGAGAAAGTGAATAACAATTACCTGTCTTCTGATGCTGGCCGCTTGTTCCCTTTCATCTCAGGATTACCACCATAAGCCGCACCCTTCAAATTACAGTTATTCATCAAGTTTCCATGGAAAAGGGGTCTCAAGGAAGAAGAAAAGGAGGCTTCTAAAACATAACAAGTTACACAGAGGTAGCCATTACCATGCCTTCCTTCCACTTAATAGCTGTACCAGTTATCTTTGTTGATCCTTCATCAAGGAATGTATATGTCTTGACCAGTTTTGTATCTTCAAAATAGGGATTTGGTTTGAATATCTGCAGGTTGAAAGAAAAAAAATAATAGAAAGTCAGCAGCAACTTGTTGCAAACACTGTGAGATGATATAAGCTGTTGATGCATATTTAGTACAGCCTTCCAGAGTTCCAGTAGGGAGGAGTGTTTTCAAAAACAAAGAACTTACAAAAGTAAGGGAATAGCCGGATGTCACATCCTTGAAATCCTCCACATCAAGAGAATCTAAGTACTTGAAGATCTAAATCAAAGGATAATCATTGTTAAGAAGAAGATACCATCCTCACATAATATATCTAAGAACAATTTAAACAACAGGCACTATAATAAGGCTATATCACAAAACATTTAAGACATTCCGAAGGAAGTTCTCTAACACAAGTGAAGTTGAATAACATGTCAAACCTTCTGATCTTCCACATTCAAAAGCTCACCAAGGGCAGGGTGACTCAAGAACTGCATAGACAAAAGTTAATTACAGAGAAAAATTGTCATATCGCTCAATTTTCCACTGCAGGGATGCTAATTGAAATCCGGAAAGATATTGACTGGACTTACGGCAGTCACCCAAAAGTCAGGAATTGATTTGATGAGCTCATTTCGTTTCTCGTAAACAGGCCTCCTTATCTCATTATACTTCTGTTCAATTTCCAATACCTCCTCACTAGCTTGTTCATTCACCTGCACAATGCAAATAAAAAATGGAAGGTCATAATATAATGCAAAAGATATTAACAGCATTTGCTAAACAAATTTAGATGCAATTAAGAACATCAAATTGATAGGTACTTGAACCAGTTTTGTTGGGACAGTAGCTTTTTTATACTATTATGTTGAGCACACAAGGGAAGCAGAATCTCAAAGAAGGCGTATGGGTATAGAGCTAAAAAGAACTGGATAAAACTCTACTTTGCGGGAATTGTCAGGAAATGAACTAAGTATACTTTGCAGGAATTGTCAGGAAATGAACTAAGTTCTTACCTCAGAGGCCCAGATCCAATTAAAGTGAACAGCTATGGCGGATTATTATCGTTAGTAGGTGTTTTCCAGCTAGGCCACCTTATGGACATGATAACACATTTTGCAGTAATCCATAAAGCACAAAAATATGTACTTGCCAAAAAGAGATGTGTATACGTACTCATAGAAGTTTGGCACATGTCAATCAGTCAATGACGTGAGCATTGGATACTTCAAAAGAAGTTTTTCATTGAAAGGTTGGGATCAAAAAAACCACAGCCAAATGCTGGAATATAACATGTAAATTACACCAACTATTATGCCTCAATCCCAAGAAATTGGGGTCAGCTTTATGAATCTTCATTGTCCATATTGCTCCATCTGAGCTCATATCGGTCCAATATTATATAAATTAGAATTACACATAAAAAAGCAAACAGTAGAAGTTCTCTAAATTCATCTACCATATAAATCTTTGACAGAACTAGAAGACTCATAAAAAAAATTGGACTTGAAGCAAACATACTAAATAATATACCAGAAAAGATATCATTAAATATACCACTTATATCTCAATTTGCAATTATACACACCACAAAGTTGGGCACGTGTTAAATGGATCACAGAATAGGGCCGAGTCAAAGTCTGCTAATATGTCAGACACACGAAACAAAATCTTATATGATTTTAGTTCCAGACTTGCATCAATCAACTTCCAAACTTGCATCAATCAACTAAGTCTCAAATCTCAATCCTAAATTTAAACTAATTGATCTCAAGAATTATGTCAATGTCCAATAGGAAAATAAAGCATAACTGCTGGCCTTCGGGGATTTCTCAGTTATCCCAAATAAAAGGGGGAAATGAATAAATGAAGCATCACATTCATCAATTATCAACAATCATGTCCATATGCTCTAAACTGAACTGATTTAGATAGAAAAGAATCAGACCACTTATCAGTTATTAACAATCATAGTTCATTACATGATTTATTACCATCATAAGTCTTCACACTTTTCCTGTAGATTTTTTCCAAACACTACGCCGTTCTTTTCCATATCAAAGTAGGCTACGACTTGAGCCGCCGGTCTGGCTACAGTAATTGGCACAAATGAATTGGTCTTGCTAATCGTTAATGAGTCAAACTTGCTCGCTTTTCGCACCTTTCATTCACTAGATGGATTCCCTCTTCTTTCTGAAAAGACGTTACTTTCTATTTCGTTTTCTTATAAAGACTCCGTGATCCAACATTCAATGTTTATTTCGAAGTCACTTGATACTTTGTGATGGTTTCCAGAAATCCAAATAGCCAAAATTTAATATGGAGGTTTCATTCAAACTCTAAGAAGATAAAGTGCACTGTAAATTAGAGGATTCCTTTGAGTGTGGCCAACAGTGGATTAGCTGAATATTGAAGCTAGTAAGCCACAACGAGTGATATCTGACAGATGTCTACGAGATGATGGGCTTATGAGTTATTGAAGAGAAAACAAGAAAAATTGGTATTGAGGAGAGAAAAATTTAGGGGAGAAGGAGATATAAATACATGGAGAATCAGATAGTGTTAGTAACGCATCGGTTGGTGGTATGGATTGTAGTCTTTTTATGTCGTTTAGGGCAAAGTTATCCCATGAGCTAGCTTTTGGGGTTGAGTTACGCCCAAGGTCCAAGCGACTGACAATTTATTATACTCCTTTTTCTACTACCACCATCAATAATGACACGTCATAATTAAATCAGGAGCGCTAGCAGCAGAGATTATGTGCCTAAGTGCCTTAATGTTTTGGAAAGGATCCCCTTTTGCTGGTGAAGTGTGTAAAATCTAGCCATATTTAAAGGCTGCCATTTGGTTTAAAAAAAACTTCAAAGATCTAGAACTAAACGTCAGCCCTTCTTTTGTTCCATTTAATCCATCACGTCACCTTAAGAAGTTAACAAGTGTACCCTAGCAATAAAACGCTTCTTGTCTTCTCCCCTTGTGACTTGCACTAAATATATTTTCGACGCTAAGAAAAAACAAAAGGACAATTGTTCAACTAATCATTTCCAATTACAGAGGAATTTAATACTCCCTCCATCCCAAAATAAGTGTCGCTTCTCCCTTTTAGAGAGTCAATTGGATTAATTTTTTAAGCTAAATTGGACTAGATCAACTCAATATCATAAAACTAAAATTTAGATACTCAAAAACTATACGGGAAGTACTATAAGTTGCAATTCTTGTCATGTCAATATGATCAAAACATACATTTTAAAAAAATTGATCAAAGTTCACATACTTTGAATCTTGAGAAGCAAAAAGGCAACAACCAATTTAGGACGAAAGGAGTAACAAACTTCAAATTTTATCTTATTTTTTGTTGATAACCATGGTATTCGAGCCATCTTCCACGCATCTCGACCAATTCCAAGGGATACCTGCTACTGTTGTTGCTATTCATTTCTCTATTGTTTTTAACATGGCTTATTCACTGCTGTATTTTCTTTTCATTACCTAGTTAGAACTGTTTTACTTGAGCCTAGAGTCTTTCGAGAAGAGCCTCTCTGCCTTCACAAGGCCCCCACTTGCGGGATTACATTAGGTATGTTATTGTTGTTGTACTTGTACTTGCTACATCACACGTACTAGGTAACTCTATCCACCAACAAACTTCAAATTTTCTTCCTTCTTTACACTTAAAGCTATCTACTCACTCTACAACAACTCCAACAAAATCTAAGCTAATCGTAAATCCCAAAAAAAAAAAGAATGATCCTCTAATACAGCACACAAACTTCAGGTGTTTCTCCCTTCTTTACACTTAAATCTGTCTACTCACTCTACAACATCTCCAACAAAATCTAACCTAATCGTAAATCCCAAAAGAAAGAATGATCCTCTAATACATAAATCTGTCTATCACTCTACACCATCTCCAACAAAATCTAACCTAATCGTCAATCCCAAAAGATAACAGAATGATCCTCTAATACAGCACACAAACTTCAGATGTTTCTCCCTTGTTTACACTTAAAGCTGTCTACTCACTCTACAACATCTCCAACAAAATCTAACCTAATAGTAAATCCCAAAAAACGAATGATCCTCTAATACAGCACACAAAGTTAAGTTGTAAACAAAGAACAATCAATCATCAATCAATCAATCAAGTGGCCAATTTGTTCTATTTAGGCAAAAACCTAAAACAAAATCTCTTCTTTCTCTTAAACAAGTGAAAGGACATCAAAAACATAAATTTCAACAATTCCCATAATGCAGAATCATATCAAAAGGGGTGACAAAACTACTAAAACTCCACAATCAAACACTAAAAGAAAAATCTCAAAATTTTAAACAAAAAACACAACATGCATTACAAAAAGTGTTAAAGATTAAACCTTTTCAAGTTCATCTTGAACTTCCTGAAGCTTCTCAATGGAGAAAACGCCACCAGTACCAATTTGTTGGGCGTTTTCCTCAACTGCTGTCTTCAATTTCTTGGAATTGTCAATCACCATTTTTTTCAGAAACCCTAGAAGGAATCTGCTTAAACCCTAATGCTGAAGAAGAAAGAAGCGTGATTTTCTGTGTTTGCTCCAATCAATTTATTTGTAAAAACAGACCAAAGTATACAAAGAATTTAATTTCTTTTTTCCTCTTAAAGTCTTATAACATTCTCTGTCATCCTCGTATGTTAATTTCACCTGTTTAATGTATGACTGCCACGTCATAATAGTTCCAAATTAAGACACTGTTCATCAATTTGACTAATTTGTAAAAATGGTGTACCTTTATTTATTGTCAATTTGACTAATTTTGTAAAAATAGTGTACTTTTATTTATTGTCTATTTGACCAATTTTGTAGAATTGAGTTAAGCTAAATGACTTAATAATTTATTTTTAAAAAGGTACATTCAAAAATGAGTACTATAAATTGTACTGATTCTTTTTAAATATCAGACGACAGAAATTATATTTTAATCAAAATTCATTACGAAAGTGGATCAATTGAAAGAGTGTGGTAGGCATAGTAGTGAACACTTTCGAGTAATAAACACGTCATTGGATGGTTATTATAGAAATAGAGGTATTAGTATAGTAATTTTTTAAATCTTTAAGTTGAATTTTTGAGTTTAAATATTTCAAGACAGTGCAAAATTCTTAGATGAATTAGATGCTACCAGGGGCGTATTTAGGTGGGGGTCACCGAGTTCACACGAACTCATGCTGCCCTTTCTGAATCGTAAAAATATAGATGTCTCGAAGTGTATCTATAGTTGAACCTATAGTTGGTCAATTAGGGCAAATTTATATCTTAGATTCATCTTTTTATATTAGTTACCCATTCATTCAAAATTCTGAATACGCCCTCTGAATATTACTTAGTACTTACTAGTTTTCTTTAGTTAAGTTATTTTGTTGTTTCTAGTTTGGGCTTTAGAAAGGTCCATGATATTCGGCCTGACCAAGTGTGCTTTTCTGTTTAAAAAATGTGTTACAAGTCACTGCCGTGCAAGTTTCTACTACTCTTTCTCAGTGAGGATGGCATGATATTTGCCTCAATTTAGGTGAGTTTGTTACATTTTTATGTACAACACGCAAATCCTTAAATAACACTGCCCATTAGTGCCATATCACTTGTCCTCCGTCGTCGTGAATTAAGATATTTTGGTCACTTACAAATGAACAGGAAAAATATTTTTTTCATATTACTTTTTTGTGTGTATAAAAATAAATATACCTGAATTAATTCTTTTTACTGTCACGCTTGATACACTTTCGTTTTTAGTAAAAACTTCACAACTATGAAAATGCGTCACCCATGTCAAAGCTATCATATTCACACGTGATTTTAGGGATGACACATATTATTATAGCCTAATTGCCAATAAAGCGAGTAAAAACGAAAAACACTTTATTGTTTTTAAGTTTGTTAACAAAAGGGACATATTTTGTATTTAGAAATAATTTAATTTAACTTTTAATGAAAAATTTATAGTCACGATTTTTTTATAATTTATTTAGATCACAAATTCAACAAAAAACTTTTTAAAACGTTTCACTCTATCAAACACTCTTACATGTAGCATCCCTGATGGACCATATAATTTCGGCCAAAGGGAATTACATGATATCCATAAAAATTAGGAAAAAATACATAAATCCCACCTTTTAGTTTACTCATTACCATTATCCCCTATAAGTTTTACAAATCTCCAAAATCCCTCATTTTTGCGCATCAGATTAGTGTATCTCGCGCATCAGATCAGTGTATCTCGCGCATCAGGTTAGTGTATATCGCGCATCAGATTAGTGTATCATATATAAAATGTACATCAGATTAGTGTATCATGTATAAAATGTAATGTATCTTACTTAAAGATTAATGTATCTCGCGCATCAGATTAATGTATCAGCGTTTATATTATTGTATCCGTTTGAGGGATTTTTGTAATTATAAACTTTTAAGGGATAAATTGTAATTTTGCCTTAAAAGTATGTGATTTCTATAATTTGCCCTAAAAATTAAGGTCTAGTGGCTTTAACCCATAAGGCCCATGGTTGGATTTAAAATAGGAAAACTAAGCAAATACCCCCATAAAATTAAAATAATTACAAATATATAATCCTTTACATTCATAATCCACTAAATAATTACACTATATATTCCCAACTAATTTTTCTTATCTAATATACTAAATCAGTATCATATACTGTATTGGTATCATTAATAATTTCGCTTAATTGATACTAAATCAATATATATGCATATTGTATTGGTATCATTAAGGTTTCTTGTTCAGAAATTACTCATTAGTCAATGATACTATAAGAGTATATATATACTCATATAATATCATTGACTAATGAGTAATTTCTGAACAAAGAAACCTTGATGATATATATATATGTATATATATATGTATATATATATATATACACACACACTCTTATAGTATTATTCAATAATGAGCAATTTTTGAACAAGAAACCTGAATGATATCACAACAATATACATATACTCTTATAGTATCATTGACTAATGAGTAATTTTTTAACAAGAAACCATAATGATACCACAAATATATATATATATATATATATATAAATATATATATATATATATATATATAAATATATAAATATATTATAGATAATGAGCAATTTCTGAACAAGAAACCTCAATGATATTACAACAATATACATATACTCTTATAGTATCATTGACTAATGAGTAATTTATGAATAAGAAATCATAATGATACCAATACAATATATATATATATATATATAGGTTTAGTATCAGCTAAGCAAAATTATCAGCTTTAATGATACCAATACAGTATATTATATTGATTTAGTATCAGTTAAGTAAAAATTATCAGTCTTAATGAATGAGGGTAAGGGCTGTAATTATTTATGAGAGAATGAGTATTTCAGAAATTACTTTGAGTTTGGGTATGAACTTGTAATTATTTTAGGTTTTATGACTCATTTATGTAGTTTTTCCTTTAAAATGTGGTTTGACTTGTACCTATGTTGTTTTATAACTATATAAAATATTATATATACTACTATATATGTTAGTACAGTAAAATCTCACTAAATTAATATACGTGGGACCATAAAATATTATTATTTGATAGAGATATTATTTAATCGATAAATTAATATTTATTAATTTAAAGAGCGTTTTGAGATTCAATTAAGGTTAATTTTGTTTACATCAAAATCATTATATCTTACTAATTTATGTATCATATTTATTGAATTCACATAAAAATGAATTTATTATATATAAAGTACAGTGAATATATCAAAATCATTAGATCTTACTAAACTATGTATCATATTTATTGAATTTATATAAAAAATAACTTTATAAAGTATAATGTATATGTATGATTCATTGTGATTATTTTTTTTTGTTAAATGATTCATTATAAAATAAATTGAAAAATTCAATGATTCACTATAAAAATAAATTCATTATTCATAGTATTTATTGTTTCTTAATAATAAAATATTATTCATTGTATCTTTACTAGAAACATTCAATGTATGACGGTGAGAGAATAAACTATATAAGCAACATAGATTTTTTTTTTGAAACCATATCCATAAATGACTTCTCATTTAAAAGGTGTCACAAAATCAACAATGATATATCAAATATGTAAAGAATTATGTGAATACAAAAGAGATCATTCCACATGCACTCAAAAAGATTTGTAGTCGTGGCAACACCGAAACTTTTGAATGCAATAAAAAAAGTTAGAGATGAGCTTCAACTAGATTTGAATTTTAACAAAACCCAATAGAATCATATTTCACTAAATTGTCTTACATATTCATGTACTTTTAAGGAATTATTAATTTATAATATTAATGACCGTATATTTATATAGGGGTCTTTTGAAAGTATATTATCTTATCGAATTTGATGATTTTACCGGAGAAAAATATTATTATAAAGAGATTATTAATTTACCAAATATAAATTTAGTGAGGTTTTACTGTGTTATTGTTTTCATACACTATTTTTAAAGAAGGGATTGCAGAGCTAGACTGATTGTGAAAACAATAAATAATGGCCTTTGAGATTTCACTCTGTCCTAAATATTCGATTGGCATTATTACTAATATCATTTTATTAGAAACCTTAACAAAAAATTCCTAATCACAGATATATATCTGAAAATTCTGATGAATTTATGTGAGATATTAAAGCTAGCTTTTGACATGTGAAATTTAACAGCTAACAAGATTAATTTATTTTTAATATCATAATATAGTGTTATGTACATGGGCAGATCTACTAAGCTCGGTGGGGGTGCCACGCCGCCCACAAGCTTCGATCGATATACATATAGTGTATATATGTAATATTTGTATAAATAAACAGATGGCACCCACAGAACGAAAAGGTGTTGTGGTGCCACTGGTCAAAGGCAAACCTCCCTCCTATCAGATGTGGGATCGAATCAAGGTACTGACATTTTGTTTTAAAAAAATTAATTTGTAGCCTCAACAGATAGCGAATTTAACTTCACAGTGCATGATTTTAAAGATTTTATTTTCTAGGTAATTTGACCGCGCGTAAATATTATATCAAAAGTATAAATTAATTTTTTCATATTATTTGAATATAAAAGAGTTTTTAGTTCAAATTCAATTAAATAGATAAAAATTTGAATTCAATCTTATTATTCACATTGAACTAATTTTTAACAAATAAAATATACTATTACATGAAGGAAGAAAAAGTACTTTTTCAGTTCTTGTTAAACATAAATTGTTTAATGTCATATAACCAGCTTAAAGATAAACAAAGCTAATTAAAAAAATTATATAAGAAAATGGAGAAGAACATGGTCCATTCATAACAAAGTGAAAATAACTGAATTTATATGCCGACATTATGACGTATACAGATTTAAAAAATAGAGTTGAGAAAACAAAATAAAAAATAAAACTAATCATTTTGTGTAATTTACACACAGTACATATGTATTAATTAGCTTAATTATATATATAATATGTAGTTTTGTGAAATATCATAGATTGAAGATAGAGAATTGATTTTTAAATTATATACTTTTTTAATTTTTTCTTCACTTATACTTGAAAAAATACTTAATAACATAACGTTTATAATATGAAAATATATATATATTGATTATTTTGACTAATTTCATTTATTAATCTTCGTTTTTTTTATATAATTTTATATTAGTTATTTGCTTGCTAGAGAACTGTTAAAGTTTGAGTAAAAATATCCTTCCTTAATAATTAGGTTAAAAAATGTCCCCACTATTAATAATTTGTTTCGAAAATATCCTCATTATTAATAATTTGATCCCAAAAATGTCTGTGTTGTTACTTTATTGTATCAAAAATACATTTTTTTTTCTAATAAACATAATAACTTTTTATTTTTCTGATAAAATTATTATTTTTAAAGAACCCCTTTCTTGTTTCTTTTCTTTTAAAATTATTTTAACTTTAAAAAAAAGTCGAAAGTAATATTTTTCTTAATCTTGTTTTAAAATTTAAATAGAATAACTTCATGTGCTTTTTAAATAATATCATAGTAACTTCATCTTTAATTTTTATTAAGATAATGATGAAATCCTTTTTTCGTAAGAAAATAAAAAATATTTTGATTTCTTTATCTTTTTGAAATTGATTAGGCTAATATTTTACTTGTACCTATCGTAATTGTGGAAATATCATTTCTCTTCCATGAAATAGATATAAAATGTAGTATTAAATAGGATTGGTCATTAATATTTGAACAATTGTTTAGTTTGTTACATAGTGCGTTATGAATTTACAAATGTAAGTAATGATGTTCTCATTTCCAAATTATGTAAATTCATCGAGAACAATTATAAATGAATAATATATACTTATAATATTCTTTAAAAAATTATGCTTTGATGAGTCCACGATTTGGACTCATTTAGGGCTATATTTTGATGAAATTAGTATCCTCAAATGCATGTTTTATCCCGATATCTGATGAAAACCTTTAAGTTTTAGGCATTTGAAGTTTGAAGCAAAGCATGGACACTCCTTAGCAAAAAGGAGCAAAAATAAGCCGAAAGAACGAAGAAACGAAGATCTGCGAATCGCCGAACCCATTCGGCGAATCACCAACAGATCGCATATTCGCCTTTTGTTCCAGTGTACTGAGTCCTGAATGAAAGAAGAAAATCAGCGGTGAAAAGGAGCAGTCGGCGTATCGCTAAATGACTCCGCGAAGCAGTGCTACATCGCCCAATTATCCAGGACACAAAGATGTTGAAGGCAACTAATGAAAGGCGACAAAGTAGACCAAAGGGCGGATCGCCGAATGCATCGGCGATTCCCACTAATGTCGCCGAAAGATCCTTTGGAGCACATTTTCTGAAAACTATAAATACTAGTTCAGTTTTTATTCTTACTAGAGAATTTTACCTTGTTTTACCTAGTTTTTAGATTATTAAATTTTAGACAAAGTTTTGGAGGTATTCTCTCTAAGTTTTGGAGAGAGTTTTGAAGAACTTGGAGCTTTCAAAGGGTTTCAAATTCAAGAAATTGGACTTGGGTCTCTTGGATTCTTCACTTTTTACCTGTTTTAAGACTTAATCTTGCATACCCATTGATGGAAACTGAGATTGGTATACTTCTTTATCTCTTTTACATGCGTGGCTAAAACCCCAATTCTTGGGGTGTGATTTTGTGATATGGGTTGGATTAGTTGTTGGGTCCTGTTTGCTGATAGTCTATTCGTAGTTTAAATGTGATTTTGTTTAGTGGTTGTGGGTTAATTTAATGAATTTGTAGTTGCAAATATAATTTCATTTATGTGTTTTCGGCTTGCTCGAGAGAGAGGTCATAAAACTAAGACTACTAAATTGATGGCCAGTGTGAGTGGGTCGACATGAGGTTCAGCTCGAGAGAGTGAACCCTAGTCCCATGTCCACACATTCAGCTCAAGAGAGTGAGTGGGTTAAGGTGGAGGCTGTTCTTCATGCGGCAAGTGGGTGTATGAGAGGAGCCCGCTTGAAACGGGGTAAGTTGCTCGAGAGAGAGCTTATCCCCTTTAAAGTCTAGCCTAGTCACCAATACTCAATGAATTTACTATCAAAAGCATGTACCCAATGATTTAGTCTATCCCGTATTCCTATCACATCCCAAGAATTCCGTCTCCATACTTGTATTTTCCTTATTTTCACTATTTTAGTTGTTTCTTGCTTACAAACCCCCATTTGATAATTGACTCTTGTGTCCCCCCCCCCCCCCCCTTTAATTTACAATGTTTTTATTCGCCAAAGTCTTTAGCTACGATTAGCTTTAGCACATTTGCTCTTAACCACTAATTTTCACGCCCACTCCCTTGGGACTCGACCCCAACCCTTGGATGGGTTATTATATTATTGCACGATAGTAGACACTTGCATCGGAAGTTGTGTCCTTGATTACGCAAGCATCATGATTCGTGGACTTTGCGCGAAATCAAAGCGTAAGGTTAATTTGGTGATCTAATCAATGTATCTACTTGGCACCCAGGAACTCCAAATTCTGGATCCTCCTTTGGTGTTGTATACACCTTAATTAATTCTACGAACTATTGATAACTTTCCATCAACAGATGCAAAATAGAAATGGAAATTTCTTTTTTTTTAAAAAAGAAAAAACATAAAGTACTGGCTAGCATTTAGTGTAGACCTAATTAAAAATAGTAGCATGAGACTGTAACCACGTTGTTAGTCTCTCCCTAATATTGATAAATTCTAACTTTGATCCTTATAATATATTGCTAACCATATACAACATTTAATTAAGTGACATACACACTTTCAGTTCATCCTCTTCTCAAATTAAATGAATTATTGATCATGACATTATTTAATTGCCTATATGTTAACTTAAATAATTTATAGTGCTATGAGGGTTAACATAATTCTTAAAATAGCCTGAATAAAATATATTTCTTACGTAAATGGACAAAAAAAACATAGTTCTCGCTATTCAATTAAAAATTGCATGTGCTTAATTAAAATGGGACGGAGGAAGTATATTATAAGAACCAAAATAAGAAATTATAAATAATTAAAGAGCAAAATTGCTCCTACTTTTAACTTAGTCATTGATGAACTGCTAAAGGGAGCCCATTAATTAATTGTTATATGTTGTTTATTTAAACATTTTTCGGACTAGGAGTAGTAATGAAACTTTAATATAGAAATTGCGTTTATTAATTACTTTTCAATTCAATTTCTGAAAAGCTAATAATCACCTAATTTTAAATTTCATAAGTGTAATCTTATAATACTATATTTCGTAGATTCACTTGTAAAAATTATAGGACAATGTCTACTTTTAAAATAAGGGACTAATGGATATTTTTGTGAAAAGACAAAGAGGCTAAAAATAAAATGTCATTTATTTGATGTTGATTATTAACAAGAGGTTTTAGGAAGAAACTCAGATCTTCTGCCCACTTACAAAATGAATAAAAGTGAATATAAAATTATTTTCTTATTTATAAATGACCTATAAAACTACTTGACGTCTTATAATATGCGTAACTATAAGAAAAAATATGATTAAAAAGGTAGGATTTTTAGTGTGTGGTTATGACACAAATATCTTGGTGAGGGGTTTGTAGGGATCCTAAAATCTGTTTGGGACATGTGACTATGGTAGACAAAATCATAGAATTATTTAATTTGTGTGTGCATTGTTTGGAAATAAATAAATCTTTTACCTAAATAACATAAGTAGTACACCACTTAATTATCATGTCGTTCATGGAGGACGAAATTGCATGTGACATGAACCTTGCTAGTACCATCTCGTGCTTATGTCGTAAACTAGGAGGAATGCCCATTTTACCTCGCGATCGGAATATATTTGATCAAAATTTTAAAATCTGTTTATTTTGATACCTTTTTTTTTTGTCAAAAAGGGTTTTTGAGGAGTAGTGATTTTGTTCGGCTAATCAATTTAGAATGCAATTTTGACAATATTAAAGCAATAATTTATGTTTGATCAATATTTTGGAGAAAAAAGTTGCCTTTTTCTATTTACATCCTTTTTAAATAAATCCAAAATTTAAAGTTTATGATTTTTTTTAAAAAAAAGGACAATAAAGTCTTGTGTGTTTTTTATAAAAGAAAAGCAAAAAATAAGTTAATTAGGGTGTCCTCTGGGATTTGAACCCCTTGTAAAGAAGGGCAACAAAACATAATCGAGTTTCACTTTTTCTACTAAACCAATAAACCATTTTTATTCTAAACGATAACTAAATATAAATATAAGATTTGAACAAAAGTTAGTAAATTTTTTTGGAACCCTCTAAATACGTTAAATCTATCTAATGTTGTAAATGTTGGATTTTAACAAGGTGTGAATGTGAAATAAGAATAAATGACAAATTGAGAAATGTGGGGAAATCAATTTGGAGGAAAAATGAAAAGTCATTTCAAATTAAAAGTCTTTGAAAATGAAAAGTCATTTCTCCCATATTGGTAGAAGAAAGGAAAATAATTGTCTTTATATTAGGAAACACTTCCTTTAACACCCTCGTGCCATCGTCGCTCGCTCGGCCTCAACTTTAGCAATTGATTGATAATTTCTTAGACAAAATTGATGTAATCAATCTCATTATTAATTTCCTTTTTCTTAAAAATTAATTCAAAATGTTAATTAACTAATTAACATAATTAATTTCGCATAACATAATTGTTTGAAATTGCGCATAACAGTAAAGTCGCTCAGAAGGGATGTTCCTTTCGAACAGACACTTATTTTCTCAAAAGACACAAACATTCTTGAAAGATATGTCTGAACAAATGCGTTCACACTCTTGTCCGAATAGACGCGTTCCTTGCTATAGTTGGCTATAAATAGAGAAATTTCTCTCATTTTTCAAACACTAAAAATTTTCTCTCTTCTGCATACATTTTCTTACAAATCAAATTGTGTGCTCTCATTGCTATTTTTTTTTAGTTCGCAAATTATTGAGGTACCGCTACTTCTTTAATAGTTAATCCATTTTATGTTGGGAGTAATTAATCTACAACATCGGGTGCTTGAGATAATTAAATTTTTTAAGGATACACAGTGAATTCTGTGAACTCGGATTATTTATTTTCTATCTATTTCATCTTTTCTGTTTCTGTTTTACTAACCTAAATATAGGAGATAACAGTAAATGTACATAGAGAAAACTATTTACTCAAAACAAATAGCTAGTATTACTTAATTATGATTAATTATTATATAATTTAGCTTTGATTTGTAAATTTTTGTTGGCCACCAGTCACACTCAATCCCTAATCTTCCAACTTCATTACAACAATATTTTGTGAAAGATCCTCCTTAATTAAGTAAGATGCCATGTCCTTTTAGCACATTAATTAGACATGAATTGACACTAACAACTAATTAAATCTCAAACACGGGCGAATAAAGGATCATAAGTCAATGCCGCGTACGCCATAAGTACACTTGATTAATTATTTACTACGGTAAATATTACTCCATCCATCCGTCCAACAATAGTTATCCACTATATTATTTTGAAATGTCCAACGATACTTATTCACTTTATGAAATCAATGGACAATTTTATACTTAGTTTCTAATTAACCCTTATAATTAATTATAATTATTTTCTTATTATGTTTTTCAAGACATTGTATTTATTATATTCAAATGATGATATAATAAAATTACTCTTCTATTTATAGTTTCTTAAGAAGTATGCAAAGTCAATAGTGAACAAGTATTGTTGGACAGATGGAGTACATAGTTGAGAATATTTTTTTTAAGTATCTTTTTAACTTTTAAAACAATAAACTAGCTCAAAATATGTGTTTTTTTATTTTATTTTATGTTGACCATATGTATATAATTTAACTCAAATATTAACATGCCGTTGCTGTTTATATATATCAAGTCATGCAATTTAGCGGTATGTAGTGGTTAAAGAATTAAGTTAGAATACATGTCACTTAATTACGATCAAGTAATAAGTACGTATAGGAAATTATCCATGAATTAGATGTAAACATAGTCAATAAGCAAGTTTTATGTGAAAATAGAGTGTATATATATGTGTCAAAGTAAAATATAACACTCGTCAATTGTATGTACTATCAATGAATTTGATGTAGCGAATAAAATTGTTTGAGTTTTGAATATAAACTTTCTTTTTATAGAAAGCATTTTTTCAATACGTGACGCGAATTCAAATTAATCCTACTCTAACGCGAATGCTTAGATATTAATTTTTGAGCAAAGATAAAATTGGTTTGGTTTGGCTGTAATTAGCATTAATTAATGACAATTGACACGTCTCTGTTTTCTGGTACCACACTCATCACTCATGCATTATTAGTAACTGTCGTGACATCAATACACCTATATAGACTATAATATAAATTAATTTTTGCTCTCTCAAACTACCTATAAATTATTACTTACACTAACACCGTAAGAAAATTAATATTTGCAGTGTACATAAGTTACTATATATGAGAATGTCTCACAGGAGCGGATTGAGTTATGTGTACTTTTGATGCCCGCAAAATATATATTAAAATTGCAATGATTAGTCTAAAATTTCAAGAATATTAATATCGTCATAAATAAATATATGTGATGTACCAAGAAATGAGTCATCAACGATATATTAGATCATCACCCTTCAAGTTAAGTTGATGCTTGTTGTTTGATTTGCTTCAAATACAATGTTAGAAACTATTGATTGTGGAACCTCAATTCTGACGGATTTATCAACTAAATAACAATTGACAGATATAACATGCCTAGTTACTTCTCATCGTAGAACAAAAGTCATTTTGTATCATATTTAAGGAATTCTTCGTTTGGTCTCGAAGAAGTAAGATAATTGATTGTAATCAATTCATGGAGAAGGTAATTTTTATATAAAGGGGACGATGATAGAAAAACAATCACATGGTATTGTACACCGAGACATATATATGCAGAAGAAGGGACATGTTGTTAGTACAATAACAAACACAATTCAGCCCACTTGAAATCAAATCAAACGTTGAAAACACATACAAAACACCAATTTTAAATCAGGTTTAGGCATCAAACAAAACGTCTTTGCCCGGCCCCGGTCCTCCTTCTATATGAATACGAAACATATTTAAGATTTAAATTGAATGAGTATTTAATAATGTCATACAATTAATAAGGTGGCTTCACAATATAATATTTATTTGATAAAGTTTTAATATTACACATATTATTTCATATCAATTTGTTTTTTATAATTCATTTATAATTTTTTCCCTAAAAGTTTTATGTCAAATCTCTAAGATATTTTAGGAGATTATTTTCATGGATGGTCGTCAAACTTTTATTTTATTAAATCAAAGCACTAAGTTATTTTTTATAACAAAAAGTCACTTCACTTTAACCTAATAATAGTATCATAGGAAGTCATTAAACTATTTTTGTACAAACAAAATTGCTCAACTTTGCCTAATTAAGTATCACAAAAAGTCAATATTTTATTTAAATAAAAAAGTCATTCAATATTACTTTGCCTAAGCATCATATAAAATATCTATTTTATTTTCTCCTTATAACTTCATGTAATACTTAAACCAAATAGAGTAACTTTTTGATTAATTACTAAAAATAGTTTATTGAATGTCACGATACTTGATTAAAGTTAAGTGATCTTTCTATAGTAAAAAATAATTTAATAAATTTAATGCAAATTTTTACTGATCAAGATCTATGATATTAAACCAAGATCTAAAAATAAATCAATATAATATATATATATATATATATATATACTGTAGATGTAGAGTTATAT
Organism: Solanum pinnatisectum; assembly: GCA_035578085.1. Taxonomy (NCBI): domain Eukaryota; kingdom Viridiplantae; phylum Streptophyta; class Magnoliopsida; order Solanales; family Solanaceae; genus Solanum; species Solanum pinnatisectum. The sequence goes on from CM069077.1 coordinate 21,591,019, forward strand.
TCGTCCATTGTAAAGGGTAGAGCGTCGGCGCCTCTTTATTTTGAGTTCAAATAGTAATAGGTTGCATCAGGCTGGACTGAGATATACTACGTAAAAATGATTTTTAGCGGCAATCTATTAACGGCAATAGCTCAATTATAGTATATTTTTAGTGGCAATTAGCACTCTTTGTATATGTCCCCAAAGCCTTTAGCGACATTGGATGAAATGGCACTTAACTAATGCCGGTAAAGACTTTAGCACTCTTTATTACTGTGTCTATTTATTGTCGCTAACAGTTGTTTTTGTTGTAGTAATAGATGAGTGTGAATCATTTGAACCCCCATCCCCTCTCCCTCTTTTTTTTTGGTTAGGAAATTACATTATACTTCATTCATTCATTATTACTTATCCGGTACTAAATTGATGCATTCTCTAAGAAGCAATAAAGATGATCTCTCTTGATTTTCTAAACTGAACAAGTAAAACTGAACGAAGGAAGTATATATACTATATGTATATTTTCTTATATACTATATACATGGCGGAGCTACGGTGGTGTCAGCATATCATTTGAATATGCTTTGTCGGAAAATTACAATATAAATATAGGTCAAATCTTACATTTATATTGATAGATGTCGCTTAAAATCAATAGAGACATGTAATGTAGTGACAAGGATATGATCAGAACTTACACGACGCCTAAGTTTGAATTCCTATGATGAGGTTGCTCTTGCGTTAAATAGATGATCTTAGGTTCATGCCTTGAATATGAAAAAGCGAACCCCTCTTGTTTTAATTTGAATTTGAAAAAGTAGAATACCAGATTGAATAACTGTATAATGGTAGTTGATGGATGAGGTAGAAAAGTAGGTGCAGTGACAAAACAAAGAAGGTTTCTTGGACTACTTTTTCCCATGCAATTGTCTTTTTCACATCCAACATCACTTTCTATGTTTTTCCTATTATGTGTACGTACCATCACACACTCTCTCTTTCTCTCTCATTTCGTTGCTGTTTAATTTGTGGTCCTTTAAAATTTATTACTACTACTATATAGTTTCATTATTATTACCTCCTCCTCTCACTACTCTTAATTAATTGACTTCCCACTTCACTTGCTATTCAATTAAGTTATACTGATCATCAACTAGCTAAGATTTATCTCAAAATATGTCTGGGAGAAGGTCGAGGCAGTCATCAGAAGGAGGCACCTCCAGGATTTCAGATGATCAGATCATACAACTCGTCTCCAAATTGCAGCAACTTCTTCCTGAAATTCGTAATCGTCGCTCCAACAAGGTTTTTATTTCTTCCTTCCATATATATATGTACTTCATTTTGGATATCTACACACTATATATAGTTGCGTTAGAGGATGGATGCACTATACGTACATACCCAATATTCTGCGTGCTACAAATATAATAAACCTCTCATTATAATTCAGCTTGTATGTCAGCTGGAACATAATTTAGTGCCGTATGACTCTCTTTCTTTCTTTCTTTTTGTTTTTTTATATGGGGTTAATTTTAAGGCTCTTCTTCTTTAAAATCGTCCGGAAGTCAAGTAAAACACTCTTTCTTTATTAAAAATAATATCGTGAATCATCGAAAAGTGAGGTAAAACAGTACTCTTTATTAAAGATAATATCATTTTTACGAGACCTTTGACCACCGTATATAACTTTTGGTGGTGTAATAATATGGATCTCTAGTTTATGTGCTTTTAATACCATTGATTTAAAATAGCATGATTCTTTCACTTTTTAAGTACAATCTGGAAAGAGTAAAAAGTTTGTCGTTGAAAAGGAGAAAATTATTACTTATAAGTTCACAATTTTTTTCGTAATTCCAGAATACTGCTTTGGGTCCCACAATATACTACATACATAGAACCCATTTAGAATATACTCAATATTTGACTTCTTTTTAAGTCGCTCCACCAATTAAGGTACGTTTAAATTTTGTCTACCCGTTTAAATTTTACACACCAACAATAATATTTATATGTTACATATTTATATAGAAATCGATAATGAATTTACGAATTGATATGTTGCAGGCATCAGCATCTAAGGTGCTCCAAGAAACATGCAACTATATTAGGAATTTGCATAAAGAGGTGGATGATCTCAGTGATCGACTTTCTCAATTATTGTCAACCGTTGATGCTGATAGTCCAGAAGCTGCAATTGTTCGTAGTTTAATTATATAATTTCCAATCATTTATTTATATATAATTACTATATTATATATATTTGGATGCACTAATTAATCTACTATATATATATATATATATATATATATATATATACACACACTTAGTTCTGTATTTCTTCTTTATTTGATCTCTAGATTTTGGTCAATATTAATTAGCTAGGCCAATCTCATAATTAATGGTGTGCTTGTATTGATGTTTACCAATTTTAAATATGGAATTTGCTCAACACTGTCATTCCTTGCTCTAGTTTATATATACTTCCTCTATCCTATAACATTTGTCATTTATTTTTATTTTTTCGTGAGTCAGATTATCAATATTTTAAAATGCTATATTTTTCATCAATTTGTTATGAAAAAATTGTAATTTATAATGGTATTTTTTTTTTTGAATATTTAATTTATAATTTTAAAATATTAAATTAATTTAATTCAATTTAATTAGCTTCGATAGTTAATTAAATTAATTCTAAATTTATATATGAGGGAGATATATATTTGTACACCTTACATAAATATCATAGTGTAAAGAGTAAATTACACCTTATCCCTACTCTTTTTTTAATTACAATAATCCCTTAAAATTTGTACCTTCCGGATACATAAGTTACCATCCGGATACATTAATTCTAATACAAGAAGAATCCTTCTGTTGCGCTAAAAAAAGAATAAAATCTGAAAATCTAATTAAATTCCATAAATTACGCTTACGTTTCTTCTTACTCTCAATCATACAGAGGCAAATCCAGAACGAATAATTCAAAATTTCAAATTGCTCCCCCCTGTTCATAGCGAAGAAACCTTTCAGATTTGATTCAAAAACTTTTGTTGAAATTTTGGGTTAGAGAGGTGAGTTATGAAGGATACAAAAGTGATGGAATTGTTGTTGGACAAACGATTTCCTTTTGAATCTTCAAGTTCATCGAAGATCCTTTCAATTTTGATTCAAATTGTTTGGATTTGCTATTTATACTCTCTATCTTTTAATTTTTTTTATTCAAGTTGGGCTAATAAGAAATTTTTCAAACAATCTGAAGGTCAAGTGCCTTTTTCGGGTATGTGTGTGCGCATATTGAGCTTGGAAAAATTTGTTTTTGATTATAATTATATGCCTCAATGCTGAATAATTTGGGATAATGTATTATAGTTATTTTTTTCTGTCTACGAGAAGTAGAAGAATGGATAGAGATATTATAGCTACCGGAGGAAGGGAAAATGGTCTAACTTTGAGATAGGAGTACGGAGTATTGGGTGTTGTTAGACAAACAATTTCCTTTTGAATCTTCAAGTTTATCGAAGATCCTTTCAATTTTGATTCAAGTTGTTTGGATTTGCTATGTATACCCTCTATTTTTAATTTTTGAAATTTGTATATTGATATATAAGTCATGATACATTACTAGTTTGATGTATATGTAATGTGTTTTTAGATCCCAAATTTTTCTTTCCATTCTTCCAAAAAAATCTCAATTTTTGAATCAAACTTTTCGACAAATTGTAATGATACAACATGAACATGATGATCTTGTTGAGACATTCTAGAATCAGAGAAAGTGAGGTGATGTATGAACAATACAAAAGTGATGGAAATTGTTCTTGGTCAAAATATTGTTTTGTGAATCTCAAATCAGTCATTGCAATTGAATTGGAGATCGATGAGTTGAGAATTTTTTTTTGAGATCTGATACACTGTTGAGGTGAAGAAACAAGAGTTCGGATTTTCAATGTATCTGTTATGCATTGATACAACAAACAAAAAGGCTGAAGAGATGCATAACTTTTATAGATCATTCATACCTTTTATAATGTTGTGTAATCGTTTTTTGAATTTCGTTTCCGAGATGGATAGATTTATCAATATATTACTATTTGTGTATCTTGTTTAAAATGATAAGTGTTGTATTTCTACTAGATACATTAAATAAGAAATTGTTGCTCATAAGATGTTAGGTTTGAGATCGATACATTATTGTTTGGTAATTGTTATGTATCAGATACATTTAGTACAAATTCGAATTTACGTATCATGCCTAAAAAATTAGTGCATGATACATTATTATTTATGTAACTTATTTTGTTTGAGAGCAAAATCCATATGTATCGAAAATTTGTAGATGAAAAAGTTGATACATGATAAATGATGCATTTGGTAGAATTTTTGTATCAATTATCAAAACTAATTAAGGTTATGTATCATAACTAATATTTGAACACGATACATTGTGTATGATAGAATTGTAATGTATCATAATGTTGAAACGAAGGCAGTATACATTAGTTTAAGAAACAAAATCAACTAGATACATTAAAAATCTGAACCTATATGTATCAGAAAAGATGAACAACCAAAAAATAAAAATAAAAGTCAACAATCTAATCAACGGAAAGCAACAAAGATGTATCCTTCTCGGAATAATTGGGTAAGCCCATTATTGAAAGATCGAACCAATGGAATAAAGTGTATCAAGACCGCCATTAAAAATTCTTGAAACAATTCCAAATGCACTCCAAGATGAGCTCTCTGCATAAGCAACGTTTTCCACCCCTCTTCTAGTAAAGAGATCGGGAGTAACTAATTCAATATTTTTTAAGATGAAAAAACAAAAAAAAAATTTAAAAGAAATTGAAAATTGAAGTGATGGAAAGAAATCTACCTCTTGAATAACTTGAAATCATTAATTGAAAAGAGAAAAGGTTTGAAATTCAAAAATGGATCAATGTAGGTAAATGTAGAGAGATTTGTGGCTTGAAAAAAGGAAAGAAAATCATGGATATGAGATTTCAAATTAACGTATCCGAAAAAGGGAATAGTGGAGCAAAAGAAGGAATTTTTGATATTTTTTGAAATGGTAAGAAAAATAAGAAAATATGATAATAAATGGTGTGTAGGTAGATAACTTTTCCTATATTTTTTTTGTTTTTTATATTTCAATTCACACCTATATATCGAAGCAATAAAGTATTCTTAAAGCAGGAAAAAGAATATTGAATAGCGTATGTGCGACTGCCGACTGTCATTAATGTAGAAACTAAAACATTGCCCAAAAACATTTTTTTTTAAAAAAAATTAGACAAACACAATATGGTTAATAAAAATATTTTAAAATGAATTAGTTAAATATAAATTAGGAAAAAATGTCTGAACTATATCTGAATTTTGATCGGAGTTGTTGTAACAAACTCGAACTTTGGAAAGGACTCTTTACCTCCTTCACTATTTAATAGTGTATTTTAAAGGTATATATATGTCAACGTGGACATCATAAATATTGCATCATTATAAATAGTAATGTGTCCACATGAGCACATATATACCTTTAAAATACACTATTAAATAGTGCAGGTGGGTAATAGGTCCTGCTCATTGCTCAAAGTTTAGAATTGTTACAGCAATTTCGATCAAAGTTTGGATATATTTCAAACCCTTTTTCCTATAAATTATTATTTTCTTAAAAAATATTTTTCTAAAAAGCTATTTTGTTTAAAATATTTTTTAAAATAAACAATTTTTAAACTACTTGGCCAAACAAGCTTAGACCAATCAGAATATGATTTTCAGTTCCCTGTTTTTACAATAAGATATGTCTCATTCGTGTCCTTTGATTGACAGGGGTATTAATCACTCACTCACTCCGTTTCAAGTTATTTTCGACCTACATATTTTTAGTTTATTTAAAGATTTTTTTTTTAATTTTAATTTCAATTTCAATTTTATTATATTTAAGATTATTATATTAAAATATATTTTGGTACATGTATTTGACATGTCTATAATTTTAAACTACAAAATTTAAAAATCTTATTTTTTTTTAATTCCATGTCAAATCAAAATATATTAGACGGAGAAAGTAATAACCTTTATATCCGGAAGAATCTAATGAACATTCCGCCTAGAGTAATTAGAGACATAATGCAGTGATTAGAGTATTGGTTTAATTAATTCTTTATGAAGTGAGAAAACGACTTCTTAACGAAGCCACGTCATCGTCCACAGTAAACTACTCTTTTTTATGATTAAAAAAGTTAATTAAATGAATGCATGCCAATAAAATAGGAATAATGTTAGGCTAGAGATAGAAAATCTATAGTGACAATATATTGTGTATATATAGACTATTGTTCACTATCAAAAATCAATGACGAATAAAATTTTATAGCTAAATAACAAGATTTTATGTTAATCTCATTTAATTATGAATAAGGAACAACTATTTAGCAACAAATTAGCTATCGATAAATTCTGCAGCTAATTTCATATTTTCTAGTAGTGATATTCTGGTCGACATATTTGTAAATGAGATACATATATTAAGAGAAAGGGACGTTGAGATTGTGTTTCATGAAAAGGGTGTCTTGGTGTTTTAAAAAATGTCATATTCAAATAAAACATATACATATATATGTGTATATATATAGAGAGAGAGAGAGAGAGTGAAAAGGGTTGAGGGCTCATCGACTAATTAAGACTTTGATGTTGCCTTTACCTTTATGAATGGTCAGTTGGTCACCTTCAGAGAGGATACCAAATCAAGAAACCCTGTGTCATATCAATTTCATTTGTTGAAAACTGATCCCATCTTCACTGTGTCGTCGACAACTATATATATATATATTCTAATTGACACATCCATCTTTTGGGATATTAATTTTGTGGATTTCAGTATCCCATTCAAATTATTGGCCAATAAGTAACTATCTAGGAACTATATTATTATTCTACTAGGGAAGTAGTTGTACCAAGAGTATTGGACGTTAGAATGTGTTGGTTTTGCATTAATAGGGACGTTAAAGTTTATTGGATATAAATTTATAAAGTGATTTGAATTATATTAAATTTAAGAGTATATTACTTCAAATAAATATTGTATATTAATATAATGAAGAGCCTAGGATTTTCATGGTACATATGAAAATAATGTGAAGTATAGGACATAAATATGATCTTTTGTCTTCATGGATCTTGGAGATACTAGTACCAAAAGTACTAGATTGGAAGACGTAGATATACCTCAAAACTTTGATTTGTTAAACAAATGGACAATTTCAAAAATTAATATAAAAATCATTTATGATTATGGTTGGTTTGATAAAATATCTAATAAATAATTGATTAAAACTACTGAACAATCTTTGGCGTTAAATTCGTTCGAACAGACTATTCGTTTGTTAAATAAATGAGATATTGACTTGTATAAATTACAGTATAATTTCTTGCATATTGGCATGATACAAATTGCTTTTAAGCCTTTGACTCTTAAAGGGTTACTGGAGACATTTTTAGCTGCTTTACGTGATGTTAGAAATTTGAATTTTAGACAATCTTTAATGGGTTCGATTGAATTTACTGTGGCATATGATCCAGTTTATTTTAATACTCAGCCGAATTTACAGTTATCTTTAACTAATGCTAATATTCTTGATGCCTTAACTTTGAATGTTAAAACACATGGTTATAATTATGCACCTGGTTCTGAATTAATTTGTCTGTCTTATAGAATCTATTTCAAATTGCTGTCTACGTTAAATCCCAGATGTAAGTTATATGATACATCTGCGGAAACAATTTTAGTAGAAACTAATTTTGCTAGATCTAAGGTCACTACTAGACGGCCTATAAAATGGGAAGAAATTAATTTTCCGACTACTTGGACTTTGTATTCAGTAATTCCTATAAATCAGACGGCGGATGCAGCCACTAATTCTGAATATTCTCATATTACTCAAAATCCTGATGGTAGGATTTGTATGCAACTTAATGATATTCCGTTTAGTAGACATTCATTCTCTTCTGCTAGAAGATTGCCTGCAATGCATCATATTTCTCCTATTGATCCTATATATGGTTCAGCTCGTAATCGAGCTGCTTCGTTACATACTTTACCATCGTTATATCTGCAGATCAAAATGATAGATATGTTAACAAAATTAAAATTAATCCTCGTCTTAATATTGTTCAATCAAATGATGTTGCTTCTGATATTTCTGATAAGGATATTCCTTCACAGTCCGAAATGGATTTTGATCTTAATAATACTTGATAATGAATGTACATCAAATAGATTTTAGCCCAGGATCCCTGGCAAGAAAATACATTCAGAATGAATTTTTAAGTGATAAATGAAATCAGTTTAAAAACTTGGTTTTTTGACACTTATAATGCCGATGATTTGAATAATATTTCTCAAGAGTTTTATGAAACTTGTGTTTTACATAATCAAATTATGTATTTTGTGTCATGGTTTATAACCACTTATTTACCTTTGTTCATCAACGTTCTTGAACGATCGTATAAAGATGGAAATGGTAATATTATCAAGGTTGTTTATCCACCACAGTCATCCTTTGTTTAACCTAATAATACAGGTATTACATTTACTGCCTTTCAAAAATTTGTTGAAGAAGATGTTACGGCAGTCAGCATCAACAAAATTAATAATTTGACTTCTCAAAATAATTATTTGGGACTTTGTGTTAAAGTTTTGGGTGAACATATTGGTTCTTTTGATAAAAAGTTAGATGAACTAATTGCTTTGATAATACAAATAAAAAATTATTTAAAGACTTTTAATAAAGCTTCTACTTCTAAAAATAATAAGAAAACTCTTATTATGTCTACTCTTGTGCAGAGACCTCCTGAGATTTCAGAATTTAAATTTAAAACGACTTATGAATTAGAAGAAATTCTTAATAAAAAGTTTTCAAAATTTAAAGCAAGTCCTATGAATTTGTCTGAATGTTTTGCGGATTAAATGGAAAATACTTTTGATTTTAAAAATCATGTTGACTTAGAGTTTAATAAACTTAAGGGTTATCCCAAAAAGAATAGTGGTAATACTAAATTTGCTTATAAACCGAGCATGCAAACTTATTATTATCCCAGGCCTACTCCTCAAGATGTGCTTGTAGAGGAACGAGACTGGAATCAGACCAATACCTCTTATAGCAGGTCTGAAATTTATGAATGGAGTCTTGATGGCTTGACTGATAGACACCTTACTATTCTTGTGCATAGAATGCTTATGTATGCAACTATCTGTAAAAATGTTAAAAACACAGATATAAATATTTGCAAAATGATTATTGCAGGTTTTACTGGCTAACTTCGAGGTTGGTGGGATAATTATATGACCTTTGAGCAAAAGACTGTTGTAATTAATGCTACTTCTGGTACTGAAGGTATTGATAACTTTGGTATGACTCTTGTTGCTAATAGAGAAGTCGCGGTTTATACCTTAGTCTTAACAATTTTAGAACATTTTAATGGTAGATTTACCAATCAGTTTGAAACGGTTCGTACTCTGTTAAACGGTCTACGATGTAGAACCTTGGGAGAATTCAAATAGTATAAAGATACCTATATGAGTAGGGTGATGGAACTACCAGAAAATAAGTATGAACATTGGAAAGTTAAGTTCATAGATGACCTTCCCCCATTATTTGCTCTAAGGGTTAAAAAGATCCTTAGAAATGAGTTTGGTGAAATTCCTTATGGTGATTTTACCTATGGAGGATTAATAGGAGTTTGCACTCAAGAAGATATAAATTTGTGCAATGAATTAAAATTAAATCGACAGCTTAAGATGGATAAGCTCCGAGAAAGATCTTAATTAGGAGACTTTTGTACCCAGTTTAGTTTACCTGATACTTCAGCTAATAGCAAGAAGAAGACCAAACATAGAGATTCTAGAGAATCCAATCCCGATGAACATTATAGGAAAAAAAGTTCTAGCCATAGACGTAAATCTAAGAAAGAACGAGACAAGCGAAAAGCTTATCGAAAATCTAATAGATTTACCAAGAATAGGTCTAGACGGGAAGTCGCAAAAATTAAGTGTTATAGGTGTGGAGATTTTGGACATATAGCACCCAATTGCAAGCTTGAAAAGATGAAAACCTTAGAACTTGATGAAGAAATTCATGATAAGGTGTATAGTTTCCTTTATACTTCCAGTTCGTAGTCCGACTATGATTCTGAGTCAGGATCAGGTTCTAAAAAAGATGTTGATTAGCCGGAATTATATGATAATAATCAGCATGCTTGTGATACTTGCAAATTTGGTCAAGGTGATATTTGTTCCTGTGAAAATGATGAATTTTATAAATTGCAATCTCAATTTGAGGATTTAAATCTTAACACTATTACTTCTGATAATGTAATAGAACTTTTGAAAGAAGTTACAGATAATAATATTCGTGAAAAAATTATTCAATTAGCTGTTAATAACAAGGCTAGTTCTTCAAAAAATTCAGAAAAAAGAAATGATTTTGAATATGAATATTCTGCTCCTTATTCTTTGTCTGAAGTTGATAATAGACTAAACAAGCAAACTATTTCTACAAGAGATTCTTCTTTTGATGATTTAAAAGGAGAAATTGAAAATTTTAAAAATGAGATTAAATCTATTAAACATAATCAAATGATTTATGATCATCGTCCTACTCAAATTGAAACTGTTCATAACAAGGGAAAAAATATTGCTGAAGAAAATACCCTTGCCAAATCTCTTAATATTGATCCAAGGCAAGGTATGTTTCTAGGAATGATGCAAATTGTAACTACTTATTAATTGTATATTAAATGCACCATATTAATTGATAATAGTTTTTCTATAACTAATGTGGCTATGATTGATAGTAGAGCTGATATGAGTTGTATTCAGAAAGGTCTAGTACCTACCAAATATTTTGAAAAAACTACTCATATGGTTAGATCTGCATCAGGACATGTTTTAGATATAAAGTATAAATTGCCTAACACTCGTATTTGCCAAAATAAAGTTTGCATTCCGCATTTCTTTTTCTTGGTTAAAAATCAGTTATATCCTCCGATTATACTTGGAACACCCTTTATAAATGTTATTTATCCATTTACTAGTATAAATGCTAAAGATTTTTCTGCTACGTATGAAAATTAGAATATTAGTTATACTTTTATCATTGACCCTATTTCTCGTGATATTAATGTTTTAATTGATATGAAGCAAAAGCATGTTGATTCTTTACAACTTGAATTATTTAGCATGAATATATTTGATACTTTAAAATCAACTAAAGTACGAGAAAAAATTAAATTAATCTCTGAACAAATGGCTATTGATATTTGTGCTAATCATCCTAGTGCTTTTTGGAATTGAAAAAAGCATATTGTTACCCTTCCATATAAAGAAAATTTCTTTGAGGATGATATTCCTACTATGTCTCGTCCTTGTCAAATGAACGCCGAATTAGTTGAATTATGTAAAAAGGAAATTGATAATTTATTACAAAAAGGTTTGATAATACCTTTGAAATCTCCTTGGTCCTGTACTGCTTTCTATGTTAATAATGCAGCTGAAAGGGAACGAGGTGTCTCTAGGTTAGTTATAAATTATAAGCCTTTAAATAAATATTTGAAATGGATTAGGTATCCTATTCCGAATAAAAGAGATTTATTATCTAGAATATATGATGCCAATATATTTTCAAAATTTGATTTAAAATTTGGATATTGACAGATTCAAATATTTAAAGAGCATTCTTATAGATCAACTTTTAATGTCCAATTTGGACAATATGAGTGGAATGTTATGCCCTTTGGTTTAAAAAACGCTCCGACTGAATTTCAGAAAATTATGAATGATATTTTTAATCCATATTTGGATTTTATCATTGTTTATATTGATGATATTCTAGTTTACTCAAAAACTCTTGAAATGCATATTAAACATTTAGACATTTTCAAGAAAATTGTTATACAAAATGGTTTGCTAATTTCTAAACCAAAGATGAGTTTATTCCAAACGGAGGTAAGATTCTTAGGACATCTTATATGTCAAGGTAAGGTTACCCTTATTCAATGATCGATTGACTTTGCTTCAAAATTTCCTGATGTTTTTACAGATAGGACACAATTGCAAAGATTTTTGGAAAGTTTAAACTACATTTCCCCTTTTTACAAAAATTTATCTCGTGATTTGGCCCCTTTATATAACAGGCTTAAAAAGGATTATAAATCCCCATGGACTGATAGTCACACCAATTTGGTAAAAACCACTAAACTTCATGTGCAATCTTTGCCTTGTCTAACTCTTGTTAATCCAGCTTGGCAGAGTATAATTGAGACAGATGTGTCTAACGTCGGTTATGGTGGAATTCTAAAGCAAATCAATCCTAATGATAAAACTGAATATCTAATTAGATTTCATTCAGGAAAATGGAGCGATGCTCAGAAAAAATATGCTACGGTAGCTCATGAAATGCTCACCATCGTTAAATGCGTACTAAAATTTCAGGACGATTTATATAATCAAAAAATTTTGATAAAAACTGATGCACAATCAGTAAAATATATGTTTGATAAAGATTTTAAACATGATTTATCAAAATTAATATTTGCTAGGTGGTAGGCTTAGTTAGCTCCTTTTGATTTTGAGATTCATTATAAGGAGGGGAGTGATTACTCTCTTCCGGATTTCTTATCCAGAGAATACTTATCTTCTTAATGGGATTTTTACCTCCTTTTCTTTCAGATAAAATTTTTATTACTATTATAAAGGTTGTACCTCTTAATAGGGACGTACAGGAAATGATTATATATAAAATTATAGATGCCATGATCAGAGACATCATTTTAGAAATCTGTTTTTGTGAAGAACTCATTGATTTTTATAGTGACGTATATGAGATTGAATAAAACTACATGTTTTGTTTGTAGGATGGATCCTCCTTGGGTGACCAAGGTTAGGGGGAAAGGAGGTTATACCAGAGGAAGAGGAAGATCATCCCCAGGATCATCAAGATCATCATATGGATTTAGACCCTCTTCCAACTCTCCAATTATACAAAGGGGAGGAATGAGTTTGGTGAACCTGAAGACCTCTCAAAAGGAGGCTTCTTCTTCTATACATCTGGAAGATATTCCAAAAAATAATCCGTTATACGCACAATTGCAAGAATATTTATCTTAGAAGCAAAGTGATACATTTGCATCCGTAGCAAAAGAAGATGTTGATGATGTTAAATCATATGAAAAAATATCCAAGAAAGAAATGATATTTCTTTTAGAAAACTCAGATATTCAGAGAAAAGAAAAACCTTGGAAGATATTCCAACTGAATTTGATTAACGGATTATATTTTCCGGGTGAGTCATATAAAACCCGATCTTATTATGAAACAATCCTAATAAGCACAGGTAGTGCTGAGTTTCAGCATTTCTCAGGATATAACACTAGTGAGAATGTTTATAACTTCTCTAAAATGATAATCAAACAGATTATATCAGTTGAAGACTTGGGTATCTCCACAATGAAGGAAAGACAGATTAGCCTGAATAAAGTTTCCATGAGTTTTACCTATTGGGATTATATCCGTGCTTTTGATAAAGCTCTCATTTACAATAATGAGAAACATAATCACACATGATTTATTAAAGTCTGTGCGAAGATATTCACAGAATCAATTCCTAATTGGTTTTTAAACTGGTGGTCATACCACGGTCCAACAATTAAAATTCTGCTGGATCCATTTATGAAGTTATACAAAGAATGGATTAAAGTTTCACCCGATCTCAATGCATTATATCATACAGATCACATTTGTTATATAGAACAAATTGAACAAATATACTTCTTCATAGAATTTTCGATCCCTTGGATCCATAAATGGGCTCCAGAAGTAGGTTTTACCGAGGAACAAATTCCTTGTTTATATCGGACTTTTTATAATAATTTCTGGGATAAACTAATGAAAAAGGATCCCAAAACTAAGTCTTTATATGGACAAGAATTATTAAATCAGATTGAAAATAGGGTGCAAGAATACTGTATCACCCCACAAAAGGGAATTCAAGATAGCTCGGTAAAGCATATTGCTCGAAAGGTTTTCATTCAAGATGGAAATAAAGAAGAGATGATTAATAATTATCTCGAAAAAGTAAGAAGGAATCTATTCCTCAACATAACTCAGTATGAAAAATCAGACACATCCATGAGGAGTGAAACTAGTGAAGACGTTGGCCCTGAAGATATTCAATAAATAAATATTGTATATTAATATAATGAAATTAATTATTTAAATTCAATAAAAATGATTTTAATTAAATTTCAATTTTATTGGATCAATTCATTGATTTGAGCTATAAATGATGAGTTCACTTTGCTAAAGCACAATATATCATGTCTCTTAAATCTGTTTGTCCTAAGGAGGCCTGTTTTCATACTAGCTCCTCCATTCTACCATTATGAATAGGGTCCTCATAAATAAAAAATTACACCAAAATTCTAACCAGAAACTAGAGAGAGCACGTGGATCAAACGCCGTAGATGTCTCTACAAACTACAAGTTCAAGAATTCAGGCAAACAAATATTCGAGTTAAAAAATCACTCAAGATCAATTCCACTAGATTCAAGAACAAACTCAAAAGTCATTGAATTGAAGTACAAGACAAGATCAAATTAAAGTTCATCAAGATTCAAGGTCAAAATCAAAGGCTCTTGAATCCACGTACAAGTCAAGACCAAGTTTATTGAAATTCAAGATCAAGCTTACAAACTCTTGAATTTATTCGAAAAAACGAACAAGAGAATTCATAAAGATTGTAATGCTCAAATTTGAAATAGAATACTATATGATTGTTGCAATATTTCCTAGTCTAGATTATTATTTTCTCGATACAAATTTTACTATCTACAATATATACACATTACATACAAGAGATTTTAGGGCTTGTTGAAGCTTTTGATCGTAACAAATTGAAATCGAAGATACACCAAGGTATTTGTTGCTTCCCAAGTTGATAGGTGAATGACTCAATATGTAAAGTAAATTGTGCATTAATAACATGATCCGTTGATCCTAAGCAATGTCTGATGAAACACGATTTATTTTGATTTTTGAAAAGCTAGCCTTTATTTTAGGGCATGCCACCAACCGGCCATATGCGGGCCATTACAGAGGACTGCACTGGCATTAAATTTGACCGCAGGGTCCATCTTATAGATTTGTATTGAATTTATTGAAATTATAAGTAAAAGGACGTGGATGGGAAATGGATTTTTTTTAAAAAAAAAAAAATTCCTCGATTTAATAATCATTGTCCACTATACTATTTTAGAATATCTAACTCTTTTTATCCATGAAATCAATGGATAATATTACACTTAATTCCTGATTTATGTTTATCATTAGTTATAGTCATTTTCCTATATTATATTTTTCAAGACATTATGTTCAGCCGTTCAGGGATTTAAAAGGTGATATAGTAAAATTACCTTTCTATTTACAGTTTCTTAAAAAATGTGTACAATCAATAGTGAACAAATATAATTCAACTGAGGGAGTATATATATAAAAAATAGTCTAAATGCTTCTGGACATTGGTAATGCGTACTCCTTTGTTTCTTAAAAAGTAATTATTGCACAATACTCTTTTGTTCTTTCAAAAAACATATCCTTATTCTATATCTAATTCTTGCAATATACAACGTTCGATCTGGATGATGATCATAAGTTGTATGAGATTTGTAGTTTAAGCAATTTTAATAAGGTTAAATTAGTTGTTTTTAGGTCTGCATTTCGGAAGATTTAGTACCAATATTGAAACGATTTTATGTGTGTGTTTAATACAAAGTATTTATTTGAGAAAAAAGAATAAGTATTTTTTGAAAAATAATCTTTTTTATTATTTAATAATTAAATAAAAACATTCTAAAAATATATTTATGTAATGCAGAAAAACAACATTACGATTTATGGGGTGGTGGTCAAAGGGTAGATGTTGGGAGCATTGGGGTGAAGAGGACACAAAGAGCCCGTGAACTTGAAATGCTATTCATTAAACATTTGTTTTTTTATACTTCAAATTATTTTCAGATTCTCGAGCACTTATTTTTCTAAAAAAGATATTTTAAAAATATCTTCTATATCAAACTTAATTTAAAATATCACATTTTCATATAAAAATCGTGTATACAAGTAAATTTTGACACTAAAATAGAAAGTGTAGACTATGCAAAGAACTTGCACTCACAAAAAGTCAAAAATTACATATTAAAGCACGAAATTACGGTAAATTTTATAGATAATCATTCAACGTTTATTTATTACTTTAAGTCATAAAATTATTTTATACAAAAAAACACTCAATTATATTTAAGTATGAAAAGGGCCCTTAAATTACTCTTTTAAGTATCTTAGAAAATCACTACAAAGAAATAAATAAGACATCTTTTTATTATGTTTAGGCAAACTTAAGTGACTATTTTGTTGTAAAAATTTGTTAAGAGACTTCCAAGGGCACTCTTGTAAAAAGTTGTTGAGTAATTTCCAATGGTACTTAAACAAAAAATAAATAATTTTTATTAAAAAGATTATTTTTTATAGAATAAAAAAAAATGAGGGAATATTTTAGCCAATGGTTAAGCTCGTCAAAAGGTTGCAAACAATTGGCCACTCATAGCTTGAATGCCTCGTTTCATTTAGGTGGCATCTTTGACTTGATACTATGTTTAAAAAAATAAAATTTGTGGTCTAAAATAATTCTTGGATATTTGTGTGGTTGAGTTTCATTTAATTAAAAGTAAAAAAAGAATTTTAAAGTTAAATTATTATAAGAAAGATTAAAAAGAAAAATGTGCTATATAAAATGGGACAAAGGAAATAGTACTATACCCTCTCCATTTTTATTTTATGTGATATTTTTTGACGGACACGAATTTAAGAAATAATGGGTCATTTGGTAGGCCGCATTAGAAGAAATAGTCCAAGTATTTGTTACAAAATAAACCCATACAAATCAATACAAATTTGAAACGTGAGTTGTTTAACATTTATTAATTAAAAAAACAAATATATCACTATATGACGTTTGTGATATATATATATATATATATATATATATTTGTGTGGTTTTTCTAATTATTTGTATTTTGAACAATTTAAAAATTACATGCATATTAAAATTACAACTTGCATTTTTATGTGTAAATGTAGATGGTTTATTCAATTTACCATTGTTGACCGTCTTTTCGATTTTAAAAGTAGATGGTTTATCTTTTTTTTTTTTTTATTGAAAAGTGACATTTTGTGAGTGATCAATTTATTAAAGGGACAAGGATTAAAAAAATGCCCTTAAACTATGCGAAAGGAACAAAAATGCCTTTTGTTTGTAGTTTGATAAAAAAATGCTCTTATTGTTATTAAATGAATCAAAAATACTCATTTTCAAATAAATATATTGCTTATTTTCTTTTTAACACATTTTTTTCTAATAATATTTTTTAAAATTAGCAAATGTTTATCTTACTTCAATTCAGAAAATAAAATAAAAAATAAAAAATTTCTTATTTTATTATAATTATTTTTTATTGTTATATAAATATAAATTAATGATGGATATACTATGATATTATATAAATGACTTATACTATCTGTCGAAAGAGTACATAAAATTATTCTATTTTAATTGATAAATTGAGATTAAAAGGAAAAAAATATTTCTTACATTTTTATTTGTTAAAGTGATTTTAAAAGAAAGAAAACAAGAACATGGTTCTTTAATAATATTGTAATTAGGAAGAAGATGTGTTTAAAAGAAAAATAATAATATATGTATTCGAAAAATGACATTTTTGATCCATTTATTAACTATAAGGGCATTCCTGGACCAAAGTATTGACTGAAAGGACATTTTTAAACCAAATTATTGACATCAAGGACATTTTTTAGCCAAACTACAAACTTAAGACATTTTTGTTACTTTCTCATAGTTTAAAGACATTTTTGACACTTTTTCCTTTATTAAATGACAATTATTTATTCTCAAATAATTCAAGTGAAAAAATAGCAAACATGACAATAAAATTGTTCTTTTCATAGCTAGTTAGAAGGATATAAAAAATAATAATGTCCGATAATTATTTACCTTGACCTAATTACATAATAATTCAAGGGTATCGAGGTGGGTAACAATGAACTAAACACTTGATAGAAATAAAACCTGCATTACTAATCTTGCACTATTAATCTTGTATTACTAATCTCTGCTTTATTAATCTTCGTACTAAACGACCCCTAAGTAAACACTTTATTATGTTTACCAAATTGCCCTTGTTAAGAAATACATCTAGTAAAAATAGAATTATCTGTTTACAATTTCTCTTTCTTTCTCATCCGCGGCTGATTGCTCTGTTCCCCCTTTGACCATCTGATCATCATTAATTATCAGGTGCGATTCTAATTTGTAAACCTTTTTTGATGCCTAAATTTCCTTTTTATTATATGATTATCTGTTTGTTTATTGAACTTAGATGTATCTGTAAATTCAATAATCCTAAGGTTTTATTGGTGCTGAAATTTCTTCACTTTAACCTAATATGTATACACAAATCTGGTAACTTTTATAAAAAATCACTGTAGATTCTTGCAAGTGTGAGATTCTGAAAATCTCATGGAGCCCCTAATTATTCTTCAACGTCAATATATTTGAGTATTGTAGTGATACTATGAAATGGGATTGAAACACGCATGAGTGTGATCCAATGGTCAATGAAGTGAGTTGAGAATGAACTATGAGGTTTCGGATTCAAATCTC
Source organism: Solanum pinnatisectum (assembly GCA_035578085.1). Taxonomy (NCBI): domain Eukaryota; kingdom Viridiplantae; phylum Streptophyta; class Magnoliopsida; order Solanales; family Solanaceae; genus Solanum; species Solanum pinnatisectum. Next base: position 21,609,793 of record CM069077.1, read on the forward strand.
ACTAGAGACAGTGTAACACTAGGTGATTTCTTTCATATGTAGTGGTCAATGACGTGAATTGAGAATGAATTACGAAGTTTCGGATTCAAATCTCACTAGAGACAGTATAACACTAGGTGATTTCTTTCGTATGTAGTGGTCAATGAAGTGAGTTGAAAATGAATTATGAGGTTTCGGATTCAAATCTCACTAGAGACAGTATAACACTAGCTGATTTCTTCCATCTGTCGTAGCCTTCTCACTAGAGACACTAAAACACTAGGTGATTTCTTCCGTATGTTGTAGTGTTGGTGTATAGAGTTATTATTATTGGTGGGAGGTGACACATCTTTCGTGGAATTAGTTGAGGTGTGTGCAAGCTGGCTTAGACACTATGATTATTCAAAAACATATTTAAAAATGAAATGGGCATGAATAGAGAGAAATGAATATTATGGATATATATAACGACAGGCTATGAAGATCTCTTACTAGTCTTTAGTCTAAAGTGTTCTATTATACTATTTGGAGAGCTACTGAAATTTGTGATGAGATCTTATGAAGAATATTGGCTTACTGGCTTTATCTGAGTGATTAAATTACTATATTTCCTATTTCAATTGCCAGTATGCACTTAGCACTGTTGAGCTGATAAAGTTATTGGAACACCCTTTTTTAATCTGGGAGCTGTGCTATAGAAAATATCATTGATCTTTATACAAAATCTTCTTTTGTTCTTCTATTTCAAGATAATTGCAGATGTTACATCCTAAAGCATATGTTTATCTTTATTTGACCTGATAAAGATAATTGCTATTTGTGTGTGCTTCTTACTTGTTCATACAAAAAATATCATTGATCTTCATAAGGTATCTTTTTTTGTTCTTCTATTTCAAGATAATTGCAGATGTTACATCCTAAAGTATATGTTTGTCTTTATTAACTTGATAAAAAGAGTATTTCTGATATAAAGGAGTTTTGGAAATGAATATCATGATCATATATTATTTCATGTCTATACCTGGATCATAAAGATCAAATCTGTTAAATTTTGTTATTGTTTTTTTCCTTGAAAGTGGCTTTGACAAGCCATGAATTGAGAAGTATTAACATGGTGTCAACGGACTAAAGTTAACTTTTATCTTTTAGCTCTTATGAAATTTGAATAATTTATTCTTCTTGATTTAATCAGGTTAAGCCACCTTTACTTGGGATTTGAACCGTGTCTCTATCCATGTATTTGGGTCATTACACAGCAGAAGTCACCAGTCTTTCTCCCAAAGCTACAGAGAAAGATGTCCATGAGTTTTTCTCTCACTGTGGTGAAATTGAACAAGTAGAGATCATCAGGATCAGGTAGCTTTTGATTTATTTGAGTTTACCTGCAAATTCTGCTACAGCATAGTTGTCATTTTGAGCTGATTATTGTCGGTGCTGTAAATTTATGCTTGGCGATTGTTCCCAAAATTTGTCTATCTAAGATGAAATAGTTGATATACATGCTTAATCAATAGTATTCTGTTTGCATGTCCTATTGCAATTCTGCCTAATGAAATATGTCAAATAAGACGTGTATTGCCTCTCTTTTCCATGTGACTTCTTCAGAGCATTATGAAATAACAACAAGAGCTTATGTGTTACTATAATTGCTGAGATGTTTGCGTAGAGAGAACAAGGTTAGGATCCGATAATGTTTGCTGTTGACAACCCATTGTGAGTAGTGAAGCATATCATCTCAATGCCCTGAAACTCACTATAGGGCATTCCAAACTTTCTTCGTCAAAAACAATGTTTAAACTTTAAAAAAAGTAGCAGATGGAGAGAGTTCAATGCTATTAAGCTGTGTGAGAAAAGATGGATGTTCTTAACCCTTCCTGATTTCAAGTGTTACCTTTATCGAATGCAGATTGAGTGAATATGCTTCTATAGCCTATGTTACGTTCAAGGATAATTATGCACTGGAAACTGCTATTTTACTCAGTGTAAGTTTCTGCTTTACTCCACTTTTATGTTAGTTCTACTTAGCAGAAAGAACCTCCAAGGTGAATGGCATTACATAGTCAATGCTGCATATCTATATGCTACTGAGTCAAGTTTATATTCATCATCACCATGATGAACATCAAAAAGATTTTTTTATTGGCTTGTTTAATGCTTATCGAAGGTTATAATTTCTTTGTTTAACCTGGGAGAGAGTAGTCAATTATCTACCAAAATAGGTGCTTGCAGCAACTTTCTAGACTCAAGCTTTAGAAGCATCAATGAAAAATATTATATTTATATCTACATTCCTTAGTCATGAATTTTCTTCGTATTGTTTTGAACTTTTAATTAAAATTGCTGTCTCGTTCTTTTCACTTATAAATGTTCGAGCCTTTCGACACAAATTAACAGCCTTTGTGCAACCACCTAGAAGGTCCTTTTAAAGAGCTCTGATGTGCTATCCTATTTGGGCATGTTCTTATTAAATATATATTTATATCCGCAACAAATGCAATGTGGACTCCCTCGTTTAATCTGTTGTGCCAATTCTTTAAACCTAATATCTCTCTTAATAATGTGATCAATTTTATCTCTGACATGATACACTGTATTTAAATCCAATATCATTCAGTACATTACTACCTACAAGGTTTCTTTAACCTTGACCCTCATTTGCTTTGTTTCCTTTTTAGGAGAAAAGAAGACTCTATAAGAGCAATCGATGCTATGTGAGATGAGCTTTGGTGATAAACTATGTGACCACTACCTATGTGTCATTCTATTTGGTCTAGTTTAACAAGAGACAAACAATTCTGAGTGATAGCACGAAAGGTTACTTAAATTCCAAATACATTTGACTACTTGACATACCTTTAGGTTTTTATGGTTGCAACGAGTTAATATGATCTATCTTGTATTTTCACCATGTAAATATGTGATTGTATATTTTGAATTTTTGAAAAAGGTAATTAGGTAAAATATAAGTATTTTGAACAAAGCTGCTAGTTATTTGTGTACCCACCAACCATAGATGAAGTAGATCATTGATTCTAGGCCATGGGAATATGCAAACTAATCTTTTTGATATATCATTTTTCTATTCACTATCTACATGTAGAGACGTCTTGGTACTTGTGCTTGAGTTGTATATAGCAGTTTTCTGCTTTTATATTTGAAACTAATGTTTTAATTCATGGGAGGTGGCAGGTATCCCATGAATTAGGCAAGGGGCATGTAGCTGGCCTGAACACCACGATAATAAAAAAATTAATGTTTTAATTCCCTATCTAGTTTCTCGTCATTGTGCTCTTTTTCTTCATTTTCCTTGTTCTCTCTGTTTTTAGTTGGACATAGTATATGCATCGAGTGAAATGCTAGATTTATTCCTTAGGTGCTAGTACTGCATTCAATAAATTCATACAACTAATTTTATGTTTCAAATTTGCACCTATAAAATTTTTTTTAACCTTTTAGCCTTGATATAGGGATCCACTATACTAGATCAATATGTTCGTATATCTCGCTTGGAAGCCCATGTAGATGAAGACGATCCTTGGAATAACTATATGGATAAGGTGGAGAATGGAAGCAGCTCTGCGGTAGGCTTTTCCCATTTGATCTCCAGTTAAAGATTTGCCTTATTTGTCTGGACAATCAACTCTCTTACTGCCTGTCTATGAGGGTAAATGAAAATAAAAATGTTATATCATTCATCGGTAAATTAATAGGAGTATGATCTCAGTGGCAGCTCCGCTTTTGAGATTAATTAGCTCTTAAGGGACAGTTTGCACGGCTAAGAGTATCCAATTTGTGAACTGAGCTTATCATGATTTTCCTTCTTTGGTGAGCTCTAGAGCTGAGGATATGTAATTAAATAGCTTATTTTACTATTCTTCTTTTCCTTTCGTTTTTCTTTCCTTGATAAAAGTATTTGTACATTATCACAATTATTGAGTTCCCTAAAATTTAGTTCGACTCTTGTTAGTTAATTTGGGGAAAGTTCATTCAGAAAGTTATAAGACCTATTGACTGAGGTATGTTGGTGGAGATGTAAGAACAAATTAATTCTTCAAACAACTCACTTTTTTCTTTCTTTTTTATTCCGCTGTTTTCCAGTTTTATTTTTATCCTTAGCTCCCCTGATGCTTTACTTGAGCCGAGGGTCTTCCGGAAACAACCTCTCTACCTTTACAAGGTAGGGGTAAGGTCTGCGTACACACCACCCTCCCCAGACCCCACTTATGGGATTACACTGGTCAATGGTCACTGGGTAGGTTGTTGTTGCTTAGCTTCCCTGATGTCATTTTGAAAATTTTCTGTAAATTATCAGGTCCATACAAATCAGTTTGTTTCAACTCCTGGAGAAGCTGTGACCATGGCACAGCAGGTAGTTGAAACCATGATAGTGAAGGGATATCAACTTAGTAAGGATGCGCTAATCAAAGCCAAAGCTTTTGATGAGTCTTATCACGTGTCATCCACTGCAGCAGCAAAGGTGGCAGATCTCAGCAAGAAAGTTGGGCTTACTGATAAAATTCGGTCTGGCATGGAGACTGTTAAATGCGTGGACGAGAAGTACCATCTTTCTGAGCTTACCATGTCCGCTGCATCTTATACAGGGAAAACAGCCGTAGCTGCTGCAACCGCTGTGGTTAGCAGCAGTTACTTCTCCAAGGGAGCTTTTTGGGTTTCAGATGTTCTGAATCGGGCTGCCAAGGTCGCTGCTTACTTGGGTAATAATGGTGTCAAAAAAGAAACAGCTCCTGTAGAAATGAACCAAATTGGTAAATAGGGCTGACACAATGTCTGCCCACATGGAATTGTCGAAAGGTGTAAGCTTTCCATGGAGACATGAATGTGAATATGAACAATTTTAGCTAGTTGAAGCAGAGTGCACAACATGGTGTAACGGGATTCATACTTATGGTAACATGTTGGTATTGTGCAGTCATTACCGTGGTTTAATCAATTTGATTTCTCTACTCACGGGAGTACAATGTAAGTAATACGCTTGATTGGATTACAAGTTGATCATACATGTCATGCTTTTCAGTGAGCTGGTATTTTATCATTCATTAATCTACGTGTTATTGACAAAGTTAACTTGCATTCATTCTGCATTCGCACGCATACTACTGCAATGAATTTGCCTAGACTTGCTAGTCCTAGCGCCAGAAAAAACTGGGAAACTATTGGTACTTTCATGCCAGATGCTGGAAAAGTATTTGTTTGAACCTAATCTTATCAACCATGTTTCACAGTTGGATGAGTGTTACTATAATCAGGATCTCGGGGGGATCTCTCAAGGGTGCCACACCACACCGACCAAACGACTACATATAATATATATATATAATATATATATATATATTATATAAATATATAAATATAAATAAAAAAAATAAAATTTGGCTTGTGGTGCCATGGTTGGAGGTCTATTTGGCACCCATGGACTCTAAATCCTGGATCCGCCACTGACTATAATACTACTGCTACTAATGTGTTGAATATGCAGTAAAAGCTGGGTAATCTGTTGGCTAGATGATATTTGCATTAGTTTAGATGCTTGAAGCCTTTGCCTATCAGCAGCAGAAGAAAGTTCAGGACCTAGAATTCTTAGGGCTTAGAATTGTTCTGCATAAGTATACATAATTTGAGCTGAAAATAATGCTTCAGTTGAACCTGTAAAACTCGCCTTAGAACCGCTCCTACCCATCAGCTTAGGCTTGAACTTTGCTCATCTTTGTCCTTGTAAATAGATAGCACCATAACACCGGATGAATGTTAGTCACGACAAATCGGACATTTGTATAAGCCCATTTTCGTTGCAATCTGTGCATCGTTGGAAACCACACTCATCCGCTTCATCATACTCTGCTTCATAGTATATTTTACAACTTCCATAGCATGTCTCACATGGCACAAACCTAACGTCTCCACAGCTCTCACAAACTCCATTTTCTACACTTTCACAGCTTTCTACTACCTTCTCAAGCTATCCGTTTTCGTCCATTCTGCATATTTCATCAACCCCACCAATGTATTTTCTCCCCAGAAATACCCTTGGCAGCAAAACCCCACCTCTGTATCCTTCCCCTGGTAGTAACTCTTTCAATTCCTTATTAAACCCTACATGCATCGATACATCTCTTTCATCGATCTTAACACCTAGTCCCTTCAAAATCATCCGAACACGACAACAATCCTCATACGTTTTCCTCACTCCTCTCAGGCTTGTGAAGTATAAAATCACTTTGTCTTTATTCTGTTGCACCAATTTAAGCTCAGCAACTCCACAGTTTGATTTCAGTTGGGGCGTAAGCTGATCATAAGGATTGTCCAAGACATCGAAAGAAAATCTACAGACACGATGAGGAGATGCAAGAAGATTAATATCTTCAAGATCTTCCATCAATTTCCAAACATTGACACTCTCTGATTCACCACCAGGAGGAGTTGTAATTGTAGTCTTAGGAATCACTTTTGGGATTTTCTCATTGATCATTTGAGACCATGTCTTTGTCTCAATCTACCCCATTTCCAACTCTTCATCTTTTTTGAACAATAATTCATCATCTTGATATGTTGTCTAAAAGATCCTAGTGTTGAGGAAGTGAGAGAGACCAGGTGGATGCTACAGTCTTCTTTATCGATAGGAATACGTTTGTTCATCGAGTAGCTTCGATGCACTGGAGAATAATAGTGTGCATTGCATTTTTGGCTTTGACTTGGTGCAACCCATTGTTAAATAAAAGTCCAGCCTAGAAATTGATTTGAGTAGAAGAATAGAGTAGTTGTTAGAGCAGTAGATGGAAAGAGATCAATCAAGATTGGGTTAAGATTTCGAGAGATTAATAAGTAGACAAATCGAGGAATTTGAAATGGAGAATTTGTGCCAACGTTTTAGAGATAAAAAAAGGAAACAAATTATATCTAAGAGAAAAAAACAATGAATTAATGAGAGAGGGTAAAATTTCTATTTTGTGCAAAACTGGGCACTGTTAAATCATACTCCTTTTCATCTCGAAATAATGCATTATACATCCTACCAAACGATTCTTTTTTTCTTACTCCATTCTATAAAAGCTAATGCATACATTATTTTTTGTAATATAGTTTATCGAACGACCCTGAGAGAGTTGAATGGAAGAAGAAAAGGGGATTTGGGGTGGCTTTTGGGCAAGTCAATTGGTTTGAGGAACGATAGTTGTAGTCCCCCATTAGCTGATCAAGCACTACAAAAAAGATGTTGGTGTTTATATAAAGTAAAATGATTTTTGATAGGTAAGTCGAATATATTTAAAGTATCGAAATTGTCTTTTAAATGAGTAGTGATGAGAGTTTCATGTGTCTTTTTTTTATTTAATAAAATGGTGATAAAGATTTCGACAAGTCATGTCATTACAGATAAAATAAGTGCCTAATTTGTAAAAAGGTATATTTTACCATAATGTATTAAGTACTACACTTAATTTAATATTAGTGAAAGTACACATTAATTAATCATTATAATTAATAATTGTATATGTTCAAATATATGTGATGCATTCATTAATATGGTATGCATATTCACACATTATTTTTATCATATGGGATTCATTCATCCAAGTTCAAATGGTATAGTACTCAAATTCTAATTGTTGTGCACCTATACCTAACCTAGTTAGCCTTTTAATACGTAGTAGGTAGTAAAGTTGTACAAGATTTTATTTATATTCATTCGCACTTTGAGGTAGATCGCGATATCAAATACAAGTATATATTGGAATGATTGATCAAGATAGACTTTCAACGTGTTGTAGTAGAATATACTTAAATATTTTTAGGTTATTAATTCTACTTATTATAAAAAGAAATAAAAGCTTTTCACTTATATATATATTATAAATAATTACTAATAATTATCGTTTAAATGACTTGATATTATCAATTTTTTTAAACATGAAGACATACTATGTCAAAGTTCAAAATCAAGAATATAAAATTATGAAACCATGTGAGAAACAACCCACGATCATATGGATCATTAAAGATTTGATTTTGAATTTCCAAGTAGCAATTTTATATCATTTAAAAAACGCATCGCATGTACTAAAGTCACCAAGAACCGATTAAATTGCAGATTATATAAGATTTCGACCTATTTAATAAAATAATTAACCATTTACTGAAAAATAATCCTAAAAAGGGACAAGACGCTAAATTTTACTAGGTTGCGGATCAATACTATTTTAAACGAATCAATCATTTGTAGAGTTGGAATGTCAAAATAAAAGGCTAAATTTAAATTTTACTTCAATGTGTTTTTATATTAAGGTTTAATTTATGTGATATAATTTGAATTGATAGAAAATATAAGAAAAACATAAAAAATTAAAATAAAATTGAAACTTATAATTTTACATGTCATAATATTTATGTGATTATAGAACTTTTAAAATTTATGACCTTTAACTGTGTCATAACTCATAACATTTGTATTGTTTTAATTGTAAAGGTTTCTTTCACAGTGTGAAATATCGAAAATAAAAATGTAAAGTTAACCGATTTCAATTTTAGAAGTGCATTTTAAATTAACTAAAATTAAAATATGTCATATAATTAACTGCGGCAAGAGTAAACTACAAGCAGCAAAATTTAATCGCCACATATATATAATTTATTATCAAAAGATTTGAATTTTGAGGTTATACTCTATTGTTCTTAAATTGTATTCTTGTATGGTTACGTTAATGCCATAACCCCTTCATATTTTCTTGGTTTTTTTTCGTTCTGTTTTATCAACCATTTAAACACTTACCAATCTGCAGTAATAATTAATATAATTAATAGTATGAGTATTTATTATGATATTCATATTAATTAATTTATGATCTTAGAATTTGAGAAATAACTAATTAATATTTTCTCTTCCTTTCTTATTTGTCTAATTTTAACTTTTTATTTGTCTTTTTAACTTGTCATTTTTCACATGTTAAGAAAAGATTTTTTTTTTTTTTTACCTATTATACCCTCAATTAATTTAGAGAGTTAATATTTTTGAAAAAGGTAGAACCTCTTTAATGAGTAAATTGATTTTGGACTTCTATCAATGTATTTATTATGATATTCATATTAATTAATTTATGATCTTACAATTTGAGAAATAACTAATTAATATTTTCTCTGTCCTTTTTTATTTGTCCAATTTTAACTTTTTATTTGTCTTTTTTTACTTGTCATTTTTTTACAAATTAAGAAAAGACTATTTTTTTTTTACCTATTATACCCTCAATTTATTTAGAGAGTTAATATTTTTGAAAAAGGTAGAACCTCTTTAATGAGTAAATTGATTTTGGACTTCTATCAACTAATAGGTATAAAATGGTAAACTCATTATGTTAATTTTTTTTTAATAAGTGTGCCAAGTAAAAATAAACAAGCAAATAGGACCGAGGGAATATTAAGGATAAAATAGATTTTTTAAATATTAAAAATAACAAATAAAAATAAAAAATTTATTTTTAAAATAACGAACAGATAAAATTGAAGTGCGAAAGTATCTAGAGAGTTAGCAACAAAATAGAAAAAGGAAATTCAAATTATTGGCAACGCTTGCCCTAAGCTTTTTAAACTCTTTTTATGGAAAGGTGAGTAATTTGAGAATCATTATTATTCTTTCCATTTTAAAATAATAAGTAGTACTATTATTTTTAGTTTGAACATATCTTTTTAAAAAACTATTTATATCTAAGTGTAAAATATACTAACCTACCTATAATAAATATAAATACTTTAAAAAATGTAACTCTATAATAACTTTTTGATGAGGTAAATTTCAAGAAGTGGGAATATGAGTCAATTGATGATAGAAAAGATTGCCTAATGTCTTCCTAAGTTTGAATTCCTTTTGGAGATAGCCAACCATCTTCCCTTTAAGATAGGTTAGGGAGGTGAAATTGAAGTGAGAGTCCTTCTATAAGGGAGTTTTGCTCCAAGGGCTATATATGAATCGGATCGATCGAATTGATTTGTGAAGGTATTCATGTGCGAGCATGCTATTCATGAAAATCTTACCTATAGAGTAAATAGAGCAGAACGGGGAGTTCTCTCTATTTGAAAAAGAATAAGGTCGAAAGAATATATCATTAATATCTTCTTAATTATCGAGAATACCATTTATTTTTAATTAAAAAATAATAAAATCACGACTTATTTTAAGTCGAAGAAATAAGTCTATAAAGATGGCCCAGCCACATGCTTTGTTCAGATTTTGCGGCAGACCATAATCTTCATCATCTTCTAATTATTACTTCCATTTAATTAACTCTATTAAATTAAGAACATCATCACTTACGAAAAAACTATTTACTTCACACCAAACCTGACCTCAAGTTGACTTCAATTATGGTAACTAATATTATATTTTCTCTCATTAGAGGAATATAATGACTTTATGAAATATGTTCAGTCTACTTATCTTGAACATATCAACAATTGACTTTATGAAATACGTCGCTCTGTCTAGCTAGAGTAAATGGCCAAACACATCTTTTAAGTATACCTCAAACTCAAACTACATCATTATATTATTATTGTGAACAGAAAACATCCCTGAACTATTTTGGAAGTTACAAGTTACATCCCTCCTTAATTTTTTGTCAAAAATCTAACGATCATTTTCTAATGAAAAGAGATTTTGTCCCCTCACCGTCTTCTTAAACATAGAGCAAACAGTGTCTTTGCTAAAAGGATTTGGGAATGAATTTGAAATATCATTTGTGGAGCTTTTTTTCCTACATCAATTAGACAAGTCATTTTTTTTTATATTTTAAGAACTTGTTTTCTTAGATAAAATATTTTTCAAAAATTTTGGCCAATTAAATATGAAAAAGTGAAAATATATTTTTAAAAATTGTTTTTCCCAGCACCAAAACACACACTAAGAGTTCAAATCCTTCTATTTTAGTATCACATAATTTTTTTTATGTTCAAAGACAAATCTACAAGGTTTACATCTGATTTTTATATTTAAAGTTTTCATTTAATTAGTTGAGAATATAGGAAATTTGGTGAAAGTTGTTGGAGGAGTAACGTACCAATTAGAAAATGAGAAAATAAAGCACACTCGAAATAGCATGGGATCAATAAGATTCTTCATAGAAAAACTAACAACATAATAACAAGCTCAGTAAAGTAAAAAAAAAAAGGACAAACTAAAATTGAACAAGTCCCAAGTTATAAATCTTTAGGCCTTAATTAATTAATATTCCTACAATAATGCTAGCCATAGAATACCTTTTAATATGATTACTAGTTTACTTCTTGATAGAGAAGATCAGTGAGTGGGCAAAGTTGTTTGCCTTTATCGGAAAGTTGTGTGCTTCTACTTAAAGTGGTTAGTTTCTTGATAAAAAGTTAACAGAAGGATGTAACTTGCAGTTTTTTAGATAGTTGAAGGATGTTTTTTGTTCAATGTAATGATACAAGGATGTAGTTTGAGTTTGAGGTATAGTTAAGGGATGTTTTTAGTCATTTACTCGGCATAGCTACATTCACTAGAGGTAGTGACTTGAACATTTTTTATCAAAAAATTATAGTGTATATGGATAATAATAATAATAATAATAATAATAATAATAATAATAAATAATAATAATAATAAATAATAATAATAATAATAAAATAATAATAATAATAATAATACTAATAATAATAATACTAATAGTAATAGTAATAGTAATAATAATAATAATAATAATAATAATAATAATAATAATAATAATAATAATAATAATAATAATAATAATAATAATAATAGTAATAGTAATAGTAATAATAATAATAATAATAATAATAATAATAATAATAATAATAATAATAATAATAATAATAATAATAATAATATGGATAATAATAATAATAATAATAATACGGATAATAATAATAATAATAATAATAATAATAATACGGATAATAATAATAATAATAATAATAATAATTATTATTATTATTATTATTATTATTATTAGACACCTCATGTTGAGTCCCTCTATGTCATTTTGACACATTTTGCTGACTTGACATATTGTGTGTGTTGCACCCATTTTGAGCGCGTGAGAGGTTTTATTTTGGATTTTTTTAAAAAAATTTCCTTCTTCTTCTTCACTTTTTAGCCCTACCACTTATTCCACCTTTCACCATGAAAAATCATGATAAAAAACCTTACAAAATATGAAAAATAAAATAATAAAACTATCACACTGATTTTTAAAAACGTTTATAAGAATAAAATTTTTAAAAATCATCACACTAATTTTGAAAAGATTTTTTAGAACAAGACACACATTTTTTTTTCTCAAAAAAGTAGAAGAAGAAGAAAAGGCTAAAATCTAATGATTTTAAAAAAAAAAAAAATTGGAAGAAGAACCAAAAAATGATTGTAGGGTTGGGGAGGCAAAAGGGTCGTAAGGCAAATGGGGTAGGGGTGGGGTGATGTAAGGTGGGGTGAGATGGTAGAAAATAGGTAATTTTATTTATTTATTTTTGCTGAAAAATTAGTTGCTTTTTAATAATTTATTTTAAAATTATTATTTTTACACTCAAATGCCACATGTCAACTTTTAATTAGGCATCATGTCATGTTATCCGCAAGTGTATTACACACACTTTGTAATTTTAGCTGATTGTCAAAAAGGTGTCAAAATGACACAGCGGACCCCTACTTGAGGTGTTTAAAATGAACAAAGCCTACTTGAAGTGTCTAAGTGAAAATTGGTGCCAACTTTAGGGGGCAACCGATGGGTTCAGCCATAATAATAATAATGTGTATACACATCGAACATAACTTTTTAAAGATATATATTAAAGTTTTGAATACCTTTCACAAAATTACTAACTTTACTAAAAATCGTGTGTCTATCCTATAGATTTTGAACCCCTTATTAAAAATCCTGACTCCGCCACTCGATATAGCAAGTGGCTAGTTTTATGATTTCAGTACTAATATAACAGGTAAAGTTTAGTGACTTTAATCAATCCCAAGAGTTTGTAATATTAAACAATTGATATAGTAGCTCCTTACTATAATTTTTTTAAAAAACGTAAAAAAGTTTGAATTGTGATCTAGATACCTAAAGCACAAGTTATAGGAAGAATAAAATAAAAGGACATCACATTGCAAGTAAGGAGAATATTTGTGTGATAATAAATCTAATAACATTTCACGTTATGTGTTGTTAATTCTTAATAAAATAATAACTAATAAAACATCGCTGGCTTTCCAGTGTTTCCATCTTGCCACCCCATGTTAATGTTCCCCTCATCACCTTCCATGTTCCCACTTCAAAACCTCTCCTCCATTAGCCCTCTTGACTTATTATTAACACCTGTCCGTCGTGGATTCAAGATTTTCATTAACTGGATTCGTAATATAAAAATATAATACTTAAGGTGAATCTCGAACTCCCCAAATCACTAAGTCAATTTCTAGTCTTGTTTGCGGGATTCGAAGTTTCTATATACATATATATACACTAAAAAAACTCTTATATATACAGTGTAATTTTTTGTCAGGAGTTTGGATAAATACCCTCGCCCCCTCCTAGATGCGCCCTGATTAACACCCCTCAAGTCCCCATTAGCCATCACACCCCAATCCCCCCCCCCCCCCAAAACCCAACCAACAGAAGAAAAGAACAAGACATAAGATATATATATATAGTTGTTGATGACTTTAATTGGTTTACTTTGTGTATAAGATTATCCTTGTAGATATTATAACATGCTTTTTAGTAGTACAGGTACTATGGGTTTTGTTCCTGGAGCACCTCATGAAGACAATGAACTTCCTCCTTCCTTCCCTAGTGTTTATCCTCATCAAGAATTTCAAGGTTCTATATTTCTCCCACTATTATCTTTAAGTATTTCATTTTATGTGTGATATCAGTGACGAATTCAAAATTTAGATCAATAAATTTTTCTTTTTATAGATGCGTTATTTAATTACATATTTATGTATAGTCAAGGTTAAATTTAGAGAATTCTGTTGATTTTACTATCTAGAGGCCGCAAATTCAAAATTTATCCATGATGTGTTTCAACCTTCATTTTTTAGGGTATCGCACGTCTCACTTTTGAAATTATTAGATCATAATTATTTTATTTTTTGTAATTTTAGTCCAAGCTAGGTAAATGTAGTGGGATCTCTACGGTGTGCATAAGCGAATTCAGAATTTATACTTTCATGTATTCAACCTTAATTTTTTAAGACATTGAACACATAACACTTTTAAAATTATAAGTTTAAAATGTGTCTAGTATAGTCTAGATCCGCCACTATATGTGTGAATGACAAATTAATTTATTGTGGACGTGGCGGATACAGGAATTTCATCGGTGTTAATGAGGAGAGCCATGTCATTCGACCATCAAGATTCGCGAGTAGACGATATTGACATGTCGGATGACGATGGCTCTTCACAATTGCTTGGTGAGAAGAAGAGGAGATTGAATTTGGAACAAGTGAAAGCACTTGAAAGAAGTTTTGAAATTGGTAACAAACTTGAACCTGAGAGGAAAATGCAATTGGCTAGAGCTTTAGGGTTGAAGCCAAGGCAGATTGCAATTTGGTTTCAAAACAGAAGGGCAAGATGTAAGACTAAACAATTGGAGAAAGATTATGAAATATTGAAGAGACAGTGTGATAAACTTAAGTCTGATAATGATGCACTCAAGACTCAAAACAAGAATCTTCACTCTGAGGTATGTATAATTTAAAGATTTCATGTTCGAATTCACAATAAAAGCTAACTATTTTGACCTTTATTGGTAACTTTCCATATATCGCTATTAAACTAAATACTAACCTAATTATAGTTGTAGTACTTTGTACTGTTAGTTTCTATAACTTAAAGTTCTGTTAAATGTTAGTGTTATTTCACCTCACATAACATAATATTTTTGTTTTATTTTTCAGATTAATAGATATATACAACCATAAACACCTTTTATTGCATGTAATTTTATGAAATAATACAAAGAAAAAAATTATATTTGTTGGCAGTCCACACTCCGCAGCACTAAACTAGTATAGTTGCTGACTCCATCGATTCATATTAAGTGAATTGTTGAGAATTTCTTATAGTTCAAAATAAGAGAATTATTGATATTTTTTTTTTTCATATTTATCCTTCATTTAATAAAGTTTTTAATTACTTTATATTTTCTAGAAGTTTAGTTCAGGAATAATCAAAAGGTAATGATGGAAAGTACTCTTTCATTTACGTCATTAATTATCTTTTACAAAAAGGTTGTGTCATACCTCAACAAATTCACCGACTTTTTTCTTGCGTTCCACACAGAAATATTAGCTCCCTACTACTGTTGTGCACAATTCCCAATGTTGTAAATTTTATTATTTTTGCATTGATTATTTGTGATGATGGGATGCAGTTGCAGTTACTGAGTCTGAGGAACAGAGAATCAGCAGGAGGAGGTACACCAATTTTGTTTAATCTAAACAAAGAAAATGAAGGTTCAAATTGGAACAATGGAAGTGGTGATGAGAATAGTACAATAATAGATGTAAATCTTGGAAGAACATCATCAACAAACAGCCCACACAATAACAACAATGATCATCTTTTTCAAACAACTAATTTTAAAATAGAAGAACAAACTCATGAAGAAGGATTTTGCAACATGTTCACCAATGTTGAAGATCAAACAAACTATTGGCCATTGCCAGTGCAGCAACATTTTTACTGAAACTTTTTATCTTCTTTTTTTTTGTTGTTGATTTTATGGCAATTGTTTATTAATTGATTGTGTGTATAGTGAAATGCACATATGTTATCGTACCAGAATTATATTATCACGATATTAGTATTTTAAATTTTCATTATTGAGGCATTGTTTTAAGTATTTGTTTTTGCAAGGTTGGACCACTAGGCAGGACAGATTAATGTCTAGTAGATAATTACAAAAAAAAAAAAAAAGATTCATGTTCTGAGCAATATAAGGAGCTTGTGGTGTGGGGTCAACTTTTCTGTCTGTGGGACCATTACCTTATTATATAATTTGGAAACAGAGAAAAAAAGAAAGATTCTCTCCTTGCCTGATTTTTTTTTAATATGTTGCTTTCTTTTTCTTACATATATACTCTGTCGGTTAATAATACTCCGTCTTGGTCTCATTTTCATTTTATGTGGCGGTATTTGTTAGATAGGGTATAGTGTAAGAAATTATAGATAAAAAAAATAAAATTAGACGTATAAACTAAATATATAAATATCAAAATTGCCCTTATTGTCAAGAGGAAGAGTGAAGAGTTCTGCACACCCTCTCTATTTTCTCTCCACATAAAAATGTGAACTTTTATATCAAAGGGTTCTTTCCACATAATATAGCAAAAAAAAAAAAGTACAAATTAAATAGAAAAGGCAAGAAAACATATGGGTCATCAATTTATTTGTTTTTTGTGAAGAAATCTATGTCTCTCTCCATTTTATATAAGGGACACTTCATTGGACACGAAGTTTTAAGAACAAAAGTAAGACTTGTAATGTTATGATCTTAATCATGCAATGACATCTATGTGACTAAATTATGGTAATGGTAAAAGACACATGTCGTAGCTATCAAGGTAAACGTTGCATATAAGTCCATATCGACTTCTCCTCAATGAGCCTGTACTAAATGACCACTTCTACCTACTCCTGTATTTACTTGGTTCAATTTACAGCTCTACAGTCCAGAGAGACTTCAAGTGAAACAAAATTGCAATGAGATATTTTAAATCTCACAGAATTAAGTCTTAGGTAATATAGCTTTATAGAAATTCACACAATTGGATACAACAGATCATATGTACAGAGTCTCATAGTCGAGCAACAAAACATGAAGGTAAAGAAACTCAGAGCTCCTAACACAACATAAAAGGACCAAATTGTACTACATTGATTATTGATGTAGTAAAAACACTGGAAAACATCTTAGTTTGATGCAGACAACTCGACCAGGAGAATGCTGTGTAATGTATTTAGCAACAAAGAAGTCAGTCTGCTGTCCAGCTTTGCTCAACTATTTCACGCACCTTCCTGTTGTAGTCACGCTTGTTCTCGCTAAATAGGCGTGCTGCTTCTGAATTAGCTGGTGAATTGGGGTTTGGATCACTGAGTAAAGACTGCACGAGGAAAATCAACATATCAAGGACTTACCAGTACCAAAAGCTACTGATTCACTAAATAGTAATATGTCAAATAAAATAAACAAAGGGAAAAAACATAGCAATTAAGTAAATACGTGGAACTATTGAGAGTATTTCTTACATAAGAATAGAACATTGCTTATAACAAATAAGGTTAGAGAAAATGAAGAAAGACTTGATTTTGTGGACTAGATTATCAGAACTACATGCGCTTGTTCAAAAATAAAATTCTTAGTCTACTAATAATCTCAACAGAGAACTAAAGACTTATTGATCGGCATCGAAAATAGTGTCACCTGGGGATACATCAATGATACCTTAAGGGCAACAAACAAGGACCAGTCTACTTTAGAGCATTTCTAAAGATGCTTTTTTTTTTTTTTAATTGACAAAGGAAACCTGTAGCCACTATCCTTTGGGTGTGCATAGGGTAAAACCCCCGCTCCTATGCAATAGCTCACAAACCACACAGGAGAGGTAACCCGCACTAGGCAAGCCCGGTGCGACAAGCTCGACCCAGAAGGCAAACCCCTTGCTTTCGCTGGCAAGGGGTTCGATTAATCCATCAGGTACCTGTTGCGTTCTTAAATCTGAAATAATAGAGGCATAGGTTCTTTTCATAGTATACTCCCCCCGGCCTCCCCAGGGGACAAGTCCAAACAGAGAATTGGAAAAGGAAAGGGAACTCGTTCAGATATGTGTTCATTAGCAGCAGATAACACCAGCCTACTGACCAATGAGAACATTATGTCCTCAATAGTGTGATGGACTCTAATAATACCTGGCACCAGAAAGGAGGCATGAAGTGGCAATTAGAACATCTTATATACCTGTATTGAAGTAAGTATAGCAGCTACATCATATATAGGACTCCACTGATTTTGCAAGATGTCCAAACAAATACTTCCATCAGCATAAACTGAGCAACAATAAGCAAAGGCAAAAGAGATTAGCAAAACTATAATTTGCATGCAATACGAAAAAAACATAAGACAAGCTAATATGCAATACCTGAAAAAAAATTAAGGCAAAAACACAGATTGGAGTTGGAGATGTTAGGTTAGCTGAATATGCCAAAACAGTAGGAAACTAGAAACAATTGGAGTCAAAATGATTACATATATTTGTGAAAAGTGCAAGTAGCACATAGAGGATAAACAAGAGAAGGTCGCTTGAGATGGTTTTGTTATGTCTGCCTCCAAATGTGCACCTCAGGCATGAAACCACGATGGTCGATATTTAAAGGGGATGAGATAGACCTAAACGTACATGGAAGTTTTTTCGAAAGACTAATAATCTTTTGGAATTTATGCGAACTTAGCAAAAAAATAGAGTACAATGGAAGAAAAAGATCTTTATAAGCAATGCAACTGGTTGCGATAAAGACTTAATTTTGTTAGTCCAATATTTGTGGGGAGTTTTTTTGATCTTGTTGAATGATTTGTACATCAATAGAAATGAGAGAGAACTTATAAGACGGGTCTAAATGGAACAAAATGGATGGTAAAGATTTATATAGCATATCCCAACTAGCTTGCAATTGAGGCTAAATTACGGTTGTTTTTGCAAATGGCCAGACAATGCTGCAATGATTAACACTAACCAACCTTGCCCTCCCATACATAACACAATAACAGTAAACATACACAAACACGCACATATATGTGTATACAAAAGAGAGCATAAATAGATTTTATCCTTTCATAAGAAGTTACATAGTGAATGGTATTACCCACTCAGCCACTCGTAAGGATTACAGCTCTGCTAAGAAGAAAGAGGAGCAGAGATAAAAGGAGGGGAGAGGGGGGTAATTTCATTTTAGCTACTTACTATTTGGATGGAACATTCTGGAGACAAAGTGTACTCTTGGCGGCTTGTTAGGATAATCCTCTGAAAATTGAAGTGTCATCTTAAACGTACCTGTAAGTAAAATTTTATAACAGAACAGTCAATGTTGAGTGGAGATATCTGCGAATTGTAAAAGCAATTGTCCAAACAAATTAGCCAAAATTTTGATGCTTTACTTTCTTTGGAGAATTTTAACGGAAGATGAAAAGGTAATAATGACAAAGATCAACATAAAACTAGAAAGTTACTAAAGAAACTGTGAGTGATAAGAGGGCCACTTGCTCTAACCACCTGCATAAGGCTATAAAGAATATTTAATACAGCAGAAGGCACTGGTCATGAACCAGCCATCAATCCTAGAAACATTCTTTGCTGGGAGGATAGAACAAGAAAATCCCAGAATTAAAGGCACAAAGCAACATATACTAAGATTCATGAATTACAATTTCGCAACTCACAATCGACCATATCCACACAGTATTTGTTTATAGCTGCACTAAATATGCAGCTAACATTCCGATATGCCAGTTAAAGGGCACTTTACTTTTTCATAAATCACTGAGATTTACCAAAACACAAGCAGGAAACAGCAATTGCCAAGGCATAGCTAAGTCACAGGAAGCATAACTATGGCAGAATGATACTCAACAAGAATGCTTCAATTCATATCACAACCAAAGGTAGTCACTTAGCAATGTTGCCTCACCTCCATCCCAGGCAGTATCATCAGGACTGCATTTCAAGGGAAAAAAAGAAAATCTGTAAGTACAAAGATACAGCAGTTTGGGAAGGGATCAATCACCAAAGTCCAACTCATTATAGAACCATGATTTTCATTCAATTCCAGATGTCATACCCGAATATAACAGCATTCCATAACATTATATTGCTGTCATAAGGTGCACCGCTGATGCCAGCAGGAGGATCCTGCTGTAACCGCTTGAAATCCCTCATCAATCTCTTCTTCGCCGGTGTCGACATCCTCACCACCTAACTAACAAATGCAATTCAGGAACACAGGAAACTCAATAAAGATCTTTACTTTCCAAGAGCAAAAAGACAGCTAAGAAACATGCTCACTGAAATTACTTGTTGAATGCCCCATATATATAAAGTGAACTGTCCGCAACAGGGATTTTGTTTGGCACAGGGAGCTTTTAATGCTTCGTGCGTATTTAGATGAGGTTTGGATTAGTTAGTTTGTGTCAAACAAACAACCTTTCTTTCTTAAACTTGGTTTAGTTAAACTATATTAAACAAATCAGAAAGCAGGGAAAGTCCATACATAATGTACATTTAGTAAATACATATACTATATCTATAATTTTTTCTAATTTTTCAACTATATAGTTCGAGTAAACACAACGAGAACACCTTGCCAGCTGCCAATCTGCTACAAAGCTATATAGGCCTACATATAAGGAAATAAAATGCTAGAAAATTAGCAACAACAACAACACACTCAGTGAAATCCGACAAGTAGGGACTGGAGAGTGTGCACAGACATTATTTCTAAAATCACAAAGAACATTCCAATGCAACAACAACTACTAATCAATCCAAGCAATAACTAACAGTATCGCATAAACAAAAATTAAGAGTCAATTTCACTAGGGTTGATCTGGAAAAAACCCAACAGCACATAAACCAATCACGTGAATCGATGCAGAAAAGCATAAGTGAGGTAGATTGATTTACCTGAGAGAAATAGTTTTAGAAGGAAAATCAAAAGGATTTGTAAATGAGCTTCGATAATCGACCGCCCCCGATGGGCTTCCCCTGTGCAGTTAAAAGAGTGAAAGATTTCAAGTTTGCGTGATGTATAAGCTGCCAAAGCGGTGTGTGCTGTTTCACACTACTCCACATATACGGAGGGTGCGTTTCACTTAGTTTTGGATTACTTTCTAAACTAATAATTTATGTATGTTTAGGGCCCGTTTGACCATGTGATATAAAATGATATGGTATCATGAAATGAAATTGAAGTTTTATTTAGACATGCGATATGAAATTTTTGTGTTGTATATTTTCTCATAAACATAAAAATTTCATAAATTGTAAAACTATTAAAATAGCTCCAATTGTTTATTCAATCTTATCAAGTAAACAAAAATTTATAAAATCGCATAATAAATTATTACAAAGTCATTTGTTCTCCACTTAAGTAATTATTTCATCTAACTTTAATTTAATAAAAAAAATTGAACATATACTAGTCTTTAATATAATTCTCCGACATAGTACGGACAATTTTCTCATGTTGAACTTGCATTTCTCGATCATGTGACCGAGAAGACGAACCAACATTATTACTTTGAGCCATTTGTTGGTCAATATCATCCGCAACTATATTTTCCTGCTCATAGACCATAAAAATTTCATCAGTACTTTGATATTCTCGCAAATAATTATGTAACACTGCACAAGCTATGATCACTTGTGTATTAATATCATAATGGTTCATGCCTTGTTTCAGTATTCTAAATCTATTTTTCCAAGTTCCAAAAGTCTGTTCAATCACATTGTGTAGAGATGAATGCCTACAATTAAACAGTTCTTTGGCATTTTGAGGCTCTCTTTCACTTCTGCGGTAATCTTTCAAATGATAGTGTAGTCCTTTGTATGGAGCTAAAAATCCTTTTGTGTTTCGGAAACCAGCATTAACAACATAATATTTATCTACCAACAAACATTTTATAAAGAATTGCTAAAAGCATATGTGACGTAAATGAGCAGCTTTGTGTAAATAAATAATATTTATTCTAAGGATGTAATTTAAAGTTACCATGTGGCGGAAATGGAAATTGTGACGTTGGTTCAACAAGTGCATTCTCAAGGACTTTACTATCATGTGCAGTACCTTCCCAACCAGCAGCAACAAAGATAAATCGCATATCAAAATCACAAGTACATAGGACATTTTGTGATGTTATTCCTTTGCGATTATGATATGCTTGTTGCACCGCTTTAGAAACCTCCCCTTCTATATATGTTCCATCAATCACACCAACACAATCATACCAAATAAAAAATACATCAATATTAGTTTAGTGAACATAAAATAAATTGGAAGCATTATTATAGAATGCACTTCATAAAAATAATGTTTGTAAGAGTAATAAATATAGTGCTTCCAAGACAATGCAAAGTCATAAAATAAATATTATCTTTTTAAACAAAGTTGATAGGAAATATGTAACTAAATACTAATAACTTATACATAAAATATAAATGTGCACTTAATAAGGCCATAAAATAATAAATTAAGTGTTGGAGTAAATGAACAAAACAAATTTATTATTCAACAATGGGTTGATGTGAGTTAAAGTGACTATATGTTGGTGAGAATAATTAATTTTATGTCGGTGAGAATAATAAATTTTAAAAAGTAATGATATAATTATAAATTTTATTTACATATGAAACAAATGGTTAGTAGATATAAATGTGGGATTGTTTTAACAAAATATAAACTTGTAGATTAATTTTTGTATTAAAATATCTCAAATCATGATATGAAATTTCCAAATAATTCAATATCATGATTTTTGGAGAATATGGAATCACGTCTCATGATATGAAATCATAAGATGGAATCAGCGTAAAATCACATGTCCAAACGCTGATTCCATCCCACGATACCATATCGTGATATGGTAACGCCTACTTAGTAAAAAAAAATAGCATAAAAATAAAATTTAAATTAAAGCTACTGAGGGCATGATAGTTTCATCCCTTATAAGATTTTATTACGTGAAAAGTATTAGATGTAATAGTCACTTTTCAGATCTAATGTGGAATTTATGAAGTTGAAGTTGAAGATAGAGTTATGTTTGATTATACTTTTTACAATAAGGAGAAATGGGTGTTTTATTTGAAATTATCAAGATGGAGTTAAAAACAAGTTAAATTATAAGTTATTTTTAGAATCTAACTTCAAGTTAAATTTGAAATTTTCATGATTAAGCACTGATTTTTAAATAAAATAAAAAGTTATTCCGTAAAAATGAATACTTTTCATGATCGAATGGATCCTAAAACTTCTAATTTGTCAAGGAATAATGTTACATCTTAGACGAATTTCATATCAAAATGAGAGAGAATTTCATATCAAAATGAGAGAGAAAAATATAGTAATTGTACAACTTGAAAAAGGGAAATTACGTCGGTCGGAGAAGAATTTTTTTCTAGATAACAATCTTTGCAAAGAAACAAACTAAAAAAGAATCTCTAACTCGGCCTAAACATTATTTTAAAAAGAAAGAACTATGAGATCTCTTTTGCCTTCAATTATTACCCAAATGTTAGTACCAAAAAGAGTACTTTTCACAAGCATTATTTGACAGTAACGACTCTGAAGAAAATCTAGCTAAAAGCATAAGCTAACAAGTTTTGCTTGGCTAAAAATTAAAATAAAGTTTTTCTTTAATGATGGAAAGTTACGGATATATATTGTTCGACCAAATATAAGTGAAATATCATAATATATACACTATTAGTATATATGTACT
Source organism: Solanum pinnatisectum (assembly GCA_035578085.1). Classification (NCBI taxonomy): domain Eukaryota; kingdom Viridiplantae; phylum Streptophyta; class Magnoliopsida; order Solanales; family Solanaceae; genus Solanum; species Solanum pinnatisectum. The sequence goes on from CM069077.1 coordinate 21,633,301, forward strand.
ATAAGTACACATAACCTCATAACCTTTACAATTTATACATATTTTATAGGCACATCCAACCAACAACTAGATATGTAACTTCTTTTGTAACCTGAAAGGGGCAAAAACCAATCTAACAAGGCCAAACAACACCATTTATATAATTTGAATAATGTGAAGATACAGATGAAGCAGCTAAGCCGAATCAAAATCAGAATATGCGCTGAAGCGGAACAATAGGATCGCAGGCAAGGTCTAATATTAAGTAAAAAATCATTTTGATTAAGAAAAAAAATGGTCAAAGAGTTTACATTTGTGTATATATATCAAGCTATAACAAATGACCAAGAAAAAAAAATGTCTAACTAAAATATGTCTACTACACTAAACTGAATTTGCTCATCCAATTTCCAATTCAAGTTTTGGTGGCACCAACCATTGATGAAATAGCAGCAGCTAGCACTGATTGAAAGCTAGGATCTGATGTAATTGCCTTTGTCAATGTTTCAGTTAGTGCCTGTTGAGAAGAATCCTCCTTCAATTTATTACTACTAGTGTCAAATTGTTTTTGGGATGATCCAATGTTTATGAGGTTATTGTGATGTGGTAATGTACTAGTAGAATTATAATTTAGACCCCCACTCCCCAAAATTTTGGGCATTATGGTGGACTCGGGCGAGGAAAAGCTTAAGCTGTTAGAGAGAAATCCTGAACCTGAACCGGATTGGAAATTGGAAGGGAAATTGAAACTAGTGAATGATGAAGTAGTAGGGAATGTGGTGAAGTCTAATGTGATGGTGGGAAAAGGATTTGAAGATGAATTGGATAAATAGAGAGGTGTAGTTTTCGAAATATTAGGCAAATTTGGGAAATTTTTGGATGTTTGAGAACTAGTTGATGAACCCGAAAGAAGCATAGAGGCTGCAGCAGAAGTAGTAGAGGCCATAGCTGTGGCCTCAATAGGAAGTGAATGATTATGTGTTCCTTCATATGTTGTGATCAATATAGACATGTCTTCGAGACATCGTTGGACTTGTTTCCTCACGGGGCATAATGGAGCCACTGAGCAACGATAATATGATCGTGGACATGGGTTACCTCTAGATATCTTTTGTCCGTATTTTCTCCATTGACAACCATCATTTATCTGTCATCAACAAAGTAATCATAAGTTGAAAATAATATGAATTTGTATCATTGAAAGATAGAAATCAAGGTGAATTGATCTAATCAACTAATTCTGTTTTTTAAAACTTGAGTTCTTTTATAGTAGACTTGCAATTAAATCAAAACTCGGACACGAATCCAGAAATTTATACTTTAAATCAAAATATAGACTTCTTATCACACAGGAAAAAGAAAAGGTAACAGTAAGAATTGAACTCACACCCATAGTTGAATTTTTGTACTTACTGTTGGGTAATCGCATTTTGTCCGAACCGAAACTCGAGCTCTCTTGACATTAAGCTGAGAAACTTCATCATCACCAGTATCCTTTTTGACACTTTCATCATCACATCTTTTCACTGTTTTGACAACTTCACTAGTTGGGCCTGGGCTTGGATCATTACTGGGCTTTATAAGATCTGATTCAGATACACCAGTGCTATAGTCCAGCCCAAGTTTAAGCCCATCATTGGACTGATCATTACAACAAGGATAATCCTCTATTGTCTTGTCGTAACTTCTTTTCTTATCAACCTTTTTGGACTCGCTTGGACTCGGACTTCGCCCGAGTCTAAGCGAGACAAGTTCAGACTCTTCTTCATCTGCAATGTTTTCACGAGTACATGTTGGGCTGATGCTCTTCTTGAGATCTGGTTGACAAATATTGAAAAAGCGAGTTTGGAGAGACGTGTAATCCTTTTCTATTTGTTGAAGCAGCAACTTTAATCTTGCGTTCTCTAGTTTGATTTCATTCACTTCTGCTATGGCTGACTTGAATTCATCATCCTACATTCACAATTTTACAATTCAGTCAAACATCATTTTCCGAGTGAAATAACGATTTTTAATTATTAAAATTTGTTTGAAAAGTATTTGAAGTGAAATAACGATTAACAATCACAAATTTTCATGTGAAATTCATGTCTAAATGCAACTAATTGTCTTAATTCTAGTATATTTTATAAAAAAAAAAATTTAAACTTAATCAAAACATTTCAGAGAAATTAAATAACTAAGCCAGATCTTGTACAACTATGATAATAAATGGAAGCCATTATATACTTTTGAGTTCGATTGATTAAGAAGGGTAATATATATTTTGTATGACATTAAAAAAAAAAAAAAAACGTTGTAAATAAAATCATACTTGACTTGGAACAAATCTGGAAACTAATCAAATACAACATAGAGGTTGAATTTCAAAGGCGAAAACTAAAAATTTGAATCTGAGACCTCAGACATACAAAATTAATTACACGTCAACCTAGTCACATAGAATGAAGAAAAAGGATAAAAGAGATTGTGTATTACCTTTAAAGTTTTTTTGATATCTTCTTCTTCATGATTATTAGCTCTTGAGATGGAATTATCCAAATTTTTCTCCATTTGCTTATAAATTGGATTTTTTTGTTTGTTTGTTTGTTTGATCTTTTTTAAGGGTCTTTGAAGGTATCTTATAGTAGTAATTGTTTCACAAAGGAGCCTTTTGTCTTCAAACTAATACTATTATTAAATTCACTTAAATTAAATGTAAGTCTCCTCCAATCGCTATTCTTACACAAACGTTTTATTTAAAAAAGAAATAACAAAATTGAAGCAAGTGACCGCTAATTTTATTCTATTTTGTATTTATTATTCTATACACACTCTGTTGATGACCTGACTATTAGAAGAAAAAATGTGTAAAAAAAGAACAGTTGAAGCTCAAATTCAACGTTAGTGACAGATGAGTTTTGAAGACTTTATGATAAAACAGTATTTGGCTGTCTCTGATCGATCTTCATGTATATATTTTTTGAAAATATTGTACCCCTTAGTTTTTTAATTATTCTATCCTCATTGGAGTGCGACTGATTCAAATTTGTACCTCGTAAGTCTCATTCGGAAGAACATTTCCTACTAAGAGTTTTTTCATACCTACAATTCAAAATCGAAATCTTTAAATAAAAAAAATATATTGTCTGTTGCACCACATTTTTTACGGTGCCACTTCGTTAGGGGTGGGTGTTCGGTATTCGGTTTGGGTTTTTCAAATTTCGGGTGGTTAAAAGTAGATACCAAATGTCAAAATTTTAAATTTTGGTTTGGTAATTCGTTAATCGGTAAATTAATACAGTATTCGGTAACATCGTATTGAAGTTATAGCTGATTGTATTACAAAGTTAATATCATTTCTCTAATAATTTCTATTGTTTTTTTATGTGAAGGCACGATATAACAGAAGATTAACAAGCAAGAAGACATCAAGAAAAGCAATACAACTAAAAGACATATATTTGAATTGTTCATGCTTGTTCTTTAACTTTTTCTTCGAAATTGTACTCATAAGTAATAGATATGTTGATATACGATCTTCATTAAGTAAATAATTTAGTATTCGAAAAATATCAAATACCAAATGGTACTAATATCTCATACCAACCTGAAATCTGAATATCATAATTTTAAAATTTTACTCCTAAATATCATATCAAATACTGAATTACCAAATATTAACTTACCAAATTTTTTATTCAATTCAATAATTCGTTTTTCATATTTTATGCTCAGCCCTACACTTAATTATTTTAGGAGTGATAACTTTGAAGCTTCGTACGAAATGAAAGGTCACATGGCAAAAGGGTCAACGAAATCATACTTACGAACTTAATTTGCCATGGCCGGTGACTACACAGATTCGTAGGGTCCAAAGGAGAGGTAAATATTTTAGTTTTGATACTTTGATATTCAAAATTATTAATCAGATAAATTTTAATTGGTACTTGTAGAATATTGTATAGGGTAAAATTCAAACTCAACAGATATATTATGATTACTTGACAATGATAATGGACAATTAATAGGTCTTATAATAAGGATATAATTTGTGGATCTTTTCCCTGGAAAACGTAGTTATAAATAGGGCATTACTTGCTTCATAAGTCTTTACAATTTGTAATTTTAGTGTTTCTAAATTTTCTTTTCTGATAATATTGCTAGTCAACTACATTAGAGCTTAGAGCAATTCAATCTTACTTCTTTATTCATGTTGTTCAATTATTTGTTTATCGCGTATAAAGTTATTACAAGTAATTTGTCTATAATTATAATTCCATTACTTGTTCAATTTAACTCATGTATTCGTAAACTATATTTTTAAATTTAGCTATACAATTTTAAGGGTAAATAAGTAAAATATTTGTTACCATTGAAAATTCTTCATTTACACCTATTGAACACACCCATCTTGCTTTGGGATGATGAATTATAATTACATACTTCATATTTACATCAAATCAATTAATTTATGACATTCATATATTATGTGTTTATTACCTAATTATAATTAGTTAATATATAATATCACCCCCCCCCCCCAATTATCAATTGAACTATGCATAATTAATGCAACTTGATATATTATAAACAATAAATGTAAGACGAAGATATTTTCCCCATTATCCCACCACCCCTCTTAATGTTGGTGCTGCCTTCTACATATTAAAGTGTTAAAACGCTTTCACATATTGACCACCCCCTTTAATTTATTAAACATATTGCATCTATATGAATCCCAATAATAACTTTCATTATTTTTTTATAACTTTGGAAACCTACAATTACGAGTTATTATTTTTCATGAATGCTGATTTATTTAGTACAAGTCGTGATCATTGTAAACTTCTTTTAAAACAAAATATTTTCTACCTTCGATCCATTACTTGTCATATTTTGTTTTTACACGTTTCTTAAAAAAAATATAGACCGAAGGGAGTATTAATTTATTTTGTAACACCCAAGTCCTTTTTTCTTTCCCTTTTCACCCTTTATCTCAAGTAGGGGTATACAAAATCGAACCAAATCGCAAATCGAGAAAAAAACCCGACTAGTGGTTGGTTTGACTTGGTTTGGTATTGAAAAAAAAATCCGACTATATTTGGGTTGGTTTGGTTTTAACTAAAAAACCAACCCGACATTATATATATATAATTTTAAAATTTTATTTTATACATAAAAATATTTACTTTGAAATAATTTTAAATATTTGTTATACTTTTTCATAGTTTTTATCTTTTAATATATTATTTCAAGTTTGAAACTTAGAATTCTGAATGGTTCAATAAAGATTATAGTCCACAGATGTTAGTAATTATAATAAAGCTTAATCAAAATCAAATTAATATTAATGCAAAAAGAAAATGAATTCAACACTAAGAATTACAATAATATTGAATATTTATTCTTTGGTTTTACATTGGTTTAGACAATTCAAATACATAATCTAATTTTAATTTCCTTTAATATTTAGTCATGTAACTAATACTTATTAAACTTATTTTAGCATGATTTAGTACTTTTAAATTATGATCATTTTCATTATGACTTGTTAATTTGCAATATTTATTTTATGCGATTTCATTATTATTATTTTTTTGTTGGATATTTTAGTGTCATTACTCATATCATATTTTGTGTTATTTTTCTTAAGAAACACCTTGGATAGTTGTATTTTGGTAGGACTAAAGAAATATTTGAAGTACAAGTAGATTATATGTTTGTATGAATACTTTACCGAAAATTCGAAAAACCCGAAGGTTGAAAAACCCGGGTTTTATTGGTTTGATTGATTTATAGATTTAAAAATCCGATACAAATAATTTGGTTTGATATTTAAAAAATTCGAACCAACCCGATCATGTACACCCCTAATCTCGAGGAAGAGAAAGCAACCTACACAACGAAGGCGTAAGAAAAATAGCTACTTTTTCTTTTCTTATAAATATGTGTTGTTATATTTAGATAAAGATTTAACTCATGTATCCATATTTAATTTAATTTGACGGTGAATTGAAAATTTAAAATGTGAATTCAACATTATATTGAATTATTTTAAAAAAGATTATGACGTTTTTTTTTTTAAAAAAAAAGATTCTCGACTCTCATTACATCTGTCCCTCAAAAGTATTTTCTTTAATGTATTATAACGTTGAATTATTTCGAGGGTTGATCTATTCATGTTGTATAATTAATTTTTTTAAAATTGTCATATTAATTTTCAATAACAGAAAATGACTGCCAATTTGAAAAAGTAATGGCAACACAGCCCTTAAAATAAGACTCGTTGACCTAAGATCTAATTGTACAAAATATTACCCAGAGCCCTAGATAAACATTTACAAAATGTTGTAGTACTAGCAACCAACTCAAAACCAAGAGAGCTATTATATTTTGCTCATGAGGTGTTTGATCGATACATACGTTTTAGGCACAAATAATCTGGATTTACGAATCTGAAAATCCTATATTAAGAGAGTTCTTCTATCAAAGATGAATTCATTCTCAGCACTCAAATTCGAGATCTCTGACTAAGGATGAAAAAATATTTATTAGAGAGATATTTGAACTATGTATTATATATGAGGTGCAATCACCTAGCGCCCTAGGTAAAAACATTTATAAAATGTTAGTAGTAGCTAGTAGCAACTAAAAATAATTCAGCTCATTTTTCTCGTTCGGTGTTTGATACATGTTTTAGGCTTTATTTTTCTCGTTCGGTGTTTGATACATGTTTTAAGCCCAAATAATGCGGATCAATGCATCGGAAAGCTAGTCCTATAGTGCATGAGGTTTTCCTACAGAAGATGATTTTATTCTCAAAACTCAAATTCGAGGTCTCTAATATCTAAGAATGGAGGAGTACATTGCCTACAAAATTCAAGGTCTCTAATATCAAATTCATGTGTTGAAAAAGTTCCTATATTGAGATTTGGGGGTGCTTTTCCTACAAAAGCTATGCTAGCGCATGACTCAAACTCATCATCGTCTCTATCTAAAAATGAAGAAGTACTCACCATCACACCGAAATCATTGAAGATAAGAGGGAGAGGTCTTTAATAATTTGAACTATTATACATGAGGTGCACCTGGTTTTCATTTTTCTTTTTTTTTTTCAACATCCCAACTTGGTCATCAATAAGCTGCTGTCAAAGTGTCAAACTATAATATTTTAAAAAAAATTGAACATGGCATGACATCAATATATTAATTAAGATATTTCTTATTTTAATACACCTCAATTAGAGTGATTCTTCAATTTTCTTGAACTCCTAATTAGCCTACCGTTGAAACAAGAGACATCTATGATTCGTCATAATCCATCTAGCTTGTCAATCTCTTGAAGTCTGAGTACTGCTATTTTTAATATTCTATGTTAGTATTTAATTTAACTTAAACTTATATACATGGGAAGTATAACCTAATTCTTTTTTTAGTACTATCAATTAAATTTGACTTGGTATAATAAGTTTCATATATTATGAACAAATAATTTAATTAATTTTATCTAATAGTAAATGTAAAGTTCTTTTATACTATTATTAATTTATAGGCCGTTAAGCCATCTAAGGGTACTTTAATTTTCTTTACGATAGCTACTTCTTTGTTTTTTTTAATTTCCCACTCGAGGTTTGAAACTTGTATCAGAGCCCCAATTAAATTTGAATCGCGCACTGCATGGTCTATTTGAGGGTGATGCTCCCAATAGGATTATCTCCATACCCATGATTCAAATCCGAGACCTCTGATTAAGAGGGAAGTAGTCTTCATACTATATATAGCGACTTTATTATGTTCTAGCAATGATATTTTGCCAACTCAATTTGAATATTGCTGAAAACTTTTTTTGTTTCTTAAAAAAAATGAAATGATTATAATACTGTTCTTAAAAAATGCAAAACACTTAAGTTGATATAGATGGCCTATTATTTATCGCAAGTATAAGACTTAATTATTTTAATTGTTTTAAAAAATTAGTATACACAAATTCTTATCATGCAAGAAAAATAATTCAGTAGTCGTATTAATTAAGAAAATAATTACAAGTGCACTAATTACTGCAAAATCAAAGCTTGCATGTCGCAATATTTTAGCGTGTTATGTAAAAAAACATTAAAAAGAAAAACTCGTTTACGGATTTTAATAGGGACGTTAGCTTATTCTTGTATAGCACATAAAAAAGAATGTTATATTTTCTAATAAAGAAAAAATCTAACCTATTATTTGTGTTCACTAGGTTTATTTATTTTATTATTTTTGAACTTATTTAGGTTTCGGACTTTATGAGTTAGTAGATTTAAACAGGGAGAAAATGTGTCATGTAGGCATCATATAGTAATATTAAGGTAAAACGTAAAAATTTAACGCAGTAGGGTGTACAACAATTTAAAATGAACTCTAACACAAAACAAAACTTAATAAATTTGCTAGATAAAATTATTATAGGTGAGTGTCATTTTGAGATATCAACTCAAGAAAACATAAAGATTTATATTTTTACCATTGATATTGTTCTATAATCTTCATTAAATACAACATAAAACACAATAATTTTACTTATTTATCGACATCCTTTAAGAGTTCAAATTAAAAATATTGTTCTATATATAATATGATAGGTTTACATGTATTCCATTTTTGAACTCCAACCAAGTACAAAAAACTAGCTACAGAAATAACTACTTATCTCATAAATAAGAAGGAAGAAAGCAATCCCAAAACTTTACTTTATAGACATATTATTAATATTAATAATTATATCAAAGATATGATGCATCTAATTAATCAAACAAAACCCTAGACCTTCTTTCACTCAAAAGTCAAATCTTAAAACTCTTATATCGTTTTCTAGCATAAGTTGTGACGCACACACTGACTAATTAAATTATTTTAACACCAACGTTTGGCAAACCACTCCAAAATTTAAATGCTATAATAGTATAGTGATGATAGCCCACAAATTAAAACAAAAAATATTGATTTTTGGTAAATTAAAGGTGGTGATTGATCTCACTTAGTAAATCAAAGTCTTGTTGGTATTATCAGTTGGTAACAAGTACATTAGTATTATTTAAACGTGGTCAATGTGTGGGAACTAATTAATTTTTAAGATAAAAATATTTGGGTATTCATGGTCTTTTCATAAAATTAGATATTTTATGTATATATTTTTAAAATTAATAAAATATTATCTATTTATAATATGCTATAAGAAAGCTAAATAAGATATTTGATTAAATATTGAATTATATTTTATATTCATGTTCTATAAATTTTAAATTCGTCTATGATCAAATGAATGCACTTTTTTAAAAAAAAGTTGATGCGTGACAACTAGTTAAAGTAGAGACGGTGTTACTATTCACACCTAGAAAATTTCTAATCTCTTGTCGCATTTATCAGACTTCAATTGAATGGGATGTTTGCATCAATAAATTAGGAGCAGTTAATATGTTGGTCACATCCAACTTATAATATTTCAAGCTTTAAATATTTTTAATTTAATAACAAATTTTACTTTTTGTACTCTGTATTAAGAAAATCGAATCGAAAACTGCAAATCAAGTTAAATCGACAAAAAAAAAGTCTGACTAGTGGTTTGGCATTGGGAAAAAAAATCGACTATATTTGAGTTGGTTTAGTTTTAACTTTAAAAAGTTAATCTGAGACCAAACCAATTCTATATACGTTGATGAATCAAGAAAGGGAAAACAATCCTGCGAGAATCCGATTGAAGATACGTTATAATATAATCATCTAATTAGTGCATACATTAAGGCCAAGTTGAATTTTTCAATTGAATTTGGGTCAATGATTTAGATTAGACATTAAGTAGAGGACCTGGACAGAAAAAAAATAGTATTTTAACTGAGGATGATTACTTAAGCATCTAATTAGAAATTAAGAGGAGTTGACTGTAGGAAAAGGAAATTTTAGAAAAATTAAAAATAAGAAAAGCAAATAAGCTGATTAAGAGCTTTGACCTGAAGCCATGACATTTCATGGAACCAACCCTTACTATTTTTTTTATTGTTTTTATTGGAAGCAATATTATGGTAATAAATTCAGATTATCTAAAATAATTGGGACATTAATTATTAACATGTGTAAGTGTGATTGAGTGGAAGAATATATCAATTGAAGGAGGACATAATTTTAATATTACAAAGTTTCCCCTTATAACTACTTTTTAACCAAATTTAGATGACGATACGATAGGAGATGAATTTCATTTTTTAAGGAAATTTCGCAAATAGCCACTAAAAATTAGTACTTCATTAGGCTTCATAGCTATAGTTTGCTAATTATGATTTGTAGCTACATGATAGAGGGAGGTGAGAGGAGAGAGGCGAGCAAGGTTGGGAGAGAGAGGAGAGCAAGAGAGGGCTGAGAGTGGAGAGAGGTGAATTGTATTTGTATATCGGTAGAATTGTATATGCATGTCTGTCAGATAATTGTATATATGTCATTGATATACATGTTATTTGTATATCCGGTGAGCGAGATTGGGAGAGGAAGGAGAGAGGCGATCAAGAGAGGGCAGAGAGTGGAGAGAGGCAAATTGTATTTGTATATTTGTCATATAATTGTATATGTATTACATGTATAATTTGTATTTGTATATGTATAAGAGATGAGAGAGACACATGTAATTATAGCTTATTAGACGCTGCCAGTGGTAATTAATTCAAGTTCAAAATATAGATATATTAGCTAATTAACTAGTGTATGTTTGCTTATATCCGCATAACTTCGTCAAGAGATTTTTTGGGCTACGATCCCGAAAGCAACAATAGGCTTTAAATTGAGTTTCTTTAGTTACGTTGTATGGGCCGGCTAAGGCAATCCAATACATTTTCTTCTTGATTATGCTTCATGACTTCATGTATTTGAACTCTTTTTTTTGATAATGGGGTATTCTACTAGTTTGCATATACCTTAACTATATTTTTCATGTACATTTATCTTCCCAACAACATAAATAAAGAGAAATCACTTGGTGCCTTTTTTTGTTCATTGTTGCAAAGTCACTAAATTAGTTAGTTGATGATATATGCGGTAGTAGTACAATTTCCTTCGGAGGTGTGTCGGTGAAGCTCAGCCTCGCCTTGTTATCGAGATCAAAAAATTATCATCATTAGGAAAAATGTGAGAATTTGCGGCCTAAAATTTGAGGACTCGTATCTTGATGATGTGGCAAAAAGACAAATATATCATATATGTTTATACGTTATCCTGCATGCATGCGAACAACAAAGAAATATATTAGCGGACACAACTAAAGAAAGACATTAGGCATAGTACTTAAGGGGTTGAGTTCATGTTAAACACTACCCCATAAAATTAAACAGAGTTAAGGACTTGTGTACATGATCGATCAACGACACGTGTGCAACATTAGCTCTTGTCGTCTTATTCAGTTCTATTATCTATCGCCTAATAAGGCATATATAGCTCACCCTACTTAACTCATGCATGCACTTCCTTTCCAGAATTGTTTCTAACATTATGGTTTAATTTTCTTCCTTAGCTGATCCTACCGACAGTGTATTTTTTTTTATTCCCATCCGGTGTTCGGAACTCATACTGGTGCCCCAAAATCGCGCATTATCTACCTTTTTCGGAATGGCGCTCCCCACATAATTTTCTCTCGAACCCAAAACCGTTGAGAATACCAACAATACACTGGAGTCTCAATGGTCTTCGCAGTCAGTAAACTCAAATCCTCTACTTAGTTTTAATGCAGGACGTAGGGCTTATCACTCAGAATAACATAGTTTTGAAAACAAAAAAGAAAAAGCTTCACACAACCACACACTACTAAGAAAAACTGGATTTAGCAACGAACGATTGTGTAGCTAAGCAGCAAAATCTATCGCCTTATCCTACAGATATGAGGTCAAAAATACATATTTTTAATCATTATTTGCCTCATATTTATTATTTATATTTGTCATTTTTGAACATGAATTTAATGGATTATGCTTAATAGTGTATTTTATTTATAGGATTAAATTGGTGGGAAAATGAAGAAGTTTGGAGCTAAAACGAACAAAAAATGGAAGGTTAAAGAAGGAAATCAAGCAAACAGCTTAATAAATTAAATGTGATATTATAATGTATAAATATATTAATTGCAGTTAGTTGCAACAAACAAGCGAAAATTCAAGAATCCTTGCTGCCACGTGGCAGCGGTTGAATGAACAATAGCTGCAGATTTGTGAGGCGGTTACTGTCCTGCGTGAAATAGGAATTCTAGTTCCGCTTGATTTTTTGGTTTTTAATTTGATTTGGACTCAATTATTTTATTTAGGATTTTTTACCTCTATAAATAGACCATAGAAATAATTATTTTAGAGATTAGGCAGAGGGGAAGATCAATTATAGGGCATCAAGTAGAAAGTACTCTTTAGGGTTCTTTTCTTCTTCTTCTTATTTTCTTAGAGATTAGTAGCTAAAACCCTTGTTCTGGGGCTGTAGCTACGGATTCAATGTTGATTATTTAAGATTTTCGAATTAATTCTTGGTTGTCATTATAAGTTACTTCTATATTCTTGTTTTAGTATTTTGTGATTGATCACCATAAGATAAATATATTGTCTAATCTTAAAATCGAGAGTGGAGGGGTTAGATAGACCAGGGAATATAGAGAGCTCGGTACACCCATTAGATTGAGGTGATTAGTGTTCAGGAGTGACGCCCAGACGAACACCTTGCTTGGTTACGAAATAGGATGAAATATAAATGTTTGCAATTAGTCTATTTATCCCCGCTCAACGATGTAGTTAGATAGCTAATTGGGATAGGCGACGAGAGGTGTGAACCCGGATCATACAATTAACCCGGTAAACCAGTAACTTGACAACTAAAATTAGTTCTTTACCTAAAATATGATACATGAGATCCAATACATGCTAAAACCCTGAGATTTTCCAACTATTGTAAGTAATCTCATTATTTTATTCTTGCATTCTTTTCTTTTAACACTCTTAAATAAATAATTAGACCAATATAATTTAGTAAACATAATTAATTGACAAGTCATTTGGGTACGATAATCTGGTTCTTTTAAGAGCCGCTATATTATTTGCGTGACCACTAAATGCAATGTTATTTAGCAGTGACAAGAGTTGTCACCATAAGTTCAAGCTGTAAAAATAGCTCAGGCAAAAATGCAAACACAGCTGCATAGCTCGTACGATAGACCTATTGTAAATTGTAATCAGACCCTTCTACAAACCCCATAAATAATTATGCAAGCTGCATATTTTGTACAATAGACCTAATGTAATCCAACCCTGCTGCAACCCCTTATGTGCATAATCGAAACCAAGTGTACGTATTGGATCGAGAGAAGATACGTATGTAGGCAAGGGATTGTTACCTACCATAAGTCGGTACTAACAAAACATAAGTAGGTACTGACAAAAGACCGTAAACGACTCCCTTTCTTATGAGTCTTCTCAAACAAAAGGAAAACATTAGTTTATACATACAATTTTGAGAATACATACATTCTCAGTTCCTTCTTCCTTACCTGTTCCGATCTGTCTGAATATGTACATGAGCTCTTTGCGACAAAAAAAAAACTCTTCCTCCTAACTTTTATCCCTTTTGACTATTCATTCATCACTGGAAAGAGTAAAAAGTTGAGCTAAAAAAGATAATCCTCTTCTTCTTCAACACAAGCTGCTTTGACCAATGAATTGATCCATCAGTTTACTACACTAAATTTGGTCCACTATACAGTGCTCCAGCTACAGTTAAGTCCTCAGGTTTCTCCCTCTCTTTGAGCCATGCATACTCACTTTGCTCTTCTTCAGGTACTGACAAGCCATTCACTGTACTTCCACAAACAAAAAGACAGGAAAACAAGAATCTTAGAATTAGGATGGATAATGTCGGACAGACAAAAAAAAAATCCATATTTAGAATGTCATTTCAAGTACAATCAATCAGTTGATTTACTATTATGGGAAAATGTCCATTCCAAGTATACTATATATATCCTGTACTTTGGAGAATCAAATCAAGGTACTTCTTTTACTAGTAACTAAAAGAGTCAATTTGTTTGAGGATTTAAGATAGTAAAACGGACTTCTGAATCTTGAGATCTTGGACTAAAATAAAAAGATAGTAGGTTCAGGGGACAGAACAATTGAACAAAGAAAAAATGCAATAACAATCCTAGAAACCAACTGCTATATTTGATTATGACATGTTATTACTCAAAATATTACATCAAATTTATTACTCCATGAGAGTTATTCAGTGTTGTATGAACGACCTTGCCAGCACTACAACAAAAACAACTTTAGCGGCAATAAATATAGACATTAATAAAGACTGCAAAAGTCTTTTACGGCATTAGTTAAGTGTCATTAGAACCAATGTCACTAAAGGCTTTAGAGACATATACAAAGAGTGCTAATTGCCGCTAAAAATATATATTTAGAGGCAATTAAGCTATTGCCGCTAATTAATTGCCACTAATGATCATTTTTGATGTAGTGCAGGTAGGCTTGAGGAGGTTCATTCAAAGCCTCTTCAGTGGAAAAATTGCACAGTTTATTCATGGTTAAAATTCTTAGTGTGCTTACCTTTTCATTTTCTAAATCCCTTAGTAAAAATACTGGTTATGCCACTGATTGTATGTCAACTTAACAGTGTAAGAAGTTTATACTCTTGTCAACTGTCAGGTGCACAAAATTTTGAATCAGTGGAAGTATACAGCATTATACCTGAGATGTTGGCAAAGGGGAAGTCATAGTAGTATTGGCAGTGGCGACCTTCAGGATCACAATAAGGTGGGCCGAGAACATCTAGTACGGCGCAAGCTGTCTTTGCTGTGAAGCAGTGCATATTACCTCCGTCAGCTGGATAGAGGATTGAAGTTTTGCAAGGAGCTTTAAACTTGGAATTCACCTTCAATTTTGCAAGACGCAGTCCTGTACAATCCCCTGCATCATTTGAGAAAGAACGATTCTGTTACTCTGACTTCATACAAGAGAAGTAAATACATAAATAGTTGATGTCTACTATTAATGTACTGAATATAGTTGGAAAATACATCAACAGTTGCATTCATAGATATTTGAAGTCTCAAATCTGAATTTATATAGATGACTTTTCCAGTGCAAATGCAAAAGATTTCATGCCACTTACCATTTTTAAAGTGTAAGTTAACAAGATAAGCAATCTGAAGAGGACTTACTGTCAGAAATATTGGCATTTGGGGTAGTTGATTCAGGAAGGAGATTGTCCGCCCAATCATAAGATTTTATGTGCATTTTGCCGAAGAGAAGCTTGCTGAAAACTGTCATTCCAGGATGGTTATGAAGAGGAATGACTGCTTTTGGTGGTAGGCAAAAGATACCAATCTAACAAAATATAAACAAACTTCAAATCTTCAATCAAGAGGAAGAAGTGAAATAGCAGTTTAACTTCGATAAACTGACAATATATTGAAGAATTTAACTATTAAGTCGCCTAAACGATATTAAATTTTAGGAAAGGTCGACCTAATTGGCCACATACCGAGAATTTGTCACATTCATGGAGATGCAAGTATATTATTTTAGGAGGTTTATCTGATACTGTTGACTTAAAAAATGGCATATTTGGTCTTAAGCCAACATCTGCTTCAGTCATCTTATCTGTACAGAGGAAAATGGAGCAACTATTAATTAAAAGACACTGTCATACAAGGAAAAACAAAAAGAAGCAAACAAATGATTAGTCTTCATCATTGTATATTATACGAGTTATTTTATTTCGTAATTTTTTCAACCCGACAAACACAAAAATCCTCGAATCATGGACAATCACACAGAAAGCAGAAAAGGTATAGGTAAGAAATTCATCTGTACCATGACGAAGAGATTTAATGAAGTAAAATTTAGAGAAAACAGCCAAATACCCCCTCAACCTATTACCTAATTCTCAACTACACACTTATATTTTACGGGGGTCCTATTACCCCCCTAGAGTATTTTAAACACGTGTATTGACACCCTTAAAATGTCACCCCCAAATATTTGTTGCTAAGTGTAATACACGCACCTATTTTTTTCAGACTAAAAAAATTTTAAAAAAAATCATCACCAAAATACATCAGCTGTTTTTCATTTTTTCTCCACCATTCCATTCATCTTCCTAAATCATCCCCTTTTTCTCCATTGTTCCCAAATGTCTCATCTTCTCCAATCCACCTCCATCTCCATCACACCCATCCTCCTCCGCCTTTCTTCTATCTTTTCGATTATTTATTTGCACAAAATCTTGTTGTTATTGTTGAATTCAATAAATTTGACATGAATGTTGAATTTTTTTACTATGGTATTTTACTGCCATTATGGTCTAGTTCTGCATCAGTTGCTTTTTGTTTTTATAGATTTGAAGATAAAATTTTTCTTGCCAAATTTCAAATTTTAATACCCACTTTCAATTTCAATCAAGAAACTCACAAATTTCAAATTCTAAAACCCACTTTCAGTTCCAATCAAGAAACTCGGGTTGCTACAATAATCGAAAAAATTTCTCTAGCAGTAGCTGTAATTAATATCATTTTTCAATATCGAATTGAAAGTATTTTTCATTGAGGTGAAGAAATTAAAGGATTATCATTAACTTTCTTTTGGTTATATTGTCTATTTTTAGGAAAGATTTGAAGGGGTTGGTCATGAAATAGTTCATTGTGGATTAAAAGTGAAAAAATGAAAAATAAAATGTTGTATAGGTGCTTGCCATGGCAGTCATGACAAAATTTAATTGTAGAGGTGTAAAAGTTGAAGGAGGGAAATGGTTAGAGAGAGAGTATGTGATTGTAATTAATTAAATTTATTTATTAATTATATTGAATTCAATTAAAAAATGACACTTGTTTAATCATTTAATTTTGACTTATTTATTTGTCTTACACTTGCATTCAGGAAAGTGAACACATTTGCTGTGCCACATCAGCACTTAAGGGTGTCAATATTTATGTTTAAAATACTTTAAGGGGGTAATAGGACCTCCGTAAAGTATTAGTGTGTAGTTGAGAATTGAATAATAGATTGAGGGGGTATTTGGTTGTTTTCTCTAAAATTTATGTTAACTAATCATATGATTAAGTGATAATTGTGTGTGTTCAAACACATGTGATGTACTCATTGAATTGGTGTAAACATCCTATAAGTTTTATGGACTAAAGTGCAGATACTTCCCAGTTCCAAAAAAAAAGTTGTTCCTTTCTTAACCAACCAAGACAATAATTTTGATGGACTAAAGTGCAGATAAATTCAACCCGAATTCAGAAAATAGTTTTAAACCAATTCAGCTAAAAAAGAAAAGCAGTTAGAATGAAGCAGAATTACCGAACATTTTATATGTCACCCTTAAGAAAGACTTCATATAGTAGTAACACATTACCTCAATGTGGAGGAAAACTATATGACAAAATGTCAAGATCATGTACCACTAAATATAGCATCCGCAACAAACATAGTATAAAAAAAAAAGATAGAGAGAAATGAGAAAAAAAACGTGCAATTGTCAGTTTGTCACGAAGGTCTATCGGAAACAATTATCATAGTGGATAACAATTGTCATGAATTAAGCAAACAAATGTATAAATCCTTTCACACTATTTTTGATATGCTCAACTTGATCCAAGAGTTTATCTAAAATAGTCTCTCTACCCTCCGTGTCATGTTGAGAATACAATTAACTAATAGAAATATGTTATCTTTGATGGCTTATGCTTTTAGATGAGAGGAAGAGATCACACAACATAGTATTAAAGCAGGTAGAGGCCTAGATCAAATCTCACCACCACTCATATCAAAAAGAATTTTCACGTGTTTGGCCATGGAAAAGAGATCACACACTTCAACACCTCACATAGTAGCAAGAGGGGTAAGACTGCATACACACCACTCTCCCAAAGACCCTTTGTAGGATTATTGTTTTGCAAGGAATTAATAATGGCAATGGCAGAGCAGTTTCATCAATGCCAGATCATGCCTCGTTTTCTAAAAGTTGCACCATGTACCTCAAAACACGAACTTTGTTTCAACGCTAACAGAATCGTTGCAGCAACATTTTATACACATGTTACCAATAAAAAGTAGTAGAAATTAAACAAATAAAGCAAAAGAAAAAATTCAGCAAAAAAAAAATAATTACAGATTTATATATATAGAAAAAAAACAACCATAATAAAAAACTTACCCAAAACTGCCTTCACAAGTTCAACATTTTCCGGTGACGGCACAACGCCAGGTTTGCAATTAGCGAAAACCTGTTTGCAAGTTCCATAGAGTTTCTGAACCCTTGACGTTCCTATTTTCCTCCGCTGCCTCTTCTTCTTCAACTCTCCGTTCTCGTTACCCTTTCGATTGATTTTCTCCGTCATCATTAATCCAAATATTGAGTAATTCGAGAAAATCCAGAAAAAAGAGCAGCACAATTTTACTGTTCTATTGTACACGTATGATTTGCTTACAAATTATGAAAATTTACAAATCTCTGCTGCTGCTGTGTTGTGCGTGAAGGATTATTTCAATGAAAAAAGAGTAGAAAGTTGAGATGTATATAAATGGAGAATACTGGATAGCGATGGGTGAGAGAGCTGAATAGGTATATATTGTAGAAAATGAAAAGGAGTGGGAAAAATGATAAACCAGGGGCCATTTTTCCAATGGGCTCTTCTAACAGTGGATTTTGTTTTTCCGTTCTCTTTGAGATTAAAAAAAACACCAAATTGTATTTCACGCCCTGCTCCTTTAAAAGTGGTGCAGGAATTGGTAATCGCATGTATTAATAATGTGGATATTAGTAACATAGAAATTAATTGTAAGAAGAATTTATATACGATTATTAGTTACGTAGAAAAAAGTTATTGATGTATTAATTAGACATATTATTTATTTTAATTTTTATTCGATATAAAATAATATATATAAATTTTCTCCTAATTTATATATTATGTATTATATTTGTGGATTTCTAAATTACAAATCAAATACATTATTAATTTTATACATGTATTAAATATGTAAATTTACATAATAAATCAAATATAACATTAATTTTATTCATAAATAAATCACCTCCTAATTAACTATCAAATATACTACTCTCTTTATTTCAAAAAGAATGATTTATTTTCCTTTTTAGTCTGTTTAAAAAAGAATGACTTCTTTCCTTTTTTTTTGTAACATTTTAATTTCAATTTTCCACGTAGCAAGTTTAAGACCACAAGATTAAAGGGCAATTTTCTACATTTGACGTAACTTTAATTTAGGATCACAAGATACAAAAATCTTCTTTATTTTGTTAAACTTCGTGTCAAGTCAAATTAGATCACTCTTTATGAAACGAATAAGTACTATTATTTATATAAAATTTAATGCCTATGGAACTCACTTTCAAACAATTGATCAAATGACTCCTTAGGGCATCTCCAACCCTACACTCTATTTTACTTTTCAAATATAGAGTTCTCTATTTTTTCAGACAACCAACTCCAACATAATTCTCCATTTTACTCTCTAAAAAAAGAATCTTTTTCTCTCTCCTTAATATTATATTATTATTTTTATTTCATTTTTATTTTCTTATTTCATAATATAAATCCTTTATTTCTTTTTCCCAAATGATTAGTTTATATAATTTTCATGTATATAAAATTTAATTTTTCAATTTTTTTATTCAATATAAAATTATATTTTATTCTAAATTTTTAAATAACATAAATTGCAAGAAAATATAATATAATATATAAATTAATGGACAAATTCAAATAAAAGTGAAATACAATTACATGAACACTCAATTTTCAAAATCATTACGTTGCTCCCATAAATGTTCTATTAATGTATTACGTTCATCCTCAATTATCATGTTGTGAAGTATAATACATGTAGTCATTATATCATGTAACACTCCCTTTTTCCAAAAAACGTAACGGTCTTGCAATAATTGCAAAACGTGATTGCAAATGTTCGTGACTACCTGCAATGAGAACAACAACTAATACTTGAAAGAAGAAATCGACAATCACAACCACAATTGCAACAATTCTCTGAATCATAGCCTAGTTTTTTTTATGAATAGTGCTAAATCTGGAAACGACCTACCGGATTACTAAATTATTGTTGTGATAAATTAATTATTATGTTATGCATTGTATTTTATCTTGTATTTAAATTATTATGTTATGTATTGTTTTTTATCTTGTATGTAAATTATTATGTTATGTATTGTATTGTTATCTTGTATTTAAATTATCATATTATGTATTGTATTTTTCAATTAAATTTTTCATCTTATCATTTTAATTTTGTTTATTCTTTATAGTGAAAATTAATAATAAAATCAAATTATATTATTGACGAAAATTAGAATAAATTAAAATACTATTAATTCAAGATTAAAATATTTTTCAATTAAATTTTTCATCTTATCATTTTAATTTTGTGTATTCTTTATAGTGAAAATTAATAATAAAATCAAATTATATTATTGACAAAAATTAGAATAAATTAAAATACTATTAATTCAAGATTAAAATATTTTTTAAAATAGTATATTACATTTAAAAAGAATTATGAATATTAGATATTTAATTAATGACATTATATGTAAAATAATATGTTAATTTTCTAATAGATATAATAATAAAATATTGAAAAAGTGAAATAGAGAGTGTGACTATTATTCAACACTCTAAATTTGAAGAATAGAGAGTGATTTGGAGGTGGGTTGGGGTGCCCATTCTCTATTTTACTCTCCAAATATAGAGAATGGAGAGTAAAATAGAGGTGAGTTGGAGATGGTAGGTAACAATTTTTTGGTAGGCTTCTAATAGGATTTTTCAATTAAGGGCGGAGAGAGTTAGACCATCTCCAACCCTACTCTATTTACTCTCCATTCTCTATATTTGGAGAGTAAAATAGAGAATGTCATCTCCAACCACTCTCTATTTTACCCTCTACTCTCCAATTATAGAGAGTTGAATAGTAGTTCTCCAAATTTGAAGAACTATTATTCATACTCTCTATTTCACTTTGTAAATATTATATTATTATTTCTACTATTTTGTAATTAATATATTATTTTTCATATAAGACTATTAATTAAATCTTTAATATTCGCGATTCTTTTTAAATGTAATATATCATTTTTAAAAATATTTTATTTTATATATAGTACTTTCATCTCAAATTAATAATATTTTTAATTTTTTATTTAATTTTTCGTCACTTTGTGATACAATTTGATGTTATTATTAATTTTCACTATGAAGAATGCACAAAATTTAAATGATGGGATAAAAATTTTAATTTAAAAATATAATACATAACATAATAATTTAAATACAAGATAACAATACAATACAATGCATAATAATTTTAAAAATCACAACAATAATTTAGTAATCCGGTAGATCATTTCTAGATTTAACGATATTCAGAAAAGGAATTATTGTATGATTTAGAGAAGTTGTGGTTGTGATTGCGGTTGTGCTTGTTGATTTTTTTTTTCAATTATTCATAGTTGATTTTTAGAAATTTAAAATAAAATTTAATTTAATATTAAATAAAAAAATTCAAAAAATTAAAATTTTATATTACATGTAATAATATAGGATGATTATTTGGAAAAAAAAGAAAGAAAAGATTTATATTATGGAATAAGAAAACAAAAATAAAATAGAAATAATAATATAATATTGAGGAGAGAGAAGAAAATTCTTTTTTAGAGAGTAAAATAGGGAAATAGGTTAGAATTGGTTGTCTGAAAAAATAAAAAAACTCTATATTTGAAGAGTAAAATAGAGTGTAGTGTTGGAGATGCCCTTACGTTGGTTCCTTGCTATAATCAAATTATTTTTTGTCTTCTTAACTTTTGCTTTTGCTATTTCAATTTATAGGTACAATTTTTTCGAATTTCAAAACCTGAATTTTCAAGTTTAACTATAAACCTAAATATTAAAAAATATAACATTTATAACTTTTAGATATATAAAAAAAATATATTTATAAATTATAATAGTAATCAATAGTTTAAAATACTTCAAACTTTTAATTAGGTAGGTGATACTCCATAAGGCCTCCACGTGTAATTCACGTGATGCTAAAAGAGTCCACCCGTCTAGAAATACCTAATTCGCCGTAAAATCCAACCAACAGTTTTGGGCAAACCACCCCTCACACCTAGTTTGGATCGATATCACTATTATATTGTGTTGATAACGTTGAAAAGTTTTATTTTATTTAATGATTAATCTAGTTACTTATTATTTAATAATTTTATCTTTTCTTTATTCTAATCTTTTCATAGTAGCTTAACTTCATAATCAACCTTTCTTGTAGGTCTATAATTTAAATTATTGATGTATGATATTATGTAACGATGAAGAACATATAATTAATCTATTCAAATGTTGTACTTAATTAAACAATACAATATGATACGATACAACACATTACAATACAATATAATATATAATGAAATAATACGTAACAACCATATCAAACAATGCGTAAAAATCAACTAATTGCATGCTTATACTCCGTTTATTTACATTTATGTGTTGGATTTTATTTTTCCAGAGTTAAATTGTATGAACTTTAATTAATATTTTAATATGTATTTTTCTATCATATTACTATAAAAAGAAATTAGAATTTTTATACTTTTTTATAATTTTAAATATCTATATTATATCAATTTAATTTTAAAATTTAGTATAAATTAACCTCTCCCAGACAGAAATGTGACAAGTAAAACTGAATCTAGGGAGTAATTTGGGGTGCAGATTTTCAGAAATTAATAACTTTCCTGCGCAAGAAAAATTATTTAATATATAAGAAATATTTGTTCAAAATTTAGTAATAAAGTAGTCCCTTTGTATAGTGATGGTGATGAAATTTGCTTAAGCTTTAATTTGTTCCCCTTCTATTCCTCCTGGACACTTAAATTGATAACTCATTAAATTCAATTTTTGAATCATACCTTTTGTTTTAATTGAAACAAAAATCTATATAGTATTAACATTAGCAAAAGTTTAGAGAAAAGAATAATAAATACGAAATATTCATTTTAATGGAAAATTTTTCAAAATGTTAATTTCTTGAAGCAAGAAAAGGGGTACAAATTAAAGTCAATTATCCTCTACCTCTTTATGAATTCACATTATGAAGATTTATCCCTTAATTGACCAACGACTAAGAAATTAAATAAGTAATAAAATGAATTAATTTCTTATCTAAGGGCTACTAAATCCACTTGAAATAATTTGGTATATATGCATGTGGCTTTTCAACTTGATATATTTGGACAAAACTACATCCAAATGATATATATCTAATTGCTATATATTTAAAGAGTGAAATAAAAGTATTTGCCCATAGGACAAAAATATGACTTGAAATGGTATTATTTACACGATTATCTCTAATGAGTTTACTTGATTATAAATAAGGTTCAACCAAAGTAGAAACAGTAGTAATTATGGAATTCCTAATTTAGCCTGATTAGTGATTATGCGTCGAAATAACATTTTAATGTTTAAGTAATGCTTGAAAATTGATATTATCTATCTTTAATAAGAATTAGCTTGACGATCGAATTAAAGGAATACAATACAATTATTATTTTTTTTAAAAAAAACACAAATGACAAGTTCTACGTATACTTGTAGTATATGTAATTTGAACCAAAATATTCTCCATGAAGCACAATTGATCACGGCGTGATGTAAACGCTATTAAAGTTGAAAAAATAATTGGTAGGCTCATTTTTGTAATTTATCTTACATATATATAGACCAAAATGTAAAACAGACGTTTGACTTTACATAAGAAGTTTGAAAAGACAGAACAAGAAAAGATACACCCGAGGCAGAGCTAGGTGGGATTCGTTGGTACAGACGAATATAATAGCTTTTTTATATTTTATATTTATACTAGAAAATAAATAAATATATATATATTAACTTATGAATCTCTAACAAAACTGATTGACAGCTTAGTGATAATGCTTTCCACTCTAGAGTTGTGCGTTTGAATACCACTATCAATAAAAAAAAAGCTCTTCTAAAAAAAAATTTGGAACCCCCAAACTTCTGCGTCGACAATATTGGACTAAAGTGATGCTCAAATTAGACACGTCGATCCTGCAGATATTCAAAATATTATACTATAATTCTTTTTCTGAATTGGGAGAATATATTCATTATTACTCCTTGTCCACATTTGATTTCTTGTTTTAAACTTTCTTTGGTTGAATTGACTGTACGATTCGAACCGTCGTTAATTAAGAGATATAAAAATTTGGGAAATTTTGGGCCACTGTCCCGTCAGGGCGGCGCCGTCAGGGTGGGGTAAGTTGGCGCCAGAGCAGGTTATGCGAGGCAGAATGTAAATAACGCGAAATCCTATTTTCTCCTTCTTCCTAAAATATCTAATTTAGTCATAAAACACCCTAGAAACCTCAGAAAAACGGCTCTAAGCTTGGGAAGGAAGGAGAAGGAGATTTCTAGCGTGAGGATGGTGAAACCTTGCGGATTCTTGGCCAAATCCACCATCGCGAAGCCCGAAAAAATAGGAATCGAAGTTAAAACTCCGTGCAACTGCTTGGCGCCCAGATAGGCTAGGTTTTACGAATCGAGTAATTTAAATATGTGCTCACCTGGTAATATTTGTAAATTAACGGTAGGATTTATGCGTAAACCTTCGTGCACCGAATGATTTATGATTCAAAATCCTAGAAAGAAGCCTTAGATGATGAATTAGGGCTGAGTATGGCTGAATTAGGGTTTGCATGAGGCGGGTTGATAAATAATTCGTAGGTGATGGTTGTGATTCTAAGATTGTGTGATGTATGTGTTGGGTTATGAAGGGTGATTAGGGTGTCATGCGGAAGCTTATAGCTGCAAATCATATGATTGATAAATTATATGACAAATAAAACTATACTAAAAGACATAATATTATTATATGATAGGATCAATTGACTTACATAATTAAAAACTAATAAAAAGAATAAAAACTACAGAGAGAAAATCTCCCCATAAGCAAAAGTCTCTAAACGACTACATTGTGGATTCTATTGTGTTATGCTATGAGAATAGGGATCTTCAATTTATAGATCTCCAAACTTTTCATCCAAGGAAAGAATAAACCAAATATGGAAGAAAAATATATTTTCCTGTCATGAAAAGTAAAAATATTTATGGTAATGTTTTGTCTTTTCTTTTAGGAAAAAATAAATTTCAAATAAAAAATAAAAAATCAGGGCAAAACCCTAACAAATCTCCCCTTTAGGCTGGATTTTCTTGACACAACTTGATCTGTCTTCTTCACATGCATGATAATCTTCGTTCTTCACATAGTCTTCATTACTGCTGCTTGTCATTGTTAAAACTAAAGTTTAAAATATATGGGTTAAAAATGGTTTTAAAATATTTTATTTTTATTTTCAAAAATGCAGCAACAGGAATGTTGAAAATATGGTTTAAATCTCTTCTCCACATGTAGCTAGATAAAAATGTTTATTATCATCAAATTTATTGTAAATTAATTTGAAACCACATTAAACCTGTCTTCAACCTCATTCCATTGGATCATTGAACCATGTGATCGTTAGACCATGTGCTCTGATACCACTTGTTGGGTTATGAAGGGTGATTAGGGTGTCATGCGGAAGCTTACAGTTGCAAATCATATGGTTGACAAATTATATGACAAATAAAACTATACTAAAAGACATAATATTATTATATGATAGAATCAATTGACCTACATAATTAAAAACTAATAAAAAGCATAAAAACTACAGAGAGAAAATCTCCCCATAAGAAAAAGTCTCTAAACGACTATATTGTGGATTCTATTGTGTTATGCTATGAGAATAGGGATCTTCAATTTATAGATCTCCAAACTTTTCCTCCAAGGTATATTTTCCTGTCATGAAAAGTAAAAATATTTATGGTAATGTTTTGTCTTTTCTTTTAGGAAAAAATAAATTTCAAATAAGAAAAAAAAAATCAGGGCAAAACCCTAACAGTATGTTTGTTCTTGCTTCATTATGATACCTATATGTATATGAATGATGCATTATTGATCACACTTGTTGTATATGAGATAGATGAATTATGATTGCCATGAAATTATGACTTAAATGTATGATCTGGAGGATATACTTGTGATTGTGATTGTGGTGTGTTGAATGGATCGGTTGCCACATTTTGGTATAACTAACTTGAATCGGTGGTCACGTTTCGGCATAACTATATGATCGGTTGCCACGTTCCGACATAATTTATTGGATCGGGTACCACGTTTCGGTATGCTAACTGTTTGGGTTTGGGTTCCATGAGAGGACCAATGATGTGGCAGAATCGTGTGACTTGATATAAAATGTGAAGTTGTTTCGTTGTCGTAAATGTTGATAATGTGGTACCTGTTCGATAGATACATATGACTATAAGGTTGGGTCGACTTATATATGCTAAACTTAGTAGAAGGGTAAAGTGTTCAAGGGGCGAGTAATGGATAGTAAGAGTTGTTCTTGCATTGTAATGGCGGGAAGTAGAGGTAGCGGGTGTGATGAAATATGCTTAAGTGGATTTCACTTTGGGAAAAGAGATTGGGTTTAGTGGGAAGAAAGCTCGATTTAATGTACTATGTGACCATGGTTGGGTAATGTGACGAAGAAGTAAGGGTATGACCGGAGCGGTTAGTTGAAATACAGTGTGGTGGTTAATTAGGGATTTGTTAACGTGTTAGAACGGTTAGGCTATGATCAAGAACCTGGTAAGTAAGTTGACTGAGAAGGTAGTTAGTAATCAGAGTAATGGTGTAAATTGTAGATATTTTAAGGAGAGGGTAAAGGTGGAGAAACGAGTGGTTTATTTTATAATCTTACTAGTTGGTTTCTTATGTTATGTGGTGGGCGTCGGGTTGACCGATGATGCCTACTAGTACGTGTGTTTTGTACTGATACTACTCTTGCTATGTCTTTTGACATAGTCTGGATACAGGATTGGTGACGTTTCATTAGGTGAAGACGAAGAAAATCTCCAACAGCTTCCATTCTTCCTTCCACGTGGTGGGAGATGTGTGTTTTATTTATTGTCCAGTTGTACTCTTAGTAGCTCTTGTATGTGTTTAGAGTAGATCCATGGAAGTTGTTTAAATTACTTTACACAAGTTAAACCAACAGAGTGTCCAAAGGATTTATTTATAAAACCATTAGTATTATATTTATTTCTGTTTTCTTTAAAATTTAGGCATAGTTTTACTATTGGGATATGAGGGTTCTCCTATTTAGGTGTTAGAGTGGGTGTCTGCACGATCCGGTGGATTGGATCGTGACATTGAGAAAAAAGTTGGAAGTAATAAAACGTAACTATGACCAATGAATTAGAAGAAAAGAAGATATAATAATAATAATAATAATAATAATAATAATAATAATAATAATAATAATAATAATAATAATAATAATAATAATAATATAATCGGTGTAATATCAATCCAACAAGTAAAGTTTAAGGAGGAAAGTGTGCTTCTAAAATAGAGAATTATTTTTGATAAATTCTTGATTTAAGAAAAACACATGACAGCATATCCAAATAATGAAATAACTAAATGACAAATAAATAATATAGGAAATAATATTCTTGACATTGTTCCGTTGGAAAAATATGCATATATGTTGCGTGGAGTTAATAACTTTGATAGTCACTTAACTATCAATTCTTTTCCTAAAAAGTCGCTCAACTTTTATTTTCAATTCAAAAGTCACTCAACTATGACTTTTTTGCAAAGAAAGTCACTCAATTTATTTAATTGTTTTTTTCATTAAAATTTGATGATATGAAATTTTAATTATTAATCAAAATTTTAAGAACCAAATATATATCAATTTAAACCATTTAATGGCACGCCTCATTTAACCCGACCCGCTAAAATATAATATTGAAATTTTTATTTTACCATTAATCTCCTAAATGATTCCCCTCGTCTCCATCTTGTTTATCTTCTCAAGCACTTCAACATACTGCTCAACAATCCTTATACTAGTAGCATCAGAACCTCCATCTTCAAGAATTGCTCTTGATACCTCAGTAATTGCATTCGCAGTCGCTTGAGCACTAGATAAAATAGCATCAGCTAATTCTCCCTTAGCTCCAAAATGCAATTACTGAGGTATCAAGAGAAATTTTTGAAGATGGAGGTTCTGATGCTACTAGTTTGAGGATTGCTGAGCAGTATGTTGAAGTGCTTGTGAAGATAAACAAGATGGGGGACAAGGGAGAATGATTTAGGGAATTAATGGTAAAATAAAATATTTAATATTATAGTATTTTAGCGGGCCGGGTTAAATGGAGCGGGTTGTTAAATGGTTTAAATAGATATATATTTGGTTCTTGAAATTTTGATTAATAATTAAAATTTCAGGTCAGCAAATTTTATTTGAAATTTTAATGAAAAAATAATTAAATAGATTGATTGACTTTCTATACAAAGAAATTATAATTGAATGACTTTTGAGTTAAAAATGAAAATTGAGTGACTTTCTGTAAAAAAAAAAAAATTGTGTACGTACAATATTAATAATTGATTGCAACAATCTTCTCCAACATACTACGCACATGCCTAGTGACGTGTTTTTAGGAAATGACATGACTAAAAGATTGATAAAATTAGTTTATGAAAATACAATTATAGTGCGTTAATAACTGAAGCATATATCAACTCAATATATCACCCTAACCTTAAGGTATTAATCTTATGCATTTGAGTGCCTTATTAATTGATCCATAGGTTCCAAAAGTATTTCGTGTTAAATTAAAATTTATTTCAACATATATATTTTTTCATTTTAAGTAAATAATATGAAATCATTTATTACATTTATTTTACTACTCTATTTCAATTAGTGTTATATCCACTGAGACGTAAAAAAAGAGTTCAGAGTATTTTACGTGATATTAATTACCTACACTGGCCAAAATAAAATATCTTCGCTCACCAACGAGTATTGTGGTAGAGTGATAATTACTCCTTCATTCTTAATCAGAGATTTCAAGTTTGAATTCTCCTTGATACAAAATCGTCTTTGTTTGGGAGAGCTTTAACCCCCACAATGTGGGACTTTTCGACACGAATATGAATTCAGTCGGACTCCAATATAAATATCGGACGCTAAATCAAAACAAAAAAAAAAAATTGCTCATGAATAGACTTAAATGGATTGTACGTAATTACTTTTTCTTTATTTTTCAATTACGTGAATTGTTTGGATTCTTTTTCTTTCCTAATTCAAAATAAGTGAATTGTTTAAAGTTTAACAAAATTATTGAGAATTTTTCTTTTATATCTACTATTTATTTAATGAGGTTTTTAACTACTTTACATTTTATGAGAGACTAATCTAAAAATAATCAAAAGGACAATAATAAAAAAATACTAGTAATATTTATTAGTGTCTAAAAATATTACTAGTATTTTTTAAGAGGTATGACAAACCCAACAATCACTCAGTTACGATGTTGATCTCTTTCTTTGTCCCACAGTACAGTGCTGTACGCCCTTGGTTTATAATCCATAGTTTCAGAAAAGGTTTACTCAGAATCAAAGTCATTGCAATTTTGGTGGGTCTAGTAACATCATCGATCTCAGCTGCTTCTAGTAAGAGCCAAAATAAGATCATGAAATTAATATATTTGAACGGATCAATTATTCGTTTATTTATGAGAAACTTACATAAATCGATTATCAAATATAACTTTTCTTTCAATATTTGTGTATCGACTCTAATGATTCAATTATGAAAGAAGATCTTGACAAAATATGCACCTCTTCTTTCGTCATGAATGTAAGAAAAATAAAGATGTTTTTATGGAGGTATAGAACTTTATAGAGTTCTATAGAGATATTTTTAGTATTTGTTGCGTCTAAGAAATGTGTAGATGTTCTAGATAATTATATATTTACAATAAAATATAGAAATATCTAGATTTTTGTTACATAGTTAGAAGATAAGGATATCTATATATTTTGTAGATGTATCTAGAATAATTTCTAGAAGCATCCCTATATAAGTATAAAGAGGGGTGACATTAAGTATTTGTAATAAACCTAAGAACAACCCAAATCAAATAGTTTTGTTCCATAACAAAGTTCTCTTATCCAAAATATCCCTTCTCATTTCTAGCTTTCTCTTCTTTAGTTGAATTTTTCGATCTTAGGTTAGCAAAATTTTTCGACTACACTTTTCTTCTGCTATTCTCTATGGCAAAGAAAACGAATATTATTCGTAATCTATATGTTATTATGAGGCCCCTATATTTACTGTAGTAATTTGCGCAACGAACGCAACTTGTTCTACTGTATTCGCACAACGAATACAACCGGCCCTATCCAATGTTCCAGACAGACTGATCATTTCCCTCTTTAATACTATATAGACATCTATTGGGTATCAAATGTAATTTGACATCTTCTCAAATACAAGAGTGGACTCACTCTTATCGAAGGAATGTCAACTGACACGTCTTTATTGGAAAATTATATTATATAAGAGGTCAAATTTTAATTATATATATATATATATATATACACACATACCAGTGTCATGAGGAATTTCTTGAGAAGCGTGAAGGCAAACGTGCTGCAATGTGTCACCCATTTCTGTTCATGACGATGTAAGGATCATATAGTATATCTTTAAGTTCTTAACTGCTGTGTTCCAAGTGGAGGCCCATGGTTTTTTATGACATGGCTGCACAATTGGATAAAGTTTCTTTTTAGAAAAAAATAAATTCCATTACATTGGCTAGGTATTGAAAAAATACGAAACTAAGGGGATAATTAAAGAGGATAATATAATTCGAAACAAACATGTATACTTATCGTCGTTATATCTATATGGTTGCGTTTTTTCTTCACTGGAATTTTCTTCTTAGCGGAGCTTTTCTCATATGGCTTCCACAACTTCTCCCCTTTATGTGCACTTGCATCTCATCGTATATGATTATGACCTCTTAATTTTGTCATTTAGAGCTAATATATTCATCGTTATAAAAGTGGCTCAAATATATCTCTACGGTTATACAAATGACTCACATATACCCTTCTTGTCTAACGGAATTGAAAAATTAATTTTAATTTAATTTATTAGTTACTTTTTTAAAAAAATATAATCCATGTGGGTATATTTATATCCACCGACAGTGGACAACGAAATTACACCATCAGTTTATTTTTAGAAATATTTATTTATTTTAATTTAATTATTATATTTTCATATTTAAAGATTAATGATTCTTTTAGAATCTCTTTTTCCTTTTTAAAACACGTTCTATAGATTTAATTTTTTTTTTGAAATAACGTTCAAATATGTTTATACTATCGACTTTGAGTATTACTTAAATAAATTGGAATACATATGAAGGTATATGAATTAAAGTTTGTTTTCAATTGATTTTTGTGTTGTCTATTGAATGAACTAAGAAGAGAAAAAGTCTGAAGTAGTGGAAGCACCTCTCCAAAAACTTTTTCCTGTTAGAAAGAAGACTTAATAAGTTATGAATAAATTTTATGAGGATTAATTAGTCTAGATTTTAAAAAGAAAAAAAAAGAGTAAAAAGTTACCATTGGTGATTGTCTCTTTGCTTCAATAGTATTAATGGAGAACGAGGTGAAATTAATGAGGACAAGAAAGCGGTGAAAAATCTTCTTATCTTTGGCAATCAAAGAAGAATCCTAAACAAACTCCAATAATTAATTTAGAGTTCAAGTTACCATATAATACTTTTTTTATTATTTAAATATTACTAATAAGTGAATATATTAAGAAAAACAAATATTTCTAAAAGTTAACTGATAGTGTAATTTTTTTTGTCCACTTTGTGGATATAAGTTAATCTCTATTTAATCCTACTCACACGTATTTTTTTTGACTTTTTTTTTTGTTTCAATGAATAATTTAAATTTATTATTTTGATGGTCAATTTATTATAGATGACCCAATTTTTTTTAATACAAAAACTAAATTACAATATAGTTGAAGAAATATTTTTAAATTATAATACAACCACAAAAAATTTAGTTTTAAATTAAAAATAAAATACGAATAAGAAACTCAAATAATGATAATCAAAGAAGTAAAAAAAAAACAATTCATGTATGAAAAATATAAAAATATAACTTGAACTTAGCTATAATGATCATATATACACCTACATGATTTTAAAAAAAATTAAAAGTCAAAATATAAATTTAAAACTAATTTTTTCTTACTTCTACTTAATGAAGGGTATATGTGAGCTCATTTTATAACGGTAGGGGTATATGTGAGCCGTTTGTATAACGGTAAGGATATATATAGTCACTTTTATACCGAAGGGCATATTAATTCTAAATGATAAAGTTGAGGGGTATATCAGACCCTTTTTCTTTATATATATATTTGTTAGTCGTATACATGTCAATATATATAGACTATATAGTTGACATAACACATTACATATGATGATATATATGGATTTACGCATAATATACGAGACATATAACTAACATACATACATGCTACTACTATACTACTAATATACAATATTTATATGTCATTTTGGGTGTGTTTGGTACGAAGGAGAATGTTTTTCCGTAAAATAAGTAGATTTTTGACTTATTTTTTCATGTTTCGTTGGTGACTAGAAAATATTTTTCGGAAAAGATTTTTTAGTGTTTGATTTATGAATGAAAATTATTTTTGAGAAAATATCTTTTATTTTTACTAGAGAATAGAAAATAATTTTTGAATTGAAATTGAAAATATTTTTTTTTAAAAATAAACTTAAATTTTTTTTGGGGAGGGTGGGGTGGTGGGGCTGGAGCGGAGGGGCGTGGTAGCGATGAGATGTGGTAAAAAAATAAAAAATTTGAAATTAAAAATATTTTTAAAAAAACAAGCTTAATTTTATTTTTTGGGGGTGGGGGTAGGGGTGGAGGGGGGGGGGCTAGGGGTGAGATGGGGTAAAAAAATAAAAATTTGAAATTAAAAATATTTTTTAAAAACAAATTTTATTTTATTTTTTTGGGGGTGGGGGGATGATCGGGGGGTTGCGGGTAGGGGTGGGTGGGGTGAAAAAATAAAATTTGAAATTGGAAATATTTTTTTAAAACAAACTTTAATTTTTTTTTTTTGGGAGGGGGTGGTAGTGGGGCTGGGGGGTGGGGGTGAAAAACAAAGAGTTGAAATTGAAAGTATTTTTTAAAAACAAGCTTTAAATTTATTATTTTTTCGGAGAAGGGGGGGGGGGTGGTAGGGGGGTTGAGGCTAGGGGTGGGGTAGGGTGAAAATAAAATTTTGAAATTGAAAATAATTTTTAAAAACAAACTTTAAATTTTTTTATTTTTTTTTGGGAGAGGGGGCTGGTAGGAGGCTGGCGGGAGGGGGGATCGGGGTAAGTGTGGGGTAAAAAAAATAAAAAAATGGAAGTTGAAAAATATATTTAAAAAAAAAGCTTTAAATTTATTCAACAAAAAAAAAAAGAGATTTTTTCAACAAAAAAATTGTATTGAAGTTGGAGGAAAGTTTTGAAAAATGTTTTTCTTGCTTTTTGAAGGGAAGTCATTTTCCTTGAATTTGAGAAAAATGAGTTGATTTGAAAAATATTTAACCCAACCAAACATGAGAAAATTGGAAAACATTTTCTTTCCTTCCTACCAAACACACCCCTTATGTACTTGTGTGTCGTGTGCATGTCATTGTATGTACAATTACTACACATAAAATGATACATAAGACATATAATGAATATACACCAAGTATACATTCATTTCCATCTTCAAACCACCACCATAACTACCATTCATTTCATCATATATATAACAAATGCAAAACTCATTTTCATATCCCAAGAATAAAGTTCTTGTCGAAGCTAGATCTATCAATAGATTTGTTTTACCAGAGCTATTTTCCCATGGAGATTTCATTGGCAAGGTGTGAGCCGTAGAAGTAACATGTACATCGAACAAATTAGTTTGTTTTAACTATTTTTACAAGGCTTCTCATGGTTTAGTTTAGGTTATTATATATTTAAACACAAATTAACACAACTTTTAAACAAACTGAATTTGAACATGTCAAGATCATGTGATGAATTGATAAATAATTTTTTTATTCTATATACCCGTCCATCAAAATAATGACCCTTCTTTTATTTGTATATTAATGTATATATACAAATTTTTTACATAATTATTTCACATTTTTTTTTATATTTAACTAGTGGCTATAATTACTTTGACAGAAAGGCCAAATATGTCAAAAGCAAGGGCGAATTACTAACTCGGCCAAATTAAAGTAGGTTAGATGAGTCATATTTCTATAATCTATTTTTCCGCGCAATAAATAAGGAAGGGGAAAGAGGATAGTTCGAAATAAAGTCACACTGATTATGTGAAGGATCTAAAAAGTCATTTTCGAGAAAAAAGAGAACAAAGTCCCACAAACAAAGTCAGGAAAAACCATGTTACAAAAAAAATACTAGAACAAGTTGTGAGTTTGCATTGATAAGATTTTATTTTTCGATTTATACATGCTCCACATGATTAAAAAGAAAAATTAGAGAAGGCAAATATTTATGGGGATTAGATTAAATTTGAATGACCAAACAGGTCAAATCAATAGACATGTCATGATCTAATTGGTCCAAAATTTCTTTGAATCAAAATTAATTGAATATATACATATAAATATTCCCCTCTAACATGACAACCTCTCCTCATATTTTATGTTGTTGGTTTTTTGAAAAAATAAATGTGAAAGCTAATATAATTCGTTAAAAAAAAATATAATAGTTTAAGTTCTTCAAAATTTCATTATACCCAATCTTCAAATTTGATTTGAACATTTGAATTCGGCTTGCATCTTGACCTGTTTGATTACACTTTACATTCAAATGGATAATTTTTCAGATTCAATCTATTGAATTAAGTTAATAAATTCGAAATAACTCAAACTCATTTAAACTTACTTATGATACTTTTAACTTAATACTACAGTACATATTAGATTGCACGCAGTAATAGTTGGAAATTTATTAAGTAAATAAATAAGAGATTGAAGCTAGCGATATATGATCCATGAAGAGAAATTAAAATAGTATAGATATTAGTAATAAGAAGAAACAAAAACGAACTTTATTATAAACTTAAATCTACCTAACAAATTAAAATACGTTGCAGATAATCCTCTTGACCACCTCAAACCCTTCCTCAAAATAAATGACAAAAAGAAAACAGAGTTGATCTCCGTATGGGACATATCTTTTTTTTTTTGTTGGTAAAATTGGGGTAAGCTAGAGTTTATTTTGAAAAACAAAAACAAATAAATAAATAAAATGAAACATATATTTTTGATATACGAAGATCTAGCACGGACGTCCTGCGGTGCAAGAAAGTGATCCTGCAAACTTTGTAAGAATTCCAACTTTGTATGATGGCTCTGCTGGTATCAAATTTAAATTCTTTAATTTGCTTAGTGCATCTTGATCACCAGATGTTCTAAAAAAGGCACCATTTTGCATATCGTCATCTATGGATAGCCAAGTCCAATTCTTCCATTCTGATTCTTCTGCTTTTTCCCTATGCGTCACTTCTTTAATCAAAAGACTCGCTTGTGCGATAAAACGATTACCTTGACTAATAATTGTTGCTCCACTGTTTCCACCAATAGCGTACCTATTAAAAAAAAGAAATAGTTTTAGTTGATATGACTAGCCTTTTTGAATTTGTATTGTAAAATACACTGAAACGTTAATTAACTACCTCATCCAATGGGTGTAATCATTGTTGACAATATGGAAGAATCCGAATCTGACCCTAGGCATCCTTTGATCTAATCTTTTACCGAAATGGTTATAGGCCAAGGTAATTTTCATTATCTTGTCTTCGACGTGATTATCATTAGCACCAAACAACATTACTTTATCGTGATCGGTGAAATGACAGTTGGAGATGGTGATACCGGTTGATCCTTTGACGGCATCAATGAGCCCATCTGTGGCGCGTGACATGGATACGTGGTCAATCCAGACATCGGTTGCCGCGAAGAGACTGATGCCATCACCTTCATCCCCACTTCTTATACCAACATGGTCTACTGAATCCCTGAGCATACCCCCAGGAGTTATTCCAATGTTGTGAACGTGAAGATTAGTGATGATAATGTTGTTCACACTTTGCATCTTAAGTCCAGCTCCATTTTCGATATGAATGTTGAATCCACGCCCATCGATTGTTTTGTGGCTTTGTATCAGTAGTTCCCTCTTTAACTTAATATGCATATGTCTTTCGAATATGATCCACAAGGGCTCCTTTTGGATCACTGCATGCCTAAGGGTACCTATTACAATCAAAATAATGTGAGTCACATCACATGACTTCAGATATATGTTATATAAATTAGTATTTAATAAATATACCAGGTAGAGGATTCTCAACGTCCTTGTCAGAATTATCTGTGACAACGTAAACACGTCCACCTTTACCACCAATGGCCTTGCTGCCGAAGCCCATTGCACAATCAGCATATTTTTCGCGATGATCAGCCCAATGAGGGTCGCATCTCCAGCATTTGTCAATAAGATTAGTGGCCATACATGGTCCTTTGTATTTTTTGGCCAAGTGCCTTCTTGTGCTGTTGTCTGCTGCAACTGCTGCCCCTACAGTGAAACATGTTATCAACAACACAACAAGAGCCACATTGGTTCTTGTTTTCGACATTTCCATTTTTTTTTTTGTTTTCTGCCTTTTATATTTTCTTTCTTTTTTTTGTGGGAAGTTATTAGAGTTTGGTCTTGGTAATGTTCGTAGGGCTGATGACTGATCTTCGTAGACCAAACTCAAGATGTTCCCTATAACATTATGACTTATTATTATTCACGATTCGTTTATATTAACAAACGGTGCTTTAAATACTGATTTTTCTGACCATTTGGCTTCGTAGCTTGAAATAAGGGAACGACAATTAAGGTGGATCATTTATCAAATTTGTGGATTAGTAGAGAGCTAGTGATGTGTCTTAAGACAAGTGTTAGAAAGGAAACTACCAAAAATAGAAAATATATACGCCTAGTGAAATGAACAGAAACAAGAAAAAAGTGTTATGATATTGACTATTGACTGATTCTAAACTATTGTGTATTTATTCCAATAAACAAAATCAAGTCATGAATTTAACTGTCCTTCTAATTTCAACTATTTTTAATTAATAATCACCACAATTACGACTTTTTAGTAATTCATTATTACATCACACGTTAAGGGAGGAAAATTTGGTAGTCCATATATACTCCATAAGACTCACAAAATTACATGGACAGTACTAATAATACATTTTCATTTCTTCCTATATTTTTTTCATCGATTTGGTGAAAAGAAGATATTTTAGAAACATTATCCTAGTTTTTGTACTATTTTTTTTTTTTTATTTTGTATTGACCTAGCCCTGGTGATGAATCATAATTTAATTTTAATCTTATGTCCTTCGAGTGTCAACTTAGTGAAACTTTCGTTTGCCAAATTTTAATCTTTGTTGACTGTACCATTTTTTCCTTTTCCTGGTTGCCTTCAATTGACGTAGCAATAAGGTTCTTTCAAGGGTGGCTAACGGGCCGGGTTGACCCGAAACTGGATTTGATCCGAACCAGTTTTCGGTCTGGACTGGCCAAGTAGACGCGGTTAGGCTGAGCTGGGGGTTGTGCCGGACTGAACCCGCACGGGTTAATTTGGCCAACCGGTGGCCCAGGACAAGTCCAACATGATTAGCCACATCACCCTTTACCAAGGTACCCCGACCGACCCTATCAATGGCAATACTTAATATTAGGGGTGTCAAATGAGCGGGTTGAGTTGAAATTGGAGATATTAAAATGGGTTGAGATAGAAATTGAGTTGGGTCTTGACCCGCTCAAGTTTACTTTGGGCTCAAATGGATTGGGTTCAAATGGGCTAAAAATCGGGTTGGGTCTTAATCTCAATAATTTTAATATAGTGATATTTAACTTTTATAACCACAATTTGAATTTTCGCTCAAGATTTTTTTAAAAAAAGTAACAAATTGATAGATAAATCCTAAAAGATGTTAAATAGATAATAATTCATATCTTTAATATAGGAACATGTCTTAGTTAATGTTTTAAAAGTTGGAGATTGAGATGATTGCTAATTGGATGAGGATTCTTAAAAAAATGTTTATGCTTGAATTGATGAGAATCCAATTCAAATTATCTTTATCTCCAACACAAAAAAAATGGGCGGGTTACCTATGTTTGAGTTCATTTTTGACACCCCTACTTAATATCGTATTGAATATCTTGATGTTTAAGCCTTTAGGGGTTGTTTGGTACGGGATAAGACAAAATTGGATAAGCACTTGTCTTATTAAATGGTGGGATAAATGATTTCGGAACTAATTGATATCCCTAATCAAATGTAGGATAAAATAATTCTATATTTTACTCTGGAATTATTATTCCTTATCCCTAGTACCATTATTTTAATGAAATACAAGGCTCTTATTTTATAAAAATAATACCCAATAGAGTGTATTAGTAATGCAAGCATTGGTAATGCATATATTAATTATACTTGTATTAGTTATGCACATATTTTTCTTATGCATTGTTTGGTTTGGTGTATTAAAAAATAGTATGCATTGTATAAAAATATTTATTTATAAAAATATCCTTCACAATTATGGTGGAAAAGATATAAAAGTACTTTTGAGGGGTAATTGGGTCTTTAACCATATTAATGCATGTATTAAATCCTTTGCATTACTAATACCTAGAAATCCATGATATTATTAATACACTCCTCAATACATAACATGACAAAATGCACCAAACAAGGGATACTAATACATATAATCAATGCATGCATTATTTTTGCTAATACACTCTACCAAACGACTTAAAGTTTTTATCTAAATTTTGCTCATTTAAATCCGTCGGCCAGAATTGATTTTCTTTTATTTTTATCCGTTGGACTCGAAGTTACTCATGGGTTAAATAAGTTTTTAAATTTGGCGGTCGACAAATTTAAAAATATGTATATCTGATGTTTGAAAGCTTAATATCCAATTTATTCACTTTGATACTCGACAAATCAATTCATTCATGATATGTGAAAGCTCAATAGAATTTATAATAATTTGGTTTTGATACTTGGATTTTATCATTTATAGAGCTAAAAATTCTTAAAACATTATTAATATGTAAAAATTGAAGGCACGATGTCACAAGCTAAGCTACTGAGTATAGAACAAACTGGTAGGTTAAGTAAAAAAAAAAGGATTTCTTCTCCATAATCGAAACATTGTATACAAAACTAATAAAACTCAAAATTGTGTGGGTCTCGATTATGTACAAGTACAAAAATATAAAAAATAATTATACATGATTCCATGGGAGTGTCAGAAATTTATTTTTTGTATAATGTTTTCTAACAAGCCTTTCCCACCTTGCAATTGAGTGCCCCTGCAAACCTTGTCATCCATGTGACTTGATCTGCTGGTGCAGCTGCAATGCCATCGTAAAGATTTTGATGTTTCATTGACCAATCAGGATCACCAGATTGAACAAAGTATGCTCCATTCATGTATAAATCTCCCTCTGATCTCCATGTCCACTGCATCCATACTGATTCTGGGGAGTATTCCCTCTTTGTGATCTGTTTATGTACATTCAACAAAAAATACTAGGTGTTTCGATTATATATGGTGTTAGTTCAAATGGCTACCAAGAGATTAGACCTGATTGAAATCTTTGATTTAAAATGTAGGATCATTTCACACCGACCAAAAGTTTGAAAATGAACAAGCAAAAGAAAGGGGGGAAATTGTACCTGCTTCTTGAAGATATCAGGAGGAGCAATGAAACGATTACCCTGGCTAATGATGGTGGGATTTTTGCTACCACCAATAGCATACATATTCCAATGAGTATAATCATTATTGACAACATGAATGTATCCCCATCTGCATCTAGGCATCCTCTGTATCAATCTCTTTCCAAAATGATTGAATGCTAATGTAATTTGCATTTTTTGATCAATTGAAGAACTATCACTTGCACCAAACAACATAACTTCATTATGATCTGTGTAATGGCCATTAGAAATGGTGATACCAGTGGATCCCTCCACAGCATCAATGATCCCATCGTAACAATTCTCCATCGACATATGATCGATCCATATATTAGATGAACCAAATATTGAAATACCATCTCCGTCACTCTTTGTTCGGAAACCAATGTGGTCCACTGCATCTCTAACCATCCCACCATTCCCTTCCACTATATCATGAATGTGTAATCCGTGGATGATCACGTTTTTCGTGTACTGAATCATAATACCTGTTCAGACATAAATATCAATAATTGGGAAAAAAAAATGTGATTGATCTCTATTAGTTGCGTTTTTAGATGAGATGGTCGTACTAGCTCCGCCAGTAATGTGAACAGTAGCACCACGACCATCGATAGTTTTGTCACCCTGCATGATAAGTTCCTGGTGAAGCTTGATCTTCATGTTTCTGTCAAAAATGATCCACAATGGCTCCTTTTGGATAACAGCATGACGGAGGGTTCCGGGTTTTGGAGTGGTATAATCATCTGATGAGTCTGAGACGACGTAATATTTGCCGTCCTTCCCGCCTGTGGTCTTGTACCCAAAGCCCATAGAGCATTCTACTAGCTTCTTCCTGTTGTTAGCCCAATTTGGGTCACATCTCCAGCACTTATCAATTGGATTTGTGACCGTGCAAGGGCCTTCGTATTTTTTGGTTCCTAGCTCCCTTCTTGTTTCATTCTTGGATACTACTGCACTTAATTCCTTCACAGAACTGCATAAACAGGGCAAATCATAGCAACGAAACGAATTAATGATAAGAAAATGGACCTTGAGGCTAACTCAAACAAAAAAAATCACCTTTTGTAAATACATGTTAGATATAATTATGTTTTTTGCTATTGTTTTCTAACTCTTCAAATTAAAACACATAGAAAACAGATACATTACAAATTAACAAAGTGTTAGAAAAAGCGCAAGCATGACAAGAGAGGGAATTAAATTGACATACTCGCGAGTTTTCTGGTTAAATGCTAATGTGATATTGGCAGGTTCGCTCTCATACGTTTGGAGAGTGAACTTCATGGCTTCCTCGGCTCTCCTCCTCCACACTTCATCAAAATCTCCAATATGAGCATTGAAGGCAGGAATTATTGCACCAAATACAAAAAATAGAACAAAGAGGGAATGCGTCATTTTAGGTTGATTGTTCATCATTTTTTATTGGTGGTTTGGGCAGGGTCGAACTACTGGCTCATTAAGGTTTGGACCCTCCAACCACAATTTTATTTTTTTTAAATTTTAGTTAAGACTCTGTCTTAACAGAGAAAAGATTAAAGTTTGTCTTTGAATGCTGCTAAAATGTGGCTTATATAGTAGTATTTGTCTTAATGTTTGACGTAGAATTATCGCAAGATGCGCATAACCATTATTTAGTGAAGTGAACCATTAACAATAGTTTCCTTGCTGAACTCTGCTCCAAAGATGTTATAACACAATGATTGTTGACCAAATACTTGGAAATTTGAATTAATTTTTTACTAATTAATGTATTACTAAGGGGTGTGATTGAATCTTTATTTTTCTACGTTTTCTTTTCATGTGTGACTACTAAAAATGGGTCGAAAATTGAAGGTCAAAACTAACGAATGACTTATATTTTTTTAACTATAGACTATGTCAGAAAATGATTAGCTGGTTTAAGGAAATAAAAAACTAAGGATATGGGTTGATTATCTTGAATTTATAAATATCAATTGAAAACTTGGTATAAAAATATCGAAAACTCGTAGGGACTCGTATTTTTTTAGAAAATATATATTATAGAAATGTAGCAATTTGAAATCAATCCAAAGTATTTTTACCATGACATTGAACAATTTACCACTAAATTACTCATGCTTATTGATGAAATACTTTTGTTATTTTTATTTATACTTTTCAATTTGTAATTTTCTACTTCAATAACCGACGAATATCTTATTTTATAATAGATGTTTTGGCATAACAAGTGCAACAGTTCATCGATGATACATTGAAGGAAGGGTGTAGAATATGTTGAAGGTTGGCCAAAGTTAATTTATTGTATAATAGACGTTTGGCCTAAGTTCATAAACACCCTCTGCGAAATATTGTTCCAAACAATGGAAAAGTGACCATTTTCTTCACATATTTTTCCTTTATCATAGTAGTCCTCCATTGAGGCATCCATGTGATGTGAGTTGTGACAAAAAAAAAAGTCACTATAATTTTAAAAGGCATAATACATAAACACTACCTTTAATTTGGTTTCAGCAGACAACTACGCCCTCCAACTTTGAGTGTACACAAGTAGACACTTAAACTTGTATAAAATTGAACAAACACACGTGTTATACATAACATAATACACGTAGGACGTCATTTAGGACACAAAATTGTCATGTAGGGTGCCATGTAGGACGAATGCGTCTATTTACCCAATTTTATACAAATGTAACTATCTACTTATGCACACCAAAGTTAAAGATCATAATTGCTAGTTGAAGCAAAGTTAAGGGTCATGTTTAATGTATTATGCCATTTTAAAAAGACGCCAACAATAATTCAGTAAATAAGGTAAAGGAATTTTCAGAACTTTAGCTGAGAACTTTAATTCCAAAAAGCATTAGTCAATATACTAATGGAAGGATTTTTGTAACTTTGCTACTCTCAGATGTTGATCAATTTGATTTGCTAAAATTTGATGCATAAATTAAGCACATACAGTAGACAATATCAAGTAGTAGCACATAATTTTGGTCAAAATTATTTGCTTGGTCTAGACTTGTAACAAAAATAGACTTTATTCTCTCCTTTATGCTGTATTTTTTAAAAAACACTTTCTTGGTGGACAATCCAGCTTTTCATATCTTTATTAACTTATTATTCGATACTAGAGGAAATAAATTTAAAAATAACACAAAAAATTGGAATAAAAGTACCCACCACCCAATCGAGTGTACGAAAATCTTAGGATTATTTTGCATATATATCATATTCTTGTCTTGCTTATTATTTATTCTCCGTTTTAATTTGTTCGATTTGTTTTGAGTTGATACAAATTTAAATGTTTTTAAAATCGTGCGATCTTAAATTTTAAGTATGTCAAATGCATCCAAATACATTTTAATCTTATGATCTTAAATATATAACATGGAAATTTGAATTAA
This sequence comes from Solanum pinnatisectum, assembly GCA_035578085.1. Classification (NCBI taxonomy): domain Eukaryota; kingdom Viridiplantae; phylum Streptophyta; class Magnoliopsida; order Solanales; family Solanaceae; genus Solanum; species Solanum pinnatisectum. The sequence goes on from CM069077.1 coordinate 21,676,592, forward strand.
AAGTTAGTAAGAAAATAAAAATATTCGTGTTTAAACAGACTAAAAAAAAAAGTCATACAAATTAAAATAAATAGAGTACTCAATTACTTATTTTATGTTTCATATAACTAACACCGTTCATGGATAATAAATATTCTATCGATATTATTTACTATAAAATATAAAGTTTTATAAGATCAAGATTTGTTACATTTCATCTAACTTGTTACCTACATTCGTATCTTTATAAAACACTATAAAATGTCGAACAAGATTTATAATTAAGAAAATAAAAGTTATAATTAAAACGATCTAAACCAAACTTCAAATTTAATGAATTTTAATTGGAGTAGACATTATATGCTACCTTTTTTATTTTTATTTTTTTGGAAAAATTAAATTGTTGATATTTCATCAAAAAACCGTCCTCATACGTTCTGAGTTGGCATCTCGATGTAGAAAATCGACGGTCCTAAGCGTGGTACAACCCTTTGCAAGCCACAAATCTACGGTCGAGATCACCCTTCGTAATAGCACACCGTTCAAAAAGAGACAAAAAAATTAGGGCATTGCAGCATTTATATACACAAAAAACACACTGCTGCTCTACAACTAATAGAGCTTCCTTTCATTCTCTTCTTCTTCTTACTCCGAATTTGAGCTTCAATCATGGGGAAGGGTCCTGGACTTTACACTGAAATCGGAAAGAAGGCTCGAGGTACTGCTCTCTCTCTCTCTCTCTTTTTGTATTTTCTGTTGATTTCTCACAATTAAACAGCTATATGTGTGTATTTATCAAGTGATGATAATGTAAATGTGCAAATGATTGTGTTTTGTGTTATTGTTTTTGAGTTTTTTGTTTATGAGATAAAATGCAGTGTTGATTTGGTTTTTGTGTTTTTGACTGTTTCCGTTGTTAATTTTTTGTGTTTAATTGAATAATCAGATCTGTTGTACAAGGACTACCAGAGTGACCACAAGTTCTCTATCACCACCTACTCTCCCACCGGAGTTGTGAGTTACTCCTCTAATTTCATGCCGATCTGTTTATTTTTGCTGATTTAACTCCTTTGATTTATACTGTTATTTATGCATCTTTGTGTATTCTGTAATTCATCGATTGTGGCTGTTCATTTGTAACTATTGCACGAATAGTAATCTCATACCTTTAATAATTAACTTCATTTAAGTATTCCATTTCAACTTCATAAACATACATTTGATAATTTGACTCATTAAGTCATTAACATCTGTGTGTTCGGCCTGGGACGAAGGTAGTACTACTAGTATGTTGTATCTACACTTGGACATTAGATTTGTGGATGGTTTAGTGCATATAGAAGTCGTCACAGTTGGTTCCATTGGTATAGTTGTTAGGAACACACCTTATGATGCATTTACCTGTTTTATATGCTTGTGCAGCTTTTAGATTGGGGATTTAACCTAATTTTTATGAATTGACAGAAAGTGAATAATGACAATTATTTGCTTCAGGCTGATTGCTATCTTTACCATTTTTGTAATAACACAAGTCTTTTTGATTTCTTAGTGTACTGCCCTGTAATTACTTATATAAATTTCTGCTGCAGTATTTCTTATTGTCTTGCTGTTAGAATTGTTTTGTAAGATAATCTTCCATGTCCTTCTGCAGGTTATTACTTCATCAGGATCGAAGAAAGGTGATCTGTTTTTGGCTGATGTTAACACTCAGCTGAAGAACAAGAATGTTACAACAGACATTAAAGTAGACACAAACTCCAATGTGAGTACTGCAATATGCTCGTTTATCATTTTTGTAATTTCACTCACTTATGCATACGCCATTCTCCTAGTTTTTCTTCTTTGCATTTTAAATTTTGCCTTTATTTTGTTTGTCAACTTCTTGGACACTGGGAAGCTTGCCCCTTGATACTGGGTCCTTTGTTTGAATTGCCCTTTTCCTTTCCAAAGTGGAAATCCTTCTTGCCTTCAACTGTGCCAAACTCCACTTCTGTTGTTGCCGGGTGGAATGATTCATTCAACCTTGGTATTGGTAACCAAAAATTGGGGTCTAGCAGTTTGGACGTTAGGTTCACTGACAGAGTATATGCAGAACAGTATTTGATAAATTGTATATTAGCTTTCATATACTGTTTCATTCTTCATTCTTCACTGGTTAGATGTATCATTTAAGCATAATATATTTGTATTTTTCTTCTTGCGATATGCATTATAACAAAGTAGTTGATCTGACTTAATGGTGTATTTATGCTAGCTTTTCACCACCATTACCGTTGATGAAGCTGCTCCTGGGTTGAAGACAATTTTAAGCTTCAGAGTTCCTGACCAAAGGTCTGGAAAGGTAAATAGCAATATCATATGGCATCAAATGTGTCTATTAGTTAGAAGAAGAAAATGTCAAATTGTGTACTACTTCTGCTTGTTCTAATTTTGTATTGGTCTTGACAGTTGGAAGTTCAATATCTACATGACTATGCTGGGATATGCACTAGCGTAGGGTTGACAGCAAACCCTATTGTTAACTTTTCTGGTGTAGTGGGTACCAACATTGTTGCTCTTGGAACTGATGTATCCTTTGACACCAAGACTGGAGATTTCACCAAATGCAATGCTGGTTTGAGCTTCACAAATGCCGACCTTGTTGCTTCTTTGAATCTGTGAGTGGTGTACCTTACTTTAGCATGTGTTCACTTGAAATTCAACATGTTTTATAATCAAGTTAGGCATTCAAGTTGTATGTTAGTTTTTTGATGTGCATGCTCTATGACAACTCAGGAATAACAAGGGAGACAATCTGACTGCATCATACTACCACACAGTGAGTCCTCTTACAAGTACCGCTGTTGGGGCTGAGGTGAATCACAGCTTCTCCACCAATGAGAACATCATCACCGTGGGTACGCAGCACCGATTGGATCCTTTGACCAGTGTGAAGGCAAGGATTAACAACTTTGGCAAGGCCAGTGCTCTGCTTCAACATGAGTGGCGTCCAAAGTCCCTTTTCACAGTTTCAGGAGAAGTGGACACTAAATCTGTTGACAAGGGTGCCAAGTTTGGACTTGCTTTGGCTCTCAAGCCATAGGCTTTTCATCTTTAATCCATAGACATGAGGCATTACTGCAATTTGAAGACTTGTTCTGTAGTGTTGTTTGCACTGTAAAAATAAATTTAGGTGGTTGCTTGAACCTATGCATCCTTGTTCTAAGTTCGTACATTCTTATTCACCCTTTTTGAAAATGATGGGTGGTGCCCTATATTGATTCTATGACCTTGAGAGGTCCAGCTTGAGATTTTGTCATAATCACCAGTCAATTTTTTTGAATACTTTGGTCCATGTTTACAGCTCAGAAACTGTTGAGACTCTTCCATATAATGGCCTGGTCGGTCAAATAAAACTCATACAATGCTATATGTTGTTCGGATTCTGCTGTGCAATTGATGTTTGCAATGCACTTAGAAGATGAGGCAATACCTCAGGAAAAAAATGTGTTCTATTTTTTTCTCTGGGTGCCATTCTAGGCGTTGCAGTTGTGTTTCATTGTATCATTTGTGTACAGTGAAAACAGAGTGGCATTAGGAGCTTTCATGTATATTATAGCCAAAGAGGTGCAAGTTTGAAGCTTACACAAGATTCTCACAAAAGTGAAAAACTTCTGGCATGTAGTAATATGTCAATGAAACAATACATTGAACCAACTATAAGACGTCAAACATTCGACTTAAATAGTTGCATGTAATTACATTAGCAACACATATATGTAGAGAACAATAGTGGCCATCATAATCAAATCAAGAAATATTACTTACAAAATAAAACCACACGAGACACTGTGAAACACATTCATAAAAGATTTTGTTGCTCGACGGCTGAACCCTGGAGTAATCCTTGTCGAATCTGCCCTGCAATGTCACTCACAGCACCAGGTCCATGTGGGATAAAGACTGCTGAGGATTTGGAGGTGGCACCAATTTCCTTCATGGTGTCAAAATACTGAGTTATGAGGACCATGTCCAAGACGTCCTTGGCAGTAGTTCCAGGTACATTAACCGAAAATCCAAGAACACTGTCCCTTAAACCATCAACAATGGCCTGGCGTTGTCTAGCAATCCCTAGTCCTGCCAGGTACTTAGCCTCGGCATCACCTTCAGCTCGTTTAATCTGGACAATTTTTTCAGCTTCTGCTTTCTCATTGGCGGCTACTCTCAACCTTGCAGCTGACAGAGTTGGATGTAAACCAACAGTCAGGTTAAAGCTTTAAGAATTACTTGTGACCAGCTAGATTCTGGATAATTGAAACGAATTTGCTTGACAGAGTCCAATGTAGCAACAGAATCTAGCTATAAAGGAATTTATTCTCCTAACAAGGAAATCTTTTCTTGAGAACCACAAGAGAAGGCCTTTTTTGAAAATAGAATCATGATGCACTTTAGGGGCTACTGAAACCTATGAGGTAGGCTCATACGAATAACGAAAGACTAAGCTTGCTCATGCTCTCATGTTTCACATGAGAATATGAGCAAACTTGAGATATACATAAGCTAAGTATTTGATTCTCCCAAAGGAAAAAGACAGCCATGGTACGAATATATGTATTTTAGTCATCCCCAAGTCATTTTTTTATCGTCTTGTTTTATATATCACCGTCCATCCATAACTCTGAAACAGCTATCTTTGTAGGTTCACAGACCTGATCACACCTAGTTTTATCAGCAAGTCATTTATAAATCACCCGAGAACTTTCCCATGTAATGAATTACTGCTATTAGATAGAGAGAAATGAGGTGTTGCCAGCATTGAACTAGCTAAAGAGAGGTTATACATGATACCTGCATTGATTTCATTCATAGCTCGCTTAACGTGTTCATCCGGCTCTATATCAACTATGAGTGTCTGAACAATCTCATACCCGTAAGCAGACATTGCCTACGTATCATACAAAGGAAGATGAGTACAATAATCATCATTGCTTGTCACTTGTATAGCACCGTGTATGATGGGAATGAATTACCTTTTCAAGTTCATCCTCCACTGCTTTAGCAATTTGATTCTTCTGCTCAAAGACATCATCCAGATCTAGCTTTGGAACACTCGCCCTGATAACTGTACAGTCATGAGAGAGGCCATCATTATTTGGGAGGAAATAATAAGTTCAAAAAAAGAGCGTCAAACATTGTGCTCATGCAATTGCAGTGCGCAGAAACTTTAGGTATTACCATATTTTATTTTGCGTCATGAGAAAAAAGAATCTAAGAGATTCATATATTCATACCATCAAACACATAGGCTTGGATCTGGGATCGAGTATTACTAAGCTTGTAAAAAGCATCAGTAGCTTTATCAGCCAGAGCACGATATTGTATAGAAGCAACAACAGTAACAAATACATTATCCTGCACGACAAATGAAATGTTTTACCAGTTAAATCATGACAAAGGAAAAGGTCATGCTGTAGATTCCTGTCATTGAGCACAGTGAGATATCCCCTATTAAATTATCATGATTTATTATGGTGGTTTACATGATGTCCTTTCATTTGATTGAAAATCAGAACGTAGATGTTTACAAAGGTTCACAAGGACAAACAAATACGTGCTACAAGGACAGTCTAGCAAGAACTATTTTCGATTCTGTGGCCATATCAATTATCTGGACATAACCTACTGAAATCCAAGTTAAGTGAATTAGTTGGTTGTGATCTTGAACACTTCTTCACCCCAATAAACATGATGCAGGAGATGGAGATGACAAGACAAGCACAAGGCTTTTTATAGTAGAACACCTCCATCCTTCAACCACTAGGTTGCAGGGTTCAAGTCAACAAGAGAAAAGTATAAACCACTTATCCCCCGGCAGAAGAGGTGTTTATAAAAATAAGTTACAATATCAAAAAGCCGAAACAAGTAATCAAGACAAGAAAAATTTATAACATAACATCATCGTTGCACTAATAGTTTCAATAATCTGTTACCTTTTGTTTTGTTAGGGTAAATCTCACCCCCCCCCCCCCATCCCCCACAATCATCTACCTAAGAGCCAACAATGGCCTTTCCCAACTTTTTTCCATCATGTTGTAATATGAACTAATCATCCACAAGAATTAAGGGAAAAGAGTTGATTCAAGCATATGCTATTATGAGTTGAACATCTAAGGTTTTCACATTGAACCCATTATATTTTTCAAGTAATGAGTTCATATCTACTAATTGTTGCAATTTTAATGAATTTTTACACATAAATTTACATTTCACATTAAAACTAGTAGTTCATATGAACCCAGTAACTAAGAGTTGCATCCACCCCTGGGTTGCAGAGTGGAGAACTTCCTCTCCCATTTTATGATACTGAACTAATGAAACGTCATAGATCTAGTTGGAAAAAACAACTAGCAGTCAAAACAAGCTAACACCTTTGATAATAAAACTCCATCCACGGCGAGTGTTTACACCAAAACACATTAATTTACGCACCTTTGACTTGGTTTCACAGCGTACATCAAGCTGCTGCAGCCTTAAAGTTAGGTAACCAGCTACCTGGCTCCCTATACACCATGGCAAGAAATGACATCCAGGCTCAAGCACATCATCAAACTTGCCAAATCTCTCCTTAATAGCTACTGTGGATTGGTCAACTCGTACACAGCAGAACAGATTCCCCATTGTCTCTGTTCCCCCAACAATTCCAGCACAACAGGTAAAAATTCAAGATTTTATAACACAAAGAAATAAAAGAGCAATCTTTCCTTTTTAACAATAAAAGAACAACCAATTATCCTATGCAAAATACAAACAGCAGTGTATAGGTTCATATCGTATCTTGAACTAATTATAAGAATCAAAAAAACCAAAAATGAAAAGGGGCAAGTTTTTCCTTTCTACTTTTTAAGGTACCCACAAATTACAAAAGTTATGCTAACATTTGGCACCAAACTTAATTGGGTATTAATGAATAAGGTAATTTTTTCAAGAATGGAAGATTGAATTTCCAAGATTATTAGGATGAGACATACCTTTGATTGTTATTTTGCAGAGATCAGCAGAGAGAGACACGAGGTGGGGTGTTGGGGTGGGAGGTTAAATAGGGGTTGATGTGCTTAGGAAAGTGAAAATATATAAATAATTTACACAAACCATAATAGCATAAACAAAATTATATCCGAAAGCTACGTGAAGCATAAAAAAAATCATCATTAATACTTTGTACAAAAAAAGAAAATGACAAGGATTGCATTATGCAGGATTTAGAGTATGCCATTGCTACTAAAAATTGCTTATTTTTAAATAGTCTTTTTGAAAAGTGCTTTTGATAAACAATTTGTGTTTGACTATCTTTTTTTAAAAAAATGCTTTTGAGAGTATTTTAAATTATTTATATATTTTCAAATTAAAATGTACATATTCAAATTATTAATCAATATTATACATAGATAAATAAATAAGATACTAATATAATGTTAACATGATGATTTAAATATAATTAAAAATATCAAGCAAAATAAATTTAAAAACTATTCCACAAATAAAATCACTACATACGAAAAACTTACCACAAAAATAAATAAAGTTCTTCATACATCACAAATTTTTTCAATGATTTCATCCCTAATTTTATCATTCAATAATACGTAAAATAATATATAAAATATAAATAATAATATATAAACATAAATAAAATAAAAAGTTTATCATATACATATGTTAATTAATTAATAAGATATTGGTAAATATGTAAATATGTAAGGGATATTTTAGTCTTCAAAAAATTAATTTTCTACTTCTGATTCTATTTTTTTTAAGAAGTAGAATTTTTTAGCTTCTTCCTAACAACAGAAAAACTGCTTCTATTTAAAAGCACTTTTGAGGGTTTGCCAAACCCTTGATTTTTCAAACAAAGTGTTCTTTTCTTAAAAAAAGAAAAAAAAATACTTTTGACCTCCCAACAACAATGTCAAACATGCTCTTAATATACATGGCCAATCTCTAATTTAAATATAAACTTGTTGATAATATCATTAACATTTGTAAACATTATTTCCCTTCCGTCAACAAAGTTTCTCAGTAGAACAAAAAGTGAAAACACATTTTTACAATAAATTCTTTTCTGTCCTATGGATTTCCAAAAATCACCATTAGTATTCCAACAACAAGAAGAACAACCCCCACCTCACATGTCCATTGAACAATGGTTGCATCCCTAACACCTTCATTTCCATCATCATTACCAACAACAACCACTTCCACATGGCCATCGAGCAATGTCAACAGACCTAAACCCACTACCACCACAACCTCAAACCCACCAACAAGAGCAAATCAACTCATAGATGTTATCCACAAAATCATTTTTCATTAACCCCAACAATAAAAGAGAGGGGACGGTCGAGGAAGTCTTTTGCTAATGGTTTGTGTCGTTCCCCTACTCTAATTTCTTATTCTCCTTGAGATTCACCTTTTGAAAGTTCCTCTAAGAAGTACAGTGGGGGCTTTAGAGCTCTGGAAAGAATAAGCCGCCACAAGCTTTAGGTATATATGTTTTTACTATTGCGTTAGTTATGTGCCTAGCTTTTGATTTAATAAAGATTTTAACTTAATATACACTTATGTCAAATTCTTTAAGTGATGAATCATGCAGATTCAGGTGTTCATGTTACTAGTGTTGCTTCTCCAGAAAATTGTGGTAAGAAATCCCTCAGGACACTGATCTTTAGAAAACCTCTCAAGGAATTTTTTACCATGATTTTCTAAAGAAGCAAAACTAAGAACATCAACACCTGAATCTGCATGATTCACACTTAAGGAATTTGAGGAAGTGTAAATAAATTAAATCCTTCCTAAATCAAATGTTAGGCACATAATTAAAGCAGTACTAAAAACTTACACACCTAAAGCTTGTGGCTATTTTTTCTTTCATGAACCATGGGACCTCCCACGAGATTTTTTAGAGGGGTTTTCAGAAGGAGAATCTCTAGGAGATTAAAAAAAAAAAGAGTAGGAGAATGACCCAAACCATCCACAAAAGACTTCCTTGGCCGTTCTCTCTTCATTTATTGTTGGGGTTGATGGAAAATTATTTTTGCGGATAACATATACTAGTTGATTTGCTGTTGATGGGTTTAAGATTGTGGTGGTGGTAGAGTTAGGGGTGTTGTCAGTCCACCATAGCCATGTGTAAGTGGTTGTTATTGTTCTTGTTGATGGGGTTGAGGAGGTGGAATGGATAGGGATACAACCAGTGTTTAATGGACATGTGTGGTGGGGGTAGAGGTTGTTGTTGTTGGAGTATTGGTGGTGGTTCTTAGGAGATCATATGACATAATTTTTTTTATCGTAGAAAGGTATTTTTACTTGTTGTTCTACTAAAGAAATTTGTTGACGCGGAGGGAAAAAATGTTTACAAATGTTGTGAATTATCAATGAGTTTATATTATTTTACTATTAATAATATTTCTTTAAAAAACACACGCACTCACGCACGCGCACACACACATAAATTCTTAATGACAATATTAAACAAACGACAAGTGCATAAATATCACAAATGTATAAAAAGGAAGAGGACACTAATCACGACACAAGTGAGAGAAACTATTTTGATGAGTATGCAAATCAAGATACGGAAGTTAGTGGAGAAGACTTACTATTACAAGAACACTTTCCTTAAACCGAAGTGAATCAGGATATTGATATTTGTATTATAGAAAGAGAAGTGAAGTTTGAAAGAGGGATTGTTATGTGAAATTAATTAACATAAAAAACACATCAAATTCCTTTACATACTGCAACAATTTGCAGTGTGGGTGAAAGCTATCTAATGAATCGTAAGGAAAGACTCAAAGATTTGACAAGGGTAGAAACATGAGAGAATTAATAGTTACATTAACAATACCTGAAAAATTTTAACTCAAGAGAACCTACATGTTTTAGTCTCTCATACGATGCTAAATGATGATATTGAGAATCGAAAATTACTCATTAAGCGTTCTCATGTAAAAGATATAGATGAAAAAGATAATGTTATTAATGAGGAACAAATTTGTAAACAAGCTGATTTATTTCCACAAGCTATGACAAAGGACAAGAAAGGAAAACACAAGAATGATAAAAAGAAATAAGGGTGAAATACAAAAAAATAGTGCTTAACCAATAAGAACACAAACAAGAAGGGAGTTAAATCAAGTTTTATATGATGCAAAAAGCTTTATTTTAAAATATTAGGTGTGTGGATACAATTGCTAAGCTTAAACCTCTGATTATAAATGTTTCAAAAAAAATTTTTTTTGGTAACTGTAACTTTATTACCAGATATGTCAATTTGTACAGGATTAGAATTCTGGATATGGACATGTTCCATTCTCAGATTTCTACTAAAACTCAAAACAAACTAATTATAATCTAGGCTAGGGGTAAAAATTAAGATTATGCATATATCCTGTTAATCTAGGAATCATACTAGCTCTATGATGGATCTCTTGTGTAATTAATCTACTGATCATGCCTGTGGTCCTTTCCTTTTGTTGAAAAATTCGGAGGTTCCTCTCCTGCCATATGTAGTATATTGTTGCTGCCAGTGCCATTCTGTATACATCTGCCACAATAGACTTCCTTTTAGCATACCCTATGGCCCATTCCAGTTCTTCATTCCAACCTTCACAACCTCTTGTAATGAGTAGCCAGTTGAGCATTTTGTGCCATATTTGTTTTGAGAAGTTACAGGAGAAGAACAAATGTTGGTGTGTCTCCACTTCTGCCTTGCATAATGCACATACATCATCTCCTATAATTCCCCAGTTACTTAATTTGTCCTTGGTGTACAACCTTCTATGTATGGCCACATATAGTGCAAACACCCATTTAGGACTACCAAGATTGTTACAAGTCAATCTCCTCAATGGAACCTTATTATACTCCCCTTTTAGTACTTGATACATTTTCTTGATGCTGAAGTTTGTTTCCTCCATGATCTCAATTACCTGCAGGCCCTTTTCTGTTAACCATTGTCCTGCTTTCAGTATTTTCTTCACCATCCATAATGCTTGCTTGATATCAACCCCCCAAGGATCCCTTCCCTTCAAATAAAAGGTATGAACCCATACAATCCATAATTTACCTTTATTTTTGCAGAGATTCCACATATGCTTTAGAATAGCTGCTTTGTTCCATACATACATGTCTGTGATGTTAAGCCCTCCAGCAGCTTTTGGCCAACACAATGTCTCCTAGGCAATGAGTGCTTTCCATTTACCTTCTTTGTCTCCATTCCATAAAAACCTCTTGCACATGAATTCTATTTTTTTTTAGGACTTTCTTAGGCATTAGAAATATTTGTGACCAAAATCCTTGCATGGCTGAGAGGACACTATTCACCAACTGAAGTCTACCTGCATAAGATAGAAATTTAGTTGTCCATGTAGTGATTCTGCCCATTATCCTGTCTATGAGGGGTTGACATTGACTTATGGATATTTTTTTTAACTCAAAGGTACCCCAAGATATCTAAATGGCAGATCTCCTTTACTAAAACTTGTGTGCTGCAATATTTTTTGTTGTATTTCCTCTGACACTCCTCCAAAATAAACACAACTCTTAGCCTGATTAGCTATCAGTCCAGACACCTTTGAGAATTGTTGAAAACATTCATACATTAAGGTAGTGGAATCAATATCACCTCTACTAAACAACAGGAGATCATCAGCAAAGCTTAACTGCACAATGTGTCGTTTATGACATCTAGGATGGTATTTAAATGTTGGTTTGTCTTTCAGAGCCTTTAGTAACCTGGTGAAATAGTCCATAGCAAGAACAAAAAGATATGGTGACAGGGGATCCCCTTGCCTCACCCCTCTCTTTGCTTGAAATGCTGGACTCAGACACCCATTAATCATGATTGAGTATGACACTGTCCTTACACAAATCATTACCCAACCTACAAACTTCTGTGGAATCTGCATTCCTACTAGAACCTCCTCCAAAAATTGCCATTCCAAGGAATCATATGCCTTCTGCATGTCAATTTTAAACATGCACCTTGGTGACACACCTTTCCTGCCATATCCTTTGACCAATTCATGACTCATTATCACATTATCATGCAACATTCTACCAGGTACAAAAGCAGCCTGACTTGGGTCTACTAGATCTTCCATGACAGTGTGCAGTCTATGTGTGAGCATTTTGGAAATGATTTTATACAATGTGGTGCAGCAAGATATAGGTCTATACTCCTTGATAGAGGTAGGGTGTTGTGTTTTAGGTATAAGAGTGACAACAGTCTTGTTCACAGGACCATACATGTATTTGTTTGAAAAAAATTTAAGATAGCTGCAGTTACCTCCTCCCCTATATCTGTCCAAGCTTTAAGATAGCTGCAGTTACCTCCTCCCCTATGTCTGTCCAAGCTTTAAGATAGCTGCAGTTACCTCCTCCCCTATGTCTGTCCAAGCTTTTTAAAATAAAATAAACATTGAATACATCCTCTCCGGGGGCTTTAGAGTCCCTAATACTATCCAGTGCTGCCTTGACATCATTTGTGGTGAAAGGTTGAATAAGTTTAAACTGCTACATCTTGTTAAGTCTGTATCCAGCTTTGAATACATCAGGTTGAGCAACTGGCATGTGTCTGGTGTTCTGGCCTAGAAGTTTTTGGTAAAATCCCACAACTTCCTGCTTTATTTCACTCCTTCCTCTAATGGTTGTGCCATCCTCTTTTGTTAACATTGTGATTTGATTCTGTGCCTTCCTGTTCTTCATACTAGCAAAAAAATAAGCAGTGTTAGCATCCCCTAGCTTGAGCCATTGCACTCTGGACTTCTGCTTGTAAATGCTCTCCTCTATTTGACTTCATTTTATCAATTCTGTTCTCAATTTTTTCTCCTCTTCAATCATGTTTTGATGCATTGTGATTACCCTCATGTTGTTTTGCATGTGCATAAGGTCCCTCCTGATTCTTTGCACTCTATCTGCAACACCCTTAAACTCCTTTGTGTTTAGTTCTACATTTCACTTCTTACCTCTTTTAAGTTCTTCCAGGTTCCTTTCAAACCACCTCCTGTTATCTGCCAGCCTGCTTGAACCCCTTTCTTGAATTTTTGGTGCTTAACTAAACAATATTTATTATATGACAAATATGGAAAAGAAGGAATATCATCTATCACGGTAGAAAGATATCTATGTTTGCTATGATCAAGAGTTCAATAAAGACCTGTATTTATTAGCTTCCTAGCTATAGAGATCCCTGGTTCGAACAATTATCAAATACTTGGCCTTTGTTAATTAAAGCTTTAGAGATTATCACCTTTAATTACCAATCAAGTGGTTAAATGAAAATTTTCTGATATAAAAGCTAGAATATTGGAGGTAAGCTCTACACTAGAGGCAAAGTGAGAGCTTTGAGAGTTGGGGTTGAATATTGTATTAGCAACTATATTCTTCATTTTACAATGAAAAATGATTCTTTAATTTCAAATAATTTTAAAAAAAAAAAAAAAAGTGTTGGATGGCCAGTGAAAAATACATTGGGCTATTGCCATGGAAGTTAGAGGAATGGTACAAACATCAAACAATATCATACGATTCAAGAGTTACTATAAAAAGCTAAAGGTATACTCTAATTAGAGAAAAACAAAATTGCTAGCTAAGACTGAAAAAAATGTCAAAATAGGTCATACAACTTGAATAGGAACTAGTCAAAAATCAACATCCACAAAAACAGAAAGATAACAAGCAAAGGGCAGACAAAGATATCTCGTTTAGGGTTTTCTCTCAATTATGCTACGATCTTAGTTCACCATCATATATACGTATATATATATATAAGCTTTGAAAGATTTAAATGAAGAAAAAGGTATATACCTAATAAATCTGAGAGTTCATGTATCGTTATCAATTCTCTGGGAGAGCAATCTGCAGAGCTCAAAGTGACAATAGATTAAACGTCACTTTAGCCATTTATATGCTAAGTTGATTGGGATGTGGGACCTTACGTTGAAAATGATTGTAGCAGCACCATTTGTGATCTAAGAGATTGAGTCTATAGCGTTTGTGAGACTCGTAAATGCCTCTGTGGATGTCACTAAAGCTTGTGTTGTGTTGCTGAGAAACGATGGTCGAAGGAGGAGAGGGAAGGGCCAATCAGATGGAGAAGAATGCCTCTGCGGCTTTCCTTTTCTCTTAGGTTTTGGTTCGATTTTTTCCATAATTGCTTATTTGGGCTGAAGTTAGTTGTTTGTTTGATTTTATTCAATAAAATGGGCTCTGCCCAATTTAGATTATTTGTTTTTTTTTTTTTTACAAAAAAGACGAAGTAATTATAATATGAGCCCAACAAGGCTTGATCACACAATCTTAAGAAATTTTTACAACACCTTAACCACTAGACTAAAACTTTCACTTGTATTAAAAGGTATCAATACTTATATATAAATATATTTATTAAACCAAAATTTGACCTCTATATACAATGTAATTTTTCGACGAAGTGGTGTCACTTGACACCCTTTGGGCAAGGTGGGTCCGCCCCTGAAGGGAAGGAATACTATAAACTACAGTTTGAGGATAAATAATTGTCATCTTAATAAATTGATCGCTCACAAGACATCAATTTTCAATTTAAAAAAGATGATCATCTACTTTTAAAATTGAAAAAACGGTAAACAATAGTGAAATCGAATGAATCATCTACATTTACACATTAAAATTGCAAGTAGTTTTAATATGTATACAATTTTATAAATTTTTCAAAATGCAAATAATTAAAAAATCACATATATATCAACAAATAATACATTCAATTAATAAGATCACAAACGTCATGTGGTGATATACCTGTCTTTTCAATTAGTAAATGTTAAACAACTCACATTTCAAATATTATATTGATTTGTATTAAATTTATTCAGCAACAAATAATAATAAAATTTATAAGCTAATTTATTTAACTAAATTTACTACTCTATTAGGTGATACCGGAAAGGGTGAAGCACTTGGGCCTAAGAGCATTGCCTGTTTGGGATTTGGGGCACACTAGCTGAAGGAAGAAGCGGTGTACAAATCTTGATATGCTCTTGACTTGTCTAGTATTCATCATACTATTATTGAAGAAATCATTTCACATAAATAATAATAATTTTAAAAAAATATATTAGTATAAATATAAAACATAAAATCAACAAAATAAATTAAATGATTTGAGGGATATTTTTGTCTTTATATGGATTAATCTCATGGTATTATCCTATGTATTACTAATACCACCAAATAAAAGATATTAGTAATACATGCATCCAATAATACCATATCGGATATATAACTAATTCATAGATCCAAAACTATAAGAATGCATAGGTTCGTCATGTAGTATCTTAAACTAAACTATATGAATCAAAAGGACAAGTTTTTCTTTTCTACTTTTTAGGGTACCCATAAAGAAAATAATGAAATTACAAAAGTTATGCTCACATTTGGCACCAAACTTAATTGTGTATTATTGAAAAAAGTAATTTTTTCAAGAATGGCAGATTGACTTTCCAAGATTATCAGCATGAGAAATACCTTTAATTATTATTTTGTAGAGATTAATTTATTGACCACAATAGCATATATAAAATTATATAAGAAGGCTAGGTGAAGCATATATAAAATTCATTAATAATACTCTTGTATTATTAAAAAAGAAAATGTTGAGGATTGCATTATCATTGATCAGGATTTAATATACATGGTCAATCTCTAATTTAAATATAAATTCATTGACAATATCCTAACATTTTGTAAACATTTTTTCCTTCCCCGTTAATAAAGTTGTTCGATAGAACAAAAAATAAAAACACCTTTTTACAATAAATTCTTTTCTGTCCTATGGATTTTCAAGAATCACCATCATTACTCCAACAACAGCAACAACAACCACCCCCACATGCCCATAGAACAATGGTTGCATCCCTAAACCCTTCACCCCTCAACCCCATCAACAAGAACAATAACAACCACTCCCGCATGGCCATGGAGCAATGGCAGCATCCTTAACCCCACCACTACCACAACCCCAAACACACCAACAAGAGCAAATTAACTCATATATGTTATATGTAAAAATCGATTCCATAAACAAAAGAAGAGAGAATAGTCGATAAAGTCTTTTGTTGATGGTTTGAGTCGTTCTCCTACTCTAATGTCTGAATCTCCTGGAGATTCTCCTTGAGAAAACCCATCTAAGAAGTCCTGTGGGATGCCCCACAACTTTGTAAAGAAGAAACAACCACAAGCTTTAGGTATATATGTTTTTACTATTGCTTTGATTATGTATCTAGCATCTAATTTAAGAAAAGAATTAGCTTATATACACTTTTGTCAAATTACTTAAGTGGTGAATCATGTAGATTCAAGCTAAGTGTTCATGTTACTAGTGTTGCTTCTTCAGAAAATCATGGTAAGAATTTCCTTAGGATGCCGAAACCTTCCAAGGGGTTTGTTATCATGATTTTCTGAAGAAGCAACACTAGTAACACCAACACTTGAATCTGCATGATTCACCACTTAAGTAATTTGAGTAAGTGTATATAATAAGTTAAATCTTTCTTAAATCAAATGATAAACACATAATTAAAGCAATACTAAAAACATATATACCTAAAGCTTGTGGTTGCTTCTTCTTTTGAGAACCCTAGGGCCTCCCAAGACTTCTTAGAGGGGTTTTCTGAAGGAGAATCTTCAAAAGAATAAAAAATTAGAGTAGAAGAACGGTCCAAATCATCAACAAAAGGCTTCCTCGGCCATCATCTCTTTTCTAATTATAAGGGTTGATGGAAAATGTTTTTGCGGGTTACATATATGGGTTGTTATGGTGATGGTAGGACTAAGTATGCTATCATTTCTCCATAGCCATGTAGGAGTGGTTGTTGTTGTTGTTGTTTTTGTTAATAGGGTTAAGGGGGTGGAAGGGTTAGGATGCAACCTTTGTTTCTTGGACATGTGGGGGTAAGGGTGGAGGTTGTTCTTTAATTGTTGGGGTATTTGTGGTGATTCTTGGGAGACCATAAGACAAAAAAGAATTTATCATAGAAAGGTGTTTTCACCTTTTGTTCTACTTAACAACTTTGTTGATGGGGAAGAAAAAGAATATTTGCAACTGTCTTTAAGCAAATTACCACTAGATAGAGTGTCTAGAAGTTTTTTTTATTAAAAATAAAAAGATATCAATAGAGATAAGTACAAGCAATGGGGTCTAGGCCCTACCTTACCAATCCTAATGAAGTGCCTAACTTCTACTAACTAACAAGCATGAAGAAAATAAGAGTTAGAGAGCATGAAGAAAATAAGAGTTAGAGAGAACTAAGTATTTTGTAATCACTACAGAGTTTGTTATACACTCCATGATGATATTAAAAATGAGGATTCTTAAATAATGTAAAAATATGACAATCAAGAAGAAGGTTAGATTATCAACCACAAACTTTCTATTACGAAAGCATGACTTAAAAAGGATTGATTGTCCATCAAAAGTAACTTAGTATTTTTCTCTTGGCTTCTTCTTCAAACTTTACAACAACACTTGATAATTCATACCTTCTTTATGGATTTATTGAATCTTGTTGAACCTATTGATATTTGTCATATGGTTCTGCTTTGTATGTCGCATCAGTATCAGTAGGTGTCTTGGAGCAAGATCCTTAGTGACTTTACCGTCTCAACTAGATATCCCTAGGTTGAACAATTACCAAATACTTGGTCTTCGTTAATTAAAGCTTTAGAGATTATCACCCTTTAATTACTAGTCAAGTGGTTAAATGAAAATTTCCTGATATAGAAGCTAAAATATTGGAGGT
Organism: Solanum pinnatisectum; assembly: GCA_035578085.1. NCBI lineage: Eukaryota > Viridiplantae > Streptophyta > Magnoliopsida > Solanales > Solanaceae > Solanum > Solanum pinnatisectum. Next base: position 21,694,387 of record CM069077.1, read on the forward strand.
AAGCTCTGGAGGCAAAAGTGAGGGCTTTGAGAGTTAGGATTGAATATTGTATTTGCAACTATATTCTTCAACTTACAATGCAAAATGATTCTTTAATTTCAAAAAAGATGTTGGAAGGCCAGTGAAAAATACCTTGGGCTATTGTAGTGGAAGTTAGAGGAATGGCACAAACATCAAACAATATCATATGATTCAAGAGTTGCCATAGAAAGCTAAAGTTATACTCGAATTAGAGAAAAACAAAGTTGCTAACATCAGGCTGAAATAGAGTCAAAATACAACATGAATAGGAACTAGTCAAAAATCAACAACCACAAAAACAAGAAGATACCAAGTAAAGGGCAGACAAGGATATCTCGTTTAGGGTTTTCTCTCAATTAGTGCTACGATCTTAGTTCACCATCATATATATATAAAAGATTTAAATGAAGAAAAAGGTATATACCTAATAAATCTGAAAGTTCATGTAGCGTTATCAGTTCCTTGAGAGAGCAATTTGCAGAACTCAAAGTGAATAGATTAAACCTCACTTTAGCTATCTATACGCTAAGCTGATTGGGATCTGGGACCTTACCTTGAAAATGATTGCAGCAGCACTATTTGTGATATGACGAAGTCTTTAAAGAGATTGAATCTATGGCGTTTGTGAGACTCATAAACGCCTCTGTGGATGTCACTAAAGCTTGTATTGTGTTACTGTGAAACGATGGTCGAAGTAAGGTCGGGGAAGGAGAGAGAAGGGTCAATCGAATGGAGAAGAATGCCTCAGCGAGTATCCTTTTCTCTTAGGTTTTGGTTCGATTTTTTCCATAATTGCTTATTTTCTTTTTAGGCATTTCTATTTCCTCTTTGTTCCGTAGGATCCGACCTAGGCCGCTTTTGGGCTCAAGTTAGTTGTTTGTTTAATGGGTAAATCACTTAGATATCCTATATTGAAAAAATATTTATCATTTATGACAATAATTTCTTTTCAACTAAATCTATCAGTTTCATGGAATTAAAATTGCACAACTTCGAACCCATTTTCTTTCCTATTTGTTCGTCTCTTTCTCTACATATGATTTCTCCTTCTTTTTTTTTTCCTTCTTCTTCTTCTTCTTCAAATTTTTAATTCAAATAACTATCTTTAAATATTCATCTCTTCAAATCGATTTATACCCATGTTGCACGATTTACACCGAAAATATCATGAGGAGAAGAATACAAAGAACCAAAAATTGTACAAAATCATGTGTGCAAATTGAGATTTTAAATCTCTAAAATTGCAGCAACAAGCCATTGGTGACCATTAAAAAGCTTCAAGCTTTGAATTCATTATTTGGATTTTACGAAAGTGTGATGTGTTTGTATAAGTTGTTCTTCCATGCATATTATTGAAAATAACATTTTGGAGTTTATATCTTAATTTAAGGGAGATTCATTAACTGTAGCATTGATTTTATGAGAAATTTCAAATTAAAACTTGAAGAAGACGAAGAGTTTGGAATTGTATTGCAACTGTATTAAAGTTGAATTAGATCTATTTCATAATTGTATTAAAATTGAATTAACATCATGAACAATATGTTACATTTATAATACATATTTCAAATATATCAAAATAATTTATAAGACACATATAATACATGTTTTACTCATGAATAATGATATATGTTTAATTCAATTTATAGATCATTGTCTTGTCTTTCGTTAGTTACATTTTCAATTCATTCTTAATTCTCTCTTCTAATTCAACTTTAATACTGTGTAATACAATTTTAATTTTAATTTAATTCATTTTGAAGTTTTTTGATTTATTTGTTACTATTGGATACTTATTTAATTCATTATTGATATAACTTATAAGTTTAATTCAATTTATAGATCATTGTCATGTCTTTTGTTAGTTACATTTTTCATTCATTCTTAATTCTCTCTTTTAATTCAACTTTAATACTATGTAATACAATTTTAATGCAAATTTAATTCATTTCGCAGTTTTTTGATTTATTTGTTTCTATTGGATACTTCTTTAATTCATTATTGATACAAGTTTAATTCACTCTATATATCATTGTCTTGTCTTTCGTTAGTTACATTTTTCATTCATTCTTAATTCTCTCTTCTTATTCAACTTTAATACTATGTAATACAATTTTAATGCAAATTTAATTCATTTTACAGTTTTTTGATTTATTTGTTACTATTGGATATTTGTTTGATTCATTATTGATACGAGTTTAATTTACTCTATAGATCATTGTCTGGTTTTTCATTAGTTACGTGTTTTTATTCATGCTTAATTCTCTCTTTCTAACTCAACTTTAATATTTGTGTAATACACTTTTAAATACAAGTTTAATTCATTTTGCAATTAATTGGTTGATTTGTTACGATTGGATTACTTGTTTAATTTATTAATGATACAAGTTTTTTTCTGTTGACATGCAGATCAAAGAATGTTATTTTGTTTGCTACATTTTGCATTCATGTTTGATTCTCTTCTAATAATTCAACTTTAATATGTTTGTAATACATTTTTAATTCAAGTTTAATTCATTTTGCAGTTTCTTATGTCTCTTTATTTGTTACGATTAATTTACTTGTCTAATTAATTATTGATACAAGTTTTATTCAGTCTAGAATCATTGACTACTCTACGAAAGAAAAGGAAAAAGAGCAATAGTAAGACAGGGAGAAAGAGCAACAAAAAAGAAAGAAATGGAGAAGGAACAACAGAAAGAAAAAGAAAGAAAGAAAGGAAGGGAGAAAGAGCAAGACAGAGAAACGAAAGAAAGAAAGGAAGGGAGAAAGAGTGAGACAGAGATAAGAGAGAAATTAAAGAAGTTGTTATAAATGGTAATAATTAAAAAATATATTTAAAATAAGTAATTATTTTTTAAAAGGGATTCACTCAAGTAATTAATCCTTGTTTAATTTTATTCAATAAAATGGGCTCTTCCCAATTTAGATTACTTGTTTTTTATAAAAAAAAAAAAAAAAAGGACAAAGTAATTATAATATGAGCCCAGGGCTTGATCACACAACCTTAAAATAAAGTTTACAACCCTTAACCACTAGACTAAACATTTCACTTGTATCAAGAGGTGTCAATACTATATATATATATATATATTATAACCAAAATTTGACCTTTATATACAATGTAATTTTTCGACGAAGGGATGTCGCTCGACACCCTTTGGCCAAGGTGTGTCCGCCCCTAAAGGGAAGGAATACTATAAACCACATCAAAGGTCAGAGAAATGTTGTTTGACTATTTAGTGGGGTATAGATCAGAGAAATGTTCAGTGGAGACAATATACGGTTATCATCAAAGGTCGCACTGGAGTGAAAAGTACCTCTCTATCATTAATTAAAGGTCTTGATTTAAGTCCTAAAAATAAAATTACCTTTAATAAGGAGTGTTTTACCTTTGAAATGAAACTTTCCTACATGAATATGAATTAAACAGGCCCCGAAAAATATCGATTTAAAAAAAAATAATGTAATTATTATTAGTTTTTAATACATTTTCGCTAACTATAAAAGATCACACGGAGAAGCTGACATTAACCAAAATTCTAGATTAACTATGTGGGGGGGAAAAAAAGACAAAACAAAACTATGTTCTAACTTAATATTCGATGTCATTGTTGGATCATTCCACACTACATATTCAACTTTTAATTATTATTTTTAACAGCTTTTCATTACTTGAGCCTCGATAAAGGGTGTGTTTGGTAGGAAACGAAAATATTTTTAGAAAAATGTTTTCCAATTTTTTCATGTTTGGTTGGGTAAAATTTTTTCCAAATCTACTCATTTTCCTCAAATTCAAGGAAAATGACTTTCCTTCTAAACTTAAGGAAAGCATTTTCCAAAACTTTCCTCCAACTTCAAATTACAATTTTGTTGTTGAAAAAATCAATTTTTTGTTGAAAAAATAAATTTAAAGCTTATTTTTAAAAAACATTTTTCAACTTCAATTTTTTTATTTTTTTACCCACCCTCACCCCGACCCCCCCACCCCCCAAAAAAAAAAATTTAATGTTTGTTTCTCAAAAATAATTTTCATTCATAAATCAAACACTAAAAATCTTTTCCGAAAAATATTTTCTACTCCAAAACCAAACATGAAAAAATAAGTCAAAAATCTACTTATTTTTCATGAAAATATTTTCTATGAAAACATTTTCCATGGAAAACATTTTCTTCATACCAAACACACCCAAAAACTCCATGTACTTTTCAACATTTTGAAAAATCAAACAAAACCAATTTGGAGAATATTCAACAAGAAACTCGGCACGTAACTGAAAATTGTGTTGCAATTACGTATCCATAATTTTATTTGGAGGAATATTAATAGGTGCAATCACAGTCTAGAAAATTTCTTTATTAACTTGGTCAAATGGGCGGGTTGGATTGAAATTGGAAATATTAAATTGGGTTGAAATAGAAATTGTGTTGGGTTCTGACCCACCCAAGTTTACTTTGGGCTCGATTGGATTGGGCTGAAATGGGCTTAAAAAGGGATTGGGCCTTGATCCGCCCAATTTGACCCACTTTATCTCAATAATTTTAATATATTATTATTAAAATTTTATAACCACAATTTTTAAATTTTAACTCAAGAAAATATGGAAAAAAAAGTTACAAATGGTATATAAATTCTAAAAGATATAAAATAGATAGTAATTCATACTTTTAATATAGGAACATAACTTACAATTTACATCAATGCAAATAAAGAATTTTAAAACGGGTTGAAATTGGAAATTAAATTGGGCTCAATTGAGGATTCTCTTAAAATGGGTTAGGACTTGAATGGGTTAAGATTGAACTCAATTCTAATTATCTTGAGCCCTACCCTTAAAATTCTGGACGGATTGAACAGGTTACCTATAATTGGGTTCATTTTTGACACCTCTAGGTGCAATCACAGTCAGGAAAATTTCTTTATTAACTTGGTCGATGAGGTTTCCTAGAAACTTAAAAGCTCTTAATAGCATTTCACATGGAATTATTCAACCGTTTGGCACAATTACATCAAGCCAATAAAATATTCAAGCAATATATATAGCGTCACGATGAAATGATCTCTTCTGACCACTTATAAATTGAATAGGAAAAAAAATGACTTTTGCAGATCTTTTAGATATAAAAATGAAGATCTCTTATAAAATGGGTCACTGATGCAAGACGAGAATTCATGCTATCAGTAACTATTCTCATTCATTCCGAAGAGATTCCACTACCTGAACTTATACACAAAACTTTTGATACACTTACCTTTTCCCTTTTGAAAACAAAAAAGAGTTGACATAACTAGGAAAATCACTATTTCAAAAAACTTCATCAGCTCTGCAATATCTCCAAATTACTGCATAACTTACTGATATATTCTCTCATGTACAGCTAGGTTACCGATACTTGTTCCTGCAATGTATCCCCCTGTCCAAGCATTCTGCACAGTTGGCCGAGTGCTAAACAATCAGATGAAGAAAGTAGCCAGCTGAAATCCCAATATATATATATATATATATATATATATAAAGAGAAGGAATAGAAAACGAAAATAGGAAACAAGACACATTGTAAAGTAGGTTTAGTTCAGACAGTGAATATGTGTTTTAGGAGCAAGACAGCATATCATCGTTAAGAACAGCGATATCAGATTTATCAGTGTCTGGTTTCACATTTGCTAGAATATCAATCACAAATCCATCGGGACGCATGTTTGACTATGTAGAGGGGCTCAACACTAAAGATAATCTCGTTGAACAAAGACGTTTACAATAAATAAAATAGGTCATACATCAAAAATTAAATTTATAATATAGAATTGCTATATCAAAACTTTGCTAAATGAAATTGCAAAATAGTTCGATAAAGAATCTTAGAGAAAGGTAATAACTTGTAGGGTAATCATTACTAAATTACACGATATAACATCAAATATCAAAATAAATCATTTTTAGCAGAAAACAACTATCCAACCAATTATTTATAAGTGCCCTAATAGGTCAAATTAATGTCAGTACAACTTCCTTCTAATACAACATATTTAGTCTGTTATTTTCCTACGAGATTAACTTAAGGTTATCTATCATGTCTTTTTGACAAGGAAAAATCTCTATCATGTTCTTTTATTTTTCTTTTTTTATTGTTAAAGGCTGCCCATTGAAACTCAAGCAACAATAAAGTGTTGTAAAGGAATATACAAAGGGAGCAGATCATCACTGCTGTAAGCGTAAAGAGTCCAAGAAAAATCTTCATGTTTTATGTCTAGTAGGACTAAACATCATGGGAAAACTGGAATTACAGAAAGATGAAAACCCATTTTTTTTTTTTTGATAAAGAAAACTTAAAACAAATTTCTTAAGACAATGACAACCACTTTGAAAGTACAAAGTCTCTACAAAATGGCATTTCCAGTCTACTGTTTATAAGAAGATGCGGAAAAGATGAGCACCAATATAGTTGTTTAAAGTAGGTTGACCATGACTTTCCTTTTACAAGGATTCCTACTGTATTTATCTCGAAATAAACTGACTACAGCACACTTTGACTATCCACCAACTACATCGGCAATATGATTTATTTTTGGTGTGTGATGGAATTGATACAATAACAGCTATTCCTCAATCCTAAGATAGTTGTAATAGGCTATATGAATCCCCACTTTTTCTCTTTTCATTTGGACCCATTGCATTACAATTTTATTTGCTACCTTCACTTCTTCAGTTTCTGGATGATACACCAAATAGGAATATGATTATAAGATAAAGGTTTTCGCTGAACAGATTGTTTACACAAAAAAATAAAAATCAACTTCTCTTTGTAGTATACCCATCAGACTTATAGATATATATGTGCATATACATTAAGTATAAAATAAAGAGAACATGATGCTTTTCTTGCTAACTCTACCCTGTGGATTCAGATCAAGCTCACATTACCTGAAAATTGAAGCCACCGGTAATACCATCAACATTGAGTACCTACAGGATTGTCAAAGAATCAGAAACAAATATTTTAAGCCGTAAACTGTGTCCTACATTTGCACCTGAAGCAAGAAAAGTAAACCACAGGCATTAGTTAGACAACCTCTCCAGCAAAGTAGAGATGTGGATGGATCCTGCTCCCCATCGTATCAAGGTAGATCTGTTTGAAGAAATAGAAAGATTGCAACTCTCAGAAATTAATTTAGCTAAATTGAAAGGGTCTTCAGATTGGCGCATTGGAAGGCATATAGGCGGGAAGAAAAGAAAAGGGAGCACCTCTGAAAGTGGAACACCTCCAGCTGTGACAAACTCATCCTTAAATTGGCCCTTCATTACCCCAAAAAGAATGCAACAGAAAGTTTCTTTTCAATCAAAGTAATGACATCAAAAGCAGAAATGAGTCTGAGAAATGGGAAGAGCCATGATACCTTTCCCTTCACGCTAAATGCACAATCTTTCAACAAAGCAGCGACAGAAATTAACAAATTATTGGAAATGGAGGACCACAGCATGTCTCCACATATGCCCTGCATTAATCGAAAAGGAAATTTTAAAAGATAGAAGTGGACGTCAAACATTCTGAGAAGATATTTTTATGTAGAAGCTCAAAAATATCCTTGCAACTGAAGTAAACATTTTTACCTCACGATCTAATATATACTTCCAAAATCTTTTCACAACTGCAAGTTCAGAAGGATAAGAATTCAGCACCTTCTGCCTCTGCATTGAAGAGAACAATAAGGAAAGTGGGGAAATGAGATCCTATACAAGTCAGAAATCATATGCTTTCTTGTCATGACGAGATATTATTTACAGGAGACAACTATCAATAGTTTCAGAACCTTTTTTCCTTTGATAAGATTGATCAATAATTAAAGAACCCTAAGCATGAGTACATCTCATACAATCTGTTTATGTGGTTCAATAAATTAGTAGAACAATCTATTGCTGCTCAACTATCTTATATGGACCATGGAAAATATCTTATATGGGTGTGTGTGAGTACTGGATAGAGATATATACACCTTTTTTTGCTATGTATTTCACAGGAACCCATAACCGCTCACATCACACATACTTCAAAACAAATGAAGGATCCATGGATACAGTTGCTCAATCTACAATGCAAATGTTTAATGTAATTTCAAGCATTAGTTCCTGTATCTTTCTTTCCCTTCTGTTTTTTTAATAAAAGTAATTCTCTTCTCATGGAGGACAGCTTTCTATTTTCTCTTCCAGACATTTCCCATATTTGACAAAACTGTTTATATGGAATCAAAGCCTTTAGCTTCAATTCAGGTCATCGAATGTATTACCAAAAATTGACTCTTGTGACGAGTGAGTGCAGACTTTAGATCTTCAATATGGAGATCAGGAGTAAAATCCACGCAAAGCGTACCTGGATGTGTTTGCAACTAAATTTAGCAAGAGAAAAGGTTGTGGTAAAGAGAAAATGACAAAAACAGAAGAAGGAAGACATTTTTTACCCTTATAGTCTGAACTGGATAGATAACGTGCCCCCCAAGCAGATAGCCTAAGAACCACAGGCCCACTGAGTCCCCAGTGGGTTACGAGCATGGGTCCTACCTAAAAGATAGTATTATTGTGCTGCAGTACAAATATACTATCCAAGAAATGCAACCAATCAAAAGTGCATACCTGAGTAAGCTGTGGTATTTTCTTCTGGATGCCTTCCAACTGTAATTTTGCTTTTACTTTTGGGAATGTTACCTATGGATGACAAGCAAAATGGTTACTGTCAGTCATAGGCATGAATATATTCACGTACTCAAAGGTGTGATAAGTATGTCACAACTGTTTTAATAATCAACACAAAATTGCAAATGATGTTTGTAATATATACTCCCTATGTTTCAATTTGTTTGTGTTACTTTCCTTTTTAGGCTGTTTCAGAAAGAAGCCTCTTTCCTAATTTGGCAACTCTTGAATTTCAACATCCCACATGGCAGGTTTAAGACATTTTGGTACATTATACATATATTTAGTTTAAGACCTCAAGATTCAAAAGTCTTCTTTACTTTTTTAAACACAATGTCAAGTTAAACTAAGACAAACAAATTGAAAAGGATGGAGTATAATATGGTGTTCACTTTAATATAAATTTCAAGCAAAACAAAATAAAAATGAACCAGTTAAAATATACATAATTTAAAGGAAACTATGTTAAGGAATAATCAAAGATCACTATGTCATTAGACGAAAAGGTACAATCCGTGCACATTGTCCCAAAATATATATATCACCAAAGTATCACCTAAAATTTAATAAAGGTGATTTTACAGGGGAGACAAGACTCATGTTTTTATATAGCAATTGCACATATTCCGGAGAAGAACTAGCTCAGTACTTACAGAACATAGAAATTTGAAGCATGCAAGGTAGCACTGGTAGAAATCAAAAGGAACTAGTGTCTCATAAGACATATTAAATGCTAGAGTAGAGGAAAGAATCAATTCTCAGTGCAGATAGTTGACTGATAATCAGAGGTAGGTCATCCTTAATACTACTATTTGAAAACTAATAGGATCTGAATCCAAAAAAATTATTAAAAAAAATACTTACGAGACATATAAATCATCTCCCCCAGTATATTCATGATTCAGGAAAGAAGGAACTATTGACAACACATAATTAACAAGCTATATCTTCATTGATGTGATATAAAACATAAGGAGTAGCAGCCAAACACCTCAAAGACTGATTTCACTCAATTGGCTGCAAATGGTAAAGAAACCTACACCAGACAGTTCTGCTAACTTCAAGTCATCAATCTTGAAAGTGAACAGGCTTGGAACAGGTTCCAAAATTGAATGACCAAGTTCAGTGGCAAGATTATAACCCTGAACAGGAAAAGATGGAAATGAAGTGAAGGAATAGATGCAAAAAGTGCTACTAACTCATTACCAAACTGACCTGCTTACTACTCCCACTAGCAATAAGTAGATAATCAGCTTCAACATGTTCCACATAATCAAGGCTACGTTTCTCAAGCTTGATAGCAAACTTTCCATCAGCAGTGGAAGAAGCACTAGTAACAACTTTTCCAGTCTGCAACAAGACTAAATAAGGAACTGGCATATCAGCATTTTGATAGGGAAAAGGGAAATGGAATACCTCACAAATTACAAATACGTAATCTAACTGCTCAAGATTCATAGCTAAGGATGCGCAAGCCTAAACATTCTGAGATCTTCTGGTCTGAACATTCTCTCCTTTTTCTTTTCTTTTTTTGAGAAATGAAAGAAATTTTTAATTTGATCCTTTTACTTAGCATGAGGGTATTTGGATTCATGGTACAGCACAACTAGACAGATATTTAATATTTTAACTCGCCAGTGTAGATGATAGAACAATTTAAGTTTAATGTCAAAGAAATATAGAAGGCTGATAGTGCAAAGCTGTTCAGAACTTCAGATTAGGAGCATATTTCCTTCACGATATTCAGCGATCTGCTTTTGGGTTTAGCCCATGAAATATGTCATCCGTAAGATGCACATTTTGGTCGATATAACTTGTTTATCATCATAAGTATGAAGTAAACTACACACAAAATGCAAATGCAGGAGACTTTCAAAATATTGCTATTTTAGCTTTAAGGCAGAACTTTTCCATGTCAAACTGGTGAGTGAAACAGAATAAATACACTTGAAGACAATTGAGAAAACTTCAACTAAAGAAGGTAACATACTATAAGTATGCACCAGGTGCATGGAGTCTTAACATGGACCTTAACTTCATGATTGTTCAACATCTAACCTTGGTCTATAGTAGTTTTAACCCTGAAATAATTACATACACATCTTGGCAGCTGAATGCTTTAGGCAGAATGATTACAAATGGGAGATTGTTGGGTTAATAGTTTTGCAGAGTGAATATAGATGAGCATCATGTTTCCGAATAGTTTCTTTGTTTAAATAGCCCAATTTAACATAGTCATTTAGCTTCATGATCATTCAACATCTAGCCTTGATCTATAGTAGTTCTAACCCTGAAACAATTTCATAAACATCTTGGTAGTGGATGCTTTAAGCAAAATGATTACAAAGGGTATAGTGTCTCCCTAAACTCACAAGGTAGGGTTAAGGTCAGCGTAACACTCTATCCTCCCCCAACCCCACCTTGTGGGATTATATTGGGTATGTTGTTGTTTGATTACAAAGGGGATAATATTGGGCTAATAATTTTATAGTTTGTATAGAGATGAGGTTCATCTTTCCTTATTCCAATTTGTTTAACTTGTCACTCTATCTCCAGTCTCCCATATTTTACAATAAGAAAGAAAATTGAAGGATCTCATGTCTCAAATTCCAAGATATTCTTGGCATATACTTGGCTTCAAGTTGACCGGTAAATTCTGTATAAGCAAGTGTCAGTGTACGTGTAGAGAAGTGTATGCAGACACATACGAGCTAACAGAAAACTTTTGCTTTCAGGGTAAGTGTGACATTACAAGAGTAGAAAGTCCAAAGCTATTCAAACAGACCATTTAGATAATAGATAAGGCACCCCTGACCCTGGAGAACTTCTAAGGATATGAATGTACAAGGAGTATAATGTGAATAGAAGTAAAAGCTTATGCAACCATGCATGATCCCAAATAACTATGACAAAATATAAAATAAAATTGTGATAGAATAGTTTATCTACCTCCACTCCTCTTTGCCTCAGACATGAGACAATCAATTATAGTAGATGAATTATCACTGGCGGGAAAGACCCTTCCGTCTTCCTCTATCTAAGGCAAAATCAGCAGAACTACACGTTAACATCAACTAGAAGAAAAGAAACATAAAAAAGGTAGTCTCGGAGATTACTTTTAACACAACACCATGATCAGAGAACCAGGACATTGTATCCTTTGGACCATGAGTATGGAAAAAGGAGCCTTTAAATTCCTTATGACCCCTTGGATACTGTTCAGCCAAAATCTGCAAACAAGTTTGGTTTCGGTTGAGCTTGACTTATATGCTGCTAAAACACCACATATCTGAAGTTGAAAATGATACTCGACTATGAGCACCTTTTAGGAAAGAAAAAAAGAAAAGAACATAAACATGCTTGTACTCTTGGCTCAGTTATTTTAGTTGACTTTATAATTCTAATAAACAATAGCCTACAGACAAACATCCTACTCAATCAGTATAGAGGAATGCAAAATCTGGGCTGAGGGAGTTGAGACATCAAACAAAAAAAATACTATTTCAACTCAATTATTTATTTGTATCTTCTATTAGTCATGTGCAAACCTAGCTAAAAGATACTTCTCTTCAAATCCCTAAGGAATACAATCTTAGTAATAATAATTAGCAGTATTTTCTGAATTCCAAAAATTACAGATAAACAAAAGTCACTCTTCCAGAAGTGCCATAATCTAAGAACATTAAGCTTTGGGCACCAATTCTACAACTTACTAAGCATAGAGCATATCTTTAAATTGCAAAGAGAATTTTACCTTATTGTCAGGACAATGCCCATTAGTCACATTGCAGCGACCTCCTCCAGAAATTTTGACCTACCAAAACAAAAGAACAAAACTTTCCACATTACAAACACAAAATTAATATTCTCCACTTTGAGAATATTGTATCAATTACCTTTGATAAAGGTTTCGCTTTTTCAATAACAACAACTTTAAGAGTCGGAGCGAGTGTCTTAGCCCTTATAGCACCGTAAATTCCAGCTGCTCCGCCCCCTACTACTAACAAAAGCTCTTCACCTGACTACTTTACCAAAAACACATATATTACCAAAATTTGCAGAAAAATAGTTAAATTCTCTGTACATTACTTTCAATGCTACCTTTGGAGTAGCTAAGGAGAAAGTAGTTGCACTGAATTTTCTTCTTCCATGGCTAGGGATTGAGCATGGATAGTTTCCTTTGAAAGTTGAAGTTTGAGAGGCAAATCCAAAACGAAAAATGAATCGCTGCGGTAGCAAATTCATTGAATGAAAAAATTCAAACATTCATCAGTTCGAATTTTAGGAACGTTTTGTGGAATGCAAACTGATAAAGTAAAAGTTTTTTTAGTTTTTTTTTTCGTATTTTAACTAGTGATATTTTTGCATATAAAAAAATTATTAATACTAAATTCTTTTGAAATATTGACTATAAAACTTAATTACAGGTCTAAAATGACTATTTTCCAATTTCAGCCAGAAATATTTAGAAGAATTAACCTAAATTGCTGCATAGTTATATACAAACATCAATTATTAGTGGTTGTGTGCTAAAATAACAATGTCGTAATAGATGTGTCAAGTCTAAGCGTGACAAGTAAAAATGAATGGAATGAGTAATTAAATGAAATTTAAGTTATAGCTAAGCACGAAACTTAATTCTACCTAACGTATAAAAACTAAACTTTCTATTTAAAACTATAACCTGATTATTTATAAAATTCATTTGATTCTCGAAGAGGGATTAGTAATTATAAATAGTGATATTTTGGAGTATCACTCTGATTCTTATCTCAATTCTTGGAAGAATTGCTAGGTTGGCTGTTTAAGATGTTTTATTTTATTAATATGCCTAATGATATGTTAGTTTTATTTTGTTCTTAGAACTTGAATTTTATTTTAGAGTAGAGAACCAATATTTTGTGCTCGAGTTCGGAGAATAAAGTCATCCTTAATAGGAACCTGATAATGAGGTTTTTTTACGGTGCGAAGTCGAATTAATCAAGTCAGTGTGTTCAAGACTGATTGCTTGAAGCAACAAAAGAAAAGGCTTGTTTGGAGAGAGTAGTACTAGAATACTAGTATTGCATCCCTTGTATTATACATCAAGATTATCAACCCTAAATCCTTGCGGTGCGAATTTGGAATAGTCCAGCTCCAATGCTATCGAATACCAAGAAAGTAACAGAAAATCATAACGACATACTGCAAAAAATTGGATATTTCAACTTGATATGTAACCAAAATATACAGTCAAAGAGAGTTGCATTTGTCAACTCTCAACAAATAAATAATGTTCTCAACTGGAATCTGCATCTCTTGGTTGCATTACATTCACTTAATATATACCAAAAGAAGAAAGAAATGCCTACAGTTCCGGCAGGAGCTGATCTAGAGTGTTGTCTACTAGTTCACGTGAACACAATAGCTTTTGTCTGTGTACTGTATTACAAAATCAACTAAACATTTGACTATGAACCCAATTATTATTTTATATTAACTTGAGGTCACATATGACCTCATAAACTTCAAATCCTGAATCCGCCTTTGGTTCTAGGGAAGATTTTGAATTACTTTCTTGCTGGCAAGCACAATGTTTCACGATAGAGTCTTCAACACCGACCATTTGGATGTAAGAACATCTGCCGTCAGCTCTCTTGCCACTGTCCAGCAGCACAATGCCATTCATAAAACAAGATGAAGGGTTACAAAACCACAGAAGAAAACACCAACAGACAGAGGTCAAAGCAAGGAGGCTCCTTGATTAGATCTATACACTAAAGATAGTCAAAAAGATTCATTCGAGGACTACTGCATTTGGCAAACAAAAGACGAACTTTAGACGAGAAAGCAGCCAACTCTAGATTGTTGTTTTGATCTATGGTTCTTCGATTATAGTACTTTCTGTCCTAACTCATGCACACATTTTATTCAAATAGACTAAAGGCCTAATGACTGTCCCTTATCACAACGAGTTATAGTACCTTATAAATGAACGATCAGCAAACATATTAGTAACAGAATCTGGCAGCATTACATAATACTCATAGACGAACGATCAAATATTAGTAATGTTAAATCCAAATGAAAAGACTAGTTCTTTCATAGACAAGTTATCATATATGAAAGCACCAAGTAACAAATTTACAACACAATTGTCATTGTAGAATCACATTTCTGTTTTAAAATACCATGTGTCTCATGCTATTTGCAAAACTTTTTCAGCTGAAAATTCTTCAAAAGAGGATTAAGTATACTGACCTTTAGACGATGCAGGCATTACAACAACATGCATAGTTGCATTGTTTGGAGGTAATGCTAAACGGAGAGGATATAAATTCCCATTGAATTTGTTACGCGAACAAACAATAATCTTCTCTACTCCTGTTTCTTCTTCCAACTTTCGAGTCAGTTCCTCTAATCCATGCCCTTTGAACTGTAAAGAAGGCCCTTCCGCTGAATCATTCACATTTCCATTTTCATCCGCCACATGGTAATAGATAACTCTACCTTCGGATTTCACAGACTGCACATTTCATACAAATCTAGGACATCAGTTTAATTCACACACTGATTTATTACACTATGAGAACACTTTGTTTGGTTGCACACTGACCACAAAATCAAATTTATACTTGATACTTTATCCAAATTTATCTTAGTTTAAACTAAGCACTTGTTTCAGATTAATTTTGATATAATGAACCAAATAAATCATAAGAACAATATAATATCATCATCATAATTTTGTTCGCTAACCAAATTCCATTTAGCATCAAAATGTACCATCAACAGAGCGAACACAAACCTGAGTCCTGGAAAATTTAGCAGATGTAAGACAAAAAGATGAGCTTAAATCATCATCACCCACTGATTCTGATTGCGAAACGCTTTCATCAGGCAGGTCCTCAACAGTATCAACTGTCCATAAGATCCAATCTTGATGTCTATGAGGTATATCATGTGTAACTGAATTCCTCCAAGGAGGTAATCCACTATTCGCCCTTAAAAAATTCCCATATCTAGTTTTCAGCTTCACCACAGATCCCTCTTTGATAGGTTCCCATTCAACTGATGAATCCAATTTACTTGGCAAACTTTGGACAACTTTCTGACCCGTTACCCCGAACAGACGTTGATCGTCTAAAGCCGTTAGGTATTTTCCATAAATACTTTTTAAACGGATCACATTGTCCAATCCTTCAGGGAATTCGACAGTCCATTTAACGGTCCTTGTAGATCCACTGCGATCTTGGTATACGCATTCTTCATCAGGATCAGCGTGTAAGAATTTGTCATGGTTGCTCTTCAGCCTAACCGATTTCGCTTTCTGGAAAAATTCCATTTAGAATCGAACAAATGAAAATTTGTTGTACAATTTTCAAGAATTAAATACCTAAAAAGGAATGATCTTATTGAATTGAGGAAAAAATAATACAGGTAAAGCAAGAGTGCGTGTTTGTGAAACAGCTATTATTAATGTATGTAAGATGTCGTAATTGTGTAACGGGCAGGTAGGTAAATATGTTGTCTCTGTGAAATCTTTGACTTTAACGTCCTTTTTTTTCTTTTCTTTTTTTGATATATATTGTGTCCCAGCTAATTTCATGGGAGTACTTGCTGGCTTGTACTAATATAATATAATATGATAATATATAATTTTGTCAATCAAAGCTTAATAAGAGTATTTTGTTTTGCGTATGCAAATCACATGGATTTTTCTATATATTTTTATTTTTCTCCGATATGACTACAAGTTTACTTACCTAACTACATTGAATAGATTTATTGAAAGAAATAACGATGACAATAATAATAATAATAATAATAATAATAATAATAACAACAACAACAACAACAACAAATTCAGTATAATTTCACAAGTCCGAGAAGGATAGAGTGTATGTATATCTTAGTTCTATCTTAAGAGAATAGCAAAGTTAGACCCTCAACTCAACGAAAGATGTAAAAAAGAGAACTAGCAACAAACAAAAACAACAATAAGATAATAGAATAATCGAGACTAATGAAACAACAACTAGTAATAAAAATAAAAAAATATGAAGAAAAAAAAAAGGAATAAAACTAGTACTCCAAGAATGGGAAAGCAATATAATACGTCCGACTACCTACTAATATTTTTCTACCTTAATTCTCGACCTCTACATCCTCCGATTAAAAGTTATGTCCTTGATGAATTGAATTTGCATCATGTTTGCATTTGATTTATGACTTGCTCATTTTAATAAGTGAAACTTTTATATGGATATGACTGAAATAAGCTATATAGAGCGTAATTTTCCTATTATGTGATTACAAATTAAACAAGTAACCTATTAAAGTTTTTAATTAATCAGATATAATCTACATATGTATATACATCTGTTTCATTTATCAATGTGCATGACAAAAATTAGATCAGTTGTTACTAAGATACGTAATGTAACAATCCCTAGATATTTGTTCAACATGAAAGCAATTTTTTACTAATTTAAAGTTCTTATCTAACAAGTGATCGTGACTTGTGTCATTTGTTTGGTCCCTGACCCAAAATCTAAGTATTTGTATTAGGTGAAGGCATCTTATGTGATAGATGAATAAAAAAATCCACTCTTATTAAACATTAGTATAATTTTTCAAGAATCCAGCGTGCCCCACTCTCGGGTTCTCAGGGTCATGACTCATGTGGTGAGATAAATAATAGAGATAGTAATATATAGTTTCTAAATAAAATCTAGAATTATTTTATTTTGAGGTTGATTAGAGTATTAATTAATTTTAATATTATTTATTTTATATTTGTAATATAATGATGAAATAATTATTTCATATATATGTTAGATAACTAATCCAATAAAATATCTTAATTTATGAGATAATTCTCATTTTAATTTCATATCAGAATCTTACTCATTGACAAGCCTTAGGCCAATTATGAAGTGTTTTATCCGATGAGTAAGCTTTGAACATGTTTCGGCTTAGATTATATACATGTGTCAATAAATTTATAAAATATATATAATATTAGATCATAAACTCAGTACATTAAGTTTGATGAAAGTAGTAGAATTATGAATGCAAACTCATAAAATTCAATTTTTAAATTTGTTTCTAAAACAATGTATTATATTGTTCTTTTACTTACTTTGTTTCCTGTTGATCAGTCCCCTAACTCAAGTAATTACTCTTTTCGTTTCATGATTTGTGACATATCACTTTTTATGAGACAAATTACTTATAACTTTGATGGATGTTTTCCTTTCCTATATTTATATTTTTTTTTAAAAAAAAATTACAGTTTATATATAATGTTTTTCATATATTTTTTGAATATTAAAATCTTAAATAAATTAATTTTAAAAAGAATCACTAATTTTCGAAAAATAAAACATGACAATTATTACGGAACAGAGGGAGCGAGGTGTCGCGTCGGTGGACATATTATAAGTGGAGTTTCATTAATTTGGCGTTTGGGATGCTTAATTAATCAGCACATGTTGATACTCTATTTTTCCTGATTCTCATGTGAAATTGTCGGCCAGTTTGACAAGGCACACCCCGGTCATGAACTTGTGAGTAATTTTCGTTTAGATATTTTTATAATAATTCGTTTTAATTATGCAACTAAACACATTAAAAAGGGTTATATAAAGACATTTTAAGATTTTGGAAATTTCTTTTGCATGTTTTCAAGTGTTGCGAATTTTCTTGAACGACAGAGGTGTCATTGGAAACATGGATAATGTTGTATGACTGTGTACATGTCGTAATGTATTAGGTTAAGTATCGGTGAAATTCTTGTATTTAGTTATTATCATTGAGTATAGTTAAGTTAATCATATGAAATACCCTTTGTCCATAATTATTTGTTTAATTTTCTTTTTTACTTGTCCATTTCGACAAATCAAGAAGGACAAATTTTTTTACATATTGTATCCTCAATTAATTAATTTAAAATAAATAGAACTTGTTAAAAATCTTAAATTTTTAATTCATCTACTTCATTATTAAACAAGGTTAAAATGATAAACTCGTTATGTCAATCATTATTTTCTTAATAGGTGTGCCAATTTAAAAGTGGACAAGTAATTAGTAACAGAAGGAGGAGTATATATATCATGTCCTTAAATTATATACACTCTCAGCTTTAATTAGAAAACACCTTAGATTTTACAACTTATTGAGTTGACAGTGTGTGATTAATAGAAGTAATATTTTTTTAATGGTTAACTTATCTACCTACTTGACATTTAAAAAAACACATAAAAGAAATTCAAATTTAAATCAAATGTGTGTGATATAAAAATATTTTCCAACACGTCGAAATTCAAATGTCTTGTCCTTACTTTGCAAACTAAAAGAGAAAATGTCATAAATAATTTCTTAACTATAGGAGTAGGTCTAAATTGTCCCTTAATTACTCACTTACCAAATTTAGTCCTTCGACTATTTAAAACCGGTAAGTGTATAATTAAGGGACTAAAACCGGTAATATATATAGTTAGAGATCAAACCTGATAAGTTTTTTAAATAATTAATGAACTAAATGTGATAAGTGAATAGTTAAAAGACCATTTTAGACCTACTCTTATAATTAAGGGGCAATTTTATAACATTTTCTCCAAACTAAAATATACAACTCAGATGGAAATTCTCCCCCACATATATCTTACCGCACTTCCGAAATGTTCTCCAACAATGTATCTTGGCCAAAAAATGAAAGACTGGTGAAACAAACGAAGTTACATCTCATAACAAGAACAAAATGGTATTTTGCAATATCATTTGAGTTAGCTTCACTTTAGACTTTGGCTTCTCCCATTAATAATAATTTCAAAAGACCCTTTCAAATATATGTGCACATCTTTCAATCCTCCAAAGATCAATCCTCTCATGCATGTATACAAAAGGGTCTTTTGAATGTCATTAGTCATAATCATCATAGATGGTATATAAGAGTTTATTTTTTTCCTAATTAAATTAGTAACATTTTCTTCAAGTTTGTAATTAATCTGAGCGATTTTGAATTTGAGGCTTGGAATTAATTAGCATATGGAGTACTTGGAGAATGCGAAAACTATTCGTCTGAAAACGCACAATGGCAAATACCTCACAGCAAGCAATGATGAGAAATCTATACGCCAAAAACGTGACGGCTCAACTGTAAATGCACTTTGGGCCGTTGAATTTTTGGATGGCCAACAATACTTGCGCCTTAAAAGTTGTCATGGAAAGTACTTGACTGCTTCAAATGTTCCATTACTTCCTAAGGTAATTTCTCAATCATCACAAATTTGTAACATTCTTTCCTAATGGGGAATCAGACTCTAGCCATTCCCCTACTTTTGTTATAGTGGAAACTGGAAATTAGATGAGATATCTGACGACAACATTCCTATTTATATTATATCTCAACAGGTAACGGGATCAAGAAAGGTCATGCAGACATTGCCTAAGAAACTATGTTCCGCTACAGAATGGGAGGCTGAACAAGATGGATCATTATATCAAATTCGTCTAAAGACGCGATACGGGCATTTCCTCAGACCCTTTGGAGGAATACCACCATGGAGGAACATTGTTACCCATGATATTCCTCATAGGAAAAAAGCAACTCTATGGGAAATTGAAATTATGGAGACTCACAAAAAACCTCTACCTGCACCAACAAATTTCGCCCATATTACCAAAGCATTCTCTTGTAATTTTACTCAGCCCATATAAACAAATGACTTCTATACATATCATTCAAATTTCTGGGAACTTTTTATTTCATTAGTAACTCAAAAATCAATCCATGTTTCTGGTAACAACATGTCTATGTATAGTTGTTTTGCTATAACTTGTTATTACTCCCTTTTGTCTCTAATTATTTATCCACTTTATAAGTAACACATTTATTAAAAAAAATAATTAACAAGTTTGACATTTTACCCTATTAGTTAAGAATGGATGAATTAAAAATTAAAAACTTTTAAGAAGTTTTACATTTTTCAAAATGGTAAAAAAAATAACTATTCTTTCGTGATTTATCAAAATGAACCAATAAAAAAAATAATAGTAGATAAATAGTTAAGAAATATGTGATTATTAATAACAAGAAAAAAATAAAATAGAGGTGTACATATGCTAAATTATATTTCTTTTTTAAATGTGCATACAAACAACATTAATTTTGGGAATTGAATTTAGTACTCATTTGCTTTTCATTCTATATAATCAACATGTGGCAAGAGTTCAACTTTAAAACTCTACGCTAAATTTTCATCTTTTACAAAAGACTATAATAATTGATTGCATATTACATAATTTTTTATGTGAACACCAAAACAGTAATGAAATATTAGTAAATACAAAAGTTTGATATGATTAATGATAAAAACAATAAACAATTAGCTTAGGGTAATAAAGTCATGTATTTCGTCTACTTCATGATATATAGAATGATAATGTCATGAACACTACTTATTATTTATTGCAACAAAGATTCAATTGACTTGTTGCAGAAGTCATGAATCTTGTAACAGCTTTCCTATCTTGCTATGTAATATAAACATATGATTAATTTTAATAGTTTTTAAAACTTAAGATGTATTAAAAAAAAGTGAAATATTATGACCAAAACAGTAGCTTAATTCTATGCACTGGTTATTTTTCAGGATCGTAACTAAATTAGATAAATAATTATTTTGGAAAAAAATAGCAAAATTCAGATAAAACGTATTCTCATAGGTTTCTCTCTGAAGTCTGATGTGAAATTTTCATGAATTCTTCACAGCAGAATATCCTAATAACAAAATCACATTAAAAACAATTTCAAAAGATCGTATAGCAATACAGTAAAACAATCACATTAGTCACATGATATATTAGTATGTATAATGCCTGCCATCATTGAGCTACTTTATCTCACAAATCTAAAAAATAAAGACTAAAAAATGTAAGGAAAATGATCAAAAATACCCCTCAACTTTGTTTTATTGATTGACTATGTCTTTACCGTTAAAGTGAAATTATTTTTACTTCTGCCATTGCTAATTTCACCATATATATCCTCATTTCACGAAAAGCCCCAAATCAACTAAAATTAACCCAAATGTTAAAAAACCGACCTGTTAGAGGTGCTATATGTTACTGTTCAATCAGAAACACGGACCAATTTCGTTCATCACATCTCCCAAAGACTACTAGCAAAACATCAAATTCCCAGAAATTAATCTAACGCCAAATCCAAATTATATTACATATATATATATATATATATATATAAAGTAATCATCAGAGACTTAAATACTACGAATCATGGAATTTACCATCATATTGTTGCAGTTTTTTTCTCATCATCTGATTTCGATTTTATCACCCAGTTAAAAATGGTACAAGTATTTCAGGTTCATTGAAAATTGTTAAATGACTAAATCAGTACACATCCAATACAAAATTGACAATAAATAACATGTATCATCGTTTACTGAACCATTCCATCATAAATTAAGTCAAGTGGTTCACCCAATAACAATGCAATTTTTAATATCCCTGACATTTACGAGAGACCCATTCACAAAGAAAGGCAATAGATCCCTGCTTTTTTAATCAGGTTTTTTTAAAAAGTTCAAGTTGAAGAGAAGAAAGCTCAGAAGCCAAGCGTAACAAGAAAATTTCATTGAAGATCCAAGCTGATCCAAGCTTAAAATAGATCTTCTTACATGTTCGCTATCTCATCAATGCTTAAAATAATTTGACTACTATTAATTTGAAGGAATGCTGGGGATAAAAACTAACATCCTCCAATCGTGATAAGTAGCATTATCTAGGCACCGTGCAAAAGGTAGTTTCTCATAGAAATAAGAAGAAAATACCCGTTGTCTGAGATATGCCATTGAAAACAGTGTATATATAAATATATCCAAGATATTGTGTCAATAGAGTACAATTAACTCTAATGGATCTTCATCTTGGATTTGTTTAGGCTTCATGCGGCAGACGGGTTACCATTAACAGGCACCTGCTGCAGACTCTTGTGTGAAGCCATAATTAACAACATCCAAAACTTAAAGCAAAGGAATTTCTGTTATTCATAACCATTAGCAAAAATTCAAATCATGTAAACACATAAGTTGCAAACAATCAATGGTATAACGTGATGTAAAACTTAAATTTTGCTCAGATACATGAATATCTTCTCATAGATTGCTCTCTGAAGTCTGACATGTGAAATTTTCATGAATTCATCACAGCAGAAAGACACAAATAATTTTCAAAAAATTCACATTAAAACAGTTTCAAATAGGAAAATACAAATAGCTCTCATACTCGATAAAAAATCATCTACTCATGCTTTAGATCGGTATAGCGTATATTGCCAAAAGGCATACAATCACTGAGCTATTTTTCACAAATCTGGCAATAAAACATAAAAATATAAAATAATACTCAATAATAATGGGAGATCAGTAGAGTAAAAAAGAAAGGTGTTATCTGTCACTGTTCAATCAGAAACACGGACCAATTTCGTTCATCATATCTCCCAAATACTATAACCAAATCAACAAACTCCAGAAAATTAATCAAACACCAAAACGGAATTATGTTATAGATATATAGAGAAATCATCAGAGACTTAAATACTACGAATCATGGAATTTACCATCATATTGTTGCAGTTTTTTTCTCATCACCTGATTTCAATGAACAAAAATTGTAATCAATAAAAAGAAGCACCAAATAGAGGCGGCGGCCGGCGAAGAAAACAGCGCAAATTAATATACATTCGTTATACCACCATAAGGTTATTTATAGCTACTAGTACTCTACCCAACCTACTCTTAAACCCTAATTTCATATTCTTTCAAAGTGGGCTGGGCTGGGATAGATAAACCCCAACGTTGGACTAGTTCTGATGAGGCTTAGTTTGATGCGGCCCACTTTAATTTTGAACAATTACCATTCATAGCCACTGATTTATAAGGAAATATTATATGAAATAGCAAATTATTAATTTAAATTAAATGTTATACCACGATTTCATTTAATTTTAATTCATCGTAAATTATTTGCCACTCGTCTCTCTGCCCAGCGAATCTCGCTCACCTCCCCAGATCTCGCTTGCCTTGCCTCTCTCACTTTAAACAAACACAAATGTATAAATTGTGTTTCTGTTTGTATAAAGCGAAAGAAAATTATATATATAAATACAAATACATATATTTTCATCCTATATACTTATAATTATACAAATACAAATGTTCCACTACCCAGTTTTCTTTTGTCTTTTTCTCTTTCTTGTTTTATACAAACACAAATTATACAATTGATTCGTATCGTATACCAAAATATATATATTAATAGTCATATTCGTATATGTATACCGAAATATACATATTAATAATCATAGCAAACATAAAATTTATTGTGAAGCGCAATTATATAAACTATAGCTATAACATATAAATATGATTTTTATATTCACTAAACCTAAAATTTACTCTATTATATATGTTGACTTACCGATCCTCAGCTAATCTATATTAATATCACTCTCATCTTATTTCCTCTTTATATTAAAAATATATTTTATCTGTCTATTAAATAAAAAGTTACCTACACGGCTACACCAACTGCAAAAGTTGCTCTTCAATTCAAAAAATGGAAAAAAAGTCAAAAATACCCCTCAATTTTGTTTATTGATTGACTATGTTCTTACCATTAAAGTTAAATTATTTTTATCTATGTCGGTGCTAATTTCACCATATATACTCCTCATTTGACGAAAAGCTCCAAATCAATCAAAATTATCCAATTTCAATTAAAATGACCCGTTTCTCTTTTAATCCAAACTCGACCCAACCCACTAAACCAAATTAATTCATACTCAAATTAAATTGATCTTCTTCATCTCCTTCCACCATTAAAACACTTACGGCTGAAATCGTCGGACGTACTTTGCTCGTTTTTGTTTTGGAACAATTTCATCATTTCATTTTTAACATGGGAATTAATAATACAAAGCACACCAAACATATAAAGTGCTTAATACTGTCACATTTGGAATAACACAAATTGAAAGAAAGAACAATGTTCACCCAAAAATTATTAATAACTAAAAATCATTAAAAAGCAATAAGATGGTCGGAGTTTGAAATGAGAGTCAAATAATTCACCTGAAATGCAGTAAAATATAACAACAAAAAGAGCAAAACAATAAAAGAAAGTAATTTTTGACGGAGTTGATTGTTGTTGTCGAATCTGGAGGGCTGATGAGTTCTGGTTTGCTGAAAATGCAGATCTGCAATCTGCAAAACAAACAAAAGCGTGAAAGGGAAGGAGAAGAAAAGCAGCAACGATGGTGGTTGCTTGTTGTTGTTGGGTTTCACGAGCTCATGGAGTTGAGGATGTTCGCGGTGATTTTTCCGTGTCGATTAGGCGGCGGCGGAAAGGGTTGTTTTGGGGTGGTGATTTCCGGCGATTTGGAGGTGAGTGGTGGTTGTTTGGAGGTGTTTCCGATGTGGTTCACCGGAGTTTCTAGTTGGAGAAGGAAGATGAGTTGAGGGAAGTCGACCAGTGGGGTCGATTTGGGTGTTTTCTGGTGACATTTTGGCCGGAGAAAAGAGGCAGTTAAGGGTGGTCTGGTTTGCCGGAGTTGGCGTCTGGTTGTGAGGTGGTTTACGGATTGTTTTCCGCCGGAGTGGGCTGGTTTCAGGTGGGTTTGGTCGCCGGCCGGAAAGTGGGTGATGGTGGCTGTGAAAACGGAAAACTGGGGTCGTGTAGGGGTGGTTGTTTGGTGGCTGGTCGGAAAAATGGGAAAACAAAGGTTGAAGTTGTTGCTTCTTCCTCCCCTATTTTCCCTTTGTTCATCTCTTGGGTCAAGTGTCAGAGGATCGGGCATGGGTTTAAAAATGGGTAACGGGTCCTTTTTTTAAGATTTGAGTTAATTTTAGTTGATTTGGGGTTTTTCATCAAATGAGGGTTATATATGATAAAATTAATAACGATAGGGGTAAAAATAACATTATTTTAACGTTAAGGGCATAGTCAATCAATAAAACAAAAGAGAAATAAATAGATATTGATAACCTCTATGAGAGAATATCAAGAGTTTTCTCTAATATTTAAAATAAGGTAAATAATCATAAATCATTTCAAAAAAATATGGTAAAAGTTAATCACCAACTAATATTGTTCTGTTCATTGTTGAGAGAATAACCAAAGAATTCATGATTTGATTAGCTCATTTCTCAATATTTTATTTCTTTTTATGATTGTTTCTAACATCTTCTTTGTTTAAATTGTTTTTCATCCTTTCTTGATTTTTTAAATTTTCAGGAACATCAAACAAGTTTCATTGAACATGCACATATCAAAGAGAAAAAAATTCAACAACGTACCAAATAAATAAAAGAAAAATCATGAAGGACAAAAAAATAACAAGCAACGGAAAAAGAAAAACAGAAACGACAAACCTCCAAGGAAGCAAATTTAGAGATGAAGAGAAGAGATCTCATAATGGACAAAATTTCATCAACTTAGTGTAAAGTAATAGTCAAATCATTAAAGGTAAGCATTACATATATAAAAATTGAAATTAATTTTATGCAAGAGTTAATCTAAAATATGTTAAGAATCTTATATGTCAAAATCATTCTACAATTACAAATATATATACATATAAAAAGAAATTCTCAAAATTATTTACATTTAGCCTAAAAATAAAAAATAATAAGTAGTTAAGATCAACAAAAATGGACACCTTAACTTTGTTCCTTCTTCTTATGATGATAGAATATGATTTCTTTATGAAAAGAGAACGAGATAGTATCTCATGATTCTTCAAGATATTGATATAAAGAGAAAGACCATGTAACAAATATTTCACTTGTTGCACTATAATTTTTTCTACAAGAAGATTTGTATTGAGAAAAAAATTATTCTGATTAAAAAACTTATAGAAAAAATTGTGAGTGGTCCACAAGACAAGAAGAATTATTTTGAGAAAGAATCAAGTTATTTATTTAATTCATATTAAATTAGAAGAAGAATAAGGAAAAATCTATATTGGGAATTATAATTTGAAAGGATCCTAAATTAGTGCTCACATTATTTCTTTCAATTCTTTATTCTTCTAAATCCTTTTTTTTTTTTTGAATTTTATCTTTAATTTTTTTGTTTCATTTTTCCTTATATATCTTTAATTAATGTTTATTTTATTTTCTTTATTGTGATTTGAAAGGATCCTAAATTATTGGTTACATATTTCTTTAAATTTTTTACTCTTCTAATTCCGTTTTTTTATTTAATTTTTTACCATTTTTTCCTCATGTAAACCCTTTAATTAATGTTTGTTTTATTTTCTTTTATGTATCTTTAATTATACTTTATATTATTAAAAATAAAGAATATATATATATATATTAATTCTTTTGACATTTTTTTAAAATTTTAAAAGACCAAAAGTCTCACTTCAAATTTTACAAAATATCAAAGGCGACCATATTTTTTAATTTTGTTCATCAACAATTATATTAATTTTCTTACTTCCCTGCCTTAATTTGATAATTAATGTCATTTATATCATTTCGTTAAATCATTTTTTAAAAAACTTTTTTACTTTCTTTTATTTATTTATTACAAGAAATTAGTTGCTATAACTTTGTAAAACATATATTTATATATATTAAGGTAATTTGATTTTATTTTTTATTAAAAAATTAGATCATCTCTTTTGCTAAATATCCATACAACTATACTCATATCAAATAATAAAGTTAAAAATAGAAAATGATGACACTCTTCTAACTTTAGATATTTATTTAATTTTATAAAAAAAAAATGACGTTTTCTCTTATATTTTTTTAAAAAAATAATTGCTCAAAAATTTGTCTTGAGAAAGTTTATCTATTTTGCATTTTTTTTCAAATTTCAAATCATTTCATCTTTAATGCTATGAATTATTTTTATTTTTTCCTTAACCTCATCATTAACGTTATTTATATTATTTCCTTAAACGATGAATGGTCCACAAGATAAGAAAAAATATTTAGAGAAAGAATCAATTGATTTATTGAATTCATATTAAATTAGGAGTAGAATAAGGAGATATCTATGTTATGAATTATAATTTGAAAGAATCCTAAATTAGTTCTCACATTATTTCTTTCAATTCTTTAGTCTTCTAATTCCATTCTTTTTAAAAAAAATTCTTCAACTTTTTTAATTTTATTTTTCCTTATATATCTTTAAATATAAATTAATATATGTTTTATTTTCTTTATTGTGATTTGAAAGGATCCTAAATTAGTGCTTAGATTATTTCTTTAAATTTTTTACTCTTCTAAATCCATTTTTTTTATTTAGTTTTTTCCCTTTTTTTCTCATGTACAACATTTAATTAATGTTTGTTTTATTTTCTTTTAAAAAATGACGTTTTCTCTTATATTTTAAAAAAAAAAAAAATTGCTCAAAAATTTCTCTTGAAAGTTTATCTATTTTGCAATTTTTTTTCAAATTTCAAATCATTTCATCATTAAGGCTATTAATTATTTTTATTTTTTTCCTTAACCTCATCATTAATGTTATTGATATTATTTCCTTAAATGATGAATGGTCCACAAGACAAGAAAAAATATTTAGAGGAAGAATTAATTTATTTATTGAATTCATATTAAATTCGGCGTAGAATAAGGAGATATCTATGTTGTGAATTATAATTTGAAAGGATCCTAAATTAGTGCTCACATCATTTCTTTCCATTCTTTAGTCTTCTAATTCCGTTCTTTTTTATATTTTTTTCTTCAATTTTTTTAACTTCATTTTTCCTTATATATCTTTAAATATAAATTAATGTTTGTTTGATTTTCTTTATTGTGATTTGAAAGGATCCTAAATTAGTGCTTAGATTATTTCTTTAAATTTTTTACTCTTCTAGTTCCGTTTTTTTAATTTATTTTTTTCCGTTTTTTCCTCATGTACAACATTTAATTAATGTTTGTTTTATTTTCTTTTATTTATCTTTAATTATACTTTATATTCTTAAACTAAAGAATATATATATATATATATATATATATATATATATATATATATATATATATATATATATATTAATTCTTTTGACATTTTTTTAATTTTAAAAGACCAAAAGTCTCACTTTAAAATTTTACAAAATATTGTCTATATTTTTTTTTTATTTTGTTCATCAACAATTATATTAATTTTC
The DNA here is from genome assembly GCA_035578085.1 of Solanum pinnatisectum. Classification (NCBI taxonomy): domain Eukaryota; kingdom Viridiplantae; phylum Streptophyta; class Magnoliopsida; order Solanales; family Solanaceae; genus Solanum; species Solanum pinnatisectum. The sequence goes on from CM069077.1 coordinate 21,723,286, forward strand.
TTACTTCTTTCCTTAATCTGATAATTAACGTCATTTATATCATTTTCTCAAATCACCTTTTTTTTTCTTTTTTTAAATTTTTTACTTTATTTATTTATTTTTTACAAGAAATTAGTTATTATAATTTTGTAAATATATATATTAACGTAATTTGGTTTTATTTTTTATTAAAAAATTAGATCATCTCTTATGCTAAAGATCTATACAACTATACTCATACCAAATAATAAAGTTAAAAATAGAAAATAATGTCACTCTTCTTACTTAAGATATTTATTTATCTCATTAAATTGTTTTTTGACATTTTCTCTTATATATATATATATATATATATGTTAAATATAATTGCTTAAAATTTTGTCTTGGATGTTAATCTATTGTGCATTTTTTTCAAATTTTAAATCATTTCATCATTAATGCTATTTATTATTTTTATTTTTTTCTTGACCGCATCATTAATGTTATTTATATTATTTCCTTAAATCACTTTTTTCCTTTCTTTTATTTATTTATTTTAAAATTTTAGTTATTGATATATTGGTTTTGAGTATTATTTTGCACTTCTATAAAATAAATTTTTGAATTATGCCCAATTTATAGAAAATAATTGATTAGATGAATTCATTTTTTAAGTGAAAAATAAGACCTATTTTCTCTCCTTAGACTGCTTTAGGTTAAGAATTTTTGTATTTTTTTTAAAATGAAATAATAAATATGAAATTATTAGAAGTATAATTTTCAATAAATTATTATGGGAGCTATCATAAATAATGTATTCACAATTTCCTTATCTACACGAAATTGATTAAAATTTGTGAATACTTATATATTGTCTATTTAATTCTTCGATTGATTTTTAAATAAAATTTAATTACTTTAATGAATGAATTATATTGTGTTTGAATTAAAGTTAACTGGGAGTGGATATCATATTGTATTAAAATCTTAATTTGGTAATTCGACTTTTAAAAATGTTATAACATTATTATGTCATTTTTCTTAAAAAAAAAATCGTTTTATCTAATGTTAACTTAATGTGAAGATACTATTTTCTTCTTAATTATTTTATTTAAGAGAAAACACAATTTTTTGCTCTAATCAAAACATAATTTGTCTTTTTTATTTCTACTTAATTTATAAAAAGTACATTTTAAATTGTTGTTATACCGCGAGAAGCGCAGATAAGTTTCCTAGTTTTACTATTAAATGTAATAATTTTTCTCTTTTTTGGCACAATTTCATTGGGTATCAAAACCCCGATCAAGTTTTAAGAAGACACATGTACTTATACTATGACGTGTCTTCTTTGTATTATATATATTTATTACTCATAGAGCACAAATTTATTATGCTTCCATTCAAGAAAAACTTTTGCCCCCTTTCTTTGGTATTTTTTCCTCTTTTCCTGTTTTTCCTCATCCCATTTTCAATTTTTCTTGCAGATTCAGGTTGTCACCAAAGGAGAAAATCAAAATAGGACAAAATTAGAGTTGTTATTTTCACTTTACATTCCAATTGTATTACTCAGCAGACAGATTTGGGGGTATTTATTATATTTTTTAATATTTCAGCATGTTAGGGATAATTATGTTCTTGCATGTCCTAATTTGATTCGAAGTATTCATATTGTGTTTTCATTACATTTTCTGATTTTTGAGTATGTGGAGGGTAATTATGTCCTTGCATGTTCCTAATTTAATCGCCCATGTTCATGCAACCACAAAAAAGAAAGAACTTTGACTCAATAGTGATGCTATCCTGCAAATATTACTGTTTGGTTAAATATATTTCGTACAGACATGGTACTAAGATTGACATCGATCGAATAGCATTAGACACACGAGATTGGATTTGCCAAGTTTAAATTGTGGAAATCGGACGCCCGCGAGAAAGTCATGACAAGAAATGTAGATTCCAAAATTTGATTTTGGAAAATGAAGAGGTGAGCTCATTATATTTTATCTCATCAATATTTTTCTTTTTCTTTTTACCTCTGCTGAACATTTTTCCTTGATTTTCCTGTTGAGAAGTGCTTAGAGTTAGACTTTATTTGCATTGTTGAGTAGTATAATCTTAGCTTTCTATAACTCTTACTTTCAGGAATGCTACATTAAGGTAGTTATGTATGCCGACGAAATTGAATAGTATGCAGATAAGCTTACACTTATGAATACCTATCTCATCTCTACTGTAAGAGTTAAAGTCTTGCAACTTCATACGACAAGCCAATACATAAATTTTACTGGGTTCTTGACAAAGAAACAGTAATTGAACATGTCAAACCATCTAACGAACTTGAGAAACCACTTCCACCACCAACCAAATTGAATATCACAACCTTTGACTGCATTGCTCATATGATCGTTGACTCCACTGCAGAAATTGGTATATTGATCCTAATAGCTATTATCCTGCTAAAAGATGCACGTTACTAATACACACACTTATAACATTTCATTATGTATTATATAAGCAGATATACTGACAATCGTTCTTCGTTATGGTCCTAAAAAATATGCAGGTCGCAGTCATCATAAGTGTCGAGAAATTACCATTTGTGACAATCAGTAAGTATAACATTTCACTCTATATTTTCTCATTTTATGAAAAGATTTTGAATAAGTAAACACTTTTTTGTTTGTTTGATCGAATCATCAATTATCGTCTGATCATTATCATGATACTTAACCTTCTCTCCTCACGCTCTCAGGAAAAATCATTTTCTCCTCACTCTATGGGAGGAATTTGGAGAAATAGAAGGAAATGAAATTGAAGCTAAAATGAAAACAGATGCAGATCTTATTGTAATCCTTGGAAGGAGTATAAGAATATCTACTTATCAAGGAGGTACAGACGCGCTGAAATTTTTACGAAAATAATTTTAGAAAATAACAAAACGTTATATAAGCTATGTGTTATACAGGGTTGTCACTACAGACTAGGTTCAATTCCACAATACGTGTGGATCCTACTTACCCATAAGCAGTAGAACTCATCAACTGGTACTCATATTTCATCATTATTCTCTAGCTTTAATTTGCATTTAAAGAACCTATTAAACATATTATTGGGTGTAACCATAGGGTAAAAGGAAACAAAATAATGTTGCTAAGTCGTGCGTCAGAAAAAATCCCAACAAGCTCATTTGCCCCTCCCATGGTGGTGACTCCTGCCGGCCGACAAGTTATCTCTATTGCAGAAATTTCATCATCAGCTTCTATAAGTCATACTTCAAGCTGATCATTTGAGAGTATGCTTATTAATTTTCTGGTTGTCTAGCTTTGGCTAAATAAAAAAATAAATTATATTTATTCATGAGTAATTTAACACGTATTATGTATGTGATATTTTCCGACAGATGAGACTCTTCTATGTTGAGGCAGAAATGGCAATATCAAATGATTTGTAAGAGTTTTCTGTGCTTGAATGCTCAGGATGCAAACAGAAGAAGCACACAAAGGATAGAAACGATTTTGAATGTCCAAAATGCAATCAGAAAACAACATTAGTGCCTCGGTACTGTACTTTTGACTTGTATAGTTTGTACAAAATATAGCATATATTATACACAAATATTAAACTTTCCATGATTTCAGGTGTATCTTTCAAATTGATCTTATTAATGGTACTGCTACAACCACAACATCTATCTCTGGTGAATTGGGACAAAAATTACTCTCTATGACGGCAGAAGACATATTTGGCATAACTTGCGCTAAAGTGATCTCTAATTCTCGATGGCTATTTCTACACGTCTATTGTCGCAACACCATATATCTTGATCAGAAATAGTATAGCATACATGCTTATTTCAAAAGAGTTTCTCGTGACTCTTTACATTTACAGAGGCAATCAGTTAATCATGTCAAAGAGTTGTTGTTGAACAAACTATTTCAAATTCAGTTAAGAAAGTCATCTTGGGGCAGCTCAAATAACACACATACAACTTTGTCCATTCTTTCCTATGTGGACAAGGAACAGACTCTTACGCCCAGCACTACTGACAGGAATTCCAAAAAGATCAGGCCTTTGGGAATAAGTGAGGTGGAGGTGATGTCAACAACTACTACCGCTGGTTCTTCAAGTGGGAGGCCGAAATTTGAACCACCCACACCAACAAAAAAGGTGTAAAAAGTCGGTCTACATCTGACTTTCACATTTATTTTTGAAATAAACTTTCCTGTAAGCTATTCAAACTACAAAAAATACATTATATAAACATCAACAATTCCTATGAAAATAACCATAAAGCAACACAACTTCCAGCCAAAAGACATACATAAATACAATTCAAATATTTGATACTATTGGAAGCATTTACAACCCAATTAATTTACTTTGTCAATACAATTTTTTCCCTTCAAAGTTATGATTCATTTGGGATTTCAATTTTTTTGAATTGTGTTGGATTTTGATGGTTCTGAGTTGGGTTAGTGATGTAATTAAATTCCTTTATAGGGAGGAAAGTATGGAGAATCAAGAATCTGGATTAGATTATTTTAGTTCTAACAATTGAGCAGCTTGATTACTTTGGAGTTAAGACCACTTCTTTGGGCAGTGATCTCTGTGTGTTTGTGAAGTTATAAAGCATTCAAATGTCTTTTCTTTTTATGGAAATGAATTGTGAACTATTACCATACTAACAATCCAATACACTTATGGAGCATCTATACTTTCAAACCCAACTTGGTTTCAAGAGTGATAGACCTCAATTATACTAATTACAGAGTTGATCATCTGAACATGCTGATCACACAGAGATTCAATGGAGAATCTATCACTTTTATCAATTTCATAACTTTATTTCTATTTGATACCTAATGGGTGTTGACACCCAATTTTGACCGACCTTTAACAATTTTAGAAATACTATTTGATTAAATACGTATTTTTTAAAATATTTCCAATTTAAAAAATTATATATTTAGTATGCATGCTTTATAAAAATTGTTCTAAATACTATTAAAATATTTTTAAAATTATTAGCAAAACTCGAAATAATTCAAATATTTTAAAAATTTAAGTAATTTTAATTATAATATTTTGCGGTATTTTAATTGGATAGCATTTCTTTAAATTCCCTCAAAATCATTTAAATTTTAGCCAATTTTATTCTAATTCCTTTCAATTCTAGCTTATTCAATTCCAATTGTATTTCAATTATAGCCACCTATCATTTCGATTCTAGCCTCTTTAATTCAATGACTATTTCAATTATAGCTATTTTAAACCCAAATTTGAGAGCCTCATCTTTTGATCCTACCCGTCCATCTCCCATTTTAAATTCCACCCTTTATTCAAAATTAATCAATGGATGAGATCAATTCCTTAGCTCTTTCCCATTCAAATCTAAGGACCAAAAACCTAATCTATTCCTCATTTTCTCTTCCTCTTTTCCCTTGAAGATCAGATCCGCCGCCCCCTCTCTCCTCGCCATTTTCCGGCGAAAGCCATTGTTACGACCCGATTTCGAAAACTAAGGTTTCGAAAACATTTTCGCAACTTTGGCATTTTTTGTTAAGTTTTGGAAAAATTTATAATTTGAAGTTGCCATTTAATTTTTAAAGAAAAATTAAGAAAACCATTAAAAAAAAAGAATATTTGAAAGAAAGCATATTAAATAAAACCAGAGTCGGGTAAGGGTTCAAATAATTATCTAAGGAAGGGTTTAGGCATCTTAAAAAATCCACTAACACGCGATTGACCGACAAATTTAAAAAATTGGCTAACTTTGTAAAAATGACTATTTATAAAAATCTCGTTTTGAAAACTTAGATAAAACTCTTAATACTTCTAAAAATCTCAAGAATAATCTTAACTTAAAACTTTTATCCATAGCCAAGTTTTGAACCATACAATTTATTCAAACTCATAAACATGGATTAAAGAACCTTGTTTGACAACTATGAAAGGATATTAGACATCCTTAAGTCATTCATACGGAGTTTTAAGTTAAATTAAAAGACAATTAATTTATTTTAAGAAACTTAACAATTTTATCCTATTCAAAAATTTGAACTAAATAGTTAGTTCAAACTCATAAACATGGATTTAAAGCTTTTCAATAACTATGAAAGAACACGAAAGGGTTCTTAAGTCGTATTATAAGCTTACATTTCCCAACTTAAAATGAGTTTTGGAAATTTGAGAATTTTAAAGTAAACAAACGACAAAATATGAAATAAAAATCCTTCCAAAGATTCATCTAAGTTAAGAAAATAAATGTTAGAAGTTAAGAGCAATTATCACAAAATCACAATATAATGAAAACAAGGTGCAAATAGAATTTGAACAATTTTAAGTCGATTTGCTGCTCCTTGCTGCTGCTGCACTCAAAAGTGGACTTTTTAAAGTCCTAAATTTTTTATTTTTATCCCTTAAAGGACCTCCTGCTGCTGCAATGTTACTGCACATGTATATTTTGAGGCTGCTTCTTATTTCAGCCTTTTGAGGCTGCTGCTGCTGTTTTTAATCTAACGGGACTTTTAAGTCTAAAACTCCAATTTTTGGGCCCCTTTGGGGATACTACTGGTTTCAAGTTTTGACCCAATAAAGTTAGCTTCCTTTCCAAATATGATGGACTTCGACTCAAAGAGGATCGAATGCAAGGGAGTGAGGAGACCAAGGGACTCGATAAAAGAGTGTCATGCAGAGAAGGGAAAGAAAAGAGATTAATATTTTAATCAACATATGAAAATATTAAAGGAGAATGTTTTGAAAAGCTCATAATGATTAAACCAAAACAAGAAATAAACGAAATAAAAGAGAAATAAAAAAAAAGCACAAAAACTGAAATTTAACAATTAGAGGGAAAGAAATCATGCAACATTTTTTAGCAATGGACAGAGTCTAATACAAAATGACATAAAACAAAATAAAACAGTGAACACTATCATACACATGGATGTAAACACATAAAAAACAAATCCTTCACTTGATCATGGTTTGGAAACACATTGATGTTTAGACATAAAAGTAAACTTTATTACAAATCAGCCACAAATAACAAAAGGGAAAGCATTGAAATTTAAACAAGAAATAACAAATTTTCACTCTAAAAATATTATGTCTAATCTAAAATATCCAGAGAACAAAAAGAATTTAAAATCTAATGAACACTTCTTTCTGTGAACTTTAATGAACCTAAAAATAATAGCATTGCAACACAAGCTTTCTTCTCTAAACTATTGTCCAAAAGCAGACGTCGGACTAAGACACACATAGACCAAGATATTAAAGGAATACAACTAAAGCGAACTTGACAGAAAACCTATGCATGTTCCTATCAGTATTGCTTCCAACAAGACAAATAAATTTCAAAAATAAACAACTTTTGGCAATAAACAGAGAACAAACTTTTGCAACATGATAAATGAGTAACTTTAGAGCCAAAAAACTCAAAATAGCATTTTCAAACCAAGCAACCCAATATTAAAGAGCACAACTTATATTTATAATTATATGCATTCAAATAGGGTAGATGGGAGGGAGGAAACCATCAGTTGTATAGGGTGAATTCAAACAGCATGTGAGGATAAAACAGTAAACGGACTAAAGAGCATACACTCCAGGTTCATAAACTCAGCCAAAGTATGATAACAAACAAAAGATAAATGGAGAGGGTCTAAAGATTAGATTACGAACAGATCACATCTTTAATCTAAACTAGCCAGTCCGAACTCATCAAGAACAACAACTAAAGCACACACTAAAGGAAATCACTTTAGCTATGGAAAGCAAAACCGAAACTAAGAGCTCGACTTAAGATCGACGTAACTTATAAAATAAGAATCTGAAGAAGAAGTTGTTCAATATTTAATCCCAAGAATCTCAAAGATTGGCATAGTAGTCATATGCACATCAACATCTAGACAACTGACTATTCAAAAGAAGCTAAACATAAGGGATACCTCACATAAACAAGAAGATATGATGCTAGCAACCATCCCATCCCCTTTTCGACAATAAATGAATTTAATAACTAACAACATAAAACAGATAACTGAACATATTTGAAACTTAAAAGAGAAATATAGAGAAAAATATAACTTCAACGATTCAGCTAAACATCATCTACAACAAATAAGCTATTTTCATAATACTAAGACGCTGGGAAGCAAAATCAAATTTCTAGCAAATACAATAAACTAATCTGATCCCGTCACACAAAGAAATAAAAATATATATTTAGAAGAAGAAAGAATTACCTTTCGCTGAGCAGTGAATTAAAACGATGAGTTGAGAAGACGACTCTACCACCTCTTTCAACTCGAACAACCGCAAAGATTAAACTATTGAATCAAGATTTCCAAAACTTTTAGGGGTACTCTCAGGTCTCAAAACATCCCCTTGAACAGTGAGAAGAAAGGGGTTTATATAAGAGAGATTTGGGGGAAATTTCTTGTTAGAAACGATGTGAGAATTCAGCATTTTCAAATATCCTTGAGCGGATAAGGCTTGAGGAGCTGCCAATAGTACGAATTTCTAACGAAAAAGACGGGAGAGTCGTCCGATTTTGAGCCAAGGACGAACTCGAAAGGAGACGGAGACACTTGGACTTGTCCTCCAACATTCTCGTACGAACGGATAAGAATAAAGGAGAGGGATGAGCGAGGTCGCGATTTAGCACGCGATTTGGGTTGCGTCTGGTTCGTCTCTATACTAGTTTGAGGTTCTGGGTTTCTTCGCGTTTCTGGGTTTGTTCTTGGCTGGAAGAAGAAGAACGAAGCAAAGTGGGGTCGCTGGGTTGTACTGGAACGTATTGCTGATGTTTGTTGTATGCTGGAATGGGCTGCCGTATGGGATTGGGCCAAGAAAAGGGTTTATTATAAAACCATTTGGTATTTAAGGATTTGGCCAAAGTATTGCAATTTTAGCCGAAATGGCTCCAAATTTAACCAATGAAATTTTAACACATAGCCAACTCAATGATTGGTGAATTCGGGTAAAAATCAAATAAGATGAATTATTACTAATTAATTAACGAGCTTCTTAATTTTAACAAAATAAAATGATTAACTTAATTATAAACTAATTAACTCAAAAATATAAGCTATTAATTTAATTAACTAAACTAAATTAACCAGATATTTAAGTAGAACAAATTTTTTTTTATACTATTTTTGAATACCCATAAAAGGTACTAAATATAACTTTATAAAATATGTATATTATTTGAAATTTATAAATAGTGACAAAACTATTTTTTTTTAACTTGAAAAACATCGCGAATCTTATTAAAAGTTAATTATTTCAAATCATTTGAAATTGAAGAAGCTCGATAATCAATACAGATTGTGGAGCGATAAAATTGGGTGTCAACAGCCATCAGAGGCGGCGATGCCTTTCTCCCTCTCTTCTCTTTTCCCGGTGAGACCACCACGAGGTAGTGAGCACCGACAAAACTCATTCGCCTTCTCCTCTTCTCCGTTCCTCTCTTCTCCTCTTTGGCTGGCGAAGACGAGCAGAACGGCAACAAGCAGCAACCGGCAACACTAACAACAACTTCAACTAGCAGCAGCAGTGAAGACCACTACCAGCTCTGGCGAGAACCCGAGCTCCACTTTTCTCCCTCTCCTCGTGAACCGGCGAGAACAGTCAGCAGCTGGCGCAACTCCATCTCCCTCCCTTTTCTCCTTTTCGCAGCAAGGACAGCAGCAACGAACCATACCCGGACCATGCTTGGGTCGGCAGCAAGTTCAAGGATTTGATTCGCTAAAGACAGATTTGTCTTTACAGATCCGTTCGGGTACATTTTTCTTCAGATTATTATTGCATATTTAGCAATTTTATTTTTCTCCTTATTTGCAATGTGACTTTGATATGGAAATTCTATGCATGTTTAGAAGTCATTTTAGTTTTAAATTTGAACTACTAGTGGGGATTGCCAGATTTCATGACCTATGTTATGTTTTGATACTTGGTTGAATATAGTCATTTGTTGCTCCTGCTTGTTAAGTTGATTCGTACTACTAGTATTATCATGACTGTTGATCCTTTATTTACAGTTGGCAAGATCGGGTGTAAAATTATTGACTTTCCCTAAATCGCTTCTACTATAATTACTCTCCTTAATTACTATTGAAAAGTGTTTCACAGTTTGTTTTGATTTGCCATTGTGATGACTTGTTCTATTTACATGATAATGGTATGTAGTATAATTGGTGATTTATAATTGTTAATGTTGGTTTGAATTGTTTGTTATTGTCAACGGCTCTATACCTGTTTATGCATGATAAGTGCGTTTAAATTGATCTATTTGTGGTATGCATATATATACGGCTGATTTGGTTCTCCCCCTGTTAAGGAAATGAATTATCTGTGATTGATTAGTTAATTCTTTCCTTGCATGGGTTATTCTTATTTAACACCTTTTGCTTAATTGGAGTCTTGACGGATTTTGGCATGTTAAATTTGGCAAAGTGTTGCTTATTTGGTAAATTTTACCCCTCAAAATTATTTTTTTCCTTCGTTGTTGTGCCTTCTCATCTAGTATATAAATATGCTCTTGACTCTTTACTTAGACAAGGAAAAATAGTAAAAACACTCTCATGCTTGAATACTCCAACACTAAATCACGCTTACACACTTTAACAGTAAAAGAATACTCTCTACTCTTGAAAAGAAAATAAGAACTCTAGAAAAGCTTGGGATCATTCTTTGTGGTATTGTTGTGTTGCTGTTTTGGTGGATATCTCTTTAAAACACTCTATTGCTGATAATTATTTCTACTTGATTGGTTAGTAATTACTTCATTATTTTAAATTTCGTCTTGTATAATCTATTATGAATATTGTGTCTTTGAAATAAATAAAGAAAGCGTTAAGGTCAGTCTTGTTACCCTTTGTTCTATGCGTGACTTTATACTCCCGTGATTAGTTGGAATATGTTTGTGTGTCTGTTCCTGCTCATAAGTATGAAATAATTAATGTCATGTGTGTTGGTTGATAACTAGTATTATTATCTTGTTGTCTTCCATATTGTATCTGTTGGGTAGCTCCCTTTTTATTTTAGCAGGATTTTGAACTTAAAGGTTCAAGATGTTGAAGAATCGCCATGGGAGGGAAACAATAGACGAATTGATTTGGTTTAATTTATGTTTTTTGTATATTATTTAATCTCTATTTATGTTTTTGTAGTAATTTGTAAACTCTAACTCTCTCTAATATTATATGAAATAGTTTGGGGGATCGTTTAAAGGGGGGAGGGGATTTACGTGCTACTTGTTATGTTATCGCAACCTCCTTGTTGTTAGAAAGCATGCCTATAGGGGTGTGATTTAATTGTTTGATCATTCCTTGCTCTAAATCTAATTAAAATAAATGATCTTGCCGATATTTAAATATTGTTTAAGTTATAAACATGTTTTATGTTTGGCCACCAATTCTCAATGTTCCATAACTACATATAAAATAGATTTTACATATGTGTAATCACATACTAGCATATAATAGTATAGTAAGTAATAATTGCTTTTACGTCTACTTGTCTTGCTTGTTTCCAGTCATCCCTATTATATGTAACTATTGAATAAATTAAATATTGTCAAATAATTTATTTGGAATAAGTGAAAGTTAGAAAGCATGCCTATAGGATTTGAATAACTTTCAACATGTTTGGGTTTAGAAATCATGCATGTAGGTTGCAAACTTTGTTATATATTATTTTTACCGATACCATGCATGTAGGGTTTAATAATCTGTTTAAATGAAATAGATACCATGCTTATAGGTTTGATCATAATTTCAGCATGTTCACTTAGGTATCATGTCTATAGGACTTAATTAATAAGATCAAATCGACTGGTTAAAATCTTTTTTTCTAATAATTTTCAGCGTTAAGTGAAATAAATATATTGTATACTTTCTGCTCACTGTTAAATGATTCCTGCAACACAAATTATTTTCCTGTCAGTCAAATAAATCAAGCATGTTAAAATCCGATTTAAATCCTATGTCGTGATTAAATCTGCCACTGTTTTTCAATATTTCTGCCCACATGTTTCTAACTAAACTAATATGTAATTAATCAATATCTTCACTACAATTATTTTTCTGTCAATTAAAATAAATCAGTTAACCTTTTCCAGCATGCTACAACTGAATAAAATTAATTTATGCATGATTATTCTCTGCTCCGTGAACGCTTAATATATTTTTGCATTCTGTAATAATTTTTGCCACTCTTAATTAAGTAATTTTACTGCTATAATGCTTGTTTATATGCACACACTTAGCATGAGACCTTCACAGTTATTTGTGTTTGAAAGCATGTTAATTAAAACTTAAGAGGCCAACATGAGATTTTATATGCTAAGTGTTGTCCAATGTGTTTTGCTTGGTGTCTAGGGGGCCTATTTAGAAGCATATATATTTTATTTTGGTCTAAATCCACCTTAATAGTAGTTCAATGCCGCTTGGACCTTAAGTAGGGACACTAGGCACCTTTTAGAGACAAAATGCATGCGGAAGGTGGGGTAGGGGTAGTTAGGCGCTACGGAGATGATGACATTGTCTCGAGCCGTAAATGATAAACATTTGTTTTGTATGTTCCTATATAGAAGCCGAGCGCTGATCTGTAAAGTTGTGGTTTTTTAGAGTCTCCCTTTCCTTTTCCCTTTACTTGCTTTATAATTATAATTGTTTGGGGTAGTTTAATAAATTAAAAAATGATTCTTCTATATCTGATTGTTGTATATTCTATCCTCTCACTCATCTTTTATAACTATTTCATGTTTAGTATATATATTTAATATTATGCTATCACCTAGTTTTGCATACTTAATTAATTAAATAAATAATCGAAGTGATCTTAATTGTTTAATATTAATTATCACCTAGTAAGCATGTATAATTTAAATAATCAATAAATGAAGTGACCTTAATTACTACGTGTAACCCCCACATAAATTGCATGAGATACAACCGGGACCCACATTTGTGGACCTCGAGGGATGCTTAACACCTTCCCCTCGAGGTAATTTGAACCCTTACCCGATCTCTGGTTCGTTGACCTTAGTTAGATTTAGTTAGCTTAGATTAGTGCCCTAACGCACCTTAATTCGTTAGGTGGCGACTCTTCAATCCAACCAAAACCCAAAAGAGTTGTTAGGTCGTGCACCAAATTCGTTTTTGCGAAAAATGGGGCGCGACAATGGGCATATGAATTTACCTTAAAAGTTTTGCTCATTGTGGGTGATTAGCTCTTTTATCCCCCTCCTTCACATGTCGATGTATCAAGACTTATTTGATCGCTTTATAAATGAATTCTCTAAAATATAACATCATACCAAGATTTATTTTATTATACCCTGATTAATAGAAATGAATTTGTTCTCATCAATGTTGATGAAGTTAGAATAGTAAATGCTTGAGTAAATTTAAAGAAAATTTCAGTCTTTCTAAAGTTTACCTCCTTTATTTTTTATGTCGCTGGGTGTTAATTGACCATATTTTTCTCTTATTGAAGTTACCATTTGCTCATTTCCAATTTCTGTGCTAAAAAGGTGCCAGTTTGGAGGATAAAGTTTCGAACTTTTTCTTCCGTTTTGAGGGATTCTAAGATTTAAATTGTTTTGCTATGTGTTGCTATATTTTCAGTTTCTGACAAGACTTTAAACTGTCTAATTGCAGGAACTCCCTTACTTGATTTTGTGACTTTTGCTTAATGAAGTTTTTGGATTCTCAATCGGTACAAGTTCGCTCAATAGGGAGAATGAAATGAATCGGTTATTTAACTTTTTGGGATGCCTTCATTATTTAGCTTTCCAGGTAATGTTTTATCCCATATTTTTGTGTCATATGTCACTTTTCAAACAGTTTCACTTCCATCATCAACCACCTCAACTTTGTGAATTTACTAACATTACACAATTTTCTCAGGAACCCCAACAACTCCTTATGCTATGGTTTTTTGAATGCAGAAGATTAGCTACTAAGAAGCGAACTCCGACGTCATTTACATATGATAAACAATGACATAGTAATTTTATATGTCAAAATTGAAACATCTGCTATATTTTTTGGATGTATTGCATTAGTTAGTATTTGCAGATTATTCAAGTCGACACCATACTGGTGTTTGTTGTACATATTCTGAATATTTCTAATAGTATATGATATTAACCATCTTCTGCAGAAATTGTCACCCTTGATTCATTAATATTAATATTTTTACAAGCATAATAACTCCATAACTGCTTCAATATTAATTTGACTATTGGGCCGTGCTTGCCACGGGCCTCCTCCATCTAGTTATAAATAAATATGAAATATAATAAAAACAAAAAACTTGGGAGTATTATATCTCCAGCAGGCTAATGTCCATTAGATGTCAATATCATGTTTATTTTTTGCTCATCTAAGTATAAAGGTAAATAATTTTAATCAAAATAAAAGAAAAAATTACGTATTCACCACACAAAAAAAAATCTGCTACTTGATTTATTTGTAAAACTGTATTTTACAGCAAAATACATATTGTATTTTACAACATAACACATACTTTGGAACCCACCATACTATGGAACAATTAACATTCTCAGTCATTATTTTTATAAATGTGGCTATTTAATGCCTTATGTCTAGCCTCTCTCTTCTCTTTGACGTCTCTCATCTCTCATTGGTATCTCTTTCCTCTCTTTCTTTATGTAATACAAATCATCAATGCAAATGGTAACAACCAATTATACAAATTCAAGTGGTAACACAAATATATATATAATAATACATAAACACAGTACACAAAGCAATTGATAAATATAAACACAAATTATTACTAATTACAATAACGATACAATTGTATTTTAATACAAATTGTATTTGTTACTATACTTGATACTACTGATTTGCATCAACTAATTGAATACAATAGTCTTTGATACAATTGTATCCCTTGAGACAAATCAATAATATCAATTGTATTTATGATACATTTATCGGTCAAGTGTACAATTATCAATCAGATATACAAGTTGTATTTGTTAATATACTTGATGCATTTGCTTTGCATCAACATGTAAAATATAATAGCCTTGATACAAATCATACAATTGTATTTAATAATCTAAATTAATTATAGCAATTGTATTTGTGGCACATTTATTAGTCATACGATCAGATATACAAATTAATTGTATATCTCTCCCAGAACTTTCACCATCTCTTCTCCCTCTTCCAATCTCGCTCGTATCTCTTTTACTTATACCATGTAGCTAGGAATCGTAATTGAGCAAACTATAACTAAGAAACCTGATTACACACCTAATTTTAGGTATTTTTGAAATTTACACTTATTTTTACATTTAAAAACTATATAATTAGATAAACATTTCTATCACATCAAAATTATTTAAAAGAATCTATTATATAAAGGAGAAACATAGAGAAGGTGATGTGGTACCTCTCTATGGCCTTTCTTCTTCTTCTTCTTCTTTTTTTTTGATTTTTTTTCTTCATTTTCTCAATAAATAATTGTTTATTAATTTAAAAATTCAATCATATTTACTATTCTAATTATGTCTAATAAGTTACAAAAAACCTCCATCTATTTAGCTTCTCTACTTAAATAATATGCCTCTTCAACTTCTTTCTAACTATTGTTATGGTTTACCCAATCTATAAATAACAATCATCTTTAGAGATGTTCAATGTCCATTTTCATTTTTTCATTATTTCTTTTTCTTTCTTCTCTTTCATCTTTCATGTACTTAATAATGTCATGATATGGTCTTCACTTTGATAACTATCATATAAATATTCTTCAAAGATTCATCATAGAGATGTTCACATTAGTTTGGTACAACTTCATCAAAATGAAGAAGGAAGCTTAATTATCTTGGAAGATTCATCAAAAGAGATGGTCATATTAGTATAAAAAGTTAAAATGATTTCCAAATATTTTGAAGATTCATTAATGTATTTTTTTTATTTCAATTAATATTATTCTGTTCTTTTTTATTTTATTTTGATTAGATATCTACTAATATTGTTATTATGTGAATGAATGAAGATGAAACATATCACATTTTTGTTTTTGTATGTATCTGTATGGTACATATATCATAGCTATTAGATATTGTTACTCCTAAAAATATATTATATGGTCTATCATATTAGACATCAATAACAAAATAAATAAGTAAACATTCTTTTTAGTATTTTTAAAACTTTTAATTAATAAATAAATTATTTAATGAAAAGAATGAAGTAAAAATTCTCAAAGTTATTTTATAGTTATGCTATAATAAATGTGCGTTTGTGATTAATATATATTTAACTTATAATTATTTAAAGCAAAAATTATCTATCTTATTTTTCACATTAAAGAAGCAGTTATCTTTTGAATAGTTATTATCATATACTAATCTTTTTTAGTGATGACTACAATGATGATTAGATTGATGTTATAAAACTCTTCCACTCATTTATATGTGTGTATCTGTTTGTCAATTTCTAATTAATATTTTAATTTTTTTGTCATTGTTGAAAGGTATAATATTACCTATGGTACATTTTTCATAGCTATTAGATATTATTGCCCCTAAAAATATATAAGTAAATCATCTTTTTAGTAATTTTAATGTTTTTAATTAATAAATAAATTATTTAATGAAAAGAATGAAGAAAAAAATTTCATTTATTTGTACATATATAATAAAAAGTTATTTTATAGTTATGCTATAATAAATGTGCATTTGTGATTAATATATATTTAACTTAAATTATTTAAAGCAAAAATTATCTATCTTATTTTTCACATTAAAGAAGGAGTTATCGTTTAAATAGTTATTATCATATATATATTTTTTTTTAGTGATGACTACAATGATAATTAAATTAATGTTATAAAACTCTTCCACTCCTTTATATGTGTGTATCTGTTTGTCAATTTCTAATTAATATTCTATTTTTTTTTTTGTCATTGTTGAAAGGTATAATATTACCTATGGTACATTTCTCATAGCAAGTAGATAGTATTGCCCCTAAAAATATATGATATGTCTATCATATTAGAAATCAATCACAAAATAAATAAATAAATAAATAAACCATCTTTTTAGTATTTTTAAAACTTTTAATTAATAAATAAATTGTTTAATGAAAAAGAATGAAGGAAGAATTCTCATTTATGTGTACATATATAATAAAAAGTTATTTTATAGTTATGCTATAATAAATGTGCATTTGTGATTAATATGTATTTAACTTGTAATTATTTAAATTATTATCTATCTTAATTTTTCACATTAAATGAGTTGTTTTTTGAATAGTTATTATCATATATTAATTTTTTTTTAGTGATGACTATAATAAGAATTAGATTAATGTTATAAAACTCATCCACCCCTCTACGTGTGTTAGGGACAAACATTGATCCAACTCTTGATATACCTTTTTACAACTTGACACTTCATGTACTCTTATAAATTTAACATTTTGTCACTCTATGATAATTTCTATATAATCGAGTAGATAAGTACACATTGCAAATTACTAATGATATCATGACTTCTTATAAATATACATTTTATTATATATTATGTGTTTCAATTCTTTTATTTTCCATTGTAAAGTATAATCTTCGATGTAATGTTATATAATCAACTTAATTCTTTTTCTTAAGATTCTTTTTATGTTTTTCTTCTTTTTATCGGCAATGTTAAGCGAAAATTAAAGTTTGAAAATATCTTTCTAGCAATTTTCTGAATAGACAACATCAAGATTGTGATTTGGTTTGTATTATTTTTTATACACTTTTTATTGAAAAATAGTCAATTAAGGACATCAATTAATATATTCAGTTCTGTGCGAAGCGCGGATTTGTACACTAATTATATATACCCCAAATTAATTCCATAATTACTCTTCTATCTCCCTTTAGTTTCTCCCTTGCTCTCTCCTTTTTCTTTCTTGCTCTCACCCATCTTTCTTATCCTCTATATGTACAGATACATTAATGAATTATATTAATGCATTTTCTTAATTTGATATGAACAAATATTTTATATATTTGATTCTAGAAATACAAATACATTAAAATTGTGATACTCATATATCATATATGGACACAAGAAAAGAGAGGTGAGCGAGAGAGTCAGTGTAGCATAAATACATGTAAAATTATTTTTTAGATACATAGTTATATGAAATAAATATTAAATATACAAATACATAAAATTTGGGAAACTCAAATACATTATGAAACACAAATATATAGGGAGATAAGTGAGTGAGAAAGTTAGTTTACCCGAGATACATGTGAATCACACTTGAATATAATATATCTGAAACAAATTACACATAATTTGATCCACATGTATCTAGCGAACAAAGAGTGGTACGCAAGATAATTTGTTAAAATACTGTGTTCGAATGTAATTACGACCCAAACTAGCTAGCGGGATTTGTGCTATTTCTTCTTTATTTATTAATTAAGATGCTAATTAATGAGATGCAGTTCTTATGAGATAGGATGGAGAGTGAAATTATTTTCTTTCTAGTCTATATTAAGTAAATAGCTAGGGGTATGACACATCCTGAAAAAATATCTAAATACATAAATTAAATGTTACTTTTCACTATTATCATATTGACTATTTACAAACTTATCCCCTAGGAAATGTAAAATACTTAAGAACTCAATTAAATAATTAAAAAGGTAAATATGAAAAAAATCCCAACAACTCATTCATTGGATGAGTTGATAATTTTGTAGAACTCTACAACAACATATTCAGTAAAATTCATATGTAGAATATGAGGAGGATAGAATGTACGCATTGATAAACAATTTAATATAGGGAAAAAAGATAAATATATCCCCAAACTATCGTAAATGGTATGTAGATATCTTCTGTTATACTTTCGAGACATTGGTTCCCTGCCGTTCAAAAACTAATGCATATATACCTTTATACTAACCGACATACACGTGTCATAATCTTATCCACTGACCCAACATTTATTAAATATCATATCGATGGATAAGATTGTGTCATGTGTCCCTATTTAGTAGAACATATATGCTATAGTTTATGGACGGTAGAGGCACCAATATCCCAAAGTATAACAGAGGGTATCTGCATACCATTTACGATAGTTTGAAAGTATATTTATCCTTTTTCCCTTTAATATATACAAATTTTTAATTTACATTTTGTTTTACTTAAGTGAACCCTCACTAGAAAAATAAATTTGAGATCTCATTGAGTAGCTGCATCACCTTTTGACTATCAATTATCATTCAAAATTAAATTGAAATGATTTCTTGTATGACTAGGTTGTTTTTAAAAGAATAAACACAAATATAACAACTACAAAAAAAATCAACTCGGACCGAGTCATATGGGCCACGTACAATCATTGACAAAGATTTCGCCGCGTCCAGCATCTTGGACGCTTTCGCCCCGGTTTTCCATTTTGTCACATAGTATCTAAAATAAAAACAATTTTTAGGGTTTGTTTTTTATTCCATCCGTCACGTATTATAAAAAATATTTATTTTAAATTATTTATTTTTAAAATTAAAATTAATTTTCTTTGAAGTATAAGTATTGTAAAGTTTCGAAAAAGTTCTTTCATTATTAATTCTGATATTTATAGACAAGACACATAGATAGAGGGTATTCAAATGAATAAAGAGTAAATTAGTAAAAATATCCCTTTCATTTATGAATTTGTTAGAGACAAGCAAAGAAAAAAAAATAGACAAGTAAGGAGGGAGTACTTTGCACAAAAAATATAATTTGAGTCACTTTATTTGGAATTGAAGATAAAGTTATATTTGGTTATAGTTTAGTAAATAATATTTTGTTGTTTGAATGTATTTTTTTTTAAAATGAAATATGACTTAAAAATAATATAATTTAAATTAGACAATATATACATATTTTATTAGGATAAATTTGAAAAGAAAAATATAGTAAAAAAATAAAAATAGAATTTGGGGTATTTACTTCAAATTTTTATGACTAGATAAAATAAAAAAAATTTCCAACCAAACTAAAATGGTTATAATTTTTTTTTCCTTAGATCAGAACTAAAAGCTAAGGCAGAGACGAAAATGGTTATCTTTTTTCCTTGTATTTTACTCTCAAAAGTAATACTCTAATTAGCCTATTAAAAGCAAGTAGTTGGGCAGAACGTTCCGGAAAGAAGACCTTTGACTATTAGGTATGGTGGAGTAATAAACACTCTTTCATCTTTAATCAAATGTCTTAATTTGAATTTATGTGAGTATATAATCATCTTTGTTAAAAAATATTTTATCCTCAATATGAAATTTTGTAGCACGAATCTAAATTTAAACGAGCTCCAAAATAAATATCAGACACCAAATTTTTAAAAAATAATCTTTGACTTGTAACCACGGAAATAAAATTCAATGGGCGTACTGCCGAACCTTTGAAAATAACGCATCTGTTAACATAGACCAGGGATTTGCTACTGCTCTTTTTTTTTTTTTTCTTCTTTCGTTTTCCATGATCTGAGTTCTGAAAAAAAAAAAAAAAAGGAATATAAATAAGTAAAGAAGCGAAACCCTTGAGCACGAAGAAATATTAAACCCAAAAACACGAACATCATTCGTAACTTCCCAATGGACCGTCAACTTTCTCTTCTCTTTCTGTTTTTTCTCTGTTTACTTTCCATTTTCTCTGATCTCTCTAGTTCTACACCTCTTCGGGTCTCTGGTGGGCATGGCGATAGAAAAACGTATGAATTCCGTTTCTATTTCTATGTATTTCGTTGATTATATTTTGCTTAAAATGTACGTTATTTATATTAAGCATTTGTACTTCTATTTTCAGAAAATTGTCGGTGCTGAAATTGGTAACTGGTGGATCGTCTTCTACAATTGATCCGACTCGGGTGACGCAAATCTCCTGGCGACCGAGGTTTTTCTATCTCCTTTTTTGGTCTATTTGTTTGTGTAAATGCATTTTACGCATGTCTAATTGATATTCGAGTGACTCTGATAATGAAATGAATTATGCAGGGCCTTCGTATATAGGAATTTTTTGACCGATGAGGAATGTGATCATCTCGTTACTCTGGTTAGCTTTTTCCCTTTATTTCTTTAGTACAATAAGAAATGCATGGTTGTTGCTCTTTCCGAGAAAAATGTGCTATCACTTAATCAACTATGCTTTAATCCAAGATTAGCTGGTATAACAATTTAAGGCAATGGATGAACAAATCTCTAGCCAGAAAATGATAAGTCTCCTAATGAACATTTTTTTAACACAATGTTTGCGTACCAATACCGATGATGTCTTAATCTTAGCTAGTTGATATTGTCTAATTTGCTGGTGCTGAAGGATCTCTCTTTTGCTTAGCAGTTAACCTAAAAAGCTCACTTGATGTTGTTTATGTTCTATCGAAATTTGAATGAGTAGGCTAAAGATAAGCTGGAGAAGTCTATGGTGGCTGATAATGAGTCAGGGAAGAGCATAGAGAGTGAAGTTCGGACAAGCTCCGGCATGTTTCTTAGCAAGGGCCAGGTTCACAAAATCCTACCTCTCTGTGATTTCAAATGTTTGATGGTTTTCTTCTCTTTTTTTGATGTATCAATCTGGATGTGCTCTGTCATCTTCCTTGTGACAGTTAAATATTATATTGTGATGCCTTTGGTATTAAGTATTTTGTTTTCTAGTTACTTCCGTTTCTGTTTTTACTATCAGAATTTGTCATTTAGAAACAGTGGCATCACATCTTATTTCATATTTATGAAACCATTTGTATGTGAAAGAACTAGGCATCACCAAAGGTTGTGTGTGATGTATATGATCCCTCCACCTTAAACAGAGGTCTCGGGTTCGAGCCTTGAAGATTGAAAAATTCTAATAGGGAGTGCTTCCCTCCTTAATGGCCTGCGCCTGTGCGAATCTGTATTAGTTTGGGGTCTGAAGCAGGTACTGACACCTGTAAGAAACCAAAACAAAAAAGAAATAGGTTGACAGATCTCATAAAGAAGCATCTTCAATTGGTTGTGAAACTAATCATTAGTTACACTGGATAACTGGATTTAAATCTTCTGAATCTTTAGCATTGGAGCCTTTTCTAACAATCAATTTAATACGAAATTAGTGTTTAAACTTCCTAATAACCTTAGAGGACCATCTTTTCATAAAAAAATAACCTTAGCAGACCATCTTTTGTTAATATTTCTGTGAAGGGTCTAGCATTGTGGTATTGTGGAATTTTGCCTATTTGGCCCAATTAACATTTTGATAGTGGCCAGATATGATCTACTTTCCCTCATCAAGATCATACTCCTAATTTAGCTATTGCTTAGATAGAAGAGACTAGTGGTAATTTAATCTTTGTTATCGGATGATAATGGACTGATTATCAACGTATGATTGATTACCATATTCCAAGGAGTTTGTGTCAAAGCTCTGCCCCTGTACTTATCTCTATGTCACTGCTTATGGCCAGATTTGAGGCTTGTTGCTTAATTTGTCTTACTAGTCAATTGGTCCCCTGTCAGATTCAGTTTACTGTCAGGATTCTCATTTTTGAATACCAGGTCTGCAAGTAAAAAGTTATTTTGATCTTTCTTTTTGCAAATGTCAAAGTAGTCCAGCTATGGGTTTTGTGATTACCGAATTCTCTGAGGAACTCCTTACAGCGAACACTGATGGCACGAACTTCACTCTCTATGCTCTTCCCTGATGACACTGTCTAAGTTAAAGTTTAATCCTTTTAGGGAAGACTTATAACTGGAAAATATAAATGAAGTTTATATGCAGAAAATTGTACCTTTTTAGGTATTTCAGGTTCTTCTTAATACTAATGGCACGTCTGAAGATTATTTAAGGATTCAGCTTTGGGATAGTGTCAATACAAACAGTACACCAAGTAGGATGCTGCAAGAAAATTGGAACTCGGACAACTGTTACATGACTGAGAACTTAGAACATACTTTGATATGTACTTTTAGAGTTTCTACTAGTTCATATGCATTCTGTGTGAAATTGGTAGCATCATTAATCATGTACCATTGAGTGAATCAAGCATAATGTGAACCCTCAGTGATCTATACTCTAGTATTGGAAACCTCTCTTGAGCATTATGCTGTTGACATTTAATGGTTTTAGAAACCCTTAGAGATGGCTTGTCATTTTACATCCCCTTCAGGTTGAGTCAATGACTTCCTTCGGATTATTTTTTCTCACTGAAGTTTTCCTGCTTATTTCTTCAGCTGGGCATACTTGTAATTTCATGTCCTCATATGGACTTATATGGAAGTTCAACTATCTCTGTCTCGAATGGAAATTGAATTCCTGAATCTCTACCTATGCTGCTTTACTTCTCCACTTCAAAAACTTTTCCCTAGTGGATTCATATTAGTCTATGTAATTTTTGGTGAAAGAGACCACTGACATTTGTTTTGTTTTTCTTTTTATAAGGATGAAGTAGTGGCTAATGTGGAGGCTAGGATAGCTGCCTGGACATTCCTTCCTAAAGGTACTACAGTGCTTTAATGATGTTAAGTGGCTTTCATCTCACTGTCTCATGTGTCTGTAATGTATATGTGTATATATCCGCAAGCGATATTCTTAATTTATTAAGTTGGTATACAGAGAATGGGGAATCTATTCAAATACTGCATTATGAACATGGCCAAAAGTATGAGCCACATTATGATTATTTCCACGACAAGGTCAATCAAGAGCTAGGCGGTCATCGGGTGGCTACTGTTCTTATGTATTTGTCAGATGTAGAGAAAGGCGGGGAAACCATTTTTCCTAATTCAGAGGTAACCAATAATTGTATGATTAATCCTTTTCTGTTATGCCGGCGATTATGATGCAGTATTTTCTTTTTTCCTCACTAACGGGAAACCTGCAGGCAAAAAAATCTCAGCCAAAGGGTGATGACTGGTCAGATTGTGCTAAAAATGGATATGCAGGTATGTGTCACACGATGAATAGTTTGAGTATGGCATCTATATTTATGGAGGTCCCATCAGTATTCATGTATTATCCATTGTTTTGAAAGTGCATATATGTGGATTCATGATGAGGGATAATATGGAAGAAGATAAAGGAGGTGCTCTTGCAACTTTTCTGAAATGGAGCATTTGCTTGTGCTTAAAATGCAAATAACATGTTCCTTTTTTTTTTCTTCAAAAAGTAGCAAATAACATGTCCCTTTTTCTTCATGTCCATCAGTCCATGGAAACGTCTTGTAGTATGGTTATGGTAAAATCTCCACAATTGTGCAAACGACTTCATAATGTGCTTCTTTGCATGGGATCCTATTGGTCGATGGATTTTATTAGCTGCATGAGTCCTTTCTTTCCCCTGTCTGACTGGACTGCATAGTCATTACTGTATGGTTCAACATTCAGTATCTTTTTTCATATTCTCTTGATTCTCCTTGTTTTAATGGAAAGCAACGTAATTGCTGTGGTATGCCATTTTGATTGTGCTTCACGTTGGCTAGGTGTAGAGAGCAACCTTAGTAGTAATCCATTTCACCATCAGTTTACTAGAGTCTCTTCCTGTCATCCCCCCTCCATATAGTGAAAAGAATCTGAAGGACTTCTATAGAAGATGGAGGAATCAGTACAAAACACCTCATCCTGTTTCATAGACCACCATAAGATGCTTAAGGGAAAAAAATGTTAACACAGTAGAACCGAAATAAAGCTTGTCATTATAACAACAAATAAAACCACTGAAATAAATCTTGTAATTAACTTCTCAATTTCGATATGTTCATGTCTTATTTGCAGTGAAACCTAGGAAGGGTGATGCATTGTTGTTTTTCAGTCTTCATCTCAATGCAACTACTGATCCTCTAAGCTTGCATGGAAGCTGCCCTGTTATCAAAGGTGAGAAGTGGTCTGCTACTAAATGGATTCATGTGAGGTCCTTTGAGACCCTATTTAATAATGAATGCCAAGATCAAAACCCAAACTGCTCCCAGTGGGCTGTTAATGGTGAATGTGAAAAAAATCCTCTATACATGGTGGGTTCTGGAAATTCTGTAGGTCATTGTAGGAAGAGCTGTAAGGTTTGCTCCTGACAGGAATATGTAGACAAAATTTTCTATTACATATAAATACAACTAGTTGAGCAAGTTTATCCACATTCTTTGTATATCCTGGTTTGTACATTAAGTACCCTCTTAGACAGTTTAGAGTAAGGAGATCTTTTCGAAACATGGTGGATTGATGAACTGATTACTTTTGTAGTAGCACTGAGCAGATCAAAGTTTTGATATTACCCTCAAACTTGCCTGCCCTGTTTTTACTGTCTATGATTGTACTAGGCACCCAAGGGTTTGTCCTCCTAATGGTTAATAAGGTTGAAGGAGAATTATGAGGTTCAAAGTCTAAATGAAATAAAAAAATCACTCATCTATCTGAGTTATTGCTTACCAGAGTTATCTGGTAACTATGCTGGTGAGCGGTGAGAGTTCAAAAATCTTCCTTTTTTTTTTATAAATTTAGTATTTAATTAAATAGTGTTACATCAATGTAGGGGTGTGCACTATTTGGATTAAACCGAAAAACCAAACTAAATCAAATCGAATTTTAATTTGGATTGGTTTTTTGGATTTTTGGTTTGGTTTTGGATTTATAATTTACTTTGTTTGATTTTTTGGTTTGGTTTTGAATTTAGAAAAATGAAAACCGAAAAACCAAAAAAACCGAATTATATTATATATATATATATATATATAATTTTTTTTAAATTGCAAATATAACTTTGTTATGTTTCTAATTATTGACATAACCGATTAACCAAATCGAAAAAACCCAAACCAAATCAAATCAAATTTATTTTGGTTCAGATTGGATTACACTTCTTCAAAATCAAAATCGAAAATGCAAACCAAATAATATAAAATTAAATCGAAAAATCGAATGCACACCCCTACATCAATTCAAATGGAAGAAGTTGTAGTAGAAAGAGAAAGAAAAAGTAAAAAAAAAAAAAAAAGAAAAAGAGAAGGTCCAAAACTCCTCTAAAAATACTACTCCCTCTGTCCCAATTTATGTGATTTTTGTCAGCTCCAAAAAAATGATACATTTCTATATTAATAACAATTTAACTATAAAATATCTATTTTATCCTTAATGAAATGATTTATAGCTACACAAATTTCTGTCCTTCATTTTGAACCACAAGTTTTAAAAGTTTTCATTTCTTTCTTAAATTTCGTGTCGAGTCAAACTACCTCACATAAAATAGGACGGAGGGAGTAATATCTTCGGGCCAAGGGAATTCAAGTGCACAAAAGGATTAGTCAAGAAGTGACCAAACTTATAACTAGTCAATACTCTACCATTTTTTGTCCACAAGGGGTAGTAGGCCATCGAAATTATAGTTCAATCAATAAATATATAGGAATTGGTTTTTGATTTTTAGGAAGGCATGTTATTTTATTTAAACTTTATCTCAGAATCTCTTTTATCAAGAGATGAGAAAACTTCAATATCAGTAGTGGTCATTAGTCATTACTCATGAATCGTAAGTTGCTAGTTAATTTGTAATATTGGGGATATTTGTATAAATGTATAAGTTGGGAAAATTAGCTTATAAGTATTTTTTAAACACATGTGGTTATAAGTTAAAATCAACAAAAAAAAATTAAAAGTAATTTTATCCT
Source organism: Solanum pinnatisectum (assembly GCA_035578085.1). NCBI lineage: Eukaryota > Viridiplantae > Streptophyta > Magnoliopsida > Solanales > Solanaceae > Solanum > Solanum pinnatisectum. The sequence continues at coordinate 21,749,910 of CM069077.1, forward strand.
ATAAGCACCTTTGATGTAACTAATGTTTTTAATTATTCATTTTTTAATCGTGAAATGATCTTTCCCAAAACAAAACTCCTAAAAAAATTTAAAAATTTCTTCATTCATCCCTTTTCATGCAACTACATTTTGATAAATTTAAGGATGATTAAATTATTTTAATATAAATAAATAAAAACTATCTAACACTTTTTTCATAAGCTTATTACAATTCAGCACTTCTATTAAAAAAAAAATATACTGTCTGGTTCAAATTTACTTGTCAAATTTTGGCTTGATACACATATTAAGAAAATAATAATTAATATAGTGAGTTTATCATTTTATTTCTATTAATTGATAGGATTTCAAATATATTTACTCGCTACAAAAAAAATTGGCTTGATACACATATTAAGAAAATAATAATTAATCTAGTGAGTTTATCATTTTACTGCTATTAATTGATAGAATCTCAAATATATTTACTCAATAAAAAAAAATTGTCCATTCTTGATTTATCAAGAATGACAAGTAAAAATAAAAATCAAACTAAGAAAAATTTGACAAATAAATCGAGACGGTGAGAGTAATTGTTTACTCCAATATTTTTATCACTTATCAGCTACCAAAAACATGCTTTTTATTTTGAAGTTACAATTTGACTAGCAACTCAGGTTCATGAGATAAATTTTTTTTTAAAAAGGTTGCTTAGATAGTAATTGTGAATTTGAGTGTTTATGAGAGCAAAAGTGGGACAGAGTGGAGTAAAAATAAAAATAGAAATAAAAATATCTTCATGATTAAAACAAAAAAAGGAGAACAATTTCAGCTCATATAATTGAGTCCGGAGCCTAAAAGATAAAAAAATTTGACAAAAATTTCAAAAGGGCACATCAAACTTTTTTTAACCAAAGGAGCAAAATTGCTATCCCATCGCTCGTGGGATAGCGATTTTGTTTTGACGCTGTTACTCCGCTAAACAATCAAAATTGCTGACCTACCACCGATTTTGTCCAATTTTTTTTCTTTTTTTTAAGAGAACATCGCTGTCCGTGCAGCATTTTTGGCGATTTAAAAAAAAAAAATCACTGCTATAACAGCATTTTATAAAGAAATATTTTTAAAATTAAAATTATATTGAAAATCACTCCAAAGGTAGCGATTTTAGTAGTAAAAAGGAAGAATTTTTTTTTTCTTCTTAAAGGCAGCAATTTTGGTGAAAGATTTTTTTTTTGTTTTTTAAATCGTACCAAATTTCTTTGTTTTTAAATCACCAACAAGCATCGAAATTCCCTTTCAACTCACATGCATACCCAAAAAATAGAGAAGTTCATGTTTCATTTTTTAAAAAAAAAAAAAAATTCACCAACTTGGCCGTGAATTTTAAAAAAATTCTACTAAAATCGCTATGTGTGGAGCAATTTTTAATATAATTTTAATTTTAATTTTTTTTTTATAAAAACGTTACCATAGCAGCGATTTTATTTTTTTAAAAATAAAATCGTCAAAAACACTGCACAGCGTTGTTCTCTTAAAAAAAGGAAAAAAATTTTGGACAAAATCAATGATAGATCAGCGATTTTGATTGTTTAACGGATAACAGCGTCAAAATAAAATTGCTACCCCACAAGTGATTTTGCTTCTTTGATTAAAAAAAAGTTTGATGTACCTTTTAGAATTTTTGTCAATTTTTTTTACGATTTAGCTCCGGACTCTCATATAATTCCCCAATTTTCATTCTATCTAAACAGTGTCTCCTCAACTTTAATTTAAAACGAATAAAGCTTAAAATCACTTCAACCAAATTTTGCTTAGTGCAATTGGGGTTACACAGATGGCGGTTCAATCATCACACACTGCATTTTCTTTTCTCTCACCTCTTCGGTCTCACTCAATCGTCCCGGAGACCAGTTTGCTTAGCTTCAATCCTTCTCTCGTCGGATATCCTTTCACAGCAACCAATCGTCGCCGACCGTTCATTATCACAGTCTCTTCCAGTAAGTTGTTTCGCTTCCTCTATTTTCTTTGCGAAATTCAATGTTTTTGTTGTTAATCTAACAAAAAATATACTGTCAGAATCCAAAAATGAACTCTCAGTTGATAAGAAAAGGCAGTTACTTGAACAATACGGGCTAAATCCGGATGAGTTCTTATCTGAACCATCTCCAAAGGTACGTTGTTCTCTCTTTTACCCTCATTGAAAAAATATTATTTATTTCATTTTAAAAAAAATTTAAAATGGGGACTGAATAGACGTTATGTAGATGTTTCTTACAAATGACATTAACTAGATTGAAATTGAGTTATATTGATTAATTGATATTAACAGTAGTGTTTTCATTGGAGTTATAGACAAAGAAGAGAAGAGAACAATCCAAGAGCGGAACCGGAAAACAGGTCCTAGTAGAAGAACCTAAGCCTCCACGGGAGACACATAAATTGCTTCAGGTTTGCATTTCAATGATATGTTAGCTGAATCTGTGGCTGCTAATGGAGAATTCCTTTTTTTTTTTTCACTGCTATGATCCATTTGTTGATAATTCAAGCATATTAAGATTCCACTGTGCACTGCTACTTAATCCAAATATTGTATGGACTTGTTACCATAAAATTCTGCATGTCTACACCTACCAAACTAGGTAGGCTAGTCATATAGCTTACTAAGCAAAAGGTTCGTAATTCATTTTCCAAGTACCCATGTCATGTGAGGATGTAATTGTTGTCAGACAAGCAAGTAGTTGTGATATCTTTGCTATTACAAGGACTTTTTTGTTCAGGTTGTTGGGGGGACGGCTCGAAGGAAGAAATTGCTCTCACCAAAGAGCATGGATGTGCGTCCCATGATGGAAGTCGTAAAAGCTGCTGCATTTGGTATTTTGCAAGTGAGATTCTTATTTGTCATTAAGAGCAGTTCGTCTTTCATGTAATGCAAGATACACTGTTTTAATGTTGTTAAATAAAAATTGTTCTCTGCTGTCTAGGCAGCCGGTGGTTGTCCTGCATCTTTGAGGCCTGGCCGTTGGTTGGACCTATATAGTGGGACAGGATCAGTTGGTATAGAAGCCATCAGCCGAGGGTGTTCTGAGGTTAGCATTAAATTTGTAACAGCCCTTTCTGGAACATATGCTAAATTTTATTTACTTATTACTTAGTGATACTTTTATTGTCTCTGGATGATTTTAATTTTAAGTTAGCTGTTGATTTGTGGAGCTTTATAGTTTATTCAGTTTTTCTATGTCTTTTTGCTCTCATAGCATTTGTGTTTCATATTTCTGTTTGCAAACTCCTAGGTGCATTTTGTTGAGATGGACCCTTGGGTTGTCTCAGATGTTCTCCGGCCTAATTTAGAATGGACTGGTTTCCTTGATGCGTCTGTCATACATACTGTTCGTGTTGAAAGCTTCTTGGAGCGTGCAGAACATTTTCTTGGTAAGAGTTTCTCTTCCTGATGTTGCCCCACAAGCGAAGTAAGTTAGGGAGTTAATAGTATCATGAATCAGTAATTCTGATTTAACGCCCAATAGGAGATATCTCTCTCGCTTAAAAGGTTCATTAAATATTTTATCTGATGTTTTCTTGTACAATTCTGTACAAAAATAAAAGGTTATTTCTCACTCCGAAATGTATTAAAAACAAGGTTCATTACTTGCCTAGGAAATATAAAAAAAACAAGGTTTGTTTGCTAAGGAAACAGAAAATGAAACGCCTTGAACATTTTCACTGAAGTAAAATTCTTAAAAACCGTAGGCAATCCTGATGCCTTTATATCACTTGTGGTATCTCTTTTCTCAAACTGATACCTTTTTCACTATCATTGCATAAGTCAATCGAGGTGCAGGTTGGAGGTAGGCCTTTCTTTCTTGATGCCTAATATGGTGCTAACAGTAGACTGCCTCTAACTGTTATCATTAATGAGGTTCCTTATCCCATTGATGAAACATATTTTGAAGGCATGCTGTTTAGCAAATATGGACTGCTTTATAAATTTAGGTCTCTTAAGTCAAACAATCAGCAAAGGTAGTTGTGATCTGCATACCGCAATAGTCATTTGTCAATAACGTTGCACATGCAGGTCTCTAAATGAAATTTAACCAGACATCTAACATTTATCACCTGCAGTTGGTATTGGTAATTTCCTGGTAGAAGAGAGTGATAAGAGAGGTTCAGATTTGGGATGGGTTATTACAGATATGGTTGGTGCTAATAAAATGCTTGGCGCCAGACCAGCTCAACCGACTTTCTGGAGGTTCCCTCAATATTGTTGTTGATTGTGGCAAGTCAATCCTTTATATCTAACTTCACCAATCCTGTACTTCTGGAAAATTTGCATGCCGTATAGTTTCTCTTCTCTTTCTTCACTTGCGTGATTTCTTTTGCTATTTCGTTTGGCAGTCTTCAAGAACTAAACAGTTAGTTACAACTTTGAGGGATGATGTGTTCCAAAAACAAAGCTCTAACCATGAAAATTGTATGCTGCTCTTTTACTGAAATATAACAATCTAGGATTTATATTTATTTTTTTCAGGTGAAGATGGGAGCTTTGATTATATTAGTGTTACACCACCATATGCTGTTGTTGATTACAGTATATTAATGGATCAAATTTCAAAATCATCAATAGTGGGAGAGAATACATTTATAGTAAGTGCTTCAGTATATTGTGCTTTGTAAGTCCATTGTGTTCCTTTCTGCCCATAAATTTCTTTTGTGGTAATTGTCAGCATATTTTTGTGTATTCAGCTGGTGGAGTACCCTTTCAGAACTGACATGCTGGATTCGTGCGGTTGCCTTGTTAAGGTATTGAGCAGTTCATTTTCTCAGTATTAAGAACAGCACTATCTCCCTCTGATGCTCGAGTGTATGTGCTAGGACATTTTATTTTTGGATGTTATCAGTTGAAATATTGTTGATTGCTTTCTCCATTCTGTCTTTAGTAGATGTGTTTGGGTGGTGTTTTCTCTTCAACAGAAACTAAAATGTTTTGAAGAGCTAGCTAGATGTATGGTTCAATCATGCATCTACACAAGAACTAATTCTCTTTCTATTGTTACTAAAAATACAGATATCTGATCGGCGGTTTGGTCGAACGCATTTGGCAATATATGGACCAAAGTGGGCACTGAAGAAGAAATATGTAGAGAAGACAAAGAGAAAGCAGGAAAAGCTGGATTTGCTTAGGGAAGTGGAGATTTCGGCATCATAAATTTAGCTAATGAGGATCGCATAACACATCTTATAGTCAAGAGAGGGTGTAAAATGTTGTCAGACAGTTGATTGCCCCAGTTCTCACCATTTATTTACATGGTAATGTTGCTTTAGCGCACCTTTGTCAAATGTTGTCAGACAGTTGATTGCCCCAGTTCTCACCATTTATTTACATGGTAATGTTGCTTTAGCGCACCTTTGTCCTGATATATCATTTAATAGTCTCGCCTGGAATATCTTATGATTAGTCTAATTGATCTTTTATCTGCAGGTCAATTTCTTCTTGGGGGCATTCTCATCACCTAGCTCCCCCATTTGTATGCCGTACTTGACTCGGTCATAATGCTCTTCCATCCGTAAGAAGGCATCACGAGTTTTCTGCAGGATTTTGCTAGTAAATGAAGATATATATATTAGTCTTACCTATTTTACACCTAATGGATTTCTAAGGTGACATTTATATGTCATACCTTGCTTATCCTTGCCTTGGTTGACATGCCTTACATTATTATGCTATTGGAGAATGCTGAAGAGATTTTATTTTCAAATTTCAAAGTGTTGATCTGGATCCCCATGAATTTCTTCCAGCATTCTCTTCAACATCAAATCGAAGTTGTATATGGAAAAATTGATGTATTTTTCAAATTTTTGAATTAAAAAAGCTGGATAAGGAGCATGATATTTTTGAAAAAGATGGAAATGGACCATGTTATTTAGTACCTTGAGTCATATCAGTGGTAGTTTGTTTGTCCTATACCTCTAAACTGAAGAGTAAAGTATGTCAGTATATGAGCTTCTAATAATTGGGAATCCCCAGGATTCAGTATTATTTCTCTCATCTAATGGAGCAGATAAGTGTGATCAAAATGCTTTGCTATTGAATGTGGGTGTCTTTAGTATGATAAGCTCAACATTATTTCAAACTTTGGATGATTGATGTCATCTTATTTTAAAATTTGGTTGGTATAAGTACAGGGTTAAAGTTATTCTACTTCATCACTAGTGTGCCAACTTTGTGTGCAATCATTCCATCTTTGATATTCTCATGTACACTTTTATATCTCAGAATCTCTTTTTTATTGAAAGCTTTAGATTCGATAGGGACCATACACTACTGGCCCTGACAGCGATTAGAACATACTGCTTAGCAGACTCGAGCATATTCTAATAATGTGATTTTTTTTTTATACCAACGGTGTATATATAAGTTAAACTCTTTGTGTTAGATGTTCTAATGAATAAGGACTTGATAATGTGGTCGGAAGGTTTTAAATTCTTTTGCCGGCACTTCTTTTCAGGAAATTCTCTTTACAGATTTTTCGGATGTAGATACAAGACCTCAAGTATATTCAAATTAATTCTGGAATAAAGAATAAAGTTTTCTTTAATTTGCTCTGACGGAGTTGCAATGATTTTGAATCTGATGGCTCCTTCTTGCGTCCGAATAACCTTTTCAATGCCAGCAATCATAAATGTCCAATTCTGGCATAAACAAATATGGAATTTAAATTTGATGAGTTTAACCTGAATTTTCGTCAGCATTTAAACTTGATAGTTCAACCTTTTAGTTCTTTGAAAAAAAAAAATACACATTTGAAATAGGGAATAGAGTTTGAATTTTGAGTCACCACGGAAGCAAAAAGTGGAAGCTCCTAACGGAATGGGTAACACAGAAAAAAAGGTCCGCTTGGCTAAGTTATACCTGCACTAACGAGGTAATAAATAATTGGACATGTTACTTTATTGTGAACTGTTGTCAGCCTATCCCTACGCCTAATTCTCTTCACTTTTTACCCCACATCTTCAAATAACCTTTCCCTTTTGTTGCTTTTGGACATAACCACCTTTAACTTTTCTATGCTATATATTAATCTTATGGCAAATAAAAATTCTCCATTTAAGAGCATCCCAACAACAGAAAACATTTGTACTGTTTGTAGTTTCTGTCTACATAGTACCAGAGGAAAATTTGGTGTTGGTGTGTTCTTCTGATCCACAAATGTGCATTGAAGATCAAACACTGGATAATTTGAGATAGTAATACTGGAGTTATGGGTGGTGATGGTGCTCGCCGCAGCAGCAGTTTATTGATGGCTCTTCTTTTACTTAGTTTTCTATGTTTTGTTTCTGCTGAGATTTTAGTAAAGCCTGCAGCCAAAACAGTTACTGGAGCGACAAGCAATCAACATTTAGAGGCTGAGAGGATAATAGAAACAGAAAGGCATTCTCTTCGAAGGACCAATCTCAATTATGTCAGCAAAAGAAGAGTACCTAGTGAACCTGATCCAATACACAACAGGTATTTTCAATGCTTTAACATTCCACCCTGCAACATTCATGAGTAAGAAAAGCATACTTCTATGCTTACCCAACCATATCTATTTGCTTTCGGAAAGGATCAAAAGAACTCATCTACTGTAACAAAATATAACATGAGATAATCTAAAACCTTACTAAAAAATGGATAGGTAAAATTGAACTTCTTTACCAAGATATTCTAATACGTAGAATCCATATAGTCCCCCAGCTAGAGCTCTGTTAAAGACAAGGATAGATATGAGATAACTAGCTAACAGACCTTTTCCCTTCATTTACTATTAGACTACAAGTTGTTGTTTTGAAATATTACAAAATGACTTTTCAGGGAAGCAGGAGAGCACATGGAAACACGCATCCGAGCTTGAGCTTGAGGGAAAAAGTAAGAGGTTTGATAACTACTATTGCAAAGAGTTTCAACTGTCAACAAGAATTTTTTTTTCCAACTTGGAAATTTTAATTGTGCATTATGTTTCTGAGATTGTAAAGAAGCAGATTAGAATCAAGTGAATGAAAATTTCAGCTGCCAAATCAAATTCAAGAGGGCACATAGCATTTAGAAAGCCCATTCAACTTCCATTTTAGTGAAAATTATTCCCAATCAGACACAAATTTTGCAAAAGGACCTACAATTACTGATCAACATCATCCAAACTTAATCAGAAGGGGTTATTTACTAATAACTCTGCTTGATAGCATTCCGGTTAGATGGATTAATATCTGTGTGGAGGCAGATATTCTACCGAACCAATCCATTAGGGAAATCTAGTGTGATTTGATCTTACAAACCATAAATGACTGTAAGGGACATACTGAATATATCTCGACCCTAAAAGGGCCAATGCCCAGGTCAGTTATAAACAGTTAAATTAGAAGTATTACAGCTTTCAAAAAACTGTGACAGCTTTTGCTTACTGCCGTGTTTAATGCATAAGTATGAGCAGAAGAGAAACATAAACCTAAGATACCAATAATATTAGCTATCTGTAACATAAATTTGAAGCAGAACACCTCAGAATGATTTGACACTTCACAGTATAATATAGCAATATCTGTGGTAGTACTTCACAGAACCATATGTATCGTGCCTGATTCCACTTGCACCTAAGGGAAGTGAAGAACGTACCATAATGCATTTGTGTTCACCAGATGTGAAACATCTCGTAATGCTTTCCCATTCATGTATCAAATGGGACTGCTGGTCTCTTGTTTGTTATATAGTAAGGGAAATTCATCATAATGTTCAGAGAAACCATGTTTCTCAGCCATGCTCTTCAGTGCTTCATATACCTGATACATAGACCACCTCTCCTTGGGCCGAGAAATTAAACAATTGCAAGCAATCTTGAGGAATTTTACAATCTCTTCATCATGGCCGTTTCTACAAATATGCTTATCAATTGCATCATTAATCCGACCAGAAACAGAGAGCTGATTTACCCAGTCCACCAAATTTCCCTTAAAACCTTCATCAGCAGCAGTGATTTCTAAAGGTCTTTGCCCAGTAGCCAACTCCAAAAGCACAACCCCAAAGCTGTAAGCATCCCCTTTCAGTGAAGCCACCATTGTGCTTGAGTACTCTGGAGCAACATAGCCAAATTCACCCAACTCCCCATTCACGAAACTAGTCTCTTTTGTGTCTGGAGGTGTCACCAGCCTTGCCAACCCAAAATCCATTATTCTAGCATCAAAGTCCTCATCAAGAAAAATAACATCAGAACAAATGCTTTGGTGCAATATTGGTGGTTGGCAACCATGATGAAGCCAAGCAAGGCCCCTTGCAGCACCCAAGCCAATCCTAAACCTAGTAGGCCAATCCAACACACTGGTGCTCCCTTTCAATAATGAATACAAAGTACCATTTGACAGGTGCTTATAAACCAAAAGCTTTTCCTCCTCAACAACACAAAAGCCCAAAAGTGGCACCAAATTAGGATGCCTAACTTGCCCTAGCCCATTCATCTCCATTCGAAACAACTTCTCACTCAGCTTGCAAGCTTTAAGCCGTTTAATAGCAAGCGCAGAACCATCACGTAGAACAGCTCTAAATGTAGTCCCCGTCCTAGTCGAGTTTACCACACTCGACGTACTAAAATTGTTCGTGGCAGCCAACAAATCCGCCAACTTAACCTTCACAAGCGGTTTCTTAAACAACGTAACCTGAGTAAGCCTATGAGCCCTCAACTTATCCGCCCACCTTTCCGAGTCAACTCTCCCTAATCCATACCCCATCTTCCTCCTTTTCCCCGCCTTCGTAAAATACCAATACCAAGCCCCAAAACCCAACATCAGAGAAGCAGCAGCACCAAACACACCAGCAGCAATAATAATAGCCAAACTTTTCTTACTAAGCCTCCCACATTTCCCCAACGGACCACCACAAAGCCCATCATTTCCTCCAAAATCAAAAGAATCAGCCGAATCAAAAGCTGCCGGAATCCTACCAGAAAGATCATTGTTTGCCACAGAAAATATCTTAAGCCTCCCCAAACTAGAAAACTGAGGTGGTATATTCCCAGAAAGCTTATTATCATTAAGCATCAATTTATTCAAATAGGAACAACTAACAAGATCAGACGGGATAGAACCGGTAAATTCATTGTTCGACAAATCAAGGGTTACCAAGAAAGGTAGCCAAGTACAAATATCAGAAGGAATTGAACCAGACATCCGATTACCAGAAAGATCAAGATTTTGCAAGCTTCGACAATACTTTAACGAATCTGGAACATTACCTCCAAGATTCATATCCCGAAGTTCAAGATTTATGAGACGATTTTCACGGTCATTCCAGCAAGAAGCACCAACAAATTTACATATAAACCCCACTGTAGAATTAGCAAAATTCCATGAATTCAAGTTCCCTTTTGGATCTGTTAAGGAGTTCTTGACTCCTTTTAAACACTTTATATCATCTTCAGCTACAGCACCAGCAACAGCAGTACAATGAAGAAAGGGTTGAAATACAAGAATCAATAAGATGAATACTATAAGGGGAAGATTGAAAAATCTGAAAAGTTTCATCTTTGAGCTTTAGGGAGTAGGGATGCATAGAAGGTGTTTGATGAGAAATATAAGTGTATGAAAAAAGCAAAAGAATGAAGATGACATTTGACTTTGAATGATGAAGTGGAATCTTGGAATTATGGATTTGGAGAATTTGTTAAGTTTAATTTATTGTTAGTCGTGTTAATGGAGTGGACTCTTTAAGTAAACACCTAAAAGATCTTATTTTATGTTACTCTATTCGTTTTAATTTGTTTGACTGATTTTTGAGTTTGAACAAGGTTTGAAAAATTAATTGAGGGTCCATTTGGCCTTAAATATACTTGGGGAAACTTACAAAATGATGTTCGGCAATATAATTTGCCTCTTTTTGGCAAATATATTTGCTAAATATCTCAAGTTTTTAAATACTAGAAAAAAATTAGTATTTGAGCCAAGTTTTGATTTTGGAAATTTTTAAAAAATTTTAAATTATCCCAAATTTTTATATTTTATAAAAAAAAAATCATTCATTGTTTCTTAATTCTAACTAATATTTATCTAGTACATTAATAACTAATAATTATTCCTCTATGCTATCTATACATAACGGTGCCAAAAAAGAACAATTTGTTTTTTTAATGAGTTTTTAATTTATCTCGAATCAGTGACAAGTTTGAGTATGCGATTAATGTATTGCTTTTGTCCATATTTGTTATTTTCTTGTTCTTAATTGTTATCAATTATGTTATAAAGTTATTTCTTAACGGAACATTTCATTATAAAATGACAATACAACCTTAAAGGTATTTTAAATAATTTTTAGAACTTATGAATATAAATCATATTTTATGAAATAGTCAAATATTTCTCCCAAAATTTATGGTCAAACACATGGTAAAACTTCACCCAAAATAATGCCGAGAATATATAGAAACTTGGAGTCAAACGCTAACCGAATATTTTGAATCTTATAATTTAAAATTAAAGATAGGTAATATGTTTTAAAATATTTTATGATTTTATGATTTCAATATGTTATACTATGAAAAAAGAAAATTTTAAAATTATCCAAAAAAAAATTTCTATTTAAAATAGACTAAAAAAACAACATAAACAAATGAAAACGGCCGAAGTTTTTGGTGTTGGGAATGAAATTTTAGTATGGAAGTATTGATAATTTGATTTGGAATTTTAAGTTAGTGGGTAAAATTCACTATAAAAATAAACTGTATTGTACGTTTTCCCTTATAATGCATTTGATTATAAATAATATTTCATTATTTGCAAAATACCGTTTGTTTTGTTTGTGTCTAATTATTTATGTTTGGCTCGGTAAACTCTTTAAGAAAAATATAAAATGATTTAAAAAATTATAAGTTATTTAAATATTAAAAAATGAATAGTACTTAAAATTAACGGTAAAATAGGTATAATGATAAATTCTTTCTTGATTTTTAAAATTAAAAAAGTAAAATGTATATCTATTTTTAATATAGTGAACGAATAAAAATGGAAGAAGAAAGTAGTAATTTAATCATTGATGTATATAAATATTTTAAATTAATTATGGTTTCACTCAATATCTTCAGTTTTTCACCCTTGACCTTGAGCCTAGATAAATTTTATGTCTAGGCACAATTATACCATATACTTCGGTTCAACTTTAATTTCAATACATGTTTTTCCAACCTTAATTGAATATTATCCAAAGCTTATTAAATTTGTGTATATTGATGCAAATATTATACTATATTTTTTGTTATTTGACATTTGATATTCACATTAAAACTCAATTAAAAAAAACACACACTGTTTCTTTTTCTGCCAAATTCTCTTTTTCTCGTACAAAAAATTTAAGCGGAAAATTCATGTGAAGAATAAAATTATCTTTATTAAAACATTTGAAACAATCCTTTATAACGTATATATTCATTGATTGTGAATTAATATGATATGATTAGTCTTTGTATATAATTATATTATCTGAGTAATAAAACAAATTTAATAATCGTGTAAACTATGTGTCTGATTCAATCCTTCCGCCTTAGGAACTCATCGAAAGCAACAGTACCTTTGGTCAAAATTTTATAATTTTTCTGTTAGGTCATAGTCATATCACATTTGATTGCCTAGAAAAGAATTGGCAAAAACTGAACTCTAAGTAATTAAAGTTATTAATTATTAATTTATATATTATTATAAAATCAAATTATTGAGTATTTTTGTAATTTTACCTTACACTACGTTAGTGCGTTTTCATGTAGTAATCAAGAAAAGTTCCCTCTCAACAAATTCTGATATTTGACCAGATCCCACCGCTGTTTTTTTATTTTATTTAATGTTTATGTTATTTTTTGTCAATAAAAATTACTAATTGGATGGTGCACTAACAAGTAATGATAATAATAATCCATTACTTTGCCCTTTACTATTTGTAAAAAACAAAAACAAAACAGTAGAATATAAATCTTACCTAACTACATTTAGATTCAGTGCTAGCTCCTGTTACACCATTTATTTGGTTAATCCCCACACAAACTGAAAATTTTAACACAACTCCATGTCTTGTTCTATTAATTTGTGTTGTGGGAGTGATGATGGGAATTACTCTATCACTAATTAGAAATTTCTTAGTGAATGTTTAACTTTTCACTACGTTTATTTGATACGAATTCAGAATCAGTGAACTTTAAATATCAAATGATTAAATCAAAGAAAAATGACTAGTTAATTTATTTATTATTAACTTGGGTCAAGTTTATTTATAATTTATTATTATTTTTATTGTCACGGTGAATGGCGCCTTTTAAAATTGGACAGGAGTGTAATGGTAAATGGAAAGCATCGTTTATTTTTTACCATATAAATATGAAGAAGCAATATCACTTGCAAATGCACTTTATTTTTAACCAAATAAAAAAGAATAGCTTAGTTGGTAAAAGAATGATCAACAATATGATTACTTTGATTTTAAGTTTTGGTTTTTTGACATTTGCAAAGAAAGTGCCCCATATTATTAGTGCATATTTATGTTTTGGCAGAATATGCTTGCTTGTTTTAGACTTTAGAGGAACACTTTCAAAATCTTAAAGTTTAAGCACACTTAGATGATTTGTCTTTTTTAATTAGAAATTTTGAGTTCACGAATTTTTAGAATGGAAATTTTCTTTGTGAAGGAGCATTTCCCCTTAAATTAATCTTATATATGTGAATCTAAATAAATCGGATAAGTAAATTTAGGATATTGAATAATTTTAAAAAGATAGAAACCAAAAAACTTGATATGTGCGTATATTAATTGTCTCTGAACTATATAGAAAACTATTGTTTAAATACACTCTCTTTGTTAGAAGTGGGTAACAATAATCCTTTGCTTATACCAACTGTAGCATATTACTTTTTTGTGTGTCTAGTTATCCTCTAACAAAGCTCAATTGACTTGACGATTAATACATGTATAATCAAGGTGATTCAGAATGACACTATGAACCATATGTACGAATAAACAACTCGATCGATAGGTAAATCGTCACAGTTTAATTCTCTTTAGTTATATGTTTTTGTTATGAACTCATTTAGGGAGATACAAATTACGTTTGGGGCACGAAGGAGACTAGGAGGTTGCAGTTAAATAACACGTCGATTGAGGCTATTTGGAGTAATATATCTCATGAAAGATAATATAGATTAATTATGTTATCAATTAAAAAAAGGTAATAGAAGAAATTCATTATATAAAAGTTATATTAACAATGTTTTAAAGTTTAAGACCTCTGTTTGATTTTGACTTTAGACCACTAATGTGCTTGAGCCGCCCCTGAATCTAATGTTTGCTATTGTAATGGTTTACTCTTTATGTTTATGAATTAAATCAATCATTTCCGTTATTTACTTTCTGTTGTGATATTGGATTCATTCAGGTTTTATCTTCTTTTTTGGTTGTCATTTGTTTATTCTCGATTATAATGCAAAGATAAAAACTTTATTCGAGACCGATTTTATTTTATTTTTTTGGACAAAACAAGGTTACAAATTTCGTAGTACAACAATGAATATAATCTCTTGTAAATCTGCAGTACTTTCACAAATTCGCAATGAAGTAAAATAAGCATCCAAAGTGTTCAATTTCCATAGCAAATTCCAACCCATTTAGCAGCTAGGCAATACTCAAATTCCTTTTCATGTCAGGCAGAGGCTGATGCATATAAAGACTCTATTTGTCCCACATCAACGAAAACTAATCTATAGACAACGAGAAATGTTATAAAAACAAGGCCCTTCAACTTGAATAAGCATACCTTTCTCGGCCTTTTGGCTAAGATCAAGTGTAGTATCTGTTCTTATCAGTTTAATATCTGATATGTGGGCCATTGGTTCACACGATATTAACTCAATTTTTTGAAGGGGAGAGTCCATTAAGGTAGCTTGCTATCTGGGCTCTCGAGCGTTGCCTAGGCTTTGCACTACAGCCCAGGCCTGGCGCACCCCACCAAATTTAGTCCAAATTTGATTAGTCTTGGCCCATCATAACTTGCCTTATTTCGTTGTTCTATTGCTGATTGCAGAATGATTAAAATGTTTAGCCCGTTTATCTAGATGAGAGTAATAAACAATTTTAACTAATCAAAATATGTAATTTACTCGTGTATACTTTTTCGTTTAAAATTTACATCATGAGAAACTGTAATTTGCTCTAATGACTAGTCTTTCTATAATTTATAACTTGTTAGTTAATTCTTTTTCTTATGTCTTTTATGACTAGATGGGGACGGCCCGTGCCAGCACGAGCCCAATATGGACTAATGACAAGCATCATATAAGTATTGCAACATTTTGATGGAAGTATGCATAGAAAAATTCTTCAATTGATTTAATGAGTGTTTCTTCCTACAATCATTACATGATATCTTGTCTTCCAATACATAACATTCTACTTTACAACAAATCAAAGATAAGTTAATCTAATACAACATGTTTTGACCGTGTGAAGCTGGTTTGGTAGTTCAACAGCCATATAAACAACTTTATGTTGCTGCCAAGGACGGTTCTGTTGTTATTATTGTGTTGGACAGTTTTGATCATTCGAAGAATGGAACGGAAAAACATAACTTCCTTAGGTTGTCTTGCACCATCACTAAAGCAAGATAATTATTGCAAATATTGAATCATGTTTAGAGTTGGTAAAATCAAAGTAATTAGTTCATGCCACGAGTTAATTTCAACGAAAAGTAATATTGTATGCCTAACAAAATTCCAGAAAGCATATTTGCTATGTAATTACACATAAATAGCAACATGATGTCAATAGAAAATATAAACTAAAGGTTTTTTCTCCGGAACTAAAAACACTATGTACTCCGAAATTCTGTGTAGAACAAACAATATTCTCACCATCAGTCACTATTACCACTAAAATAGACTCAAGACGCCATACGGAAAATAAATCAGACATATTCTATGCATTTGCAAATGACTCATCACCATTTCAAAGCACCCAACTTTTATTCATACGTGTGAAGTGATTTTCGTTAAAAAATAGGGATAATCTTTAGGTGTTCCTACTGTCCAAGTTCCATCTTATCTCCATTTTCATAAAATAAAATCTAAATAAGAAAAATCGCTAAAAGATTGCATGTACTTCCTAGCTTGAATAGATCACAAAAAAGCTTGTTATAATGCACTTTTCAAGTACAGCAATATAAAGAGGTTTCATGAGTGGAGCTTTCGTGGGGGAGTACAAGCAACTATTAAGATTATGAGTTTGTGGCAATAATTTTTACTAACAATTCCATTAAATGTACACAAAACGTGTGACCTTAAACCAAATCCATCGCTAGAGCAATTTATAAACTTCAAATCTTGAATCATTCTTTGTCATACCTACTTTAAACTAACCGAAAATAGGAGAGGGGAAATCAAATAGACGCGATAGTACTGGTGAAGGCATTTTCTTTCCATTCTTAAGATGGAAAACTTTTAACCAAACCTAGACTAATTCTAATCAGAAAAAGAATATGACATTTTGAACAGAAAATGCTCCGATAAAATCCTAACAGAGCTAAGTCAAAAAGTCATGTAGCTAAGGAAAAAAATTTCCTATCTGCAACTGATAAACTCATCAATACATCATCAGTTTACAGTCGAGGATTAAAACTCATACTATCCAGCACAAGCAATATCGACCTGTCGTCACACAAATACACATATTACTCTAAAGGTTGCTTCTTTAAATCAAAACTTTTTACATGTTCTACCTCCTATCAGACAGAGAATTTAAGGAATGATGTCTAATGATCTACTCTTCATTTTTCTGACCTTAATTTTCATCAGCTCTGTTGCCAGCAAGCCAAATTATTTTTCGTGTGCAGTTAAATATTTCAATTTAGAACAAACTACTTTGGTGCAGGCTTCCAAACAAAAGCTTAAATAACTCCTTTTTGGCAAACTTAAATGTAGAGCATAAGAAGGCGAAAAAGGTAACCAAAACAATAGGCAGCTGAGCAAAATGTTATTACTAACCTTTCAGAATTTGGTTTGTAGAGCCTTCACCTATTCTCGTTGATTTCTTCTTAATAAGATTGACTGCTAAAATATTGACGCATTAGTGACCGCACAAATTTTGTTCACGGAACCCTTCTGTATTTCAATTGTGTACGTTTCTGTCTCACATCTAGTCAAAACCAACATATCAACTGATGGAGAAAATCCATAGAAAGTTAGACAGCAGGAAATGACTCCAACAGAAACACATGTGGGATCAAATCACATACTTTTGAAACATATTTTTTCACAAAAAATAAACAATAGAGACTGGGCTTGTCTTGTAATAACATACCTTTTGAGTTGCTGACTGATATGGGACAGAATATTTAGGTAAATCTGTTGTAAAAAAAGGCAGCAAAATTGTGTTAGTAGTTTTCACGTATATGATCAAACACGTTGGACGCGTATACTGTGGAACTACTAAAAGTTGTTTATATGAACAATATGTACCCAAAGTCGTAGTCAAATTTTAATAATGGAGAGATTCGGAACAATGTAGCAAAAGTTGTTACCAATTTGAATGGAGAGATTGACAGTGTCTTGAAGTATCTAATCTTTCATAAAGTTTGCCGATTTGAGCTTCCAATTTATATGGTATTCCTTACCAAAGGTCATGAGCACAGGAAAGCAAAGAAAAGCATAATGCACTTAGGAGAACTAATAGCTGAAAATTGGACTATTGGGTCGGGGTTATCTAATCTTCACATGAGTTGCTGTTCCTCTGCCTTTTTTTTTTATTTGCTAAGAATTTGGTTTTCATCCTGCGGTTCCGTCTATTTTTTATATGATTATATATGTATTCTTTGTGTATATTGTTGCGGGCTGAATGGTTTGTCAATTTTTTTTCCTTTTATTTTATTTTTTTATGTAACCGGAATATTTTTACAGTGCATCGATTTCAATCCTATTTCAACATGGGATTTCTATTCTCTCTTTCCACAAATTTAAGGACTAAATTTTGAATTACATTAAATTCGAATGCTAAAGAAGAAAATGGTGATCGGTAGCTACTATCAAAATCACCTAAATATGCATTCTGTGCATCAAAGATCAAAAGTCATATATCTATTTATTTCTATTTTCAAACATGCTGAGAAAATTAGATAGACTTGATGATAGTCAGACCTAAGAACCCAAAGAAATATGAAAGTAACTGTTGCCATTATAGATCTTTTTTCAAAGGCTAATCACATTATTAGGAGAATAATCGGGGGAGAAGGGAAATAATACTTACCGTAACCAAAGAAATTTCAGGCGAAACATAGATTGAAACCGATGATAAGGATCTAACGAAGAGGAGCGAGTGACTAAATAGAGCTGGAGCATATAGAAGAATCTGCACCCTATCGATATAAACAATGAAGAAGCACAGAGTAGATACATATAGCACATGAAAACTTTATTTACAGATTTACCCCCAAAATTAACATTAAAATGACATGATTACCCTTGTTCGTCCTTTCCCAACTCCCACTTCTAAATTAGGAGAATAAATGCACCTCCATGTTAGGATATGATGTATACTAGAAAAATCTTCTTATTGAAGGGTTGCTAATTGCTAAGTAAAATTGGTATATTCAATTTCTTAATAGGGTAATGTTAAATGGCCAGAAATTTAAAAAATTTATAATATTTTTTTATTTTAAAATAAATTGATCTTTTTTTCATTTTTAATTAAAAGGTATTAAAGTTAAAAGGATAAAATGTCCAAAAAGGTAAAATAACATAAGTAAAATACCATTCTGACCAAATTTTGGCCAAAAGGATTTTTCCTTCTTAATAACCATTTGAGAGTTCAGACCATTTTACTAGTAGGATGAATTGGTTAAGTTTAGAATGATAATTGCTCAATAGTTTATGTGAATGAGGAAAATAAAGTTACAACTTTTAACTTTAAGAGTTCTAAATTTTTATATAACGATTTTAATTTGGTTCAATTCAAATTAAGTTGAGTTGTTGATGACGATGTTATAAATTTGTATAACTTACATAAATTTTATAGTGTGAGGAGTAAATTATATCATATCCCTAATTTTTTTTTTCTAATTGCAATAATTCTTTAATTTTTACACAATCCGGATACATAACTCACTATCCGGATACATTAACGCTAATACATTATGTACCAAGTTGTTACGCTAAAAAAGGAGAAGAAATAGATCCAATTAAAATTCTATAAATTACAGTTACACGTTTTTCTTACAGTCAAACAGTCAGATGCAAATCCCAACAGAACCAATAAATTCAAAATTTAAATTTCTTCTTCATATTCATCGTTCTCCCTGTTCATTGAAGAACCATTCAAATTAAGATTCAAATTTATCAAAAATTTAATAAATACATAATGAATAGTTGTTGGACAAACAATTTGTTTTGTGAATCTCAAATCCATCATTGCAGAAGATCAATGAGATGAGGAAAAACTTGAAATTCAATACATAGTAGAAGGAAATCACGGGAATATGTTATTGACAATATGATTCAATCCCTAACAAATTGTAATAGGCTAGCACAATTCAAAATTCAAAATTCTTCCTCCCATTATTTAAAAAAACTCTCAATTTTTGAATCAAGTTGTAGACAAAATTGTAATGATACAATATGAACCTGTCGATCTTGTTGAGACATTCCGAAATCTGAGAAAGTGAGGTGAGGTATGAATGATACAAAGGTGATGGAATTGGTGTTGGTCAAAATATTAGTTTGGTGAATCTCAAATCGGTCATTGCAACTGAATTAGAGATCGATGAATTGAGGAAAAAATTGGAGATCCGATACATCGTTGAGGTGAAGAAACACGAGTTTGAATTTTCAATGTATCCTCTATGCATTAATACAATAGACAAAAGGCTGAAGAGATACATAGCTTTGATGGATCAACCATCCTTTTTATAATATTATGTAATCGTTTTTTGAATTATGTTTTCAAGATGGATAAATTTATCAATACATTACTATTTATGTATCTTGTTTAAATTGATAAGTGTTGTATTTCTACTAGATACAGTAAAGGCCTAATCCATCGGTGGCCCTTAAAGTTGGCACGAAGTTTTACTTAGACACCTTAACTGACGATATTCATTTTAGACACCTCATGTAGAGTCTTGATGTGTCATTTTGACACTCTTTTAACAAAAATATATAAAGTGTGTGTTATACTCGCGAATGACATGTAAAGTGACAAATTAAACGACGACATTTGTCATTTGCATCAAAAACCATTCTTAAATAATTATTTTTGAATAAAAATAAAAAATAACCAGTGAATCAATGACATATGGATTTTTGCCCAATAAGTTTATTTTTTTTATTTTTTTTAAAAAAGAAACACCCCTACGCCTACTCCGTCTCCCACCCCCACCCCCACCATTGTCTTCTCCAAATATCTATTCATTTGCAGAAATGTCTGGGCATCCGTTTCCTTTAGATTTTCTTCTTCAAATTCCGTTATTCCCTTTTTCCAATAACATTTGGGCTCACACCCACCAACACACTGTTCCTTTTTTATTATTTTCTTCTTCAAATATCTTTTTGTTTCTTTTTTACCCTAATTAGCAGGTTAAAAATTCACAAAAAATTAAATTTACTCCTCTGTAAAAATTAATTTCTTTCAAGAAAGAATCTCATGAATAATTTAATATTTAAATATTGAAATGGGTCTATTCCTAAATTTTCTAACACAGATTCATCATTTTTCATCATTTTACTATAACTATTTCTATTCACCGTTGTTGGATATTTATGTCTGCAGGAATGGAGGCTGAAATTGGAAAGAAGAAGAAGAAAAAAAAAATATTCGACTGAATATGTTTTTCACGCGCAGTCATAGGCAAAAAGTGTCAATATGACACAACAAAAGATGACATGAAGTGTCTAAAATGAACATCACCCGCTTAAGGTGTCTAAGTGAAACTCGTGCCAACTTTAATGGGCCACCAATGGGTTAAGCATACATTAAATAAGTAATTGTTGCCCATAAGATGTTAGGTTTGAGATTGATACATTATTGTGTGGTAATTGCTATGCATCAGATATATTTAGTATAAATTCAAATTTACGTATCATGCCTAAAAAATTAGTGCATAATACATACTATTTATGTATCTTATTTTATTTGAAAATACTGTATTTTATAAAAAAAAATGCATTATACATGTAACTGTTCCAAATAACATTTTTTGTGTGTGATACATGATACAATGGTGATCAATTGATATGTATATTACATGTAATAAAGTTTGAAACTATTGAATTTGATATATATTATGTATCATTTACATATCAATTAATTTGATACCCAGTGTTGTCGCTATAATATATTAGGGTTTATGTATACAAGTGTATTTATTGGGTAATGTGGCCAGACACATAACCTTCTAGTTGAATAAGTTTGGATGTATGTATCTAGTAGTAAAAGAATTGTCACTGATATGTAATATACCTATTGTTGAATCTGATACACTGTGCTACAGTTATAAAACATTATGATTTATGTATCAAAATTCAAGATACATTATATAATTTGATACATGTAAATGATACATTATGTACTGTTTATGTATCAAGTACATTTATATTGAACATGATAAACACTGATCGAAGGTATAACAATATTAGATTTATGTATCAATACCTTAAATATGAACTTGATACATTGTATAAAACAAATGCTATTGTAGAAGTGATGTATTAGATCGGTAATAACACTAAAAAAGACTAATTTAAGAATTAAAATACACGAGATATATTGAAAATCTGTATCTTTGATAGTGATGGTCGTGTAATGGCTGACCTAACTTTTTTTCCTTTTTGAGCGTTTTTTCAACAGTTGATTTAGAATTCGAGCATGCATCCTTCTTCGACTTCCCCACTCTCAAATTCTTCATGATTAATGGATCGTTTCGTTGTTTCGATCTATTTTCATAAAAAATTTCGTCCTCATAATCAAATTGGGCAAGCCCAATATTAAAAGAGAGAGTAGAATCCATATGCATCAGAAAATTATAAATGAATTTTATTATTTAAAAAAAAACAATAATTAAAGATCTGGAAAGAAAAAATTGATGAAGAAAAGGTTATACCTCTTTAGGAACTTGAAATCGATGAACTAAAGAAAGAATAGATTTGAAATTTAAAAATGGAGTGATGGATGTAACTGCTAATACATGGGAGAGATTTTAGGCGTGAAAATAGCAACAAAAATCGCTAGGTTGGAAGAGTTGTGAGTGATGTATCCGTAAAAGGAGAGGAGAAAAGGAAAACCGAGTTTTTTTGTAATATTTCAAAATGATAGATAATTTTAGAGAATATGGAAAGAAAGGTTGTGTAGTTTGGTAATTTTTCCTATAAATTTGCCAAGCTACCGTTAATTTTTCGAGCGAACTTTTAGAATTTTTAGTTTATATACCATTCCATTTTATGTATAACCTTTTGTTTTTTGTTCATCTTAAAATAATGTTACCTAATTATTGTAGTTAGAAACAATTTAACATTAAAACTTCATTCTTTTTAATGAAATGATTTACCGTGACAAATATTTGAGGATTGTTTTAGATTGTAATTTTAAAAATCTTTTACTTTTTAGAATAACCGTGTCAAGTAAAATAGTGACACATAAAATGAAACAAAGAGAGTAAATAATATTGATGGTACTTTTTCATCCAAAAAATTCATTTGTAACTTTTTTTTTAGTGTTAATAAAGGAAGATTGTGTAATCATATATTCATATGTGAAATCATACTTCTCAAGTCGGTCAAAATCTTTTTCTGTTTATGTGTAATACATTTTTTTATAAAGAAATTTACCTTTATTATTCTTCGAGTAGACACAAGGTAAATTTTGCTTTGATATAAATTATTCATGAAAGATAAATTTATGTGCGATAAGTTAATCGAGAAAAATGTTAAATTATTTGTTAAACAATTTCAAATCTTCAAAACAACTGCTCACCAAATTTGTTTTAGGCCTTATTTATTTTTAATAATATAAAAACGTCTGATATAAATAATCATTTAAATACCAAGATGTGCTAAAGATCTAAATGTCCTAATTTAAATACACATCTCAATCTGAATTTTAAAAAAAAAATCTCCAATTTTTTTGGCCAAAGAATTTGTCTAGAATGTCATAAAGTGGGAGTTGAATTTGGTCAAAGAATTCGACCTCACCGTTTAAGTGTCTCTAAAATTATCATTAAATATAAACTTATCCAAAGTAGTGTATGCTTATCCTGGTAAAATGTCAGTCAATATTTTAATTCATTACTAAGTGTGGCATAATTAATTATAGCTCCAGGCAGTTCCACCTCAAAAAGTGTGATGAGTATATACAAAATTATTATATTATGCATACATAAATTGCTTAATAACACATTAATTCTCCCAGTAAATAATATTAATATTGTTTGATACCGCCAATAAGATGTTATTCGATTATTTGTGCAGCTAACAAAATACTCAACTATCTTAAAAATGGAGTTTATAGGATAATTTTTCTTTTTACTTATTTCATGTTATCACCCAAAAGACCCTCCTAAACTCCAACGTGTAGTAATCTTAGTAGGCGTTATAAAATAAATTCAAATTCGACTAATTCTATTTGATATTTTTATAGTTGATTCAACATATTTAAATTTAAAATGATCCATCAATTGGATCAAAACAATATAACTCATTGAATCAAAATATAATCCTATCCGAACAATTTTTTTTCCCTTAGTAGATACGTCGTCAAAATCATTTTAGATGTTCAACATACATAATGATATATTAATTACTAAAATCGGGAAATTTTAATATATTTGTGATTGCTTATAAAAATAATTTTGTCATCACTTTTAATTATATAGTCTAATTTCTACAAAAATAAAATAAAATATTTAGCATCGGAAAGTCCCATAATGGGGGTTAAATTTCGACTGAATCTGGATTCGTGTCGGGAAGTCCCAAATTAGGGGGGTAAAGTGCTCCCTAACAAAGACGACTCTATACCCTGAGTGACTCAAACCCAAGACCTCTGATCAAGAATGAAGAAGTACTTACAACTCGACCACGATCCTTGTTGGTAAATCAATTCACATTTATGCAAGCACTTTAGGTAGACCAAATATGTCCTTCATCCCTTTTCTCATAATCCAGATGTGCAAATTTAGAAGTAAATACCAAAATTTTATGGGACTTTACAAGACTTGTCAAATCTCTATTAAGATTCTTGGAGGCACAATTACATCTATCAATTGTTATATAAAATGAAACTTTTTGTCATTACGTAGCCATACACCTATCAATCAATAAGTTATACATTGAAAAATATTTGGGCTTATCCATAACCTAAAACCCAACTTGAGCCCAAATGCAAGAACACATTTAAAGCCCAAAATATAGGGCAAGAATTTTGAAAAAACCGAAGCCCTTTTGCTAAATCAAATTAATTTTGGAAAAAAAATACTTATCATATATCGTGTTATTAGTGGAGTATATAAAAAACTGGGTCACGTTAAGAAAACACTATAGTTAATATAATGTTAATTAATACATTTTCACTACCCTCTTTGTTTCTCAAAATTGTTTTTGTGTTGTTCTTCTCCGACGTTAGAGAGAGAAAGGAGAAAAAGGCGAAAATCATAGAGAATAACAATTATTTCTTTTTTGATCCAAACGTTTGAACTGTTTTTCTCTTCAACCACTTGTTAGATCTGCTGTGAATTTCTTCAGAAAACTGAGGAGGAAAAATAATTCAAAGGTGAGTTTTCTAGTTTCTAGATAATGAGATGAGTAATTTTTAAAATTTTTTTTTTTGGTTTTGTTTTTCGATTTTGAATTTTAAACTGTTATGGACTAGCTTTTGTTACTGTTTGTTTTTGCAGAAGCTATGAAGAGATTAAGGGAGGATGGCTATGCTAATCCTCAATTTAAGCGTCCATTTGGTTCTTCAAAGGGAGAATCGTAAGCTCTTCTCGTTTTGTGTTTCTGGAGTTTTATAGGTTTAAATCAGGTCGATTTGGTGTCGAAAAGTTCTCTGTTATGATAAGTTTTTTTTTTTTTTTTTAGCTTTGAATTTGCTGAATTTTTTTGCTAGTTTTTTGAGTAAATTAGAGACTTTTAGTTTCTATGTGGTTGATGATGCTAATATTTCTGTGATCAGAAGTTGATAGATGTACCCATCCGCCATACCTAGAGATTTGTGCTTAGGTCATATCCTTGTTTACTTCTAACCCTCGGAGAATTTCTAGGGGATGTTTAAATTGAAGTTTTGATCTTTATGCATGCTGCTTTTACTTTGGTGGATTTAATTTGGTATCTTTCTTTTAAACTGTTTTAAGTATTAACAGACTGTTTCATCAACAATCCAATTAAGGAGACCGGTTTGATTTCCCAGAAATGGAACTATGGGTTGCTAAGGGAGGGACTGGTTAGTGAAAAGCGCCTTCTAAGGATTCGAATCATCAAGGGACCGAAGTGGAATAAGGCCACTGCTGGCTCCTGGACTGGGGGTCTGGGGTGGATTTACCATATCAAATTTGTTTTCGTATTTTTCTTTAGAACTACTTCTTTAGTCAATCTCTTGGGCAAAGAAAACTAGAAACAAAAGCAGTATTTATTTGGTTTTGTTGAGTTGTTGACAATCTTGAGCAAAGAATTGAAAACTATGACTTGTGGGTCCAAATTAACCAAGTTATTGAGAGGGGATGATAACTATACTTAATCCCAGTTAAAGTATATGATGGGAGGAAAATCGTCAATATTACATGGTTTACAGCAAAAAAAATTGGTGGCTTTTGGTTTAACTCTTTGTATAATTTTTCTTTTTATCCCAACGCAGGTACGGTCAATCACAGCTTCCTGGAAGTGGCGCTGGTGGTGGAGGCAGTGGTGGTGGCGGCACTGGTGGAGGGGGTACTGGTGCCAGTGCTAGTACCCAAAAGTTGACAACTAATGATGCATTGTCTTATTTGAAGGAAGTTAAGGACATGTTTCAAGACCAAAGGGAGAAATATGACTTGTTCCTTGATGTTATGAAAGACTTTAAGGCTCAAAGGTTTGCTGTCTGCCCTTCTGTCTCTCATTTTCTTTTTCCCAAAACAAACAAAAAAGAAGGTAATCTCCAAATCTGATTATTCATGGGGTACTTTTGCATAATTATTTTGATTTTCCCTCACAGAATTGACACTGCGGGTGTCATAGCAAGAGTTAAAGACTTGTTTAAAGGGCATCCAAATTTGATCCTCGGCTTCAATACTTTCTTACCAAAGGGCTATGAAATAACCCTCACTGATGAAGAACAGGCTCCTCCAAAGAAAACAGTTGAGTTTGAAGAAGCCATCAGCTTTGTGAACAAAATAAAGGTAATAGTGTTGGTGCTTTTAATTATAGTGATAATAATGTCAGTTCTTTTGCTAGGAAATTTGCTAATAATATGTGAGGGTTCTGATTCATGCAGAAACGTTTCCAAAATGATGATCATGTGTACAAGTCTTTTCTAGACATTTTGAACATGTATAGGAAGGAACACAAGGGCATCACTGAGGTGTACAAGGAGGTACTACACTTCATATTTGGTGCATAAATATGATAGAATTTTTTTATATTTTAAATGTATTCGCTACTCTGTATATGAGCAGGTTGCAGCCCTTTTTGAAGACCATGTGGATTTGCTGGATGAGTTCACGAGATTCCTGCCAGATAATTCAGGTACTGCATCAGCAACACAAACATTATTTGGCCGCCCTTCTTTCCAGCGTTATGATGAGAGGAGCTCTTCTATTCCATTGCTTCGGCAATCAAACATGGACAAGGTATTCTATAATTTATCTTGTTATCTAATTCTAGTTTCTTAGTTCTAGTTGTTCCACTGCCATATTGATGAGTCTGCCAATTATTTGTTCTAGCAACGTTTCCGTCGGGATAGAATTATCAATCCTCATGCAGAACGTGATCTTAGTGTTGAGCCCCCTGAGATGGAGGATGATAAAACAATGATGAAGTTGCATAAAGAGCAAAAGAGGCGTGCTGAAAAAGAGAACAGGGACCACAGAGGTCGCGATCAGGATTACAGAGAACCTGATAATGAGAATAATGGAGATTTAAGCATGCACCGCATTACTGATAAAAGGAAATCTGCTCGGAGGGTTGAAGAGCTTGGAGGCACTTATGATGATAAAGATGGCGTGAAAAGTGAGTGCATGACTAGCATTCTGATCGTTAGTATATAAGGAGGCTAATGCTTTTGTATATGATTTGTTCTTTACCATTTTCTCCCATACTTTCTTTAGGTTTATGACCCCTCAGTACAGTCTGTTTTGCTGTATGATTTTCATTTATCTTAGGTTTCTATTTGAGTTTTGAAGTTCTGATTGTTGTAGTTCATTTTTAATCACAAAAGTTCCGTCTTATGCTGAAAATTCAAAAGGGTGATCCTTTAAAAAAAAATTCGTGTCATTTTTGCTATAACTTGGCCTTGCTCCTTTATTCTGGTGGAGGGTGTTCCTAACCTGCGAGTTTCACTTTGTTGTTTCATTTTGGAGTTCTTCATATATAATTTTTGTATCCTGCATAGTGTCATTAGATTTGATGATTGACCTTGAATTATGATTTGCTGTGATCATGCCAGATATGTATAGCCAAGAGTTCACTTTCTGTGAAAGAGTAAAGGAGAGACTACGCAGTCCAACTGATTACCAGGCATTCTTAAAGTGCCTCCATATTTATAGTACAGAAATAATTACAAGAAAGGAGTTACAAAGTTTGGTATGTCTATCTTGTACTTTTTACTCCTTTATTGCAGTGATCTTTCTCTGTTTTATCTAACAGATAGGAGACATTCAAAAATTTAATATATCATAATGGACATTGATTAGGCACAAGCCATGCTAGTAATACAAATTGGTTCTGAGTTATCCAGCCAGGGGTGATCACTTTATCCTCGCCTTGCGGTGGAAAACTAGCTGAATGACACTACAATATTTGAAATCAATTTACTAAATGATTTGCATTTAAGCATCACAATTTGTAAGAAACACTTATTTCAGGTTGCTGATTTACTTGGAAAATATCCTGATCTTATGGAGGGATTCAATGAATTTTTGGAGCGCTGCGAACGAATTGGTAATTCTGGTATTTTAAGTTTGTATAATTTCAATGTTACATCCGTTGGACTCTGAATTATACCTACTTTGCAGATGGATTTCTTGCAGGTGTTATGAGCAAAAGTAAGTAGCACAACACCTGAAACTTAACCACCAAAAAAAGCAAAAGAAAGCAGAAAAAGAACAGAGAGAGAAAGCAAAAATCACTTGTTTGTCTTGTTGGGTGCCTGTTGTTTACCACAATAGTCTGATGAAGTCTTCTGTTAATAACAGAATCTTTGTGGAATGAAGGGCATACATCGAAGTCGGTGAAGGAGGAGGAGAAAGACAAAGAACAGAAGCGTGAAATTGATGGAGGTAAGGAAAAGGACCGGTACAAGGAGAAATACTGGGGAAAATCCATTCAGGAGCTTGACCTTTCAAACTGTCAGAGCTGCACTCCGAGTTATCGACTTCTTCCTGAAGACGTAAGAAAATGCTCTATCTGTCTTTCTGATAAGATCTTATGTGGAGGAATCTCTATCCATTCTGAACTATATATTAACTTGAACTTGTCAAATATGTGTTCCGCAGTATCCGATACCTACAGCGAGCCAAAGGTCAGAGCTCGGCGCTCAAGTGTTGAATGATCACTGGGTATCTGTGACCTCAGGAAGTGAGGACTACTCATTCAAGCACATGCGTAGAAACCAGTATGAAGAAAGTCTGTTTCGATGTGAAGATGATAGGTAGGTTTCTTAACAAGTGTTAACGGGTTAAGCCTAACCCATTGCAAACCAAAGAAAATGAGAAAAGAAAAAGAAAGGGAAAGAGAGAAATCTGGGTATGATGAATGTTAGAAAACAAAATAGATTCGAAGGAAACAATCAGTTTAGAAGAGTGCAGAAAATCTGGCCTTCCTATTACTTCTACGAGCTCATCTCTCATTTGTGAGCTGCAATATCATGACAAATAAGAACTACCAAATGTATATGGTTCTTGAAATAGCTTATTGACTCATAAAACCTTCTGTTTTTATATTCTCTTAAGGCTTGCTTAGTGATTTTCCTCTGTATTTCATAATGATGGTTATTCCGTTAACATTAGGTTTGAGCTAGACATGTTATTGGAGTCAGTGAGTTCAACCGCTAAGCGTGCAGAAGAGTTATTGAATTCTCTTAATGACAATTCGGTTGGTGTGGATGGCCCAATCTGTATTGAAGACCACTTCACAGGTTTGGCATTTCTGATATCACCAAGATGCTCCTCTCTTTCTTTTTCAGTTCATTAACATAAAAGATATGTAGATCTGTAGCTTGCTGATACACGAAGTTCTACTTTATGCAGCATTGAATTTAAGGTGCATTGAACGGATCTATGGTGACCATGGTCTGGATGTGATGGACATTTTGCGGAAAAACCCACCTCTTACGCTGCCTGTTGTATTAACCCGCTTGAAGCAGAAACAGGAGGAGTGGACAAAGTGTCGCTCAGACTTCAATAAAGTGTGGGCTGAAATTTATTCTAAGAACCATTACAAGTCACTTGACCACCGAAGTTTCTATTTCAAGCAACAAGATTCGAAGAACCTTAGCACCAAATGTGAGTTCCGGCGTTCAGTTTGTATTTGATGATCATGGTTTTCACTGTGGATTTTCTCACAGTTATTTTGATTCTCAACCTGCATTTTTCATGGTGATATGGCGATAACAAATGTTATTTCTATCAGGCTTATATTAATGCACCGTAATGTTTGTGTGCCTTCCATTATTCATTTGTTCTGTTGGTTCCAAAGTTTTCCATTCTTTTCAATTCTTACACCTTCAGGACAAGCCATCAATTCCTTCTATCCTTTACTATGTTAAATATGTTGTTTCTTTTCTATTTTTGAGATAGATGCAGCTTGAACATACTACTTTTGTCCATGCAGAAGATCTGCTGCTTTAGTTTGTAGTTTGACTTGTAAAACCTGTTTTATTTGTCAGTTGTCTTCGAACAACAAGTTGGTGAATTACTGACACTGCAATCATCCTCTTCTTATTTTTCTAGCTACTTTACTTGATATCATCTCTAGCAACATTGCTGATACTTTCTCTCAGAAACTAGCATTATAGTTATTGAATCATTGCATGTAATAGTATTTTCTCTTACACTTTTTTCGAGTTACTATCTAGCGTTAATTCACATTTTAATTGGATATTCACTCCCTTGATACATGCTAGCCTTTTAAGCTGGACTTTCGTGTATGTTCTTTTCTGCCTTTATTTCCTATACAGATACTACTAGCATTCTGATATACTAGCTACAGGCTTCATTTATGTCTTACCGTTATTTAGAAATATAGACTGCTTGTTCTAGTGAGCTTGTCACACTTTTCAAGTATGTTCCTCTTGTTCTCTGGTCCTAGTTATTCTAGTTTCCTTGTGGTATGTTTTTTTTCTATTTATTGTGTGCTACTGCTACACAGTCCTGAGTATTTGATGGTGAGATCAGTCAGTAATGTAAAGCCTAAGTATCGCATGACTGTTTAATCTTCAATGTATCAACATTGATATTTTTAGTTAAATGTTTCCTGGAGTTGTTTCTTATAGTTTCATGATTCTGATTGACAGCCTTAGTGGCGGAGATTAAAGAAATTAAGGATCAAAAGCTGAAAGAAGATGACATGATTCTTGCTATTGCTGCTGGTAGTAGACATCCAATAAGTCCTCATCTTGATTTTGAATTTTCTGATCCTGAAGTTCATGAAGACTTGTACAAATTTATCAAGTATTCTTGCAAAGAGGTTTGTTCCACAGAAGAGCAGTTAAATAAAGTACTAAGGTTATGGACCACCTTTCTTGAGCCAATGTTCGGTGTCACTTATCGTCTTCATGGCTCTGAGGCTGCTGACGATGATGTCTTGTCGAAGCATCGTGGTTTGAAGAGATATGGAACTAGCATTGGTGAAAGTGATGGAAGTCCTAGTATGGATGCTAACACTACTAAGTCTAAGCAATCAAAAGTTGTCTGCAATGGAGATGTTAAGTGTTCCCCTCAACGAGTAAATTCTTCCAGGACAAGCGTCACAAATACAGATGCTCACCCCAAGGAAGATGGATTAGCGGCAGATGGTGAACACTTAATTAGTTCTGATGCAGCTGCTTCCCTCGGAGCAGATAATGCTTGTGCAAGATCAGAAAGTACTTCAGGTATATATATATTTGGACTATGTCTGATTTGTGGTGATTGATGGACGTTTCTTCACTGTCTTAATCATGCTGAATTTGTTGGACTTACTGGTGGTGTTGTTTAGTTTTGACCAAGTTTCTTAATTTACCAAACTGATTTTGCTTATCCAGGCCGCGATACACGACCCCGTAATTGTACTGCTGAGGATGGCCAAGGAGCCAAGTGTAATATTGATAACTTACCAACTTCAGAGGTGTGAAGCTCAAAACTATGTTAAGTATGATTTATGCTAATGATCATATGATTACTCAAAGGTAAATGTGCTTCTCTTCTTTGACACAGGGTGACATTTCTGGATCACTTCCCTTAGTAAATGACGGGTTTGCTGAAGGTTCTAGAATTAATGGGTACAATGCTGATTCAGTTGATCCCTCCAAAAATGAGAAAGAAGAAGGTGAGTTGTCGCCTAATGGGGACTTTGAAGAGGACAATTTTGTTGGCTTTCGAGATTGTGCCTCCCGCAACGGAAGTATGCAATATCAATCTGGGGATGCTGAAGTTGTTGGTTGTCAGGATGCTGCTGGTGATAATGATGCAGATGCAGATGATGAGGATAGTGAAAATGTTTCTGAGGCAGGAGAAGATGTTTCAGGTAGCGAGTCTGCCGCTGATGAGTGCTCTAGGGAGGAGCACGAGGAGGAAGATGATGTAGATCATGATGAGCTTGATGGTAAAGTTGAGAGTGAAGGTGAGGTGGAGGGCATGAGTGAAGCAAACTTTATTGGAGGTGATGGCACCGTGCTTCAAATGTCTGAACGATTTTTGCTTACTTCGAAGCCTCTTGCTAAACACGTGGTTTCACCTCAATGTGGGGGTGTAAAGAATGGCCTGCAGGTCTTTTATGGAAATGACGATTTCTACGTGCTTTTCAGGCTTCATCAGGTGAGGAGAGTTACTTTTAAATTGTGGTACTGCTAAATGTTAACTACCTTGAAACCTTGCTTCTTGTCTGAACCTAAAGAGGTGTAAGTTGTATTCCTTGTTTTCCCTTCTATTTTTCCAGATTTTGTATGAAAGGTTATTATCAGCAAAGCTGAATGCAGCATCATCTGAATCAAAGTGGAAAACTGGAAAGGATACTGGTTCTGATCCATATGCCAGGTGGATTGCAAGTTTGTTTTCTTTTAGTTTGATTAGGTCATCTGTTTGCTTATTTTTTAACAACAGTGGATGTGTGTGTGCAGATTCATACGTGCTCTGTATAGTTTGCTAGATGGATCGGCAGATAATGCAAAGTTTGAGGATGATTGCAGATTAATCATTGGGAACCAGTCATATGTGCTATTTACTTTGGACAAATTGATATATAAACTGGTCAAGCAGGTATTTTCACTCCAATTATTTAAGTGTAATCTGGTATGATATGATTTGGTGGTTCTTGACCATAACTTTGGTTTTATTTATTTATTTGTACTTTAGCTTCAAACTGTTTCAAGTGACGAACTGGATGGTAAGCTGCTTCAGTTATATGAATATGAAAGATCACGGAAACCTGAGAAGTATGTTGATTCAGTTTATTATGAAGATGCTCATGTCCTCCTCCATGAGGAGAACATTTACCGGTTTGATTGTGTAGGTCCCTCGCTACTTGTCTGTTTTTGCCTTTGGACCCCTCTCTTTTTCATTTACGGTACCGTGTTCAAGTACATTAATATGCTGTGTTATTATGTGATTCTTCTTGCAGACATCTTCCCCGACTCATCTGTCCATCCAGTTGATGGATGATGGAAGTGAGAAGTCTGAAGCTGTTGCAGTTTATGTAGACCCCAATTTTGCTGGTTATCTGCATAATGATTATCTTTCTGTTGAACATGGGAAGAAAGAGTCTTCTGCAGTTATGCTGAAGAGGTAATTTGATTCCTATCCAAAGATTAAGTTCAGGAATGCAGCTTGTGTTGAGCTCAACCAAAAATTCAGATATTCTTCTTGGTTTAGAGAGTGGCGAGGACACGGGTTGTATGAGATGATGTCTGCCCAGCCTTGTGTTTTTGTAGGTTAATATATACCCTTTCAATGTGGGAACCTTTAAACTTTGTGGAAGCTACTTGTATTCCATTTTTTATATTCTACTCTTGCCTGTCTGGATTTGTTACTCAAAACAAATTGCATATTTTTCATCAGATTTTGTAAAATTGAACGTGGAACGGTTGTATTCTGAATCTGTGAATTTATGGAAAAAAATTAGAGTTGAAATTTGAGTTGGACCCACCTTAAGAAGTATAATTTTTTGACTGCTTGCATAAACAGTCACTGTAGGTTAATTAAAGCTGAAGGTACTGTTCTACTCTAGTATATGTCAGATATGGACATGCCATGTAGACAGAGGTGCAGATCATGATGATTTTTGGTGCTTACTGGAAAACCTTGGCCGACTGCCCTAGGAAAGTTTTACTTGAGAGAGGAGGCAGGGGAGCACACCTGCCTTTGCGCTCGAGTCTCATTTAACTGACTGATCTAATTAGAATAAGCTTCAATTCTTTGGACAGTATGGATAGAAAGAAATTATAGGTGTTCTGAGGTTGGTAATTCATCCTTGCCATTTGTGAAATTCAAATGCTCACGGAACATGTTTTTATGGTGTAACAGAGTTGTAGCTAATGATTTAGAGAACCTAGTGGAATTTATAAGTCCTCAAGAAGACGACATCTCGTCTTCCCGCCTTCCTTTTGTACTTTCATCACTATCTTGTTGCAATTAATGTATGAAAAATGTAGAATAAACATTCAATAGTTTCCATGTCTGATCTACTTTCTTAATTTCTTTTTGTGAGATCTGTGAGCAGAAACAAGAGAAAGCACACCAACCATGATGTATCTTCTGCCTTGTGCATGGTGATGGAAAATATTATACTCGTAAACGGTTTGGAGTGTAAGATGGCTTCAAATTCATCAAAGGTACATGAATTTCTACTTTGACTTCAACTGCTGAAATTGCAAATGTTTGGTACAACTTTGTGATATTGTTAAGTGGGTTTTGCAAATCCCGAAGAATATGTACTTTTAACCTTATGTTAGTGTTTGTTGTAACTAGAGCCGGTAATTTCAGCCCATATTTATAAAATCAATCCATTTAACTCACATTTAATGAGTTGGATCACTTGTATTTTTGATTGGGTAAATATGGGCTTCAATATATTTTGAACCCATGAAAATATGGATAAATATGGGTAAAATATATAATATGGATATCCATATTTTAACTATCCGAGTGAAGACAGATATTGCACTATCATATTTGACTGAAGGACAAACTCAACATACTATTCAGTTGCATGGGTCAATTCTTACAGCCAAAAAAAATGATTTTTTTTTTTAAAATAACTTTTTCCTATTCAGAAATATCACTGTTAGCTCAAATTATCTCACTTTGACATATCGAAAATACCTGTAAAATTTTGTTTGTTTAAAGAATTAATATTGAGAAATTACTATAATTGGTACAAATGCGGAAGCAAAATAACAAAAACATAAATGGGAGGGTAGAGATTCAGGAGAGCACCAATTCTGAAAACTGTAAGAACATTTGAATAATATCCTATCAATTTAAAACTTAATTGAATCAAAACTATTGTACACTTTTAATCATTTGCTTATGAATATTCACAAGTTTACCATAATTACTAACCATTTCATGTGTTCTGTTGAATTTATATTGTTGCTTCATAATATATTTGACAGTTGTATATGTAGTTCTATAAATATTGTCAAATATAATATATTTTCTACATGAAAGGACCGAAAACACATATTTTTATTAATTGAAAGTTAATATGCTGCGTCATTACTCGAAATTAATATGCTCTTATCAATTTGAGTTTGTCTACTTTTTACCGTATTTATTTTGAGAAGATTTTGATTTACGCATGTCCAGTTTTTATTAGATTTTTTAAACTAATATCTTGTAAATATGTTTAAGAATAGAGAAAATGGCTCACCCCCCACTATTCTACAGGGGTGTCCTATTACCCCCGACCTTTTATTTTTGGAATTTCGTAACCCCTAACACCTTGTTTGGATGGTTGTTACATATTGTTTCATAATGTGTCGTATTACATTACAATGTTTGGATAGATTGTATTGTTCTCCATTGTTACTGAATGTCACAAACCAACAACTTGAATGATAAAACCTATAAGAAAAGTAGCTCTACCAGGTAGAGCTATTATAAAAAGGTAGAGTAAAGAAGAAAATAGGATTATTAAATAATAAGTAAAGACAATATGAGAAGAAAATATTAAGGTAACGACGCGATCACACTAAATCGGTCGTTACACTAAATGAGGCTTTTCATCGTTACATAACGGTGAATTTAAATGATACAATAAAATTTAAGTAATAATGAAAACATTGTATTTAAACTAACAATTCAACTGGTAAGAACCATCCCAACAAGGTGTATATGCTGACCCATCCAAGATGGTGAATACACCTCTTGCAGGTGCGTAAGAATTGAACAAAAAGACCTAAAATTGAATTAAATGTCTATGTGTCAGTTTCCGTTTGGAGATTCTACAATTAATGCAACTTTTTTTTAAAACAAATAAAGCATCCAAATATTCAGTCAAATTAAATGACAGATCAAGGTATCCGAGTATTTGAAACATAGAATGAAATAGAGAAGGGATGGACCTTTTGAGCTTTGAACTGCAAAATTGCTATGAATAATGGAAACCGCAGACCGGAAAAGCCTCATCAGTGATGGAATCTCATCACTGAACAATAGATCCAAGCTCGAACAATGAGCCCCTCACCTCGACATTAACGAACCAGACAGTAAAAAACCTAACTGGATTTGGTCAAAATTTTACCGAGTCGCAGGTTGTAAATGAGGTCTGTTTTACTGCATTTAAAATGGCTTCATGGTGTTTTCATGTATGTGACAAGGATGAGAATTTTTAGGTTGAGATCCAAATTTTGTGTGTAAGATTGTGGGGAAGGAATAATAAGGAAATAAGTGGGGTTCACTGAATTGGAAGTAACGAGGGAAATAAGTGAAGGGAGTGGGCCCAACACGTGTATACAAACATTTTTATATATCTGATTTTCTTGGACAGGTCAGTTTTTTAAGGGTTGCAAAATTTTGAATATAAAAGGTTTAGGGGGTAATAGGACTTAGTTTAGATTAAGTGTGTAGTTGGTAAAAGGCAATAGGTTTGTGGGGTGGTGGTGATGGTGCTTTTAGCCTTTACTCTTTAATAATATATTAACAACTCTATAATTTTGTTTGATTGTCAGTGTTTTTCCTGAAGAAAACGAACAAGAATGGTGTTGTGAAACATGTCTTAGGTTTGTACCGAGTAAAAAACTGATTTTAATTAACTAAGTGTTTTGGCTGTAGGAGATTAAAGTGGGTTATGACTTCGGACCATTTTACCCAATCCATTTTCTTTACCTATTTTCATATGGGCGGATTCAATCTGCCCAAATCCGTCCATTTGCCACCACTAGTTGTAACTGAAAGTTAGTGCCTTTATCAGTTCTCAGCTTAGATAAAAACAATTTTAGGATAAATTCATTCAACTGATAAGATGAGGATTTGCAGATTTCTTATGTACTGGACACTGAGGATTTCTTTTACCGTCTTGGAAGGAAGAGAAACATTTCGGCTGGCTGGTTATCATGTCATGGCCATGAGAGAATAGAACGCTTTCACCGTGTTTTGACATCCTTATTATGATGATGCGTGGTTTTCTTGTTAAACGTGTGGTAATCAAGGTATGCACCATCTATCTAAGCCAAATCACTATGTATATGGAGGTCTATTCAGTGTACTTACTGTAATACACATCAGTATTTGTTGCTATTTCAAAGAACTTGTTTCACTCATTGATCTCAAAAGAAAAAAAAAAGGAATACTTGCTCACTCTTGTTCCCTTCTTATTTCTGTGCACTTCAGATTTTCTTGGTTTCTTTGGTACAACAACTTACTTGACCCAACTGGTTGAGCACTCGGTGGCAGATTCTCTTGAATTGACTTCACCCTCAGAACAAGGATCTACTTGTGGATCTTCTCGTTGACTGTATTATACTTTGTCAATGGCATTCAAGCCGTCTTCTTGTAAATGTGGGTTTCACTCGTGATGTTAAATTGTTAATTGTAGAGTTGTGTTTATTGAGTTGTATTGCTTCCATGGGAGCACATAGGAGCCTAGACTGCATTCCTCGCAGTCTGTATACAAGCGGCCCCTGTGAAGTGAACTAGCTGAAAATGGTATAGTGAAAAGGCTTATATTAGATATTTTCAGTGGGTATAGTCCCTAATCTTGTACAGAGTACATACTCCAATTCCTGACTATGCTAAAACATAAGATTTGTTCCCTTGGCAAGGTGTTACTGTTCATTCATGTATTGGTTTAGTTATATGAAGTACATGTATTTTCATCCTAAGAAGAGGTCTTGGATTTGGGCTTTAGTATTGGTGAACCTTTTGAAGGGGAAGCTTTTTACTTTTTCTCAGTGGGTTTACTCTGTGTAAATGTGCATTAGTTGGGCTAGTGAGTTTTGAATACCTGATATCGCAAATGAGAATAGAAGTACATGCGTTTCATTCGTGGCAGGAATATACAGACCGGTTTTCCTTCACTCCCATCCCATATGAAGATGTGTGTGCTCCACTGGTGGATTGGTTTTATGATTTGATATTGTTAACAGAACAACTTTAATTGAAGAACAAGAGGCAAGAGTTGTATTACAATTTAATAGAATTCATCTAAATACAAAAGAATAGGAAGGCTATATATAAGTATCCATTAACTAAACCTAATCTAATAGGAAATAGGCCCAATAATAAAAAATTCAAACATAGTAACATATGGACTAACATCCCCCCTCAAACTCATAATGCAACAACAATAAGCATTGAGAGTTTGTCGAAAAGGGACAATGCAATTCAAGTTTCACATCTAAGCACAAAAAGGTATTATTGACAACAT
The DNA here is from genome assembly GCA_035578085.1 of Solanum pinnatisectum. Taxonomy (NCBI): domain Eukaryota; kingdom Viridiplantae; phylum Streptophyta; class Magnoliopsida; order Solanales; family Solanaceae; genus Solanum; species Solanum pinnatisectum. The sequence goes on from CM069077.1 coordinate 21,788,169, forward strand.
CAACAAGAGTATATTCATCTTAATATGATTGCCCATTCTTAGCAATAAGAACCAAAAGCTTCATGAAACATTTGAACTCATTGTATCCTCAAAAACTCAACCAAACAACAAGAAAGTTCCCAAATCTCAAGAATTTACAAATCTTCCAAACTGTATCAAAATGCCATAACCCCAATCTAAACCACTTTATGAATCACATTTACTGGATCTCCTCAATATAATCAAATCCTTATATGCTAAAGAAAACCCAATCTTTCTCAAATCTACTAAAACCTCCCAAACAAGACCCCAAAATTTTCAAATATCTTTCAACAAACACACAATTTTAAACTCCAAAATCTCAACGACTTTCAAACACCCCAACACCAAAATCACATAAAAAAAACCCAAAACTTCATAAACTGGCGGTTCTTCCTAAAAGTGATATTGCACCAATTGATTCAACTATCCTCATTAACTAATCTTCCACCCCAATTCAAAGAATCAAACTTTCCCCCATAAAACTTCTCAAATCACCCTAACTTAACACAATCTCAACAAATCCCACAAACCCAAATTTAAATCAAAAGATTTTCTACCAAGATCATTAAAATCTAATAAAATTCATCTAAATACAAAAGAATAGGAAGGCTATATATAAGTATCCATTAACTAAACCTAACCTAATAGGAAATAGGCCCAATAACAAAAAACCCAAACATAGTAACATATGGACTAACATGTGAGAAATATAGGAAAAAAAAAATATTATTGAATTGTTGTTGTGAACATTATTACATTGAGACCCTATTTATAGACCCTATAATACAATCCTTTACCAAGTAGGATACTATTTAGTATTCCTATTTCTATTTCTATTACTATTCCTATTCTAATAAGATTGTATAAACCTATTCCTATTCTAATATGATTATATAAATATATTCCTATTTTAATAGGATTGTATAAACCTATTCCTATTCTAACACTCCCCCTCAAGCTAGTGCATACAATTCATGTACTTAGCTTGTTACAAATGTAATTAACAAGATATGTTGATCACTCGACTTCACAAAATTGACAATCAATCTCAATGTGCTTTGTCTTCTCATGAAATGAATTTGATGCATAATGCCTTTTGAGTGATAAAATTACAATGTTGGAACGAGTGACTTACGTAATCAACATACAAGGCTACTAAACTCCCGAGCAACAAAATTAGGTGGTTGCTCCATATAAACTTCAAAATCTAGTATAAAGTATATGGATGTTGATATCAAACAAGTGAGTATTAGATTTGATGGCTAAAAGTGGTCCACAAACTAAGAAATAAAATTATAATGATGTCAAAATAGAAATTATATAGGATAGTTTGAATTAAATCATATTCAAAGACACATTAATATGAGAAAATAGTTTACATCAAATTATATATGAAAAGTCCCGATGATGCGGTGCTACGCAAATCGGATATGCAAAAAGATAGTCTACACTAATTATATATAAAATAGTAGTCATTGGAATGAAATCACAGTGAAACACACACGAGATAAGAAAAAGTAGTCACAAAAGAAGATCGCGGTGCTACACAAATTAAATATGAAAAAGTAGTCAAATTAGATATAAGAAAGTAGTCACCAAAAAGATAGGAAACAAAATATTATTGAATTGTTGTTGTGAACATTATTACAATTTATAGGATACTATTTAGTATTCCTATTTCTATTACTATTCCTATTCTAATAGGATTATATAAATATATTCCTATTCTAATAGGATTGTATAAACCTATCCCTATTCTAATAGATATATTACCAGAGACTTGTAATGGTAAGGCTGATAAGTCTCGGTTTTGCAGCGAAGAAACTCAATTTTTGAAGTCACTAATCAATTTTATAATTGATGCCATGAAAAAAGCAATTGAAAATTGGCCAACTTGCTGTGAACTGAATTGTAAAGAGCCACCATATGATTGGGGATTGACCACATTTGTCGTTGCAGTCATTTGATTTTCTAAGCTGGTCTTGCAAAAGGCTATTTTCGAATTTACAGTCTATGTTGGAAGTTTGAATGATGTTCAAATTCAAACCTTTGGTAATTTATAAAATATTTAAAGCTTTTATGTTTGAATTTATTTTAATTTAAAATTCGAATCTCCAAATTTTTAACAGTTAATTGAAACAGAGAGAGTCACGTCTTTCGAGGCTAACAGAGCTAGTTGGAGCACAGTATTCAAAACCATGGGCGTTTGCGTACAATGAACTTAAAACAAATTGCAGCTGAGAAGAACATTCCACACGAAATATAATTACTGGCAATCACAGAGAAGAACATCGCCAGCTGAGCTCTGTAGTCTTCATTTTCCGATTCTTCTCCTTCTTCCCATGGCTTCCTCCACCGTTAACCGATGGCTGAGGCCCGAGGTCTGTTTTTCTCTCTTCAACTTGTCTTTTTTTGTCCTCGTGAAATTCGCTATTTTACTGTTTGGTTCATAGATCTAGCAAAGAGGCAACGGCTGCATGTGTAATGTTATACTGCATTTACTAGTTCGGCGGTTAGGTCTGGAGTACTGATGATGCAATTTCTAAGGTGTTACAGGTGTATCCACTATTTGCTGCCGTAGGAGTAGCTGTTGGGATTTGTGGGTTTCAATTGGTTCGCAATGTCTGTATCAATCCTGAAGTCCGGTAAACCCTTCCTCCGTTTTTGCCGTTGGTTTTTTTTATGTTATACTCTACTATGAATTGCCAGATTCTTCAAATTATTGTCTAAAAGTATTTAGTTTGTACATTTTATGATATATTTGGACTTGCTAACTTCTTAATGAAAAATCAATGCATGAAGGTTATATATAGTTTGATGCGTCTCTGCCAGCAAATTGTATTTCCTTATTTCATACTTGTGTAATTACTCAATTTGGTTGAATTCACTCAAAGTGAATTATTTTGGTACACAATTTTAATCAATGGAGACTGAATGTGCAATTTATTATATTACACCCTGTGTTGCTCGGCCTCTTGAAAAATACCGATAGGTGAGTGTCTGATCCTTCCAAAGTAGTGCAATTTTGGAGGATCTGACACAGTGTGACAACATTTTGAGGAGTCCAAGCAACATAGATGTATATATTATGCATGTGTGAGAAGTTGGTAAAGATTTTCAATATCAAAGGGAGAACGAAAATGCAAGAAGGAAAAACTAAAAAGAAAGCAAAAGTCTGAAAAAAAATTTGAACAGAGAGAATTTTCCGGGGCAGGGTGGTATACTGGTAGTAGAGAAATGTGGGGCTGGGGTGTGGATAGTGGCGGATCCAGGATTTCCATTAAGGGGGTTCGAGATAAAAAGAGTAGTGCCTAAGATTCGAACTTGGAATCTCAAGGTGAGTTTTGAACCCCTCAACCACTAAGCCAACCTTTAATCTTACATTTAGGAGGTTCAAAATCAATATATAGACATAAAAGTTCCTTAAAATACCTTGAATGTACAACATAATTTTTTCTGAGGGGGTGCAACCTCTAGGTCTGCCCCTGGGTGTGGACTGTGGTGCTGTATTAGGAGCAATTTTACAGGTAGATGGTTTATCCCTGCGTGCCCCTTTGCCAGTTGGGAGGAACTTTTTGGGACACTACGTTTTTTTCTGCTTAATAATCTATCAAAAAAACTGAACAGTTATTTTCAGGAATTGGAAGGATAGGGATTTGAAATTTCTTAAGTTACTTATACAGCTTAGTTTGCTCTTTTGTATCGAATGTTATTCATTTATTTTTGCTTATTACCTCATCACTGAATCTTAAAAGTCATGAGATATAAACAATTTGTGCACTGTCTAAATGAGTTCCTTAGGCTTGTAATGGAGAGAATCTTTCTTTGGTGGAGACCTTTCTATGTTAGACATTTCCTTTTAAATTGATATGGAAAGGAAAGAAGAAAAAATGTGTGAATGAGGACTCTTAATGGACTTTTCCTTTTAATACTGATTGTATGTTAAGTTTGGTAGTTCATTATCGTATTAGATGTTCTCTCTTTAAACCAACATGTAACAAGACTAGTAGATTGTAAGTTGGACCTTTAACTTCTCTGAGGTGCAGCTTCTTGCTACTTGTAATGCTCTTTGTTTTTGGATCCTATCGCAATTGAAGTGGAGTTGTAGAAAGTAGAAAATTGTTATATAGTCTATAATTCACCGATGTTTTTTTGTTCTGTAAAACATAGGGTGACCAAGGAAAACAGGGCAGCAGGAGTGTTGGAGAACTTTTCAGAAGGGGAGAAATATGCAGAGCATGCTCTTAGGAAGTTCGTTCGTAATAGGTCTCCAGAGATCATGCCATCTATCAATGGCTTCTTCAGCGACCCCAAGTGATGGCCAACTCTAAGCCTAAAGTTTTTATTGTTTGTTTATGATCTACTAAATTCAATTGTATGACTATTTGATCAACTAATTCCAATTGTGTCACTTTTTATGGAGTAGGTGCTAAGTCTTGCACCTTTATTTTTCTTTAATGCATGGTCCTTTCTACTTATTTGTGTAACACTTGTGATTCATTGAGCAGCTAACAATGTGAAAAATTGATCTTAAGAAATCATGAAAACGCAGATCTTCAAGGAGCAAGATATGGTCGTGATCACATGATCGATTAGCTAATTGTAATTTTTTATTGAGCAATCCACTACCAGTATACAAGAATAGTCAAACAACTAAGAACTAAGAAGGGGGGGGGGGGGGAATCTGGTCTTCGAATTGCTAACATTTTGCTACACTGAATTATCACTTCACATCAATTACAACGAAAAGGATGGATCAAGATACATAATAATGAGTATTGAAACATAAATATAACCCTCGAAGCCAGGAAAAAAAGGTTTGGATGGTGGGAAGTAAACAGAAAACTCCAAAACTAATAAGAAAAATATTATGCTTTTTTTTAAGTAAGCATTTTGTGCTAAAATTTAACCATTCTTGATATAATTTATTAATTCTTTTTAATTATTAAGCCAGATAGAGTAGGTTAAAAGTTCCAATCGTGTTGATTAATTTTTTTTTTCGTGCTTGATTGGGAAAATCAACATTATTAGTCTAATCGCATAAAAGAATTAGGTAAGAGTGATGATGTAGAAGAAATTTGATTTGACATTCGTATGGGAATTTTTAACATTAAAAGTATGGAAAAATTGTATATAATAACAAACTATTAATTCAAATTAAATGCTATAATTATAATTTGATTTAATTGTACCCCATAGCAAACTGTCGCTATTTCGCCTCTCCCTGGTGAATCTCGCTCGCCACTCTCGTTCTCGCTGGGCAGTCTCGCTTGCCTCTCGCTTTTATACAAACACAAATGTATAAAATGCGTTTGTGTTTGTATAAAGCGAGAGAAAATTGTATATATACGCATATTTTCGTTCCCCCTCTCTCTCAGATCTCGCTCGCCACTCTCACTTTATACAAACACAAATATATACATTGCGTTTGTGTTTGTATAAAGCGAGAGAAAATTGTATATACAAATACAAATGCATATATTTTCGTCTTATATACTTATGATTATACAAATACGATTTTTTCTTGGCAAGATTTTTTTTTGTCTTTCTTTCTTTCTCGCTTTATACAAACACAGATTATACAATTGATTCTTTTGTATATGTATACCGAAACAAATTATACAATTGCTTCTTTTGTGTATATATATATGCAAACTATAACTATAATATATAAATATGATATTTGTGTTTGCTATATGTGAAAGTTACTCTAAAATGTTGTCTTTTGAACTTTACCAAACGAGTGCCTTTTTTCGATCAAATAAGATACATATTTATCACGGAAGGTATTTTATAGATTTTCCTCTTCATTTGCTTTTAACTTCTCTCTTTTGCCCTCAATTTCCATTTTTACAACTTCTTCAAAATGGTAAGTTCCCCCAAAAGACATGCTTTATACTCTCTCCGTCCCATTTTATATGTCATCTCTTTTTATAAATAATTGATCCATAATATTTGTCATTTCATAAAATCAATGCATAAATTAACATATTATTCCTTTTTTACCCTTGTGAGTTATTAGCATTGAAAACATACATTTGACCAACTTAGAAAAGTTAAATAAATGATTCATGTTCATTGGTTAAATTAATTAATCAAAATAAATTAATTCATATTCATTGATTGAAAATTTGAGTTTCAAAAAAATTAAATAAGGGTAGAAGGGTAAAGTTACATTATTTCTTAATGCAAGTGCAAAGTAAAAATGTGACATATAAAATGGGACTGAGGGAGTAATAACTTATTTGTTTTTTTTTTTTAAAAAAAACTCAAAAGGAAATGTTATCTTAGTCAATTTTTTTTATAACAGTACATTTATAAAAACAGTTTTCAATAAATTAATTTTGAAAGTATAGTGAAATAGACTATCAGTTTGAGTTTTAAATTTAAATTATGTCACCTTTTGTTTGAACTTATATAGTTGTATGTTTAAATTAATTATCTTCTGAAAGACTTTTAAATTTATCTCTAGTTTTTGGAAAATATTTCAGTATTTTAATCTTAGGCGTTACTAAATTACATGTGACGGTTCCTTTACAATCACGCTAAGCACGAACAAATTTATTTAATATATTTTAATTAAAACAAGACGCACTTATCAATTTCACATAACAAGTTGCTTATTTAGATATTTTTTGTGAAGACCCTGAATCAGTCAAACGCGTAGTTCTTGACTGTACGTGGTCTATTTCTTTGTGCAAAAATGCAAGTGGACAATCTTTACTAAATATTTATCCAGAGTTTTAGATTAAAAAAATTACTTTATCCAATAATACTCGTTTACTATTAACTTTGCACATTTCTTAAGAAGCTATAAATAAAATGATAATTTTACCATGTCACGAATATAATAAATACAATGTCTTGGAAAAAAGTAATAGAGAAATGACTATAGTTAATAATAAGAATAAATTAAGAACTAAGTGTAAAATTATCTATTAATTTTATAAAGTTGACAAGTATTATTGGACATCCCAAAATAATATAGTGGACAACTGTTGTTGGACGAATAGAATAATGAATAATATCTTTTATGATTACTTATAAATTGAATGTAAAAATAATTTTTATTTTTTAAAGCATAAAAATAAATATCTCTTAAAAATAAAAATTTCTTACAAAAGTAACAAATTTTAAAAATAAATTTATAATGACTTACCAGAATCAAATCTCCCAAAACAACTCCAAATGAATTGTTAATATTGTTGGCAAGTGGCTAAAGCGTAGTCCATTTTAAATTCTTGTAGAAATTGAAACGAACAGGACATTCTGCTCATTCAAAAAGTTGTGACGATCTTCTCATGAAAAGATAATCTAAAAATAACATACCTCAAAGTCAAAGGTAAGAAATATTATATTATGAAGAACCAAAATAACCAAAAAATATTTGAGAATCGGCAATCATAACATCTAATATATATAGAAATTTATTCATATATAAATAGTGTAATTTTTCTGCCATCTGCCTTATCTAACTTTGCCCCTAGTAACAACAACAACGAAAATACATAAGCATTACCCATCTTGATATATACCTTTTGATTTTCTTTTAGGATACTTCATCTAATTGATAGGCACTTAGTTTTCTACAGAACAAGCGGGCGATATGCAGCATCAATCAAGGTAAAAGGGTAGTCACGGCCTGTGCTATAATGCACAAAAGCCCTCCACCCCACCAAAAAGTAAAGAACCTGTGGTGCCTGCTTGTGACACATAGGGCTTGCTTTTCGTGATTACTATGAAATAGATGGCGGACTCAATTCATCAGGAACTGGAAGGACGACATCTCTCTCAGAAAAAAGGGAAATAAAAGACGAGAGAATCCTGCCTTTATTTTGACTACCCTATGCTAGAGGACTTGACGGACCACCTCAGAGGTCGGAAGAAGATTCTTGGAGACCACGACAACCCTTGTTGAAAGGGGTATGGGGGACAAGCAGGGCATATAGCCCATAAAGAGGTGGAATCCGTTCGTTCATATGCACACCGACTGGATCATCCACAGCGAAGATAATACTCGAAAAGGGACTACGAGTCACCTTCTTTGAGCAATATTCTATTTTTCAGAGAGAAGAATGACCAAAAGTAGAGAGCAAGGTCCGTCCCACTCTCTCATCTACACAATTGTCCGATCTTAGATGCTTTGTCGGAGATTCCAGATTTGATTGCTAACCATGACATCAGTCTTTCCTCCGTTAGGAGGTCACGAAGGTGAGGTCCTGAGAGAGATAGATGCTTCACACATGGCATCCGATTGAAAGAAAAAGATGGGTTGGCAATAAAACAGCCATTTTATTATTTTTTTTTACGCAATTTAAAGATTAATGAATTGATCACTTCTTCACTTCACACTGGTGAATTTGGTAAAGGGAGGTTTTCCCTCTACTTTAATCGTCTTTTCCCCACCTGTTTAAGGCACCTTTGTACTTCACTTCCGTATGTCACGTTGCAACTTGCAATTATTTAAAAAATGGTTTGCCATTTCCTTGAAGCAGGCAACGAAGACTACGTCAACTAGGCGCACTTAAGCAAAAGCCGTACAGTCATTCATCAATAAATAGGAGACAATACTTGTATCCAATTATCATATTACTGCAATAACAATTTGATCATACAGACTAGCAATATGTCAAGATTCTTGTGCATAAATAGGCTAAGTTCATTCCGTTTATTTGTGCATAAGATTCATTAAAAAGAGAAACTCTAAAGTTCAAAATTAAAATTTCTAATTAATTTTTAGTTTTGTTAGGATAACAATTAAACTTTTAGAGCATTTCCCCAAACGCGTGGGACAGCATCAGAATTTCCAACTATGTATTGTAGACACTCTAAATTTAATTATCCCATCCTATAGTTGTATAATTAAATTTATCTTTTCAAAGACTTCTTTAAATCTATCTTTAATTTTTGCAAAAAACATTTCAGTATTTTACTTTAGATGATAAATGAATTATGTCATAAATGTGATGGATCCTTCACAATCGCGCTAACAACAAACAAATTCAATATTGTTGGTGTAATATACCACAAATATAATAAATTATAGTTGAAAATAAGATGATCAAAAAATGAATAAACTATTATCCAGGCCGAGACACAGATATCTCGCTCTCTTTAAGGAGATTCAAATCCACTACAGTATAATCTACATCGATCCAACAATATATTTCTTGACTTGTAATTCTAGAATACAATAGCTCAATTACAATGCCATACAACTCAAGCAACTTTGGATTAGTTGAAGAGTTCAAAGCTCCAAAAACGGAACACCTTCCTTCTACATATAAATATTCTCTTTTATATAGTGAATATAATTGAATAATTTTCTAAGTCTCAACTCTCGCAAGAGGCTCCTCTCCAGTACACTAATCTCTCCAGTTGGTCCAGTGCATATTTAATTTAATGACATCTTTCAATTTTAAAATCTAATGGTCCATATTTATTTAAATAAGCAGCCTTTAAACCATGGTCAAATATCATTAACCATGGTTATTACTATTTCTCTTTCTCTCTCTCCTCTCTTTCTTTCTCACTTAATTATGCAACAAACCTTTTCTCAATCAGCAAAGAATTTGCTTTGTTAACAATAAATCGCTTTTTCTTTCCATTATTTTCACACCGTGATAAAAGAAGACAAAATTCAAAGGATGAACTTGGGTTATAAAATTTAAAAAATCCAACCCATGAGACTACTTCTTGAAGCTTGGTTCGGTCACAATGGTGATCCACAAAACTCTGTCGTCTTCTTCGTAACATTAATTTTTTCAATTTGGAGTTTCTGCAAAAGCCAACTAAAGGATCTGAAAAGGGCACGAAAAATGGCTAGGAAAATATTTTTTCATACACTTTTTTTTTTTCTGGTGAAATTCTCCATTTATTTTTTAGGTCTTATTTTTCTTGTGGTATTTATAACTGTAATCTTTAATTGGGGCTAATCACTTCATTTCAGTCTTTCTCTTTTGATACTCTCCCTAGTTGTTCATATGTAAATGTAAAAACATTAAAATATTGATGTAATTTTAATTTTCAATTGTTTGATTGCTCTGTTTTTCGGAGAGTTTTGGAGGGGGAAGAAGTGTTTCTTTGCTGATTGAGAAAGGAATGAGAGGCGAGAGAATTACTAATAACCATGGTTAATGATATTTGATCAAGAAAATTAATCTGGTCCATTAAAAATTAAATGGACACGTGTCAACTATATGAAATAGCATTGGGGGAAACTGGAGAGATCATCATTGGAGAGGCGCCTCTTCCCTCTTTCACTACTACATACTACAATATTTTTTCACACTTAACCTATTTCATCTCCTAGCCAACACAAAGGAAGATGCATCATTATTTATACGTAAAGAAGTCTTTCATATAATTAATGAGTAGAATAATGGGTGAAATGAAGATTTAAAGGTTACAAAAGTTACTCCAAACTACTAATAACCACATATTCTACCACAACATAAATATACTATCCATCAGTAAACATAACATGACATATAATATGGCATATAATATATTTTTATTAATGTTAAAATATCACAGTAACATTTATTATTAAAAGAAGACCCACTTATCAATTTCACACAACAAGTTGCTTATTTAAATTATCGTTTTGTGCAGCCCGAATCAGTCAATCAAGTAGTTCTCGACTCTGGTCTATTTCTTTTCACAGGAAACGCAAGTGGACAATCTTTAATTTACTTATGTAGAGTTGTAGACAAAATACTTATTTTTTTATTATTTGAAGGGGTCACAAGATTCACAAATGTAAATTATTGAAATTTGGTAAACGTAGTTGCTATGTAGTACATAATTAAATGTCTTAAAACGTGCTTGTAAAAAATGATTAAATGATGCTTAGGGAGGGAATTCTTAATACATTATAATTGGCAAGTGGCTAAAACGTAGTCCATTTTAAAAGCCTGTAGAAATTGAAACGACAAGGACAATCTGCTAATTTAAACAAATTATGATTTTCTTCTAATAAAAAAGACAACCTAAAAATAACAAAGCTCAAATGTCAAAGTTAAGAAACATTATATTGTGAAGAACTAAAATAACCAGAAAACAATCAGAAATATCAATCGTAATTATCTGCTAAGTGATAACAACCAATATATATAAAAAAGTCAACATATCAAAAAAACCGAACAGAATCCACTAGGGTAAAATTTACCCGCTGGTGTCTACACCAAGCCAATATATGCATGCCATGTGTTTAAATTTATAATTCATTTTACTTAACCATAATTAATTAACATTAAATCACATCATAATGGAAATTGCATTGGCTTGATATAAACACCATGTGCGGGTAAGTTTTTTCTAAATTCAATATGTATAATTTTATCCATACACAAATAGTGTACTTTTCTGACGAATACGATTCATCTATAGTCACGTCGCAACTTGCAATTATTTAAAGAGTATGAAACATTATGGTTTGCTATTTCCTTTTCCATGACCACACACGCGTATGAAGCAGGCAACGAAGACTATGCCAACTAAGCGATTAAGCGAAAGCCCTACTTTATGGTTTGCTATTTCCTTTTCCATGACCACACTCGCGTATGAAGCAGGCAACGAAGACTATGTCAACTAAGCGATTAAGCGAAAGCCGTACAGTTATTCATCAATAAATAGACAACCATACTTCTATCCAATTATCATATTCACCAGTACTCCATTAACAATTTGATCATATAGATTATCAATATGTCAAGAATTTTGCACAAAATCGAGGAGAAGCTTCACATACACTACAAGCATGGAGATGAAATTCCTGCAGCTCAAAACAAGCCACAAGAAATCCCTGTGATTAAGGATGAAAGCAATGTAGATAAGAAAGAGGACAACGTTGATGATCATAAGAAAAGGCATTTGGTGAAAAAAGTAGGGAAAATTGCCAAAAAATTGTTACACGGTCATAACAAAACCTCCAGAGAGGAAGGCTACGAAGGAGAGGAAGAGGAAGAGGCGGAGGAGGGAGAAGAAGTAGAAATGGAAGAAGCAGAAGAAGGCGGTTTTGAATTTGAACTCAATTTCGACTTTTGAATTTTTATTATTAGTATGATTTAGGTATTATCAACCCAATTGTTGTGTGCCTTTATATTTGCATTCCTGTTTATTGATGTAAGAATATATTTGTTCTTAAGATACCTCTCGATCAACGGGTAGTTTGGAATTTGTAATACTATATGTTATTATCATCATCTGGTTTTATGTGCATGTAAACATGTAGTCTGTAGCTCCTTCCACTTGAAAAATAGGCACATTATTCTTACGATTCAGAGTTGATATTTTAACATGTATTGTTCAATTAGGCACTTGAAATAGGAATTTCCCCACCGGTTGACTAATTGTGAACAACTTTGATGAGCTCGACTCTGTTTATGTGGACTTAAAGTAATACTTGTCTTTTAACATGAAGCACTAATACTCCTTCATGTTTTAAGAATTGGTGCACTTTTAGTTCTCTCTCAAACGTTCGTCTAATTTTTAACAGTGCACGTGAGAAAGTTTCCACATAATTCAGTTTTGCTTGTTCCTTCACATTCCTTATCGAATCAAACTTCTGATTTGTCTCTTCCGTTTCTTCTCCAAATGAAATCATATATTCAGAATTACATAAAACAAGTGAACAATTTTTGGAAGTAATTATGTTGTTAAGGTGCATCAGAGAATCAATTCATAGTGTAGTTAAGGTGCAATTTTGGAGCTGTTTTGATGCAATTTTGGTGCTTTCCTCGTGTTGTTTTTGGTGCGATTCTAGTGCTGTTTTAGAGCGAATCTGGTGCGGCTGGTTTGGTGTAATTCGGGTGCTGTTTTGAGGCTTTTCTGATGCAATGTTAGTGCTTTTTTGGTGCAGTTTTGATACTGATAAACTCCCATCCATGTCCCTTTTTGTTCCATTTGCCTCCACTACAAAATCCATGAAACCTGATTTCGATCAAGCCTTAGCGTCTCTTTCGCCAGTTACTTTTATGATCACGGATAGCTTCCTTCCATGGACTTTAGATTCTGCAAACAAGTTGAGTATCCCAAGATTCGCCTTTAATGGGATGACCACCTTTTCCTTGTCCTTAGCGCGTCCCTCTCATGATCTCCTTCGAACAGAATTGTCTGATGATGAAATGTTCACACTCCCTGATTTCCCCTGGATTAAGCTCACTAGAAATGACTTCGATTCACCCTTCAGAGAGCGTAAACCAAAGGGTCCTTTTTTCGATCTTACCTTGGAGCAAGCCATGGCGACCTCTAAAAGCTCTGGTCTAATTGTCAACAGCTTTTACGAGCTTGAATCTGTTTATGTAGACTATTTTAATTGTAAATTTAGTCCAAAAGCATGGTGCGTTGGACCCTTTTGTGCAGTGACCGCGCCACTACAGCAAAGGTTAGAGAAACCTTCATACATAAAGTGGCTTGATGAAATGCTAGAACAGGGGAAGCAAGTTTTGTACATGGCATTCGGGACCCAAGCAGAGTTATCTCCTGAACAATTGAAGGAAATCAAAATTGGGTTGGAGAAATCCCAAGTCAACTTTTTGTGGGTGGTCAAGAAAAGTATAGATGAAGTCGACGACGGGTTCAAAAACAGAGTGAAAAACAGGGGACTGATGGTGACAGAGTGGGTTGATCAGAGAGAAATCTTGAGCCACGGGAGTGTTGAAGGTTTTCTAAGCCACTGCGGTCGGAATTCAGTGGTGGAGAGCATATGCGCGAAGGTTCCCATACTGGCGTGGCCAATGATGGCTGATCAACACCTGAATGCGAGGATGGTGGTGGAGGAAATCAAGATTGGGCTAAGAGTCGAGACGTGTGATGGGTCAGTGAGAGGGTTCGTGAAGTGGGAAGGACTGGAAAAGTCAGCAAAGGAGTTGATGGAAGGAGAGAAAGGTAAAGAGGCAAGGAAGAAAGTGAAGAAGATTGGAGAGGCAGCCATTAATGCCGTAAAAGAAGGTGGATCATCATGGCAAACTTTGAATGAGCTTATTCATGAGTTAACTGAAAGAGAAAGTGTTTGAATAATGATTTTCTTGTGCGAGTATTAGGATACCTTCCATTTGTGCGTCTTTTTTTCTTTTCTTTTTCTGTTCCCGTTACTTCTTACCATGGATTAAGGATAATTTCAGAAACCTCCTTGATTTTGCCTGTGATTTACCACATTACACTTCCTTTCTTTATTTTTATATTTTTGTAACTATTTCACTTCATTAAATCTATTTAAAATAAATATAAATTAATTATGATTTGATAAATTTGTACCTCTTTATATTAATTTGTTTTCGTGTTATTCCATATTATTGAAAAATGATTTATTTAATAAATACTTTAAAAATAAATCAGTATGAAGAAATATGTATCTTTGTTCGGTAAAAAAATATGTGTATATAAATATAATATATATTATAATATTAATTTATTTGTGTTGATTTGTATTTAAATATTTATTAAATAAGTCATGTTTATTAATAATATGAATTAATATGAAAAAAATTAATATAAAAAGGGGAAATTTTAAAAAGTCTTAATTAATTTAAATTTATTTTAAAATAGATTTAAAGAATGATTAAAAAAAAGAAGGAATGTAACCGTAATATTATAAACCACATGGGAGGTGAGTGTTATAGATAAACCTGAAAAAGTGGTCTCTAAAATTATCTCAATGAATTAAGGACCTTTTTTAATTTCTAAGTATAAAAATGAATATTTCTTAATCTATTGTAAAACAATATCAAATTAAAAATAAATTTATAAAAGAACATAAAATTGAATCTCTCAAATAAAATATCAATAGCATGAAATAAGAGTAAATTGTAGAGATCTTATTTATAATTTGTAAAGAGAGATAATACGCAGAAATTGAGACATTTTGATTTCTAGCTAAATAAAGAAATAAATGGGGCAAAATTGTGAAAATAAATAATTGTCAAAAGCCAAGTGAAAAAAGTAAAACAAGTTTTGAGTTGTTTTTCAAATTTCAAAAATATAACTTTAAGTCGTATTTTAAATTTTCATAGCCAAATAAATTAAGTGATTCTTTTTCCTAAAAAGAGTGAATAATTCATGATCAAACAGGGCCTTTATATAATATGTCACCCTTATTGGATGTTGATAAGTCAATACTCTTTAGGGTAGGGTATACTTATTTCCTTTTTATTTTTTTTTTGGGAAAAAATGTCTAGTGTCAACAACTACTTGTCAACTACAATATCTTTTAATTTGAAGTTGTTGCAAATGTGAATTATTGAAATTTGGTAAACATAGTTGATATTACTTAATTTAAATGTCTTACAACGTGCTAGTTGAAAATAATTAAATGATTCTTAGGGAGGGAGTTGTTAATATTGTTGGCAAGTGGCTAAAACGTAATCTATTTTAAAAACTTTTAGAAATTGAACGAAAAGGTCATGCTGTTAATTAAAAAAGTTGTGATAAACCTAAAAATAACAAAGTTCAAAAGTCAAAGAAAGAAACATTATATTACGAAGAACCAAATTAACCAGAAAACAATCAGAATCATCAATCATAGCTCCTGGTAATAATCAATGACAGGAATTAAAATTTTCATTTAAGAAAATTTAAAATATATAAAAGTAAGCATACGAAAAAATTGAACGAGATTCAACAGTGAAATGCATAAGCATAACCCATCTTGATGTACCTTTGGTTTTCTTTTAACACCATTTTAATTAACAAAATACGATAATTCATCTAATGTCACGTCCCAACTTGCATATTTAAAGGGTAATTTACATCAATTTCATTACTTCAAGAGTTATGGCCTTCGTCCACTTTTAATTGTTATAATTTCCTTTTTTAGAGTCAAACAATATAAACTTTGACTAACATTTTACAATGTATTTTTTCATCATATTAATATGCTAAAAATTACAATTTATAGTACTTTTCGTATAGTTTTTGAATATCTAAATTTTTTGTTTAAAATATCAAATTAATGTAATCTAATTTAACTTTGAAAATTAGTCAAATTGACTTTCGAAAAGTGCAATATGACAAATAAAAGTGGACAGAGGGAGTAATTACTAGGATCACACTAGTTTGTAATATTACGTTTTTTTATCTTAGATACGTATATCTGCCTCTTCCAAATATATGTAATCCGAGATACATATCAATTAGTGTGCCTAATTAGGTGATATAACTGAAAATCATTAATTAAGAAATGTGTCTAATTAATGGATATAATGGAAAGCATTGATAAAGGAGAGATTACGCTTGTAACAACCTCAAAAAAATAATATCATAGTCCTCCTTTTTTTTTTTGGCAAGTCAGTAAAATTTAGACTTCTTAACTCAAATTTATGAACTCCTATCCAAATATATGCATATTTTTGTCTGATCCACATACATTTAATTAGATAAACTGATTAAAACTAGATACATATAATCAGTGGCGAATTTATTAACTAATTTTGGGTCATCCGAACCCGTACTCATCCGACTAAACTCGATATATTACTTCTATAATTATTACAAAATATATTAAATTAAAACTTGTTGAACCCGTTCTCAAGATAGCTTATCTTTAAAGCAATAGTGCATCCGTTTTCTTGAAATCCTGGATTTGCCTCTGCATATAATCTTAACTCAATAATGTGGTAGATACATCAATAATGTTCCAGATACATGAGTATAGTTTGTCAGATACATGCGTAAATCTCCAATACATGTGTATAATGTGTCAGATACATGCGTAAATCTCCAATACATGTGTATAATATGTCAGATACATTCGTAATTCTCCGCTTATTATTTCCACAAACAATTATCTTTTTCGAGCAACAATAAGCTTTGAAGTAGGAAAAACGGTAATACTGAAAATTTTCGGTTATATATGTTCCTGGCTGGTCCGACATCTAACCACAGTGTTGTTTGCTTCACCTTTTGATTTGTTGTTGTGAGCAACAATGCACTTACCGTCAACGTCGTGGGGGATTGGTTTTGCTGAGGTTCATCAAAGAAGAAATAGAGGAGAGGGCAAAGTGAGAGAAAGTATGCGTTGATTTGAAGTGAATGCATAAATTATGGAGAGAATTAAGTGAGTAGATAATTAAGTGCTTTACTTTAGGTTACTTTTAAAAGAATAATGTATCTCATGAATCTAATTTAAAATATGGTATAAAATTCTTAATTTATATGAATTTATAAGTAATTATTTGAATGTATATATAAAAATAGTATATATGGTATTGATGCACTTCTAATAAGGTAGTTTTCCATATTTAAAAGGTATAGAACATAGCTTGCTATTTCCTTTTCGATGGGCACACACGCTTTATGAAGTAGGCAAAAAAGAGTATGTCAACTTATAAGCAATTAAGCGAAAGACGTATGTACGGTCATTGATCAATAAATAGTCGATTATGTTAATTACCATCAATTACAATCTATACTTACCATACCATATATAGTTGATTACATAATACTCCTATTAATATAGGATTTTTAAAAATTGTTTTTACCATGTATAGTACTTACCATATTTAATATTTTACCATGTATAATTTTCTTCAAAACCTTATAAATAAGGTGATAATCTCGTTTATTTTAAAGGAATAGAAATCAAGATTTTTCTGTGATTCAAAAACCATACTTGTATCCACTAGCAATATGTCAAGAATTCTGCACAAGATCGAGGAGTAGCTTCACATACACCACAAACATGGAGATGATGTTATTCATGTAACTCAAAACAAGCCTGAAGAGCACCATGTGATTAATGAGGAAAGCAATGTAGATAAGAAAGAGGAAGTTGTTGATCATAAGAAAAGGAATATGGTGAAAAAAATTGCTGGGAAAATTGCCAAAAAAATGGTACATGCTCATCACAGATCAACCCCCAGAGAGGAAGGCGAAGAAGAGGAAGAGGAGGGAGAAGAAGTAGAAGAAGGAGAAGGAGAATCCGAAGGAGAAGAAGGAGGTTGTTTTGGATTTGAACTTGATTTGGACTTTTGAATTTTTTTTACTACAGTAAAACCTCTATAAATGCATATGCTTGGGATCTGAAAAAAATATTTATTTATCGAGATTATTAGTTTATCGATAAATGCATAAAATATTTATTATTTTAGAGAGTATTTTGCAGTATGTGCCATAAGAAAGAAAAAAAAATATTTGAATTAAGAATTTCAAAAGTTTAAATCTAGGAAACTAAAAAGTGTAGTCTTTGCATATTTATTATTTAAATCTAAGAAAGCTAAACGAATTTAGTAAAGTTTAATGTTTCCAATTGTATTCATGTATATAGAATATGAAGAGATTTTATGTTAACTATAAAAGGAAAAAGCTAGATGTTTAAAAATCATAATCCAAGTACAAAAATCATCTTTAACCAATAAAATAAGACACACAATATGTGAGCATAAGAAAGAGAATCCAACTATTAGCCAAAAAGATTTGCAAGCATGGGTGAAACAAAAGTTTGATTTGACTATTAGTCAATTAACAATATCGCACATTTTCAAAAGGTCGGCAGAGCATTTGTCAAATGAGATGAAAAATAGCACGAACAAAATATTCCGAAAATTGTGTTTGCTCTTCAAAAAGTTAAGGATGAGATTAATTTTGGTTTTGGTGGGAAGAAAAAACAATCAACTATAGAATCATATTTTAAAAAGAAATAATTATTGGTCTAGTATTATTGACTGATTAAATATATATAAATTCTTGATGTATCCTAGTAATTATTACTTTATATTTTTTCTGGGCCTTTAATACTTTATTTTTAATTATTATCTAATGCATTTAGCGAGAATATTACTTTAATATAACTGGCCCAAGTCGAGACCGGAGAAAAATATTCATTTAGCGAGATTATTACTTTATCGAATATTAGTTTATCGAGGTTTTACTATAGTATGATTTACGTATCAACCTAATTATTGTGTGCCTTTAAATTATTTTTGCATTCTTGTTATTGATTTAATTTAAGAATTTATGTGCTCTTAAGATACTTCGTAACAAGAGGTTTGAAATTTGTAGTATGTTATCGTCTTATGATTTTTATGTCCATGTAAACATGTAGCTCCTCCTTCCACTTGAAAAATAGGCACATTGGAGTTCATATTTTAACGTCTATATATTGTTCAAATAGGCTCTTAATTAAAAAAGAAATTCCCCTGAATGTCTAATTGTGAACAGTTTTTAGCTCAAATCAATTTAGTGACAGAGCTAGGATTTTTTTTTTTGAAATATGAAAAACTAAAAACATGAATAACTTGAAGAGAATTCAATATTAACTATATATATACATAAAAATAATTTTAATTATATATAAATTGTATAATTTTCTGTTGAACCCTCATCTCTACTTGACTCCACCGTTATGAATAATTTTAATTTAATAGGAATGAAGTCAGTGAATGAGGATTGACTAGAATTGTCAAGTGAAGATAAAAGTTTTGATGATACTTTTGGACAAATAACACAAATCCTGTTATTTTAGGAGCAAATTACTTCCTTTCAGCGAATTTTTAATATTATGAATCTTAACATACATGTATTTGGCGTGTCCAAATACATATATCTCGAGGTCAAAAATAGGTATAATTTATTCTAGATACACTATATCCAAGTGCATTCATATGTATCCGACTCTTTCGCTCGCCTCTATCCTATCTTGCTTGCTTTTCTGCCAGTGTATATGTATCTCAAAATGTATGAGAAACGAATTTGGTATATCAAACACATGTATCTAGTGTGATTTACATGAATTGGGATACATATACTATCTCGCCCGCCTCCCAGCTCTCCCATTCTCTCTCCCTATTTCAATGTATCTGATAGCAAAAATTCATATATCTAGGTGTATTTGACTTGAAATCTAATATGAAATTATTCATTACACAAACAATATGTAATTATTTCAAATTATAGGATTTTTTTTTGGTAACTAAGTTGATTTCATTACCAAAGTAAACATTTGTATCAGTACAAATAGAGAGCATTGCTGGACATTATGCCCCAACAACCTCCTAGCAACAAGACATTAAAACATAAACTAAACCAATCTAACAACTATCAATAGTATGAAGATTTCAAACTGGATAGAAGTTGTGGTTTTCCAACCAACTAGTGAGTTTGACAACTTTCCTTGGATTACTTGCTTGATCAGCCAGGTTGTGATCTGTTTTTTTCTTTGATTTATTTTAAGATTCCTTTCTCTCCACAAAAAGTAGATAGCTGCTGCTAACACCATTCTATAATCACTTCCTTTGAGCCTCTTCCTTTAGCATGTTGCACAGCCCATTGAAGTTCATCATTCCAAGACATAGGTGTTCTCCTGATATCAACCCATAGTAACAAATTCTGCCACAACTGGGCAGAGACTTTGCAGGCAAAAAAAAGATGAGAAATGCTTTCATTTTCTACTTCACACAAAGGACAAATCTGAGTTGTTTGTATCCCCCCAGCTAAACAACCTATCCCTAGTACTTAGTCTGCTTAGAGCAGCCAATCGTAAAATAAAGATCCATCTAGGTAGGCCAATGTTGTTGCACACCAATTTCCTTCAACTGACCTTCTCAAATTGCCCCCTCAATTTCAAGTACAATTGCTTGGTTGAAATTTTTGACATATGTGGGAGATCACTTAATTCATATCCAACAACCACAAAATATTTTCTAGCTTTCAATATTTTTGAAGGCGGAATGAGCTGGGAGATCCTTGTACTTGACTCAGTTTGTAAGTTGGACCCTCCTACTTATCAATTTGCCAACTGAACCCCTAAACGCATCAGAACACTATTTTAAACCCCTTTAACCATTGACTGAACTTATGTGGCATCGATAATGCTGAGTTGGAAAAATACGTGATTACATGCGTTTGATAGTGAGTAAATAAGGTATTTTCTTCTTAGAATTTCATCCACCACACCCTCTTTCCTCCTCCTCATTCTCTCCTTCATCCACTTCCTTCTTAACCCACACTTCTTTTTCACTACAAATCTGCCGCCCACCCTAGCCATTTAGATCTGTCCCTCTCTTAACCCTTTTAAGTTTTAGCTTTTTAGTCTAAAAGTATTGAGATTATTATTTGTTTTATTAGGCTTCAATAAAAGAGGTCTAAGTATGGATTAACACGAAGGATAATGGTGGATATTGAAAAATTAAAACTCCATTGATAAGTTAGAGAAAACTTGAAAAATGATAAATGAGTCTTGTGAATTTGTGAAATTAATTCGAAATTGTAATTGAGATTAGTTGAGTTTGTGGTGGTGAACTTGTATTTAAATTTTCAAGTCAAATGGAAAAAAAATTCATCTATTTGACATGAATTTAGTGTTCAATTTGGAATAAATATGAAGAACATGCTTATTTCCAGAAATTACATAAGTGGCTTAATTGAATTTTTTAATTTTTAACATGTATTTTCTTAGTTTCACGTGTAAGCAATTGTACTTCATGCACA
Organism: Solanum pinnatisectum; assembly: GCA_035578085.1. Lineage (NCBI taxonomy): Eukaryota > Viridiplantae > Streptophyta > Magnoliopsida > Solanales > Solanaceae > Solanum > Solanum pinnatisectum. Next base: position 21,809,616 of record CM069077.1, read on the forward strand.
CTAGTCAGATGAAAAAGGGGTTTAAAATATTGCGTTCTAATGAGTTTAGAGGTTCATTTGACAAATTAATAAGTAGGAGGGTTCAACTGTATAAATAGATAGTTTTTCCATTTTTGTTCATATGTTGAAGTCTTAATAGGCTGAATTACTCGATGGAACTAGTCAATTAAGAAGGTAGCACATACCCAATAAAATTAATCATAAATATACGTTCAGACGTGTACAAACTAACAAGAATACAATGGTCAAAATAAATTATAGAAAGGTATTACTGCTGTATAAATTGGAATCATGAGAATAACAAACCAACACTAAGAGCAGACCATCAATGGCTTCTCCTCATGTTGTTCTGTTTCCTTTCATGTCCAAAGGCCATATTATCCCTATCTTCGACCTTGCTCGTCTCCTTCTCCGCAATGGAATTTCCGTCACCGTCTTCACCACTCCGGCAAGCCGTCCTTTTTTCTCCGACTCCCTTTCCGACACCAACGTCAATATAATCGACATCCCATTTCCTCAAAATATCGAAGGAATTCCCATAGGTGTTGAGAGTACTGATAAACTCCCATCCATGTCCCTTTTTGTTCCATTTGCCTACGCTACAAAATCCATGAAACCCGATTTCGATCAAGCCTTAGCGTCTCTTTCGCCTGTTACTTTAATGATCACGGATAGCTTCCTTCCATGGACTTTAGATTCTGCAAACAAGTTGAGTATCCCAAGATTCGCCTTTAATGGGATGACCACCTTTTCCTTGTCCTTAGCTCGTTCCTCTCATGATCTCCTTCGAACAGAATTGTCTGATGATGAAATGTTCACACTCCCTGATTTCCCCTGGATTAAGCTCACTAGAAATGACTTCGATTCACCCTTCAGAGAGCGTAAACCAAAGGGTCCTTTTTTCGATCTTACCTTGGAGCAAGCCATGGCGACCTCTAAAAGCTCTGGTCTAATTGTCAACAGCTTTTACGAGCTTGAATCTGTTTATGTAGACTATTTTAATTGTAAATTTAGTCCAAAAGCATGGTGCGTTGGACCCTTTTGTGCAGTGACCGCGCCACTACAGCAAAGGTTAGAGAAACCTTCATACATAAAGTGGCTTGATGAAATGCTAGAACAGGGGAAGCAAGTTTTATACGTAGCATTTGGTACCCAAGCAGAGTTATCTTCTGAACAATTCAAGGAAATCAAAATTGGGATGGAGAAATCTGAAGTGAACTTTTTGTGGGTAGTCAGAAAAAGTATAGATGAAGTCGATGACGGGTTCAAGAACAGAGTGAAAAACAGGGGACTGGTGGTGACAGAGTGGGTTGATCAGAGAGAAATCTTGAACCACGGTAGTGTTCAAGGTTTTTTAAGCCACTGCGGTTGGAATTCAGTGGTGGAGAGCATATGCGCAAAGGTGCCTATACTGGCATGGCCAATGATGGCTGATCAACACCTGAATGCAAGGATGGTGGTGGACGTAATCAAGATTGGGATAAAGGTTGAGAGGCGTGATGGGTCAGTGAGAGGATTCGTTGAGTGTGAAGGTTTGGAAAAGCCGATAAGGGAGTTGATGGAAGGAGAGAAAGGTAAAGAGGCTAGGAAGAAGGTGAAGGAGATTGGAGAGGCAGCCATTAATGCAGTCAAAGAAGGTGGATCATCATGGCAAATGTTGAACGACCTTATTCTTGAGTTAACTACAAGAACAAATGTTTGAACTGTGAATTTTTAATTTCTTTGTTGGTGGGAGTAGGCTACCTACCTTTTCTTTAAGAAATATTTATGACTTTACGATGCACATTTTGATGTTTGTTTCTTCCCAAATATTTTCCCCTTTCAAGTGTCTTAGTGTTCTCTTTTTTTTTCTTTTCTTCATTTTTTTTTTTTTAGATTTTTAGTATACACGGGGGATAGGGAGGGGATTGCAAGGTGAGATATAGTACCCTCAAAAAGAAATAAAAATTCAAGTAAACAATCAACTAAACTACTAAGATTCTCCGTCTGTATCGTGATTGATTTCCTAAGCTGTCGATAAGTTGACGGAAACATAGCTTACACTTGATTCCAGAAAGAGATTTGAGTTGAATTCAAGAATAAGATCTTTTAAGAATTCTTCAAAGAGATAAACTCGTGGAATTCAACCAGCCAATAAAATCTTTCATATGTAGCTAAGTTATCAACCAAAAATTCTCATGTTCTTAAAAGTTATTAGGAACAAGTGTTAAATCATGTTCTTTATTAAGTCTATTCAGAAACTATCCAAAAGAAGCCATTGTCAAGTATAAAATCCACTCAAGATGAGTGCTATTTCAATGTAAGCTTTCGTTGAATTACCATGTTCAATGGTAGAAGGACCAAAAAAAGTGATGTAATTATGTATACAAGATCTGAAGGATACAAAAAGTTAACCCCAGAATAAGTTAAAAGTAGGATCTCACCAAATATGCATCTCTTATAACATGAATCTTCACACAAGAGTCCCTGAATGGTGGCTACTTTTGCTTAGATCGTTCAAAGTTCAAACATGGCTGCGAACAAGAATATCAAATATGATTTGATTCTTGTTCAAGTATAGCTTGTGTAGCAATACAAACCAGTACACATAAGAAGATAGGAAACATATACAAAAATGAGGGAAAGAGAAACAAGAATGTCTCGAGCACAGAACAAAATGGAAACTGAAATGGTAAACTGGTTAAGTACCAGTTCACAATCACCAGGAGATATTTTTTATAAGGTTATTTTCCCAACGCGTTCATTAATCATTCAGCACGAGAACGACTAGATTTTCCAACAAGCAGCAGCACATCAAAAACGGTTCAATTCAACATTTCCTTTCAGCTTAGTTAAGTATACTATAAAGATTAAAAAACAGTAACATTAGTCTTCAACTGGTCTCAAACCCTATAAAGGGGGTCCGGAACAGAAATTGAATATACCTTGGAAAACTTCAAAGTTATTTTTTCTTTTTTAAAAAAAACTATCACTTACTCAACCCACTGTACATCACTTCAGGTCTCGAGGGATCTCCATTTGATACAGTAGAAGTGAACACTGAGTACTTCTAATAATTGGTCAAAGCCTCCTATTATACTAACTACTTTGGATGCATTCTACTTGCATTGTCAAATCCTTGACCCCAGCATGATGAAATATTTCAGATACTTGTGTCTTTGCAGATGACTTCTCACTCTCGCTTGAGACAAGAAGATGGACTGTTCCAATAACATCTGTGTTCGTAAAGCTCCAAACATGCAGCTTTTGAATCCCAGATAAACCTTTTATCTTCATAACATCATTTACAGCTTCTTTCAAATCATGTTCATGAGCCCTTGGAACTCTTTGCAGTAAAATTTCTGCGGAGTTCCTGAGCAACGGGATTACTGAAGATATAATCAGTACAGAGATAAATATTGAGCAGGCAGGATCAGCAACAAGCCATCCCTTGTACTTGATTAAGAGTGTTGAAATTACCACCCCAACACTACCCAAGGTGTCAGCCAAAACATGCAAAAAGATGCCTTCCATGTTATGATCAATGTGGCGGTGTTGGTGGTGATGTTTCTCAGTGACACCCGTGTCTGTAGTAACATGTTTATGACCATGAGAACAATCTGCTCCTTGAAAACTTGCAACAGAGCCATCGTGCACCATAATAGAAGAACTACTTGAGGTGACACCATGACAATGTTGGTCAGCATCACCATGATGATGGTGTCCATGATTATGGTCATGGGAGTGATCATGAGAATGAGGAGTGTTATTTTCATTCCATTCTTTTTCTTTCTTGCTCTGGTTTTTATAGTCAGCATTATGTCCATGACCAGCATGACTAGAACATGATTCATGGCATTCATGGACAATACTGATTTGTTCTGGTTGTATATGGTGACCACCGTGATCATGATCATGTAAATGGTGAATATGGTGATCATGGCATGTGGAAGGAGAGTGGGAATGGGAATGAGAAGTTGTGGAGAATTCTGTCTTTGTCTGGTGAACATGATGATCATGGTCATGTAAATGATGATCATGGTGATGTTCGTTACTGTGGCAATCTGTATCAGACTTGGAATTAGAATGTGAACATGATCCACCATGGGCATGATGATGTTCCTCATGAAAGAAGATCAAACCCACAATATTAACAAGCAGCCCTCCAATAGACACTGACAATAGACTGTTAGTGGAAACCTCTTGAGGGTCTAATATCCTCTCAAATGATTCAAGCACAATTAACGCTCCCACAAGGACCAAAAGAACAGCATTTGTATACCCAGAAAGAACCTCAAATCTTCCACGGCCGTAATTAAACTGACCATTTGCTGGCAACCGTGATATGTAAGACGCATATAATCCAATAGCTAGAGCTGCACAATCAAACAGCATGTGACAAGCATCTGATATCAACCCAAGGCTATTACTCATAAAACCAGCAGCAAATTCCACAACCATGTAAGCTGTATTGATCAAAAGGAAAAGTGCAATCTTGCGTGACTTCCTCTCACCCAAGATATGCCGGAGAGGTTTCATAACTGCAGTCGTAAACCAATCCGATGTTTCCAACCCCAACTCAAGATAATTAGGGTCAACAGGATCCAAATTCCTTACAGAAACCCAGAGCAACAATCCACATATCAACAATCCCCAAAGTGAAAGCTCAGGAAAATAAAACAATTCCAATATAACTGTACATATATATGTTACAAGATACTCCTTTTGTAAGTCCTTAGAAGAAACTGGCTTCTCAGCAGTAAAATTCTCACTCAATAGCACACCAAACACTACTGTGTTCACTAAAGGCCAACCAAGATTGTATATAGAAATACTATCCCCCTCTGCTTCAAATACAAACATACTTATAACAGCTGGTACAAATAGTATTACAGTTGTAAAAAACAACGAGACCAATCGAAGCTGCTTCTTACCCATTTCCCTCAAACTGCCCCAATTCATGGAGCTACTCTCATAACACCCCAAAAAACCCGAAAGAAACGGAAGCAACATTGGCCAAATCCTAACACAACTATACCTCGGAAGCAATGAAAACCCCAGTTCATACACATTCACAGAAGATAAAGGGAAACATTCAATTTTATCCCAACTAATAGATAACAGTACTAACCCAATAAACATAGAGATAAATCCACAAACCTCATACGATCTAATCCGATTTCGGTCAAAAAGATCGCGACTTTTTCCTTCAGAAATGAACCGGGAAGCAATATTTCCAGAAATCTCCGCGAGAATCATAGCGGCAGCTCCACAATACCGAAGGGCTTGAAATCGGAGAAGGAAGACTATAGCAAGAAGAAACGATTTAGCTAGTAGAGGCTTGTGCTGAGATCGGGTGAAGGAGAAAAACCCATGACGATTCTTCTGATAAAAAGGGTCTCTGCTGGAAGAAGAAGAACTGAAGAAGGAGAAAGAGAAAGAGAAAGTGAGAAGGAAGGAAAGGAGAGAAACAAGGAAAGAGAAGGGGAAAAGAGAGAAAGAGGAAGGGGAAGATTGAAGGAAAGGGAGGAGAGAGTAAAAAGAGCGAAGAGAGAAGAGGAGAAGGAAGAGAAATGGCAAAGAAGAGGTTTTAGCCGGAGAAGATTTGGTGGGGAGATAGGAAACTCTGTGTTTGGATGGAGTTGGTATTGGAGTGGAAGGAGGGTAGTTGAAAGAAGGGTAAGGGGTTCTTGTGGTAGTAGGGGTGGAGGTGGTGATAGGGACGGCTGTGCGCGGCGGTAGAGAAAGACGGTTGGGGCGGTGATGGCGGTGGTGCTGCTGATTGTCAGCCATGATCGGAGTTCAGCCGGAGAAAGAGCTTCAATTTTCAAGCTCAAAGATCAACCATGTGGGAGTTACGGAAGAACAAGTCTTTGCTACTTGCATTGGGTTGGGCCGAATGGATCCCCATGGGCTAATTCATTAGAATTGTGTAAGAATTAGGCAGGATGGCCCGTTTTAGGAGGCGACTAACCAAAAATATATTTGATCATGAAGTTGAATATCAAAATTTTCAAGAATTTGAAAAATAATTTAAAAGTCTTTTCACTCTAAATTACTTATAAAATCTCAAACACTGCGAGTTTTTAGTCACTATTTGAAAAGTAATGTAGAAATAATTTTTTTTTATAAGATTGGAACTCATGATATGTTGCATAAATTTAAATTTATAAAGATTTTAACTTTATGAATCCTTTTTTTATCGTAAAATCCTTGCAAATGTTTGAACCTCATGATTGATGATATGCTCCTTAATTTTGAACTTAGGGAAAAGGGTCAAAAATACCCTTAACGTATAGGAAATGGTTCAAAAATGTCCTCCTTCCACCTATTGGATAAAAAATGTCCTCCCATCCACCTATTTGGATAAAAAATGCCCTCAAGGTTAAGTTTAAGCCTAAAATTACCCTTCCTTTTAACAGAAGCTGATGTGACATAAATATTTTTTTAAAATTAAATATGTGGTATTATTTTTATTTATCCACATGCAATTAACTAAACCTAATTTCATTCACAATCATACCCATTAATCCAAACTCATTTCTAATTAAATGACCCAATACTTTCTTCATTTTCACCAAAATTATTTGGAGGAATTAATAAAGTATTGATTTTCAAGATATGTTGAATTTTACTTGGTTTCAATATTCTACAATCCCGTTTTCTAGCACAACCTTTTACATTATACTTGTTCCACTGGCTCTCAAAATGTAAGCAGATGCTGTTAGATGTAAGCAGTATTTCTAATTCGTGTTTCCTTTCTCCATCAACGTTACTAATTCACCTATTTTCTGCTCTGTATGCACTTGGATGCTTCTGATAACTTGTCGCCAAGTCAGATTTTGCTGATGATGATGACCCAATTCAAATTTTTTAGTTTTTGACTTGGATGCTTCTGATAATTCGTCGCCATCTACATGCTTTTGTTTTCTTAAACAAGTTCATGACCTTAACCAGTTTTTCCAAGGATGATGCCCAACACTTATTAATTCACCAAATAATTTTGGAAAAGGAAGATGAAGAAAGTGTTGGGTTTTTAAGAAATGGGTTTGGATCAATGAGTATGATTGTGAATGAAATTGGATCTAATTAATTACATGTGGACCAATAAAATAATACCACATATTTAATTAAAAGAATTTTTAATACCACATCAGCTTCTGTTAAAAGGAAGGGTAATTTTAGGCTTAAACTTAACCTTAAGGGTATTTTTGATCCAAATAGGTGGATGAGAGGGCATTTTTGATCCAATAGGTGGAAGAAGGACATTTTTGAGCCATTTCCAATATGTTAAGGGCATTTTTGACCCTTTGTATAAAGTTTAAACCCTATGAAATGGACAACTTTATCAAAAGAATTGTGGAAACATTTCAAATAATTATAATAAAATTTTACTTATATATATATATATATATATATATATATATATATATATATATATATATATATATTGTAATTTGTTACTATCATATAAAAAATTATAATTATAATAATTAATAATTTAAATTATTTGAAAAATAGTATAAATAAAGTGGGGTTAAATTAATTTAAAAAGAAGTTTGTTTAACTCTAGAAATGTGAAAGATTTCATTTTAATTGAGAGGGTGAAGGGTATTAAAGCTAAGTTCAGTACATAGATGAAAATTCGAAGCCACATAGGTAGGTAGTTAAGACAATTGCTATCTTATCCTCCTAAAGTCCGCTTTTGTTTGGGTTCTGAATTTTCAACAAGCTAAAGTTGTAAATACTTCAACATGTGTTTAATTCAATGCATGTTATTAGCCTTGTGTGATCTTTCTTAAAATCAACAATAGCTCCCAAATACCTAGTAGCCTATGATTCCCTATAGACCCTAAATAATCCATATGAGTACCACATATTAAATAAGCTCCTTATCCATAAAAAATATAGTGAACTTAGGATAAATATATTCGAACTTGAGATAGTACTATATTTACCTAGTCTATAAGACAACTAGCTAGCTAAGGTGCCAACAATTGCATACAGCACACTCCGTGTGAATTGTGACTGCATATGCTGGATAGTTATCTTAATTAGTCTTATTTTCCAAATCCCCAATATGAAAAAAAAAAAAAAAAACCTTAAAAAAATTCCATTGAAGTCTAAAAGCAATAATTAATACTCTTTACTACTTTCTAAAGCAACAATGATTCAAGTATTTTGGGTTTATAATTCAAGGGAATAGGAGACTGATAATAATGTAAATAAGGGTAAGCTAAATGGAGGCTTGTGTTCAGGGTAGTGTGCTATGATAATGTGTGACCAAAATTTAAAGGTAAGTACTAAGTACACCAATTTATGTTAGACTGACTTTGTTATATGCTGTAACACCCTGTATATGAAAGAAGACCAGATTTCAAATTTTCTGAAGTTGAAGGTGCAACCTACGATCGCCACCCACGGACCGTGGTCTGACCCATGGCTTGTGCTGTGGGTCCGTGGTTCACCACTGCAACCCCTCCCCAAACCCAGCTCAGAAAATCGGCTAAGTCTCGACCCACGGTCCGTAGGCCAGACCATGGTCCGCGGTCTGTGTCCGTGGATCGAGGCCCCCTTTACCCAGCCTCTGATGCGAATGACGGCCGACCAGCACGGACCGTCGTTCGATCCACGATCCATAGGTCTGATCGTTGGTGAAGGTCAGCAACCAGTTAGGTAGAAATTGTTGATTGGGTCAACTTCAAATGGTCATCACTCTTATGACAAAAGGAATTAGGTGTCCCATGACCTACTAGATAATTGAATTCTCTTTTCAACGCTACCGAGTTCGCTAAAATTCCATCTCTGAGTAAAAAGTTATGCTCGTTTTAGTGAAGCCTTGTCGGGCAGACTTGACCTACGACCCCAACCTACGGACTGTAGGTTGACCTACGGCCCGTAGGTCCCGTCCGTCGGTCACTCCGACAGCAGTTAAGTCTGGGGTCTTTTGGTCTTTTCCTATTTTGTTTAACCATAAGCTACATCGTCTAGACCCTAAATTATGAGGTTTTAGTCAGTTTAAGCCTAGAAACATAACTAGAACATAGCTAAGTCAAATCATTAATCAAACTTAGAAAAATTAGAGCGTAAGAGGAGAAGAGAAGTCAAGAACCCTAGTTCAAGAATGTAGTAAGATTCCATCAGTTCCAGCCCCGAAATCTAAAGTTTTCTCCGTGGAATTTGTCACCAGGTATGTGGGATTTCACTAGTGGGTTCCTTTCACCCATTAGGTCCCTAGTTTTCAGTCAGTTTCTTGATTCCCTTATTATGACTAGACCTAGTGGTTTCTTGAATGTTAGAATTATTGAGTTCTTAGCTGTTAGAATGATCCAAAACTAATTAGTATGTTAATATTCAGTTTATTGCATGAATTTCAGAACCCTAGCTATGTATTTCTTTAGTTCTTGAGTTATACATGCTAGATAAGATATTTCAGTTATTCAGTTATACATGCCTCGGTTATTAATGCATCAATATCAGTTTAATTATTGCATACTCAGTTTGCATGTTCAGTTTGAGCTATCCAGTAACTTACAGAAATTCAATCATAATGTGTTAATTACTTAATTCATTGGGAGTAGCATAATACCGAGTTGAACTAGGGTTCAGTGTACCTAAATAGTCCCAAAACTACTAGCCACGTAGGTTGTAAGTTCACTTTATGGGCATCGTTTCAGTGATCACGCCAACATGCCTCTATACCTCTGGCAGGGTATATTAGGTCCTCTCGATGAGGCGTATACATCGGACTCCACATTTAGCTCATGTGGTTTTACTATCGGTTATTTGTAGCTCCCACAGTTTAGTCAGATTCTATTGCATTGACTATTTAATAGTATATCCAATATTCAGTTTCAACATGTTATAAATTGGTCACTGCATTTAGTTAGTTCTGCATTCAGTATCTATCTCATGTTCAGATTATATCATTGCTTATTTGCTTTGTTCAGTTATATGTTATTTCAGCTTTCTTCTATCCTGTATGCTCAGTACCTTTCAAGTACTGACGCATATTCTGCGCTACATTTTCTCGTGATGTAGGTTCAGGTTTTCAGCATCCATATCACGCTTAGATCACTTCTCGATCGTTAGTTCAGCAGCATCAGTTGTGAGTCCTCATTCTTCGAGGACTATTGACATGTTAAAAACCCAATTATCATAGATCAAAATTACTGCCCTAATCATGATGAGAGTTGTCCTCAGCAGGTATTAATTGAACAAGTTAATTAATTTATCAATACAATAATAAAAACATTAGATCATGTTCCCTTACCTTAATCTAATTATATTATTCATTTTTTTTATAGAGCTCGGGCATAAAGATAAGTGATGTAACATATCAAGATATACATGGAATATCGGCTACGAAAATTGCAGTGAAACTTGATTGTAGCAAAACTAATCCATGTAGCGACATAATACTTAAATGGGGGAACCCATTGGTGGCCTCCTAAACTTGGCACCAATTTTCACTTAGACACCTTAACTAAGCTTTGTTCATTTTAGACACCTCATGTCATACTACATTGTGTCATTTTAGCATTTTTTTAACAATCAGGCAAATATATAAGGTGTATGTAACACACTCGCTGATGACGTGTCAAAGTGGCAAATTAAATAAAAACACGTGGCATATATATTAAAAATAATTTTTAAATAATGATATTTTAGTAGAATGAGAAGTAGCCAAAAATTAAATAACATGTGGAATTTTTTACACAAAAAATTTTTAAAAAAATAACCCAACCCCACCAAGTCATCTTTTCCGTCCCACCCACCCCAACTCCTCCCCACCTACCCAGATCGTCTTCTCTACTATTCCCCCACCCACCCAGCGTCTTCTCCACCTCTGCCCACCTTAACCTCAACCCCTTCCCCAATCATCTTCTCCACCCCTCTCCACCCCACCCATCGTCTTTTTCAAGATTTTTTGTTGCCTTTATTCTTTGAGACAACATGAATCGCAGCCCTTCTAATGTGTTGAAATTTATTTTTTTGTGAAATCCTTTCGTGTTGAAATTCATTTTATTTGTCTGTAGCATCATCAAAACTATTTCTCCATGGAAGGAGTTCAAGTTTTGAGAGATGGTGGCTGAAAAATGAGGAAGAAAATGAAAAAAATAAAAATAAAAATATTAAATGAGCCTTTCACGAGCTGGTATTGAGTGTATTACACTCACTATGCCATATCAGTAAAAAGTGTCAAAATGACACAACGGACCCCTACTTGAGGTGTCTAAAATGAACAAAGCTTAGTGAAGGTGTCTAAGTGAAAATTGGTGCCAAATTTAGGGAGCCACCGATGGGTTTCCCCTACTTGAATATCTAAATATTAGTTATCAAAATCAGCAGACTGAAGCTTCATGTGCTAATGCCAGAGGAAGAGTTTCTGGTTTACAAAAACCTACCAATTGCCTATTGCAAAATTAGGTAAATTAAATTTGTTTGTATACTATCACAAGAATGAAATTGAAGTTGTGATTATATTATAAAGAATATTTGATTGTAATGTTAAAAATTTAATATATACCTCATGTAATTTTAATTAATGTTAAATGAATATCACATTCATATATTTATGAAAAAGCTAGTACCTAATTTGCCAGCTCAGAGTTACAAAATTGGACATATTACTGCAATACTTTAAAATGCCCATTCGATTGGAAGCTAGCCTTTCCATTCTACTTATGGAACGTATGACTACAACGAAACAACAATATAATCACCACCAAAAATAGAGCAAGGACATAGCAACATCCCTACCCTACCAAAGAGCAGTGGAATACCACTACTTAACAAACTAGCCCACTAAGAGAAAAAACAAAACAACACATAAATCCATCTGACAGCCACTGGGAAGCCCCACGATCAGGATTAAAACTCAATGTAGATGGTTCCTTCAATTACAAATCTAGTAATAGAGTTATCAGAGATCATAAAGGGAATTGGGTGATTGGTTTCTCAATCAAAATCAATGCCTTAACTCCAGTACACGCTGAAATACTGGCAATGTACCATGGACACCAACTGACTGTCAACATGCATGAACTTCAAAGCCATCAAAATAGCATCGGATTCAGAAAAAGTGATAAATTTGCTTAATGAAGGAACTGAATCCTTTGCTAACACTATCTATAATTGCAGGGCACTTCTGCAGATATTGAATAACCCGCAGATCGAGCGCAACCGTAGAAAGCAAAACCAGGTGGCAGACCTACTAGCTAAACATGGAGCAAATATAGATTAACTGGTGTTTTTGTGAAGTGGGAAACTCAACCATCTTTAGTCAATGAAGCTATGGAGGCCGATAAAAGGGGCAATTATTTTGCTATCTTAGATAGAAATTCCCTTGTACAAGTACCTAGTAGTAATAGTTCTAATATTTCTATTTTTGTTTCTGTTAATCCTAGCCCTACTAATAGTAGGTTATGTAACCACCTGGCTTGTAATGACGCATATTAACTATAAATAATATTTCTATTTGAAGAAACCTTACCCATATTAATCGAAGACTCAACTCTCCAAGAAGTCAAACTCGCTTCTTGTTACAATTCTCTTACAACTCTACCCCAAGAAGTCAAACCCACTTCTTGTTACAATTTTCTCAAGACTCTACTCTCCAAGAAGTCAAACTCGCTTCTTGTTACACAATCTAGGAATTATTACAACTCAATAATAAACCTAGAACAAATCAACAAAGACTAATAACCCTAGAATTTAATTGATCAGACTTCAACAATCAATAGTTCAGACTTGAACATAACTTGTGAACCTGGTCCTCGTGTTGTTGTGACGAAGCCCTGCGATTTTACTCCAATGACTATTGCTCTTAAGATGAAAAATTTCGTGAATATACAATAGGTATCGTTCTGGCTTTGCTGGAAAATTCTTTCAATTTGTGTTTATACAAAGACAATTTTTTTCTTCTTTGGCTTGAACATTTTATAGAGTTTGATTTGCCTTTTATAGAGTTTGATTTGCCTTCATCAACTAATACAAGGAAAGAAATAACAAATCTTTTTCCTTCTTGAACCTGTCTATATTTACTTTTTTTCTTATTTGACTTGAATTGCTACTTTTTTATTTCTTCCTTATTTGACTTGCTTCTTTTTCTTCTTTATTTCTTTCCTTCTTTACTCCTGCATTTCAGCACTATCTTTATTTCTTTTTTCACTCATTTAATTTATTTCTGTGCTTTTTCTTCTTTGCCGCAATCTCTCATATTTGTACAGATTGTCTGCAGTCACGTCTGAGAATCTGGTTCACCTGATAGAGTACACATAAGATAACAAGTAGTGAACCTTGTTCACTTTATAAATCGTCAATATTACTTTATATGTTCTCCTACTTCCCAATATTTTCCCCCATTTTTGATCATGATAAACAATGTTTTGTCACACATCAAGACCCTTTGTCAATCATCAAAACTATAAACCATCAAGACTTTTTGTCAATCATCAAAACTACAAACTTCATGTTCTCTCATTCCCCAGCAATGTCTCCCTTTTTGATGAGGACAAACTATGCATAATATGTCCCTAACCCACATCATATAACTTCCCCCTTTTGGCATCACTGAAACTAATAACCAAAGAACTCGATTAACATTCAATGAGTGCAATCATTTTAACTCATGGCCACTTGGGAAACATTTTCAAGTACACTTCTGTTAACAATACAGTAAGTTAATATGAGGATATTAGCCATCTTAAACTCATACATAATCAAGATATTCAATGAGAAACAAAACAGACAAATATGTATCAGTTTAAGCCCTTAGAGCCTTAAATCAAAATCATTTGATATCATGAGTATGAGACAGACATAGGCACATCAAAAAGTCGGGAAAAATAGAGGATAAGGATTGGAACGAAGATTACTAAAGTGGTGAGAAAAAGATGTTTACTCTCATCAATAATTTTTTTTCAGTATGCCGATTGTGCACCAGCTCATTCGTTATGATTCGTTTTCTTAGAATGTGAATTTTCATCAAGAGCAATATGAGATTGTTATCTCTTTGTGTTTCTGTTAGTTTAATTCTTGGTTGACTTGTACATTTTGTTACTATTTTATTTTTATTAATGTTTATATATGTTCCAGTTTTTTAATTTGGTATATATATTAGTATGTTTTGTTAAGTTGATTTCGTTCACCTTATTGTGTTAATGGTATATATCTTTCATGGTGTCTTTATTTTATTTAACTATTTTTTGTTACTGTATTTCTTTTCGATCATATATGTGGCTTTAATTATGTTACTACAAGTTTTTTTATCATCATTTTGTTACAATTATTATTGTGGTGTTTAGTAGTTTATGTGATTTTGTGTTTACAAGTAAATTTGGCCAATGAGAAAATTTCTCCGTCGATTTTGGAGGCCTCTCCAATGTTAAAAGACAAAAATTTAGTTTACTTTTATGTCTTTTATAAGTTGAAATGACCGATTAAGAAATTACCGTCGATTTCCAAGGTCTTCTATGTTAATAAGATGGATTTTTATTTTTTAGTTATTATTTAATTCGTTTATTTTTGTTCATATTTATTTAGTACTAACACTTTTACTAAGTGTCTTTACAGGTACTCAGATTTGCTTCCCATCGAATGATTTTTATCTATTATTGTGTATATTATTGACGTCAGGCAAACTTAGGCCGTTTCTTATTATTGTTTTATTTTATTATTTGTGTAAATTACTTGTTTATTATACTTGTATATTTGTTGTTATTTTCTCCTCAATTTGAAAAAAAATGAATTCAGTCGAGACCCACAATTGTGGATGTCGAAGGATACTTAACACCTTCCCTTCGGGATGACTTAAACCCCTTACCGAGAATCTAATGGTTTTATAGACATTTTTAATTGGTTTCCTAGTTTTCCCTAAAATTTGGTGGCAACTCCTTTAAAATTCGTTTATTCTTAAAATTCTTTTAAAATCAAATTAATTTATTATTTTTCGAGTCACTACGACATTTTGCCCTATTTGAATAAAGTAGAGATGTAAATAGAATGACGATTCTGCTGGGCCTCGGTATTCATTCTTTAGCCCCTTTCTAATTAATTAAAAGTAAAAAATATTTAAATAAATAATTATTCTTCTAATTAAAAGAGAAAAACAAAATTGATTTGTTAGAACTATTACACGATTATCGAAATTATCTGACCGAAAAAGGATCCATCTATTATAATAGATGATTTGGTTAGAAAATACTTACTCAAACTCAAAGTTATTTAATTATATAGTATGGTTAATTAAAATTAAAATTGAAAAGTATTTAAATAAATAAATCTTCTTCTAATTATAATTAAAAAAGAAAACAATAATCTAATGTATAAACATTTTATTTATTTATTTTAACTAAAAAACATAAAAAGGAAAACAATAATTTAACTAAAAACATATATTCTTTATTCGATAGCTTACTGCTTCTCTCACGTTGCCGTTGCCGCTGCCGCTGCCGTCGAAGCTCTTTTCTCTCAAACTTAGGGTTTGTTCTTTTTTTTCTCTTTCTCATCTCTTCTCAAGCTTAGGGTTTAGGGTTTTACAATGATTTAGGGTTTTACATACAATAGTTTAGTGGTGATGTGGATTTAGAATTTCTTTGTTTATTGACTTACATGCTTGTCTTTTTCCACTTTTTATTAACTATTGTCTCTTTTTTCTTTGTTTATTGTTACTAATATGTAGTCTCTTTCAAAGCTAGACTTGCCCCTTGCCCTTGCTCTATGTAATCTCTTTCAAAGTTTTATGTCTATTTTGTTATGTTGTATAAACTAGGGACTTTAGTTTTTTCTTCTGTACATATTGGTATAATCAGAATACACCTACGATTGAAAAACTAGCCACTTGGTCCATGACATGTGTGCGAGAATCAGAGTAAGCATTTCAAAACCTTAAGACAATTAGTGGAGTAACCCAAGATCTTTATACACACCTTCCAACATTCCTAACTTGGTTTGGGGTTCACACATTAACTTATGTGCATCTGGAGTGATTCACCTGGTTATTATTACATCCCACTAGCACAAGTATTGGGTAACTTTGAAATATTTGGGTAATTTCAAAAAAATACATATATCTCTTATATTAACAAAAATTTATATTTCATTTTTTTATTGTTCGACAGGGTTAATAGATTTGTTACTCTCTCTTGCTTGTGTCTTTCCTTGAGTTTACTTTTGGATTTTTCCTGTGCACCATTTTGGTGTATGAAGTTCTATATTAGGCTCTCAAAGCCGCCACCAATACCGACATTATCATGTAAAAGTGGAGATGGAAGAAGACGAGATGGAAGTTCCCTCCAGTTTGAAACTAGAATTCGTTAATTTAGTTTGTTTGTAAAGGTCATCTTTTGTAGTTGATAGAGTTTGCTAACTCCCTAACTTTAGACCGAACATAGTCGTGAATGACCTTGGTCAGTTTTTATTGTTTTGTAAATGATTGGGTTGCTAACTCACCAACTTTAAACCGAACATAGTTGTGAATGACCTTGGTCAGTTTTTGTTGTAAAAGTCATTTTTTTGTAATATAAGTGTACCCAAACTAATCACAAAAACAATTATATTCTTTGGTTTGATGTTATTGTTGTGTTCAAATTTTGAGAGGCTATTCGTTTGATGTTATTGTTGTGTTCAAATTTTGGATGTGTTTCTTTGACCTTCTAGGTATGGATGTGACATTATATTTTTTTTTGTAGAAAATTAGATCATCAGGTGAGTCATCATTCTGTTTACATTCCTACTTTATTCAAATAGGGTGAAACGTCGTGGTAACTCGAAAATAATCAATTAGTTAAATTTTAAAAGAAGTTAAAGAATAAACAAATTTTAAATGAGTCGCCACCTAATTTTAGGAAAAAATTGGAAACTATTTAAGTGATCTACGAAATCATTAGATTCTAGGTAAAGGTTCAAGTTATTCCGAAGGGAAGGTGTTAGGCATCCTTCGAAATTTAAAATTGTGGGTCACGATTGAATTCATTTTTTTAAATTGAGGAGGAGATAAAAATAAATATACAAGTATAATAAAAAGCAATATACACAAATAATAGAATAAAACCACAATATAATAACGGCCTACGGTTTGTCTAACATCGATATATACAAAATAATGAATAAATAATATAATTCAAACTTCGTTGGAATAACTCTAATGAGAAGCAGTTCCGTGTACCTATAGAGACACTTAGTAAAAGTGTTAGTGGTAAATAAATACTAATAATAATAAATGAATTAAGTAATAACTTAAAAATAAAAATCTGTTTTATTAAACATGAGAGGCCTTGGAAATCAACGATAATTTCTTCATCGGCCATTTTAACATACAAAATATATGAACTTAAATTAAATTTTCGTCTTTTAACAATGGGGAGTCCTCCAAAATCGACGGAGAAATTTTCTCATTGACCAAATTTATTTGTAAACACAAAATCAAATAAACTGTTGTTGACACCCAATTTTGACCCTCTACAATATAAATTATTCATCGAGCTTCTTAAACTCTAAATGATTTGAAATAATTGACTTTATAAATTTCAAAATATTTTCCACAGTTATTTTAAGTAATTTTGTCATTTTTGTAAAGTCTATATAATTTCGTATATATTTAGTATATTTTATTAATATTTAAAAATAGTCTCAATTTGATCGAATTTGCAATTCACGTGGTTATTTTCTTAAGTCAAATATACCACGTTCTTGAATTACTTTTCAAAACTCATTTTTATCCAATTCGACCAAAATCTTGGCCCAACATTTCCAATTATATTTTTCCAGTCAAACAGTACATTACAACACACATACAATACCAACTCCTCATCCAAAACATCAGCCCATTCTCAATTCCAAAAGACCCAGCCCATAATTCTCACAATCAGCAACAATACAACGCGTACAACATTCCAAACAGCAACAAAGAACCCGACCCCACCCGTTCACGCGTTTCTTCTTCATCGCAAAACCCAGATGCGAAACTCTTCTAGCGCGTCTATCGAAATCCCACCAAATCTGATGAGAAATCAGCGTAAAAATGCAAACCCATCGCGTCAACATTAGCAGCAGCGCCAACAGTACTCTCCAATGCGCAAGAATCAACCTTTTCGTTAATTTTGAGTAAGGATTTGAGGATCTTGGTACAAAATTTTGAATTTCAAATTCATTCAAAAATCTGCCCATTTTCCCCCCCTAATGGATTCAATTCTCTTCCTATATATACTCTCCTTCCATTAACGTCTTATGGGGGATTTTTGGATAAAAAATAAAGGATTTTTCGAACACTAATTTGCTACCATAAAACAAAGGGAATTTCATCAAAAGAAAGAGTTGTTTTACTTTTCGAAGCTCATCGAAATCGGCTCATAATGGTGGGAGTTCTTCACGGTCAAGCTCATCGTCTCAGTTCGCTGCTTCGAAAAAGATAAAATTCTTTCCTAACCTCAACTTATGTTTAATCGACTATTTATCTCGCTTGTGTAATGATGTTGTCTTATTTGTTTTGCCATTATGTTTCAGCTCCTCCATCTCATTAAAAGATAAAAGATGTTGTTCATGTTTGTCTGCTTAGGCAATTAAAGCGCACAATGCATCTCAAAAACATATGTGGGTAATGTTGTTACCAGTTTGTTTGGTCCATTAATACGTCATGAATTTGCTAAATGTTTTGAGTTTACTCGTAGTCCAATATGTCTGGTTTTGGTCACTGTTTGAGTCCCTCCAATAAGCATGTTGATTTGAAATTCTAGAATAAATGTTATAAAGTTTGAATTTTTTCCTTTCCTTTCAATCTCTTAGTTTGGCTTAGCTTTAGAAGAATAGATTTGTTATTGGTGTATATTACATCAACACTAGATTTGCACTGAGATTTTTTTTTACTGTGATCCAATTTCGATATAATGTTTGTCCATTTAACTTGAAAGTTCATCATATTTCAGTTAGTGATGTTGTCTCCATTTGAATACTGTAATTTCACATTTCCTTAAGCTCATAAATAGCTTTAGTTTTTTTTTTTTTTGACTATATAGTTTAACATGTGTATTGCTTCCTTTTAGTTCAAAAGTTTTCCTCGCATTAAACTTTAATACTCACACGCAGCCATTACTTGCATTTATGAAGATCCACACTTTAGATGTGCATATTGTCTAACTACATACTTATTAATAGTCATTTTATGCCCCTTTATTTATGCATTTAATTTGTTCCTTATATATGAGTTATTTGGAAGCTTAAGTTTCCATTTTTAATGTTGGTATGATTTTTACATTTGAAATAACATATTTATATCTTTGTTTGGAAGTCAATTGAAAAAAAAATGAAATATTCTCGTTGATTACCAGGTCTATTACAATAATTGCATTTCATGGATTAATTGAGTTAGACTTTATATAGTTTTTCTAGTGACATCTAAGAGTGAATGTTAATTCTTTTCCTTTTCTTTGCATGTGATATGGGATGAGTCCAATGGACTCCTTCACCTCCCCTTTCATTTCTTTTGTTGGGTCAAATCCAAAAATTCTCCAAGTCAACCTCATCAATTGGATCGTGAATTGAGAAGAAAGCAAGTATACAAGTCTTGAAACCTGAAAATTTGGTTGTATACATTCGATATACATTGATATACGATCAGTGTATACACTGATTTTTGGACGCGAAAATGGGCTATAGTCCATCCTTTTGCACAGCAGGTGGCCAACAGCAGAGTTAACTCAATGGGCCAAAGCCCATTTTTGGAAAATAATAGATTTATGACAGGTTGGGCCAAAAGCCCAAATTAGATTCTCTTCATTTATCATTTATTTATTTGTATTAACTCTCTAACCTTTTATTTGTTTCGATTTAATTTAATTAAATTCCCAAAAAGATGAACCATATTCTTTATGTTAGTTTATTTTAATATAATTCATATCAACTCTTATACTTATTCAAATATTTTTAGTCAAAACTTTCACTTATCATTAATTAGATTAAAATGATTTCTTGGTTTATCTACCAAGTTGGTTCGAATTATTATTTCTAAAAATGATGTAAATAAATTCTAATTAATCTAATTTTGTTAAAATCCTAATTGACCAAGTTGTTTCAATTAAGGTTTCGTTTTCTTAAAAAATAAAAGTTATTCTTTATTTAATTATTTATCAAAGTTAATCGAATATTGTAAATTATTATATATTTTATGTTAAATCATTTGCCTAAAATATAGTCAAAAATATATTAACCAAGTCGTAGGATAACCGCATGTAAGTAGGCACTTCAAATGACTTTAAAAATTTCTTGAACCATAAATAAGAACCTCTTACCTATTTTCTCTAAATTTTTAAAGACTTAATTTGTTAGAGTCTTTTTAAATTATAAGTTTTCTTAATTTCTTTAAAAAATTAAGTGACGACTCTTTTCTAAGTATTTTTCTCAAATTGTTTTATACATAGAACATTTCAAAAAGTGATTTTTTAAAGATAGTAAAATTACGGTATAATAGAAATGGCGACACCACTGGAAATTTAATTAGGTTCTAACCATAATGACTTAACCTTTTTGACTATTTACTAATATTTGTTGAATTGTTTTGCCTCGTATGTGCCTTATTTGCTTAAATTGTGATATTAAACTGTCATTGCATGCATATCATCTATTCCGTCAAACGACTTTTTTTACTTCTCACTTAAAGGACGATTATGTGGGCCGTAGTCGTTCGTTAACCAAATTATTTCTCGGGGTACCCTGGCGAATGTAGTTGGCCACTGGATGGTCAACGATCGCTAACTACCTCAGCCTAAGTAGTCCGCTTGGATCACCGATCCACTATAAATAAAGTCCACTCTTAGTCAAACTAGTGTATTGCAAAATCCAATCGCGAAAAGTGGTGTATTGGCCTAAGATTACCCAACACCCAAGGCGTGTTGGACCAATTAGAAAGACCACCTTGAGCCCAAAACGACCCACGATCTAAACGGACGATCATATTTATGCGTTTGAATTTGAAGGATGTATACGTTGTTGGCCAAACCATTGTCCCTCAGGGTTGAGAGTTTATTTTAATTAGCTTACTTTAGTTACATAAATATCTTCATGAATCATTATTGCATTTAAAGGCGTCGACATTCGGTGATGACAAGAAATCAAAAAGAAGAAGGACCTTTCATGGAGGCATAACTTAGGAAGGTACCCCTACGTGGGACTGATTATTTGTATCCCATTTTCCCTATCATGTATCCCTATTCAACTTTATTCATGAAGCTTGTATAAATTTGGGTTCTGGGGCAATGAAATGTTTCAAACAACGTTATACATCCTTCAAATCGTTAGACTTACCTTTTGGCACAAAAGGGTTACATATCTGTTTAGAATGCGCAATAACTGTTTATGTGTTATAACTGCTTGTGCGATTATGTTGCTTTATTTGGAGATGTTCTGACCTATTCTTTTGGAAATTTTCTAGAAATCCCTAAGCACAAATATCAAGTCACTATTAAAAGTGCGTCCAAACACTCTTCGAATCTTTAGTTTCCCAACAAAACTCAAACTTCAATCTGTAAATCTTACACTCTCTTTTCAATAAAATATCAATTTTTCATCTCAACTAAAAAAGAAGGTCGAACTACGTAGGACTTGAATTCTCCCTCGTGAGATATGTAGGCAACCTTTCAAGGTTGGTCCTTATTTTTGAGAAATTTTATCTTTTTCAACTCTTACATAGAAATAAGAGTTACATCTCTATCAAAAACGACAATAAAAGATACAATTGACTTTGTCTTGACTCAAGTCGACATTTCTGATTCATTAAGGTCAAA
The DNA here is from genome assembly GCA_035578085.1 of Solanum pinnatisectum. Lineage (NCBI taxonomy): Eukaryota > Viridiplantae > Streptophyta > Magnoliopsida > Solanales > Solanaceae > Solanum > Solanum pinnatisectum. The sequence goes on from CM069077.1 coordinate 21,831,374, forward strand.
ATCATATAAACAAATTTGTGTCTATTTAGTCATTTCTTATATACGTGAGCTAGTTTATTTTCAAATGGATCAACTTTTATGTGTTTGTGGCCATATGTGTGATATTTTGTATTATTTATCATCTACATAAACTAACACATTTATTTTTTGAGTTATTTTTCTTAGTTAGGTACCTAGAATTGATCTGTGTTGATAAGCTGGATGATCATCCTTATTTCACAAGATCTAAGGCCCTTAAAGATTCCTTCCCCGATCAAAGTTCGTAAAAAGGAAAGGCTACTATGAGTGATAACAATGACAAGATTGGCCTGACTGATGTTGTCGTGGCTCAGCCTGTCGCCGCTAATCAAAATGAATTAATTATGCAGTTAGTACAACAGATTGCCGAAATGAGGGTCGAAATGCAAAAAAGGCAAGATTTGCCTAATTCAATTTTCACTTTCAACCATCAAGGAGATGTAAGACCTCCACTTCACCTTCCTCCTATAAGCGCAGAACAGGTTCAGAACCCACCCTCTAACCTCGCTCAAAATCCTCCAATCATCGACCTAACCTCCCCAAATCGCCATCATGCCTCTGTTTCTTACCAAGCGCAACCTTTTCCTCAAAGTACCAACCCCCAAACCTTCCCTCCTCATCAAAATGTCAACTCTCAAACTTGTCCTCCCCATCAAAATCAAAATGTTAACAATCCGCAAACCTTTCCCCATCATCAAAATCAGCATACCAACCCCCAGAATTTCCCCCAATATTACCAAGCCCCTCAAAATACTCAGAATCCCTCTATTGCTCCATTGTTGCCTCAAAAAACTACTTTTCAAATCTCAATTTCAAATGAACCCTATGCCAATTGTTTTGAGCTTGATTACTATGAGGAAAGGGATGAAGGTCAAAGGAAGAGACAACCAAACTGAATATGAAAGAAGTGATTAGGAAAGCCATGAAAGAGCTGCACCGCATTCCTGAAGTTGCTGGGTTGAGTTATGAGGATATGTGCATCCATCCGAATCTGAACCTCCCGAAAGGGTTTAAAGTGCCGAAGCTCGACACTTTTTGAGGAACTAGAAATTCGTTTGCTTATTTGAGAGCTTATTGTGATCAACTCGTAGGAGTTGGCAGGAATGAAGCCTTTTTAATGTGGCTCTTTAGTCAAAATTTAAGTAGAGAAGCAGTGGAATGATTTACCTCTCATGAAATAAACAATGGTCTAGCTGGAATGCACTACCTAAGGATTTCGTCGAACGGTTCGCTTACAATGTGAAGATCGTGCCTAATCGCTATTCTTTGGAGAGAATAAAGCAGAAATTCGTTGAAAGCTATCGTGAATATGCGTATAGCTGGAGGAAAGAGGCCACTAGGGTTCGACCTCCTATGTCTAAGAAGAAGATCGTTGAAGTGTTCATACGCATTCAAGAGCCAAAGTATTATGACAGGATAATGTTGCTCATTGGAGCAAAATTTGCAGAAATAATCAAGGTAGGTGAAGTTATCAAAGATGGGATTAAAATTGGAAAGATTTCTCGCTTTGCCACCCTAATCAATTCTTCATGATTGTTGAAAAAGAAGAGAGAGAATGTGTCTTCTATTAACTGCGCATCTGATGGAAAATAACACTTCAGAAAATTCTCACCTTATAAAGATTATCCTCGAGCTCCACAAAATTCATATTCAGCTTGTCATACCCAATCAGATTATCAAATTCCACTACCAAGTTACCAAATCCCACCTCCTAATTACCAAACTCCACTACTGAGTTGCCAAATTTCACCTCCTGTTTACCAAACTCTACCGCCACAAAATACCCATCCATATTATCAGGATCCATCATTTAATTGTTCGAATATCCAATCATGTTGCCAAACTCCACCCCCACTGATTTTTGGACGCGAAAATGGGCTGAAACCCATCACTTTTGCACAGCAGATGGCCAACAGCAGAGTTAACTCAATGGGCCAAAGCCCATTTTTGGCAAATAATAGATTAAGGGCAGGTTGGGCCAAAAGCCCAAATTGAATTCTCTTCATTTATCATTTATTTATTTGCATTAACTCTTTAATCTTTTATTTGTTTCGATTTAATTTAATTAAATTCCCCAAAAGATGAATCTTATTTTTTATGTTAGTTTATTTTAATATAATTCATTTTTATCAACTCTTATACTTATTCAAATATTTTTAATCAAAACTTTCACTTATCTTTAATTAGATTAAAATAATTTCTCGATTTATCTACCAAATTGGTTCGAATTATAATTTCTAAAAATGATGTAAATAAATTATAATTAATTTAATTTTGTTCAAATCCTAATTGACCAAGTTGTTTCAATTAAGGTCTCATTTACTTAAAAATTAAAAATTAAAAATTAAAAATTATTCTTTATTTAACTATTTTATCAAAGTTAATAGAATATTATAAATTATTATATATTTTATGTTAAATTATTTTTCTAAAAAATAGTCAAAAGTATATTATCCAAGTCGTAGGATAACCACGTGTTAATGTACGCTTCAAATATCTTAAAAATCTTCTTGAAGCGTAAATAAGAAACTCTTACCCATTTTCTATAAATTTTTAAATACTTAATTTGTTAAGAGTCTTTTTAAGTTATAAGTTTTCTTAATTTCTTAAAAAATTAAGTAACAACTCTTTTTATAAGTATTTTTCTCAAATTGTTTTATACTTACAACATTTCAAAAAATAATATTGCTAAAAATAGTAAAATTACGGCATAACAACTACCAAACACCAGAATAATAATTGTAACAAAATAATGATAAAAAAACTTGTAGTAACATAATTAAAGCCACATATATGATCGAAAAGAAATAAAGTAACAAAAAATAGTTAAATAAAATAAAGACACCATGAAGATATATACAATTAACACAATAAGGTGAACGAAATCAACTTAACAAAACATACTAATATATATATATATACCAAATTAAAAAACTGAAACAAATATAAATATTAATAAAAATAAAATAGTAACAAAATGTACAAGTCAATCAAGAATTAAACTAACAGAAACACAAAGAGATAACAAACTAAAATTACGCAATATTAAAAAAAAAAAAAAAACTACAACATAACAGTGAAGTGTAGGTGCTTGAAAAAAAATGTCTAAGCTGTAAAGTTATCTTCAATCATAGGAAATATTAATATTAAAAAAAAAATTAACAATATAAAAAAAAAAAAACAATAGCAGTTACTAATCAAAACCAAAGGGGCACATATATATGAATTTTTAGGCTAAGTAGCTACAGATTGATATATAAACAAAGATACGAACAGAAGAATGAAATAGTCGAGGTAAAATTTTAACAGGGAAATGAGGAAACAATATTGGAAAATATCAAACCCGGTCAGATCTATGCAAAAACCTACAAAATTAAACAAAAACACATTATCTGAGATAAATAAAACATGAAATAATTAAAGGAATAAACATAAGAAGAAAAAGGGTCGGGGTTTTGTAATATACCATTATTCGATCAAACGACTTGACGGAGACGGAGGTTGTTGATCGCTGATTTCGAAGCTCACAGCTTCCTGTCCGCCGGAGCTAAAAGCTCACTGATTCGCTGTTGTAATTGTTGTTTCATTGTTCGCCGGAAATGGGAGTTGTTTGGGTCGGTTGGATCTCATCGGAGCAAAGCCTTACCACCGGAGAAGAAAGAGATAAAGAGCTGGACAGTGGGGGTTTTGGATGGGATTTTGTGGCTGTTTCAGGTGAGTGAGAGGGCTGGTTTCGCATTCTCCACTGGTCGGAGATGGAAGAACAGAGAGTGATGGATGTTTGGTTGTTTGAGCTGCTGGTTCGTTTCGAGAAGGTGGATCTCGCCGGAGATGGCTGTTTGGTTGTTGTTTGGTGGTGTTTGGGTGGTGAGGAGGTCTGGGGATTCACCGGAGATTTGATCTTTGGTGGCTGATTCGTGGCTGCCGGAAAAGAGAACAAAGACAGTGTTTTTTGCCGATTGTTGGGTTGCTTTTTGGGGGTTTTGAGTGTGGTTTTACCACTAGATTTTAGCTTGGAGATGATGCTGTTTGAGAGCTGATGGTGGCAGCAATGAGGGAGATTTTTTTTTTTTTTCGGGTGGCAGCTATTTGGGAGGACAGGAATAAATTTAAGGGTTTTGCCATTTAGGAAATTTTCCTCCTTTATTTTTTTATCTAATAAAACTTGAATAGGAAATTGTTATATAATGGGCTCACATCATGAGCTTGAGACCGTGACTCAAAATTATTGGTTGATAAAATATCTGTGTATGAAATTTTATTCATATTTGAATGAATTTTTAGATTGTGCGAAATATCAAAATGAATATTAACAATGTAACAAAAAAATGAATATTAACAATGTAACAAAAAATGAATATTAAAAAAAATATAATTAACGTAACTAATGACATGTAAAAAATGCAATTTAACAGAACCAATGCTTTAATCAAGAATTAAAAAACATTCGAACATATTCAACTGGCTGTGACAAGAAATAACGTAATTAAAATTAATTGATAAAGAATCCTAAATTTTGATAAGTAATGATAATTATCGATAAACTTATTTAAAATTATAAAAAAAATTATCTTGAATTATTAAATAAATAAAACTTAAAAGTTATGAATTTTGAAAATGTTAGGCCAAAATTGGGTATCAACAATGAGATTCGATTATATTCATTTGGATCTATTCCGCATATCAAGATCCTTTTAGCTTTAGCATTGTTCTAAATTGCATGTTTATCCGCAACATTCCATTCTTTTATGTCCTTTGGTACTTGAGTGGTTCCATCAGTTCTATTCTTCATGCGTATGGTTGGATCGTCTAACACGACTCCCCATAGGTCTGGGTTTTCTCCTAATAAGTGATCCATCATGCGGTTCTTCCACCATCCATAATACTTTCCATTAAACAGTGGTGGTCGAGTTTGAGAAACTCCTTCTTGTGGTGTAGGTGGTGCAGTCATTGATCCTTTTCAAGATGTGAGTCTTCTAATGAAAAGACCTGCTTGATACCAATTGAAGAAATCTTACCCCTATACAAGAACCAGGTTCTTGTACTTTTGTCGAGACAAACAAAACGCAACACAATAAAATAGAGATTTTTATCGTGGAAATCTTCCTACCTCAAGGAAGGTAAAAACCACACCACAATCTTATTTACTTCAAGATTCACGTCCTATACAAGATTACAACTCAAAAGGAACTAACTTTAGTACTTTTAACTCTCCAACGATATGATTAACTATAATCGAAGACTCAACTCTCCAATAAGTCAAACTCGCTTTTTGTTACAATTCTCTCACAACTCTCTCTTAACTCTATCTCCAAAAAGTCAAATCCGCTTCTTGTTACAATTCTCTTAAGACTCTACTCTCCAAGAAGTCAAATCCACTTCTTGTTACAATTCTCTCAAGACTTTACTTTCCAAGAAGTCAAACTCACTTCTTGTTACACAATCTAGGAGTTATTACAACTCAATAATAAACCTAGAACAAATCAACAAAGACTAATAACCCTAGACTTTAATTGATCAGACTTCAACAATCAATAGTTCAGACTCGAACACAACTCGTGAACCTGGTCCTCGTGTTGTTGTGACGAAGCCCTGTGATTTTGCTCCAAATGACTATTGCTCTCAAGATGATAAATTTCGTGAATATGCAATATGTATCGTTCTAGCTTTGCTGGAAAATTCTCTCAATTTGTGTTTATGCAAAGACGACTTTTTTTCTTCTTTGGCTTGAACCTTTTATAGAGTTTGATTTACTTTCATCAACTTCTACAAGAAAAGGAATAACAAATCCTTTTCCTTTTTGAACTTGTCTATATTTACTTCTTTCCTTATTTGATTTGAATTGCTACGTTTTTATTTCTTTCCTTATTTGACTTCCTTCTTTTCCTTCTTTATTTCTTTCCTTATTTGTTTCTTTCCTTCTTTGCTCCTGCATTTCAGCTCTTTCTTTATTTCTTTTTTCGCTCATTTATTTATGCACTTTTTCTTCTTTGCCGCAATCTCTCATATTTGTACAGATTGTATGAGTCACGTCTGAGAACCTGATTCACCTGATAGAGTACACATAAGACAACAAGTAGTGAACCTTGTTCACTTTTTAAAATCATCAAAACTACTTTATATGTTCTCCTACTTCCCAACATTTGTTAACAAAAAAAAAACCAAATTTGGCCATAAACTCTATTTTTCTTATCGATCAACTATTGTCTAGGGAGGAACTCCTCTGTAAACATGATTTTCTATTTATTTTCAATGTTTATAACACAACTATGGGTGCCAACTAGTGGCGGAGGCAACATATAATGAGGGGGGTCATCCGACCCCCTTCGGCGAAAAATATTACTATTTATACATGGTTAAAATTATTTTTATTAAATTTTCTAGCTCCGCCACTGGTGCCAACAATTGCCTACTCCATGTGATTGCATATGTTATCTCAAGTCTCATTTTTCCAAATCCCCAACATGGCCAAATATGAATGAAAATTAACCTAACTTTCATTGAAGTCTATAATTCATAAGCAACAACTTTAATTCACTCACCCTATAAATATCCCTCTAAACTACTTCAATTCCTCGTCACCTCAATTTATAATTTAACAAGTGTTTTGAATCCTTCCAAAAGCTTTAAGTACTAAGCAATTTCACTTTTATCAAAATGAGTCCATTAGCAATTTTCTTCATCTTATTAATCAACTCATCATTAGCAGCAAATACCAATATTTACAATGTCCAAAATTATGGAGCAAAATCCGATGGAAAAACTGATTCATCAAAAGCCTTTTTGAGTGCATGCATGGGCAGCAGCCTGTGCTTCTACTAGCCCCGCCACTATTAATGTGCCAAGTGGAAAATACTTGATTCACAATGCATATTTCAATGGACAAACATGCAAGAGCAAGGCTATTAATATACACATTGATGGGACTCTCTTAGCTCCCTCTGATTATAATGTCATTGGCAATGACCAAAATTGGATAAAATTTGAAAAAGTCAATGGCGTTTCCATCTATGGTGGAGCCTTTGATGGTCAAGGTGCTGCTCTTTGGGCTTGCAAGAACTCCAACAAGAATTGCCCTGATGGGACTACAGTTCGTTAAGTTTTCCATGAAAAATGTTTTTCAGTGTAGTGATGAATAAAAACTATATTCCGAAAACATACCACAGCACTTTCCATTTTTAAATGTCAAACAAGCACAACTATCTCCTTTTAATTTTACCTTAAATATTGGTGCAGGCATTGACTTTTTACAATTCAAAAAACATTATAATGAGTGGAGTAACGGTACAAAATAGTCAAAAGTTTCAAATATTGGTAGACGGATGTCATAACGTGAAGCTACAAGGAATGAAGGTATTAGCTCAAGGAAATAGCAAAAACACTGATGGAATTCATGTAAAATTATCATCAGGAGTTAGTATTATGAAATCACAAATTGATACCGGAGATGATTGTATCGCTATTGGCCCTGGAACTGCTAACTTATGGATTGAAGGCATTGCATGTGGTCCTGGCCATGGAATAAGGTTTGGAACATAAATATTATATTTATTATAAACAAAATCAACTTCTTTCATTTTTATTGATTTATATTTTCAACTAAAATGTATGTCGAAAACTTGATGTTGGTGCAGCATTGGAAGCTTAGGCTGGAAACAACAAGAGTTAGGAGTCCAAAATGTGACAATTAAGACTGTGACTTTCAGTGGAACAACAAATGGTGTGAGAGTCAAAACTTGGGCAAGGCCTAGCAATGGCTTTGTTAGAAATATTGTTTCAACAGATTGTTATGGTTTATGTTAAAAACCCAATTATCATAGATCAAAATTACTGTCCTAATCATGATGCGAGTTGTCCTCAGCAGGTATTAATTGAACAAGTTAATTAATTTATCAATACAATAATAAAAACATTAGATCATGTTCCCTTACCTTAATCTAATTATATTATTCATTTTTTTTTAGAGCTTGGGCATAAATATAAGTGATGTAACATATCAAGACATACGTGGAGCATCTGCTACAAAAATTGCAGTAAACTTGATTGTAGCATAACTAATCCATGTAGTGACATAACATTTGAAGATTTAAATCTTAGTTACCAAAATTAGCAGACTGAAGTTTCATGTGTTAATGCCAGAGGAGGAGCTTCTAGTTTACAAAAACCAACCAATTGCCTATTGAAAAATTAGATCAATTAAATTTGTTTGTATATTATCACAAGAATGAAATTTGAAGTTGTGAATTGTGATTATATTATAAAGAATATTTGATTGTAATGTTAAAAATTCAATATGTACCTCATGTTTCAATTAATGTTAAATGAATATCACATGCATTCACATATTTATGAAAAAGCTTACCTAATTTTCCAGCTCAGAGTTACAAAATTGGACAAATTACTACAATTAACCCAAATTTGGCCATAAATTCTATTTTGCTTATCGATCAGCTATTGTCTAGGGAGGAACTCCTTTGTAAACATGATTTTCTATTTATTTGTCCTCTCAAATTAACCGCATTTTTTGTTCACTTGTTTCAGCTTCTACTTAAAAAATGATTTCAACTAATAATTGCTAGGAACAACTTCAACTTTTTTAATATAATTATTTTTTCTTGTTACAATAAGACCAAACTTAAGAGAATAAATATATAAAGGCATCAATGCGTGTTTGAAACATATAATGAGAGAGGACAAAACTACAACTTTTGAAAAATGTTAGGATTTTTTTTTGTTGTTGATAAAAAAAAGGTTGGTTTTTTACCATTTCCAAAAGTTCAATAAAAAGTGTGATGAAAGACGATGAAATAGCAGAGATAGAAACTTATGGTTTTTGAGTTTGAAATGTTTGAGTGTTGTCAATTCTTCTTCAAAATTATTCAGTAAAGCTAAATCCTGAGTTTGAAGAAGTAGGGGGTGTATCGGTCAGTTTGGTTTGGTTTTATTATCGATTTGGTTGATTGGTTTTTAGTTTTTAAATACGCTAAATCAATAACCAGATTAATAAGATATTTTTTTATTGGTTTATGTCCTTAACGGTTCGGTTTTCGGTTTAACCAGTAAGAAAATGATTATCAAACAAAAATATGATTTCTCTAATAAATTTGACGTGACAAGACAATATTGTAATTTTATAAATGCTCATAAAATTAAAACAATAATAACAAACATGAAAAGAACTATACATGTATAACACAAACAGAAATGAAGAGGAATAGGGTTCTTACTTTAGGTTTTGACGGTTTGTATAATGTGAAGTTGTGAACTCAAAGTCACATTGAAGTATGAATTGAAGGTTAAATGACGGACATAATTAGTAAGATATTGAGATTCATATTTAATATTTATATATAGGTACAAGTAGTAAATTACTATAGTCTTAATGGGTAATTGGTTTACCCAATAATCCAATATTAAAAATCAATACCGAACCTATAACCCGAATTTTCTTTTTATAAAACCATTAAAAAATCGTTAACCCAATAACATTTTTTCTATTCGGTTTATCGGTCGGTTCGGTTTTTGGACACCCCTAATTTGAAATTGAATATGATACAATTTCGTTTGAAAACAATATTGAAACTCGCTTAAGATTGAGCTTGAAAACTTGAATTTACTATAACACAAAAAAGATTTTACTGCAATTATTTAGCGACAATAGTATAATTGTCGTTATTTTATATTTGGTGGTAATAATATAATATTTAATAATTTATACATTATAACCAACACTCAATATAAATATCGCTCATTAAGGTTTAGCGACTCGGGATACAATGATATTAACTTAATTGCCGTTATATCTTCTGCCAAAAGAACACTCATGTCCCTTTTTACTTGTCTAATTTTGACTTTTTATTTGTCCTTTTTTACTTCTCATTTTTGACAAATCAAAAAAAGACAACGTTTTACCTATTATACCCTCAATTTATTTAGAGAGTCAATGTTTTTGAAAAAAGGTAGAACCTCTTTAATGAGTAAATTGATTTTGGAATTCTATCATTAGGAATAAAATGGTAAACTCACTATGTCAATTATTATTTACTTAATAGGTGTGTCAAGTTAAAAATGGACATGCAAATAGGGATAGAGGGAGTAATATATTGTAATTAAATATTTATTTTATTGTAGTGATTTTTTAAAATTGAAATTTATTTCTTATGGGTGTTATAGGAATAATTTGGCTACATCTTCGGTATTTGAACCTATCTTCATTCCTCTGTACAGAATGGCCCCGGAAGAATTACGAGAGTTGAAGGAGCAATTAAAAGACTTATTAGAAAAAGGATTCATAAGGCCTAGTATGTCCCCATGGGGAGCACCAATTTTATTTGTACGCAAGAAAGATGGCTCGTTAAGAATGTGTATCGACCACCGGCAGTTGAATAAGGTAACGATTAAGAATAAATATCCCCTCCCTAAAATGGATGATTTGTTTAATCAGTTACAAGGTGCTAGGTGTTTTTCAAAAATCGACCTGAGATTGGGTTATTACCAAGTGAGGGTCAAAGACAAAGATATACCCAAGACAGCTTTTCGAACACGGTATGGTCATTTTGAGTTTTTAGTCATGTCATTCGGGCTAAAAAATGCCCCAGAAACTTTTATGAATTTGATGAATAGGGGTTCAAGCCATTTTTAGATGTGTTCATGATAGTATTCATAGATGACATTTTGGTGTATTCAAGATCGGAAGAGGACCATGCTAATCACCTGCGACAGGTTTTACAAATTCTTCGTGATCGTAAGTTGTATGCAAAGTTCTCTAAATGTGTGGCATTCTTAGGTCATATTGTATCCGATGAAGGAATAAGGGTTGATAACCAGAAGATAGAAGCTGTGAAAAGCTGGTCAAGACCTACAACGCCTACGGAGATCCGTAGTTTTCTTGGATTGGCAGGTTATCACAGAAGGTTTGTTGAAGGATTCTCTTCCACTGCTGCACCCTTAACAAAGCTAACACACAAAGAAACCAAGTTTTAGTGGAATGATAAATGTGAAAGAAGCTTCCAAGAGCTGAAGAATAAATTAACTGTTACACCTGTATTGGTACTTCCAAAAGGCACAAAAGGCTATGCAATGTATTGCGACGCTTCGGGAGTAGGCTTAGGTTTTGTATTGATATAGCATGGTAAAGTAATAGCTTATGGCTCAAGGCAGCTGCAGCCACATGAGAAAAATTATCCAACCCATGATCTAGAGCTAGCAGCAGTTGTGTTTGTTTTAAAGATATGGCGCCACTACTTGTATGGAGTTCATGTTGACATATACACTGATCACAAGTGTTTGCAATATATATTTAAGAAAAATGACCTAAATCTGAGACAGCAAAAATAGTTGGAGCTATTAAAAGATTATGACATTGATATCTTGTATCATCCCGATAAAGCTAATATAGTAGCTGATGCTTTAAGCCGTAAAATAATGGCAAGCACTTATGGGCAGTCTATGGAAAGACAAGGAATAACTAAGGATTTATGCCAACTAGCTAGCTTAGGGGTTCGCCTTCAGACGAAAGGGTTATTGTGCAAAATGTGGCAGAATCATCATTAGTAGTGGAAGTGAAAGAGAAACAGCACACTGATCCTATTCTATTACAGCTTAAGGAGAATGTACAGCAGGGTATGACAAAAACATTTGAGCTTATGCAAGAGGGAGTACTTCGGTGTCAAAACAGATTGTGTGTACCTAATGTAGATGAATTAAGAAAGAAGATTATAATGGAAGTAAATCATTCGAGATATTCTGTCCATTCGGGGTCAACTAAAATGTATCATGACTTGAAAGAAATGTATTGTGGGGGGACATAAAGAAGAACATTGCAAAATTTGTGGCTCAATGTCCAATTATCAACAAGTAAAAGTAAAGCACCAAAAGCCCGAAGGTTATATGCAGTGCATAAAACTTTCAATTTGGAAGTGGGACATGATCAACATGGATTTTGTCAGTGGTTTGCCTCGCTCATTTCGGAAGTTTGACTCCATATGGGTAATAGTTGACAGACTCACCAAATCAGCACACTTCTTGCCAGTGAAGACTACTTATACAGTTGAAGAGTATGCAATGTTGCATATTAAAGAGATAGTTTAGCTACCTGGAGTGCCAATCTCTATTATATCGGATAGGGGAGCTCAATTCACTGCAAAGTTTTGGAAGTCATTTCAGAAAAGTTTAGGAACACAAGTGAATTTAAGTACAACCTTTCACCCTCAAACAAACGGTCTGGCAGAGCGTACAATTCAAACACTTGAGGATATGCTGCGAGCTTGTATATTAGACTTCAAAGGTAGTTGGGATGATCATTTGCCATTGATCGAATTTGCATACAACAATAGCTACCATTCAAGTATTAAAATGGCATCTTATGAAGCTTTATATGGTTATAATGTAGATCAACAATTGCTTGGTTCGAAACAAGTGAAACTGCCTTATTTGGGCCAGACCTTGTTCATCAAGCTATGGCAAAAGTCAAAGTAATACAACAACGACTAGAAATAGCTCAAAGTCGACATAAATCATATGCGGATGTTAGAAGGAGAGGACTAGAATTTTCTATAGGGGATTGGGTTCTCTTGAAGGTGTCACCAATGAAAGGGGTAATGAGGTTTTATAAAAAGGGAAAGTTGAGTCCACGTTATATAGGGCCATATAAGATTATCTGAAGAATTGGCCAAGTTGCATATGAGTTAGAGCTACCTCAAGAGCTTTTAACGGTTCATTCGATGTTTCATGTCTCAATGCTTTGAAAATGCATAGGTGACCCATCTTGTATTACTCCTACTGAAGATGTACAGGTTACGAGAGATCTCACTTATGAAGAAGTACCCATTGCTATTCTGGATCGACAAGTTAGGAAGTTAAGAAATAAAGAAGTAGCTTCTGTAAAAGTATTATGAATGAACCAACAAGTAGAAGAAGTTACATGGGAAGCCGAAGAAGCAATGAAATTGAAGTATCCTCATCTCTTTAAGACCGATAAGAAAGATGAAAATGTTGAGTTGAGGCGTTAACAAGTATAAGTTTATATGTTCAATGTGATTAATATTAGTACTAACTTAGGCTTGAACTTTTTTGGGCTGGATAACCATGCTAACATTCGAGGATGAATATTTTAAAGGGGGAATGATGTAAAACCCGTATTATGCATATGCTTGTTCTATTCTTGTGATACTTGACATAGCCTTACAGTATAGGTGAGGGACAATGTTTTTTATATGATTAGCGTTGTTTTAAACTAGATTGGAAGGTGATGTGATGCCTTGCACGTTTCAGTATGTGTATTGCAAGTTAACTCTAACGGGAGTATTTAAACTCGAGACACTAAGGTGGTAATTGAGCTTAATGTTGAAAGTTAAGTGCTAAGTTAAAACAAAAGGGATTAATATTTAGAAAATGAAATAAAAGAAGTGAGCTGCTTGCTTGACTTAACTAAGCTAGTAGGTGAAAAGTAGGTGCATCACCTACTTTGACTTATTGAACAGTCCAAAGGACCAAGTAGGTGCATCACCTACTTGAGCTATATGGATCTAGTTAAAAAGGCCAAGGTTGATGGATCATATTTGGGCCTATGCTAATGGACTCACTTGAGGCCCAAACTAAGTTAAATAAAATGAAAATGACATTAAAGCCCAGCAGCCAAATCTGTCAAGGCCCAATATATTTAAGCCCAAGTGAAAGCAAGTAGGTGCATCACCTAGTTTGACCTTTTGAGCTGCTTGATGTACATAAGCAGGTGCATCACCTACTTGACAAATTAGTGGCTGAAAATGGACCAAAAAAGGGAGGTTCTAGAGGATATTCTTAAAGGTGAAGAAAGCTCAATATAAGATATATTGGCTGCTATTCTCACTCATTTTTAACACACAATATTGAGAATTAACTCCAGCTCTCTCTCTTTTCTCTTAACAATTAAAACAGCAGCCTTAAAGTTCCTTTTAGGGTTCTTAAAGTAATCCTCATATCTGCAAACCAAGGTAAGAGAAACACTTATGGATTTAGCTTAATTCTCCCATGGAAGACTAGAAAACATGTTATTCATGATTAATTATAAGTACAAGACAGAAGTTCCCACAAGCTACTGCTCACTTTCCTTAATTATTAAGATACTTTTCTCTTCTTCTTTGGTTTAAGTGTGAAGGGAAGTTGAAGTTCTAGAGGAATTCAAGTTATAAGGAGAAGTTGTAGAAATTGAGGTAAGGTGACTGCTCAATTTTCTTCCTCCTTATGTATGAGTTTGAGTGAGGAATTATGGGTGTGCTGTCATATAGAACTTAAGGGGGTGGTAAATTCAATAATTGGTTGTATGATAACGAATATTTGAGGTTGTTTTATGTGTATTGTTGTTGGTGCAATTTGGGTAATCTTGGAAAAGGATATATAACGTATATATTGGGCAGAGAGGGAGGGTGTGGTGATACACATTGTTTTAAGGGCTTTATGGGCTCATTATCTGTCAAATTTAGCTACTATTTTACGAGGCTCACGATGTGATAACTGCTAATTTAAGTTTATCATGACTTATATTGTAGATTAAAACCTGAAAGGGGAGGCTGAATTGTGATAGTTGTATTGGTCAGAGGATAAGGTATGTAAGGATATTCGATTCAATATTCTTCAGCATGAATCAAATACTTGCGATTAATATCAATAAGTGAATTTCCTAAGTTCTATTCCTAGTAAAGGAAACATAGTGGCAGCGTAAGATCTCCAAATAGCTAACAATATTCCTCCCCCCCCTCCCCTCTAGTGTATAGAATTACTTCATTATATGTTTACTACTCTATACTTGTGTAATTATCCTCCTATGTGTTGGTATAGAAATGGTATTTGCAAAAGCAAGTCTGGTGAATCCTCCTCCTAATTAGTTGAACTCAATTGGGTCATTTAAGCTCACAAGTAATGCATTGATGTTACATAACTACTTATGTCATTGTTACTGCCTTGAAGTATTATTTTCATGTCTTCTACTACTGGTCCGTAGTTCCAAATATCAAAAATGATTATGACCACCAAAACAACAATCTCAAAATTAAAGAATCTAAGTGAAGCAATCTGTATAATTAAGGGTGGCAGCTCAGGGGCGAAAGCCTAGCATGGGCCGATCCCAATTTGTGTAATTATGAGGACCGCATCCCAGGGGTTAAAATGCCTAGCATGGGTCATCCTCTTCTACCACTGATCAGCTGGTCATTCATATCACATACCTTATAAAGATCATAAGACACAGAAAGGTAAAGACAAGAATGTAACATACACGATCCCACAAGAGTTAACAAAGGTGGTCTTCTGTTCTGATTTATGCACACATATATTGATACTTGGTTTCATTCGAACTCTTATTTATATATGTTATTGCCTTACATATTTAGTACATTTTTCGTACTGACGTTCCTTGCAGGGGACGCTGCATTTCATGTTGCAGGCACAGGTACTCCAGCTAGTAGACCTCCTTAATAGGAGCACACGACACTAAGCTACTTTTGGTGAGCTCCAGGTTGATTCAGAGCTTTACTGAGTCCTTGGTAGATTCATTTTGGTATTGTGTCGTAGTTAAGGGTAAGGCGGGGTTTATCCCGACCTACTCTAAGGTTTTCTATCTTTAGAGGCTTTGTAGACTTTTGTATATGGTTCAGTTGCGTCTTAACAAGTTGTGGCCTCAACGGCCAAGTCTTGTGTATAAGTTTTGGTTCTACTTATGTTGGTTCGTATCGCTGCATCCTATGTGAACTTGTCACAAAATTGTCATAGTTATATGTATAGTAAGCACAGGTTACATGTTGGTTCTCTCTGGCCTTTAAGGCATCGGGTGCCTGTCCGTCTTAATGGGATTTGAGGCGTGACATCTAAGTATGGTAACTCTTAATGGAATAATGATTTACCCGATAAAGAAATTGAATAATCCACCTCCATACCAATAAGCTGTTAATTTTAAAATTTTAACCTGTTCACCAACCGTTTATTCGATAACCCAATAGCAAAAAGTACTATAAGTTCATACTTACTCCATCTCATTTTATATGACATCGTTTAATTTGATATTGTATTTTTGAAACTTGTAATCTAACGATATCTCTGATTCTTACGTGGTTATAAATTATTTTACTAAAATTAAAAAAAGACTGTCAATTGGTCCGTACATCCTTGGCTTAGGCTTCCCCACTAAGGCCTTGTTGCACCACATAAATGGGATCCATTTCCCATTATATATACAACCTACTATTTCCTCCTTTTTAAAGTGTAAACTTTTTGAGTCTTTCTTCTTTAATTTCTCTTTTCTAATCTATCAATGGCATCTACCAAATCAGTTAAAGTTCCTACCATAGATTTTTCCAATTATCAATAGCTAAAACCAAACACTCCACTATGGGAATCCACAAAAATTCAAGTTTTTGAAGCTTTACAAGAATATGGTTGTGTTGAAGCAATATATGATAAAGTTCCAAATGATGATAGAGAGGGCATGTCTGGTATTTCAAAAGAAATATTTGAATTTCCTTTAGAGACTAAATTGAAAAATATCTCAAAAAAACCAATGCATGGGTATATGGGGATGATTCCACAATTGCCATTGTATGAGAGTTTGTGTATTCCTGATTTGCTTAATCCTCAAAGTCTTGAAACTTTTGCTAATATCTTTTGGCCTCATGGTAATCACCATTTCTGGTATGTTTACTTTAATTCTTTTTTATTTTTTATTTTCTTATTATCATTATGTTTAAATTTTACCCTAGTGGAGGTGTTCAAAAGGTATAACATTAGAAATTTTTAGTAGATTAGTTGATTGACTATCTTATCTGTTTCTCAGTTCAATTTTTTATCGCATCATTTAAACAAAATAAAAATACTGACAACAACATTAAAATATTTGGTATGAAGTCACGATCTTTTCAATAAAAATACAGAGAACAACATTAAAATATTTGGTATGAAGTCACGATCTATTCAATAACAAAAAAATAAAAAAAATACAGTCAACAACATTGAAATATTTGGTAGATGAAGTCACTGTCTAATAAGTGACAGTTTGATTCCCCTTCCCGTTTTAAAAATAAACAAAATTACAAGACTTACCTAATGTGTCTAAGTGAAAAAATCGTATCAACTTGTGATATTTCTAAATATGTTCAACCTTCTTCATATGTTTATACTAACATTATATGTGCGTTAATTTTTGCAGCAATTTGGTAAAATCTTATTCTAATCCACTTGTGGAATTGGATGAAATGTTGAAAAGAATGATTTCGGAGAATTTGGAATTAAAAAATCACATTGATGAATTGTTGAATTCCAATTATTTCCTATTTAGATTTACACATTACAAGGGATCATCAATCATTAGAGGAGATGAAAATAATAAAACTGCTGGATTGGGTGGCCACACAGATGGTAACTTAACTTTTATATCACCAAATGAAGTGAGCGGATTGCAAATCAACAAAAATGGAGAGTGGATTGATGTCCACATTTCACCAAATTCTTATGCTGTTTTGTCTAGTGATTCCTTCAAACTAAGTGTTACTGTCTCTATCCCAATTTATATGACATATTTCATTTTTTTTGAAAGTCAAACAATTTAAATTTAAACTTGATGTTAATATTTCCTTTGAACTTATGTTGTTCGGCTTTTTAAAATATCATCCCACTAATGTGGGATTCTTAAAAAAAGTAATTTCTTGAACACTTTGATACACTTGATAATACTTTTGGATGAGTCCGAGTAACATATGTTAGAACCACACACATCTTTAATTCCTTCATGCAAAATTGAAAATGACTTTTGATATTTGTTATAAGCTATATTGCATTCTCCATCACAATTATAAAGTTATTTTTAAATTAATATTTGATTATAAATTGAAATGACTTTTTGTTTGTCAAATATATATATCTAAACGTCTACTTGATATAACTATACATTTTTTTCACAAAAAGAATTTGACTACGTGTTTGTACATTTTTAGTTGAATAATGCATGCAATGAATGGCTACCCTACAATCTGACAAAATTGGATAATGCAATGAATCACCACCTATAATCTGAGAAAATCTATTGTAAATGTGGGAGCTAGAAATTCTTTTGATAGGAATGCAAGGTCTTTCAGAAAGTACATATTTGAGTTCTATGCATTGATGGCGTAAATTTATAGAGGCATGGACAAATGGTCGATTGCATTCTCCTGTCCATAGAGTTGAAATGCCCAAAGAAATTGATAGATACTCCATTCAATTATTTTCATTATCAAAACCAGGACACTTCATAGAGGCCCCAAAAGAACTTGTGGATGAAGAACACCATTTACTCTTCAAGCCATATGAAATGCTTGGATTATGTAAGTTTGGTACTTCACAAACTGGCTATAGTATAAATCCCAATGATGTATTCAAGGCTTATTGTGGTGTTTGATATTCTAATTGTGAATTTCCGACTAATGTTTGTTCCTATTAGAATACCGTTAATATACATGAGAATTTTGATAGAACATTTATTGGAAACGTCTTCGATGAGCCACCATTTCCAGTGGATTTTCTTTGGAAATTTGTGGTTTTTTAGTAGTGTGATTCTTATGTTTGAACTTTTGCAGTTTAATATGTATTGTGTATTTTCGGACAGATAATGAATTTTAAATGCATGATTTTACTCTTTAAGAGGAAATGGTTCAACGTAATCCTTCAGTATCTATTATGATACGTAGAGCAGGTCCTGAAACATCTAAAAGGTGTCCGTAATCCATTTCAATCCTCAATGCATAATGTTAACTAGTGTAAAGAGTTAACAAGATGTATGGTTGAGATATATTCAGTGTATCAGTGATCATATTCAATACAATTCTCCTTTCTTCTCTAATTTCTTGGTAAATTGAGCTAAGACTTAGCCTCCATACATGAAGTTTTCATGGTATCAGGTTACCAATCGTAGCTTCCTAATTTCATAGAAACGACTATTAGGTGCTCAAGTTCACCATCTGTCAAAGATGAATTGAAAGGAAGCATCAAAAGTTAGGCTAGCTACAATGACGAATGGAAGTGCAATTGACGGTGCTAGCATTGGGAATGGAGTCATTAGCCCATTCCTCGTGATTGATCACAATCATCCATTATTTCTTCAACGCACTCCAGATAATTCTATGATCTCTCTTCAGTTAATAGGTTCAGTGAATTATGCTTTATGGAGTAGGTCCTTTAAGATTGGTCTGGTAAGGAAAAGCAAGTTAGGCTTTGTAAATGGAAGATTTCCTAAATCTATGTTTAAACTAATATTGTATGACCAATGGGAGAAGTGTAATGTTGTAGTATTAAGTTGGATTATGAATATTGTAAGGCCTAGTCTTCTAAATTATGTAGTGTATGCATTTGATGCACGCAATTTGGCTGGATCTGAGGGAAAGATTTGATACAGTAAATGGATCTAGAATCATTCAACTGCATAGAGAGTACATTAATTCAGGGCACTATGCCTTTTGCTGAATATCATTCTAGGTTGATAGATCTATTGCGTGAATATGATGCTCTTATGCCTTGTCCTAATTGTCTTTGTCCTTAGTCAAAGAAATTTGGTGAGCATTGTGATTATCAAAGGCTCGTGTGGGTGCCAATCACGACAATCGTGACAAAGTTGGTATCAGAGCCTTAGGTTCGTTAATCTCATTGTACCCAAATGAGTCTAGTAGAGTCTTGCGGAATGGTACAGAGACGTCTGTACTTTTCTTCGAGAGGCTACAAGACTTTAGGAAAATCTCTCTATCTTCTTCTCCTTTCGTGCTATAACTTTATTTCAATTGGTATCTGATCTCTTTCGCTCTTTGGTCTGCAGATGCTTAACCAATGGTGTGTCTTTGGATCAAATTTACGGCTTTGCTATTTTGATTTAATAGAATAACTTTCTTTAAAATTATTTATTTAAAATTTAAATTATTTAATTATTTATTTTCATATAGTCCGACATCATTCGAAAGATACCAAGTTTTATCATATGTGAGGTTTAAGTTTTTAATATTTTTGATTAATTAAGCAGTGATGGATCCAAAATTTTATGACAGTGGGTGCTTAAATTTTTTTATTTTGACATTAAGTTATTATCGATTACATAGCATATAACTGTATACATATAGAATTATTTGATTGCAATAGTGTTTTTCTATAAATAAAAATAGGGTAATGAAAGCGTTACAATTAGTATCACCGTTATGAAAGAAAACTAGTCGCAAATAACAAATGGACCCGTCAACTTATATATTTTGGAATGGATATGAATAACAATGTCATTGCTTACACTTGTGAATATTTAATGCTTTATATGGAAAATTAAATAACATTATAAATCTGACGCTAGCATTATTATAAAATTCATTCGTGATATAATTCATGGACGAGGAAGTTCACTGATAGGTATATTTTGCTTCTTTTACTTATATATTAATACTAATTTAGGATTGTTCAAGTCTTTAGGAGTGGTAATCTATTGAAATCATTTAAAAGTTTTTTTTTTTCTACAATAAATTAGTAATTTTACGTTTTCCTTTTCATTTATCTAAAATTAAATTAGACTATATGTAGACTAATTTTTTAAATATTTTTGTACACCTATGTAAACTTTACGTCGAGGTCAATGGATGCTCGAGCAGCCACCAGACTATATGTAGGTCTGCCCCTGTAATTATGTATTAGAAATATACTATTTTTGTATTAATTATGCATATGTTAAGGGTTCTAACACTATCAAATGATTTCACATGTAATGGTAGTAAAATTAGCTCATAACTTGTCCTATTCGTCCAGTTTAGGATAACTCTTCTGTCTTTTAGCTCAGTCTATTCTAACACAATCCATTTCACCCTATACAAATTAGATTGATACGTACCTCAGATTGATCTATGAGAAATTTTGTCAAATTATTTTTAAAAATATTTTATTTATAAAAAAATTAAAGGGAAAAGGCTCAAGTATGCCATTAAACATTGTGAAAGGGTTCATCTATGTCATTTACTAAAAGTTTGACTCATCTATGTCATTTCCGTTTAGGAAAAAGCTCATTCATGTCATTTATTGTTAATTGAAAACAACTTCAATTTTGCAAAATTGTTTTTGACACTTACTGATTCGACCACGTCATTAATTAAATCATGTTTTAAAGGAAAAATGCTCAAATATGACATCAATATTTGAGAAAAAACTCATATATGCCCTTCGTTAAAACATTGACTCATCTATGTCATTTTTGTTAAACGAAGGGTGTATTGGTCAAACATACTTTTAAGTTAGTTTTTGACTTTTGAAAGTGTTTGAAAAATATTAAAAAATAACTTACAAGTAAAAAAATAACTTAAAATAAGTTAGGAAGTGTTTGACAATGTCAAAAATGACTTATATTAAGTTAAAAAATCAAAAGTAGGTCTCTTTCAATTTTTTATTTTTTGATTTAAAAGTCATTTAAGTTTGATTTATTATTTTTGACTTAAAGGTCATTTAAGTTTGATTTATTATTTTTTACTTAAAAGCTACTTTTCAAAGTCAATCCAAACGGGATATAAGTACTTATCCATGCCATTAGTTTTTAATTGAATTAAGGGTTTTTATCCACATGGGCAATGACAATTCGCCACAACATTTTCGATACATTACATAATGATACATTTCTGGTGTGTGTGTGTGTGTGTGTGTGTGTGTGTGTATATCATGATCAGGATCGTCTTAACCCCTAGGCTACTAAAGTCATCGCTTGGGGTAGGGTTGTTCATAACCGAACCGAAAAAAAGTTATTGGGTTATGATTATTGGGTTATTGGTTTAGCGGTTTTGATAACGATTTTGATTTTTTTGTTATTGGGTTATCAGTTCTTAACGGTTTGAGGTTTTTTCTTAACGGGTTAACCGATAATCCAATAGTTAATTAAATAATTATATTTATGCCATTTTGTATATAAAGTCCTTGACTAAGAGTTTGGTTTCCTACTTTTATTTCTGGTTGTCTCAAACACCTAGTTATTCCACAATGTAAAAGTATTTGCTTTTGAGCAAGATATAACTTGTGAACTCATGTGCATGGTTCATTTGGTTTGTCACCTTGTTTCTAAGTGATTTTCAATATTTTTTTGTGTCAAATCTTAACGGTTAAACCGATAACCGAACCTATAATAATAAAAAAACTGATAAACCAATAACCGATAAGCCAATATCTTAATGATTCTATAACAGTTTAGCATCTCTACAAATCGATAACCAATAAGTCAAATCGAACCGAACCGACCGATCCATAGCCCTAGCTTGAGCCCCCCCCACCCCCATTTTTTAAAAGAAAAATACTTATACACATATTTAAAATATAAAATTATATGTACTTCTAAATTTATATAAAAATAGAAAAAGTGAGGAGTAATTATTCAAAGTGGTGAATTTGCACTTTCCTAATGTGTAACGACATGATTCCGTCGTTAGGGAAAAGCCAATGGGGAAAGAATTGGGGTCAAAATTTTTTTTATAAGTAACTTGGAAATTTTTAGCGTAGTCCAGATTTGGACAAAATTGGAGTCAGTGAGATCTAGGAAAATCTGATAACGAATAAGAGATCTAATTATGAATTTGATCACATGAGTAGATAGCTAAGACGTTAAGGAATCCGTACGACTTTACGAAATCGAATTCAGGCGAGTAGAACTCTCGAAACTAATCTTAGCGTGAACGAATATTTTCTAAGTGTCATGGGTTGAAGGTGTGTTGTGAAATGGGGGTCAGGGTGGGATTATTCCCGCCAGGATAGGGCTCGCCACAGTGGGACATACGTGACTTAAGTCAGAAATAAACCCCAAAAATGTCATTATTCTGCAAACTTCGTTCTTAAGAGTTCGGAGACGACCCCAAACGATTTCTTGACAAGTTTCCACTACTTCTGGTGCAAAAGGTAAGGTGCTTACTCCCCTAATCCGTATTTTGATCCGTAGAACTTAGTTTCTTGGGTGATTATTGTTGGGGGGAAGGTTTTGACCTCGGAATTATAGTGGAAAAGGGCCTAATTTGGGTATTGGGATTATGGGTTTGGTCTTGGGTTATTGGGTTTGTCATAATCCAGGTAAATTAGACCTTAATTATTGATCCTCGCATTATATTAATTGTTTGTAGACCAAGAATAGGCGGAAAGAATCCAAGAAGGGAAGAATCAAGTTCCTTAGGAGGGTTCAAGCTTTGTTCGAGGTAGGTGATGGTTGTGATTTTAATGTTTGTGTGATGTATATTAGTATTTGCTTCATTGCAAGTTTGTATGCGAATGTTGCACTATTGATCACACCTAATGTAAATGAGTATAAACGAATTATTGTAAGCCATGAATAAACACTTGATTGTATGATTATGAGAATGTACGTTGTGATTGTGATTATGACATGTTGAATGGATCGGGTGTCGCGTTTCGACACATTAATTGGGATCGAAAGTCATGTACCGACATATATATTGGAATGGGTGTTACGATTTGACACACTAACTTGGAACGAGTACCACGATCCGACATACTAACAGTTTGGGTGTGGGTTCCATGAGAGGACCATTGATTTGACATATATACATATTATTGAGAATGTGAAATTGTACATTGATCCTGAAATGATGACTGATATTGTATATGTTTGGTATATGCCTGTTTTACTATGTTGTAACTGCTTATGTATGTTTCACTTATTTGGAATAGCCGCGTGATCCTACTAGTACACTGTGGTTTGTGTTGATATTGTATTTTCTCTTTCTTTGTTGAGTACAGAGCATCTTTAGGCAGCTACTGACAGCCCTTACTTAGGAGATTAGTGATCGACATCGAATTCAAGGGTGAGCCAGTTCTTCTAGGCTGCCATGAGTTCTCATTATGTTTAGTCCATTTCTATTCGGACTTAGACTAGTACTTTAGATATTCCTATGTTTGGTTTGGGTTGTACCTATTTTCCTTAGACTGGTTGATCTTTAGATGTTTTGGTACATTGACTTTCAGATTCTAGGGGTGTTTGCCGCAATGTTTTAGTAAATATTTGTTAGACTTTCGGAGTTTATGGGAACTCCACTTTATTTCTATATTTAAACCTGCTTCTGTATCTTTAAATGTCTAGTTTTTGGGTTAGCTGATTAGTATTAATGGTTCTCCTACCAGAGGGTTAGTATGGGTGTCAATCACGATGGTCTGGGTCGTGACAATGTTGGTATCAGAGCCCTAGGTTTGTTGATCTCGATGTACCAAAATGAGTCTAGTAGAGTCATATGGAACGGTACGAAGACGTCTGTGCTTTTCTTTGAGAGGCTATAGAACTTTAGGAAATCTCTCTATTTTCTTTTGTCTCCTTTTGTGCTATAACTTGGTTCCAATTGGTATCTGGTGATCCAAATTGGTATATAATCTCCTTCACTCTTCTGTCCGTAGATGGTTAACACTATAATCAACGATGTCAAGCCCGTAGCTCCCGTCAATGAACCAGCTGAGGAATCCGCAGTGAGAAGTCGCGGTCAAGGCAAGGGTATAAGAAGAGCCACTACAACAAATATGATATATAGCTACAAAATTATTAGCTACAACATTAAATTCGTCATTGTTCGCTTTTAGTGATAAGATTCACTTTTCGTGCTTAAATATATGAGACACACACTTTTAGTGATAAAACATAAAAATCCGTGGCAAAGTTTTGTCCACTAAAGTTTCCCACCAAAAAATTAATTGGCGTCATTTGTTAAGTAGTGTTAGTCACGAATTTAAAGTTATCGGTGACACATTATTTTGTCACTAATAATGTATCTAAATCATGACAAATTATTTTTTGTCTTAACATGTCACGACCCAGGGTTACCCCCTAGATGTAACACGGAGTACTCAACCCTGAAGGGGTTTCATACAAGCCCTTAGCATATCATAACATAAGATTAAAGAAATGATCCAGAATTTAAAAACTTTATCCATACCATTGAAGTCTTTTATAAAAGCAAAGTGGAAATCTAGACTTGTCTCAATTAGCCATCTATTACAATACTTGAATAAAATAGGGACACAACCCTTACTACATAGTCCAAGAATGAAATAACTAGAAAGGAACTACAATTGACTCATACGTCCTCGAATCTTGAGGGCTCACCACAAGTTAGGAGAATAGTCGATCCAAGCTTCAACCAATAGAAGACCGTCTTAAGAACTGGACCCTACACTTGTAGAAAAATGTAGGAAATATGGGTTAGTACAAAAATGCACTAAGTATGATAGCCATGCATAAAAACCTTTAAAACATGTCAAAAGGGACATTTTTGTTGAAACCATGCTATATGTCAATTTTGAACACCATCTTTGAAATAGTTAGAAAACATAACTCTTAAGAGAACTCATGTATAGTTCATCATAGCATAAATGATAACAACATAATCATAAGCATAGCCTCCAATCATAGACATAATGCAAACATCAATTATCATAAGACATAGTTCACATACATAGTTAAATACCAAGATCATCTCATCATAATAGAGCCATCTCATAAGTAACCCTAAGTTATACTTGTGCAATGCGTAGATAAGATCTATAATCCCATCTACACTAAGTACCACATTTAGGCCACCATGCTCATGCTTACCATGCTTTGATCTCATCCATAATTTATAAAAGCAAAACGGAAGTCTAAACTTGTCTTAATTAGCCATCTATTACAATACTTGAATCAAATAGGGACACATCTCTTACTACATAGTCCAAAAATTAAATAGCTAGAAAGGAACTACAATTGACTTATACGTCCTCGAATATTAAGGACTAGCCACAAGCTAGAAGAATAGTTGATCCAAACTTTAACCAATAGAATAACACCTTAAGAACTGGACCCTACACTTGTAGAAAAATGTTGGAAATATGGATTGGTACAAAAATGCACTAAGTATGATAGTCATTCATAAAAACCTTTAAAACATGCTAAAAGAGACATTTTTGTTGAAACCATGTTATATGCCAATTTTGAGCATCATCTTTGAAATAGTCGAAAAACATAACTCATAAGAGAACTCATGTATAGTTCATCATAGCATAAATGATAACAACATAATCATAAGCATAGCCTCCAATCATAGACATAATGCAAACATCAATTATCATAAGACATAGTGCACATACATAGTTAAATACCAAGATCATCTCATCATAATAGAACGATCTCATAAGTAACCCTAAGTTATACTTGTGCAATGCATAGATAAGATCCATAATCCCATCTAAACTAAGTACCACTTTTAGGCCACCATGCTCATGTTTATCATGCTTTGATCTCATCCATAGTTAATACTTATAGACAAGGAAACATTCATGTTCAATAACTCATATCAAGGAAAGCTACCCATAGCAACAATTCACATAAAGTATGCATTAATTCACAATTCATCATAGCATAAGAGAAACATACCATGACCACTCTCAAAGCCTACTTGTGCAATGCATGAATAAAGTCTCATACCCCACTCTCATTAAGTAGAACCTCTTGAGGAACCATAGTACATAACTCATGTTCTTGTTCATAGTTCATGTTCTTGTCATTAAGGGAATAAGCCTTAATCGACGTAGACCATGTGAGCTAACATGGAATTCGGTGTCATGCCCCACACCGAAAAGAGTTGTTCTACTTACCTAAGGTAGAACTGAAATTTGTTAGCTTAGGTGGATCCACTAGCTAAAGAACTATGTGGGAACATAGTTATGGGATAGGGAGATTGTTACTAGAAACTCAGACTTCTGCGGTAGAAGATTTCCATCTCATGAGATAACTGTTTAGGGAACCCAGACTTCTAGCGTAAAAGAAACCCATTTGGGAAGTCGAACTACTGGCGTAAAAGCTTTCATCTCATATTCATATTATCTCGGTGCTAGGAATAATTCCCATTAGATTCATTTTAAGTCTCTGACTTAGGTTCATGTTTATGGAAGAATGTCTCAACACTCAATCCAACACGATATTATGGTATAGCTCATAGATTCAAGAGGTGAGAATAACTTTTCAACCTTAGAATCATTATTATGTGAGGAAACCCTTCACATCATGTTCATGGTGCGTTCATGAGAAATAGTCTTTCAATCAACATAACAAAATTATCATGGTCATGGACATTTCATTCATAGTCTTGTGTAAGGGTGTATATAAGCAAATCATTTCAATCAAGACCATAGTTACATCATAATCATGTTCATGCATGGAGTGTGTGTGTGATTGTTGTTTACATCCCTACTCTATTCAAATAGGGCGCAACGTCGCAGTAACTCAAACAATTGAATCAATTTTAAAAAAATTTCAAGAATAAACAAATTTTAAAGGAGTCGCCACCTAATTTTAGGAAAAAATAGGAAACCATTTAAGTGATCTACGAAACCATTAGATTCTAGGTAAGGGGTTCAAGTTATTCTAAAGGAAAGGTGTTAGGCATCCTTCGAAATCCACAAATGTGAGTCCCGACTGAATTCACTTTTTTCAAATTAAGGAGGAGATAAAAAATAAATATACAGGTATAATAAACAAGTAATATACACAAATTATAAAATAAAACAATAATAATAAATAATAATAAATAAAAATTATAATTTGAACTCCGTTTCGATTAACTTAAATAGAAAACAGCTTCGTGTACCTGTAAAGACACTTAATAAAAGTGTAAGTACTAAATAAATATGAATAAAAATGAATAACTCAAATAATAACTTAAAAATAAAACTAGTCTTATTAGTATGGAAGGCCTTGAAAATTGACGGTAATTTCTTTATCGGCCAATTTCAACTTATAACAAATATGATCTTAAACTAAATTTCCATCTTTTAAAATAGGAAGGCCTCGAAAATCGACGAAGAGATTTTTTTCATTGGCCAATTTAATATACAGTAGAAGAAAATATAAATGAGAACATGTTAGAGTAATAAAAGAAAATAACAGTGGCAATCATATAAAATGACAACTTATATATTAATCAACAATAAAAAGGCATAATTTGGCAACAATTAAAAAATGTAAACTAAGCAACATGAAAAACTCAAAGTCATTACTAAAGAAATATTTAATCAGTTAAAACAAAAATATCAACAACTTAATATGCAGCAACTTAACAACAACATCCAACTTAATAATTAAAAATCAATACATAAAAAAAAGCAATGTATACCCCAAAACAATAACGAACGGGAAAAACATAACACTAATAGTAAATAATAATAACAAAAAGCTAACGGTGATGTATTACACTAAGATGAGCAGCAAAAGTAAAAGAGTGACATGACAAGATAATAAATTAGGGAGTAATTTTGAACAATAATAGGACTAAAGCAACAGCAATACCACCGTAATAACATTAAACATTATTTATCAACTATAAAATGGTAGTAAAATAATGACATTTAAACATAATTATTGATAATCACAGTGATAAGAAATAAACAAATATATCTATGGGAAAAGACCTAGAACTGTAAACAAAATACGATAAAAATAACAAATGACATAAAAATAGAAACAAAGGGAAGAAAGATTTGTGATACCGACTAAGTTTCAGGTTGTTGATGGTGGTTTCGTGGTTGCTCGGCGGAGCTTGTTATTGGATTTGAGAAAAATGGTTGTTTGGGTCGTTTTCGGTGATGTAGTCCTTTGATTCGCGACCTCATAGCTCGGAGCTGATGATCAGATCTGGTTCGCTATTTGTTGGAGCAACGATTTTGAGCCAAAACACTTGTAAAATGAAGAAGAAAACGTGAAAGAGGAAGGGAATGTGACTGGTTCATTTTTTAGTTTGATGTTGCTGTTTGGAGTTGTGTTGTTGGCTCCGGCGGTTGTTATTTCTGTTGTTGTTGGTCTGGCAGTGGCGAGGAGAAGGTATAGTAAGGGTCTTGGGTCGTTTCCGGTGACTTTTTCACCGAAAAAAAAAGGAGAAAAACGAAGGGGTTTTGGTGGTTGCGTTTGCTGTTGTTTTTGGTCCATTTTAGTGTGGTTTAGGATTTCGCCCGGAAAATGTTTTTGATAGATTTTGGATATAAAATTTATATTAAAAAATAGCTCTTGAAGAGCTCTACATATTTATGTAAAGGGTTTAGGATGGGGATGATCGAAATTTCGTAAATCTAAAGAAAAATGTGAAGATTTATGTTTGGTTATTTTTAGATCTACGAAGTTTGACTATGGATAAAAATGAATGGTTTGCGGATTTGTGTAGAGGAGGATGAAAGAAATAGTAAATTTTGAAGATTTTTCCGGCCAAGGTGTCACAACCCGATTTCTCGAGTCATGATGGCACCTACTATACCCTACAACATCAAGTAATGGCGTAAGAGTAGAAACTAGCGGAAACAAAAGTCTAAACAAAAGCAAACCAAAATAAATATCTATCTAATAAAAAGTCCCAAAGTGGACCACAACAAGCATGTCTCAAAGGCAACAAGACTAGCTAAAACAAAAGATGGAGACATGACAAACCCAAATGCCACGTGCTCACCTCCTCAAATCACATACAAAGAAAAGCAAAAAAAACCACTCCACGTAATATGCTGGACACTGCATTCTGAAATAGATGCAGAGCGAGCATGAGTATCAAAATGGTAAAAACAAGAGGAAAGAATAAAATCTAGATACGAGAGGTCAAAACGAATAAGAAAAGAAAGCACACGAGCATACCGTAAATAAACTAAGTACAACTAAACTAAACCTGTACACTAGTTTAAATAAAACACGAACGGACCCCAACCAAAAGTACGTAAAAGCTAAGTCGAGAAAGAAGAAAAAAATAACCAAGATAACCCATCGACTCCACCCAACCAAGTGCACTCTAGAAAGAGTGACCGGCACCATACAGCTCAAAAGAGGACGGGTGAGGTTGATATCGCAAGCTAGAAAGAACGATCCCGAGGGTGATGGTATCTCCGATAGGATCCAATCCAACAACAGCCATCATGGAACGCCGTCTGCTCTAAGAAATCACATAAAAGGCTCTAAGCCTATACTATCTCAATTCCACGCCTCTAGTGATGTATCGAACCTTCGAAAATGCGTTAAAATCGTAAAATTAGAGGAAGAAGATACAGAAGTGCAGCAAGCAGCGATAACGCCTAATCTAAGGCTCAACTATCGAGCTAAGTCATAGAAAGTCGGTTATAAGTCTAAGGCAATGCTAGCCTAACCTAGACTAAGGACATCATGTTTACGGTTAAGGATGAACAAACATACAACACATAGCATACAAACATACAATAACATTTAGCACATAAGCATGCAACTAGTATCAGAGCCAAGTTTTTGCAAAATTTACCTCGAAATACGCACACCCGACAACTTTCGAACACTCTA
This sequence comes from Solanum pinnatisectum, assembly GCA_035578085.1. Classification (NCBI taxonomy): domain Eukaryota; kingdom Viridiplantae; phylum Streptophyta; class Magnoliopsida; order Solanales; family Solanaceae; genus Solanum; species Solanum pinnatisectum. The sequence continues at coordinate 21,861,699 of CM069077.1, forward strand.
CAGTGAAGCCACCGAAAATACGAAGCTCCCACACTTCGAATCGCTTAATTCGGTTGAGAGAGGAGAGAGTTAGGAGATTTTAAAGTTTTGAAAAGCTGCTGGTTTTCTTTTCTGCATTATATAGCAGATTTTCAGCAAAAATTCGAAAACTTAAAAACTCTGACAGAGTGCTCCGAACTCGTTCGGAACCCCGTGCACACAAACGAGATATGCAACCATACCAAATTGAATATTTCGAAGTCAATGGCGCAGTCAAATTTTCCATACGAGGTCAGCTTGACGAAAAGTGGGTCCCACACCCAAATGCCATTTTAAGTCAAAAACCACAAAAGGGCTCGAAAAACTATCGAAAACCTCGAAACACAAAAGAAGGGTCCATCTAGACCAAAATCGACATTTTGAAGTTGACCGCGCTGACGGAATTCTCATCCGAGCGCGTTTACTCAGAATGTTGACTAAAGTCAAACTTAGGCTTAAAACTTAAAGTTAAAACGCCTAATAGAAAACCTCGACTATGCTACTAGCCTAAAATGACCCTTCCGGAGCTGATGGAATCGTCAGAATTGGATTCCGATGTCATCTTCTTGAACTTTTGATCGAAAATGATCGTTCAAGGTTCATAAGCTCCAAAACATTAAAACTCGCACAACAACCAAACGAATGACAGTCATAAATGACTTAGGTAGAACGCTCTAACGACACACAAAAGGCAAAACACAGAAATGACTAGGAGGGCCATTACACAAGGAGTGGTGGACTCGTTGGATTCCGACGAAACTCCGGTGAGCTTGTAACCGAAAAATTATGAACGCTAAAAGAAATTTCAAAAGACTAAAAATTATGAAAAAATCCCCTAAAATTTTATGACCCCTCAAATTTTATCCACTACTCTCCTTAAAAATTTGAAAATTATTCTCTTTAAAACAATTTCATCACTTTTTTTAAATTTTTTCCCCAACTTTTCCCAATTTTTTCTCTCGCCTTTTCCCACTTTTTCCCCCTTTTTCTTTCCACTTTTTCCTACTTTTCCCCTCACTTTTTCTTTCCACTTTTTTCTATTTTTTCCTCCACTTATTTTTTGATCTAGTAAAACTTAAATAGGAATTGTTATACAATTGACTCAAATCGTGGGCTTGAGATTGTGGCCCAAAATCAGCGGTTAATTTATGTATGTAAATTTTATTCGTATTTAAATAAATTTTTAGACTGTGCAAAATATCAAAATAAATATTAACAAATGTAACAAATAAAATGAATATTAAAAAAATATAATGAACGTAACTAATGATATGTAAAAAATGTAATTTTAAAATTAACTGATAAAAAATTTAAAATTTTGATAAATAAGGATAGTTATCGAAAAACGTATTTAAAATTATAAAAAATTTATTTTGAACTATTAAATAAATAAAACTTAAAAGTTATGAATTTTGAAAAGGGATAAGTAGATTGTTACTAGAAACCTGGCCTCTACTACGAGAGAGCTTCCATCTCAAGAGATTGCTTCTAGAAACTCGGGCTCTACTACGGGAGAGCTTCCATCTCATATCAATATCCTCTCGGTTCTATGCATAAATCCCATGGAATATTTATTAAGTCTTGACTTATCTCATGATTCATGGAAAAAAATGTTAGGCGAAAATTGGGTGTCAACAATTGTTCTTCCAATGACACAACAACAATATCATCATCATAGACAGTTCACTCTCAAAGTGTTCATAAAACATGTACATAGTATCACAATCATGCATAATTCTCATATCTTGTATTCAAGGATCATAGATCATATTAAATCAACACATCTAGCATTCACTATATTAGACATAGATATAATCATAACTCAAATAGTTCAATTACTAAATGCACAATCTCATGTACTCATATTATAGGTCATATGAGTAAAGTCCTTCCACAATAATGTCATATACAATTCAACATACATAATAGTTTTCCTCTTAAAGCCTCAACATTCATAACTCATTCATATTAGCTTTTACCCTTAAAGCCCTAGGAACCATCTTCCTACTACAAGCCTTACTCTCAAGAAATACTTTACATGGTCATCATGTATACCTAATTCTCAATATAATCTAACCACATGCTTCATTCTTAACCAATTATAGTCATATAGCATCATGTAAACTCAACCTCAATATTACTCAACCATGATCCATCATATAAGCCCTAATCTAATCAATTCATGTCTAGAAGCTTTACTTTTAAGCAATTCATATCTAGGTGCTCTAATATCAAGCAATTCTTAAAGAAGTTCATCAATCTTAGAAGGTCACATCTAAGCCCTCAATTTTCCTCTTTCATGGCACAACACTAGACTATATCAATTTCACCCTAGAATCTTAGGTTAATCAAGAATACATGTATAATCATACTAAGATCATGCGATTTCATCATAATCAACCATTATCCATTCAATTGGATCAACAGACAACAATACCCACAATGAAGGAAGAAATCATAACTAGAATAGGGGAATTCATGGATTCTTGAAGATTTCAACCTAAAACAGTAGTAATTTATCAATTTGATCATAATATAAAGCAATTAAATCATTGAAATCGTTTTTGAAAAGGAATCCATGACTTGGAGTAAAACTCTAGCTTTTGGGGGAATTTCAAGTTGTGAAATTGAGTTCTGAAGGGACTCTATGGGTGAAGGCTACCAATAGATGAAAAGCTACCATACCTTGATGAGTAATTCCCATGAAATTGAGGAGGAAAGCTTGGTCCTTCAACCCTAGCTTTACTTTCTTATTCTTCTTCCTTGACACTCTAGAAAGAGAAATATTTGGGAGGGAGTTGGGTTTGTTTTGAGGTCTTGGAAAAATGATTTAACTCGTTTAGTTTAGTGGTCTATTAGGTTTATATAGGTTTTCTAATTACTAATTAAATGACCTTACTTAATAACTAATTAATTCTAGAATATTCCTTAACCCCTAACTTAAACCAACTTAAGAAGTGAACTGCCTTACTAATGAGACCCCGACCCACGGATCGTGGGTGGGTCTACAGACCATACTGGTCCTTCGTGGGATGTGGCCTGGGGCTCAACAAAGAGGGGAATTAGGGGTCTTGACCCACGACCCCTTCCCACGGGGCGTGGGTCCATCCACTGTCCATGGATGCCCTTCGTGGGAGGGCTATTTTTTACAGCTTTTGGGGGCGGTCCTAGGGTCCCCCTCAAGGACCCTTGGCTGGTCCTTGGGGGATCATACATTGAGCCCTTGCCCTAAACCTTAATTCTAAGTACGGTAAGTCATTTTATGATTTTAACCCTCACGTTAAACTCTAAAACCCTCACGTAAAGCTCTAGTTTAGCCTACTAGTTTTCGGGGTGTTACATAACATTTATTAATTTTTGGACACAAAAAAATTTCGTCTAAAAAATATGTTGTTACAATATTGACAAATTAGAGTTCGTAGTTAAACATTATAAGTTTTAGGTATAAAAATTTAGATTTAATTATGACATTTATTTTCATCACTAATAAAATAAATAATTGGTGACAAAGATTTTATTGTCTCTAATCAATCTGTGATTTAGTGACAACAAAAAAATTGTCACAAAATATGTAAGGTGTTAAATAGCGACGACTTAAAATTTGTAGTGAATAATTCAACTATTTACTACGAAAAAAATTCATTGCTAAATACAATTTTTTTTTGCTACAATTGTTCATAATTACAAGTGACAACTTACAAAAAGAATAATACAAGTGCTTCATAAGAAATAGACAGAGTTCATTCGTTAATTGGCGAGGAAAATATTAAATCCAATGAATTCGGTCGATTTTGTAAAAATAAAAAAGTTCAATTCATCAATTTTCTTAAATTACGCAATTATAAAATGCATCATTTGAAAAATATAATTCAGGTTATAAGTACCCTGAGTGGGATACGGTTCTACCACTAGATTGCTAATATTTGTTGGCTTAACACTTTTGTTTTTTATTTGATACACTTTCATCGATAAAGATAAAAAAAAATTCTCAAGTCTTGGTGCTAATTTTTGTGCGTGTCTATTGAATTGTGATTGGTAAACTGCATAGACTAAATCGATCTATTTGCTTCTGTCTAAAAATATGTACATATTTAATAGTAATTCCATGTACGTACGTAAAGCAACTATACAGAGATAACATCGACTTACCAACTTAGACTTTGCAAAGGTGCGAAATATTTCATGAATTTCTATTAACTTTTTCCATCAATGTGAAAATTGAAATAAACTAAAAAATGAAAGGACAAATGAAAGAAATGAACCAACTAGGATTTCAATTATATTATGATGAAGTACTATAGTTATGGATATCGATGTTTTTTTAAAACAATTGATTTACTGATCGAATTGAATCGATTATTCAATTTTTTAAAATAAAATCGAAAGTTTAATTTTATATAAATTTATAATTGTACTAAATAAACTTTAAAATTTATAAAAATAAATAAATAAAATGATATAATCATACTGAATATATTTAAAGAAATTTTTAAAATATACAATTTTATTAAAATATAATCTACATTTGAATGAATTGTGGGTGGTAAATTTCATGTATTTGTGTATGTGTATAAAATAATCACGTAATATATTATTTCTACAGAATTTAAATTTAAAAAAAGTGAATGAAGTTAAAAATAAAATAAAAATGAGAGACAAGAGAGAGTTGATCATATGGTAAGCACTTCTCACTTCCAACCTTAAGATTGTGAGTTTGAGTCCCCCAGAAAGCATATTGTGGGAGCTCCTAGGGAGGGGTTACAAAAATAGAGATGGATATCATAGAAAAATTAACCTTTTTTTATTATAATAAATTTATCCCTAATTAATACATTTAAGGACAAAATAATTTTTTTTATATAAAATATAGTTATTAGTGACGAAATTAGATTTTGGTCAAGTACGAAATACATATAACTTTAGAGACAATTGATGTTGTCAGTGATTAAAGTAAAATAATTAGTGACGATATAATTTTGTCGACAGTAATAACCTTTTTAGTAACAAAGCATACTATTAACTACAAAAAAAAAATACTTCTTACGATAAATAAATTTGTCACAAATGTTTAAGAATTTGGGGACGATTTTTCTTCTTGTAGTTAATATAATACTTTTAGCGACGAAGCACTAAATCGTAATTGTATATTTTTAGCAATACACATTTAGTGACGACTGATTGACAAATTATTTTTCATCTCACAAGATTTTTTGGTGACGAAATATGATTTATAAATGAAGAAATTATTTGTCCCTGATAATCGAATTTTTTGTAGTGAGCAAGGGGAAGAGGCCAAAGAAGGGTAGCACCTACTAGGGATGGAGCACCAGTTGAGAATGCTCCTAGAGATGAGAATCCTCCCGCGCATCATGAAAAGGTAGAAGAGAATGTGGGGATTGAAGATGAGGGAGATGTTGGACAGGATGAGGATGCACCGGCTAGGAATACTGGCGTTCCTCCCTTAGACCCAGTGTTGGCTCAACAGATCATGTCGTTTCTGAAAGGATTTGTTGGATCTGGAATCCTCCCAGCAGTGCAAGCTACTCAACCTCCAACCAATCGCCTTGTTACTATTACTAGTCCCAGAGGTGATGCAGCATTAGGTACTGATGTCTTTTTCCTTCCTTTGTTAGTCCCGTAATGACTGGTAATGGGTATGAGATATTGACTAAGTTTCTGAAATTCAAGTCGCATATGTTACATGGTTCTGAGAGTGAGAACGCCTATGAGTTCATCCTAGATTGTTATGAGAGGCTTCATAAGTTGGGTATTGTCCACAACATGGAGTAGATTTCGTGACTGTCCAACTTCAGGGCGAGGCCAAATAGTGGTGGAGAGCATATGTGGAATGAAAATCTTCAACTTTACGCCTACTCACTTGGACCCAGTTTCATGCTCTATTTCTGGAGAAATATGTATCCCGGACCTTGAAAGATCGTAAGAAGGATGAGTTCATGGCCTTTGAGCACGGTGGTATGTTTGTGGCTGCTTATGAGGCTAAGTTCCATGTTTTGTCTACATATGCTACGCAATTGGTAACTACTGAGGAAGAGAGAATCTATCTATTTGTAAAGGGACTGAATTCTGAGTTACAGGTATTGTCTATGCACATGACTTTGGCAGGGAGGAGTTTTAATGAGGTAACAGATTTTGTGAAAAAAATGGAAAGAGTGAGGCATGATAGGCAGGCTAAGGCGTTGACTAAGAAAGCTAAGAGTACATGTAACTTTCAGGGTTCCTACTCCAGAGGTTCAAGGAGGCCGACACTTGTAGCCCTATCAATTCAATCAACTATGCCTGCTTCTATGGGTAATTATTCGGGAACTCCACATCAAAATTTTATTTAGGATAGCCAGGGAGCCGCACCTTCGACAGAAAGCAGGCCATCTTTTGATCGTACTTGTTATAATTGTGGAGAACCTAGACATATGAGGAGATATTGTCTCACCTACGCATGTTGGACCCCGCACAATAGCAAACTAGAGCAGTGGTACCCACGGGAAATGGTAATAATGGTCGAAGACGTCCATAAGGTGGGCGAAGAGGAAATCATCAAGGCCGTGAAGGTTGAAAAAATGGTAACACGGGCAGAGGTACGACACATCTAGATGAGAAAGTCACCCGTCAAGATGATAGGGGTCAGTGTTACGCCTTTCCGGGCAAGAGCGAGGCAGAGTCTTCTAATGCAATGATCACAGGTACTATCCTTGTTTGTGACCCGATGGCTAATGTGTTGTTTGATACGGGTTCTACTTATTCTTATGTGTCAGTTCAGTTTGCCTTGGGATTTGATAGGATTTGTGATGTACTTTATGCCCCCATCCATGTTTCTACCCCAGTTGGAGAGAGTTTGTCATAATCACCCATGTCTATCGTGTCTGTCATATCTTATTTATGGGTTTCCAGACTTGGGCTAATTTGGTTATTTTGGATATGACAAACTTCGATATAATCTTAGGCATGACTTGGTTGTCCCCCTATTATGATGTGCTTAATTGTAATACTAAGTATGTAACTCTAGAGTGGGAAGGGGTATACAAGCCTAAGCCAGCTAAGATCATATCCTCCATTCGGGCTAGGAAACTAGTGGGGAAGGGTTATTTGGCTTATTTGCCTCATATTCGGGATATTGAGGTTAAGTCTCCCTCTATTGAGTCTATTCTTGTGGTGTTAGAATTTAGACAAGTGTTTCTTATTGATTTGTCTAGTATGCCTCCAAATATATAGGTTTCTGTATTGACTTGGAACGTGGTACTCGCCCCACTTACATCCCTCCGTATAGCATGGTTTCGGCAGAATTAAGAGAGCTTAAGGCTCAAATCCAAGAGCTTCTCGATAAAGGATTCATTTGTCCTAGTGCTCCCCCATGGGGTGCTGATGTTTAAGGATGTAATCAACTAACACTATTTCGGTTCAAGTGCCATACGATTGTGTGTAATGATATAACCCAACCAAGGTTGGGATCGTTCCAACATGGAGTGGTTTTGAGAATTAATAGAGAAATAAAATCTAGTTCTAATTAGTCATAACTATAGATATTAAGGATTAAAAACATACTAAATCTAAGGGGTGACACAAGTGCCAATTATCAATGGGGGTTTGTATTAATTAACAACGAAAAAAAACAAAGATATAAGGAAACGAGACAGGGAGACGGGATTCTTGGGCAGTGATAGGAATACGGGATAAACTAGACTATTGGGTACATACTTTTGATGGTAGATTGTTGAACATTTGTGACTTGGCTAGACTGTGTGGGGGTAAATTCTCTCTCGAGCAATTTACTCCGAATCAACTCTGTTTCTCTCGAACATCAAATTGCCGCATTAAGCACAACCTCCGCCTTAGCCCATTCACTTTCTCGAGCTGAATGTGTGGGAAAAGGACTAGGATTCACTCTCTTGAGCTGAACCCATGTCGATCCAATACCACCGGCTATCAATTTAGTAATCTTAGTTTTACGGCCTCTATCTCGAGCAAGCCAAAAACACTAAGATGAAATCGTATTTGCAACTACAATTCCATTAAGTTCATACACGACATTTAAACAACAAATAAACCATTAACAAGCAAGACCCAACAGATAATCTAACCAATATTCACAAAACCACACCCCAATAATTGGGGTTTTAGCTAGACATGTAAAACAGATAAAAATTTATACCAATATCAGTTTCCATCAACTGGGTATGAAGAATTAAGTCTTAAAACATGTCAAGAGTGAAGAATCTTTGAGACCCAAGTCTAATTTCTTGGACATGAAACCCTTTGAATCTTCAAGGTCTAAGAACAAAGTCTCCAAAACCCTCTAAAACTTGAAACTGAAAATATTCTAAGTCTGAATAATAATTGTCTATGACTTGATACTTTAAGTTAACAATTAAAATAAGTATTTAGAGTGTTTGAAAATTTGTGTTGCAGCGGATCACTCGGCGCAATTAGTCGGGATTGCCAATACACTCGGCGATTCGCCTTTTGGTCGATTTCATCGCCTTCTTGGTCTAGCCTTCAGCATCTTCACACTTTGAGTCGTTGGGCGATATAGTACTACTTTGCGGAACTACTCGGCGACACGCCGACTGCTCCATTTCATCGCCAACTTGATCTTTCCCTTCAAGGCTTAGCACATTGGAACAAAAGGCGATCTCCAAGCAGATCGGCGACTCGCCAACTGGGCTCAGCGATCTTCAGGCCTTCATTTCTTCGTTCTTTTCAGCCGCCTTGTTCCTTCTTACCAAGTAGTGTCTATGCTTTGCCTCAAACTCCAAATACCTGAAACTTAAGGGTTTTCATCAGATATTAAGACAAAATATGTATTTGAGGACGCCAATTCTATCAAAATATTGCCCTAAATGAGTCCAATTTGTGGACTCATTATTGACACCCAATTTTGACCGACCTTTAACCCTTCCGAAAGTGCTACTCTATTAAATACATTTTTTAAAAATATATTTTGAGGTTAAAATCTTAATCGATTTGTCTAAAAATTACATATTTTAGTATACATGCTATTGTAAATACCATTAAATTATTTTTTCAAAATAACTATTTTACTCAAATGTTTTAAAATTTAAGTGATGTTAATATTTTACTTTCACTAATCGAATAGCATCTCCTTAAATTTCCCTTAAATCATCTAAATCGTAGCCCACTCTATTCGATTTATTTCAATGATAGCCCTTATTCTCATCCAATTCATTTCAATTCTAGCCTTTTTCATTTCAATTTTAGCCTATCTCTTTCCAATTTCAGATCATTAATTGACTTCTAATCTAAGCCGTTCGTTCCTCATAGTCATGACAAGATTAAATCTCAGCCTTACATCTTATTTAAATCAACGGTCAAGATCGAATCAATATTCTCTTTCCTTTCTAAGCTACCAAAAGAACCCAAACCCTAAATTTATTCACTCTTCCTCTCCCTAGCGCCGTTGCTCTCTCTTCTCTTCTCACCCGTCTTCTCCAACGAAAATCGGCAAGCAACCGGCGAAATCGGCGACAGCGATGGTGATGAGAAACGACCGCCAATACCACCCTCCTCTCCAGCGATCGATAGCAGCTAAGCGCAGTGAGCAAAAGCAGCAAAGTTGTTGCTCCTTCTTTTCCCTTCTCATTTTCAGCGACAGTAGCGAGATTCGAACAGTAACAGCAGCAAATCCGGCGAGGTGTGCCAGGTGGCGCCGCCCTCTACCTCTTCTCTCTCTCCGTTTCTCCCTCCCTCTTCTTCTTTTCCTCTCCAGGCAAGGCAAATGACAGCAACAACAGCAGCTCAGCGAGAACAATCGAAATCGGCAGCCACCGAAAGCAGTAGCATCGCCAGTCGCTTGTTTCTCCGGCGAAGACAACAACAACAACCCAGCTCCGCCAGCAGCTCTGTGAAGTAGCAACCAGCAGCTCCGGTCAACAGTTGCGAGTAAAGACAACAATCAAGCAGCAGCCTCACGAGACTTTGGCAGCTCGAAGTTCTATAGTTTTCGTACAAGACGAATCTCGACAGATCCGTCTAGGTTTTTCCTTGTTTAAATTACTATTCACTTTTTAATTTCATCTATGATTTTTGTGATATTTTTATCAAAAATAGTTGTCAATCTTGTTCTAAGCATGAATCGTTAAGACCCTCCGAACATTTGCTCGTTTTACTTTATTATTTGCCATCATTATGTTATATGTTTGTGGGTGTTAACATCTAATAAATTGGTATTGATTGTTTGCCTGTGATTTTGATAGACCCTCCTCAAATTAAGCTTTCTCTTGCTGATTATTCTTTATGCTTTAATTCTGTGCATTCTCTGTTTATGGTAAATGGTTGTTGTAACAATTGGATAAATTGATTGATGATTGATTCCCCTAATTCTAATTGCTCATGAACTGATTACTCCTTTACAATTATAGAATGTTACTAATCAATCCTTCTTGCCTTAGTTTTAAAAAGTAGACACATTTTATATGGTAAGTATATATATTCGATGGTTGGTAAAAAGTTGGTTGATTTTACATGTTTATTTGACTAAATTTAATTTGATTCATCTTATCTTAATTATGCTAAGATCCTATTCTTACTTGTGATATTATGGTAAGTAAATATATAATTTGATCTCTAATCTGTATGTAAATAATTCTTTCCTTACCGATTTTTACATTGCATTAATTGATTACCCTTAATTGCTTATTTGCTTGTCTTAAATAAATTGAAACAAATTCTTACTTGTTTTATTTTTGGTAAAATTGTGTCTGATTATTTTTTTGATTGATAATCTTTTGGTAAAGGAAATATAATCTCCCGTAATTGCTCTTTGCTTTTTTTTTTTTTTTGTGCTCCTCATTCACTATATAATCAGAAGTGTTCTCATTCACTTGGACTTATGGACACACCTTCTAGCAATTAGCAAAGTTTCTCTCTACTCTAAAAGAAAAAAAATAAAAACAAAAGTCTTGTGACCTCTAAGAGGGCCCTCCAATCGGTTTTTGCTGTGTTCGGGTCGAATAGTGGATTAAGCTTATCTTCATTGCTAATAAACATATTCTGCTTAACTGGTTGGTTGTTTCTCTATCACTTTAATTTTCGTCTAGCATTATTTCATTTGTTGTTGTATTTTTTGAAAACAAGTAAAAAAAAAATGTTTGGGCCAGTCTTCTTTCCCTCTTGGTATATGATGTGATGTGATGTTATTGCTTCCGGTAATTGTTTGATCCTTTATATGCATGATTTTGCTTGTAATGTGTTATGTGGGGTTTAGACATATAGTATGTTTGAATATTACATAGTATTGTGCTTTGTTTGTTTAGCAAGTTTGTAAAGTTCAAGATTAAGAAGAGTCGTCAGGGGAGGGAAACACTAGACGAGCGAATTTATGCTCTGTATATTATTTCTATTGTTGTTTTGTAATAATTTGAATAAATTCCTAACTCTAACTCTATATATATGATAACTTGGGGAAGCGTCTAAGGGGGAGGGGGATATACGTGCTAATTGTTTCCTTTCATTTTCTAGCTTAGTTTATTTTTGTTATGTGTGGTTGCTAATATCTACCCATATTGCTTAAATCATAAACCCTGCAAGCATTAGAATATATCTTAATAATTGGCTTAAAATCAACCCTATTTATAACTTAATCAACATATCATGAATACATGTTCAAACTTGCTCGATTTTGAACTTGTAGAATCTTGTCTCACATGCTAATTTTGTTAAAATACGAAAATTGATTAATAACAATTAGACCCCATGTAGGTTTGTTAATCTAAATTTGAGCAAATCAGTTGGGTTTATATTGTTCAGCATGTTAACTTATTTAGAAGCTGTGTCTTTAAGTTTGACTAATGTCAGCATGTCAACGAAATATGTCCAGAAATGCATAAATTCAGTATGCCATAAAGTTATGTCTTTAGTGTTTAATAATCTGTTTAAATGAAATAGATACCATGCCTATAGGTTTTCTTAATAATATTATAATTTTCAGCACGTTCATACTTAGAAACCATGCCTATAGTTTGTAGATTTGATGTATTTAGAGTATCATGCCTATAGGTGCTATACAATATTTGGACTGTTCAACCACTTTGAAATCATGTTCATAGGTATTATTAATTAATTTCCGGCATGATAATGACTGAAATAATAACATAATTTTGTCACTGGTTTCAGCATGTTCAACAGTTAAATAATATTCTGTTATGGTTTTTCCGTCATTGTAAAATACTGCGATATTACTATTTTTGCTACTTAAAATAAAGTTAATGAATCTGCTCCTGCATGTTAGTCTGTTTTTTTTTTTTTATGAACTGCCCTCCAATCTTAAAATCAATTAATAATTTTCTGCAAATCTGCTACTTTTAAATGCTTGCCACTTAAAATAAATTTCACATATAGTATAATCTGCTACTGCATTAATATGCTATTTTCTGCATAATCTGTCACTTTAAATTTGATGTCCTAATAACATTCTGCCCGAAATATTTTAGTTTCTGCATTATGAATAATTGTCTTGCCACTTTTAATCAACTAAAAAATTAATTTTTCCCACATGCTTTATTAATAAAGTAACTAAATTCTGCATTATGTCATAACTATTTGTTCTTTTATTAATTAAATATTGTTGTGTTACTTGCTGCCTGTTTACACACACTTAGCATGAGACCTTTTAACAATTATGTGTGTTTAAAAGCATGTTTAATAAAATCTAGAGACCAACTTGAGACTTCATGTGCTAAATGATCGTTCAACTTGTTTGACTTGATGTCTAGGTGGACCTAATTAGAAGCCTTTATTATTTTAGTCTAAAACCATTTCAATAGTAGTCCAATGCCTCTTGGACATTAAGTGGGGGAGCTAGGCACCTTTAGGGACAAAATGCATGCGGAAGGTGGGGTAGGGGTAGTTTAGGCCCTACGGATATGATGACATCGACTAAGACTTAAAATGACAAACTTTGGTTTTTTCTGTCCCTACACGGAAGCCTATCGAAAAAATAAATAAAAATCGAGTGCTGATCCGTAAAGTCCTTCAGAGTCTCCTTTTCCTTTTGTCCCTTTATTTGTTTATAGTTAAAATTGCTTGGGGTAGCTTAAATAAAAATAAAGATTATTACTTATCTACTTATGCAATTTCTGTCTTCTTGCTCCTCTTTATTAATTGATTAATGTTCGTTTAATTGTTTATTTATTGTCTGTTATATTTATTGTTTGTTATATCACCTAGATCTGCACCCTTAATTAAATAATTAAAACAAACTAAAATGATCTTAATTGTTTAATGTTAGTTATCACCTAGCAAGCATGTTTAAATTAAATAATCAATAAATAAAGTGACCGTAATTGCTACTTGTAACCCCCACATAAATTGCATGAGATATGGCCGGGACCCACATTTGTGGACCTCAAGGGATGCTTAACACCTTCCCCTCGAGGTAATTTGAACTCTTACCCGATCTCTGGTACGTTGACCTTAGTTAGATTTAGTTAGGTTAGATAGGTGCCCTAACGCGCCTTAATTCGTTAGGTGGCGACTCTTCAATCACTCAAAGCCCAAAAGAGTTGTTAGGTCGTGCACCGAAAATCCATTTTTTGTGAAAAACAGGGTACGACACTCATCAACACCCCCAATTTAAATTTTTGCATGTCCTCAAGTAAAACTCAAGTTTAGCAGTTCATAAAGGATGTCTTAAACAGTGCTAAACAATACTCGATCATGAATGTACATAACAAGAATCAGTTTACTCAAGCAAGGATCAATTGTGTACCAAAGGATTCAAGTTGTGACACACCATTATCAAAGATTCTCAAGCTCGCAATACTTGCTTCAAATGCAAGTTCAAGCTCAACAAAAGTATTTGAATGCCCTCACACAAAGGATAATTTCATATTCACACACAAAGGTTTAATCATTTAAAGTTCCTGAATCAAATACAACGTTCACACTCACAAAGAAGAACACAATGCATGATTTTACCCAAAGGTTTGCCCGTATTTTCCAATTAACAATTGTTTAAGCTCACTCAAAATAAAAAAAGGTCTTTTCAAGGCTTGTAATAGGGCTGAGTGTAAAGGTATGGTCATTTAAGCTCAGTGACTTTCATCCTCGTGAAATGTGGTGTTTTCAACACTCTCTTTCCTCTTCTTTCATCAATTTCGTTAGTGCTCGTAAATCATCCCATTATTCACTCTCCATGGATTGTTCGAGAACCCCATTTCTTTTGTATTTTATTCCACAACTTTTCTTTTTCATTCTTTTCTTCTCTTTTTCTCTTTTTTTTTTTTTTTGTATGGAGGGGTTCCATTTTTCTTAACACCATGGATTAAATGAGACTTTCTTTGCACTTCTTGACTTGCCCTTATCTTTTCACCACACCCCCAACTTAGGCTTTTTGCCTAAGTTGGATATTCAATCAACCAAAAATCAAGAGGATTAAGGGTAATGGGTCAAGAAAAGTCATGTTGTCATCAAGTTTCTTCCAAAGAAAGGTAAGGTTCAAGGGATGTTCAAGAGAGGTTCACACACTCACAAGGTAGGCCACAAAAGAGGTATATGTTAAATTGGCTCACACTCTTCGAAGTTGCCTAAGATTATATCAAGAGATAGCCTTACGTAGTTGACCGGACCAACGGGGCAAATTCTAGGTGTTGTCATGCATGGTTCATAGTAAGCTCATCACACAAAGCATCGACACTAAAGTCAAACAAGACTCCACACTTTCGCTAGTGTGTAATGGTCATCATAAGAAAATCGATTTGATACATGGCTAATCACAACGAGATGCAAAGAGTTTACATATTGTCTATGCAACTTCATTTGATCTTATCGTAGCCGTACATTCATGTTCGTTCAATTATAAGCACTACTCAAGTCATCGGTATTGATGGAAACCAAGACTCAAATTTGCCAAAGAACAACCACATTCAAGTACATACAAGAGGTGGTGAAAATTTTGGAAGGGTCAAAATCATTTACAATTTAAAATATGAAGCCACAAGCTCAAACCTTCCACGAAAAACAGTATGAACATAATTTAAGCACAACGACCCAAATATATCAACAAAACATCAAACAATAATAATCGCACACAAGGTGTGCCTTACCCCACCACAAATAAAAACATTTGTCCTCAAATGCAAATAACACAAAATCCAAAATGTAAACAAAAGAAAGACAGAGAGGGAGGAAAAGAAAGACAGAGAGGGAGGTAAAGAAAGGATCCTGTCTATGCAGTCTCTCCATCTGTCTAGGCATCAGTGCCCAGTGCATATGTCTGAATTTGGGCTTCAGTGCCCAGAGTCACGTCGAAAGATCCGGTAGTGCCGAACTTACTAAGATTGTCCAAGTCTACAGCCGCCAAAAAGGAATGGGCAGTTGTGTAGAGTCCCCGGGCCCATGAAGGGATAGAGGGGTCTCATGGATTAGTCTTCTTATTAGCACTAGGCTTCTTGCCTTTTCCTTTGTTTTCAAGTGGATGTTCTTGCTTTTCCTTCTTGGGAGGATTCGACCTTTCGCTCTCTATTTGGGAATACCGTGCTCGTATCAGTTGGGGCGGCATGATTCTCCCTACAACTTTAGGTCTAGCCATGTCTGCAAAGCTTTGAGGTAAAGTTAAAAAAAATATTTGACAAACAAAACAAAGACAATCAGTTGCAAGCAGACTTGCCAATTCTTTCGGCGAATAAGAGGTTGTCCGCCGAATGTTACAGTGCAGCAAAGGTTCGGGGGGTAGACAAAGGGCGATCAAAAGTACTTTCGGCGAGTCGCCAAGTGATTTCAGCAACCTCAGGCTTCTCGCCGAAAGTTACAGAATCAAACAATACATATAGCATGAAATTTAAGGCAATAAGGGATGATTGGGCGAACCACTGATTGGTTCGACGAGCTCGACCCAGCTCGCCAAGCGGCCCAACGTGCCTATTTTCAATCCACCTTCTCGAATTCAACCCTGCGACCCCCGAAAACACAATTAAAGCACACACAACACAAATTCGACTAAGACACAATTAAAGCATATTTTTTTTTTTTGTTTTAGTTATTATTAGAACTTATTCAATTTAAATATGTCAAATAGAAAATATGATTTCGATCTTACAAAAAAAGAGAAAAAGAAAAAACTTGAAGAATTTAATAAATCCCAAAAAAGAGCACTTGATAGATTTTTAACAAATAATAAATCTTGAATAGAAAAATATGGGGGATATTTTTTAAAGGAACAAATCACTAATAGAGTTGAGTTAGATGATAATAACATTCAAGAAGAAAATCTAGAAGAAGTTGGTGAAAAATGTGACATAGTTCTTGATAATCAAAAACTCCTAAATAATTTAAATTGTTGCATCCCTAAAAATAAATGCGACAATTTTTTTTTTAAAAAAGAAAAACCTGAATAAATAAATAAATATTAGGACCCATGATTAAAGTTTGGCTTTAGGCCCCCAATCTTATTGAGTCGGTCCTGATCATAATAGCTCTAAATTTATGTTTGAACGACTATTATTCAACTACAATATTGCTATTAGAAGAAAAAATATATGTTGCCAACATGGGTTGCGATGCACTGGTGGGAGTGCTTCACCCTTAACCAGAGTCTCGGGTTCGAGCCCTGGGTATGGAGAAAATCATGTTGGGAGCGCCATCCCCGAATGGGCCTTGCAGAGCGCGATCCGAATTTAGTCGAAGTTTCAATGTGGGCTACAAACACCGGGTGAGAAATCAAAAAAGAAAAAGAAAAAATATATGTATACTAGATAGCTGAAGGCCCCTATACGGGCCCAATATAATTACTTACAAATTTAATATCAGATTTTTATAGAGAAAATTTAAGTGTTTACTATTATTTTTTATTATTTTAAAAAAATAAATTTGTTAACAAAATATTAAATCAAATTTGATCAATATTTTTCCCCAATCAAACTTCTAGCATAAATATAATAACGTAATAATGTAGATTAATTCCAAAACAAATTTCAGGTATTGTCGGTATTAATTATGGGAATATTTGTTATTTTGGAAATACTCATGATTTAAATTTCATTTTCTTTTTACTATCGCATACTGATATAAATTTATAGATTTTAAAAATAATTTATTTGTTATCTTAAATTGTTATATATTATTTTCTTAAATGCCTATATTTTTAATTTACTGTTCACAAGTAAAAATTAGAATTAAGAAGCGCATCTCATTATTACATGAAGTTCAACGTGTAATTTATCTTAAATAATAACAGAAAAATGATTAGTAATTAGTATGACACGCTATTTTCTTTATATTCTTTTCTCAGATAGAATGATATAGAGTTAATATTTTTTCCAGAATTCATATCAAGTTATATTTTATTCGTCTTAATTAATTTGTCTTACTTTTTTAAAAATATTTTATATATATAAAATTTATGTAAAATATGAATAAATCACAATAATTAGAAATTTATAATATTTAGATGACATAAAAAAATTAGGTTGACTCTCAAAATTCTATCAGTAACACATAAACTAAGACACACAAAATAACATATATTATTTGAAATGATGTAAAAATACATAAATCACAATAATTAACAATTTAAGATATTTTTAAAACATATAATAAATTTGGTTGACTCTCAAAATTCTATTAATGTCTCATAAATTAGGACAGAGAAAGTAACATAAATTATTTAAAAATGACATAAAAAATTACTATAAATCACAATAATTAACAACTTAAATATTTAAGAGACATATAATAATTTTGATTGACTTTCAAAATTCGATCAGTGCCACATAAGATGAAGTAACATACATTATTTGAAACTGACGTAAATAATACTGTAAATCATAATAATTAACAACTTAAAAATTTAAAAGATATTCAATACAATAATTAACAATTTTTAATATTTAAAACAATTAAAAATTGACAGACTCTCCAAATTCTATTTATCTCTCTCTCACACACACATACATACATACATACATACATATATATATATATATACATACATATATATATATATATATATATACACACACACACACACATATATATATATATATATATATGTATGTATGTATATATATATATGTGTATATATATATATATATATATATGTATGTATATATATATATATATATATTATGTTATGTTTTTGCTAATATGGAATGTTGTGTCTAGTGTATATATTTATATATATAATAGCCTTTTATATGAAATTAATTGTTTTTCGTAAATATGATGAATATAAATTATTTATGAATTTGAGACGGAATAAAAAAATACAACAATTAAGTAGATTGGATGTTACACTACTTTAAGAAAAAGAAAAAAGGTACTCTATATAATTTTCGAATGTTACTATTAACTTATTAGTATATTAAAAAAAGTAAGAAAATTACTGTGATAACTTTGAAGATAATAATGGATCCAACATTTATAGAAGTCCATATGATTTGTTTTACGATTTAAGTCATTTGGAGCTCCTTCTTATTTGCATATTTCACTTAGATACATCAATTATGACTATTACCTATTAAATATCCAAATTATTCAAAAAGTATACCTATTAAACACAAAATGTTGATGTGACAAAAAATGTGTTTTTCACTTCATTTGAGCGTGTGAAAAAATCTTAAATATTGTTTTATTTTTTTTGCCAAAAAAACTTAATCTTTAAATATTGTTTTATTTTTTTTCCAAAAAAACTTAATCTTTTTCTTCTTTTGACTGCCACTTGACATTTAAATAATTTAATTTTTTAAAAGTAATATTAATTCTTAAAACAAAACAAAAAAAAAAAGAGTCCCCATTCCACCCTTTTAAGTCGTCTAAAGAAGACTATCCACCGTTTTTTTCTTTTCTTTTTCTATTCTACTCTTTTCAATATTTATTAAAAAATATAAAAATTGAATCAGCTAATTGAATTTGGAGGGAAAAAAACAAGAACATCGGGCTGAAAAAGGTTAGCCGATCGAAGTCCATCGGTCACCTTCGAACAAATATTATCATTCAAATTAAAATGTAAATCCACTAAAATTATCAAAAATAATATCAGATTGATTCGATAAAATTAATTTAGGTCCTCTTGATTTCTCTTTGCTATCGATTTCAAGAGGATTGACAGACTCTCTTTCTTCATCCCTCTTGTATCAGTTTCTTTGAATATCTTTCTCTCTCACGTATTAGGAATAAAAAATAATTATAAAAGCAATTAGCAAAGAAATTGAATTTTATCGTTTGAGAAAGAAAATCTTGCTAGGAAGAAGATGAAGAAGAAAGGGGGCTGGGGTAGGGTTGGGCTTCTCATTTATTTTTTAAAAAAAATTAGATGGAAAATTTATTAGAAATAATTTTCATTCTTTTTAACATAAAATTCTTTTTTTTTTTATAATTGTTGGGCCCAACGCCACATGTTATCTTTTAATTAGTCATTTTGCCACATCACAAGCAAGTGTATTACACCCACTTTATTTTTTTTACTTATTATCGAAAAATGTCTAATAGGAACAAGTTTTGAATAGATAAAAGTGTTCAATAGGTATTAGCCCTAGTTAAGATGTCTAAGTGAATTATGCGGACAACTTTAAGAAACCGCATATGACTTAAGCCTTTGTTTTACTCTTCCAATGTGTGGATAGTCATGTGGCCTCAAGAATATGCTAGAATTTGGATGGTTTTTCTGGAATTTCAGTACTTTCATGCACGAAGTACAATTGCTATTAAGTTGTACATTTTGTTTATTTATGGATTTGTCCTTGATCGTCCTCCTCTTCATGTTTCTATATAATAGAAAAATGTACATCTACTGTTAATCAAAATCTTTACCTGATACAAAAAATTACAAAAATTTGAATAAAAGAAAATCTCTTATTTGATTTTGAATAAATTAAAAGTAATCTTGCTAAATTAGAGGAGTCACAACGTTAGACGAGAGTGAAATATACCGATACTTTGCTATTTAACTAAGTACTACTTTAACTTTAACTTTATTAAAATAGAATTTTTCAGACTGATTTTACATTAGAAAATGGACGATTCAAGTGAAGCACGGAATTAAGCAACATCAAGTACACTCGTCCAATACATTAGAAAATGGAAAATTCAAGTGAAGCACGGAATTAAGCAGCATCACGTACACACAACCAATATAACACGCTTAAGCTATTGACTAGAAATACAGATAAAACCGTCTACTCTTTGTGACACATGAAATAGTACTCCTACTATTCAACAATATTTATTTAATATTCACTTTACTTACTTATAAATAGAAAAAAAAATAATATATCATATTTTGAATATAATAAATATAACATCTTGAAAAAATAAAAAAAATATTATAATTAGTAATAAGGGTAAATTTAGCAATTAAATGTAAAATTATTTATTAATTTCATAAAATTGACAAGTATTGTTGAACATCTCAAAATAGTATAGTGGACAACTACTCCATCTATCCCTACTTGTCCAATTTTCTCTTTTTACTTGTCTATTTTGACAAATCAAGAAAGAACAATTTTTTTTCCATTATGTCATCGATTAATTAATTTGAAAAATATAGAACTTTTTAAAAATTTTAAACTTTTATTTTCCTCTATTTCATAATAGGAATAAATTATTAAACCCACTATATCAAATACAGTATTTTTAATAAATATGTTAATTTAAAAGAAGATAAGTAATTAGGACCGAGGGAATATTGCTGAAGGGAGGGAGTAAAAATCTTGATATTTGTTCACATGAAATAGTTCACCCATTTCCCATTATATATAGACCACCTATTTCCTCATTTTTAAAGTAAAAACTTTGAAGTGTTTCCTCTTTATTTTTTCTCTTTGTTCATATTCTAAAAAGTATTTCATCAATGGCATCTACCAAATTAGTTAAAATTTCCACCATAGATTTTTCCAATCATCAAGCGCTAAAACCAAACACTCCACTATGGGAATCTACAAAAATTCAAGTTTTTGAAGCTTTACAAGAATATGGTTGTTTTGAAGCCATATATAAAGTTCCAAATGAAATTAAAGATGGAATGTTTGGTATTTCAAAAGAAATATTTGAATTTCCTTTAGAAACCAAATTGAAAAATGTCTCAGAAAAACCAATGCATGGGTATATGGGGATGATTCCACAATTGCCATTGTATGAGAGTTTATGTATTCCTGATTTGCTTAATCCTCAAAGTCTTGAAACTTTTGCTAATATCTTTTGGCCTCATGGTAATCACCATTTCTGGTAAGTGTACTTTAATTTTTTCATTCTTTTTTATTTTTATGTTCTTATTATCATTATGTTTCAATTTTGCCCTAGTGGAAGTGATCAAAAAGGTACAACATTAGAAATTTTTAGTAACTTAGTTGATTGATTATGTGCTCTGTTTCTCAGATCTATTCTTTATAATATTGCTTAAATAAAATAAAAATAGAGACCACAACATTAAAATATTTGGTATATAAAGTCACGACCTATTCAATAAAAAGAATAAGTATCTTTCTCGATTCTATTTCCGTATCTATTCTTATCAACAACATTAAAATATTTTGTATATGAAGTCACATCTAATAAGTGAGAGTTTGATTCCCCTCCCATTTCTCTTTTCACTATCCCAATTTTAGAAATATATAAAAATAATTTTAAAAATAAATAAAAATACAAGACTTAGTTAACGTATCTAACGAATATTCAGCTGTTTCTAACGAATATTCAGATGTTTCTAAATATGTTCAACCTTCTTTATACGTTTATACTAACATTATATGTGCATTAATTTTTGCAGTGATTTGGTAAAAGCTTATTCTAATCCACTTGTGGAATTGGATGAGATGTTGAAAAGGATGATTTCGGAGAATTTGGGATTGGAAAATCACATTGATGAATTGTTGAATACCAATTATTTCCTATTTAGATTTACACATTATAAGGGATCATCAATTATTAGTGGAGATGAAAATAATAAAACTACTGGATTGGGTGGCCACACAGATGGTAACTTCTTGACTTTTATATCACAAAATCAAGTCAATGGATTGCAAATCAACAAAAATGGAGAGTGGATTGATGTGAATATTTCACCAAATTCTTGTGTTGTTTTGGCTGGTGATTCCTTCAAAGTAAGTGTATTACCTTGTTGGGAACTGTGTTGTTTGAATCTTTTAAAAATATTGTTACACCTTTTTGGATTCTTCAAAAAAGCATAGGTTTCAGAGGATTAGAGATGTTTGTGAAGAATAAATCCAAAGTTGGAACAACATGTTTAATTTCTTCATGCAAAATTGAAAACAAATTTTGATATTTGTTGGAATCTATGTCTCACGAGTCTCTATAAACATTGTCACACTTTTTAATTAAAAAAGATATTCAAGTTAAAATGGTAAAAATGTTTAAAAAGATAAAATAACATAGTGTGAAATATGTTATTTTATCATTCTGGTCAAATTTTCTGGCTAAAGGGATTTTTCCATTGCATTTTGGAAAGACCTGACATATTGAATAGGCCCTTTGTCTCTTTTTACTTAATCAATTTTGCTTTTTTACTTGTCATTTTTGACAAATTAAGAAAAGAAAATATTTTTTATTTATTGTATGCTTAATTTATTTAGAGAGTTAATGATTTTTAAAAAGATAGACCTTTTTAATGATTCTATCAATTAATAGGGGTAAAATGGTAAATTCACTATGTTAATTATTATTTTTTAATAGATGTGTCAAGTAAAAAATGACAAATAATATAGGGACAGAGAGAATTACCCTTTTCGAATGGAAAAATTCTTCTGGTCAGAAAATTTGGCCAGAATAGTATTTTACCTATGTTATTTTACCTTTTAAAACATTTTTACCCTTTTAACTTTAATACCTTCTAACTAAAAAATGAAAAAAAAATCAGTTTATTTTAAAATTAAAAAAAATTATAGTTTTTTTTTTAATTTCTGGCCAAAATTTCTCGCCATTTAGCATTATCCTTTTCAAATCTCTAAAAATGGTGTCCCACTATTTTCCAAAATGAATATTTATAGTTTATTGGAACTACACAAATTTGAAAATGAATTTTGATATTTGTTGGAATCTATATTTCTCAGATCTCTAAAGATGTTGTCCCATTAGTGTTGAATTATTTTCCAAAATGCATATTTTTGAAGAATTTGACATACTGAATGATATCTTGAAGAGTCCAACAAACACAGGTTATTGAAACTACATGTTCAATATTTTCATACAAAACTGAAAATGAATCTTGGTATTTGTTGATCCTATGTTGCTCTACTCATCAAAAATATTACCGCGTCTATCTTGATATGATATTTATACAGGCGTGGACAAATGGTCGATTACATTCTCCTCTCCACAGAGTAACAATTGCCGGAGAAAGTGATAGACTCTCCATTCAATTATTTTCATTATCAAAACCAGGTCACTTCATCGAGGCACCAAAAGAACTGGTGGATGAAGAACACCCTTTACTCTTCAAGCCATTTGAAATTCTTGAATTATTTGGGTATGCTGCCTCAGAAGCTGGCTATGCAGCTCCTCCCAGTGAACTTTTCAAGGCTTATTGCGGTGTTTGATATGCTAATTGTGAATTTCCGTTCCTATCAGAATACCATTAGTATATATGGGCCACCCTTTCCAATGGGTTTCGTTGGGAATTCTTGTTTTTTTTTTTTTAGTAGTAAGCATCTTATGTTTGAATTGTTGCAGTTGGTAGTTCATGTTTAATTTGTTTGTGGTTGTTTGGGCAAATATTTCCAATGGGTTTCGTTAGAAATTCGTGTTTTTTTTTTAGTAGTGTGCATCTTATGTTTGGATTGCTGTTGTTGGGAATTCATGTTTAATTTGTTTGTGTTTTTTTGGGCAAATAATGAATTTAAAGTGGATGATTTTACTCTTTAAGAGGAAATGATTCTAGTATTATTTGATATCTATTAGTACTCATTACTAGGCCCATCCATCAAACAAACTCCTCGCGAGAATGACTTGTTTTTCAAAGATTTTATACCAATGTATATATGTGACAACCTGCAAAGAGTCAGTAAAACCATCACTTACAGTAAGTGTTTGTTTAGATTTGCCAGATTGTCGAGCAACAGCACGGGAAAGCTCGGGTTCAATATATATTATTTTATTTGTTTTAATTTATGTGACAGATAGAATAAGGAGAGTCAACTAAATTTTTAAATAATTTTTTGTTTTTAATTATTTTTGTAATATTTTTAAACCTACTTTCCAATTATATTTGTGATACATGTGATATTTCGAGAGTTAATCAATTTTTGAATATGTTTTTCTTTAATATTTTAATATATGTTACTCACTCTATCCAACTTATGTGGCAGATATGAAATTTTGAACTCAAACAAAATTTTACTATGTTTTTTGTAAATATTTTAAATTATTAATTATTGTGACTTATAGGACTCTTAATAATTTGTATAATTTTAAAATAGTATATGTTATTTCTCATGATGTAACAACCCATTTGGTCATTTTGAGTACTAAAGCTTCTTTTTTTTAATAAAAGACTCTTTCGAAAAATTCCAAATGGGTACTTTGGACTATTCGTAACTATAGTTATATGATTAAGGGGTAGTTTAAATAATTAATATAGTTGGTGATTAAAGAAAATAACATTAAAATAAGTAGGGGGTCACTTTCACCACTTTTCTAATTAGTCTTTTAATAATTAGGGTAGTAAGTAATCTCTAGAAGTGAAGAAAAAAAAAAGCCGAGAACTAAGCAAAAGCCTTAATAATTAGAGGAAACCATCACAATCATCCTTCAGCAGGTAAAATCTTAATAAGTTTAATTCATGTATGGGTTGATCAGTTGATGTCATATTTTAATTAATATATTAATTAGATGGGGAAGAAGAGAAAATCGATATTGGCAAAGTGTTTTATACGTTGTGGCAATGGTGAAATGTTGACATCAATCCACTCTCCATTTTTGTTGATTTGCAATCCATTGACTTGATTTTGTGATATAAAAGTCAAGAAGTTACCATCTGTGTGGCCACCCAATCCAGCCGTTTTTATTTTCGTCTCCACTAATAATTGATGATCCCTTGTAATGTGTAAATCTAAATAGGAAATAATTGGGATTCAACAATTCATCAATGTGATTTTTTAATCCCAAATTCTTCAAAATCATCATTTTCAACATTTCATCCAATTTCACAAGTGGATTAGAACAAGATTTCATCAAATTGCTGCAAAAATTAACGCACATATAATGTTAGTATAAACATATGAAGAAGGTAGAACATATTTAGAATTAGAAATATCTCAAGTTGATACGATTTTTTCAATTAGACACGTTATGTTGAACATATTTAGAAATATCTCAAGGTTACGTTGAACATATTTAGAAATATCATGTCGGAACGTGACACCCGATACAATAATATTGTTAATTTATCATTTATTATCACCACTTTTCACTTCATTAACAATATTTCATCAAGCCTTCTTTATTCAAGGCATCACTTCGATAGAGAAGGTTCAAGATTATAAATTTCACGGTCTCAAGATTTCAGACCAATCACAAACAACACATAGATTATCCAAGCCACACAACCAAGTACATAGAGAAATTCACAATATCACTCAATGACTATCAATCACTATTAAAAGTCTATCTATCACATAGACTAAACCATAACCTACTTCCATATCGAAGTCGAGCAAGCTAATTTTCCAAAGCTTTTCCTTTCTCAATGCCTCTAAACGTTTTCAAGCTATCAAGTATGCATAATTTGTAAGTTAACGAGTCTATAGGCACCCATGTTACTATATGTCTAGCCTAAACCCACAAATTCACCCAAAACTATAATCAATTTCCTAAAGTTCAAGCCTAAGGGTAAATCTAAATTCCTCCAATTAGCAAAATTTCAATAAAATTTAAATAACACGATACACCTAATAGTTAATTACCTATCTCAATATATCAAAATATAATTTATAATAAGATAACAAAATTATAATGTTTAAAAGTTAAAGCCAGCGAACACCTCTACACTTTAATATTCCAATTCTTAATATCATTAATCAAATGAATGCCTCAATCATTTGGTAATTATTACCAATGATTGCAGGCAGAATGTTGCAGCAGTATGATCATTTTTTAATCGTAAAATTAAGGAATATTAATATCATTTATTAAACGGTGAGCGTATATATGACCACTTTTAATATGAGATATATATTCATTCTAAAACACAAAATTAAGGGATATATTATCTCTTTCCCCTTTTAATGATATCATTATAATTCAACAAGTTATTATAAATAATGTAATATAATTTAGGGAAAAATATCTGAAATATATTCGAACTTTGACCGAAATTGCTGTAACAATATCGAACTTTGGAAAGGACCTTTTACCCCATGCACTATTTAATAGTGTATTTTAAAGGCATATATATGCCCACGTGGACATCATAAATATTGCATCATTATAAATAGTAACGTGTCCACGTGGGCACATATATATATTTAAAATACACTATTAAATAGTGTAGGGGGGTAAAAGGTCCTCCATAAAGTTTGATATCGTAACAACAATTTCGGCCAAAGTTGGAGTATTTTTCAGACCCTTTTCCTATAATTTAAATCCATTTTTACGGTCCAAGAAAACAATTTGGAAGGAACTCATTGTCATAGCAATAAGGGTTGTGGTTGAGTGGTAATTACTCCTTCATCCTTAACTAGAGGTCTCAGGTTTGGTCGTTTCGAGAGAGATTTGAAGCGGTTTGAATTGAAAATTTAATCAAATTCAAAGTAGAATATGCTCAACAATATACTCTTCTCCTTAATTACTTGTCCATTTTTAAATTGACACATATTAAGAAAACAATATTTAACATAGTGAGTTTACTATTTTACCCCTATTAGTTATGAAGTGGATGAATTAAAAATTTAAGATAGATTTTCAAGAAATTCTACCTTTTTCAAAATTTATTAATCGAGAGTATACTAGGTTAAAAAAAATGTCTTTTCTTGATTTGTCAAAATGTACAAGTAAAAAAGAAAAATTGGACAAGTAATTAGGGACAAATGAAGTATTTAGTTTATCTTCATCCAACTCATTTCACCTCAAATGTATAATATGACCCACATATTTATTAACTCAACACAATTTTAATCTATCTAGATTGTTCAGCTTAACCCGCTCCGCTTATTTGATACTCCACATCATATTTAACTATTAAGCAAATGATATCTAGAGCTTAGGCGATCGATCCTCCCTTCCCCCCACCCTACCTCTTCTCTGCTTCCAAAAAGAGAGAGAAAAAAAAAGAGAAGATATCAATAAACAAAGAAAATTAAAGCTACGATCGTTAATATTATCTTATCCTCCTAATAGTTACATCACGTATGAAGAAAGAAGACGTGGAAAATGGGTTACTTCATATTTCGTGCATGCATGCTCGTATTCCTTGTGTTTTGGGATTCCATGTTTCACATTGACTTTTTTAAATACACGATTCAAATGTCGAACATTAAACTTTTGAATTTTAATCATAAATTTGGACATAATTTTATTTTAAAAAAAAATAAAATAAAATTTACATAGATGGAAATGTAGGTAGAAACTACAAAATACTATAAGTTATAATAATTGACAATTCAAAATATTTAAACGGTGGATGAAAAAATTGTAGTCAATTAATAAAAGAAAAACCTATTTGACTCTCAAAATTTGAAAAATATCACGTAAATTAAGAACAAAGGAGTATCTAATAAGTCAGAACATAGATGTTGTGAATTTATTGTGCGACTCGACTATTTCAAATTCACCTAGGAATTAAGTTAGGACAATCGCCATCTTCAGATATATGTGTCCCAAAGTCCACTTTTGTTTGGGTTCTGAGTTTGAATAAGCATGTTATAATTACTTCTAATTTGTAAATACTTCAACATGTGTTTAATTCAATGCATGCATGTTATATTGTTAACCTTGTGTGATATTTCTTAAACTCAAATATAGCTGCCAAATACCTAGTAGCCTATAATTCCCTATACTCCCTAAATAATCCATATGAGTACCACAATTTAAATAAGCTCTTTGTCCATAAACAATATATAGTCAACTTAGGGTAAATTAATCTATTCGAACTTGATATAGTACTAACAGCTACCTAATTTATTTTTGACTTAGCTCCTAGCTAGCTAATTCATTTGTAAGCATTTGACTATATTTAGATGTGTCGATCTCAATGGTAATTCATTATTTAGAATTAATTCGTGTAATGTTATTTAGCCAAATATTGAACATGAGTCTGTTGCACAAGTTTTAATTTTGGAGTAAATGGGAAGATCAAAGTATGCAAAACGTTGTTTTTCAATGTTTATAACACAACTATGGGTGCCAACAATTGCCTACTCCATGTGTTTGCATATGTTATCTCAAGTCTCATTTTTCCAAATCCCCAACATGACCAAATATGATTGAAAACTAACCTAACTTTCATTGAAGTCTATAATTTATAAGCAACAACTTTAATTTACTCACCCTATAAATATCCCTCTAAACTACTTCAATTCCTCATCACCTCAATTTATAATTTAATAAGTCTTTTGAATCCTTCCAAAAGCTTTAAGTACTAAGCAATTTCACTTTATCAAAATGAGTCCCTTAGCAATTTTCTTCATCTTATTAATCAACTCATCATTAGCAGCAAATACCAATATTTACAATGTCCAAAATTATGGAGCAAAATCCGATGGAAAAACTGATTCATCAAAAGCCTTTTTGAGTGCATGGGCAGCAGCCTGTGCTTCTACTAGCCCCGCCACTATTAATGTGCCAAGTGGAAAATACTTGATTCACAATGCATATTTCAATGGACAAACATGCAAGAGCAAGGCTATTACTATACACATTGATGGGACTCTCTTAGCTCCCTCTGATTATAACGTCATTGGCAATGACGAAAATTGGATAAAATTTGAAAAAGTTAGTGGTGTTTCCATTTATGGTGGAACCTTTGATGGTCAAGGTGTTGGTCTTTGGGCTTGCAAGAACTCCAACAACAAGAATTGCCCAGATGGGACTACGGTTCGTTAAGTTTTCCATGGAAAATGTTTTTCAGTGTTTGTCATGATGAATAAAAACTATATTCTGAAAACATGCATACCCACAACGTACACTTTCCTTTTTGTTTTATGTCAAACAAGCACAACTATCACTTTTTAATTTTACCTTAAATATTGGTGCAGGCATTGACCTTTTACAACTCAAACAACATTATAATGAGTGGAGTAACGGTACAAAATAGTCAAAAGTTTCAAATATTGGTAGACGGATGTCATAACGTGAAGCTACAAGGAATGAAGGTATTTGCTCAAGGAAATAGCAAAAACACTGATGGAATTCATGTAAAATTATCATCAGGAGTTAGTATTATGAAATCACAAATTGGTACTGGAGATGATTGTATCTCTATTGGCCCTGGAACTTCTAACTTATGGATTGAAGGCATTGCATGTGGCCCTGGTCATGGAATAAGGTTTGGAACATCAAATTTATTTTTATTTTTATTGATTTATATTTTCAACTAAAATGTATGTCCAAAACTTGATGTTGTTGCAGCATTGGAAGCTTAGGCTGGAAACAACAAGAGTTAGGAGTCCAAAATGTGACAGTAAAAACTGTGACTTTCAGTGGAACAACAAATGGTGTGAGAGTGAAAACTTGGGCAAGGCCTAGCAGTGGCTTTGTTAGAAACATTCTCTTTCAACATATTGTTATGGTTAATGTTAAAAACCCAATCCTCATAGATCAAAATTACTGCCCTAATCATGAAAGCTGTCCTCATCAGGTATTGATTAAACACGTTACTTTTTTTTATTAGAATAATGATAACTTTAGATCATGTTCCCTTACCTTAATCTAATTATATTATTCACTTTTTTATAGAGTTCAGGCATAAAGATAAGTGATGTAACATATCAAGACATACGTGGAACATCGGCTACAAAGATTGCAGTGAAACTTGATTGTAGCATAACTAATCCATGTAGCGGCATAATACTTGAAGATCTGAATCTTAGTTACCAAAATCAGCAGACTGAAGCTTCATGCGTTAATGCCAGAGGAAGAGTTTCTGGTTTACAAAAACCTACCAATTGCCTATTGAAAAATTAGATAAACTAAATTTGTTTGTATACTATCACAAGAATGAAACTGAAGTTGTGATTATATTATAAAGAATATTCTATTGTAATGCATGTTTCAATTAATGTTAAATGAATATCACATTCATATATATTTATGAAAAAGCTAGTACCTCATTTACCAGCTCAGAGTTAAAAAAATTGGACAAATCATTAATTACGATTAACCCAAATTTGGCCATAAACTCTATTTTTCTTATCGATCAACTATTGTCTTGGGAGTATTGAGAATATAATTAAATGGCAGAATGGTCTGATGGACCCTTATACTTGTACGAGTTTGTATACCCTTTGTCAACTGAATCCTTAAATTCAATGAAACTCAATATTTTAAGTCCTACTAACCATTGACCAAGCTTATGTGGCAACTTAATTATTGAGATGACACAAATACGTGATATCACACATTGAAGGAGGGTGAACATCAAAATTTAGACTAAAAATTTTTCTTTTTAAAGAAACAAAAATTAAAAATTAAAAATAATTTTTTTTACTCATTTCTTCTTTTCCTTCCCCACCAACCCTTATTTCTCTCTTTTACCCCTTCCCATACCTCTCCAATTT
This sequence comes from Solanum pinnatisectum, assembly GCA_035578085.1. Lineage (NCBI taxonomy): Eukaryota > Viridiplantae > Streptophyta > Magnoliopsida > Solanales > Solanaceae > Solanum > Solanum pinnatisectum. The sequence continues at coordinate 21,892,406 of CM069077.1, forward strand.
CTTTGTTTTTTTTTCTTCATATTTTCTTTCTTTCTGAGAAGCGATAATGTATTGTTGATGTAGATCTATGTTTTCTTTCCATTTTTTTGATAATTTATAACCCATGAGGTGACAAAGATTCAATAGTCTTGAAGGATGAAAAATAATTGTTGGATATTTTTGTGAAATTAGGTGAAATATATTATGTAAAATTTTGTACAAATATTATGATATATTGAAGTATTTTAATGGTGTTTTGTTGGCATCAATGGAGAAAAAAGATTTATGGTGGTTCAAATGGTGGTAGATGGTTACAGTTAAGATTTGCGAATGATGACAACTTTGAGAGAAATTGAACTATGATTTTTAAGAACTTGAAGGGTCTTGTAGACAATGACGGCCTGAAGAAGAAAAAAATTTAAGGAGAATAGAGATGGTGTTAATGGTGGTTGTGGGTTGAGGAAGGAGAAGGAAAGGTGTGAGAAATAACTATTTTATTTTTTAAAATAAAAAACTTACTCCCTTTGTTTAAAAAAGAATGACATAGTTTGACTTGGCACAAAGTTTAAGAAAATAAAGAAAACTTTTGAATCTTGTGGTCCTAAATTAAAGTTATGTCAAATGTACAAAATTGTCCTTTAATATTATGGTCTTAAACATGTCATGCGGAGAGCTGAAATTTAAATGTTACCAAAAAAAGAAAGATGTCATTTTTTTAACAAAGGGAGTATTATTTTTGACGTTTGTGGAGTAACTTTTTTATTAATAATTTAAAAATAGTTATGAAATAATTATGACATGGCATTAATATATGTGACGTGGACATGACATGTCATTTATATATGTAAGAGAGAGTGAGCTACACATATGGTTGAAGGGATTTAAATGTCTCATTTTAATTGAGTTTAAGGGTTCAATTAACAAATAATTAAGTAGAAAGGTCCAGAATACAAACTCATACAAGTATAAGGGTCTACATAATCATTTTGCCTAGTTAAATACTCCCTCGGTCCCAATTTATGTGACACATTTCGCTTTTCGAGAGTCAAACAATTTAAGTTTGACCGAGAATTTGCTCATGGAATCTTCAAATTTTTTAAAATGAAATTTATATATTTGTAAACTACATAAAAAGTACAGTAAGTCTCAATAATTGATAATTCAAAACAATTAAAAGATATATGAAAAAATTACAGTAAAAAATAGACTTGTTTGAATCTCGAAATTCGAAATGTATCACATAAATTGAGACAGAGGGAATAATAAAGTGTACTTTATCTAATAGCTTAAACTTTAAGATGAGATAATAACACACTTTAACATGATATTAGAACAAGTTATTAGCATGATTTTCTATTTATTTCTCCTCTCAAATTAACTGCATCTTTTGTTCACTTGTTTCAGCTTCTACCTAAAAGATGATTTCAATTAATAATTGCTGGGAACAACTTCAACTTTTTTAATATAAATTTTTTCTCTTGTTATAGAAAGGCCATAGTTGAGAAAATAAATATATGGCATGTCGTTCCTTTCTTTATGTCTCATAAAGGCATCAACGTGTGTTCGGAATGAGAGAGGGGAATGTTAAAGCATGACAAAAGTCTCACATTGGTAGTTAATGAGATGGGTGAACTCCTTATGATTCTTGGGTAATTCTCCTCCCTTTGAGCTAGCTTTTGGGGTGTGAGTTAGGCCTAAGACCTAATTTAACATAGTATCAGAGCATGCAGAGGTCCTGAGATCGAATATCACCCTCACCCAAATTAAAAAGAATTTTCCACGTGTTTGGCCCATGAAAAAAATCAGACCCGCACGTGAGGGGGCGTGTTGAGAATATTAATAAATATTAAAAAGTGTGCTCTCAGATGGGATGGCCACACACTTCAACAAAAAAAAAAAAACCAAGTCCGCACTAGAGGAGGCGTGTTGAGAATATTAATAAATAATAAAAAGTGTGCTCTCTAACTAAACTTTTATATGAGATGGCCACACAGAGAAAACTACAAGTTTTGAAAAATGTAAGGAATTCTTTTGCTGTTGTTGATAAAGAAAAAGAGGTTAGTTTTTTACCATTTGCTAATAAAGTAAAAGAAAAAGTGTGATAAAATAGAAGAGATAGAAACTTATATGGTTTGAAATTTTGATTTTTAAATGTTTGGGTGTTGTCAATTCTTCTTCAAAATTATTAAGCGAAGCTAAATCCTGAGTTGGAGCTCATTTTGAAGTTGAATTAATACAATTTCGTTCGAAAACAATAATATTGAAACTTGTTTAACATTGAGCTCAAAAACTTGAATTTACTATAACAAATAAAAGATTTTATTGCAATTATATATACTTAGTTGCAATAATATAATTGTCATTACATTATATTTAATTTATTAGCGACAATAATATATACAATGGCATTATATATTATTATGTCAATAAAATATACAATGAACAAGTTAATTTGTCTATCACCCTTCCTCTTCTCCGCTTCCAAGAAGAGAGAAGAAAAAAACAAGACAAGATATCAATAAACAAAGAAAATTAAAGCTATGACTGTTAATACTTATTATGTACTAATTTATGTGACACATTTTAAATTTTGAAATTCAAACAAGTTTATTTTTTACTGTAATTTTCATCTATCTATTAAATATTTGGAATTATCATTTATTATGACTTATAAGTAATACTTTTTACGTAGTTTACAAATATATACATTTCATTTTTAAAAAGTTGAAGATTTCATGAGCAAATTTGTCTATCAAAAAATAAAATATGTCAGATAAATTGAGAGAGGGGAGTATTAACTTATCCTCCTAACAGTTACATCACGTTTGCAGAAAGAAGACGTGAAAAAATGATTATTGCATATTTCTTGCATGCATGCACGTATCCTTGTGTTTTAGGATTCCATGTTTCACATTGACTTTTTTAATTGTACTGTTCAAATCCAAGCATCAAACTTTTGAAATTTGATTCTAAATTTGGACATAATTTTTTGATTTTTTATTTTAAATGAAATTTACATATAACTGGAAACTAGGTAAAAACTAAAAAATACGTATTATAATTCATAATAATTATCAATTCAATATTTAAACGATAGATGAAAAAATAGCAGACAATTCAATATTTAAACCGGTAGATGAAAAAATAGCTGTCAACAGTGGCGGAACTAGGATTTTTAATAAGAGAGTTCAAAATCTGAAGAAGTAAACATGCAAACTAATCGAAGGGGGTTCGATATCTACTGTATATACATAAAATATAATTTTAACCATGTATAAATAGTAATATTTTCTACCCAAGGGGGTTCGGATCCTAACATACTTATGGCTCCGCGGCCTAGCTGTCAAATAAAAGATAAATTTATTTGACTTTCGAAATTTGAAAGATGTCAGGTGAATTAAGACAAGATGGAGTATATAAAAATTCGGTACGTAAATGTTGTGAATTTGTTGTGCGACTTGACTATTTCAAAGTCGCCTAGGGAGTTAATTAGGACAATCGCCGTCTTCAGATATATCTATACTATCTTAAAGTCCACTTTTGTTTGGATTCTGAGTTTTGAACAAGCATGTTATAATTGTTTCTAATTTGTAAATACTTCAACATGTGTTTAATTCAATGCATGTTATTAACCTTGTGTGATCTTTCTTAAACTCAACTATAGCTCCCAAATACCTAGCTAGTAACCTATAATTCCCTATAGACTCACCCTACATAATGCAAATGAGTACCACAAATTCAATAAGCTAGTTCCTTATCCATAAAAAATGTATATAGTCAACTTAGGATAAAAATATTCGAACTTGAAATAGCACTATATCTAGCCAATCAATTTTTGAGTTAGTTCCCAATTCATTTGCAAGCATTTGGCTATCTGGATGTGTCGATATCAATGGTGATTCATTATCTAGAATTATATTAATTCCATGCATTACATGTTATTTTGCCAAATATTGGACATGAGTAAATTGGACAACTTTAATTTTGGAGTATATGGGAAGAGGAAGGTATGCAAAACGTTATTTTTCAATGTTTATAACACAAGGACTAGCTAGGGCGCCGACAATTGCCTACTCCATGTGATTACATATGTTATCTGAAGTCTTATTTTCCCAAATCCCCAACATGACCAAATATGAAAGAAAATTAACCTAACTTTCATTGAAATCTAAAATTAATTAGCAACAACTTTAATTCACTCACCCTATAAATATCCCTCTAAACTACTTCAATTCCTCATCACCTCAATTTATAATTTGATAAGTCATTTGAATCATTTAAAAAGCTTTATACTTACCAATTTCACCTTAGCAAAATGAGTCCCTTAGCAATTTTCTTCCTTTTCTTAATCAACTCATCATTAGCAGCAAATACCAATATTTACAATGTCCAAAATTATGGAGCAAAATCCAATGAAAAAACTGATTCATCAAAAGCCTTTTTGAGTGCATGAGCAGCAGCCTGTGCTTCTACTACCCCGCCACTATTAATGTGCCAAGTGGAAAATACTTGATTCACAATGCATATTTCAATGGACAAACATGCAAGAGCAAGGCTATTACTATACACATTGATGGGACTCTCTTAGCTCCCTCTGATTATAATGTCATCGGCAATGACCGAAATTGGATAAAATTAGAAAAAGTCAATGGCGTTTCCATCTATATGTGGTGGAACCTTTGATGGTCAAGGTGTTGCTCTTTGGGCTTGCAAGAACGCCAACAAGAATTGCCCTGAAGGGACTACGGTTCGTTAAGTTTTCTATGGAAAATGTTTTTCAGTGTTTAGCAGAAACTATATTCCGAAACCATACCCACAATGTACACTTTCCTTTTTGTTTTATGTCAAACAAGCACAACTATCTCTTTTTAATTTTACCTTAAATTTTGATGCAGGCATTGACTTTTTATAACTCAAACAACATTACAATGAGTGGAGTAACCGTTCAAAATAGTCAAAAAGTTTCAAATATTAGTAGACGGATGTCATAATGTGAAGCTACAAGGAATGAAGGTATTAGCTCAAGGAAATAGTCCCAACACTGATGGAATTCATGTAAAATTATCATCAGGAGTTAGTATTATGAAATCACAAATTGGTACTAGAGATGATTGTATCTCTATTGGGCCTGGAACTTCTAACTTATGGATTGAAGGCATTGCATGTGGCCCTGGCCATGGAATAAGGTTTGGAACATCAAATTTATATTTATTAAAAACAAGATCACTTTAATTTCTTTCATTTTTATTGATTTATCTTTTCAACTAAAATGTATGTCGAAAACTTGATGTTGTTGCAGCATTGGAAGCTTAGGCTGGAAACAACAAGAGTTAGGAGTCCAAAATGTGACAGTAAAAACTGTGACTTTCAGCGGAACAACAAATGGTGTGAGAGTGAAAACTTGGGCAAGGCCTAGCAGTGGCTTTGTTAGAAACTCTCTCTTTCAACATATTGTTATGGTTAATGTTAAAAACCCAATCCTCATAGATCAAAATTACTGCCCTAATCATGAAAGTTGTCCTCATCAGGTATTGATTAAACAAGTTACTTTTTTTTATTAGAATAATGATAACATTAGATCATGTTCCCTAACCTTAATCTAATTGTATTGTTCGTTTTCCTTTTTAGGGCTGGGTATAAAGATAAGTGATGTAACATATCAAGACATACGTGGAACATCGGCTACAAAGATTGCAGTGAAACTTGATTGTAGCATAACTAATCCATGTAGAGGCATAATACTTGAAGATCTGAATCTTAGTTATCAAAATCAGCAGACTAAAGCTTCATGTGTTAATGCCAGAGGAAGAGTTTCTGGTTTACAAAAACCTAACAATTGCCTATTCAAAAATTAGATAAATTAAATTTGTTAGTATACTATCACAAGAATGAATTAATTGAAGTTCTGACTATATTATAAAGAATATTTGATTGTAATGCTAAAAATTCAATATGTACCTCATGTTTCAATTAATGTTAAATGAATATCACATTTATATATTTATGAAAAAGCTACCTAATTTGCCAGCTCAGAGTTACAAAATTGGACAAATTACTACAATTAACCCAAATTTGGCCATAAACTCTATTCTTCATATCGATCAGCTATTGTCTAGGGAGGAACTCCTTTGTAAACATGATTCTCTTTTCCATTTATATGTCCTATTAAATTAATCGCATTTTTTGTTCTCTTGTTTCAGCCTCTTGTCACGATTTAGACTGTCGTAATTGACACCACACTAACCCCCGGTGGGAGAACCACTATTACAATCCAAACTAAACAACTTAACCAAATACTACGCTTTTAAAGATACAGGTTTAAATGCAGAACGAAATAAGGAGTTCTCATAATCTTCGGGAATTTAACAATGACTTTCAAAACATTGCGGAAAACAATCCCTAGAATCTGAAAGTTAATGTACCAAAACTCTAACAATTCACAAGTCTAAGGAATAGGGATACCATCCCGAAAGCTAAAACATAACAATATCTAAAGAACTAGTCTAAGTCCGAAAGAATGGACTAAACAGAAGAGAACTCATGGCGGACTGGAAGAACTGGCTCACCTTGAATTCGATCTTGATCACTGATCTCCTAAATGAGGTCTGGTAGTAGCCGCCTGAAGATGCCCTGTACTCAACAAAGAAAGAGCAAGTGCAGTATCAGTACACAACCACAGTGTAGTGGTAGGATCACCAGACTATCCCACTAAGCGAAATATATATAAGCAGTCACAACAAAGTAAACATGACATGTACTGAATATAAACACAATTATCATTTCAAGAGCAATGTACAAATCCACATTCTCAATAACAAGTAAATATGACAATTCAACGGTCCTCTCATGGAACTCATACCCAAACTGTTAGTATACCGAAACGTGATACCCGATTCCAATTACTGTGTCGGAACGTGACACCCGATCCAAGATATGTGCCAAAACGTGGCACCAGATCCAAGATATGTGCTGAAATGTGGCACCCGATCTAAGTTAGTGTGTTCGAACATGACCCCGATCCATTCAACACAACCATAATCACAATCACACTCACATGTACATTCTCATAATCATACAATCAAGTGTTGAATCATGACATACATATATTCATTCGCACTCATTTCATTAGGTTTGATCAACAATGCTTCATTCACATACATACATGCATTACAATGAAGTAATCACCAACATATATCACGCAAACAAGAAATCAAACCATCACCTACCTCGAAACCAAGCTTGAATCCTCCTAAGATACTTGAATCTTCCTTTTCTGGATTTTTACCGCTTGTTCTAGGTCTACAAACAATCAATATAATGCAAGGATCAATAATTAAGGTCTAATTTACCCGAATTATAACAAACCCATGATCCTATGGTGTAGCTAGGGCTTTTTCCCACCATTAACTTCAGGCCAAAACCCTCCCCCAATAATAATTAACCAAGAATCTAGGTTCTACGAATCGAAATACAGATTAGGGGAGTAAAATCCTAACCTTTAGCACCAAAAGTCGTGGAAAACTGTCAAGAAATCACTTGGGGTCGTCTCTTAGCTCTCAAGAACGAAACTTGCAGAAAATAACAAAATTGGGTTTTTACTCGACTTATTTCGCTACTGGGCCGCTACGGCGGACATCGTCCCGCCACAACGGCCTCGCCCTGGAGGCTTGCGCGGAGACAGAACATCGGAATTTAAGTCTCAAACCCCCATTTCACAACACACCTTCAACCATTGACGTTCAAAAACTACCCACTCACGCTAAGATCAGTTTCGGGAGTTCTACTCGCCCGAATTCGATTCCACAAAGTCATACAGGTTTCTTAACGCCTTGGCTATCTACTCATGTAATCACATCCATTATTAAATCTCTCATTCATTACCAGATTTCCCTAGACCTAGAATGACTCAGATTTCGTTCAAATCTGGACTAGGCTTGGAATTTTCAAGTTACTACCAAAAAGTTTTCCGGCCCAAATTCTTTCCCCGATGGCTTTCCTATAACGACGGGAACAGGTTGTTTCACCTCTACTTAAAAATGATTTCAATTAATAATTGCTAGGAACAACTTCAACTTTTTTAATATAATTATTTTTTCTTGTTACAAAAAGACCAAACTTAAGAAAAAATATATAAAGGCATCAACGTGTGTTTGAAACATATAATGAGAGAGGACAAAACTACAAATTTTGAAAAATGTTAGGATTTTTTTTTGTTGTTGATAAAAAAAAAGGTTAGTTTTTTACCATTTCCAAAAGTTAAAGAAAAAGTGTGATGAAAGACGATGAAATAGATGAGATAGAAACTTATGATTTTTGAGTTTGAAATGTTTGAGTGTTGTCAATTCTTCTTCAAAATTATTCAGTGAAGCTAAATCCTGAGTTTGAGGAAGTAGGGGGTGTATCGGTCAGTTCGGTTCGGTTTTGTTATCGATTTGGTTGATTGGTTTTTTATTTTTAAATATGTTAAATCAATAACCAGATCAACAAGATATTTTTTATTGATTTTTGTCCTTAACGGTTCGGTTTTCGGTTTAACCAATAAGAAAATGCTTATCAAACAAAAATATGATTTCTCTAATAAATTTGACGTGACAAGACAATATTGTAATTTTATAAATGCTCATAAAATTAAAACAATAATAACAAACATGAAAAGAACTATACATGTATAAGAAATGAAGAGGAACAGAGTTCTTACTTTAGGTTTTGACGGTTTGTATAATGTGAAGTTGTGAACTCAAAGTCACAGTGAAATATGAATTGCAGGCTAAATGACAGACATAACTAGTAAGATATTGAGATTAATATTTAATATTTATATATAGGTAGAAGTAGTAACTTAATTACTATAGTCTTAATGGGTTATCGGTTTACCTAATAACCCAATATTAAAAATCAATACCGAACATATAACCCGATAATTTTTTTTTATAAAACCATTAAAAAATCGTTAACCCAATAACAATAAACCAATAACATTTTTTCGATTCGGTTTATCGGTCGGTTCGGTTTTTGCACACCCTAATTTGAAATTGAATATGATACAATTTCGTTAGAAAACAATATTGAAACTCGCTTAAGATTGAGCTCGAAAACTTGAATTTACTATAACAAATAAAAGATTTTACTGTAATTATTTAGCGACAGTAATATAATTGTCGTTATATTATATTTGGTGGCAATAATATAATATAATATTATCTTATCCTCCTAATAGTTACATCACGTATGAAGAAAGAAGACGTGGATCATGGGTTACCGCATATTTTTTGCATGCATGTTCGTATCCCTTGTGTTTTGGGATTAATTCCATGTTTCACATTGACTTTTTAAAATACACCGTTCCAATCTCGAATATCAAACTTTTGAATTTTAATCGTAAGTATGGAAAACGTTGTTTTTCAATGTTTATAACATAACCATAGGTGCCAACAATTGCCTACTCCATGTGATGAAGTCTCATTTTTCCAAATCCCCAACATGACCAAATATGAATGAAAATTAACCTAACTTTCATTGAAGTCTAAAATTAATTAGCAACAACTTTAATTCACTCACCCTATAACTATCCCTCTAAACTACTTCAATTCCTCATCACCTCAATTTATAATTTGACAAGTCTTTGCAATCCTTCCAAAAGCTTGAAGTACTTAGCAATTTCACCTTATCAAAATGAGTCCCTTAGCAATTTTTCCACTTTTTTTCCTCTTCATATTCAACTCATCATTAGCAGCAAATACCAATATTTACAATGTCCAAACTTATGGAGCAAAATCCGATAGAAAAACTGATTCATCAAAAGCCTTTTTGAGTGCATGGGCAGCAGCCTGTGCTTCTACTAGCCCCAACACTATTAATGTGCCAGTTGGAAAATATTTGATTCACAATGCATACTTTGATGGACAAACATGCAAGAGCAAGGCTATTACTATACGTATTGATGGGACTCTTTTAGCTCCCTCTAATTATAATGTGATTGGCAATGACAAAAATTGGATAAGATTTGAAAAAGTTAGCGGTGTTTCCATCTATGGTGGAACCTTTGATGGTCAAGGTGCTTCTCTTTGGGCTTGCAAGAACTCCAACAAGAATTGTCCTGAGGGGACTACGGTTCGTTTAGTTTTCCATGAAAAATGTTTTTCAGTATTTGGCATGATGAATAAAAACTATATTCCGAAAACATGCATACCCACAACGTACACTTTCCTTTTTGTTTTATGTCAAACAAGCACAACTATCTCTTTTTTAATTTTACCTTAAATTTTGGTGCAGGCATTGACTTTTACAACTCAAATAACATTATAATGAGTGGAGTAACGGTACAAAATAGTCAAAAGTTTCAAATATTGGTAAACAGATGTCATAACGCGAAGCTACAAGGAATGAAGGTATTAGCTCCAGGAAATAGCAAAAACACTGATGGAATTCATGTAAAATTATCATCAGGAGTTAGTATTATGAAATCACAAATTGGTACTAGAGATGATTGTATCTCTATTGGCCCTGGAACTTTTAACTTATGGATTGAAGGCATTGCATGTGGCCCTGGCCATGGAATAAGGTTTGGAACATAAAATTTATATATTTATTAAAAACAAGATTACTATAATTTCTTTTATTTTTATTGATGTATCTTTTAAACTAAAATGTATGTCCAAAACTTGATATTGTTGCAGCATTGGAAGCTTAGGCTGGAAAGAGCAAGAGTTAGGAGTCCAAAATGTGACAGTTAAGACTGTGACTTTCAGTGGAACAACAAATGGTGTGAGAGTCAAAACTTGGGCAAGGCATAGCAATGGCTTTGTTAGAAATGTTCTGTTTCAACATATTGTTATGGTTAATGTTAAAAATCCAATCATTATAGATCAAAATTATTGTCCTAATCATGAAAGTTGTCCTCATCAGGTATTGATTAAACAAGTTAATTTGTTTATCACAATAATGATAAAATTAGATCTGATCCCTTATCTTAATCTAATTATATTGTTCATTTTCTTCTTTAGGGCTCTGGTATAAAGATAAACGATGTAACATATCAAGACATACATGGAACATCGGCTACAAAGATTGCAATAAAACTTGATTGTAGCAAAACTAAACCATGCAGCGGCATAACACTTGATGATGTGAATCTTAGTTACCAAAATCAGCAGACTGAAGCCTCATGCGTTAATGCCAGAGGAAGAGTTTCTGGTTTACAAAAAACCTACCAAATGCCTATTGAAAAATTAGATAAATTCGTTTGTATACTATCACAAGAATTAAATTGAAGTTGTGATTATATTATAAAGAACTTTGATTATAATGTTCCAAATTCAATATGTCCATCATGTATCAATTAATACTAAATGAATTATTTAATATCATATTCCTCTTTTAATTATAAAATCTACCAAGTTAATTTGGCCATAAACTCTATTTTTCATATCGATCAGCTATTGCCATTTGCCTAGGGAGGAATAACTCCTTTGGGCACGACGTTATAACTTATAAGCATGATTTTCTATCTATTTGTCATCTCAAATTAACCGCATCTTTATACACATGTTTCAACTTCTACTTAAAAAATAATAATTGCTAGGAGCAAATTCAATTTTTTTAATATAAATTTATCTTTTGTTACAAAAAGACCGATGTTGATAAAATAAGTATGGCATGGTTCCTTCCTATGTATCTCATAAAGGCATCAACATCAACGTGTTTCAAAACCACATAACTAATGAGAGAGAAGAAAATTACAAGTTTTGAAAATGAGTAATGTTAAAGAATGTTTTTTCTTTGTTGTTGTTGTTGATAAAAAAAGGTTAATTTTTTTTTACCATTTCGAAATGTATAAATAGAAATGTGGGATGAAATAGAAGTGATTTGAAAACTTTTTGAGTTTGAAATGTTTGACTTTTGTCAATTCAAAATTATTTAGTAAAGCTAAATCCTGAGTATGAGCTCATTTTAAGTTAAATTGATACTAAACCTGTTAATTGGGCTAGTCCATCCGGTTTCAGCCCATTAAGGCCGGTCTAGCAAGGGCCCCGTCCGGTAAGGTTCGGACCGGAAGCCACCCATATATTAGTAGGATAGGCCGTTTCGGATTCAGCCACAGCCCGGTAAGGCCAGCCAGGTAAGACGGTAGGCGGCCTATCAGTGTACCGACCCGGTAATAAAAAAAAAATTATCCTCTTAACAGTTGCATCACATTGCATATTTCTTGCATGTATCCCTGTGTTTTGGGATTCCATGTCTCATATTGACTTTTTAAAATGCACCATTCAAATATTGAGTATCAAAATTCAGTTTAATTTTGATATGATATTTTTAAAAAAAAAAAAAAATGAAATAGAATTTACATGTAGAAATTAGGTAGAAAGTACTATAAGTCATATTAATTGTCAATTCAAAAAGATGCAAGTTAAATTAAAAAAGAATTATTTGACTTTCGAAAATTCAAAGTGTGTCACATAAATTGAGACGGATGAAATATATAAAAAGTCAGTACATAGACGTTGTGAATTTATTGTGCGACTTGACTATTTCAAAGCCACCTTGGGAGTTAGGACAATTGCCATCCTTCCGAATAATTCAGATATATCGTTACCATCTTAAAGTCCACTTTTGTTTGGGTTTTGGGTTTTGAAGAAGCATTTTATAATTACTTCTAAAATGTAAATACTTCAACGTGTGTTTAATTCAATGCATGTGATGCATGCATGTTATTAACCTTGTGTGATATTTCTTAAACCCAAATACATAGTAGCCTATAATTCCCTATAGACTCTCCCAAAACAATCCATATGAGTACCACGTATTAAAAAAGGGAAACTATATAAATGGGCCATAAAATATAAAATAATTACAATTTTATAGTTCAGTCCAAACTAATTCAACAAATATTCATTGATTCAAAATAAATTATAGCCCATACCCCTATTTAGTTTAAGCCAAATTTCCCTTCAATCCCCTTTAAATTTATGGACAATTGTATAAAATAGCAAACTATTAATTCAAATTAAATGTTATAACCACAGTTTCATTTAATTGTAATCTGTAGCAAACACTTGTCATTCGTCTCTCTCCCTAGAGGATCTCGCTCGCCACTCTCCCTCGCCTCTCTCGCTTTATACAAACACAAATGTATAAATTGTGTTTGTGTTTGTATAAAGAGAGAGAAAACTGTATATACAAATACAAATACATATATTTTCGTCATATACACTTATAATTATACAAATACAGATATTTCCCTACCACTTCTCTTTTGTCTTTCTCGCTTTATACAAAATCAAATTATACAAATTGCAATGTATAATTTAAGTTGTATAAAGCGAGTGAGAGAGAGATTTTATATACAAATGTTTTATTTCGATTCAATTGTATACAAATTCAAAGTTATGCAGATATACAAACACAATCATTGATACATATACATAGTAATTACATATATACAATTATCTAACTGATATACTTACACAATCGCTGTGCTTTTATACAAACGAATGCCTGCCTTCGATTTATACAAATTTGATGCTCCATAGCAAACATAAAATTTGTTATGGAGCGCAATTATGCAAACTATAGCTATAGCATACAAATATGATTTTTATGTTTGTTAAACTTAAAATTTACTCTTAAATTTAAGCTCAATTGAGCCCCTCAGTCTTTTAAAATTTAGGCCCAATTCGCTCCAATCCAAAAATTGACCTATTATTAATTATTTTTGTTCTTTCTCATTAATTAATTTTATTTTTTCTTTTATTCTTTTCTCATTTTGTTATTTTTATGCTTTACTCATAGTATCCTTTATTAGAAATACCATTTGATAATATTTTTCTTATTTCTTTCTCTTTTTTTTTTTAGTTTATCACCTATATATATATATATATATACACTCTTATATACTGATTTAATATCAGTTAAGCAAAATTATTAGTTGGGCATATATTGTAATTATTTAGTGGGTATCAATGTAAGGGGTATACATTTGTAATTAATTTATATTTATGAAACATTTTCATATATTTCTATTAAATAAGCTCATCACCCATAAAAAAAAAATAAGGAAAAGGGTCAAAAATGCCCTTCAACTTTTTTTTATTGGTTGACTAAGCCCTTGCTGTTAAAATGAAGTTAGTTTTACCCCTACCTTTACTAATTTCATCATATGTACCCCTCATTTGACGAAAAACCCCAAATCAAAATAAATTACCCAAAAATGAAAAAAAAAAACAAAAAAAACCATAATCCCTGTTCTAACCCGCACCCGACCCAACAAACAAGTAACCCAAACAAATATATCATTTTAAATCATCTAAATCAACTACTAACCCTACAAATTCAAATCAATCTCCAAGAACTCCAAAAATAAGAAAATCTAAAGAAGATGAAATTTATTTCACTTGCTGCGGATGGAAGATTTTTTTTATTATTATTTGAGGAACAAATTCCCATTGTTGCATTCAAAATTTTAACCATTACAACAAATTCCATAACACATGAACACTTAATCATTGACTTGCAATTGCCACTGTTAATATTCACAAATTGGACCTAATCACCTAAAATTGCTGCAAGTTTAGAACACAGTATTTATGGAACTATAGTTATCTTAAACAGAAATACTAAGATCATCCAATTCGCTAAATTCACGTAACAAAAAACCGTAATTGTCAACAACAGGAACGCCCAATTTCTGCGAAAATCTAACTTCTTTATCACCTGAAATTTGTATCCACATTTCTTCATCATTTTCTTCAACCCCATTTCATGAATCCAAGGTTTGTGCATCCACTTGATCACTAGAAGAAGAACCAAGTTCAGATTTTGCAGAAATACCCTTTTCCACATTTGCATGTATAGCCTTCTTCAATTGCTCATCAATCTCATCCACCATTAATAGTGGCTCACAAGAATATATGTTGTTGCAAATGTATGAAGTTTTTATGGAGTAAAGAGATGAAAATATTTTTTTTTATTCAGGGAGGAAGAAGATGAAGAAATTGATTTTGTGATTTAACTTGTCATGAGTTTTGTTTTGTGGGTTGGATTCGAATTTGGATTAAAAAGATAAAATTGGGTAATTTCAATTGAAATTGGTTAATTTGAGTAAATTTGAGATTTTCCGTCAAATGAGGGGTACATATGGTGAAATTAGTAACAGTAGGGTAAAACTAATATCATTTTAATGGCAAAGACTTAGTCAACCAATAAAATAAAATTGAAGGGGGTATTTTTGACCCATTTCCCAAAAAAATATAGTCAGCTTAGAATAAATATATTCCAACTTGAAATAGTACTATATCTACCTAATGTTTTTGACAGAATTGTTCCTAATTCATTCGTAATTAATTCTATGCATATAGTGTTATATTGCCAAAAATTGGGTCCAGAAAGCACTAGGTAAATGGGAAGAGGAAGGTCGCAAAACGTTACTTTTCAGTGTTTGAAGCACAACAATTGTCAACTCCATGTGATTGCATATGTTGGATAGTTATCTGAATTAATTAGTCTTATTTTCCCAACATGACCAAATTTGGAAGAAATAACTAACTTTCATTGAAGTCAAAAATAACAATTAAAACTCTTTACTTTCTATTAACTTCATCATTAAGGTACACAGTGACAATATTGACATTCAAATCACTCAGCCTATAAATATCACTCTAAACTAAGTACTTCAATTCCTCATTACCTCAATTTGATCATTCCAAAAGTTTTACTTTGTAGCAATTTCTCCTTTACAAAATGAGTCCCTTAGCAATTTTCTTCCTCTTCTTAATCAACTCATCATTAGCATCAAATACTAATTACAATGTCCAAAATTATGGAGCAAAATCCGATGGAGAAACTGATTCATCAGAAGCCTTTTTGAGTGCGTGGTCAGCAGCCTGTGCTTCTACTAGCTCGTCCACTATTTACGTGCCACGTGGAAATTACTTGATTCGTAACGCATACTTCAATGGCAAAACATGCCAGAGCAAAGCTATTACTATACGCATTGATGGGACTCTCTTAGCTCCATCTGATTATAATGTCAATAGCGATGACGAAAATTGGATAAAATTTGAAAAAGTCAATGGCGTTTCCATCTATGGTGGAACCTTTGATGGTCAAGGTGCTGTTCTTTGGGCTTGCAAGAACTCCAACAAGAATTGCCCTGATGGGACAACGGTTCGTTAAGTTTTTCATAAAAAACATTTTTCCGTATTTAACATGATGAATAAAACCTATATTATGAAAACAATGTACCTAACGTGCCAAAGAAAGAATTGAATATCGTGTCAAACATGCACAATCATCTCTTTTTAATTTTACATTAAACTTTCTTGCAGGCATTGAGTTTTTACAAATCAAACAACATTATAGTGAGTGGAGTAACCATACAAAATAGTCAAATGTTTCAAATATTGGTAGACAGGTGTCATAACGTGAAGTTACTAGAAGTAAAGGTATCAGCTCCAGAAAATAGTCCTAACACTGATGGAATTCATATAAAATTATCATCAGGAGTTAGTATTATGAACTCACAAATTGGTACTGGAGATGATTGTATCTCTATTGGCCCTGGAAATTCTAACTTATGGATTGAAGGCATTGCTTGTGGCCCTGGCCATGGAATAAGGTTTGAAACTTAACATAATTTTTTATTTTAATTAGTACGTTGTTACGTTTTTCATTTTTATTGGTTTATCGTTTCAACTAAAATGTATGTCCAAAACTTGATGTTATTGCAGCATTGGAAGCTTAGGCTGGAAAAAGCAAGAGTTAGGAGTCCAAAATGTGACAATTAAAACTGTGACTTTTACTGGAACAACAAATGGTGTGAGAGTCAAAACTTGGGCAAGGCCTAGCAATGGCTTTGTTAGAAATGTTCTATTTCAACATATTGTTATGGTTAATGTTAAAAACCCAATCATCATAGATCAAAATTATTGCCCTAATCATGAAAGTTGTCCTCATAAGGTATTGATTGAGAACAAGTTAATTAATTTATCATGTTCCCTTACCTTAATCTAATTATATTATTCATTTTTTATAGGGCTCGGGCGTAAAGATAAGTGACGTAACATATCAAGATATACATGGAACATCGGCTACGAAAGTTGCAGTGAAACTTGATTGTAGCAAAAGTAATCCATGTAGCGGCATAACACTTGAAGATGTGAATCTTAGTTACAATGATCATCCGACTAAGGCTTCATGTGTTAATGTTAGTGGAAGAGTTTCTGGTTTACAAAAACCTGCCAATTGCTTATAAAAAAATAGATTAGATAATAATTGATTTGTATAATACCATACATACTTTCACAAGAATGAAACTAAAGTTGTGATTATTAATCATTGAAATGTTAAAAATTCAATATGTTACGTCATGTATCAAATATTAATGTTAAATGAAAATGTATCACATTCCTATTTTTATGAAAAAGCTACCTAATTTGCCTGGTCAGAGTAAACAATTACTGTACTATTGTTGGCCCAACTTATAAAATCTACCAAATATGTCCCTAAACTCTGTTTTTCTTATCAATTTATTTATGGCAAAAGGGTATGGTGAACCCTTATACTTGTATGAGTTTGTATTGTGGACCCTTCTACTTAACATTTTGTCAACTGAATCCTTAAATTCAATAAAATATAACATATTAAACCCCTCTGACCATTGACTATGCTTATGTGACATTAATATAGATGAGTTGGCAAGAGAGTGTGACTACATGCGTGTTAAGGCAAGTGAACATGATATTTTAAATTTTAAATTCTTAAAATTATAAAAAAAAAAATTAAAAAATAAAAAAATAAACTTCTTCCCCACGCCACCTTCTTTATCAGCCACCCCCACCCCATCGCTGCCCCAACCCCATTTATCTTTCTTCTCCACACCCTATCGTTATCTTCTTTAGCCGATCTTGGCATTGGCACTTTCATGATGTCAGGTTTCATGGCGATTATTAGTGGAGGGAGAGAGCAGCGTTGATTTCATAGTGAATCTCGCCGGTTCGCAGTGGTTTGAGAGGGAGAGAGGCGGCGCTGGTCCCTTTTTTCGCTAGAATGGGAGAGGATGCTGGTCCCTTTTCCACCAGAATAAGAGGCGATGAGGGAGTTTGATGGTACGCCGAGAGGATGGAAAAGAGACGCCATTTTTGGTGGTTCGCATGGGTCGTCGGTGGTGTGGAGAAAAGGAAAATAGTGAAAAGGAGAAAGAGGCGGGAGATGACACGAGAAACTAGGCACGGCGTCGGAAAGGTTGCCGGCCGGAGCTACTGGAGTGGCCACTTGCGATGGTTCTGTGATAGGAGAAGAGGAAAGGAAAACGGTGTGCGGGCAGAGGAGCCCAATTTTACTTTAAGAAATAAATTAAATTCTTATTATTTTATCTTTTATTTAATAAATTTAGTTAATAATTTTTTAAAATAATAATTAGTGAAGAAAATGATGATATATAATTAATTTTAATGACATGGATTTGACATGTCATCTATTCAAGGGAGAGTGAGCTACACACATGGTTGGAGGGGTTTAAAAATCTTTTTTTGATTGAGTTTAAGGGTTTAGTTGGTAAATAGTTAAATAGAAGGATTTACAATACAAACACATACAAGTACAGGAGTTCACCAGACCCTTTCGCCTTTATTTATTTATCCTCTCAAATTAACCTCATCTTTATTCACTTGCTCCAGCTTCTACGTTTTTAAAAAATGAAATGACTTCAATTAATAATTGCTAGAAACACGTTCAATTTTTCAGTATATTTTTTTCTTTTCTGGTACAAAAAAGACCAATATCTTGAGAAAATAAATATAACATAATTCTTCCTATATATCTTATATAAAACCAGGTTATTTTATGACCATTTTTGAAAGTAATATAAATAGTGGGAGGAAAGACGCTGAAACAAAAGAGAGAGAGACTAATGATTTGAAATTTTTAAGTTTGAAATATTTGTGTCTTGTCAATTCTTCTTCAAAATTATATAGTGAATCTTAATCCTGAGTTTGAGCTAACAAGTCATGTCTTTACAAAAGGAATTTTTGACCAAAGTAAGCCACTATTTAAACTAATTCACCAAAATAATATGTTTTTTTAAAAACTCACAAAACTAGAATAAACATATTTGATAGTAACGTTTTAGGTATTATTTTATTTAAAAATAATCAACGACAAAAAGACAAATTTCTGACAGGGTAAACAGATTTAAAAGGTTACTATCAAATATGTTTTATTGATTCATTATTGACAATCACGTTTTAAGGCTAAAACGTTAGTGACTATAACGACTCTTTAGAATCCAATTTACTCCATTAGTTACTGTCACCACACTCTTGTTAAATAATCTCTCGTATTCGGGAAGAACTTAATTCAATTTTCCAAACGCCTCTTTCCTGTTAAATTGTCAATTTTTATCTATTTAAAATTGAGGATTCATAGTAATAGCGTTAGGGTTTTGGAGTGAGATGTCCATCTTGAAGTGGAACGAGAACGTTTGCTTCTTGACCTGCTATGAAACGAGATTCACCGATAGTGAAATCAGCCAAAAAATTACTGAATGAAACTTCTACAAATTTCAATACTCATTCTAACTCTGCTACATATTATCACTCTGTAATGAAAAAGCAGAAAAAAATTGTTACTAAAAACAGTAATTTCTCAACACATGACACACAAGAAAATTCTACTTAATACCAATTTAAGCTTTAAAATTGAATTGATGTGGTGAATTCAACATGGTATATATAAAAACACACTTTTATTTGGTCGTATTTTAAGTACGGTTGAATAAAGAAGTCCGAAAATTCTTAAGGGAACGCAAGGTTGCCTTTGAAGTCGTCGGCGGAATTGGAAAGAAGAGCGTCGTAGAAATTGGTAGCAGAGTTGTGGGAGTGAGGTTGATGGTGGTGACAAACGGAGTGCTATTAATGGAGAAAATTTTGTCATTAGAGAAATCGAGAACATCATCGTGTAGACACTCAGTAACCTTTCTGCTTAAAGAGTCGTTGTTGTCTATAACGTATTAGCCTTAAAACGTGATTGTGAGTAACAAATTAATAAAATATATTTGACAATAATGTTTTATATTTGTTTACTCCGTCAGAATTTTATCTTTTTGTCATTGATTATTTTTGAATAAAATAATAGCTAAAACGTTACTACCAAATACATTTATTCTAGTTTTGTAAATTTTCAAAACAACATATTATTTTGGTGAATTAGTTTAAATAGTGACTTACTTGGGTCAAAAATTCATACAAGAGAATGCTTGAACACTGGTAAATGTTTTTGAAGATTCTACTTCTAATTTACGCTTAATTATTTGGTATAAACTTGCAAGGCCTTATCTTATACCCTTCCTCAACGAAAAAAGCTAAGGAGAATGACGATTTCATGCCTTAAAGCTGACTGAAGCTTCCCTCTTTCCTGGTCTCCATTACCCCAAAAATTCTTTTTTCATCACTCCCCACACATGAAATCGAATAGTAAAGTTTAACAATCTTAAACCAAAGTAACACCGTTTAATAATAAGCTGCCTTTCTCTCTTTGTTTGCATAGCAAATCTTCCTGTTTTCCTTCTTGAAAGGGACTCTATTTTTAGTGAGCAACTTTCACATATAGCAAATATAAAAATCATATTTGTATGTTATAGCTATAGTTTGCATAAGTGCGCTCTATAGCAAATTTTATATTTGCTATGGAGCATTTGATTTGTATAATTTGCTAGATACATCCAATTTTATACAAATTGTTCAGTTTTGTATAAATTCATTTATATATTGTAATTTGTATAATAAGATCTGTATTTGTATAATTATAAGTGTATAGGACGAAAATATATGTATTTGTATTTGTATATACACTTTTCTCTCGCTTTATACAAACACAAACGCATTTTATACATTTGTATACCGAATGGGTAATTGTATACCGAAAATGACTAATTGTATATCGAACCAGATGGCAAAAAAATGAGATGTTTGCTGCAAATTACAAATAAAATAAACTATAGCTATAACATTTAATTTAATTTAATAGTGTGCTATTTCATATAATTGTGCGTTGGGTTCCAACCCAATTTTTATAATGACACTTGTTTTGAATTTCAAAACAAAATTATGAGTGAAAAATTTTATTTTCACCACACTGTTTGACACGTGAGACTTGAACTAAAGAAAACAATTATAGACTTCAAACAATCGTTATTAAAATTTGAACCTTTATGATTAAAAACTTTTCAAACTCCAACCCATTGTGCCTAGAATTTCACTTTATAAAGTTTCGAACTCTAACATCATGTGTTAGAATTGTACTTTTGTTCAGATATTATTTTTGTAGTAAAAAGTGACTACTTTTTAATTACATTTGAATTAGTGACTAAATTTCGTTTATTGGCTCAAAAATTGGCCATTTCGTCAAAGTTGTACATATTAATTCAAAGCATTTTAACTCATATAGCTTTCGCTTTGCTATAGATTTTGAAAGTAAATTTTTCAAAAAAAAATTGAAAACATTATTTGCTTATGATATTTGGTCAATTTTTAGAAATCTATCATCTGAAAACTTTCAAGTTATTGGGTGAAATTTTTGAAGTTCAAAAACAAATTCAAATATAATAATGTCTAAACATAACTGTAAATTTTAAAACCTATTTTTCAACAAACATAATGAACTCATTATTTTGAAAGTACAACTAAGAGCCTGTTTGATGTTGTTATTCATGAGATGCCAAAAGTTTTTTTTCTTTTTTTAGAATTTTTTTTTTTAAAAAAAAACTAAATGTTTGGTAAATCCTTAAAATTGCTTTTAAATGGAAGCAAAAACAGTTTTTCTGTTGTTGGGAAAAAGCTAAAAATTTCTACTTTTTAGAAAAAGCCGAAGAAGAAAATTATTATTTTTAAGACTAAAATATCCCTTACATATATACATATTTATCAATATATCTCTTATTAATTAATTAACATATCTCATAAGTTTGGTTAATTTTCATTCAAGAATCTTATTTTTATTTTTATATGCTAAAATTTATTTTATTTTATTTATATTATTATTTATATTTTATATCGTATATATCATTTTACTTATTATTTTACAGATGTAGAAATAAATGTAACAACAATAATTTTGCAAGATCAAAAAAAGAGAGAAAAAAAATAACAATTAAAGATTTAGATGCTTCCAAAAAAGTAACAAATAACAAATTTTTATTTTCTTAATTTATGTTTTATTTTATTTTAATTTGAATTTTTTAAAACTTTAGAGTATTGTAACAAAAAAAAAAAAAAAGAATAATAGCTAAGATTGAATACAAGAGAATAGGTAACAAAAAACAAAAAAGATTCTTCTTTTCAATATTTTTCAACAATGTTTATCTATTTATAATATTGATTGAAAATTTGAATATGTACATTTTTATTGATTAAATTAAAAATGTAATTAAGATTTTTGTATTAAATGTTTAAAATAGTTTCTTTCTATAAAATTAATCTTAATATTAGAAGCACATTGATACTTGTCATTTTTCGTAATTTGACTCTCAAAAGCACTTTCTTAAAAAAAGATAGTCAAACACAAATTGCTTATAAAAATACTTTTCAAATAAATTTGTCAAACGTAAATTATTTTAAAAAAAAAAAAAACACTTTTTTAAAGAGTTATTTAAAAAAAAAAAAAAACACTTTTGGAAATAATCCAAAAGAGGCTCTAAATTAGATTCAACTCACTCCACTTGTTTTTTCTTTTGGACACCCAAACCGCTCCTCCAAAGTGATGGATGATTTCCAAAGTGGACCCTGGTCCTAGCCATAGAGTTATGCCTTCTCTGTTTTTCCCGTCAAGTGCATTTCACAATTTCGTGGTAGGCTGCATAGTTGCAGTAGAGTAAAATGAATCATTTGATATGAAGTATAATGTATAATAATTTTAAGATAAAATGTACGATTATTTTATTGTGTATTCAATTGAAGGTATTAAATAATTTTTAAATTATTTGTGGAAAAAACTACATAATTAGATATACTTCATTATCATATTTACTATTATTATCTATATTTTAAAAATATTATGTATCTTATCACTAATAAGAGTAATACATGTATGTTTGCTCCTAGATACACTAATATTGGGAGCGAGACGGGGAGGGAGGCGAACAAAATTCATTGTGTATCTCGGATACATGTGAATCACACTAGATATACGTATTTGTATGTATCTACTGTGATTCGCATGTACCAAATACATAGAAGAGCGACTGGGGAGGCGAGTGAGATTAATTTGTTATGTATCCCAAATACATGTGAATCCACTTGGATACCTCGCCAAGAGCTCCCCGGCGACGACAGAGGAAGCAACCAGTCTGCTGTGGTGGGGCGGCTTTTTTCTTTCACAATAAGACCTGGACGATTATCTCTACCTTCGGTAGATTACGAGTTTATGTCCATCCTGGTCGGGTACAATTTCCTTTCGATTTCTCCCTTGTAGCCGTTACCCGAATTCGCGCAAGTATGTCTACGCCCCCCAAACTTACTTGACGAAGAATCCTTTCTTGCGAACAAACACAACTCCTACACACACCTAGGAGCACCCCCTCCTGCATATCCATACAAGACCCGAGTAGGTGGGTCGAGGTTCTACGAGGTACCTTTCCGAGTGAGTCTCTGGGATCTCCTATAAACCCTCCTACAGTGATATATATATTACACTTAATTTTGACCCATGTATTTCGAGATATATGTATCTAAATGTATCTGAACATAGCTGGACGCACCAAAATTTGATAAGATACATAACATTCCAATTAAAATGTATCTAAGTAATTAGCTCATAAACTAGTACTCCATTATTTATCACATCATGTATACCATACTGATGGAATAAATTATTTCATATATATAGTGAAATAACTTATTCCAAAATAATTTATTCCAAATTAACTTATTCCTAATCAAACTAAGAGCCAAAAACTCGCTGTACTGTAGTACTTGTTAGTTGTCGCAGTCTACAGTTTGCAGCGTGCAATACATCCAAAACGGATCGTTACACTTTTGTTTGTCGAGGGGGATTGTTCATTCTCTGTAGTTGTACTACTATTTTATTTTATTTTTTCGTTTTAATTTTATGTGACACGTTTTATTTGATATAAAGTTTTAAGAGGAAATTGAAATTTTGTAAGAAAAAAAAAAACAAACTTGATATATTTATATGACTTTAATCACAACATTACAAGAGGAAGTTTTAGACCTGTTACTATATATAATCTTTTTCTATCTTTGACAAAATCAAATTGATTTTCAGAAACTATTTTGGGCAGTATGCAATTGATTCTCAAAGAGGGATGTTAGAACTTAGACGAGATCTTGTTAGAAAAATTATTTAGCTCATATGTAGTTTAAATTAGTTTTCGAAATTTTTTGTCAAAATATTTTTTTATAGATATTATATATAGTTATAATAAAAAAAATTAGGTATTAAATAGTTATAAAAATACAAATAAAATAATAAAACGTAGTAAAAATTTAATAGATTGAATTATAACCCATTATTTAGTCTATTTTAACTCAAATAACCTTTGAATTGATCAATCATTTTGATCCATTCCAATTCAGCTCAATCTGTACATATGACATATCCAACGAGATTAAATGATTGTTTACCACTTTATCATGAATTCAACTCTACCATAGTTTAGTGACTTAGTCTATTTTAACTCAAGTAACATCTCTAATTTACGAGACTAAAAAATATTAGAATAGAATTATTAAATTTTTTCAACTTTCACCCTTATAATTAGTACTTTTGTTTTTTTAGAGTCAAACAATTAAGTTTGACCAAAAATTTGCGCATTAAATCTTTTAATTTTTTAAAATGAAATTTATATATTAGTAAACTACATAAAAAGTACTATAAGTCACAATAATTGATAATTTAAAATATTTAAAAGATCTATGAAAAATTTACTGTCAAAGATGAACTTATTTGAATTTCAAAATTCGAAAAATGTCACATAAAATAAGACGGAGGGAGTATGATCTTTGAAAGCTTAAACAAATTTTATAAGACAAATTTTAAAGATCTAAAATTTTCTTTTTTCAAAAGGTTTATTAATATGAATCAAGGGCAAAATAATAACATTGTTCAATTTATTAATCACAAAGTAAAATAAAACAATTGGGGATTGAGAAGGAAATTTGGAAAGGAGATTATCCAACAAAATAAAAATTCACATAGTCAATAAATTAAGCTAGATTAAGTAATTCTTCACACTCTTAAAAGGCAAAAAAAGAAAAATGAAGATAGAACAAGCAAAATGGTAAGAATTAAATGAATAGAAAATCTCTCTCCTTATGGGAAGACGCAGACTTTGGGTAAAAGAACAGAAGAGAAAAGAAAAAGAGTGCACGAAAAACATTGAGAAGGTGGAGAGTATCATCTCTCTTTCTGACCCCGTCTTATATTCCTTACTCCCAAACTTTCAACCCCAAAAACCAAAAGCAATCATCATGTTTTCTGAATCATCATCACCACCAAAACCTTACTTCTTTCACCGCCGTCATCATTGCTCCCACCACCAAAAATATTTCAAAACATCATCATTATTATCATCACCACCTTCAAACAACAACAATAATATTCGTCAGAAAAAACGTGGTCAACATGATGATGTTTATCTTCATGATGATGATGAGGAAGACGAAGAAATTGAAATGGAGAGTATATTAATTAGTTACTCTAATTGATTTTGGATCATCTCTCCTGATCAATCTCGCTAGAGTTCGAGTGAATGAGTACTCCTTCTCTCTAAAGTCACTTTTTTTCCTTTGTTGGGGAATCAAGCTTCCTGGTCCGATCCCTTTGCTATTTCAAGCAAAGTTATCACTTTTTACTACTATTACCTTGTAGATCTCGCTCGTTCGATACTCAAAACTTGAAGAAACGTTTTGCTTATTGTTATCTGCAGGTGGGTTTCATAATTTGTTGGGCTTATTTGTTTGTTTGTTTTTTTTTTGAAGTTTTTAGATGTGTTGGGTCAGTGAATCTTAAATGGATCTGTTTTATCTTAATGCTATCCATCTTTTAATTCAATTCTATTTTCAAATGCTTCATAACATAGATCGATCGATCTTCAAATGAAGGTATTATAATCAAATATCAATTTAGGGTTTCAGTTTGATTAAAAAATATCTCAGTAAAGTACTTTGTATATATGTAAGTATTTTTTTTCTATAACGAATGATTAATCACCTTTGCTTAGGCAAAACGTATTTATAATTGTATGAGAAGATCAACAAAGTACACATACTTTGCATTCTTAAAGTTTTAGACTTGTCAAACATAATCATATGTATTAGGTAACATTTTTTGGGTTTAGATCTATGATTAAGAAGAAAAAATCACTGGGGTCTTGGTATATGATTAGTAATTTATTGATGTAGCAAATTACTGAACAGATCGAAATAGTATTAAGCATTCATCTTTGGTAGTAACGATATTGAGCTATTGTCGTTGGGGTCGTTGAGTACGCGTGATGGGATAAGCAAGGTCATTTTATGAGTTGGGAATCTCAGGATTATTTCATCCCAAATTCTTCATACAAATGATGGGATAAAATAATTTTGAAATTAGCTAATACTTCAAATCAAACATTCATAAAATTAATCTTAAATTTTATGCCAAATCAAACGACTCTTCAGTATTGTTGGACTTATTGAGATAATAATGGTAAGAGTCATTGGAATTAGTTCCAAATTTGAACTTTCAGGTGGAGAGTTTGGCTTTACGTGTGGTTGGTTGGATTTTTTGCCATTATGTTCATCATTACCCTCATAAGATACCAGCAAACTGAGTGTGTGGATCTATTTATGTTGCTGGGATTGCTGTAAGGATCATAATGTAAAATATGTATATGAATATGGGATGCTTGAGTTAATATAGAATTGTAGATGGAGGATTAGGGATATAACGATAAATACCTGCCCATACTCGTTGATCGTTTATATTTGTTGAACGTGTGTGATTATCTCAATTAAAAGTTTAAGATGTTATAGAAAATCCACTTTTTAAATTACTCATTTCGTATGTTAATTTAGATATTCTTTCACGTACTGATTTGATTCTTTTCATGGGTCAAGTATATAGAAATTCTTTTGTTAATAGATGATGTGAGACTCAAACACAAGAATATTATGCTGGCTATTTTGATATTGTATTACATATATGATTATCTCAAGTTAAAAGCTTAAGTTACAGAGAAAAAAATATCAATCATGATTCGTAGCTACATGCTAGAGGGATGAGAGAGACGAGCGAGATTAGGAAAGGAGAGACGGGAGAGAGATTAGGAGAGGAAGGAGAGAGGTGAGTGAGAGAGGGCAGAGAGTCGAGAGAGGTGAATTGTATTTGTATATTTGTCGAATTGCATATATATATATATATACCTGTCAGATACTTGTCTTGTATATATGTAACTGGTATATATACATATTTGTATATCTGACGAGTGAGATTGAAAGAGAGAGGAGTGAGACGAATTGTATTTATAAATATGCCATTTAATTGTATATGTATAATTTATATTTGTATAATAATAATGATAGAAAAGAGAGGGGAGAGAGAGAAAGAGAGGATTATAACTAAAAAGAGGTTGTGAATGATAATTAATTCAAATTATAATTATATTAACTAATTAACTAATATATATTTACTTATTCGCATAATTTTTACTCAAATTTATTGCTTATAACCCAACTCATAAATGTTAGAACGATTTTAACCCTAAATCTTTTTTTCTATTACAAAGTGGCTAAAGCTTCTTTCTCTTTTTTTTTCTAATTAAAAATAAAAATAAAAATTGAAAATCAGGAGAGAAAAATGGGGACAAGATCACAAGCCGAAGAATCAAACTCTCACCATCATCAATATATTTATAGTTTAAATAATCATCAATATATATATTATAATACTCATGCATAAATTATACAATGCAATTAGTGTTTCTTGTTCTCTGGTGTCTATTTAGTAGTGTGTCCTTTTCAATAAAGTTGATGCCATTAAATTCAAAAAGTTTTGCTTTTAATGTTTTCTATATATATATATATACCGACATACTTTTTCAGTCCTTAATTACTTATTCATTTTTTCTTTTATAATTATTTTTAATTATTTATCTATTTTGATAAATCAAAAAAGAATAAATCTTTTTTTTTCTATTATATTCTCAATTAAATGACTAATTACTTTAAAAAATACAGAACTTTTCATTCACTTCATAATTAATAGGAGTAAAATAGTAAATTCATTATGTCATTAATTAATTTCTTAATAGGTGTGTCAATTCAAGAGTGGACAAGTAATTAGGACTGAGGAAGTATCTTGGTAATTCCTTTTTCTGCTTCTTTCCCTTTTACGAGATCTGAGGGTACTGTTTGTTATATACTGCATATCCAAGTTTAATCTATTTGGTCATGCGAATTTTTCAATTTCTTTTAAGGAATTTTTTTTTCATTTTATTTGAAAATTAACTTTAAATTGTATTTGATTTGAAATATTCAAAATTTTGTTTTCACTTTTATATTAAAAAAATCAAAATTATCCTAAATTTTTGTTTCTCTATAAAAAAAATAATAATTGTTGTTCCTATACCAAATACATCCTAAGGGATCGTTTGGTTGGGAATAAGTTATTTCAAAATTAACTATTTCGGAATAGATTATTCCATCATACATGAAATATCTTATTATACACTAAAATATAAATGGTGGGATAAATAATTCAAAGATTACATATATAATACCTTCAATCAAACGCAAGATAAAATAATTGTTCATTTTATCTTGTGATTATTATATCTTATACCTCAAATTAAATGACTCCTCGGGTATTATTCTATACGAATTTCTATACCAAACACACTTTTGGTATAGAAACAAAAAATATTTTTTCTAGAGATTAAAAAAAGGATAATC
Organism: Solanum pinnatisectum; assembly: GCA_035578085.1. Taxonomy (NCBI): domain Eukaryota; kingdom Viridiplantae; phylum Streptophyta; class Magnoliopsida; order Solanales; family Solanaceae; genus Solanum; species Solanum pinnatisectum. The sequence continues at coordinate 21,921,325 of CM069077.1, forward strand.
TTGATTTATTTTTTTATACATATAGGAGAAAAAGCGAAACATGGTTTTGAGTGTTCTCAAAAAAAATTAGCTATGAAATTTATTAATAATTTTTAATTTATTCAGTTAAATAGCTTCTATAGCTAATTAAATATTTTTTATAATTCATCCGTAATTCATAATTAAATAAAATTAATATAAAAAATTATATTTAGCTACAAAATTTTATCACTAATAATTTCTTATTTCCTAGTCATGATTGTAACTCACTACTGATCATCATTACCTAGCTTATGCCTCCCTACTGTTGACCAGCTTTTTCTCTTTTACACTTCACACCGTTTCATCTACACGTCAGAAGATTAATATTGATGTATGCATTTTTAACCCTATCTTCTATTTTACTTTTTAAATATAAATTTGTTTATTTTTTTCAGGCAATCAACTCTAGTTTAACTTTTTATTTTACTTTTTAAAAATAAATATTTTTCTCTCTCTTTAATATTATATTATTGGGAAAATGATACTTTTAGTCCCTGCGTTATTAGCTTATTGTGATTTTGGTCCTTGTATTATTAGATTAAGTACATTTAACCTTTAATTAAATAGAATGAGTAATTTTAATCCTTATACCCAACTTAAAGTTAACACCATTAAGTTTTGATATTTTAAAAAGATATTTTTTTTAGATCAAAATTAAAATAATAACAAAAAATCTAAGCAATAATGTCACCAAATTTCTTCTTTCGTCTCTTTCTTTCTAATCTACAAATAATTTGAAGTCAAACACTCAAATATTAGTAGATGAGCGGAAGAAAAAGAAATAAGATCACAAAACATCTACGATTAGCGGATTTAATATCTATTTTTTTTATTTTTCACCCGGTGTTTGATGCTTGTATTGGAGCTCTGCCTAAATTTGGGTTCCGCATTACAGGACATATTTGGGGGTGATGCTTCCAACAAAATTTTCTTCATACCCAGAACTTGAACACGAAACACCTGATTAAGGGTGGAAAAGTCTTATCATTGCACCATAATCTACTTTGATGAATATCAATATTATGATGTTAATGGCAACCAATGCAAGGACAACACTGTTTTGCTATTCCGAGGCCATGGATATATATACTAATAATTGAATCACAATTTTTCCATTTGTTCTTATTTCCAAACTTTTACAAGTTTCTTGAAAAATTGTGATAAATTATTTAAAAAGTGTTAACTTAGAAAATTTAAAAAGTTAAAGGATGGCAACAGTTTTCAGAGTTGGGATTGTTTAAGAATAATTAAAAAGAAGAGACAAAAGTTAGCGGTGTTAACATCAAGTTAGGTATAAGGACTAAAATTACACATTTTATTCAATTAAAGGTTAAATATATTTAGTCTAATAACATAAGGATCAAAATCAGGATAAGGTAATAACACAGGGACTAAAACTATTATTTTTCTTATATTATTATTTTTATTTCATTCTTATTTTCTTATTTCATAATATAAATCATTTCTTCTTTTTGCAAATAATCACTCTATAATCTTTACGTAATATTAATTTTTTTTTCAAATTCTTCATTTAATATAAAATTATATTTTATTCTAAATTTCTAAATAACATAAATTGCAATAAATATTATATAATACATATTAACGAACAATTCAAATAAAAGTGAACTCATTGATGAAATATAATTGCATCATAAATATTGTATTATCGTAAAATTTATTTTAAATTTTACATAAATACTCAACTTTCAAGACTTTACGTTACTCTCATGAATGTTCTATTAATGTATTACGGAGTTCAAAATAAGCATTTTTTGTCCTTATTTTTTATGTGTAGCTAAATTACTATTTAAATTAACAATTTCATCTTGTATCCAATTATTTTGTGTACTAATTTACTTGCCCTATTCCATTTTGAACTATTGCATCAAATATTTTCACGCTCTTTAAAAGTGTAGTTTAATAATTTATCACTATAACATAAAAGTAAATTGTTTGAACTATCATGTAAATTTTGTGCATACTTCATAATGAAAATAATTATAATCTAAATTATATATTTAAATGACAAAAAAAAATTTAAAAATTTAAATTAGAAAAATTATTAATTCGGGATGGAAGTAGTATACTTATCAATAATATGTTTTAGATATTATAATACTTAGAAAATAATTACAAATAGTAGAGACTTAATTAAAAATCTTATATAATATAAATAATATTAAAATAACTTTTAAATTACATATTTAAAGTGACCATTTCTTTTAAAATAAAATAGAAAAATTATTAATTTGGGTGGAAGTAGTAACTTGTTGATAATATATTTAAATGTTATATTACATTAGAAAATAATTACATGATAAAGATTCAATTAGTAATATAATTGAAATAATATTATAATAATCAAAATGTAAAATAGAGAGGTGAATAGTAGTTCTCCAAATTTGGAGAACTACTATCACCTCTCTATAATTGAAGAATAGAGAGTGATTGGAGAATTCTCTATTTTACTCTCCAAATATAGAGAATGGAGAGTAAAATAGAGATGAGTTGGAGATGGTTTCATAACGGTGTCGAAAATATTTACTATATAATAATTGGATCAAATTTGCAAGGTGAACAGTTAGATATCTAATTATCTATGATAAATATTACTCAATCGTCTAGCTAGCTATTAAATTTAATGATGATTAAATTTTTATATATCATTAATTAAAATCTGTTTGTGATGTTTATTTGTTTATATAACTTAAATATATTTCTCATGTGTACTTGAATCGCAAAAAGATTTATAGAAATGAGCAGACTTTTAGGCACTACTAGGATTTGGAAATAAAATATTTTTTCTCTAATAACGAGTTAACTTTTTAACTATTTATTACTATCTAATAAAAGGAAATAAGCAAACAGCATAGCATCAACACGTCTCCTTGTGATGCCCGCTTGTTCAATAGGGATGGAGAATGGTGTGGTGGATTTTAAGCTTTTAAGTTTATTTACTAATATTCTAACTCCGCCTTTGATTGGCCCCCTCTAGATGAAGAGGATGATTGTAGGTGAGGTGGACTAGTTTGACGTTAAATTTCAGTTCTATAGTCTCTTGATAAAAATATATCACATGTATATATGTTGTGTATATCACTGATCATACCCATATTTTCATGGATATATGTGTATGATATACATGATATGTAGGAGATACAAGGGGGATATACACAGATGGAGTCGTTTTTAATTTGAAAATCAGCTCAAATCCACCTCAAATAGTCTCCAAACAATTTGAAAATTGATATTCAAGCTTCTTAAGATATTACGACCGAAAAGTAAAATCCATAAATTTTTCTTCTTTTTTTGGGTACTAAAGATAAAAACTTCATTAACTAAACAGGAATGTTACAGGGAGAGTGCACAGACCTTTTTGGTAAATGGTAATACAATACATTTTCACATACCAATCTTATTAAGTTATGCAACTGGAGTAGCGTCGCTTATAGAATGCCGACGACTATTTTCCACTTAGTAAGTAAAGGGGAGAGGGAAGCCAGGCTTAGCGAGCTTTATAAGGCCGACCGCTTATGGTGGAGACTGGAGTAGTTAACACTAACTACCATTCTAAGCATAACTTTGATATTCTCCATTTTCCATGTAAAAGGCCAAAGGCAAATTACTCAAACAGCTTAGAATATCTTGCCTATAATCTTTCCACCACTTCATGAAGCTACTATGAGGATGGAAAATCTCAGACGATACTGAATAGCTCCTTATCATATTAATTACATATTCCCCAAAATTAACCAAATACTCCCTTGCATTTTCTTTCTCTTCTAGACTGCCTTCTCTCAGTCTTTTGGAATTTATAATAGCTTCCTCCACATACGCCCAAAAGCAAGAATCTTCGGTAAGGCAAACGGGCTTCCTTCTATCGTTACCACTTCCAGATGGGTTATCTTCTTTCCTCCATTCCTCCAACTTTTTATAGTGCTCAGATCTTCCAAGATTTACATAGTCTATGTTCCCTGATTTCATATAGTATTCAGCTATGTCGAGTGGTTCGACCATCCTTCTATAGTTTGTCCCTGCATACAGCCAACGAGTACGAAAAGCTGCCTTCTCGCTTTGTGGCATTTCCTCTACTTCTGCAACCTTTGTTTTCCAGTACTTATTGAGGACTCTTTGGTGCTTGACAATTTCTTGTCTGCTTTTGACAGCATCCCTGCTTCGAAAATCACTGCATTTGTAACTATCAACGTAGCCTCCTTCATTCAGGGTTACTTTCATGTACCACTCTAGCCAAGCCATAGCTTCTTTCATTTTGTTTAGCTTCTTGCCAGGATCAATGACACTCCTCTTCTTTGCGAAAGATTCTTCCACTCTTTTCTTCACTTTAGTCCTTAGAGGGTTCATGTTACTTGTCTGCTGCCACGACAATTATATGCATTAGAGAAGTTAGAAATATAGGTTTAGAAACAAGTTCTATACGTTTGAATGTTATCTCTATTGATTTCCTATTCATTCAAACTTTAGCTCAAGAAAGGGAAACTATACTTGCTTACATTTTAGGAGTAAGAGTTTGTTTTACCTGTCCACCAATTCCGATTGCTTCTAGCTGTAGATCAATGCCTGTTTGAAGTTGATCCACGCTAAAGTGAAACAGCTGAGAAGCTCCCTTGAAGATTATTTTATGCTTGAGGCGTTCCAAAACCTGCTCATAGTTGAAAGGCAAGAAACAATTGTCCTGGTGTTGGCTATTTAAGTTCATTTCCATCATAATATCCAAAACTGATTCAGGTTCCTCAAAACAAGAGCAGTCTGAATCTGAGCACAGCAGAAACATACCAAATGGATTGTAAATACAAGATTGAGGAATAGAACCAGCAAAGACATTAGTAGGTGAAATTAAAGATCTTGGGATTGGATCTTGGTTCGAGACTACATGCAAGAAGCTTGAATTCCATGATGGACGTTCTGATATGGCTTGTTGCAGGCCACTATCACCAAGAAGAGGTGAACCAAAAGTGATGCAAGTGGGACGCTTACTATTGTCCTTAAGTAGCCAGAGAGTGAATAGAGATGCCACAGAACCTCCCAACGAAACTCCAGTGATTATTAGAGGACTGGCATTGGCCAACTGCAGTCAATCAGAATGAACAAAATATGAACAAAATTATATGAACAGCAAGGCTCCTGCAGCCAAAAGTATGTAACACCTTAAAATCAACTTCTGAATGAAGTAAGTTTTGGTCTTGTAACAGAGTTTCAAGTCTTCTATCATGGCAAATTTCCTGTCTGGCAACTGAAAAAAAGCTCAGGATTCATAAATTCAAAAAGAGATTTCTTCTTTAGCACCAGAATCTAACCAATCTAAGAACACCAGTTAAATGTATCATTCAGTTAGCTTAATATAGTGTATTGAAACCACATAATGCGTCATTTTAAACTTTCCATCTCTCTATATTTCTTGGAGATATTATGGTCAATAATTCCCATGGCAAGACAAAATAACTAAAATATCCCCTTTCTTTCAATTTCTTTGTCTTGCGTTCCTTTTAGTTTGTTTAAAAAAGAAACAATCATTAATGTTTTTTTGGCAACTCTTTGCTTCTAGCTTTCTACCTAACATGTCTAAGACTATAACATTAAATGATACCTTTTACACGTAACTTTAGTTTAAGACCACAAAATTCAAAAGTTTCTTTACGTTTTTAAGCTTTGTATGCCAAGTCAAATCCAGACAAACAAATTAAATTGAAGTGAATGATATCTAACACAAGTAAGGAAAGATCAAGAGAAATCACAAATTAAGCAGAGAAATAAAGAATTTTATAGTACCTTTTCTTTGAGGGCAGAGAGCTCATTCAGTAGTGAGGCAAAAAGAGTTATTGCTGCTTTGTTAACTGAGAAATGAGGGTTGAGTTTGGTAGAAATGAACTCAAAAGGAGATTGAGTACCTTCAAGCTCTTCTGAAGAGACCATTTCCTTCTGAAGATTACAAGTGGGAGAGGATACAAAAGCAACAATAGCACCATTTGAATGATACGGGTAAACTTTAAACAAAATTGGATTATTCAAATAAGATTGACTTCTAAGGTCAGAGATTGTAAACCAAGAATGATGAAGTAGATCTGAGCTCACCAACAAATTTGCAAATTCTTGGCCACTACTAAACCTGTGGAACATAAAAATGAAAAGTTAGGTCATGTAAAACAATACAATCTTGAACTACAAAGCAAAAAGATTTGAACTTTTTGTAGTATATGCTATAAAAGAATAAAAATTGCCACTCACATGGAAACTTGGCTCATCTTGGCCTTCGGAGATTTTGAGATATTCCTGAAGGCCTAGCTAACATCTAATATAAATAAGCATAGTAGTAGAAGATATTGCACAAGAAGTTAAAATACAAGTTTGACAAATGAGGCAAATAAAAAGGTCGACAAATGAGAAACGAGTGAGTAAAGTAGATGAAAAGGATAAGAAGAAAATGCCCAGAAATTGAAGGAGAAGAAGGGAATGGTGGTTTACTTCTTGATTTTTCTTGACTCTCAAGTCTACTAGTATAACTAATAGTCCCTCAGTTTCAGTTTACGTGACACAGTTTGACATGAAACAAAATTAAAAAATTTTTAGTCATATGGGACTAAGGGTACACATGAGTACTCGTAAGTAGGAATAATTTAGTTGATTAACTATCTAAACTTTCGATTTGTTGGACATGATTTTATTTCCACTTTGTAATTCTCTCACTCCCACACCCCCTGTTTCCTCTTCCCTCCCAATAAAAAAAAAAAGAGAGAGAGTAGTCGTAATCAGTTAAACTTCTGAGAGGTTTCTAACTCAGCTTTAGTTTAATCATCTTCCATTCTTGAAGACTTTTTTTCTTCTGCAAGTTGAACAAGTCCTACACTATTAAATAAATGCCTAGTGTACTATATAGACATGAATTTGAAAATTTGGGGAGGGGTTGGTGGGGGTAAGAGAATGATTCCATGATATTTAATTTTAAATATGGAGGTACTGCTGTTTTATATTATAAGAAGATAGTGAGTAGTAATATTTCTTTATATAGTACTTATTATACTTTGTGATATCCTAATATTAAAACACACTTATGGTGTTTTTTGACTATAAAGGATAATCAATTGAAATATTCAATTTTTGAAAGGAGAGAGGAGTAGACTCGTAGTAGTTTAATTTTAAAATGTAGTACTATCATAACTACAATGATTGTAACATAAAGCATAAAGTAGAATATTCTACATGTCACGACAATTTTCCAAAGGACATAAACCAATTAATTAGTTTGAAGAAGTTGCATCCCAACTTCCTCTGTATATTACATTATAACATGAATAGTCTTAACTCATATCATGGAAGAAAACTTTGTGCATGGTTCTATTATGGTTAATGAGTGGCTCTGATATTTACACGAAGCCAAATTAGTATTAATAGATTAAGGTGATCATATATATATATATATTCTTGATCATGGTTAGTAATAGAATTGTATGTGAACGACAAATGTCATGTATTCATTGATGGTGAGTGTGTTTGTTTTTTCATTGAAATCCTCAAACTTAGTGTGGTATATCGAATTATCATCACTATAAGCCTATAACTATTGTTTTTATTGAGAAATACATGAGAAAAAGAAGTCACAAAATAATATTTTACATTCCATCTCATTGTTGAGTCATGAGTGGTCCCTAAATGAGGTCTAAAGAGTACTCATGGCGTGTCAAAACACATACTTATGTAACTGGTAAAAACATGATAGACAATATAAAATGTGAAATTCTAAAACGATTCAAAAGAAAGATTCAAACTTGATCTAAAATACAAATTAGAGAAACAAGAAGCAGGCATGCTCATAAAACACGCAAAATATGTTTGGGAAAAAAAAAACCATTAAGCCAATTTGGTGATGCATGAGAACCATCTTTAGCCTATCAAAATGTTTGATGTAATTTAAGGATGGTACTGTTCAACATCAGAGTTTCTTAAAGCTAGGAACACATGAAAACTAATTAGTCCTTTAATTACTAGTGTGTAGAGTATATTCAATTACACATAACGAGGATTAGCAAAAGTAGCAATTCCTAGAAAAAGTTTCTTGCCTATTTGATGGTTGTTGCATTCTTCTGAGATCGAAGTAAGAGTAAAATAGATTCATTCAGTAATTTTCACAACAATCAACATTTGACCTCTTGTGCCTATAAATTAAAAAAAGGGAAGCTGAAAGCCACTTGAGTAAAAAGCTTGCAGAAAAATAACGATTGGGTCAATTGTGTTCCAATCACAAGCTTTTTTTATGCACTTAGTACCTAAGTTAATCCAACTTGAGGAATCTTAGTAGCTTAGTTGGTTCGTTACCTAAGCTTTCACCTTATTGATGGAGTTTGATTCCCCACGTTGTAATCCACTCCCCAATTTCCCCTTCCACTACCCCCAAATGAAGTTGATCAGACTTAAAGGATAACTATCTCAAATGAACAATTAAACCAGTCAGTACCTAATTAATTGAACCTATTGACTCATATTACTTCAGTCTGCACAATTTAAAGCTACAAAAAGTAGTTGGCTTATGTAACTGTAAAGCCAAATCTAAGTTGGGCTATCCAGAGTTATAACTAGGTTAATACATGCATATAATCCAGATCATATATCTGTAAGGAGAAATAAACTGTTCAGACCATAAGAACACGTATCGCTTTCCTTGGTAGCATTAGCCCTCCGTAATCCCAAAACCATCAAGTGGTTCAAGACTGCACAGTATAAGCTACTTCATGTCGATTCTACTTGAGTTTCACCATCTGCAAAAGCAAGCATCCTGTTTAACACAATTTCTCAGGGCAGGGGACTAACAAAAAAATCCCTTACTCTCAAGATACACTGCTAGATTTGCCAGCGTATCAGCTTCCGTGTTGAGTTCTTGACATGTTAAATAAGTAACACCTCAGAAATGAATGCAACATATGCAGAAAGGTAACTTGAAAAGAATTGGGTAAGGTGAATATGTAAACAACACCGTAGACTCTCATATTGAGCAATGCAAAAAGAAAAAAGTCAAATGACATGCTTGGGAAGCATGCACTCGCATCCAGAAACAGATCGATAGAAGAACCATTTTCAGATGGTGCAACAGCAAGAATATTGCATAAATTGAACCCAACCTCCGAGTACCCACTGCTTGTCCATCTTTTGTTTCAGGAGTTCTTTTCAACAGATTATACCACACTCATTTATGCAGAGACATCATACAGCATATATTCCCGAGTACTTAGCACATCATATTTTCACTAAACAAACTCTTTTCAAGCAAGAAGATCATAATTATAAAAATGTTGCAAGAGTTGTCCATACTCTTTCTACATGGCTGATATGGAAAGACATAAACTGATCTTTAAGCTCTTCGACAGTCTTGGACAATTCTACCATGTTTTGGTTTGTAGTTTTCCAGATTCCCTGAATCTGTTCCATGAAAAAAATAGAAAATAAAGTAATGAGTGAATGTAGACCAACAAGTAGATTGTAGATCTAGTAAATAAATAAACCGTAATGTAAAATAAACTTAAGTTGGTAAATAAATACAATCCCAGTAAAATGATCAGACAGGCATGGTGAAGTCTAGCTTCAGTTTTTCAACCTTGATCTCAGTATAAGTTAGAAAGAAAATGGGCAGATAACATTCCAAAGAAGCAAGGCTCGACATAACCCATTATTCACTTAAACGAGGCCCTGGACATTAGATTAAAATTTGTATGCCTGATGGTTCAGTTAACAGTCCAAGATCCTAACCCATAATTTCGATCAACTCCTTATGCCGCAACACTTCTCAAATCCTATATAGGATTTTACACTCACTCCCTAACCTGTTGCAGTTAATCTCTTATGTTGCAATATAATAATAAAGGGCATCTTGATGCACAAAGCATCTAATGTTCACGCACGATATGGGAAACGGCCATACCCTGGGGGGTGCCAAGTAGGCAGTCTACTGATGCAAGCACCGGTGACTAATTTCACGGCTCGAAGCCGTGACCTATTTATTCAGACTAAAATAATAGTGCTGCAGAAAAGTAAGCTTCTTTAACTAACTGTAAATCTACATTCTGTTATCCCACTTCAACATTAGGAGTCCTCCCAAAACCATCTGAACCACAGTGCTCCGGCAAAGCTGCTCAAGGATGAGATCTCCCATTGCACTTGGCGAGTTATAATACTTCCCACATAATTCTAAAACCAGGAACCTTTTAGCCTTAAAAGAGTTAATTGTATTCACTTTTTAAGAAAGAATGACATTGTATAAACAATTCTCAGGCCACTTTTAAGTTACATTTTTAGAGAAAGCTCATCACAAATGGGCTTGCTAGATAGGTTGATTGACAGTGAATTTACACCTATCATCTTTCTACAGATAATTGGGGTATCCCCCCTATGGCCATGTTCTAATTGAAGAAAAACAAATAAAAAATAGAGTTCCTTAGAGATGGCTATAAAAGAAAGAGAATACATGACCTGCATGCAGACAAGTTTTGAGTCCCCTTGAACTTGTATGTGTTTAAAACCTTTCTCAAGCGCATATTTCAGCACTAAGATTACACCTCTGTATTCAGCAACATTATTAGTTGCGAAGCGCAAACCTTCACGCAGACGGTAAACCTAGAAAAAGAGAATTAGAAGTCAAAAAACTGTAAAATTGTCGTAAAAAAACTGTCTTCGAACTGAAAAGGGAGCACATCACACTTCCATCTACAGCTCGCAGAACAGCACCTGCACCAGCTAGTCCAGGGTTTCCCTTTGAAGCACCATCAAAATTCAAGAATGCATGAAACTGCATGTGGGCGAACTGAGCAGTTAAAGAGGTATTCCAAGAAGCTTTATCAAATAACATAAAGATATTAATACGTAAAAGAATGTTCGTATGATCAGAGTAAGACTTTTTGCGTAACTCCTTTTCTGGCAGCAACAAGGAAAACCAGTATAGCACACGCACTAAAGTCCAAAGAAAATACAATGTGTTTTAAGATCAGAGAGTTCCTTAGAATGTATTTCTACACGTGAATCATGTGAATGTGCTTCAATGAAAGATATATTTTACTTAACGTTATTACTAGTACAGTGAAGCCTGGAAACAATCTTCAACATTTGGAGTAGCACTCAATTTTCACAAAAGTCTGACCTATTTTTATTGAATAATGACATGGGCTATATAGTCAAGTGATATATGCTGGGCAAAAGTCTACCTTGTATATTCCACATTTGAGAGCATTCATGGGAAGTAGGGATAGATAACTTTGTCTCCCATAATGCAGGAGAACATTATGTTGAGTATGGGGACTGCGGGGGTAGGATTATTATCCGAGACTAACAATTCGTTTGGATAATAGCCAAAACTGACCAATTGAGCTTCTTCTTTTTTCGTTTTTTTTCTTCTCCCTTTCTCCCTGCATCCTGGCCAACCTCTATTAACTTCCCAAACCCAGACACAGTTTCATATTTCCTCATTTCTAAAGGGTGGCGCTGAAATTCTCCCCTCCCCAATGCGAAATCATTCTCTCCAACCCCCGGTACTCTTTTTCTTTCTATAACCATGGTGTCCGAGCAAGCTTGTGCGCACCTCGACTACTCCATTAGAACATGATATCAAAATTCAAAGACAGATAGAACTTCGACCATCCAAGAAAAACTAGATATTTTAGTACTAGCAATTGAGGCAATGCCGTAATCAACAACTGTGTAACGATTCTCATAGAAAGAGCCAGCAGGAATTAGTAACTGGACAATATGTGATTTCATTGTTAGCGGCAAATAAAAGGTTGCTATATTTGAAGCAACACCAGCATTTTACAAGAATATAAGGAACACATGGCAGAGAGCATACTGTGGATAAATAGAACGTGTCACAAATAACCAAGCAATCTCAAAGCCAAACTTTCATGCAATCACTTAACATATTGGGAAAAAACTAAAAAATTTAATGTACATTAAGAAGAGATTGTACATTGAAACCGGATAAGATTTTGCTACAGAAATAATTGGCTACAAAAAAAAAATTACGCAATAAGTAGATATTGGGGGATCTTCAAGGAAATTGTCTAATTTGCAATGTTTTTGCTGAGAAACTGCTGAAAAAGAAGCTGATACAACCATATCTAACTGGAGGGCAGACAGCATACATGGTTAACTAGTTTTAAACAAAAATCAAGTAAATTTCAAGTGTAAACAGACCCTACTTTTAAAAAGCATTTCCAATATACACAGAACACACATCGATTCTTCATGTTATAGAACAATAACAAAGACATTTTCCAGTGAATTCACTCTACTTACAAAACAATTTTGTTTCCATCCCATAAGATATTCAGAGACATTAGCGAGCATAACTACACTCATCTGACTTGAACTCGCCAACATCTATGTCTTTTGTCTTATAGTACCACCAATTGGAGGAATCACAGATCTTCATAAGCTCAACTCAAGGCCTGATTAACTAAATCACATGTATGAAAGTTGAGTTTTGATGATACTTCTAAACTTACTATCAGACTAAAAGCAACTAATGCTAACTATACGTATAACGTCGTTACAAGATGCTCTACAGGCTGCAAACAAATCTAAGCTGAGCACTTGCACTTGTGCTGGGTATATACATCATTCTAGAATTATCATCAGCATCACAAATATATTCCACTAAAGCTCAACAGCTCGAAAACACACAAGCGATTCTAAGTATCGTGAAACTACTCTACCACAAATATTTTAAAGTGACCAGCATGAAATAGTATTTTTTGATGACAGAAGCAGAAGAGGAAGTGATTGTGAGAAAATCGTTCAATGAAGTATTTTCCATTTAAGAAATGAAAGAGCAACTTGGTAGACCATTCAAGATTTACTTGCATCCTTTTTTCCTGAAAATTCTTCCCAATCGGTTCATCTTTGGAAGAACCTGATTGCTACAAGATAAGAAAATTAATAATCTCAGTTTCATGACATGATATTTGATTGGAATACTAGCAGGACATGCAGATGTTTCTTCAAATACAAGATCCACATTGCACTAAGATAGCTAAAAACAGACAAACAGGAGAACAGAGACATCTCAATTATTGTTTACCAAGAAATCTGTAGCCTCCTTCGCTTGTTCATAATTATCCTCGGATAAACTGAATTGTTGACCTTGATTGTGATAGGGTGGAGATTGGTTGCCTTGCTGGTACATAGGGTCTCTTGATGCATTGTATGCTTGTGAAGAATCGGCTCCCCTATTCCCTTGGCTGTTAGCACTCCATCCTTGATTGTTTTGTTGGTTGTTCCACCCTTGATTTGAGTTCCACTGTTGGAGTGGTCTCCATTGATCATCATCCTGACCTCCTTGGTAGTTGGTTCTTTGTTCGTTTGGCCCTCCTTGATAATTGCTCACATAATTTGCATCCTCCTCTTGGTCTTGGACATGATTATATTGCTCCTGTAATTGCCCACTTGAGCTTTCAACCACATGGACCTTCTGTGCCATCATCTCCGCTATTAGCTTAGTCAAAAGTGTCATTTGGGTGGAAAGTTGGGCTATGGCCTCATCTCTGTCTTGGGAGGTTGTGAAATTTGAGGACTCATAGGACACATCTCTCCATTTATTGTCCCATGCATGTGCTTGCTTAGCCACTTGGTCCAATATTGTACTCGCCTCGGGAAAAGTCAAGTTTAGGATTGCTCCTTTGGCCATATTATCCGCAAGAATTTGATTCTCTGGGTTCAAAGTATAGTAGAATCTCTGCAGAAGCGACTCATCTGTGCAACAATGTTGAGGACACAATCTAATACACTTTTTATACCGCACCCATGCTTCATGTAGTCTCTCATGTGGCTTCTGTTTGAATGTCGAAACACGACACCTCAACTCCACAATCACTCCCCGGGGAAAGAATTCATCCAAAAAGGCCTCCAAAAGCTCATCCCAATTGTGGATTGATCGTGCTGGAAGATCATCCAACCAAGTTCTAGAGCTTTCCCTTTTAAGGAGAAGGGGAAGAGCCTCAACCTGAATGCATCATCAGAAGCGTTTTTCTGTCTGTGCAAGGCACAAACAAGCAAGAAATTCTTGATATGGAGATTGGGGTCTTCATGAGGTAGTCCCCCAAAAAATCCCCTGTTCACCAAGAATTCGTACAGGTACAAGAAGTTGAAATCAGCTGCTAGAATTGGTGGGGGAACTATTGCACTGTCATAGATATGGTTCACAATCAAAGGCTCACCATCCCCTTCCCCTTTCGCTTGTACATTACCTGTCATTGTACTTGCCTGCAGAACAAATAGAAGAAAACGTAGGTGAAATAAACCCTAGAGAATGGAGAAAGGAGTGAAAGCATAGTAAGAAAATGTGAGATTTTACAGAATAAGGAGTGAAGAATGATAATGAGAACTCCGTGCTAAGTGGTAATGGAGGATCGTAATTGTGTGTTGTGCTTTTGGGTCTCCTGTTACATCACTTGTTGAAATACCGGAGCTGTTCCCTTGGGCTTCTTGGCGGGAACCGTAGGGAAAAGATCACTTGAACTCAAAAAGGGAAACTATTAAGATACTCTCGTATTTTCATATCCTCAAAATTTATAACTACTAATTTGTACTTCTTAATAACATCCAAGTATATAGAGGTGGAGCTATATTGGGATTCGTGTGTTGGAACGAATTAGTAGTTTTTTTTTGTTTTTGTAAATTCTGTATTTCTATTAGAAAATTAAATAAATATATATTTATATTAACTTGTGAACTCACTAACAAAATTGATTGACGACTCAATCGTAAGTAAGGGATCACCATGGAAATACTCTCCATGCTAGAGTTGTGGGTTCAAAGTTCAAACCCTACTATCTTAAAGGTTCTCCTTTTGAGTTCATTTCTACCAAACTCAACCCTCATTTCTCAGTTAAAAAGCAGCAATAACCCTTTTTGCCTCACTACTGAATGAGCTCTCTACCCTCAAAGAAAAGGTACTATAATATTCTTTTATTTATCTGTAAAAAAATTTCGAATACCTTGACTGATGTTAGCATGGTAATGCTGGAAATTTGACATGATAGAAGACTTGAAACTCAGTTACGAGACCAATTCAGAAGCATTGATTTTAAGGTATTACATACATTTGGTTGCTGGAACCTTCTTGTTCATATATTCACGTTGATATTTTGTTCATTCTGATTGACTGCAGTTGGGCAATGTCAGTCCTCTAATAATCAATGGAGTTTCTTTGGGAGGATCTGTGGCATCTTTATTCACTCTCTGGCTACTTAAGGACAATAATAAGCGTCCCACTTGCTTCACTTTTGGTTCACCCCTTCTTGGTGATAGTGGACTGCAACAAGCCATATCAGAACGTCCATCATGGAATTCAAGCTTCTTGTACATAGTCCCGAACCAAGATCCAATCCCAAGATCTTTAATTTCACTTGCTAATGACTTTGCTGGTTCTATTCCTCAATCTTGTATTTACAATCCATTCAGCATGTTTCTGCTGTGCTCAGATTCGTCTATGAGCAGGTTTTGAAACTCCTCAAGCATAGAGTAATCTTTAAGGAAATTTCTCAGCTGTGTGACTTTAGAGAGGATCAACTTCAAGCAGGCATCGATCTACAGCTAGAAGCAATCAGAATTGGTGGACAGGTAAAACAAACTTTTACTCCTAAAGTGCAAGCTAGTATAGTTTCCCTTTTTCTTGAGCTGAAGTTGAATGAATAGGAAATCAATAGAGATAACATTCGTAAAACTTATAGAACTTGTTTCTAAACTTGTATTTCTTATTTTTCTAACTTCTATAATGCATATATTCGCTGTGGCAGCAGACAAGTAACATGAGCTCTCTTAGGAACAACGTGAAAGAAAAGGGTGGAAGAATCTTTCTCAAAGAAGAGTAATACCTTTGATCCTGGCAAGAAGCTAAACAAAATGAAAGAAGCTATGGCTTGGCTAGAGTGGTACATGAAAGTAACCCTGAATGAAGGAGGTTACGTTGATAGTTACAAACGCAGTGATTTTCGAGGCTGGGATGCTGTCAAAAGCACACAAGAAATTGCCAAGTATCAAAGAGTCCTCAATAAGTACTGGAAAGCAAAGGTTGCAGAAGTAGAGGAAATGCCACAAAGCGAGAAGGCAGCTTTTCGTACTCGTTGGCTGTATTCAGGGACAAACTATAGAAGGATGGTCGAGCCACTCAACATAGCTGAATACTATATGAAATCAGGGAACATAGACTATGTAAATCTTGGAAGATCCGAGCACTATAAAAAGTTGGAGGAATGGAGGAAAGAAGACAACCCGTCTGGAAGTGGTAACGATAGAAAGAAGTCCATTAGCCTCACCGACGATTCTTGCTTTTGGGCATATGTGGAGGAAACTATTATACATTCCAAAAGACTGAGAGAAGGCAGTCTAGAAGAGAAGGAAAATGCAAGGGAGTGTTTGGTTAATTTTGAGGAATATGTAATGAATATGATAAGGAGCTATTCAGTATCCTCGGAGAATTTTCATCCTCATAGTAGCGTCATGAAGTGGTGGAAAGATTATAGGCAAGATATTCTAAGCTGTTTGAGTAATTTGCCTTTGGCCTATTACATGGAAAATGAAGAATATCAAAGTTATGCTTAGAACTACAGTTGCATAACTTAATAAGATTGGCATGTGAAAATGTATTGTATTAACAAATAGGTCTGTGCACACTCCCTGTAATATTCCTGTTTAGTTAATGAAGTTTTATCTTTACTACCAAAAAAAGAAAAGAAGGACAATTAATGGATTTTACTTTTCGGTCATTTTACCCTTCCTTGGTAGCTTCCATCTTTTTGCTCTCTTAGTGACGAACCAACAATCTTTAAAGTTGGAAGGTGAATGGTGTTTATTACCTGAACAACCTCCTCTTATAGATAATCTCATGCTTTACCAGTGGTTTTAACGAATTCAACCATTATTTGAGAACGAGCAAAGACACGCAACTTCCACTTTGAAGCTCTCCATAATTTGAATATCAATAGTCTTTACATTAGGAGTTGTTTGGTTGCCGGGATATATGAGATAGACTAGGACATCTCATGAGATTAACTTTCCACCTTCTATTAGAATAATTATCTCACTTTTTACTATATAGAATAGTTAATACCACTATTTTAGCATAAAATAATTTGCGAGACTAATTACTAGCCATAACCAAATTCGAAATAAAAAAGTAAGGTCATTGTTACCTAAATGGTCCCAACTTTAAGGGATTAAAACAAGCGGCCCAATTTGCCCCTGCAATGACCAACCGACTTCCCCTTCCAATTTTTCAACCCATTTGTACTAACTTGGCGGCAATAGTTCAAAACTGTAACACGATCTTTGACAGTTTAGTGGCGAACTGAAATGGGTGTTCAAGGTCTCTGGGATCTCATCGCCCCTGTTGGCCGCCGCGTCTCCGTCGAGACCCTCGCCGGGAAAAAACTGGCAATCGGTAACTTCGGTTTCCTTAAACCCTAACCCCAATTAATACAAATCATATTTATACTGATTATACTATGTGAAAATTGTTATTTATCAGATGCGAGTATATGGATTATACAATTCATGAAAGCAATGCGAGATGAAAAGGGAGAGATGGTGCGGAATGCTCATATTTTGGGATTTTTCCGTCGAATTTGCAAGCTACTCTACCTTCGGACCAAGCCAGTATTTGTATTTGACGGTGGCACACCTGCTCTGAAGCGTCGAACAGTGATCGCGCGTCGCCGCCAGAGGGAAAATGCTCAGGCCAAAATTAGGAAGACGGCTGAAAAGTTGCTCCTTAATCATGTTAGTCGCTCAATTATTTGGAGTAATGTGTTGCACACTTGGAACATATGAGTGTATACTATTTTGGATAAGACGGGTCACACAATTCAATATTCTATAGGTGTTTTAGTTATTAACAAAGTATTTTCACGGCTTAGAAGCATGTTAAAAACTAAATAACCTTTCTCCTTATCTGTTGGATGAGATGGTCCATCAAATTGAGTATATGTTTGCTTTTCTATTCTGGATCACGTAAGTGCTTGTCATCAATGCTGTCGTGGATTATCATGCAGGCAGATGACAGAACCATTGATAAAACCAATATTTCCTTGATTCTCTGTTTCGTTGACATTGGAAATTGGCAGTGTTAAATATAGCTTAAAATGCACTCAATTTATTAGCAACCTCATTAAAGTAAGCATTGAGAAGTTTGCATGATGTTGTATAACCTTTGTTTTATCCATTTCTACTTGCAGCTTAAGGCAATGAGGCTCAAAGAGCTGTCTGTGGATCTGGAGAACCAGAGGAAACTGAATGATGCAAAGGGTAAAAAGGTTATAACAGAAGCAACTGGAACTATGGAGAACATGGCTGAAGGAAATGGCTTTGGGGCAGAAAATTATGACAAAGAAGCATTGGATGAGATGTAAGCTATAGTAGTCAGTTGTGTGATCGTTTTTTTTTTGACAAGCTTCATAGTTGTATGATCTTGTTGCTTTATACTTGAATTGTGGACATTAATGATTCTGACACTCAATCTGACAAGTTAATTAAGGTTGGCAGCTTCTATTCAAGCAGAGGAAGACTGGAATTTTGCTGAGGATGCATCAACATCTTGTGCTGCGGCTCCTGCTGAAAATGATAACACCGATGAAGATGAAGAGATGATACTGGTTAGCATCAACTGGTTGTTGATTTCATTTTCATCTTCACATGTCAGATTTAGACTCTGCATGATGCTAGTCACTTTATTTGAGTAGTAAAATGATTTTTTGACGCTTTTGGTCTCAGTACACCTTATAGTTGTGTGTGTAGTAAAACTAACAAGTATCAGATCTGTTGATGCATCTGGTGCTGGAAATCTAAATAATTTTTGGGTTAGGAGTATGCTTTCATTTTCTACGATTTCAATCCGTGGACTTAATTGCGTAAATGTAATTGTTATGCTTGTGATAATATTTGACGAGGTTATGAATAGATTTTTTTTTCTCTTACTAACCCCCGAACTCTTTATGCAATGTGCAGCCAGCAACACAAGGAAAAGTTGATCCTTCTGTTTTAGCTGCTTTACCTCCATCTATGCAACTTGATCTTCTTGGCCAGGTAATGGTAGTTCTTTTACTTATGGAAGAAGTATCCAGTTACTACTCCCTCAAAAGGGAGTCAAACAAACTGAGTATACTGAATTTTCTCTCTTTGTTTGATCAATTAATAACTTGTTTGCCAGATGAGGGAGAGATTGATGGCAGAGAACAGACAAAAGTATCAGAAGGTCAAGAAGGTATATCATTAAGTTTTCTTGCGCATCAGTACATAATGATTTCTCTTTCTGCAATTGTTTTTATGTTTTTTCAGACGTGTATCTTCTTAAGATATGTACCTTTTGTAGTTTGAAGTACAAAATTTATAGTTTGCGCACAGCATTTCATGTTTGACAACCCAATATCTCAATATTTAATACTGGTCCTTGTTTGTGAGTTACATTAGGTGGATCATGATGATGTATTCTAAACGATCTATTTATTGTTAAAAAGGTTTTTCGTCTGGTTGATGGTTTAGTTAGTACTTCTCTCACATGCTACATAATTTATGATGGTGGACTTCAAACATTCTTTAGTCCTTTTCCAGGACTATTGGGCTTACAATTTTATCTGTTATGTTGTTCAATTATGTTAGTTGTGGTTGTTTGGTTAAGAACTGGTGCTGTGTGCCTTTTGATACATTCTTTATCTTTTCCATTCTAATCCTCTAGATGCATCTCTCAGGCCCCGGAAAAGTTCTCAGAACTGCAAATACAATCTTATCTGAAAACTGTTGCTTTTCGACGCGAGATAGGTGAAGTGCAGAAAGCTGCTGCTGGAAGGGGAATAGGTGGTGTGCATACTTCAAGGATTGCTTCTGAAGCAAATAGGGAATTTATTTTCTCCTCATCTTTTACTGGGGACAAAGAGTAAGTAACAATCATTTGGTTTGCTCTAGTGATTCGTTCATTTTCCTTTCCTTGCTTAAATCATCATTGTCCGCTAAAAAAATTGCATGTCGGCATTTATCAGTGTCCTTGCATCTGCTGGGGAAGACCAAACTAGTAAGAAGTCAAGTGAAGTACAAACAGAAAATAATTTGGCAAATGCTGCAAGTGATGCTTCGACAAGGAAATCTAGTAGTGTGCTAGAATCAATTGTGTCTGAGCCTGAAAGGGCATTTAATGATGATGTGGAGACATATCTGGATGAGAGGGGTCATCTTCGAGTCAGCAGACTGAGAGCCATGGGTGTTCGCATGACTCGAGATTTACAGAGAAATTTAGATTTGATGAAAGAAGTTGAGGAGGAGAGTGTGTCCAGAAATAAAGATTTTAGAGATGTGCCTACTGTAAGTGACACTGATGTACATACCCCTGGAAATGTCTCTGATACAATTTCGCATCTGAACTCATCCAATCCAGATGATGATGGGAAGGCTTGTTTAAACAAAAAAAATGACAAGTCTGAGTTGAGAAGTGGGACTACAATTCAGATATCTTTTGAAGATAATTTTGAACATGATTGTGCCAATGATGATGATGATGTATTTGCTAGTTTAGTGGCAGGTGATCCAGCGATGGAATTTCCTATGGATCATTCCCCCTCAAAGAAACAGTCTCTAGATTCTGCTTCGGACGTTGAGTGGGAGGAAGGAGTGATTGAAGAGAAAGGTGACTTGCTAAGCAATAACTCTCAAGGGGAAGGTCAGGCTCCGCTGGAGATAGATGGCATGGATGATGAGGCTGAAGTAGAATGGGAAGAAGGATGTTTAGACATTTGCGAGAAGCCTCCCTTACTTCCATTGGATTCAAGAAGTGCTTATAAAGGTGCTTTGGAAGAAGAAGCCAATTATCAGGAAGCAGTAAGGAGGAGTCTTGAGGATATGAGAGATCATAGATACATTGATAAATCTCATGAAAAAGAGATGTCTGAAGAAGCTATTCAAATAGCTGCTCAGGGTATAAGTATTGAATCTGTTGGTCAAGAGAACAACTGTCCAAAGGTTCACAAAATTCTTCAACAGAAAGATTTACCATCTGAAATTCAGACTGCTGACTTGCATGATACTGTTCATGAGATGGATATTGCAGGGAGTAATAACAGTTTGGGGACCCATTTGGGAGAACAATTTCAAGCTAATTCTGGTTACGGAAATATGCAGATTGGAAAAGCAACCAGTCATGCTGACAGAAATTTGCAGATTGAAAAAGCAACCAGTCATACTAACAGAAATTTGCATTGTGACATACATATGGAATCAACCATTTCACTTGATGGATCAGAGGTTGACATGATTAAAAAGAAGATCGCAGATACCACTGTTGGGGTTTCGAGTAACAATAACACAGAAAGTGCTTCAGATGTTACTTCTATAGAACAATCAACATTTCATGAATCAACGAATGCAAGAACCACGGATGCCCAACAATATGAATCTGGAGCAGCCGCACATCATTATACGCATGAGACGATCGAACTCACTAAAGCTTTCACCGAGGGTTTTACAACTGATATCAATAGTGCACAAAACCTAGATGAGGAAGGTGCTTATGATGACCCATTCTTTGAGAGAATTGACAATTTGGACTCTGCAAGTACAAAAGAAGATCAAAAAGTTATGATGGCTAGTTTGGAGGAGGAGATGCATGTATTGGATAAAGAGCGTGAAAAACTAGGAGATGAGCAGAGAAAGCTTGAGCGTAATGCAGAGTCTGTTAGCTCTGACATGTTTGCAGATTGCCAGGTAGGTTTTAGATGATTTTTTTTTTCACTGCAATTCTAAACCTACTTTATTTCCAAATAACAAATTTTATTAGTTGGAAGTTGTTTTACACTAGGGAGTAGGAATTTTTGGTTGAGGTGTTCCTTGCCATTTTATTTAGTTTCTCTCAGTTTTGCGAAATGTGCTAGGTGGGTATGATTACATGTTGATCCTTAGTGATACCAGTTCAGTTTTGTTATTGCCATGCCATACAGTCTGTTCTATCTCAGTGAATTTTTTGCAGCAACTCTATGGGTGTAATGTTTCTAGTCTATAAGATCATGCCTTTTAGATGTAATGCTTCTAGGCTAAGATCATGCTTTGTATTGGAGCATCTCATTTTATTTAAATCATGTAATTTGGGTGTATCCTGGTTAGTTTTTCAACTTGACTTCCAAGCATACGTGTTTGTTTTTTTTGCTTAGTACTTTGGCTTATATAGTAGATTATAGAAATATGCATCTTTGAACTAATTTATATAGATACATCTTTCCTTATCAAAAAAAGTACTTTTTCTTTTCCTGCTCCAGCTTTCTGATCTGGAGTCATCTTTGTTGTTGTTGTTCTCGATTCCTTTTCCCTGATGTTTTGTGGTGATATAGTATTATTATTAGTTCAATTCATCTGATTTACATCTTTTTCTATGTTAGGAGTTGCTCCAAATGTTTGGCTTGCCATATATCATAGCTCCAATGGAAGCTGAAGCCCAATGTGCGTACATGGAACTTACAAATCTTGTTGATGGTGTGGTTACTGACGACTCTGATGCATTCTTGTTTGGTGCTCGAAGTGTATACAAGAATATTTTTGACGATCGCAAATATGTGGAGACATACTTTATGAAGGTGCATCATCGATTCATTAGTGTTTTGGATACTCTTCTTTCCCTTAAGTTTGTCTCTGTGCAACTAGGTTTCTACAGCTACACTTGTTTAGGTCATTTTCTTAACGATATTTTTCCCACCGCAATGGTTAAATGATGCTTATAGTAAGAGGAATTGTTTTTCTTTTCGTGATCACTATCACAACCACTTCCCACCCCACCCTGGCAAAAAGAGAGAGAACAAAAAATGAGCATAAGAAAAGAAAAAGGTTTTGAGGTTGGTGGTACACTACGGGGCCAATGTTATTGCTTAGAGAACATTGTAGTTTCCTTTCATTTATAGTGCGTGTGGTTGATCACATATCTGCTGTTTATAGGATGTGGAGAATGAGCTTGGGTTGGATAGAGAAAAAATAATTCATATGGCATTGCTCCTTGGGAGCGATTATACTGAAGGAGTGAGGTAAACCTATTTCTGTGGCTCTTTCACACAGTGTTATATCCTGCTAACCAGGTGTCTCTGCCTCTCTTGTTGACTCCACCAATTAGCCTTGTTTGCATATTCTCATCAGGAGACAATAGATAGTATAGTTCTTTTACGTGAAGCATCTATGTAATTATGTCTGAGACATTGGGAAGTCCTTATCCATTCTTTCTTTCATGGTGCAGTGGGATTGGTATTGTTAATGCTATTGAAGTTGTAAATGCATTTCCTGAGGAAGACGGTCTTCAGAAATTTCGTGAGTGGGTGGAATCGCCGGATCCATCCATTCTCGGGGGGCTTGATGCACAGGCAGGTTCCAGCTCTAGGAAGAGAGGGTGTAAAGGTGGTGATCCCGAGATGAGTTGCTCAACCAGCAATCTGGAAGTCAATGCTGCTTCCGAGGACAGAGCTGAAAAGTTGAGGCAGATTTTCATGAATAAACATGTAAACCAATTGTTCGCTTTTGCTTCAAATCTCTTGTCTATTTGATTGGAAAAGCATGACCTCACTCTTTCTATATGTTGTGATCATTTTCACAGAGAAATATTAGTAAAAACTGGCATATTCCTTGTTCGTTTCCAAGTAATGCTGTGATTTCAGCATATACGTCTCCACGAGTTGACAAGTCAACAGAGCCCTTCGCATGGGGGAAGCCTGATGTTTCTGTTCTTCGCAAGTGAGTTGTACACAATTTTTTCCTTAGAAAGGTCTAGTGAGGATTTAGGATTTATATATGACTCTTAATGAGTATTTGCTTGTTGCAGAGTTTGTTCGGAGAAATTCGGCTGGAGCGGCCAGAAGGCAGATGAATTGCTAGTACCGGTCCTGAAAGAGTACAACAAACATGAGGTTGGTCCTTTTTCATATTCTTCTACCTCTGTCTTATTCAAACAGTCTTTCTTGCTATCAAAATCTATAAAAAAAAATATGTATGGAAATAAATTGTGTCCACTGATATAAAACAAATGGATATATTAACCGTGTCAATTGACATATCCGGTTCGAAATAAAGTAATGGTTTATATGATTAGAAAAATATCAATGCATTTGTATTGTTTCTGAATGATCTGCACTTACAATTTCCTTCATTTTGTGGTAATTTGTCTGATCGGAGAAAGAGGAAGCTGATGAAGACCTTTCTCTCACTGTTCCTTTGTTTGCTTGATGTAGACCCAACTTCGACTGGAAGCCTTCTACTCTTTCAATGAGAGATTTGCGAAAATCCGTAGCAAGAGGATAAATAAGGCTGTTAAATATATGACTGGGAACAAATCCAGTGATTTAATGGATGGAAGTGCACAAGATGCTCCTGGAAGCTGTAAAAAAAGAGTAGTAAAATCTAATGATATGAATGAGGAGAACATGGAGGATCCTCTGAGGGGACTAGAGTCTGCTGGTGCTGATTATGAGGAGACTACAACAAAAAGAAGATCAGTTGGGAAGCAGTCAAGGAAAAGGAAAGGAGGGCATCTCCAGACTGAACATTTGGAACCACCAGAGGGAGCAGGAAGCAAGCGAAACACCAATAAGAAATCAAGTGGTACTATAGGAGGACGGAAAGAAACAGCTCGATCTGTGCGGAAGGCAAGTAAAAAATCCTCCTCCAGATCCTCCAAAACAAGCTCTGAGGGTGAAAAAGATAGTGATATAGAGCAACAATCACAAATCGAGAAGCTTGAAAAGCTTGAAAAGCCAAATCAAGCAAGAAGGGTAAGTCATTTTCCTGCAATATTAATTGTAGTTTAACCCATAATGATTACACCTTTTTGAGCGAAATTTACAAACATTAACAATAGCTTTTGTGAACTCATCTAGATACTATATTTTGTTATAGTGGAAGGTACTCATTGCATTGGTGCTAATGTCAAGTCACCTTTGCCTTGTTTAGTGTTCCCCCCAACCTCTATTGAATTCCTATCCATTAAGAATCAGAGTTGATATTCCATTCTCTCAGGTCCAATACTTTCAAGGCAGCTTCTGGAAGTCCTATCTTTACGCCTATGATATTTTGTTTCTGCAAGTCCTATATTTATGGTGTTCATAATAGTATCTTGTTACATGTGATGTATATGATTTATTATTTCTACATATTCATTGTTCAGGGGAAGGGAACTTCCTCTCTATTATCAATTTCTGTTTTACTTACTTGAAACATCTCCAGTTCATGACTAATATTTTTTCCATTTCGTTCTAATTGAAATTTCAGTCACAGCGTCATCGGAAAATAGTAAATTACAGTGAGAAGAGAGATGATGAATCTGACAAAGATGATGGAGATTCTACTACTGAAAAGTTCGAAAGGAGAGAATCAGGAGCAGATGTGGACATAGCTGAACGTTATCTTGGTGATTCTAGTAAGATGAATGAGAATGATGCGAGTAATGATTACTGCCCACAAGAACTGCCAAACCTTGAAACAAATGCTGGTGTTGAAGCAGGTGGGGCAGAGATGGAATCTACTGTTCAACCAAGCTTCGATGAAACTTATGATCCTATTCCTGGGGATCTTTTGTCTAAGGAGTACCTTAAAATGGGGGGTGGGTTTTGTTTAGAGGAAAATGATGGAGATATGGAGCATGAGATACATGCTTCTAGCCCTATCTTATCAGTTGAGTGTTCTGATATTTATAATTCTTCTCAGCTTTTGGGAGATGAGAATAGTGGTAATGCTTCAAATCAATTGGTTTCTAGCCCCTCAAGGAAAACGAGTGAGAAGCAATGCGAAGCAGGGATAGGTGCATCTGAAATTGAGCAAGATTTAAACAACACAACTAATATTACTTGTAACGATGTATCCCCACACCTAGAAAATATGGGGAACAATGATTATGTTTCCAGTTCGGTATTTCTTCGTGCAATGCCAAATTTGAGGAAGCGGAAGAAGAATAGCTGATGATACCAGTGCTGCTGTGTGGGGTAATCCTTTGTATATGAAGTAGGTTAGCATGTAATTCCTTTTCATATCTCGCATTAAATGCCTGCATCACATGGGACTTCCCACTTTGTATGGTTTTTGTATAAGCGGATAAGTTTGAATTCATCCGTCGTGCAACAGATAAGCTTCCAAGCTGCATATGTGGTACTTACTGCTTAGTGATGAACTAACATGGATTCATGAGTAACAAAGTTGTTTATATACATGAGTTTTTGGTCTTGCTAATACATTGCTGCTAAAAGTTCCAAGAGAAGTTGCATCTTTCTTTTTCTGGCAAGAACAATTATCCTTGTACTTGTCCTGATTTCCTGGATGTGATATGTGTTGTTAATAGTTTTGGGAGATAAAGGCATTTAAGTTCTGTATTATGAAAACCTCGAACAACACGAAATAGGGCTCTTACAAAAGTGAGCCACAGAGATGTATGGTGACTCTCACTGGTGATGTCTGAGCAAAGTTAAGCGCCTAAATACTGAAGCTGGAGGTTCCATGGCTTGTCTTTGTGTGAAATCAGGTAGTAGTGTCATTCTTTACTTGCATGTTTATGCGTTTCAGGTAGTGTATCTATAGATGGCAAATCTTACATAAGCATCTTCGATATTCTTGATCTATGTATTCTAGCTCTGTTGTGGAGAATGTGTAAATAAGTGTGTTGTGAATTGAGAACAAACGCTAAATAGATTAATTTCTTACTCTGAATCTACTAAGTAGTCTAAATGACTTAGCCAGAAAAGTAGCCACATATATGCCGTCTCTGTTTCCCTTTTCATGCTGTTTTCAGCACTTGAATTTCAGTTATTTGTCCTTTGAATTAAAAATGCCATCCTGCCATGGAAAATAAAACATCTGTCAAAGAGCTGTGAAGATAATATTCTCTTCCCTGCTACAATAGAGCCAAATCTTGACTTACTGCTGCAAATTCGCGATCCACTCCACCTTTTAACTTGTTTCTGCCACTGAAAACCTAGGCTGCTGAGACATTAGCTGATATGTGGCAGGAAGAATGAAACAGTTGAAGAATTAGTTGTTGTTTTCCTCGTAGTGTACCATTACCATATTTGTCAAATGCATTGGCTATATTTGAAAAAACCTGTTCCAAGTTGTCGCCCAACATGAAGAAAACTACTTACAGAATAAAACGAATGCATATGTTGGGACATGCATCAAGCAAACTCTATTTCTAAATTGTGTTTAAGGGAGATGTTGGTGGGACGGTTGCTCCCCACTACCAATTGTCTCTGGATAAATTGACCTTAATCACCAAAAGTGTTTGTATCAAAGCAATGAATACAAGACCTGTATGTGATGCACACATTTATCACTTACCAATTACCTTAATTAAGTGATGTGTATTTCCACTCTAGATAGCGATGTTAAATTCTTTAATATGGCACAAAATAGTTGGTGCAAGTACCAAGTATTTTCCTGTGGTCTGTGTGAATGTGATGTGGGGGAGATAGATATAGTATTGACTATTAAAGATAATCCTTACTAGAGACAAAAGAAGTTGTGGCAGAATTAGAATATTTCATCGCACTTTGAATGGTGAAAAAAATAATCAAACATGAAAATTAGATGGTCGCAACCTAACAAGAGGGAGTTGCTCAGATGGTAAGCACCCCTTACAGACTACAGAAACAACTTCTTTGTTTCAGTTTTAAATGCTACAGTAGTATATATCAGTGCGCTAAATATCATTCCAAAATAAAATTGTTTCAGTTGTAATTTATCTTTACTCAAATGGAATGTAGCATGAAAAGATTCTAATGTTCTGCTCTTATACATGTAAGGTGTAAGTTATATAAATACAATTATTATTATTTTACAAAAGATTCTAATGTTCTGCTCTTATACATGTAAGGTGTAAGTTATATAAATACAATTATTATTATTTTACATCCAACTGTGTAACACTATCATAGTATTATTTTGAAATTAGGTACATATCAATCTCTATAGTAAACTTAGACTGATTATTCAATAAGTAAATTACCTTAAGTAAAATGAATTATGTTGGTATGGTAAAACTGTCTTTACCGTCTATTTCAATTTGTGTTTAGTTTAACTTGACACAAAATTTAAGAAGATAAAAGAAGAGTTTTGAATCTTTTGATATAACATAACAAAATATTTTTTAATTTTATGATCTTTAACATGCTACGTGAGATATTGAATTTAAAAAATTATCGAATTAAAAAAAAAAAACGAATAAAGGAAAAAGTTGTAAAGAGAGGGAGTTGTTTGACTAAAAAATTTCATCTGGGCCCCTTGGTAATTCTAAATAAGGCCCCCGTTAGGCAAAACGGGCCTCGCGGGAAACGTAAATAAAAGCCCATTACTACCAAAATTTACGCGCCTTATTTTTGGTGCGTGCGAATATTTAAAACTTGTTTGTTTTTTTCTTACTACTTTCCCTTTTCTCTTTTCTACTTTTTTTTCCTTTTGATTTTATCGGGAAGTAAAGAGCAAATTGTGCTGTTTCTTTTTGGCATTCTTTACGCTTTATTCTTGGAGACTAGCGACTTGTCACTGCCTCCCTTTGGCTTTGCCTCTTCCATATCTGTCTCTTTCTTTTTCCAGTTCAGAATAATACCCCATCCCCCATCAAATCTCAACCCCTTGCAGCCACTTTGTCAGTATATATATATATATAGTTGTATGTATAATTTGCTCTATGAGATATTTAGAGAGACATTGAGAGTTGTACATGCTCAAAGATTCAATCTTTACTTTGTTTTGTTGTCTTCCCATATTAGAGGTTCTTAGATCCACCTTAATCTTGGATT
The DNA here is from genome assembly GCA_035578085.1 of Solanum pinnatisectum. NCBI lineage: Eukaryota > Viridiplantae > Streptophyta > Magnoliopsida > Solanales > Solanaceae > Solanum > Solanum pinnatisectum. Next base: position 21,950,130 of record CM069077.1, read on the forward strand.
CTTGTTTTTTGCTGGGGCAAGAAAAGATTCCATTTTTTTCAAAGGGTCTTTGTGTATTCAGTCTTGGTTGCTAATTGTGGCTATTTGGGTGTCTTGTCAGCTAAAGATTTGGACTTTATCTTTTTTCTGTCTGGGTAATTTGTCATCATCTTTCTGTTTATTGTACAATTCTTGAATAAATTGCTGCTTTAAGCAACAGCCAGCTTGCTGCAAGGCTGCAACCTCTAATGCTTCGAAAGAAGTCTTTTATTTTTGAGATAGTGAAAAAAATTTAAGTAGTTCCAACTTTGGTTTTTCTTGGAATGTGCCCAAGATGATCTGTTTATTTACTGAAATTAGAAGAGTGCAAAGATTGGATTTTGGGCATACCCATTTGAAAATGTCATGGATTCACCATAAGAAAGGGGGTGTGTTTGCATATGCCCCTTCTCTATCTCCCACATCTTACTCTTCATTTGGTGCAAATTCTAATTTTCACAAAGCACCAAGCCTTTCTCCATCTTCTTCTGGGAACAAAATTAGTCCAGCTGTTCTTATCATTATAGTCATATTAGCTGTTATCTTTTTCATATCAGGTCTTCTCCACTTGCTTGTTAGATTTCTTATCAAACACCCTTCTTCTTCTTCACCATCATCATCTCAGTCTAATAGACAGCCAGAAGTTTCTAGCTCTGAGGCCTTGCAAAGACAATTGCAGCAGCTTTTCCATCAACATGAATCTGGTCTTGATCAAGCTTTTATTGATGCATTACCTGTCTTTGTGTACAAAGAAGTTGTTGTTGGTCCTACTAAAGAGCCCTTTGATTGTGCTGTTTGTTTGTGTGAATTCTCTGAAAAGGACAAGTTGAGATTACTCCCAACTTGTAGCCATGCTTTCCATATCAACTGCATAGATACATGGCTCTTAACAAATTCAACATGCCCCTTATGTAGAGGAACCCTTTTCGATCCCGGATTCTTAACAGGTTTTGATTTCGATAGCCCCATAGAAGAAGATGGATGTGCTGGTAATAGAGATCATGTGTTGTCTGCTGCTCAGAAAACAATTGAAATTGAGGAAGTTGCAGTTGATAAAGCAACATTTCCTGTGAGACTTGGTAAGTTTAAAAAATTGAATGTTGGTGCAGAGGAGGGAGAGGGAGATGGAGAGAGTAGTAGTAGTAATTTGGATGCTAGGAGATGCTATTCATTGGGTTCATATCAGTATGTGGTGGGTGATTTTAATCTTATGGTAGACTTGAGCAGTGAGCAAAACGCATACAATGTGAAGCTTGCCAAGTTGCGCGAACGTTGTGCTAATTCATCAATAGAAAGTGATGGGGATGGGAAAAGGATAGGCATTGGAACGAAGACGGATAGCTACTCCTTTTCCAAGATTTGGCTTTGGTCTAAGAAGGGCAAATTTGCAAGTTCTTCAGAATGTCAATTGGAGAATCCACGCCTTCATATGGACTTACCATGGTTGGCAAAAGCAGAAGACAGTTAAAGGACATTATGTTTTGGTTTCGTTGTTGATCTTTTTGTTATCTGATGGCATAAAGGTACTGGAATTCTTTGAGATGCTACATATTAACAATCTTAGATTGTAGAGTTGATACATTCTTGTATGCTGTGATTGCTTGTATTTGTATTTTATCTCTTGAAGTCCTACAACATATTCATCTCTGAGCCAAGGGTCTATTAGAAACAACCTCCCTACCCTTACTAGGTAGAAGTAAGGTTGCGTACACTCTACACCTCTTCAGACCCACCTGTTGGATTATATTGAGTATTTTGTTGTTGGTTCTTGAAATGTTAATTACTCTATTAGACACGAGTCACTCGACACTGGCTCCTTTGCTGCATCCTGATACTTGCAGTTGCCAAATTTACTTCATATCAATATGGTTGAGAAGCATTCTTGTAATCAGAAGCATAGAGGTGCTATCTTTAGCCATGATGAACTAGGATCAGAGTTGATGCACAATATTATTGCCTGTGTTACAAACAACCTTAAACATGTCTAGAAATTGGAATATAACCCCTTTAGAAGTGTCCTGCCTGTCCTCAACCATATAAAGCTTGTGTGCTGTTTAATGTTTTTTAAAGTAAAATGGAATACTAGATTCTGAGAACAATTGACTGCTATAGTTTCCTCATAGTTTTAAACAATCTTTGAGTCTCAGGAAAGTAAACTCCTCTAGGTTGTTATCTTGATTCCTAGTAAGTGAAAGAAAGATTCTCTTTTTTTCCATGAAGCATCTTGGTTGATTTAGCGGGGGGGGGGGGGGGGGGGGGTTGGTTTTTTACCACAATCTTTTGTGCTTTAATAGTGGTGGGATCCAAGAAAGTTGTTGCTGTAGGATTACCCCTTTACGGGAATCACTTCATGTCATTTGACTTCTTAAAATAGTGACAGTTAGATTTCATCCTGCTATCTTTATTTACTTTTTTGTTCTGCTGCTAAGTAACACTAATCATGCTTAATCTTAGCAAGTTGATCATATTTCTTACTTTGGGAAAAGATGCATACATGGTCCTTTGCGATTTAGAGTTGTATACCCTTTGTTAAATAAGTGACACACATATACCCTTGTCGTTTAACAAAATATAACATATTTACTCTTCTTATTAACAAAAACATATTTATTGAATTGAAAAAAATATATCCTAAATTGGTTTTTAATTTCAAAAATATCATGTGTCTTTAAAAAAGTTCTTTTACCCCTCCAGACTCGCCTAACTGAATAAAATAGGTTAGGTGATTTTTTAAAGCCCCAATTTTTTGGAATTAAAAAGAAAATCATTTTTAGGATTATTTTTTTTAATTCAATAAGTTTGTTGACGAAAAGGTAAATATGTTTTATTTGTGAGACGCCGAAAGTATATACGTGCTACTTTTAGTGAGAAGTATATCCGCTTTAAATCGCAAAATTTGGGGTATATTTGTCTTTTTTCCCTTCTTTATTTTTTATAATTTTGATCTTTATGACAAAGAAGTTGGGGTCGCTCTACCTCGAACACTAAGATAGTAAATTCGAGTCACAAAAGGTGGGAAGCTTCTTTTACCAGTTTTTTCTCCCGCCTTTGCTCTCCCCTTATTATAAAAATGAGAAGAGAAAGAGAAAGAGAGACAAATAAGCAGAAGCTTCAAAGTAAACAGAGAAGTATGGTGATTGGTGTGTACTACTACTTCATGATTAAGCAGAAATTAAGCAGGTGCATGATGGAAAAGAGAAAAAATGATATATAGATGTTTATTAGAATGGCCTACCAAAAATATGAACATTTAGTGAACTGAGAGCAATAATAGATGCATGTCACGTGTTTGCGTATAAATTTTTTTTAATCACTAAACTATAATAGTTTATATACCTCTTACTTCATTAAATTATGAGATTGTTAATAAAACAGATGAAATTCTATTCTGATGCATTCTGTTCTGTATGATTCTTCAAGTGATCTTCATTTTCTTTAGTAAATGACTTGCCTTCTGGAAAACATTTAAACGCGATAATCCAAAACTTCAAATCTTGGATCAAACATGACCTCCTCAGAAATACAAAGGGCTGCTCAATCCATTTTGACAACAGAGAAAACGAAAAACACAATAAACGACGAACAAATTTATTTCATAGAAGAAGAGTATCCTAATACTCCCATAATAAGAAAATCACAATTCAAACACTTTTACTTTCAGTTAACTCCACAATCAGCTCATTCAACGTTTGCCATGATGATCCACCTTCTTTGACTGCATTAATGGCTGCTTCTCCAATCTCCATCACTTTCTTCCTTGCCTCTTTGCCTTTATCTCCTTCCATCAACTCCTTTGTTGACTTTTCCAGTCCTTCCCACTTCACGAACCCTCTCACTGACCCATCACACGTCTCGACCCTTACTCCAATCTTGATTACCTCCACCACCATTCTTGCATTCAGATGTTGATCTGCCATCATTGGCCATGCCAGTATAGGCACCTTCGCGCATATGCTCTCTATCACTGAATTCCAACCGCAGTGGCTTAGAAAACCTTCAACGCTTCTGTGGCTCAGGATTTCTCTTTGATCAACCCACTCTGTTACCACCAGTCCCCTGTTTTTTACTCTGTTTTCAAACTCGTCGTCAGTTTCATCTATGGTTCTCCTGACTACCCATAAAAAGTTCACTTGGGATTTCTCCAACCCAATTTTGATTTCCTTGAATTGCTCAGGGGATAACTCTGCTTGGGTCCCGAATGCCACGTATAAAACTTGCTTCCCCTGTTCTAGCATTCCGTCAAGCCATTTGATGTACGAAGGTTTCTCTGAGACTCCCTGTTGTTCTTTTGCCGGCTCGTGAAACGCACATAAAGGTCCAATGCACCATGATTTAGGACTAGATATACGGTTACAACAGTTTACATAAACAGATTCAAGCTCGTAAAAGCTGTTCACAAGTAGACCATAGCTTTTAGAGGTCGCCGTGGATTGCTCCTTGACAAAATCGAAAAGGGGGCCTTTGGGTTCCCGGTCTCTGAAGGGTAAATCAAAGTCATTCCTAGTGATTTTAATCCAGGGGAAATCAGGAACTTGGAAATACTCATCGTCGGACAATTCTGTTCTAAGAAGTGAAGCAGCTGAAATCGTCAAGGCCATTGTAAATGCGCTCATGCCATAATAAACAAGCCTCGGGATACCAAATTTGTTAGCTGAATCTAAAGTCCAGCCGAGAAAGCCATCAGTGATCATGAAAGTAACTGGAGGAAGAGATTCCAAGGCCTTTTCAAAATGGGGTTTCATCAATTTAGTGGCATTGGCAAAAGTAGCAAAAAGGGACATGGATGGAAGTTTATCAGTGCTTTCCACACCTGGTGGAACTCCTTGTATGTTTTGAGGAAAAGGGATTTCGATGATATTGATGTTGGTGTCGGAAAGGGAATTGAAGAAGAATGGACGATTTGCAGGAGTGGTGAAGATGGTAATGGAAATTTTGCGGCAGAGAAGAAAGCGAGCAAGGTCGAAGATAGGAATTGTGTGGCCCTTGGACATGAAAGGGAAAAGAACAACATGGATAGTAGGAGGAGAAGGAGAAGCCATCTCTCTGCACTCTGCTCCTTGGATTGTTGATATTTTTGAGAATTTGGGATTGTTCTCATAAATAGATCCAATGTTTGGTAATTAAGAAAATATTTCTGAAGAGCATTTATATGTTATCTAGCTAAATATTATGAAGATGGAATGAGATGCTGAATGGGGGTTCGAGGGATTGAGTGGGTGGTGACGTCTGACAGACAATAAATTTGAAATGTTATCTATACAACTTGTTTTCTTTGCATGCATTTAGGAAAATCATTTTCCTTATATTTAAGGAGCTTGTTTTCTTAAAAAGATATTTTTTAAATATTTTAACAACCAAAAAAACATTTTACTTTGTATCTAACACACCCAAAGAATCTGACACTATTTAAAAATCACAAAGTTTAGAAAGAAATAAAGATTTTAAGATTTATTATCAAAATTTTTAAATGATTGTATGATTATAAGTGAAGAATGAAATGAAAATTTTGAAGTAAAATTGTTTCTAAATATAATTGAGGTAATAAACTTTTAGAACATACTAAAATGTAAAGTATGTTATTATCATATAAATTGAGAGAGTTTTTGGCCAAAAACATTCTTAAACTATATCTCAAATTTAAACTATATTCTTAAAGTATCATTTTTAGCAAAAAACATCTTTAAGTATTTAAAAGTGAACAATTTTCATCCTTTTGTTGGATGTCATCAAAAACCTAATCGATCCTACAAAATATGAGCAGTTCATGTGATTATCAACAAAAGTTTTCCTACATAATTTCATTACTTGCTATAAGTTCTTGAAAAAAATATGAAAATTTTTAGACATCATTGCTTACTGAAACAAAAAATGTTTGGAAGGTGTCAGGATACATGATCTGCTCTTTTTCTCATTTAGTAACGGAAAGATGCTGGAGCTTAATTATCTTTACCTTTTTCAAAACAAAATTGTATTTTGATCAATAAATTTTTGGGTCAATCTGATATTGAAGTGATCAATATATCGATTATGTCTCGCATTTGAGTTTCATTTTTTAGAAGCGGAAGTCTCCAATAAACGCCGCTTCTAGCATATTCCATTGAGAAGAAACATATCGACTCCAAATAGAAAAACTTCAATCTTTTTTTTTTGTTTGAAATTTTTAAAAATAGATATCGGTACCTAAATATTCAACTAATAATATTTTTAATATCAAATTACGTGAAAAGTAAATGAAAAAACTGTCAAATTAATTAAAAGATTTAGCATAATGCTAAACTCAATTACCAAAAAATTTCACGATAGTATTTTTGGCGTATCTAAAAATAATAATTACGAAGGGATGACTTGATTTTTGTGGGATCTGTTAGTTTTCTGATAAATTCAAATAGAATGATGAAAATTGTTCACTTTTAAATACTTGAAGGATGTTTTCTGCTAAGAATGATACTTTAAGGATGTAGTTTAAGTTAATGGTATAGTTTAAGGATGAATTTGGCCAAAAACTCAAATTGAGACATAAAAATCAAGATACTCTATTTCTAATGGTCTCATCTTATATAATGGTAATTAAAGAAGGGAAAATTGTATGAAATAGCAAATTATTAATTCAAATTAAATGCTATAATCATAGTTTATTTTATTTGTAATTCGCAGCAAACATTCTATTTTTTTGCCATCTGATTTGGTATACAATTAGCCATTTTCGGTATACAATTAACTATTTTATACATTTCGGTATAAAATGTATAAAATGCGTTTGTGTTTGTATAAATGAGAGAAAAGTGTATATACAAATACATATATTTTTGTCATTACACTTATAATTATACAAATACAGATCTTATTATACAAATTACAATGTATAAATGAATTTATACAAAACCGAACAATTTGTATAAAATTAGATGTATCTAGCGAATTATACAAATCAAAAGCTCCAAAACAAACATAAAATTTGCTATGGAGCGCAATTATGCAAATTATAACTATAACATACAAATATGATTTTTATATTTGCTATATGTGAAAGTTGCTCATAATAGAAAGAGATTTTTTTTTGAAATATAATATATGAAACAAGCTATATAGTAAAAAAAAAAAAAAGAAAGATAATATATTCTTCGAAATAAAAAAAAATAATCATTTTCATGTAAAATGGAAAAGAGATCGTAAGAATATCCTTCAAAGACGAATTTAGACCATACTTCGTGTGAACGTGAAATGTCAAGATCAATAATGCTAACTTTTTGGCAAATGAAAATGACATTTATAAAAAGAATTGCTTATATTGAGAGAATGCAATAAATCAAATGAAAATTTAACTTTAAGCAAATTTAAGTAGGGTCGGTTATAAATTAGTTAATTCATTCATTTTTACTCGTCATATTTAAAATTTCATTATTACTAACATAATAATGATTAACATGATTATTTTACTACACTATTCCTATTAATTTATATTTAATATTAGATTTTGAAAAATAATTTGAGAAATAAATAACTAATGATGCAAGGATAACATATGGAATTTTTTTTTTATCTTTTTTTACACGTTAAAAGTAATAAATAAAAACAATTTTTTTAGAAATAAGAAGCAAATAAAAATAGACAGAGAAATCTTAAAACTTTCTAGTATGTCCATTGTTGATTGTACCAACAAAAAAAACACGAAAAGGTCCATTTTCATTCAAGTAAAACTAAAACAGGTGAGATTCAATACATGGATCCATTTGATTATAGATGTTTTTTGAAAAAATTAAAAATATTTGGGGGGAAATTTGACAAATATTATTTAGCCATATAACTTGTCATTATTTAGCAATATATGAAACAAGTTATATAATCAAAAAAGATAATACAATCTTTGAAATAGAAAGAAATTTCATTTTCATGTGAAATGAAAAGGAGATTGTAAGAATATCCCTCTAGAAGACGAATTTAGACCACACTACATGTTAGCGTGAAATGTCAAAATCAATAATGCTAACTTTTGACAAATGAAAATCACATTTATCAAAAATTTTGCTTATTTGGAGAGAAAGCAATAAATAAAATGAAAATTTTTTTTTAAACAAATTTAAGTAGGGTAGGTTATAAACTAGTTCATTCGTTAACTTTTATGATTATTTTACTACACTTTTCTATTAATTGATGTTTAATACTATTAGATTTTAAAAAATGATTTGAGAAATAAATAACTAATGTATAAGGATAAAATATGAAAAAAAAGTTTTTTTTATACGTTAATAATAATAAATAAAAATAATTTTTTTAATTAATAAACAGAAAAATCTTAGAACTTTCTTGTATGTTCATTGTACCTACAAAAAAAACATGGAAAGGTCCATTTTCATTTAAGTAAAACTAAAACAGGTGAGATTCAATACATGGATCCATTTGGTTATAAATATTTTTTAAAAAATTCAAAATATTTGGAGTAAAATTTGACAAATATTGTTTGTCAATATAACTTGTCATTGATTAGCAATATTTTAACAAACAATAAAAAATTTCTAAATACTTGAAAAAAAATAGTATTTGCATCAATTTCTATTATTGGGAACTTTTAACAATTTAAAAATTATCTCAAACTTTTATATCTCATAAAAAAACTGATTATTTATAGATTTAGATTGAATTTAAATGTCAGTTTATCGTATAAATTATACAATTATATACATATTTTATACAATTTTATCCAAATTCGCTCTCCAAGTTACTTCAAATTATAAATAGTAATAGTAGTTTTTCGCATATAATCAACAATATTTTTCTTTTGTTTTCTTCCTCTTTTTCAATTTATATTAGTTGTATTCATTGTTATGGTTCTTCATTGAGCATGTTCACTACAAAATGATAGTAATACAAATTTATAAATATTTGTAGTGGAACCAAGTTGGATTCATCAGGACCTATGAGCTAGAATTGGTGAAGGAGACTTGATTTAGTTGGAGTTATTGGGCCGAGTAAAATATTGAAGAGTTTTGTGTGTTAGAAAGAAGAATTTCATGTGTATTATGTGTAGTTTGGCTCAGTTTGTGATTCTCTTGCCCCCTTTCTATGGCCTAGTTCTCATCCCCTTCTAGTAAGCTTCTTCCTCAGTAATTCTAAAAATTTCCCATTAATATTGTTCACTATTACTTTGTAGCTCTAATTCTTAGTTGTACTTTGGATTCAGTGAGTATTATATATATTAGTATTGTGATAAGAAATTCGAGTTATTACGATATTTTCAAATAGTTTTAAATTTTATGGATATAAATCATATTTTTTTAAAAAAAAAAACAAATTTTCTTCTCAAAATTATGATCAACTGCATAATAAAACTTCACTCAAAAATAACTTGTCAAGAATATTGGAGAATCTATGGCAACAAACGTTAGCTTAATTAATTATAAGCTATAAATGGAGAGGTCTATTTTCATTAAAGAAGACTAAGACTTTTTTTGCACTAGCTGCCACTTCAATGTCTCATTCATTTGGTATTACGTTGCGTCCTTGACTTCTCATTTATGATCTTTAAGTCTTAACTAGTAAATTTGTCTATACTCTTCGCTATTACAAAAAATAATAATATATTTCACTATAGAACTCCTTGAAAAATCTTGAGACAAAAAAAAAAAAATTGCAAGTAGAAAAAATGAATTAAATCTTCTCTCTCTCTCTCTATATATATATATAATCTTTAGTTCTATATATTTGATTAAGATCGTAGATTCGAGTCACTGAAAAAGCAAAAGATGGAAAGTTTTTTTTACCAATTTTCTCTCCCGACCTACGCTCTCCCTCATTTTAAAAATAAGCAGGAGCAGGTGCATGATGGAAAAGAGAAAAAATAATAGTAAGCTTAATCTTAGTGTTTACGATAAATAAATAGATGCATATGATGTGATTGCGTAAGTTAAATATGATTTTATATGAACACCGGATGATAATTATTTTACCAAATTTTGTGTTGTTCAAAAAGATCATTTCAAAATTTACTTGATTCAACATAAAATGTTTTATCTATCGGTGTTAGTAACAAATAAACCCTATGAACATTTATTCTTCATATTAAAAAAAAAACATTACACTGAGAATACGTGAAAAATAATTAAAAAGTTGTAAATAGTTTAACCCTTCACGAATCGTCTCACTGATTCATCATACGTCTCAAATACACTGTAATTATATTTCCTTCGTTTCATTTTACTTGACTTTTTTACTAAAATTATTTTTTTCTTTTTTACTTATTAGTTTAGCAAATTAAGAAAAAATTATTATTTTCTTCTAATATTACCATCACACTTCTCTGTATTATTATAAAAAATAAAATAAAAACATTCGTTTTCCTTGATAGGAATGATATAAAGAAAATTATTGTTCCTGAGAAGACATATGACACATATTTGGAAAGATATAAAGAAAGTTAATGAGATTCAAATTATTTTTACTAGTAAACATAATTCAGACTTGAGAGTTTTCTTACCTTTATTTTTGACACATAATTCAGCCCAAAAATATAGTATAATGCTACGTAAATTTAAAGAGAAAATGATATAAATAGTGCCTTAACTATAGGAGTAGATCTAAAATGACCCCTTAACTATACACTTAACGAATTTAGTCTTTTAACTATTCAAAAACTTATCATTTTTGGTCCTTTAACTATACACTTAACGGTTTTAGTCCCTTAACTATAAACTTACCGAATTTAGTCCTTTAAGTATTCAAAAACTTATCAGGTTTGGTCTTTGTCCATTTTTTAATACAAATAACTTAGGTTTATATTAACGGAACTCATGCCTCGAGAAACTAAATCCTTTAGCAATTTTTTCTGTTGTTTCTCTTTATTCGCTACTTTTTCTTCAAATTAACCTTATGCGAAGAACCTTAACCTTAACGATTTAAAATAAAATTTACGAGAAAAGAAAATATAAGTCATAATTTTATTCAACAGAGGATAAAATGAAGCATATTATTGCTACTAAGGACTTGAATATGCTAAACTTTATTATAAAAAAAGAAAAAAAATCATTATCCGTTAAATCCAAAGTTTGTACTCCAACGACTTCATTGAACGGAATTTGTTTAATTTTTCAGAAATTAAATTTTATAAAATGGTAGATTTGCAATTTTTTTATTTTTTTTAAATAGATCAATTTTATTATTCTATTCATTTTATTTTACGTAAAGAAATTTGAGTAAATTAAATAAAATCCGCACTTATTAGGCGGATTTAAGTCATTAACAACAATTATATGCTTAATTTTATCCTCAATTGAATAAAATTAGGACTTATATCTTCTTTCCTCATTAATTTTATTTTGAGTCGTTGACGTTATTGTTCTTTTCATTAGAATAGTTTGAAGAAGAAAGGACTGGGATAGAGAAACAACTAAAAAAATAAGTTAAAGATTTTATTTCACCAAGATTTTCATTAATATAAAGCTAAGCTATTTGTATTAAAAAATGAACAAAGATCAAATCTGATAAGTTTTTGAATACTTAAAGGATTAAAATTGATAAGTTTATAGTTAAGGGTGTATATAGGTCCCTATCATTTTCTCTAAATTTAAACCTGTCTTCTTTCAGTGAACTCATGAATAAGCTCATTCAACGTTTGCCATGATGATCCACCTTCTTTTACAGCATTAATGGCTTCCTCTCCGAACGCCTTCACTTTCTTCCTTGCCTCTATACCTTTATCTCCTTCCATCAACTCCCTTATCGGCTTTTCCAGACCTTCCCACTGCACGAACCCTCTCACTGACCCATCACACGTCTCCACTCTTAGTCCAATCTTGATTTCCTCCACCACCATCCTCGCATTCAGGTGTTGATCAGCCATCATTGGCCATGCCAGTATGGGAACCTTCGCGCATATGCTCTCCGCCACTGAATTCCAACCGCAGTGGCTTAGAAAACCTTCAACGCTCCCGTGGCTCAAGATTTCTCTCTGATCAACCCACTCTGTCACCATCAGTCCCCTGTTTTTCAATCTGTTTTTGAACCCGTCGTTGACTTCATCTATACTTTTCCTGACTACCCACAAAAAGTTCACTTCAGATTTCTCCAACCCAATTTTGATTTCCTTGAATTGTTCAGGAGATAATTCTGCTTGGGTCCCGAATGCCACGTATAAAACTTGCTTCCCCTGTTCTAGCATTCCGTCAAGCCATTTGATGTATGAAGGTTTCTCTGAGATCCCCTGTTTTTCTTTGGACGGTTCATGAACAGCACAGAAAGGTCCAACGCACCATGATTTAGGACTAGAGATGCGGTTACAGTAGTCTACATAAACAGATTCGAGCTCGTAAAAGCTGTTCACAAGTTGACCATAGCTTTTAGAGGTCGCCATAATTGACTCCATGATAAAATCAGAATGGGGACCCTTGGGATCACGATCTCTGAGGGGTGAATCAAAGTCATTCCTAGTGATTTTAATCCAGGGGAAATCAGGAACTTGGAAATACTCATCGTCGGACAATTCTGTTCTAAGAAGTGAAGCAGCTGAAATCGTCAAGGCCGTTGTAAATGCGCTCATGCCATAATAAACAAGCCTCGGGATACCAAATTTGTTAGCTGAATCTAAAGTCCAGCTGAGAAAGCCATCAGTGACCATAAAAGTTACTGGAGGAAGAGATTCCAAGGCCTTTTCGAAATGGGGTTTCATCAATTTGGTGGCGTTGACAAATGTAGGAAAAAGGGTCATGGATGGAAGTTTATCAGTGCTCTCCACAGCTGGGGGAATTCCTTGTATGTTTTGAGGAAAAGGGATTTCGATGATATTGATGTTGGTGCCAGAAAGGGAATGGGAGAAGAATGGACGATTAGCAGGAGTAGTGAAGATGGTGATGCAAATTTTGCGGCAGAGAAGAAAGCGAGCAAGGTCAAAGATAGGAATTATGTGGCCTTTGGACATGAAAGGGAACACAACAACATGGATAGTAGGAGGAGAAGGAGAAGCCATTGCTCTGCACTCTGCTCTTTGGATTGTTGATATTTTTGAGAAATTGGGATCGTTTTTGAGTTTCAAAGTTGGCGTTTGGCCAACAAACATAATAAAAGGAAAAGTATGCTACGTATTATTTTACTTACTATATAAATCGAGACGGATGGAGTTATGTACTCTAATGATCTCATCTTTAAATAGATGGACTTTTGAAATATATTACTCCTATATTATATATCTAAAAAGACTAATATATTCTTCTAAATAAAAGAAATATCATTTTTAATATTCATTAAAAATATATAGTATCTTTTCTGTCCTTAAAAGACAAGAGTAAGATACTATTTTTTAAGTTTTTCTCAATTTTTCTCCAAAATATATAAAGAAATATTCCTCCAGAAGACTAATTTGGACCGTTGTTTTGTGCTTGCGTAAAATGTCAAGACCAATAACATGTGTTGTGTCAATTTTTCGACAAATGAAAGTTACATTTATAGATATATAAATAAAAAAAAAAAACTAGTTAATGTGTATACCTACTACTAAATAAGTCTATTTACTTCTAGATGGCATAATTTTATCTTACAGATTAGTTAGATTAATTTAGAAATTTTACTATTGTTAGTTTTTTCTTATTTATATGGTTACATTACATGTATATTTATTTGGACAAACATATGTTGAATAAATAATTTCGCTTTTTTAACATTTAATATGTGTATATATATATATATATATATATATATATATACACACACACATATACATATATGGGGCTTACTCTTTAATTAGAGAATCCACTAATATTTTCTCTTTTTTCAAATGTTTTTACTTTCCTTATCTTCTTTGTTTCCTTTTTTCCTGTTTTTTTTTCTTCCACTAGCCATAACTTCACTCAAGAATTTTTGAAAATGTTACTTACTATAACCAAGTTTTTTCCTTTCTTTTTTTTTTCCTTACAATTCTCTGCAAAAGATAAATAAACTATCTTATTTCTTAAACTAGCTCATCATTTCATTAATTATCTACTATACAACAGAATTATTTGTAACATAATGAATAATCCTATACTAGAAAAGTTTCAAAATTACAAATAATAAGATGGAAATTTTGTTTGCTACCCATATTTCCATGATTATAATTATTTCTCTTTCTTCATGAAAAAGGAGACAATTTATTAACAAAAAAATAAGTGCAAAACATCAATAAAACGTAAAGTGTTATAAAATAACTAAACTTTGCCAACTATATTAATGAACTAATAAACAAGAAGAACAAAACCAAAATTGAGAGGCAAAGCACTTAAAGTATAGAAGAGAGAGAGAATTAGATTGTTATTAATGTATCTCATTTCTAAATAAATTTGATGCCTATTTATAGGCCAAACACACGTGGCAATGTGTGGTTTGCAAAAGTTAACCACACTTTGGCATGAGTTAATGCATTTCTAGCATGCTAACTCCACACTTAATCACATGGCATCCACCATTTCACAACACTCCCTCTTGGATGTCCATGTAAAAGAAAAGTTTGAAGGAATAAAAATATACATAGACATTCATAATACGCATTACTTGCTGTCTCATTAAAAACCTTTCTAGGAAAACCCAGTGGGACAAAACCTAGACTAAGGAAAAAAGAGTGCAGTGCGTATTTTACTCCCGCTGATGAAGACCACGATTTAGATGGTTAAGTTTTCGCATTCCAATCTTGTGTACCATCTTCTCAAGAGTTGAGGCTGGTAAAGACTTGGTGAATAAATCTGCTGGATTATCACTTGAGCGAATTTGTTGTATATCAATATCACCGTTCTTCTGAAGATCATGAGTGAAGAATAATTTTGGTGAAATGTGTTTCGTTCTATCTCTTTTTATGAAGCCTCCTCTTAATTGAGCTATGCATGCATCATTGTCTTCAAAGAGCACTATGGGTACCTTGACATCACACTTCAAACCACATCTTTCTTTGATGAAATGTATCATTGATCTCAACCACACACATTCTCTACTTGCTTTATGAATAGCTACTATCTCATGTTTCATAAAAAAAAAAAAAAAAAAAATAAACATAGTTTGCAAGTTATTTTAAATTGTTAGATAAAATTTGAGTCAAATTAGGACGTCTTTATGAACTATTTAAGTATTTGTTCTATGAAATATTTATATTATATATATATATATATTGTTTTTTTTTTTTATTTATTTATGTTAGTTGCACTTTCTTTCTTCCTGTTTATATATCAATAGTATCAAAAATGTCTTTAATGTAGCTAATTAATAATGTTTTTTCCTACGCCCTTTTTAAAGCATTTTTTCTTATCATGCTAGAATAGATTATGCTTATGATGAGTTCATACGTAATTTATTTTCAGTAGTTAGTTGTAGTTGCTGTGCTTGTCTTTATTTAATTTTTTTTTGGGTCACTAATGAATGCTAATCTTTTTTTTTTTCTTCTCTCATGTGACTGACTGTCCGAGTCACACTGGACTTATTCCTTGCATTTCATCGATTTGAATTTCATCGTCAACCCCCATTGTTGTCAAGCTGCGAGTCAACCCATCTTGTTCAAGCTGCTGGGAGCTAAAATACAGGGCACATGGAAGCAAAAATACAGAAGAAAAAGCTAAAATATAGTCTATACATGATGTATACATATGTATGCAGATTTTCAGGGAGACAGAAATGGGCCAAAACTCATCTTTTTGCATAACAGGTCACATGATGTGAAGAAGTAGCGACAATGAACTGCTTCGTAGATCGCTATGATATAACAGTACCTCCGTATGTGAACAAATAGCCTGTTTGAGATCGAACTTTGTGTGGGTCAAATAAATAACCTGCATCTGCATGACCAATAATATCTGCACTATCTTTGTTAGTACAAAACAGACCCATATCACTAGTCCCCTTTAGATATCGCAATATATGTTTAACTCTATTCCAATGTCTTCTTGTAGGGGAAGAACTATATATTCCTAATAAATTAACAGAAAATACTATGTCAGTTCTCGTAACATTAACAAGATACATAAGTGCGCCAATTGCACTCAAATAAGGTACTTCAGGACCAAGAGGTTCCTCATTCTCTTCTTGAGGTTAGAATGAATCTTTACTCACTTCAAGTGATCGAAAAACCATTGGAGTACTTAATGAATGTGATTTGTCCATGTAAAATCGTTTCAAGATTTTCTCAGTATAGGTAGATTGATGGATGAAGACCCCGTCTGTTAAATGTTCAATTTGTAGACCAAGACAAAGTTTTGTCTTTCCAAAGTCTTTCATCTCAAATTCTTTCTTTAGATATTCAATTGCCTTTTGGACCTATTCTGGAGTTCCAATAAGATTAATGTCATCAATATAAAAAGCAAGGATAGCAAACCCCGATGTTATTTTCTTAATAAAAACACAAAGACAAATGGCATTGTTTATATAATCTTGTTTTATCAAGTACTCACTGAGGCGATTATACCACATGTGCCCTGATTGTTTTAAGTCGTATAATGACTTTTGTAATCTGATTGAGCACATTTCCCGAGATTTTGAACTATATGTTTCAGGCATTTTAAGTCCTTCTGGAACTTTCATATAAATTTTATTATCAAGTGAACCGTAAAGATAAGTTGTAGCCATATCCATCAGATGTATTTCAAGGTTTTCATGTACAGCTAAATCGATGAGATACCAAAAAGTTATTGCATCTATAACCGGTGAATATGTTTCTTCATAGTCGACACTGGGTCGTTGAGAGAATCCTTGTGCAACAAGGCGTGCCTTGTATCTTACAATTTCATTTCTCTTATTTCTTTTTCATACAAAGACCCATTTATAGCCAACTGATTTAACATCACTAGGCGTTTGGACTACTGGTTCAAAAACCTCACGTTTAGCAAGTGAATTCAATTCTGATTGAATTGCCTCTTGCCATTTTGGCCAATCACATCTTCGTCGATATTCTTCGATAGATAGAGGTTCAAAATCCTTATTATCTTGCATAATGCTAAGTGTAACATTATATGCAAAAACATTATCCACTATAATTTTCGATCGATCTAAACTTATCCCATCACGTGTAGAACTTATTAAAAGTTCTTCATTCACTTGAGTCTCAGGTTCATTGATTTCTTCAAGAATATCAAGTTTAATCAGATCTTGAACTTCTTCATAAGACTCTTTTATAGTATTATCTTTATTACTTTTCGAGCGTCTTTTTCTAGAATTTTTGTCTTTTGAACCCAATGGTCTCCCACGCTTCAGGCGTGTTTGGGATTCAGAAGCCATGGCACTTGTAGATGGTCCTTTTGGGACGTCAATCCGGATAGGCACATTCACTGTAGGAATATGTGACTTTGTTATCCTTTTCAAATCAGTAAATGCGTCTGGAATTTGATTTGCTATGTTTTGCAAATGGATAATCTTTTGGACCTTCTGTTCACACATAGGGGAACATGGATCAAAATGAGATAATGATGAAACTTTCTATGCAATTTCACTTTTAAGTTCTTTTTTCTCTCTCCCTAATTGCGGAAAAGTTGTTTCATCAAATCGACAATTTGCAAATCTTGCAGTGAATAAATATCCCATCAATGGCTCAAGGTAGCGAATTATGGAGAGTGAATCAAACCCAACATATATGCCTAACCTTCATTGGGGGCCATCTTAGTGCACCGAGGTGGTGCTACTGGCACATATACAACACATCAAAAAATCCGTAGATGAGCAATATTTGGATCATGACCGAATACCAATTGTGACGGAGAGTATTTATTATAATGAGTTGGTCTGAGATGAACGAGTGTTGCTGCATGTAAAATAGCATGACCCCATACGGTAGTGGGCAATTTTGTTTTCATAAGTAAAGGTCTTGCTATCAATTGTAAGCGCTTAATGAATGACTCAGCTAGGCCATTTTGAGTATGAACATGAGCTACAAGATGTTCAATTCTTATCCCAATTGATAAGCAATAATCATCAAAATCTTGGGATGTAAATTCTCCAGCATTATCAAGGCGAATGGCCTTAATAGGATAATCTGGAAATTGCGCTCTTAATCATATCATTTGAGCCAATAATTTTGCAAACGCTAGGTTACGAGATGATAAGAGGCACACATGAGACCATCTTGAAGATGCATCTATTAGGACCATAAAATATCTAAACAACCCACTAGATGGGTGAATAGGTCCACAGATGTCCCTATGTATACGTTCTAAAAATTGAGGGGATTCAATGTTAACCTTCATTGGTGATGGCCTAGTAATTAATTTTCCTCGACAACAGGAGCACATAAAAATTCATCGTTTGTAAGAATCTTCAGGTTCTTAAACGGATGTCCATTTGAATTTTCAATGATTCGTCTCATGATTATTGATCCAGGATGACCTATTCGGTCATGCCAAAGCACAAAAGTTTTTAAGTCATAAACTTCTGGTTTACGATAGAATGTGCTTCAATTGTACTTATTTTTGCATAATATAAGCCAGAAGATAAAGTTGATAATTTCTCCAACACATATTTCTAGTCTGAGACAATCTTGGTAACACCAAGATATTCAACATTCATTTCATTTATTGTCTCAACATGATATCCATTTCAGGGAATATCTTTAAAACTTAACAGGTTTCTTGGAGATTTAGAAGAGAACAATGCATCTTCTATAACAGGTTTTGTCCCCTTAGGCAAAAATATAGTAGCTCTTCCGGAGCTCTCTATTAAGTTCAAATTACCAGAAATTGTAGTAACATTTGCTTTCCTTCTAAGCAAGTAAGAAAGTATTTCTCATCTTTGAATATGGCGTGCGTTGTTCCACTATCAATTACACAAATATCTTTATGATTGATCATTGATCCAAACAAAATTTAAGATGTATTCATATATTCTTCAAGATAAAAGATATAAACGAAGTAAACATTATAATATTTATTACTAAAATAAATAAATTACACAACCTTTTATTTATTTACAAGACTAGGAAAACATATTCACACTAGTTCATACAAACAACGGAAATGAAATATATTTACATTATTACAGACCCATCACCTATCACGTGATCTATTTTTTCTTCGGGATTCTCAAAGAAATTCGCTACATCTAGATGCATGGGTTCAACATTATCTTCACAGATAAAGTTGGCTTTTGCGTTATTTTTCACCTCCTTCAGAGAAGCTTGATACAGCTCAACCAGGTGCCTTGGCGTACGACAGGTACGTGACCAATGCCCTTTTCCACCACATCGATAACATTTATTGTCTGATTTTTTCTTCTGCACCACTTCATGCTTTTCATCCTTCTTTTTACACTGCTGGTGATGAAGGTTATTATTTAGTGCAAGATGATCACCATGATTGAAATTTTTCCTCGACCACAGCCACGACTGGGGCCACGACCTTTTCCACGCTTAGATTGGTAAAAAATTGCCGTATTTACTTCAGGAAATGGCATAGAACCAGTAGGTCGACTTTCATGGTTTTTCATCAGTAAGTCATTATGTTGTTCAACAACAAGGAAATGTGAAATTAATTTTGAATATTTTTTAAATTCCACTTCTCAGTATTGCTGCTGCAGGGGCATACTCGAGGCAAGGAAAGGGGAAAATGTTTTCTCCAGCATATCATGGTCAGTGATATTTTCTCCGCATAATTTTAATTGTGAGATGATTTTAAACATGGAAGAGTTATACTCACTGATAGATTTAAAATCTTAAAGTCTCAAATGAATCCAGTCATAACATGCCTGTGGAACGACGACCAACTTCAGGTGGTCATATCTATCTTTTAAATTATTCCACAACAACAGAGGATCTTTAACAGTGAGATATTCCATTTTTAAACTCTCATCAAGGTGATGACGGAGAAATATCATTGCCTTAGTACGGTTTTGATTCAATGCGTGGTTTTTTTTCTTGGATGGTGTCTGCCAGACCCATCGCATCAAGATGAATTTCTGCATCAAGTATCCATGAAAGATAGCCTTTTCCCGAAATGTCTAAAGCAAGAAATTCAAGTTTAGAAAGATTTGACATTATTTAAGAAAGGAAAATTTATACCTTCGAGGGTTTTAAAGTCTTTACTTGAACCTACAGAGACTCGTGCTGATAACGTGTTATAAAATAACTAAACTTAGCCAACTATATTAATGAACTAATAAACAAGAAGAACAAAACCAAAATTGAGAGGCAAAGCACTTAAAATATAGAAGAGAGAGAGAATTAGATTGTTATTACTGTGTCTCATTTCTAAATAAATTTGATGCCTATTTATAGGCCAAGCACACGTGGCAATGTGTGGCTTGCAAAAGTTAACCACACTTTGGCATGAGTTAATGCATTCCTAGCATGCTAACTCCACACTTAATCACATGGCATCCACCATTTCACAACATAAAGTAAAAATATACAAAATATTTAATGAATATATGAAACACAAAACTGCCATAATTATATGATACACCAATAATATGTATTCATTATGCAAAAATGCAACCTTGCTGTTTTCTTGTTTTTTTTATATTAACATTTTTCATATGTAATATGTTTGTGATAGTTCTTAAAAGAGAATGGTTGGTGTAGTATACCACAAATATAATAAATTACGGTTGAAAATAAAATGAATAAAAAATATATTCAAGCTGGGGTATGGATATCTCGTTTTCTTTAAGGAGATTCAAGCCCACTGCGGCATAGTCTACACCGATCCAACATTATATCTCTTGATTTGTCTCCTCCAAGATACAATAGTCCAACAACGTCGTACAACTCAAGCAACTTCGGATTATTTGAAGAGTCCAAAGCTCCATATAAGAATACATTTCTTCTAACATATAATTACTCTCTTTTGTATAGTGAATATAGTTGAAGACTTCCAATATTTTTCTTTGGCAAAAGGATCTGGTGGACTCTTGTACTTGTATCAATTTGTATTATGGACCCTTTTACTTAACTTCTTACCAACTAAACCCTTACACTTAGTAAAACACAATATATCAAACCTCTCTTACCATTGACCATGCTTATGTGGCATTAAGATGGTTGAGTTGGCAAGAGAGCGAGACCACACGCCTGTTAAAGCAAGTGAACATCATATTTAAATTTAAAAAATATTTAAATTACAAGAGAATAAAATAATAAACCTAAAAAAAGAAAAAAAAAACTTCTTCTTCAACCAACCACCTACTTTTTCAACCATCCCCATTTTTGCCCAACCCTCTTTTTTTCTTTCTTTCATCTTCTTTAGGTGGCTTGATACACCAGAGGCGGCGAGCAACATGCTGGTACGCCGGAGGCAGCGAGGAGTTTCCTAGTCTTCTGGTACGTCGGAGAGGATGGAAGCATAGGGGGTCCCTGGTGGTTTGCAGGAGTCGCCGATGGTGTGGAGAAAGGAAACAGTGGAGAGGGGAACGGGGCGGGTGAGGGGCAAGGAGCTAGTGCGGCTGCTTATGGTTTATGGATTTGTAGAGGTTGGAGAAGAAGGAGGTAAGAAAAATGGTGAGGGTGTGTGACGAAGATGGAGACAGATGAGGGAGAGAGTATTTGTGGTCTCGCCGGCAAGAGGAGTGGTGGCGGCGGTGACTTTCTACGGCTGCTGGGGCATTTCATGGTGAAACTGACAGAAGATGTGGGGAGACCCAAAATTTTAATTTAAAAGAATAAATTAAAATTTTATTTTGTAAAAATTACATCAAAAGGGTTGTACAAAACCGAATAGAGTGTGACATCATCGCGATTGAGAGTCACGATGAGTTGTAAGGGTTCAACAAGTTGAGTTTGAATGAGTTCAAGGGAAAAAGGGGTAAGTAGAAGGGTTCACAATACAAACTGGTACAAGTACAAGGGTCCACCACACCCTTTTGCCTTTCTTAACTCTCGTTTTCACTATGCTAATCTCAATACAATATTTTCCCACACTTCTCATCTTTGAGATTATCTCTTCTACTTTTCAACCCAAAGGAAGATCACTATTTATAGGTGATGTATTCTCCTTGCAATGAATAGGAAGATAATGATAATAAATTGGGCAAATGAATGGCCCAAAGGTTACATAAGTTATAAGAATAATTAGATAAAATAATGAACGAATAGGTTACAAAAGTTACTAACAGCTAATGACCACATTCTACCATAATTGATGAAAGTAAAGGATGTATATAATGTCTTCACGGAACAAAGCAAATGCTATGCAACAAGTACCACAAGCGTGCAACTCATTTGACATTTCACACTTGGGAATTAAGCACTTTAAAATAATATAAAAATGTTTAAACTCCAACAAGAATAAATAGTATTGCATATCAATAATTAAATTGGCTACCAACCACATTACCACTATTACAAATTATTTGACAACAATAGAAAAATATATAAAATTTTAGTAGAAATAGAGGAGCCAAAAAGTAATATCACGTGGAATTTTTGGGGTAGGATGTTAGGGTTTTGCCCTGATTTTCTTACCATAATTTAAGAATTATTTTTTCTTAAAGAAAAGACAAAACATTACCATAAATATTTTTACTTTTTCTGAAAGGAAAATATAATATTCTTTCATATTTGATTTATTCTTTCCTTTTAGGAAAAGGTTTTAGAGTAGCTCGTCCTTTTCTAGTAAGAAAAGGTTTTAGGACTCTATAAATATAGGTTTGTTTCTTCTGACACAATAACAATAACATTCACAATGTAGACATTTAAGAGTTTAGTTTATGGAGAGATTTTTCTCTCTATAGTTTTAATAGTTTTCTTTTATATTAGTTTTTCATATGTATACCAATTGGTTAAACCATATAATAATATTTTGTTTTTAGTATAAGTTTTTGTTATTTAATTTATCACTCATGACTTGCAATTGTAAATTTCCGCATGACGCCTAATCACCTTCATAACCGAACATTGGAGATTGAAAGAAACTACGCACCAATAGTTATTTCTAGGAACCTGGTTCCTAGAGTCGTATTAGAACAGAAAGTAAACAACACTTAATTTACCGTGGAAACCTTCCTCCCTTAAGGAAGGGAAAAACCACACCACAATTTTATTAACTTCAATAATCAAATGGACTACCTCAAGTATCTTTACTCTTCAACGATTAACTATAATCGAAGACTCTACTCTCCAAGAAGTCAAACCTACTTCTTGTTACAATTCTCTCAAACTCTCTCTCAACTCTACTCACCAAGAAGTCAAACCCACTTTTTGTTACAATTCTCTCAAACTCTCTCTCAACTCTACTCACCAAGAAGTCAAACCCACTTCTTGTTACAATTCTCTCAAACTCTCTCTCAACTCTACTCTCCAAGAAGTCAAACCCACTTCTTGTTACACAATCTGAGGATTATTACAACCCAATAATAAACCTAGAATAAATCAACAAAGACTACATTATAGACCAATTTATTTTATCCAAACTAATTCAAATCTCCTCTAAACAATCATAATATTTAGATGTGAGCTCCTAGAGAAGACGTCATTAATGATTGGAAGAAGAAGACCAAAGAAAGTGTGAATTACACTTCGCTTGCAATTGAAAAGTACGAATGACTATTTTTGGTAAAAATTGACAATTTCGTTATTTTGGGTAAGGATATATAATCGAAGTGTCATTTTGCTTAATTATCCCGTAAATATTTAGTGTAATGAGTTTTAATTTATAATAAGAACAATTCAAATCAAATTTTTGAAGATATTCATATTAAGAGGCCTCAATAATTAATCTTGTGCATCCTGCTATGCACATATTTAATTAGGACACAAAATCTTACTTGGCTATTCTTGATAGAATAGAAAAAGATTCCTTTTTATCTAGGTTTTGGACGAGAAAAAATGTGGCCTATATATAGGCTCTTTCTTACCTATATGAGTTTTCTACAATACTTGTCCACCCGTATATTGAAAGAGTACGACGATTACTTTGGGATCACTAGGTAGAACTGAAGTCAGATTTGCGGACTTGCTTGAAGATATCTGCTTATGCTTCAAAAGATATTTTTCAAATTAAATTTTAGCTTTATGTGTTTTAGCATGAATGTGTGTTCTGACATAAACACATGTGTAATCTATCATTCAAGTAAGCAATTTGTTTTTGAAATGCTTCCAGTGTGCATATATTTTTCATAACATATGTGATAACTTATTTCATTATTATATTATATTTATTGGAATAAATAATGACAAAACTAATTAATAATTCTAACCAAAGACAAGATAAAGTAATCTTCTATTTTATTATGATACTTTTATCCCTAATCATTCACACCAACCCACGTGTGTTCATAAGATTTAGATGGCATTTATATAGGTTGTGGGAATAATTTGTGTAGACATGTTTAATACATGCACAAATTTTGGAGTAGCTTTTCACAAAATGAACAACTTAAAAAAAAAAAAAAAAAAAACCTAACTGTGATATTGTTCTTTTGAGAAGATTTGTTCTATCTTTTTTTTTAATTTGAAAATTAGAACCAAACAAAGATGAAAAAACTTACCTTATTAGATATATATGCATACCATACAAATTAATTTTATTTATATTCTAAAATAATTATGTATCTTAAGTTTCCTGTCGTATATTGAGGAAAATATATCTAGATATATATATATATATATATATATTTCTGCTATCAGATAGACTAAAATAGGGAGAGGCAAGTGAGATAGTCATGTATCCAAGATACATGATAATCGCACTAGATACATGTATCCATATGTATCTAGTGTGATTCACATGTATACATAAGAGAGTGACAGATAAGATGAGAGGGAGGCAAGTCAAAATTTATCTATGTATCCCAGATACATGTGAATCCACTTGGATACAGTGTATCTAAAACAATTACACCTAATCTTGACCTCATGTATTCCGAGATACATGTATCTGGACGTGGTAAGATTTGTAATATTGCAAACTAAAATATATCTAAGCAATTAGCTCTTGAAATTTTTGTAAGTTTCTTAACAAAGATAGAGATTTAAATGCAGCCATTGGGAATACATTTGGGCCTTCAAATTAACTTTTGTAGGCTGATTTTATCAAATAGCCAAATTGCAAATATAACCTCTTCGCGCTTCACAACCGGTTCAGAACTACGTTTACGCTAAATAGAGGATTTACAGGCTTAAATATGAGATATGTGAATTCGTAGTCTCTTCATAAAATCAAGTGTACGGTATATACGTAGAGGTTTAAAATTTATAATTTATTTTTTGATATAATACTTTGCTAAGATTTTTTAAAAAGATACAATATATAAAGAGTACTGCCTTAAAAAGGGATACACCATTTTTTCATTAATATAATTCTATTTTTCTTTAAAATCAATCAATGACAATAACTTTTTTGAGTCGGACAGTAATTGTAGCTTATTGACAAACAAAAAGTTGTGGCTATTCGATATTAATATCTTTGATAAAATACTCATTCTAAATTGGCCTTACTTACATAAATTAGTAAAAATGGATTGTTAAACATTTTTTATTGGCTAACTAACCTCTTCAAGTAATTAATTTGTCTCTCTCTCTTTCGTAGGTTATACATTTATAGAATGTAAAGTTAATGAATTTCTAATGAGACAGTAATAATTGAATTTATAGTCAAATATTTATGAATAATTAGTGAAGTATATTTATAACATCTTGAACAAAGTTAATTATTTATTCACATGAATACTAAAATTATAATTAGCTAGCTAGGTTGTGGATTTAAATCATCAAAGTCGGAAAGTGGAGAACCTCACCAAAAAAAAATACTTGAAGAATTATCTATTTGAAAAAAAGAAAATTTCCTCTACAAAAGTACATGTATATGGTGCCTCGATTGCAAACAATTAACAACAAACCTTTTTATATAAATCAAAAACAAGAGTATATATATTAGTTTTACATTCCAAGAAATATTTTCTTGGCAAATTAAGCAACATACCTATATAATGACTGTCAACTCTGATCAAGCTATTTAATTAGCTTAATTGAGCTGTTTGGGTGTTTCTTGATTGTTGTATTTCTTCATGGACCAAATTTATACTTTCTATAGTTTGGGTAATTGCTCTCAACTCAGTAGAATTCTCACTAATGTTCACATTAACTTCAGTAGTAATTTGGATATCTATTGGACCAATTACACTCAATTGCTCACTGTCTTGGGCGGTACTCCCAGTATGACTTGTTCTCGTCTCAAAGCTTAAGCTGTTGACAAGAATGTCACTCTCTGGTACCAATATCATTGCTAATTCAGCAGTTTCCGCGTTTAATTCCTGCCTTCCACTTTCACTGTATCGGCTACTTTCTCCACCAGATATCGATCCACCCTTCAGAAAATCAGCAGTAGATCTGCATATTGGACAGATGGATGTTTTCAAGAGCCATAAGTCTATGCATTCAGCATGAAAATTGTGATTGCAAAGAGGCAACAATCTGCACTTTTCACCTACTTTGAGATTATCCAAACAAACTGCACATTCAATTGGACTAGTTCCTTTATCTTTGGACTGAAAGGCATAGGAAGGAAGCTTTTCTATATCCTCATGGGACATGCTGTTGCTAGCTAAGCTGCCTCTTTCTACTATGTTAGTAGTTCCAATTCCTCGTCTGTATGCTCTCCCAACGATACAGATGTGAATCAGGATCAGAATTCCGATCCCAACAAAAAGCAATATCATTGATATCGCGATTATCATGATTACAATCTGCCTGGCTATGCCTAACACCTAATAGTTATTCATCTCAACTTTTGCTCCATCTGTGAAACAACAATTATGTCAAGATCATGACAAACAAGAAGCAGGTTATTCGTACATTGGCTCCTCAGACATACTTAAAGATAGATTGCAAGTAGTAGAATGTATGGTTCTGGTTTTATGGAGAAAAGGCCTACTTCAGATGGGCATAAACAGAAAGCCACATGTTTCGTGGGGTTCAAGTTAATAGCACTTGTGGAGTTGGTGGAGAACATACAAACATAGTAGTTGATGTACAACATTAAAGTATTCATAAAGGCGCAGACAGTAGAAACTTATCTGTTTATCATATTGCTATCATTTCTCCAAATTAGGTCATTTATTTTGGACAGTGAAAGACCAAGGAAGCCTACATTCAACCTCTTTATAGGAATGTAATGGGTTAGGCCAATTAGCTTTTTTCGAAAAGAGATTGTTCTCTGAACTTATCTGTTTGTAGTTTTGCACCTAAAGAAGTTGACCAACCCACAGTGGACAACGAAAGGTCTTGCAACAAGCAGAAGATTTTTTTTATGAAAAGAGAAAATGAAAGTGCATCGAATTACTAACCAGCCAATGAAATTGAGCAGCAGATGTAACTCCATAGGAACAAACTGATAGCTAACACCCTTGGGCACAAGAAATAAATCTCGTCGAATTTGATGCGATGAATTGTCGTCATTGATATGACAAACAAACAGTAGTTAGCAAAATTACAACTATATTTAGTAGTATGCATCCCCCAGTGAATTATCACAATGCAATGTAATCTAAACCGTTTAATCATGACACTGTAGGTTTTTATACCTACAGTACATGATTTAACTGCCTTCAAGCATCTCACACCTTTGATGGTATTCACAGGTATATAAAGAATAAAGGGAAAGCATGCTCACTAGAACTCGATACTTTGCATAAACTACACGAACCAAAACAAGATACTACCGGGCGACATTTGTCACACCAAGAACAGCTTCGATTGACAGAAATGCTCCCAGGAATTTGCTTGGGGGTTTTCACTCACGTCTGTTGGCGTCATATCAAGTGTTTTCTCGTAGACATTTTGCAGGTCTAACAATAGAGCACGAGCAGCCTCCCTTGATTCAGGGAGTTTGTCACTGAGCTGAGATGCGGCAAGTTGGATCAGCTTCTCAATCCCATATGTTTTGATTCCATCAGCTCCCTGCAAATCGTGCAAGTCCATTAGAGACAATCTCATATGAATGTAAATGGTCATAACACCTTGTCTATTCAAAACTTGAACCAGGATAAACATTTTATTCCTCTTTTATTTGTTTTGCGAGTACTATGATCATGCATGACAAAGTAAATAGTACTTTACAGTTCCATTAACAGTTTTACTGTGACTTCTGATAGTTTATTAAGATTTTGGTAGAACTTCATTTTAAACAATGCAGAGATAATCATCAAAATATGATGTTCACGCCGGTATTAAACTCCTTGGATATGTTTAAATAGGTTTAGTTGATTAAGATCACTGACAATATTCTATTCAATAATACAGTATTAAATACTTATAAAATAAATTTCCATCTCTAGCTCATTCCAGGATATAGATGTGGTCTATAAAACTTAGTAAGATAAGATCACAGTTCAAGCTAGGCCCATGGAGAGTCACTTTATAAGCACAAGGATTAAAAAAATTATCTCAGAAAACTAAATTGCATGTGCATGCAGTTCAAGGTCAGTTGAAATCTAAGCTTACCAGTGGATCTATTGAGTCAACAACGCTGTCGCAGTATGCTTTGAAAATGTCAGCTGAAGTCATGATAGCGGTCTTACATACAGCACTTCTAGGATTCTTCAAGGATTTCACAACAAGCGAGATTACATTTCCCCTGCTTATGTTAAGTAGACAGAATTAATACAACCAGGAAACAGAGAACGCATAACATAGATCTGTTGAAACCAATGGATATATCCGAATTAAAAAATAAGACTCACAAAATACCAAGCATTGCTTCTCTGTGAAACTTGGACAACCTTCGCACATCATTGAGAGCCTCACACACCAAAACCCAGTCCTTGGATTCCAGCCCCCCAACAGTGTCTATAAAATGGTAGGATATATACAAGACATTGAGAATAGACTTATTCAACTGATATAAGCAACCTAAAACAACAGAGAAACGATATGAAATCTCCAGATTATAATACCTTCAGGCTCATATCTACGTCTTCCACATCCTTCAAATTCTCAGATTCAATGTATTCTACTTCTGAAGTTCCCAGCTCCATCCCAGAATTTACCTTGCAATCTTCATTAGGAATGGGTTCTACTAGTAAGATGGGATTTTCTCTTTCCTTTTCTTCATGATTTTCATCAATATTCTCAACCTGTTTCTCGGAAGGATTCCCATTTCTGGAGATATTAGTGAGCTTCCCAACTTCAGGCAATGTTTTGAGATATCTAGGAGCTTCCTCTGACATTTTGCAGGAAGTAAGCATCTGGCAAGACTGTAAGAGGGGGGAAAGTTTAAGCAAGACTCAAGTCACCATCCAGTTAAGCAGGCCATGATTTTCAGCATAGAAGAGGGCACAATGATGTATTAAACAGATTTCTAGATTTAAGATTACTATGGAAGAGATTTGGGACAATATTTCTTACAAACTATATCCTGTTTCTTACAGATGGACAAGCCATCTTGCTTGAAACACTACAATTAAGTACTTATTTTATACGATACATGCCATACTAATTCCTCCAAGCTAAAGTCAAATGAACAAGCGTGACTAACCTTATTGAGTAAATGAAACAGGATAGATCACCCAGGTATGTATCAATGGAAATCTTATCATATATAGCTGTAAGTGGGAAAAATGAAGAAATGATCTAATACTCGTTGATGAAGACTTCAATTCCTGATCTAATGAACTATATGGTTAATCCTGAATAATATAACTTCAATCTCACTTTCCAGCATAACTTTTTAAGTAATCGATCAGTAAATGAAGGATAGTACATGTAGCATATGCATAATCACCTTATCTAAAATGTAGCATATATGCAATGTAAAAACAAGAGCTTAATCAGTTACAATTTGCAGAAAACAGATGACGATAAGCTTTTTAAAGGAATAGGAAACAGAAACGCCTCATTAAGAGCCAACCCTAACTCATCCCAAATGATCCCTGAAACCAATACACTTTTTAGCCTAATATCTTTCTTCTCTCCATTATTTAGCATAACTAGCAACTTGAATCACCATTGAAACAATAATTATTAAACCAAAATCCCAGTATTCTAAGTAATAATAGCTGATAAATTGCTGGTGAAAATACTTCAACGGCAGATAATTTATGCAAGGATCTAGCACTAAAATATCAGAAGAATCAAGAACAATAGGCAAAAATTACTTCAGAAAAATCCAAAACGCACACATTTCAACGGGAAGAACAAAAATTTCATTTTACAGCCATTTGAAAACACAAGTGGACGAGAGGGAGTTGCTCGGATAGTACCCACATTTTTAATTCGAAGATTGCGAGTTCAAGTCACCAAAGACCAAAAAGGGGTGGGGGGAGAGCAAAAAAAAACAAAAAAAACAAGTGAATCCTCTCATGGAGATCAAAAACAAAAATTAAACGAAACGCAATGTGGGAGGCATCAATAATTCGGATTTCCATATGCAACTATAGAAAAGTAAATAATTACTAAATCAAAACAACAGTAGAGGCGAGATTGGTGCACCCAATTTTGGACCTCTACATTGTATATTAATCATCAAGTTACTTCAATTTCAAACGATTTAAAATAATTAGTTTTATAAAATTTTAAAAAAAATATAATTTTCAAGTTATTTTAAATAGTTATATCATTTTTATAATTTTAAATTATATATGTGTTCTATATAAATATGTATATAATTAATATATTTTATGAATATTCGAAAATTATCTCAAAGAGATTTTATTTTAATGAAATATTCTATTAAATTTGTTTAGTTTAAATTATGGTTATAATTCTAAGTCATTTGATTTTATATTTAAATTAATTATTTTATTTCGTTAGAATTAAAAAGTTCATTAATTAATTAATATTAATTCATCTAGTTTAAGTTTTAATCAAATTCCCTATCAATTTGGCTATTTCTTATATTTCAAGTCCTAACCAATTTCCACCTCCAATCTTGAACCAAACTTTGGCCCAAATCAAATTCCAATCCAACGGCCCATACATTCTCCAATTTTCCCAGCCCATTTCCAATCTCAACAAAAGCTGCCCATCTCAATACCAAAACCCAATTCAAATACCAACAACAATACTCCAGCCCCATTCTACAAGGAAACACATCAGCAATACAGCACACAACAGCATACAGTACGCGACCTCACTGCCCAATATCGTCTTCTTCACGCGAAAATCCCGGCAAAACCGGAAATCCAGCAGCAAATATCGGCGCAACAGTGTCCGCCCATACGCCTGTCATCCTCACGTCCAATTGTCTCTTTTTTTTCTCCTTTTCGCGGAGTCACAGACTGCACAACGTCTTTTACTGTTTGCCTTTGAAAGAGGGAAAAAATTCAAAATCGCTCTTCAAGGGGGGATCAGCGAGCATAGAGAGTTTTTGGATCGAAAATTGGATTTTATTTTGACTAATTTGCTACTCTAAAAAACAGAAAATTTTCATCAAAAATAGGAGTGTCGAATAGCTAAAACAGCACTTTAGGTTTAAGATTTTCTCAAGGAAAACGTCCTTCCCTTTGTCACTTCCGAGCAGTTCATCGAAACTCATCTCGTGTGGTGGTGGTGGAGCTTCAGTGTCAAGCTTGTTGTTTCAGTCGCTGTCCGAAAAAAGGTAACTTCGCCTCCTCTTGTATTCCTTTTCAACGTAGCATGTTGTGTGTGTTTAATACTTTATCGTAGTCTGCTCTCGTTCGCTTCCTTGTTCTTCATTTTTTTTTTAAGTTTATAAATTTACCGAATGTTTCATGTGTGTTTATTTTGTTCATTCTTAGGTAAATAAGTTATGCTAGTCCCTTTAGTTGTTTTAAATTATGAGCATGTGACATTTTTCTTGTCAAATCAATTAGCATTCATAATGTGATAGCTTCTATTCCAAATCAATTTTCAAGCTAACTTATTAGGTCTAATGGCCATCAATTATTTATTATTATTTTTCTTTCCAAATGAAGTTATTATTTTACCACTGTTGATGGTAGATCAGTGGTTACATGTTTGCTTGCTCATTAAATTTTACCTAAAATAAATATTGTGGTATTTTTATTTGTTAGTACGAGGTCAAATGTGATTACGCTTATTTTCGCAAGTTCAAGTTTATTTGGTTCCGATTACAAATTGGTTAAATGAGCTTGGCAATAGATGATGGGGTCTGTTTATTTAATATTTAGTATTAAAATAATTGTCATTTTTAGAATTAAATCTTGTACTAATCTTTGCCCTTCTTTTCTTGCATGAACTCCCCTCGGTCTGAGTCCATTGGACTCCCTCTTTGTTAACTCTCCTTGCATCTCGAGTAGGGTTGAAACCCAACACTTTCTCCATTGAGTCAGCAACCATTTTATATGGGCTGGAAATTAAAAACAGGTGTTCAGAATGTCCGAAGACGAGCTAGTATACATGTCATATACACTGATATACGGACAATATACAGTTTGTATACAACAAAAGAATCAGCAGCTTCTGGCCCATTGTTTCTGAGCAGCAAGGGACCCAAAAGGCTAAATTCTATCCCTCCCTTACTCTTAAATTATTTGTTTGGGCTTATTTATTGTTTATTTCTTTATTAACTCTAACTTTAGAATTTTTAATTAACTTAATTGAATTCTCCAAAAGATAAACTATTTCTCTATGTTAGTTTATTTTAATAAAATTTCATTTGTTATCAACTCTTGTCATTTTATTGAAAACTTTTACTTAATCTTCAATTAATTTAAAATAGTTTTCATGCTTTAATTGATCAAATTGGTTTAAATTATTATTTTAAAAATGAGTCAAAAATTCTAATTAATCTAGTTTTGTTAAAATTCTAATCACATGTATTTTAATTCAAATGCTTTATTTAGGTCCCTTTTCTCCAAAAAATAAAATAAAATAAAATGTCATTTGTTTAATTATCTTCTCAAAGTTAATCAAATATTGTAAAATATTATTTTTATGTTAAATCATTTTTCCAAAAAATAGTCAAATATTTAATCTAAGTCGTAGGATAACCGTATGTTAACAGGTGCGTCAAATGTCTTAAAAACCTTCTTCAAGTGTAAATAAGAACCTTTTACCCATTTTCTCTAAATTTATAAAAATTTGATCTGTTAAAATCTTTTTAAATTAAGTTTTCTTAATTTCTTTAAAAAATTAAGTGACGACTCTTTCTAAGTATTTTTCTCAAATTATTTTATACTTGAAACATTTTAAAAAGTATTTTTTCTAAATATAATAAAATTACGACATAACAATCGAGACCATACCGGAAGTGATCGGCTAAAGCTGAATTGCCAAAGGAGGAGAAGTTGTACTACTACATAGCGCTGAGCAAAGAGTCCAAATATATAAATAGTGGGAGATTTTGCCTTAAATGGAAAAAAAAAAAAAAAAGAGAGAGAGATTTTCGCATATACATTTTGTATTTTAATCTATTCTAAAAAGAATATTATTGTTCTATATTTAAAAATATTTAAACACTCCCATCGTATTTAATTTCATAACGCTCACGTTCTTTCCAATTTGCATTACCTCACATGCTCCACTTTTTTTAATTATTATTTTATAACAATTACGCTGAGGATGCTGACTTGCTCATGAGTTTAAACATACAAACAATATCTTAGACACTATGTATAATTCCGAAGGCATTCGTTAATTAATTTGATCATTATTGAGATATACACTCCACTTACATTTTTCCTCTCCAAAAACCACAAAAATATATATATCAAGAACCAAAACAACTAAACAAGTCAACCCCCATTTATACATTAAGGACCACTGATCATTTTCTCAATATTTGACGATACTATCCTAGAATTCAGTGTTCTAAAAATAACTTTTATTTATGTTTTGCGTACCTGATATAAAATGTTTAAATTCTTGCACCTCATTATATTAGATAATATATTTTTAATTCATTAAAAAAGAAAATTCAACCCTATTATTAATAATAATTTATTTATTTTAAAAAGGAAGCATGATATGGTGATTGTGTCATGGGGAATCCTCCTGTTTAAGGAGAAAGGATGTGGATACTTATGTCGAAAGGTTGTATATGTCTAGGGCTTCAATCTCAATCCATTCAAGCTTAACCCATTTTAAAAGAATCCTCAATTGAGCTCAATTCAATCTCCAATTTCAATCAATTTTAAAACTCTTTACTAATATATGTTTCTATATTAAAGGTATGAATTATTATATATTTAACATCTTTTAGGATTTATCTATCCATTTGTTACTTTTTTAAAAAAAAATCTTGAGGTAAAATTTAAATTGTGATTATAAAAGTTAAATATCGCTATATTAAAATTATTGAGATTCATCGGGTCAAGACCCAACTCGTTTTTAGCCCATTTGAACCCAATCCATTTAAGCCCAAAGTAAACTTGGACGGGTCAAAACTCAACCCAATTTCTATTTCAATCCATTTTCATATCTCCAATTTCAACCCAACCCGCCCATTTGACACCCCTATATATGGCCTCCGGCATGTGATACCGATTGATTTAGGCCTTCTAATCCACCGGTGGCCCCTTAAAGTTGACACCAATTTTCATTTAGACACCTTAACTAAGTTTTATTTATTTTAGATACCTCATGTCATACTGTATTGTGTCATTTTAACACTTTTTTAACAATCAATCAAATATATAAGGTGTCTGTAACACACTCGTCGATGACGTATCAAAGTAATTAAATAAAAACATGTGGCATATATATTAAAAATAATTTTTAAATAATGATATTTTAGTAGAATGAAGAAGTAGCCAATGACTAAATGACATGTGGAAATTTTTACACAAAAATTAAAAATAAAAAATAACCCAACCCCACCAAGGTCATCTTCTCCGTCCCACCAACCCAAATCGTCTTCTTCGCTATTCCCCCACCCACGCAGCGTCTTCTTCACCTCCGCCCACCCTAATACGAACCCCGTTCCCTACCCACATTGTCTTCTTCACCCCTCTCCCACCCCACCTATAATTTTTTTCGAGATTTTTCGCTGCCCTTTTTCTTTGCGACATCATGAATCGTGACCCTTCTAATGGGTTGAAATTTATTTATTTTGTGAAATCTCTTCGTCTTGAAATTTGTTTTTTTGTTTGTGGCATCATCAAAGCTATCTCTCCATGGAAGGAGTTCAAGTTTTGAGAGATGGTGGCTATAAATAAATTTTTGATGTAGTCTAAATAAATATTATATTTTTTGCTAATATATTTCTTAATTATGAGTAAATATTATTATTAATCTTATAAATTAGTTTTCAGAAATTTATATGACATTCTAATTAACACAGTAAAAGAATGGGATAAGGGTCTAAAAAATATTCCAACTTTGGTCGAATTTGTTGTTGCAATACTAAACTTTCATGAGGACCTATTACCTCCCTAGACTATTTAATATCGTATTTTAAACATATATATTTGTCCACGTGGACATAAAAAATAATGCAAAATTATAAATAGTAATGTGTCCACGTGGGCACATATATACCTTTAAAATACACTATTAAATAGTTCAGGGGGTAAAAAAATACACTATTAAATAGTCTAGGGAGGTAATAGGTTCTCATGAAAATTTAGTATCGCAACAGCAAATTCAACCAAAGTTGAATATTTTTCAGATCCTTATCCCTAAAAGAATATTACCTATTTGAACTAACTAACTAGTAAATGGATCACATATTTATTTGACAAGTTCAACATTATAATGTTTAGAATAACTAAATAATAATTATCGAGAAATAATAAGACACAAAATATGATCGATAAATAAATC
The DNA here is from genome assembly GCA_035578085.1 of Solanum pinnatisectum. NCBI lineage: Eukaryota > Viridiplantae > Streptophyta > Magnoliopsida > Solanales > Solanaceae > Solanum > Solanum pinnatisectum. The sequence goes on from CM069077.1 coordinate 21,985,747, forward strand.
TAAATTTTCTTATATTTAATATATAGTTAGTATTTTATTATTTTAAAAAGATAAAATCAAGAGAAAGCCAATGATCTTTTACCATTTGATAAAGATTTCATCTTATCCATTCCGTGACAAACTTTTGTCTTATCTACAATATCCTCATCAAGACACTCACCTTGCACATATCCATACACTCATTACACTCACATTTTTCCTCTCCAAAAACCACAAAAAAAAAAAATATAATCACTTTTAGATAATATTTTTGTTTTCGATTTTCAAGGAAAAAAATTACGAAAAATATGTTCTTTGACTTCTTACATCTAATATGTAGTTAGTATTTTATTATTAATTATTATAAAAAGATAAAATCTACTGAGAGTCAATAATCTTTTGTCACTTATCAAAGATTTCATTTTATTCATTTCGTGACAAACTTTTGTTTAATCTACAATAGAAAGATTTTTACTACTTTAAAATAGAATAAATAAATTTCACTCTCTTTGAGAGAAAAATAAATATTACTAAAATTTTATTTTTAATTATTTTCATAAACCTATGTAGTTTTAATTTTTTTTTTCTTATTTATTTTCTTTCTTCCCCAAAACAATATGGACCTCCACCATTCACCAACCGATTCACCATTATTAATAAAATACTTGCAAAATTAATTAAATCCACTACAAATAAAATGTCAACCATCTTCAATCACCCCAAAAGAGTTCAAATCGGATTTGAGAAAAATCAATTTGTTCACATCAAATGCAATTGAATCCCCAAAAAGTTATTATCAATTTCAAATCTCTTGATTATAAAAAAAGTAGCAGCACAACATAGATTTGCAAGACGTTGCACTGAGCTATGAATGTGGCTAAATCATTTCAAGTCTAATTAAAGAAAAAGAAAGTCTTTTTTTCTTTGGTGATGGAATCAAATTGATTTGTGATGGTTTTGATGGTGGCTTGAATATTTCTTTTGGAGGTGGTGGGTGGAAGAGATGCATTTACCAATGTTTTCCCAAATCAATATCTGTAAAACTTAGGGTTGAAAAAATGGTTAAAGAAGAAAGGAAGAAGATGAAGGAGAGAAAATGAAAAATAATAATTAATTAATTAAATATTATATATTTCACTTTTAAAATTTTTCCCATCTACAATATTCTCACCAAAACACTCATGACTTGCACACATTATATACACTCACTCCACTCTTGTTATTCCTCTCCAAAAAACCACAAAAAATATATTGTCATTTTTAGATAACATTTTTGTTTCAAGTTTCAAGAAAAAATTTGCAAGAAATATGTACTTTGATTTTCTTATATGTAATATTTTATTATTAATTATTATAAAAGAAAAAATCTGGAGAGAGTCAATAATCCTCTGTCATTTATTAATGATTCCATCTTATTCATTTCATGATAAACTTTTGTCTTACCTACAATATTCTCACCAAGACACTCATGACTTGCGCTCTTTTCTGCCTATTACACTCGTTCGCTCTAGTGATTGCTTTGTATACTACACTTCTTATCCAGCGTATTGAACTCGTTTATTCCATTCACTCCCTAACTCTAAGAGCAACTCTTCTTTTTAGAATTGTTGACGAAACTACTAACTCTAACTATCTAACTGTACTGATCGGGGTTGATTTCACTGACCCCTTGCTTTACCATGCCCAAGCCGGAGGCTAACGAGAGCAAAATAAGGTGAAGGTGGATACTGCTCATCAAGAGCTTGGTTAAGTGTTCAAGACCGTATGACACTCACTCCACTCTCACTTTTCCACTCCAAAAACCACAAAAACTATATACTCATTTTTAGATAACATTTTTGTTTTGGATTTTCAAGAAAAATAATTACAAAAGATATGTTCTTTGATTTTATTATATCTCATATTCAGTTAGTATTTTATTATTAATTATTATAAAAAGATAAAATCTAGAGAGAGTCAATAATCCTCTGTCATGTATTAATGATTCCATCTTATTCATTTTGTGACAAAATGTTGTTTTACCTACAATATTCTCAGCAAGACACTCACCTTGCACGTATACCCAAGATAGGTGACGGAACAAGACCCATGACACCTCATTATAATACTAAAATCAAACAATAAACTAACTCAATGAATAATATATACAATATAGTCATTTGTATATATTAATCTGTTTTTACGAATAAAATTCATGAAAATGAAAAAAGTCATATATAATTTAAATCCATTTGAAAAAGTATCGCTAACATGTATGACACAAATAATAGTACAAGGTACAGAAATAAGTTCATATAATTTTGTGAAAAGACATATCTATAGTACCCGAGAAGCTCAAAAGTCTCATATCTATACTCCATGATAGTAATAGTTGTGCTTAAGATATATTAAAAGTAAATATAGACGAATGAAAGGTGAGGATAGTTGAGAGAGAGTTTGCGTTGAAGTAGACACGTCCGTCGACGTACCTGCTTCAATGTTTTTCGAAAAAAATTAATATTTTTTGTTCTACTTTAATTTAATTAGTGTATAAATTTTTTGAAATTATGGAATCCGTTTTAGCAATGACTTTGAGTTTTAAATTCAAGTCTTCACGCTGAAGCAGGCACATCTCCGTCGACGTACCTACTTCAGCATGTTTCTTTTGTTCTACTTTAATTTAATTAGTGGATCATATTTTCGAAATTTGAAATCCATTTTAGCTATGACTTTTAGTTTTAAGTTCATATTGTTTAGTTATTGCTTTATTATTTTAAATGTCAGTAATATTTGTTTATATCTTGTAACTACTTTGGGTAAAAATTTAATGATCGATGACGAAAAATACTTTAATTATGAACATCTTAATGAACCTCTTCACACTAAATTTGCGCAACAAAAAGTAATTAACAACTTAAATATCTAAATATCGTATTAAAATTTAATCAATTTTCTAAATTCTACCTATATCACATACATTAAAATAAAAAAAAATACTAAGATATTAGGCTCGTGCTAGCACGAGCACTTGTGTCTAGTAGGTAATAGAAGACGGAGCCTCTGATTTTTAAAATTTTTTTTAATGCTAATTAAGCAATATTTTGTAAATTATTCAGTACATTGTTAAAAATATAAATCATATATGTAGAGTATGGAATAGAAATCTCACTTTTTATTAGAAGATTGTAAATTAATTAATAAATATATATTCAGATTGACTAAATATGTAAAATGAAAAGCCGTCCTTGTAGTATCAAAATGCTTGAGGCCCACAATTGGGCTATTTTAGAATATTTGAGAGAAAATGATCAAAATAATTCTTAATGTACATGTGGTGAATTGTTATTTGTTAAGAATCAAAATGATCATATTTTAGAACTATATTTATTAAGTGGTATATCAAGGATTAAAATAATTTAACTTCGGTCAAATTATACATTGTAGATCATTTGGATCATTTTCTCAATATTTGACAATATCCTATCCTAGAATTAAAAGTTTTAATTTTCTTTTTATTATGTTTCGTGTACTTGATATAAAATGTTTAAATTCTTACACGTCATTATATTACATAATATTTTTTAATTCATTAAAAAAAATACAAACCTTATTATTAATAAAAAAAAAAGGGAAGCAGTTATGGTGATCATTTCACGGAGGATCCTCCTATTTAAAGGATAAAAAGGATGGGGATACTTGTATATGGCCTCCACCATGTGATACGGATTGATTTATATATATATCATTTTTTTTTATGTAATCTACATAATTATTATATTCTTTGTTAATATATTTCTTAATTATGAGTAAATATTATTAGTAATCTTATAATTTAGTTTTTAGCAATTTATATGACATTCTAATTAGTAGTAATAAATATCACCTATTTGAAACAACTAAACAATAATTGGATCACATATTTATTTGACAAGTTCAACATCATAATGTTTAAAATAACTAACTCATAATTATCGAGAAAATAAGCACAAAATAAGATTGACAAATAAACCTGAATTTTTTATATTTAATATATAATTAATATTTTATTATTTTAAAAAGATAAAATTAACAGAGAATCAATGATTTTTTGCCAATTGACAAAGATCTCATCTTATCCATGATGTGACAGACTTTTGTCTTACAATATTCTCACCAAGACACTCACCTTGCACACATACATACACTCACATTTTTCCTCTCCAAAAACCACAAAAAATATAGTCATTTTTAGATAACATTGTTTGTTTTCAATTTTCAAGAAAAAGTTACAAAAATATATGCTCTTTGATTTTCTCACATCTAATATTTCGTTATCATTTTATTATTAATTATTATAAAAAGATAACTTTAGAGAGAGTCATTAATCTTTTATCATTTATAAAGGATTTCATCTTATTAATTTCATAACAAACTTTTGTCTTACATCCAATATCCTCACCAAGACACTCATGACTTGCACATATACATGCACTCACTCCACCTTCTCAATAAACCGCAAAAAAGTATATAATTATTTTTAGATGATTTTTTTTTTCGTGTTTCAAGAATTTTTTTTTACAAAAACATATGTTCTTTGATTTTCTTATGTCTAATATTTTAATAATATTTTATTATTAATTATTATAAAAAGATAAAATCTAGAGAGATCCAATAATCCTCTGTCATTTATCAATGGTTCCATTTTATTCATTTCATGTTAAACATTTACCTTACCTACAAAATTCTCACCAGACAGTACTCACCTTGCACACATACATGTACTCCACTCACATTTCTTTCTTTTTTTTGTCCTTCACCACTAGAATTCTACACACTCACACTATTCCTCACACCACACACAAGATCTTTTACCCTCACACGAATACACACTCAACACCTCACAAATCCTCCCAAATCACACCTTCACACAATATGATGAGAGAGCATTCATCCACAACAACTAGACAAAGAGAACTAGTAAGTGTCGAGGCCACGTTCATGCGTCTTGACCCAATTCTCCTTTATATAAAATATATAAATTTTTGACTTGACAAATGAGTAGACTCAATATATCTTGGTGTGATACTCCACACACACATATATTTGAGAATACGGAGCCAAAAGGATAAATTTTTTCTTTTAAAAAACATAAACAGCATAACAATTTTTTTTTAACCAAAAGGACAAAATCGCTCCCGACGGAGCGATTTCCTTCTGAAAAAATTGACGCCGTTACTCTGTTAAAAAAATCGCTGCCCCAACAGCGATCTCGTCCAATTTTTTTTTCTTTTTTCCTTAACATTGCTGCCCCTCAAGGGTTTTTCTCAAAAAAAAAACTTTAAAATTAAAATCACTGCTAAAGAAGCATTTTATATTTCTTAAAAAATTAAAAAAAATTAAAAAAATCGCGATTTTACGGAATTTTTTTTAAAAAAAATTCATTTAACCATACATATGCTGTGGGAAATTCATTTTCCAAAGGGAGCGATTTAAAAAATAATAATAATAAAATCGTCGCCTGGCAAGCGATTTAAAATTTTTTTTTTTTAAGAAAATCGTTGCTACAGCAGCGATTTGAACTATTCTTTTTTTTTTTTTTGATAAAAATGCTTCTATAGCGGCGATTTTAATTTTCAAATATTTCTTTTAGAAAAACGTTGCAGGGCCAGCGATGTTATAAATTCTTTTAACAAAATCGCTTTCAGAGCAACGATTTTAAGGAAAAAAGAAAACAAAATTGGACAGAATCGTTGTTGGGGCAGCAATTTTTATTTTTTTTAATGGAGTAACGAAGTAAATTTTGTCAGGAGCGAGTTTGCCCTTTTGGTTAAAATTTTTTTGATATGTTGGTTATGCTTTTGAAAGAAAAAGGTTGCCCTTTTGGCTCCAAACTGCTAGTATTGACGCACGTTTGTTGCACGTGAATGTCAAATCATGTAATATACTATAGTATTTTTAAATTTAATGTCAATGTTATCAAACCAAAAATATAAGTAAACGATTATAAATGGAATAGTATATTATAGGTTCCTATAAATAATTGATGTAAACGTTCTTATGAATACTAAGTGTATGCATATTGAAAGTTATGAAATCAATATCCGAAAATATTTGTATATGTTTATAATATAAATAGATAATGTGATGTGACACCTTACATCTCTTTAAAAAAGTTTAGATCAGAACTCTTTGAAAAAATCGCATCCTGTGAAAAAATGATTGTTTTAGATTTAGGAATATTATAATAATTTACATTCAAGTTATAGAGTTCATACTTTTAAGATAATATACTCTCTCACTAACGAGTAGAACTCTATTACAACTCTACAATGTATGTACGCCAAAGCACAACCTATATATTGTAGCTAGACATGAATTGCATCAATACAATTGAGCTTTCTTTTCCTTTTTGTGCAAGGTGCAATGCAATTGAGCATCAATACAATTATTTTCTAAAGAAAGTCATTTGCACCTATATGGTGCACATACATTACGAATAATACCAACTAAAATTGTAACATCATCATTGAATCTCATGTCACCAAATAATAATAGTAAAAAGAACTACTATTACATTATTGAATAAGTAAATAGTAGTAAATGTTGTCTAATAAAGAGTGTTTTTCCCCTCTTAATCAATTTATGTAGGAATCCAAACACCAACAGTAATAATCAGACCGTGAGATTTCCAACAATTGTGCCGGTGTCATCTTCTCAAACTCACTTTGCCTCCATGACCCAAAAATATTACAAGTTTTTGGGTCAATAACAAGTGGCCACTCCTCCCTTCTATGAGCTTGTGATTTCATTTTCATGTACAACCTCATTGTTGCCACACAATCATCATATGGATCTTGAACTCTTGTCTGAATCTCATACCTATCAATCACAACATAATTTGATTTTAATTTTTGAAATTAAGTTTTCATATTTAGAAACTGATAAAACAGCAATATAAGTCACAATAGTTAACAATTTAAAATAATTACGTACCCAAGATAAGTTTTGGTCAAGTACTTGAGTGAGTTGCTGTTCTTGTTTGTGTCCATCAGGGGAGGGTATTTTGCAGTATCCCTTCATATACAAATTTAAAAATATTGAAGAAACGTCAAACAATATGAGGAATTTACATATATAATACAATAATTTTTACACTAACATGTCATAATTAATTGCCTTATTTATCAGGTTATTGATCGTTGTCACTTACCTTATCATTACTGATGAGTATTGGAGTCCTAAGCATTTAAAAACACTATCCAGATCGTGACCAACAAGGATCCTAGCCCTTCCACTTCCAGAATGAATTTGCCAAAGAAGTTCCCCATTACAAATATAATATTGAATCTTTCCTGCTACTTGATTTATTGGCATTGCATCCCTCATGTGTTCTGGACTTATCCCCGATGTTTCATACCTAAACATTCACATTATTATTCAATTTGTCTACATTAATTAATTAATTATAATTAAACTTTAGTACATTAATAATTAATTAATTACCTGTAGTTTGTGATTGGCCTATTTGGTGCGACGTAGGAATCAAAGAGGATTCCTTCATGTTCATCAATGAGACAAACTCTTGCACATAAGTCAATAGAGCCATCGGTGCCACCGCCTACTATTTTACACGAAATAGCAACAACTTTTCTTTGGATATTGTCAATCCTTAAGTTAGCTGGAAACCCGCGATAGAGAAAACCCTGAAAATTAATCAACACAACTATAAGGATTTGAGCAGAATAGAGTGTACGTCAAATGAATAAGTTGTGGAGTTTGAATAAACATTACATTATTTAAGCGTGAAAGTTGACATAATTCCTTGTGAGCCCTTAGTGCATTACGACTAGCAAAGAGTGTCAAACAAATGTTACATCCTAGTTCCTTGAAAATCTTCTCACAATTAGCCTTTGGTAATGGCCCTAAAATAATACTACAGCAAAATTTGGTAGCAATGTATAATCATGTTTTAAGTCAGATGACTAATTAGGACTTTTTGCTAGAAAAAAAAATTGTATATACCAATAAGGTGTTGTCTCAAAGATGCAAAAGATCGACAGTGTTTTTCACAAATCCAACACATAGGTTCATGAACTGAATGATAGGATGTCCTAATGTGTTCAACTAGAGACTCCATTGTGTTGAACTTCTTATAGCATGCTGCACATTTCCTGTAGTCCATGAAATTTGTAAATAATTCAGCTATTATTTCAAAAGCTCAAGAAAACAGCCAAAGAATAGAAAGACGATACAAATAAATTTACAAATAGTATGGATGACTACTTAGCCAAACTGACTTCTACTAGTGGATCTGGAACCTTCTACCTCTCCTATCAACAACTGTAGAGCGAGGTTAAAGGTTTAAGTCTATTAGACAAATGGCAACTTTTGAGGAGGAGATATGAAAATAGAAAAAAAGAAATTTTGTGTTACTCTTCCATCTGATAGGTTAGGTTATAAGGTACATGTCTCCCTCTAACCTTTTTGTTATCTATCGATATGATAGGGGTCAAGATAACCCCTCACACCAAAGACTCACAATCTAAGGTGATGGCTTATACAAATACCATCTATATATACATGATTATTAGTGAAGTTAAATATGATGAAACATTAATTAACCTATTTTTACGAATCAAAATTCATTGATAGTAAAAAAAATCCTATATATTTAAAATCCATTTGAAAGAGTATCTATCATGAATGAAATAAAAACAAGTTAGTAAAACTTTGTGAAAAGACATTTATATATAGTACCTGAGAGTTTGAGAAGTCTCATATCTATGGTCCATGACATTAGTAGTGCTTAAAATATATTAAAAATTGAGTAGAGAAGAATGAAATGTAAGATTTTGTAAATTATCAAGTGCATTAAAATTTTCACTTTTTATAAGATTGTATCTTAATTAATAGATACATATTCCATATTGACTAAATTAAATATGCAAAACAGAAAGCTAGCTGTTACGTTGTAGTAAAAAAAGACATATCCACTTAGCCAAACTGGCTTATACTAGTGGATCTGGAACTTTCTACCTCTCCTATCATCAACTATTGAGGGAGGTTAAAAATTTAAGTCTACTAGACAAATGACAACACTCTTCAATGAGGAGCAGATATAAAAGAGTAATTTTTTTTTTTTGTAAGTTAATATGACTTTTGATTAGGACGCAAACATCTTGTATAAGCTAGGAAAATTTTTATTATATATGAGGCACGCTATGTCAAATTTGTATGAGCCATTGTTTAATTGACAAATGGACATGGATGGGACCCATTTGCCAAGCTAATAAAGGGACATCTTTAAGTCCGCTTTGTCATTTTTTTGGTTTTATGCCCCCCTGATCAATATATTTTGTACCTTATTTTTCATATTAATAATAATCTTTATTTTTCATATTAATAATCTACTTTTTCTTTTACAAATTTCTTAAGAAATCATAAATAAAATAATAGTTTTACTAATTTATACCTTAATGTTTTCTGGTAAATTTATAAATTTTATTTATACTTTCAAAAATAATTAATTGTTATAATAAAATAGAAAAATTGAAATTAATTATATCTTTGTAAATAAACAAATAATTTTATATAACTACTTTTAATAATATAAATAATCAATATTGAGATAAAAAATAATATCAAAATGTTAAAAATAGAATGAGTCCGGCAAGACTTTTTGGATTTCATGAATAAAGTTATTTATAAGTGGAAGTGTAAAATTTGGAAGAATTGTTGGAAAAGAAACTAAAGGAAAAAAAGTAAGACAGAGAAAAAGAAAACGTTAAAAGGTAGAGAGAGAAAGATGAGTTTGGCCATTTTTCTGATAGGTTAAAGGTCGGACTCCATGTTCCCTTCTAATCTTTTGTAACTTTTTGTTATATGTCCACTTGATAGGGGTTAAAGCTTATCCCCTCGGCCACACCAAAGTTTCACAACCTAAAGTGATGACTTATAAAAAAAATCATTTGTATACATGATCAGTGTAGTTAAATATGATAAAACATTAGTTAACTTATTTTTACGGATTAAAACTTACTGATAGTGAAGAAAAGCATATATAATTTAAATCCATTTGAAAGACAAAAGCAAGTTAGTAAAATTTTGTGAAAAGACATGTTTATAGTACCTGTGAGTCTGAGAAATCTCATATCTATGGTCCATGACAACAACAATAGTGCTTAAAAAAGAAATATTTAAAATTGAATAGAGAAGAATGAAATATGAGAATAATTGAGAGGGCATCAAGGTATTTATATAGGTAACAGAAGACAAATCCTTGAACTTTTTTGAGTGCTAATCAAGCAAAATTTTGTAAATAATCAAATGCATTAAAAATCTCACTTTTATTAGATTGTATCTTAATTAATAGATATGGACTAAATTAAATATCCAAGACAGAAAGCCGTTACGTTGTAGTCAAAATGCTTGGGGCCCTCAATTGGGCTATTTTAGAATATTTGAGAAAAAATGGACAAAATAATTCTTGAGGTTGAATTATTTTTGTCCTTGATTTATATTCCCTCCATTTCATATTAATTAAACTTTTGAGGTGTTTAGCACCCTTTAAAAAAAGTAAATTAAGACATAAATTAAATATAGTTTTCCATTTTTACCTTTATTAATTATTGTCAAATTTATTGAAGTCATCACATTAAAAATCCAAATGAAGGGTAAAATTGGAAGAATACTCTAAAAGTAGTCTTGAAAACTGAAAAATTAAGTTAATTTAAAAAATGAAAAATGCCTCAAACATTCAATTAATATGGAATAGAGAGTACCACTTAATAAATATAGTGTTTAATGTACCTAAAATGTGCTTATTTTGATATTTTAACTATAAAATTTAGTAGTTTCTGTTAAAGTTAAATTTGTCTGATAACTTTAACAGAAAAGTTAACTTTAACAGAAAGTTGTTACTTCCTCCGTTTCTTTTTATATGTCACCTTTTTAAATTGTACTTGTATTAAGAAATTAAGCAACTTTACCCTTCTACCCTTATGTAATGTTTTCTTAAGTCAATTTTTCAATAAATTATGAATATGCTAGATTTAAAAAATTAAAATGCATTTGGATAACTATTTAAATTTTTTGGTTTATTTTCAAAAAGCAGATTTTATAGAATAGTGAATGGAGAGAGTAATTAATCAATGTATGAAGTACTCTAATGAATATTAATTACTTATTAGTTTTCCTAGGTTGATCAAATTATATATTTTCAAGACTAATTAATTACTCTATCAAGGGTATAATAGGAAGAATATGGTAATTTATGCATTGATTTTATAAAATGACAAGTATTTTGGTCCAACTATTTATAAAAAAGGATGACATATAAAAAAAACGGAGGGAGTAATTTTTTATTTTTTTAAACCAAATGGAGGGGGACATAAAGCCTAACGTCATTTTACATAGTAGAAAGATCCTATCCTATTAAGATTCTGATCCAAAGATCTTTACAAAACAAAATAACTATACCAATGCATTTAAACTACAATTGTTAATGGCTTAATGCATATAAATAAAAGTATTCAAAAAGACTAATACCAGGCAATTGTTAAATTTTGATGATTTTCTTTTTTAGAGTTAAACTATAAGAACTTTGACTAATATTCTACAATGTATTTTTTCATCATATTGATATGCAAGAAATTACAATTTATAGTACTTTTAGTATAGTTTTTGAATATTTATTTTTTTTGTTTAAAATATCGAATTAATTTAATCTAATTTAACTTTGAAAATTTGTCAAATTGACTTTCGAAAAGCACAACATGACAAATAAAAATGGACGAAGTTATAGAATTAAAGATCAGAATGGTCATATTTTCATACATTTATATCAAAAACCAAAACAACTCAAAGACGTAGTAATAATAAAAAGCAATACTATTACATTATTGAATAAGTATCATAGTCGATTGTCGTTCAGTAGATCAATTTCCTAGGAATCCAAACACCAACAATAATAATTAGATCGTGAGATTTCTAGTAATTGTGGAGGCATCATCTTCTCAAGCTCATTTTCCCTCCATGATGCAAAACTATTACGATTTTGTTGGTCAGTTGCAAGTGGATAATTCTCCCTTTTATGAACTTGTGATTTCATTCTCATGTACAACCTCATTGTTGCAACACAATCATCATATGGATCTTGCACTCCTATCTGAATTTCATATCTATTCGATTACAAGACAATTAAGATTGATTCTGATTAGGACGATGTGTGAATTTGAACATAAAAAATCACAATAATTAACAATTTAAAATATTTACGTACGTACATACCCAAGATAAGCTTTGCTCAAGTACTTGAGTGAGTTGCTCAGCTTGCTTGTTTTCATTAGTGGAGGGTAATTTGCCGTATCTCTACATACAAATTAAAAATATTAAAAACAAAAAACATTAAACAATAGGAGAAATTTACATTATAATCTTTCCTTTGATGGTAATTAATAGGGGTAAAAAATTTACATATATAATATATTTCAATTAATTGTCTTGTCTTATTTATCAAATTATTATTATTATAGGAACATGCATGTTGTGTAAACTCGACAATTAAAGGACTTACCTTATCATTATTGTTGGGTACTCAATTTCTAAGCATTTTAAATCATGATCCAAATTGTGACCAACAAGGATCCTTGCCCTTCCACTTCTAGTACGAATTTGCCAAATAGGTTCCCCGTTACAAAGATAATCTTGAATTTTTCTTGATACTTGCTTCAATGGCATTGCATTTCTCATGTATTCTGGCCTTATCCCCGATATTTCATACCTAAACATTAACAATATTATTGATCAATCGCCTATATTGTGTTAATTAATTAAACTTCAGTATGATAATTAACATGTACTATAATTAATTAATTAATTACCTATAGTTAGTGATGGGAATATTTGGTGCAACATAGGATTCAAAGAGGATTCTTTCATGTTCATCAATGAGGCAAACTCTTGCACAAAGATCAAGAGAGCCATCGGTGCCACCACCTACTATTTTGCAGGAAAGAGCAACAACTCTTCCTTGACTATTGCCAATTTTTAGGTCATCTTGAAAGCTTAATCCCAACCTAGTCATACGATAGAGCAAACCCTGAAAATTAACAAATATAAGGCACTATGAGGATTTGAAAAAAATAAGGTGTCAAATGAATAAGTTGAGTTACTTTTTGTTCAAATAAGCATACATTATTTGAGCGTGAGAGTTGACATGATTCCTTGTGAGTCCTTAGTGCATTCCGGCTAGCAAGGAATGTCAAACAAATATCACATCCTCGTTCCTTGAAAATCTTCTCACACTCAGCCTTTGGCAATGGCCCTAAAATCCCATATAAAGCAACGCATAATAATGTTACAATAATATGACTAATTTAGCAGAATAAGTTAACTAGACTCAGAGGCGGAGCCAGGATTAGGATTTTGGGGATTGTAAATTTTAGGACAAAAGAGAAAAATATTGCAAACATGCTTTATGGTGGGGTTTGAAGTCACAACATTAGTGTGAATAGGGATGTCAATGGGGAGGTGCGGGGCGGACAAAGCTTAACCAGCAAAATTTTTAATCCGCCCCGCCCCGCAATGTATTTTTCTATAATATCAACCCGCCCCGCATAAACCCGCCTCGCCCTGCCCCGTTCCTGCAAAATTCTTATCTGATCCCTAATTATTTTTGTTTACTCACATAATAAAGAATATATACATATCACAGTATACAACTTTGCATCCAAACCTCAAATAAAGAAATTATATTTAAATTTATTGTTATCCTTGATTTTTTTTTTCTTTTAAATAAATTTTGTTATATTAATAGTATCCAATTTCCATAATTCAACTGTGAACAATGCATCACTGGAATTGGCAGCAATAATCTTCATTTTTCACTTGACTGCTAAATCAAGAAAAAATAAACAATCAGTTTATCACAGTACTAACCAAAACAAATACTTCAAATTTTAGATTGAGTATATTTTCCTGTTGATCTATTAATACTAATATGATAATAAACTTCAAATATAGACGAGAAAATTTCTATATTATTTGAGATTTTTATCAAACAAGAAGCTCTAGAACACAAGAAGGGAGGAGACCCGCACCCGCCCCACACCCGCAGTTTTAAAAAACAAAGGTTTTGATTCGCCCCACTCCGCCCCGCACCTGCTTAGAGATGCCCGCCCTGCCCCGTCCTGCATTGTCTGAAACCCGCTCCATACCCGCACCGCACCTCTCCATTGCCATCCTAGGTGTGAAAATCATTTTCACCGCTCCTTCTTTATCACTGAGTTGTCAATCAAATTTATTAGGGGTTCACAAGTTAATATATATATATTTCTTTATTTATTTAATTTTCTAGTACAAATACAAACTCTACAGAAAAGCTAGAAGTTCGTCCAAACCCACGAACCCCCACCTAGCTCCGCCTCTATCTAGACTAGTACTATTGCAACTTGTTGCTTGGAAGGAAAAAAGAAAAAAAGATTACCAATGAGATGCTCTCGCAAAGATTCAAAAGATCGACAATGTTTTCTACAAATCCAACATATGGGTTCATGAACTGAATGATATGATGTCCTCATGTGTTCAACTAGATGCTCCATTTTGTTGAACTGCCTATAGCATGCTGCACATTTGTTCCTATGGTCGATGAATTTTTAGAGGGGTTAAAGTTCTATATACTGACAATATAATATAAACAAATTTGCACAATCTAGTCATTTATATATAATTAGGTAAGTGAAGTTAGATATGTTAAAACATTATTTAACCTTCCATCATAGATTAAAATTCGCTGATATATAGTATAAAAATCGTATATAATTTAAATCAATTTGAAAGAATATTGTTATCGTGATATATAAGATACAAAAACAAGTTAATTAGTAAAACTTTGGGGAAAACAAAAACTACATATGTATATATAGTACCTAAGAGTCTCAGAAGATTCATATCTATGATCCATGACAGTAATAGTAGTGCTTGAGAAATATTGAAAAGTGAACAGAGAAGGGAGATGGGTGAGAATGGTTGAGTGGGCATCAAGGTATTTATATAGGTAACAGAAGATGAAGCCTCTGACACTTTTTCTTATGCTACATTATTAAAATATCGTGTATACAATACAGATTAAAATTTTCATTTTTATAGATTGGTATATTAATTAATATATATAGCTAGATTGGTTAACTATGCAAAATGAAAAACCTTTGTAGTAATCAAAATCCTTGGGGCCCCACTATTTGGGCTATACTCAGAGACGGAATCGGGATTAAGAGTTTGTGGTTTTTTAATATATAGTGGGGTTCAAATCCACAACATTAGTGTGAAAAACATTTCCATGACTTCTTCATTACCACTGAATCATGAAGCAATTTTTCTAGGGGGCATAAGTTAACATACATATATTTATTTAATTTTCTAGTACAAATACAAGATCTAGTAAAAATATTGATTCGATCGAACCCACGAACCCCACCTAGCTCTGCCTCTCGCTATACTAGAATATTTGACAGCACCATGTCCTAGAATCAGCAAGACCACTCATATCTAAGGTTCTAAAAAAATTGAAAATTTTACATGTCAATATAATTCATTTATTCATTTTGTAAATTTACCAACTATACTTGAAAGGTAAACATTAAGAAATATATTTGTAGTTTGACTCTAGTGTAACCTAACTAATTAGGTGTACATATCAATTTGGGGATGTCAAATGGATGAGCTAATTAAATGTTGAATTTATGATATATTAAAATAAAATGAGTTAATAATAAGTGAGCTATTAATCGTTTAAATATTACTTGGATTGAAATTGACTGAATCAAGATAAGATACATAATAGTCATGTCCCAATTAAATTGTTTTTAAAAAATAATTTGTTAAATTACATAATAATTTTTAATTCATCAAACAAAAAAAAGTTATTAAAAAAATATCTTGACAATAGTTTTCATAGATCTATTTGATAGCTACATATATATTTCAAATCAACCTATAACTTTTAGATAGCTTGAATAAGACTGATCAAATGTGTTAAGAGTTATAAATATGTGAACAAATTGTCAACTCATTCAAACTCAAACAATTTAGATAAATTACATTCTTTTGTACTAATTTTATCATCCTTAAATATGATATATGCTCCGAGTAAAAAGTAAAAGTTAAAGTTAGGAATGAATGAGATGCCAGAGTTATGGTTGTAAATTCATGAGTACGCAATTATCTTCTATATGTGAAGTGATCAGAATAAATGCTTTATTGATACATATCTATCTTTATCAAGGACTTTTCAAGTTAAAATTAATTTCGACCGTACATGTCCTGTCAGAAAGGACAAAATTAACGTTAATATATAGGTTGAAAAAGATATATTGATATGAAGAATATTTATACTATATGATATAAAAGGATAAGAAATTGGAAATCTTAATGCAATATGTCATAATGCACTAAGGTAAAAATGGGACGTCGCAAAAGCATTAATAGAGGCTGTAGATAAGGTATTCCTTTTTTATGATCATGTTAGTTTTACTTTTACCTATTCAGATAAGCTTATTTAGATTTCATAAAGGGACTGATGCAAATTAAGCTCTGTGTATAGTATTCATGAGGGAGAGATATGTATATTTCTTTTTTTTATTTTTTGAGATATGATGAGGATTTATGTCATAGCTTACTGTAACAATTTCAGATGTTATTATGCCTAAATTATTATTCCTTTTTTCACTATTTAATTGTGGTAAGGGTCGTGTATGTAGGATGGTTAAAGTATTAGGAACATGATTATTTCTTTTTTATAGCCAAATACATGTGAATGTTAAATACATATATTTGAGATACTAACAGCGAGAAAAGCGAGAGAAGGAGAGAGGAGAGCGGAATATATAGGAGGGTGGGGAGCAAGTTTCTAAATACATGTGAATCATACTAGATACATGTATCTGGGATACCAGATATAGGAAGACTGACGAGCACGATAGGAGAGTGACGAGCGAGAGAATTAGATACACATGCAAATCCATTTGGATATAGTGTATCTAGAACAAATTATACTAAATTTTAATCTCATTTATATCTGGACGCGCTAGATACAGTCCAAAATCTGATAAGTTTCATAATATTACAAACTAGCGTGAATCTAAGTAATATTAACTCGTAAACTAGAACTAGGGATATGTGAACATACTATATAATCATACTATATATAATAATACTTTGAATCATACTATATTATATGATAATTTTATGTGAATCATACTTTTTTATAAAGCCTACGTAATCATATATAGTAGGATTCGAAGTCAAAGGTTGTGGATGTGATTGGGCGTTACTTGCCCACTTGCTACCTATGATTATCTAAGATACTATCAGATATTTTTTCTTCCTCTAAAGTTACATTATTTGTCTAAGATTTTCACAAACTTTTTTTTTTTCACTAACAAATACGGTACTAGAAGTCACTCTATTTATTCAACTCTATCTTTTTGACCAAAATGGGACCCACTTAATATATTCGTATATTATGGATGCTGCTAGAGAAAAGATGTAATTTTAGTGATTTACAGTTCTTTTCTGAAGAATAATAGTAGTAATTAAGTAGATTCTTGAGACTTGGGACCCTTCTATTCTTTTTTTGGTTCTAGCTGAGGGAGGATACATTTAGAAAGTTAAACTTCTATATATTGATGATAGTGGAAAATTTCCATCTACTATCTAATAAATCACCCAAAAGTAATTACTGAAAAGAATAAAAAATGTTCTTTTAACGTATTAGAAATGATTCAAAAATATCTCTTTTTACAAACGGGATCAAATAAATTTGCTCCTCCTTCCACCTTATGGCTCAAAACACCCTCACTATAACATGATTCAAACATGTCATCCTTCTACCTATTGGATCAAATTTGTCTCTGACATTATTTTCAGGCTTAAATAACGTTAGAGACAAATTTGATCTATTTTTAGTACATTAAGGACATTTTTGAGCCAAAAAAGTGAAAGAAGAGACAAATTTAATCCAATAAATAAAAGAAAATCATTTTTAATACGTTAAAGACATTATTTATCCTTTTCAAAAATGATTGCAACTATCTTGATAAGTGGAGCCATATATATATTATCTAGGAAAAAAAAAGTCGACATAAACTACAAGTTAATTGATAAATATTTAAGTTGGCCGATAAAGGAAAATTAATTAGTTTAACCATTAACACAGTTTAATCGTTATAATAAATTGCTTGCAATAATTCTTTGGTAAATTATCATGATCTCCAATTATTATCTGTAAAATTGACATATAACTAAAATAATGCAAAAAAGAAAAATATTGCACTAGAAGGGTATAAAATTAGAAATAATTGTGTTCATCGAAGCTATTCCATAGAGGAGGTGAAATTGCTAATCTCATAAAAATATCCATTTATATCTAAATTCTAATTCCATCTACTAAACAAACCTTACTGATGATGACTTTTAATAAAATTTGTTCCCTTTCTTTATATAATAATCTTTATCGCGATCAATTAATTGTTTACGTTATGTAAGAATGATTTTATGTAAGTTGTGTGCCACGTGTTTTCAGACCTAAATATTGTCTAGTATGGGACTGTCAGCTAATTAAGGTGAAAAATACGTAACGAATATGAATGAATATGCCAGAGAACATTTAGGTTTTTATATATTTTCATTAAAAATAAGTTTTATATAAATAATAAATAATATGAAGGTAGAGACACGATGGGTTTAAGAAGTGATTGTGTGAAGGAGTGGGTGGTGGGGTGGTGCCAGAACTAGGATTGAAGCGACATCTGCTAGCCTACTAGGTAGGATATCGAGTGAGGCAAACTCAGAATTTAAAATTTAAAATTTTATTATAATTTTAAATTAATATATAATAGATTGAGTTTATAATGAAATACTTATAAATATTTGATAAAATTTTATATATGAATAAAAATTGTTGAATTCCATTCTCTAAAGACCCGCCCTAATCGGTGGACGGTGAGGATGGATGGAGTTGTTTTTTAAGCGATAAATATTTAATATTTTAGTCTCAATAATTTATGTGAGGTTTATAATCTTTATAATTAAAATCGTCAATAAAAAAATATAATTATCTGATTAATTCTCTTCAAGACCGTCAACTCAAAGGACTCTTGCTTATTCTTGAATTCATGAAATACTTGTTGTCGAAATTTCACTACGAAAGTGGAGTCAAACTTTAATCACAAACATAGAAGTATGCAAATTTGTGGCTCACCACTTAAATGAAGTGTTGATGATAGGAAAAGACATTTCACATAATATTTTCCAAAAAATTATTTCATTGGAGAAATCATTAAAAATACGAAAAAGGATATACAGACAATTATTCTCTTTGACATGGCTTCTTTGTTTTTTTCTCTTTAACAAAAGGATTGGGTACGTAACAAATTAAAAAGTTAGAAAGGATAAGATTCTTCAAAAATCAAAACGGTCAAAAGGCAAGCCACCAATAATCGTGTACATAGTGAGAGTGGATGTGTACTGATGTGATGTATATGTGAATATTGAAGGATATCCCTATATTCATCACTACATTAATCCAAGGCGGAGTTAGAAATTAATATACAGGATTCACGTTTGAAATAATAAGATTTTAGATCTATATAGTTTAAATTTTGACTCTGCGTGGTGACTACAACACCAACTCATGTGAAGGTTATGAACAATTTTTTGTTCCTCTTCTGCAATTTGCTACAACTACTGCTATTTGTGCTACTTTTATTTGACAACTAGAACAAAGCTTGCTCTCATAATCTAAATAATTATTGTCTCGATTTTATTTTACGTGATACCTTTTGATTGAACCCTCCATTTGAAAAAGAAAATATTTGTGCTATGACTTTCAAACTTGTTATGATGATATTTATGTGACTATAACAATATGTCTAGTATCGTTAAAGGTACAAAACAAAAAATTTAAAATTAAATTATTATTAAATAAATTTTTTATCTAAAATAAAACTAATTAAAGAAAAGAGTCCCATATGAAATGTAACTTCTTTTCACCAACCATAGACTCTACAGTTACACCAAGTTTAATTAATGTTTTAGTATATCTCAAAAACTTAACAAATTAAGGGGTACTAATTAGGGGAGAATAAATGTTGGATGATTAATTAAAAAGAAAAATTACTTAACTACACACCATTTATTATCATATTTTTCTTATTTTTTCTACCATTTCAAAAAATATCAAAAATCCCTTCTTTTCCTCCCATCATCCCCTTTTCTGGATACATTAATTTGAAATCTCATACCCATATTTTTCTTCCTTTCTTCACGCCACAAATCTCTCCATAATTACATCAATTAATCTATTTTTGAATTTCAAATCTTTTCTATTTCTAATTAATGATTTCAAATTATTCAAGAGGTAGATTTCTTTCCATCACTTCAATTTTCGATTTTTTTTTCATTTTTTCATCTTAAAAAATAAAAATAAAATTACCTCCGCCCCCTGCCCCCATTGAAATCTTATTGAACCTTTGCAATTTTAGTTAATCATATCGTCGTTGAAAATTTTTCTTGAAAAATATTTATTTCTTTTAATGTATCTACTATTGAAAAACGTCCAAAAAAATAATAAAAAAGTTGGATCTGACATTGCACGACCATCACTATTAAAAATACATATTTTTAATGTATCTCATTTATTTTGAGTCTTAAATTAGTCTTTATTAGTGTTATCATTGATCTCATACATTACTGCTACAATATCCTTTGTTTTATGCAATGTATCATGTTCATATTTAAGGTATTGATACATAACTCTAATGTTTTTGAATCTTTGATTAGTGTTTATCATGTTCAATATAAATGTACTTGATACACAAACTTTGTGTTATGTATACACACACAAAAAAAGAAGCTAATTTGGAACAATTACATGCATAATGTATTTTTTAATTTAAATTATATATTTCTCAAACAAAATAAGCTACATAAATAATAATATATCATGTACTAATTTTTTAGTTATGATACGTAAATTCGAATTTATACTAAATGTATCTGATACATAACAATTACCAAACAATAATGTATCGATCTCAAACCTAAAATCTTATGGGCAACACTTTCTTAGTTAATGTATCTAGTAGAAATACAACACTTATTAATTTAAATTGAAAGGATCTTCATGATGTATCTTCTCAAAATTTTCGATAATTTTGAATCAAAATTGAAAGGATCTTCAATGAACTGAGAGAAGAATTTTGAATCTCAACATTTTTGACAATCTTGAATCAAAATCGAAAGGATATTCGATGAACTTGAAGATTCACAAAAGAAATCATTTGTCCAACAATAATTCCATCACTTTTTTATCCTTCATAACTCACCTCGCTTATCCAAAATTTCGACAAAAGTTTTTATGAAACAGAGAGAACAATGAACAAGAAGAAGAAATTTAATTTTTGAATTTTTCGGTTAGTTACACTATATGATTGAATTTTTGATAATAATTTGGAATGGAATAGCACAATTTATGGGATCTTACTTTGATTTTCAGTTTTTTTCCCCCTTAATTAGTGCAACAGATGGCTACTATGAGATCTTAATTTGATTTTTCAGCTTTTTTTTCCTTAATAAGTGCAACAGATTGATATATAATGTATCAACAATAATGTATACGGATCCTTAATTATGTATCCGAAATGCCTAAAAAAAATGAGATTTGTGTAATTAGATTAATAATAGGGATAGAAGGTAATTTATGTTTTATACCATGAGATTTATGTAAGTTATATAAAAAGAAGTTAGGAGTTTGATTCATAAATAAGAAACAATTAAATAGGTAAATTATGCATGCAGAGTGAATAATATAAACACGTACGTGCATGACAAGTTCATTCCTTTAATTTTCCTTTTTGCATATGCGACTACTTTAGTTTCTTTTCTCCATAGTTTTCACTTTTTATCATTCAAAGGTTCGACCCAAAAGAGGAATGAAAAGTTCCAAACTTTGACTGACCTTATTGCCCACATCTTTTTTGTCCATATATCACTACAACAAAAAAGATTTTTTAGCGGTAATAAAAAATATTTTAGCAACTACCGTATAAGTTTTGTTGCAAAAATATTTAACAATAATTAAATTAATATTACTATAATTAGAGTCGCTAAAATTTCTACTGGCATTATATAAAATGTTGCTTAGAAATATCATATTTATTATTATCGCTAAATAATTATTGCAAAATTCTTTATTTGTTGTAATATATATCTCTACTTTCTTGCTTCTACAGAGAGCTGCTAAAAGTATAGTTTGAGATTAGTTTTTTCAAGTTATTAGATTGTAAAGGGAAAAAAAAATAATCTTGCAAACGATGGAAATGTGTTAAACGCTTAGTGACAATTAATAGTTGAACGATAATCACTTAGAAGCTGATTTTTCAATTTTTATCAATATTATGCATCTAGAAGAGATCGAGTTTATTCACGCTCTTTATCACATCAAGCTGCCAAGTTCAGGAAGGTAATCAGAACCTACAATAATGCAGGTATACATTGAATAGAACATGTCGAGTTCAGGGAATCCCGAGGTAATAAGCAGAACCACCATAGTCGTCCTCAAGAACAAAACTAGAGAGCACTTTTCATGTGTATACTATCTAACCAGATTAAACAAGCAGTATATAATGCAAAAAAAATAGCACAAAGTTTTTGTGCTATGGCACCGCAGTGACTACTACTCAAACGCTATAAGAATGACATGTTGAAAAAACAAATGAGACTACAACATTTTGCCAAATGGTCTCAATTCCCTAGGCATGCCATCAAAATTCCCAGAATTCACATCAGATTGAAGTAATGGTCTCTTCCCAACTTTCCAGTGTATGCCTTCTGCCAAGTGCTCCTTGGTTGGTGTAAGCATTACAAAGTTTGGATCAGCCCTTTGATAGCTGCAATTTCAAAGATATCGAGAACTAAGACATCTTTTCAACAAGTTCCCATGAAATCTACTGGACACGTTACACTTGGTAAATGATTCCTGCCTCTCCATTATAGGAAATTGTCAGCCAGCTTTTGGTAGCTTGCTGGCAGTACAAATTGGTGATATCTACTAATTGTGAAAATATATATGGACTCAATATACAACTGAAGGATAACCAACCTTCCTTCTCTAATGTTGTCAACACGAATGCCAAATCCAAAGGCTGTTGCTCCTTTTACCCGATCTCTAGTAGCTGTCAACCAACATAAAGTGATTATCAGATATCATCAGCCACTGAGGGTCAACACTTATGATCTATACCTCTTAATATGAGAAGGGCAGACATCAGTTGCTTAATCACCAGTTGGCATGAAATCCAACAGCTACATTATTCTCTCACGATATCGTTTTAGCACATATTGTGATACAGTTAGTGTTCAGGGGTGGGATAAACTACATAATTATATAACAGAAAAATAAATACACTCTTTGATTATGTTATATGTGTAGCATAAATCACTATTACCTGAAACATTGAAAGTGAAGGAAGGTTTCCACCATGACTTAAACGCCAAAGCAACAGATGAGCTTAGAGGCCCCACCTTTCCCTGTGGAAGTAACATTTGCAGTTATTACCCCTGGTTTTGGTTAGTATGCAAAAGAGAAAATCCAGAAGGTGATTGATTACCTTGACCAAAAAGTTTTTATTAGCTTGCCAAGATGCAGCAACTTGAAAAGTGGAATCGTGGATGCTGCTGGGAGCTTTCTCATCATTTACACTGCCACAAAAGTTTAAAACCAAGTCAGATCCTACTCTACTCTGGCCAGCCTAGAGCTTGCTACACCATCTCAGAATACCTTGTCTGCAACTCAAACCCGAAATCTATATAGTTAGTAATTCCAACTACTTCGTCTTCTTCTAGTGGATTTTTAACCTGATATTACATAAATTACTTGTATTAGTACTACCATTAATGAAGCACAGAAAACTTCTAGAATAATGTCAAAAGCCGTAAATCAAAATAACCAAGCACACATTGTTCTGTTTCTTTTTTCAAATTAGATGTTCATCAAAACCAGAGATCTCAAATTAAAGCTTTTTACATTAATAAGAACTTTTATCGCCTCTGTATTTTTCGGAAAACTAACAGCGAAACCACCTTCTAATCTGATTAGTGGTATGACCTCTATGATTTTCCTGTGTACTTCTTTTGCATTCCAGATTGTCTTTTGCACACCACTCCTGAAGAATTGGACTATACATACTTTCCACACTGGCAGAGATAATTCAATACATGAGGTCTCAATTAAACCAAGGAATAGTTAAAATTACAGAAATGTTCTATTATACAGACGTTTATACAACTTCAAATCCATGGAAACCATTGATGCATATTTCCTCTTTGACAAATCAGCAGAAAAGAAAAACTTGCCAAGACCCAGAGAACACATTGTATGTACTAAATAGGCGTAAAAACAGATTAGCTATAACAATTATCTAATTCCAAGATAAAAGGAGGAGTTAGTGGCATATTATGCAACATAATTCTTGGGGATCGTTCAGCAAAATTGCACTTTTATCATCACATGCTGATGATTAAAATAGACAATACTTCCAAAATAAATTGAACTTAACGCAAATCTAAATTGCATTTAAAAACAATGATGCTAAACATCCTGAAAGACATTTCCTTAAGGAAGAGAAGCATACCCGTCTTTGAACCACCACATGTTGATAGAATGAAGCAATAAACTGCAGAAAAAATTATTTAATATAAGAAGTATACCCCAGGTACATATTACAAAATATGCACTTGAAAACAATAGTCAGTGTATAACCAACTAGTATCTAGCCAATAAAACTTCATAAAATATTCTTCTGATCCAACCAAAAATGGGTCTAGAATTAGGCCCAAAAGTCTATGGCAACAAATGAGAACAAGGGTTTTGCGGTAGTGCAGAAAATTATCACAAAAGAGATCTTAGCAAACCACTGAAATAAGGAAATGCAACAAACCTGTGAACTTTTCGCAAGCTCAAGGCCAAAATTGAAGGATGGGCTCAAAGGGCTGCCTGATCCCACTCCGTAGCCAATAGCACAGCTCCAATTTTCTAAGTTCTTAAACTTTTGGTCATTTTTGCTTCCAACTATCAATAGTAAACAGAACCAATAAAAATACTGTCCCATATGAATTTTGAGTTATTCTTCTCTCTCTCTCTCACTCACTATGCATGCATGCATCATTGGGTTAAGAAGCAATTTATGAACTGTAAAGGAACATTTTCTCTTAGATACCCAAGCTTTTACCCTATAAAACATCAAAATAAGCTTAAAGCACTTCCACCATGTGAAGTGGCCATGCATGTTCACAGCAAATGGATTCCTTGCACAGGATTAGAGACATGTATTACACATCTTATTTTATTGGAAGACAAAGGTCAGATATGTGACGCATATATGGGAAGAATAAGACATCTTATTTTGTTGAATTTATCAGCACAGAATCAATTTTTCCAATCAGGGGTATATCTTGTTTACTAGTGACTAAATAATGAATATCTCTTTACCAAGGTAACTAAGTCAGTGGTAGAGTCCAAGAAAATTACACTGTGATTCATACTGCACCCCGGTGGTTAACCTTCCCATCTTGCTCACCAGCCATGCACTTTTGGGAACATCATCTCCCACTGCACCAACATTCATTAGTCCACTTATGAATTAAACAAGAAACAGCAAAAGATTATTCCACTCACAGCTGATAAAAAGGAATGTCCAGACCAGAAAACTTAGTAAAAGCAAGTTCATGTAAGCAACAACAGGTCCCATTATGTATGAACATAAAACTTAGTAACTTAATCATTGCATGTCACATACAAGCGAAAGGCATAAGAGTAGCTCCAACCGAGAGATTTGATGAGCCATATCTCAAACCCATGACTCCATAATCTTGTGAAGATACTCTGGACATTCAAAATGATCATATATCAGTCAATACATGTTCACAAGTCTAGACAAACAAGTCTGACATCCCGGTCTATAACAGAATCAAACCAACCTATTCTTTAAAAGCACTGGGAAAATGCCAAAAGCTCCAAACCCAAATTTAGGGTAGAATGCACATGATCTCATCAGCAGTGTCCTAGAAAAGAAGCAAATGGAAGAACAATGGTACTGTTGTTTTTCAATCTAAAGGAAGAAAAGAAACTTCTTAGGGAAGTGATTCAGACTTACGGATCATCATTTGATACGAAAAGATCGACAAACGTATGTGGATCCTCAACATCACTGGAACACAATTTGGACTTTCAGAGATAATCAAGAAGTTTACCATGTGCAAAAAATCACATCACGAAGATAATAAATCTTCAAGAAGCCAAAATAAAATTAAAGCAAAAGATAAGAATACCTTTGCCACCGAAATTGTGCATTTCCTACAATTTTCTCCTCAGGCTTGTGATCAAGCGGGCCTCCAACCTAAGAAGGCTAAGGAAAAACTTTGTTTCTTGTCAAGTTAACCCGTCATGAGGCAAGGAAAATGTTAAAACTATACCCAATATACTGTCCATAGACAACTTGATGGAACACACAGGTCAAGGCCTAAGGTAATCTTTTACAAGAGAAGATACAGTTGACGAAGTTGAGAACTAATATTGTGAAAACACATAAACAACTGAGGAAGGTGAATTTTGCACACTAGTACCTTGACAATCCGCAGAGGATGAAGACTGCATGTGTGGCGCATCTACAACTTCAGCTCGACCAATTTAACATATATATATATATATATATATATATATATATATATATAGAGGATGAAGACTGCATGTGTGGCGCATCTACAACTTCAGCTCGACCAATTTAACATATATATATATATATATATATATATTACCGAATAACCTTAAAACATATAATTATACAAAGTACAAAAAATTTGTCACAAAGGAATAATATACTTCACAACCACTGACTTAAAATATTAAGTCTGCTTCTCTGTAGACAATCGAAATAGCAAAGTTATATATTTCGAATTGACCAGAAACTAAACCTCTTCAAGTAGAAGCTGCTCTAAATAGTGAATTATGGAGAAATTTCCCAACATTTTCTTGACCTATGCCCATAGCACATTGGCAAAATAAAAAGAATTGAAAGGACTGAAATCTGGAGGAATCTAAAGCATACTAGCTACAAATATAACCAAATTCATAAGACGGTAGATGGATACAGTTGCAATCAAATCAACGTGTGGATCATCAATTGGCTTAAGCATAATTCTGGTGCTAAAGTGCCTAGCTTCCTCGAAATAATCCTCAAAAAGGCATCTCAATGCCAGTTTCCCAAACAACATGTTATATGATGATTCCAGCATCCTACACCGCACAAAGACCATATTATATAACTAAATCTTGTACGAAGAGGCAAAAATTAGTTCGATTTCCCAAATTGAAGCTGAATATTAGTTCACTATCTAAACTTAAACTTAATTATTGTTGGTGAGGGTGAAGGTGAGGATTCGATTTCCCATCAAATTGTAAGGAACATATTACATATCAAACAAAATAAATAGTGGTAATTGAGAATTGAGGTTAGAATAACCTTGTACGGGCGGCGAGAGGAGGAAAATCGAAGAGCGGCGGAACTAAGACCATAGGCGGTGGAGGTTCTACGGCGGTCGACCACAAGTTCCCCATCTCTTACTCTTTTTTTTTCTCACTTGCTATGCAAATTACAGTGAAGTGAACACCGAAAATTACCGATGAATCGAAGTAGAGAAGAAGCGAAAAAAAAAGGCGGTTAGGGAAATTCCGAAATCTCAGAATCTTTGCCCGGGAGTTCCTCTTCTTACAGCGACTGTTTCAGCTTTCAAATGGACGCCGATTCAGTGACGTGGCATATGAAATTAACTACCACGTCCTAAATCTTCATTTTCAAATCATCAGACCGAAATACAGTTGGAGAACGACGCACTGTGTTCCTATGTGTCAAGAATCTCTTTTAGCCTAATGTATACTTTTTATATTATAAATATAATTTGCTAAAATAATTTTTAACCCCTTTCTTATGAAATTATGCTAAAATAATTTTTATAAAGTTACAACGAGTAGAACAATAGAAAATTACGATTTCACAAGTTATAGTGTTGGTCCATTTTTATACAAACTGCCTTCACAAGTATACTAAGAAAATATTGTCTTGTTCATAATGTGTGGGCGTAATTTTGCTCATTTAGCTTGGACGCACGAATATTGAAAAGAGTTTAAGGCATGGATGCACGAATATTAAAAAGAGTTTAGGTTCTACGTCGTAAAATAGAGTAGGGAATGGGTGATAAGCAAAACAACTACATTTTGATTTTTTTCTTAATGAAATGAGTTTCAATATATGAGGTCGATGGATAATAGAACCCCAACCCTATATTATTCTTTAAGGCTTTGTTGAATTTGAAATAACAGCCCTTGGCCTTTGCTCCGTCAGCTAGAGCTTGACTACTGTAACGTGTAGTGAATTGATTCCACTCCTAAGACTGGCCAGCGCTATGCAGTATTATTGTTCACCACTTTTTTTACCCAACAATAAGCCCATGACAAAAGGAAAATCATCACTATGACCACACTTTCTGAACTAGTAGTAAAACAAATTAGTTGCTCCAATATTATTTATTCCAATTCCCTCTACAGAATAGAGTCATTATTACAACAACATACCCAAATAGGTAGAATGTACGTAAACATTACCTATAAGAGGTTTTTCCTCGTCACAAATACAACGAACATAGTCATTATTACAAAGACAATTCACCACTTGTCTTCTACCATAAAACGGGAGAATCCACCCTCTATTTTATTTAGACATTTTTTGAACTATATAGACGAATACAATAAGAAGAAAAAGAAAGAACAAGAGGTGTCACTATTCTCCCACTAGAAAGATGGTAGTTGAATTCAGATAGAACAAGGATGAGAAAGACCAAAGTGAAGTCCCCATAGCTTAAATTCTCCTTTAATGAAATCATAGTAACCTCCCTTCAATGCCAATGTTTTATTCACCAAACCATCTCTCACAAATGGATAGGTCAGCAAGTTGGCTAGTGATACATTCACAGCTTCCTGCAGTTTATTCATTTCCATTATTTTTAGTACACATATCTAATTAATAAAGTAGTACTAGTTGACTACAGTGACCGAGCCAGAAATTTTACAGGACATTTAAAAACTTGTTATATAGTGTGAGATCAAAACATTATTTTAATTACCTTCTCACAGTATTTGCACTGTTCTTCAAAAGTTATATTCGGATGCTCAGCTATCACCTTGGCCTTGGCAGGTAATCCAATTTTTACCCAATTCTCAATAAATTCACTGCAATATCATCACATATACCGTATAATTTCTTCAATTAGTCTATGTTGTATTGTTGATCAGTGTATATAACTTAAATAACGATACATACGTTGATTCAGAACCATCTTCTGGAAGACTCATGAGAGCCTTGATACCTCCACAGGTACTGTGACCAATGACTAGAATATTTTCTACCTTAAGATGGAGAACAGCGTATTCGATGGCAGCTCCAGTTCCCGAGTACCTAAGCTGTTACAATGCCAATTCCAATAGAAATTGATTAAAATCAGGTAAATAATTAACCAGTTTAATTATTATAGGGAATTAATTATATATAATGACCTTGTCATAAGGAGGGACCATGTTGGCTATGTTTCGAACCATAAAAGCCTCACCGGGCTGAAAGTTGAGGACATTGGATGGGCTCACTCGTGAATCCGAGCACGCAAACACCAAAAACTGTACAGTTTGTTCGTTATGTAAAACACTCAAACGATAAAATTGGAAATATCACTTATTTTCAAATGGAAGGAGTAATAAGATCTTGTACCTTGGGTTCCTGGCCTTTTTTGAGTTTGTCAAACAATTCTGGATTTTTGCTGATACACGTAACCAAATATTATTATTAGGCACTTGTCATTTCAAGGCGCTTTTTTTTTCTTGTGTTTAATTTCAATGTTTTTGTTGCTGCACTTGTGTGTATCACCTTTTCTGATTATTATTAAAAAAAAAAAAAAAAAAAAAGAGATAAAATTATTATTTTATGATGTATAAATATGAAAAAGTGGCTTACTCATATATCTCTGTTTTGAAATAATTAAAGCCACACTTGATCCTGTGAACCGGATCGAACGGTTTGCTGCTTGTTTGTAACTCAGCTGTGATTTCATCAATTCTTTCTGCTACAACCGGTCCCAGTTCTCCCTTCTCACTGTAATGTCATGACTTCCAAATTTATATTATGAATTTTATATATATAGCATTGATCGATGCAGATAACTTTAACTCACCTCTTCTCCATAAGTCTAATTCTAGAAATTTAAACTATAAACACATATGGTATACGTTCGAAAATAGCTCAACTACATAAATATGGTAATGTGTACTCTCTCTCTATTTCATATTACGTTACCCTCATAATAAAGATAGTTATTTTAATTTATTTGTCTGATTTATGAAACCAAGAAAATTTTATTATATTTTTCTCTCTATACCCCTAGTATTAATTAATAACTATGTAAAATAGTACTAGTTTATCGAGAGTTCCAAGTCATCATTAATAAGATTAATTTAGTAAAATACACATCTGATTAGTTTAATTTTTTTGGTAAATCTTTTTAAAAAAAGTGTCTCATGATTTCATGTATAATGCTATAGATACGATCCATGGTCCAAACCTGATAAAGTTCTGGAGGGAAACAATGGCCTCCTCGTAAGATTTGTTTGCCATGTCTTCTTTCTGCAATTCCCCATTATTTTTCATCAGAATTAATTAGCAAATATTCATAATAAAAAAAACGTAGTTCCATATCTGAGGGGACTTATCGAGACATAATATAATTCAGAATAATTAGATCGATGTTTGCTTTCTCTAATAGTTTAAGCACTTTTTAGATGATATATATGGTCACACGCTATAGAGCTATATGTTGAATTCGAAGTTTCGATAATTATGAATACAACAAGTGCTACATACAAATTCCGTTGTAGTCATTACATATACAATATATATATAGTTCGACCACAACGATTGATTATCTTCACACATAATAATATTAAATTACTTAGTAGAAAAGATTAAAAATCATCACAAACTTTTCTTATAATTTCTTTTCTGTTGCAATTTCTTAATTATTATATGATGATTTTTTCTTTCCATATATAAAAGAGAAATAGAATTCTTAAATTGATAGAGCAATATGCATATGAAAGATTAATCGGTTATAACAAGGTAAAAGGGTGAATTAAAGATAAAGAGAGTCACGTAAGCTAGCATGCATATATATTCAACATTTAATAATTTTGCATAAAACTCGCACTCAAAACAAATAGACGGTAAAGTCTAGTCATAGTGAATTAATGAGAAATTTATGTTATAAAACATGACTTTCCAATCCATTTTCCAGCGAATCAGTTCATTAAAACAACATATGGTGAAAAATAAATTCTTACTGAAATATTGGGGAGCTTCCTAATTTTTATTTTTTTGTATGAAAACACTACTATTTTTTCCACTGCCACAATTCAATCAAAATATTTTACATACTAGCTAGTAGTATATTTCATGAATTACAAACTATATATATATATGAAGAAGCTGATGATTTTTTTAAGAAAAATGAGAGAGTATACCAAAAGCTGATGATTTAAGAAAATGCTGAAGAATTGCTAATCTTTCAAAAGCAGATAGAAAAGAAATTAATTTCAATTTGTTTGGAGAAATTTGGGTTTCTTTAGCCTTCTATTTATACTACTCGATTAGCTAGTATCTAGTCATAATTAGCTAATAATGAGTTATCATATTTAATCTCTGTATCACGTTTTAGGTATGTTACGTTTTATATATATAAAAGCCAAATAATGCAATAGTGTTGAAAATGATTTCAAGGTAAATAATTCAATGTATTGCTGCCTAGCTAGAGCTTTGATCATTATTTGTCTGTTTATGTGTAGAGTTAGGTTGTTTTTTTCTTAATTAGAGGTCTCGGATTCAAGTTTTGAGTATGGAAAAAAATCTTTAGTAAGAAATGCTTCTCCACGAATGGGCCATATGCGGCACGAATTCAAAATATTCAGACTCTAATGTAGGTATCAGAAATCAGGTGAGAAATAAAAAATAAAAAAAAATCTAAGCTTCCAGCCATTATAATTGACTTTAAAAACAAATGAAACTTTTAATTAATAGTAACCGAATTATATTATTTATATTTATATAGTAATATTGGAACACATGCCCTGGCCATTCCTAATTCATTTAACTTGTGAAATGTGCTGGATCGGGAGTCGCCCTAATGACCTTCTCAAATCTCCATTGTTAGCTAATTAATATAAGTGAATTTAACATGTTTTGAAGAAAGATTTGAAAAAAACATAATATTTTTTTAGAAAATCATAGTCAAATTTTAAAATAAAGTAAAGTTTTATTCAATTCAGCGGCCACGATTGTGTCAAGTCCCACCGACAGCTCCCATAAAACTATTGATGAAAGTATACATAAAATATTGGTAGTCAATTTGAATATGTATTATAAGGCAATATAGTGCAATCTTTGTCAAATTATCGATATGTAACGATTATCACAAAAAAAATGAGTTTCTTTGACCGTTCTGTTTAATTTGTATTTTGTATTGTTTTAAAACGATGTTGTTTTTGTTGGGTTTTAAAGGTGTGAACAGGAAATGAAGGGTTGTGACTCTCCTGAAGAGTTGTGACCTTTATGAAAGGTTGTGTCCTTTCTAAAGGGTTGTGACCGTTTGAAAAGTTATGCATTTTCCAAAGTGTTGTGACCTTTCTGAAAGGTTGTCTTCCTTTTAAAGGGTTGTGACCTTTACCCTTTGTTGGCTATAAATATAGAGGTTTTCTCTCATTTTTCTGCATCGAATTCTTCCCTTCTCTTGCATACATTTCTTACAAAACAAAATCGATCGATCGTGTCTCTGTGTGTGATTCGTTGCTGTCATTTTGAGTTCGTTGAAATTATCAAAGTTTGAGGTACCGCTACTTCTTTAATGGTTAATCCATTTTATCTTGGAAGGAATGAATCAGCAACCTCGGGTACTCGAGGGGATTAAATTTCTTAAGGACACACAGTGGGTTTTGTGGACTCGGATAGTTCTTTGTGTTTTTCTTTTCATCTTTTATTATTTCTGGTTTGCTAATCTGAATACAGGAGATAACAATCTTAAGAAATTTAAAGTTTCTGTTATTGAGGTTTCTGGAGATTAAAATCTTTATGGTTTTCTACTCTGTTTGAATTTTTAAAAATTCATTCGATTAACGATTAAAAGAATATAAAAACTTTATCGTTACATCAGAAACAATCTGTGTAAGGATTTATTCTTTACTGTTAGTAATTCACATACTAAAATTGTCTGCCATTTGTGACAGAAAAAAAAAGACTAATTCAAGTCAAGTAAATGTTGGAATAGTAAGTGCTGCAACAACATCGATTGCACCCAATCGTTCAACTACTGCCCTAGCACCGGTTGAGAAACCTGCAAAGTTTTCTGGAGTCGACTTCAAGAGATGACAACAAAAGATGCTCTTCTATCTAACTACGTTGAGTCTGCAGAGGTTCATTAATGAGAACGTTCCTGTTATGTCAGATGAAACTCCGTCTGAAGAACGATTCTTGGTACCAGAAGCATGGACACATTCTGATTTTTTGCGTAAAAATTATATTTTGAGTGGCCTGCAGGATGATCTGTACAATGTGTACAGTAATGTCAAAACCTCAAAAGAACTCTGGGATGCTTTAGAAAAGAAGTATAAAACAGAGGATGCTGGAATAAAGAAGTTCATTGTGGCAAAGTTTCTGGACTATAAGATGATAGACAGTAAGACTGTCGTCATCCAAGTTCAAGAATTGCAGGTCATAATCCATGATCTCCTTGCTGAAGATATAAATTTATTTAATACCTATGTTGGAAATATTAAGTCTATTCTTAATACTCACATAATCTTTAATGTAGGATTAGTTGTGAATGATGCTTTCCAAGTGGCTGCCATTATTGAGAAGTTACCTCCATTGTGGAAGGACTTCAAAAACTACTTGAAACATAAACGCAAGGAGATGATTGTTGAAGATCTCATGGTAAGGCTGAGAATTGAAGAGGATAACAAGGCCGCAGAAAAGAGGTCACGTGGTAATTCAGCAACATCTGGAGTAAATATTGTTGAAGAAGATCCACAAAATCAAAGAAAAGAAAGAAAACATCTGGTCCAAAGAGCAATCCTCCTAAGAAGAAGTTCAATGGAAGTTGCTTCAATTGTGGCAAACGTGGTCATAAGGCTACTGAATGTCGGGGTCCCAAGAAGGACAAGAAGAAGGATCAAGCAAATTTGGCTGAATCCAAAAGAGAGATGGACGATCTTTGTGCAATACTTTTAGAATGCAACTTGGTTGAAAATCCAAGAGAGTGGTGGATAGATTCTGGTGCCTCATGCCATGTATGTACCAACAAAGAATTATTTTCATCATATACTCCAGCACCTACAGACGAGAAGTTGTTTATGGCAAATTCCGCTGTTGCAAAGGTGGAAGGAACTGGCAAAATCCTCTTAAAGATGACATCGGGCAAGGTGGTGACTTTGAACAGGGTCTCGTATATTCCAGAATTGCGAAAGAACTTAGTTTCTATACTAGTTCTGACTAAGAACGAATTCAAAGGTGTATTTATTTCTGATAAAGTTGTAGTCAGTAAGAATGAAATGTATGTAGGAAAAGGTTACCTCACTGAGGGCCTCTTTAAACTTAATGTAATTGCAGTTGATATGAATAAAACTTCTGCTTCTTCTTACTTGCTTGAGTCTAAATGTTTATGGCATGAACGTTTGGGACACGTTAATAACAAAACCTTGCGAAAACTGATTAACTTAAATGTTTTGCCTAAATTTGAGTGCAATAAATCAAAATGTCAAGTTTGCGTTGAATCTAAGTATGCTAAGCATCCTTATAAATCTATTGAAAGGAATTTATATCCCTTAGAACTGATTCACACTGACATTTGTGACATGAAGTCAACACCAACACGTGTTGGAAAAAAGTATTTCATAACTTTTATTGACGATTGCACTAGATATTGTTATGTCTATTTGCTAAATGGTAAGGATGAAGCAATAGACGTATTTAGGCAATATAAAACTGAAGTTGAAAATCAGTTGGATAGAAAGATCAAAATGATCAGAAGTGATAGAGGTGGAGAATATGAATCTCCATTTTCAGAAATATGTTTGGAAAATGGAATAATCCATCAAACTACTGCTCCTTACTCTCCCCAATCTAATGGAATTGCGGAACGAAAAAACCAAACTTTAAAGGAAATGATGAATGCCTTACTTATAAGTTCAGGTTTACCACAAAACTTGTGGGGGGAAGCTATCCTTACAGCAAATCGAATACTCAATAGAGTGCCTCACACGAAGACACATGTTATTCCATATGAGAAATGGAAAGGTAGAAAACCCAACTTGAAATATTTCAAAGTGTGGGGGTGTCTAGCCAAAGTTCAGGTTCCTATACCTAAGAGAGTAAAAATAGGGCCTAAGACTGTGGATTGTGTATTCATTGGATATGCCACAATTAGTAAGGCATGTCGATTTTTGGTTCATAAGTCCGAACATTCAGATATTCATGATAATACGGTATTGGAATCAGATATTGCTGAATTTTTTGAACATATCTATCTGTATAAAACTAGACTTGAGTCATCTAGTGGGGGGTCTAAACAACCTCGAGAAGAACCAAAAGATAATGAAACCAATGAAGAGAGTCCAAGGCGCAGTAAACATCAAAGGACAACTACGTCATTTGGATCTAATTTTGTAACATTCCTCCTTGAAAGTGAGCCTCAAACATTCAAGGAAGCGATGTTGTCTAGCGACTCAACCTCTTGGAAGGAGGCTGTCAATAGTGAGATTGAATCAATCTTAAACAATCATACCTGGGAGTTGGTTGATCTTCCTCAAGGGAACAAACCCTTAGGTTCAAAATGAATCTTAAAAAAGAAGATGAAGATGATGGAACTATTGACAAATATAAAGCAAGACTTGTTGTCAAAGGCCTTAGACAAAAAGAAGGTCTTGATTATTTTGACACATACTCGCCAGTGACTAGGATTATATCAATTCAAATGTTAATTGCCTTAGCTGTAGTATACGGTCTTGAAATCCATCAAATGGATGTGAAAACCGCCTTCTTAAATGGAGAGCTAGAGGAAGAGATCTACATGGAATAGCCTGAAGGCTTCGTAGTTCCCGATAAAAAAAAGAAAGTATGCAAACTTGTTAAGTCACTTTATAGACTAAAACAAGCACGAAGACAATGGCATGCAAAGTTTGATCAAACCATGTTGGCAAATGGATTTAAGATCAATGAGTGTAATAAATGTGTTTACATTAAAGACACTCCGAATCAGGAAGTCATTGTATGCCTATATGTGGATGACATGTTGATAATGAGCAAGGACATTGCCAATGTAAAAGCTATTAAGCGTATGTTCGCTAGTAAGTTTGATATGAAAGATCTAAGAGTTGCCGATTTAATATTGGGTATTAAGATTCACAAAACTCTTAACGGTCTAGTATTGTCTCAATCTCATTATATTCAAAAGGTACTTGAAAAGTTCAAGTATTTGAATTTCAAAAAGGCAAAGACCCCAATTGATGTAAACCTTAATCTTGCAAAGAATAAAGGTGAAAGTCAGTCTCAATTGGATTATGCCAAAGTATTGGGAAGTTTGATGTATGTCATGAATTGTACATAACCAAGCATAGCTTGCGATATAAGTAAACTTAGTCGATACATAAGTAATCTAAATCAAAATCATTGGTTGGCAATGAAGAGAGTTTTAGGGTATTTAGAAGACATTCAAAACTATGCTTTGCATTACAACAAATATCCAGCAGTTCTTGAAGGATATAGTGATGCAAATTGGATTACTGGGTCAACTGAAACGAAATTCATGAGTGGATATGTTTTCACTATTGGTGGAGGAGTAATATCTTGGAAATCATCCAAACAAACATGTATAGCTCGCTCTACAATGGAGTCTGAATTCATCGCCTTAGACAAGGCAGGTAAAGAAGCTGAATGGCTCCAAAATTTCTTAGAAGATATTCCATATTGGCCCAAACCAATGGCCCCTATATACATACACTGCGATAGTCAAGCTGTAATAGGAAGGGCTGGAAACGTTATGTATAACGGAAAGTCTCGTCACATAAGATGAAAACATAACTCTGTTAGACAACTACTCTCTAGTGGAATTATCACAATTGATTATGTAAAGTCAAAGGATAATGTGTAGGATCCACTTACAAAAAGCCTAACTAGAGAAGGAGTTAAGAGATCATCGATGGGAATGGGACTATGGCCGAGAACAAGTCATCGTAGCGGTAACTCTACCTAGAAGACTGGAGATCCCAAGATCTAGGTTCAAGGAGATAAAACAAAGTAATAGATGATAGTTCAACATTGTTAAAAATTATTTTATGTCTATTCTCATGATGAGACAATGTTCACTAACCAGGATAAAGGCATAATGACTTTTTAATGGTTTCTAAGTTTGATACAGGGTATATCAAATAGTGTATCTACGGGATAACACATTTAGAAATCACCTATGTAAGTGTGAAGTGTAAGTCGCTTCAAGGAGAATCCGGTAAGGCCAGTTCTCTAAGCACTTATTAACCGAGATGTGTTCATGGTTGAAAGGAACAAAACAATGAGAACCAAAAACAGTTCAAGGGTTGATTGTGTGACTTATGTTGTCTAGGTGTACACCACAGCTCGACGGTTCAAAGATATCAAATCTACCGATTGATCGAGTATATCCGATATATGTTCACTACGAAAAGTTTAAAGAGAAACCTACTTATCTAGATGCAATTAACCTTTACTTACGAATCACACAATTTTTCATGCATATGTTTTAACAATAGCCATTCCCTATTCATGTAAGGGATTGTTGGGTTTTAAAGGTGTGAACAGGAAATGAAGGGTTGTGACTCTCCTGAAGAGTTGTGACTATGCCGAAGGGTTGTGTCCTTTCTAAAGGGTTGTGACCGTTTGAAAAGTTATGCATTTTCCAAAGTGTTGTGACCTTTCTGAAAGGTTGTCTTCTTTCTGAAAGGTTGTCTTCCTTCTAAAGGACTGTGACCTTTACCCTTTGTTGGCTATAAATAGAGAGGTTTTCTCTCATTTTTCTGCATCGAATTCTTCCCTTCTCTTGCATACATTTCTTACAAAACAAAATCGATCGATCGTGTCTGTGTGTGAGATTCGTTGCTGTCATTTTAAGTTTGTTGAAATTATCGAAGTTTGAGGTACCGCTACTTCTTTAATGTTTAATCCATTTTATCTTGGGAGGAATTAATTTGCAACCTTGGGTACTTGAGGGGATTAAATTTCTTAAGGACACACAGTGGGTTCTGTGGACTCGAATAGTTCTTTGTGTTTTTCTTTTCATCTTTTATTATTTCTGGTTTGCTAATCTGAATACAGGAGATAACAGTTTTGAGGTCCCCCTTGTACGAGTTTCTTTGGCATATCTGTCGCCCTAGTGGTTCACATTGTCAATAATCTTGAGAATTTTACCAAAATATATGGTCTAATTAAAATAATTACATCTACATAGCTTATGTTTTGTAATTAAAAAAAAAAGAATTTGTAATGAACAATTTTTTGTCACTAAACAGCAAAAATCCTTACTAATTTCATCTATAGACAGATATCAAACAAAATTATTAGCAAACGGACTAATCATAAAATTCGTAACTAATTTCATTTTTTTTTATAATATATAAGGACCACATCCATATCTTGTCTTTTAAGTTTATCTTCTTCAATTCAATTAAATGAATTATTGGAAGTTTTTGTGTGTTTCCTATCACACTTCTGCAGGCTGAAAATTTTATATTTTCTCAGAATATAAGACGATTTAAAATAA
The DNA here is from genome assembly GCA_035578085.1 of Solanum pinnatisectum. Taxonomy (NCBI): domain Eukaryota; kingdom Viridiplantae; phylum Streptophyta; class Magnoliopsida; order Solanales; family Solanaceae; genus Solanum; species Solanum pinnatisectum. The sequence continues at coordinate 22,024,672 of CM069077.1, forward strand.
TCTTTTTAGAATATAATAAGGTAAGTGTAACTAATTACGTGTAAGAATTTGGATTAGCAAATCGAAAAATAGAGTAAAAGAATTTAAAATATGAGTTGAATTTATTTCGTCTGTGTTTTGGTTTTTTCACTTCCTTTTGTTGGTGAGATTGTCACGACCCACACTGTCGTGATTGACACCACACTAACCATCCGGTGGGAGAACCACTACTACAACCCAAACCAAGCAATCAATCTAAGAACTAAGGCATATAAGTCAAATACTAAGGAAAGAAAATAGAGTTTCCATAAACTCTAACAAAAGTTCAACAATAACTAACAAATGCGGAAGAATTAACCTAGAACCTGAAAGTCAATGTATCAAAACTCTACTAACGACAAGTCTAACAACAAGGGGTACAACCCCGAAACTAAACAACACCTTAAACAAAAAGTCTGAGTCCGAAAAGAGTGGACTTAAACAAGGAAGATCCATGGCAGCTTGAAAGAACTGGCTCACCCTTGAATTCGGTCACGCTCATAGTCACCTAGCTGGGGTCTATCAATAGCCACCTGAAGATGCCCTGTACTCAACAAAGAAAGAGCAAGTGCAGTATCAGTACACAACCATCGTGTACTTATAGGATCACGCGGCTATCCCACTAAGTGTAACATACATTAGTCAATACAACAATATAATCACATGCACATATTGAACATATACAATATCAACATATACGGACAATGAACAACTTCACGATTCTCACATATCACAGTTATATCAATTTAGAACAACATACCGTCTTCTAATGACAATTATCATTAGATATGAACGAACTTATCACAAGTAGATATACAACACAATTCAATGGTCCTCTCACGGAACCCAATTCAATGGTCCTTTCATGGAACCCAAACAGTTAGCATTCCGGAACGTGGCAATTCGATCCAAGTTAGTTATGCCAGAAGGTGGCAGCCGATCTTATGTTTATGCCAAAACATGGCAATCCGATCCAAGTTAGTGTGTCGGATCGTGACACCCGCCCATTCAACAAACCACAATCACAATCACAATGTATATTCTCACAATCATACAACAAGAGGTGATTCATGGCATACAATTATTCAATTATCCTTATTTACAACAAGTGTGATCAATTATGCAACATTCGCATACATACAAATATCATAATGAAGCAAGAACAAACATACATCACACAATCATAGAATCACTACCATCACCTACCTCGAATCCAAGCTTGAATCCCCTAAGGCACTTGAATCTTCCCTTTCCGAATTCTTTTCGCTTGTTCTAGGTCTACAAACAATAATTTATATGCAAGGATCAACAATCAAAGGTCTAATTATTCGGATTATAACAAACCCAATAACCTTAGACCAAACCCAAGATCATAATATCCAATTCAGGACTTTTTCCACCATAGAATCTATAACAAAACCCTCCCCCATCAATATTCACCCATTCTATTACTTTCTACGGATCGAAAAATGGATTCGGGGAGTGAAAAGCTTACATTTAGCCTCAAGAATGGTGAAAAACAAGTAAGAGTCGCCTGGGGGTCTTTTCTTAGCTCAAAAAGTTGAAAAGTGCATAATGTGGTCGTTTAGGGGTTTATTAACGACTTTAATTCGCGTTGGGCCCGCCATAACGGTCACCACCCAGCCACAATGGTCCCACCAAAGCGGCAAAACCTAGCATCAAAGCGGCATTCTCGAGACAGAGTTATTTCAAGAATTCCAAAATTTCCATTTCACAACACACTTCTAACCCACGATGCTTAGTAAATACCCTTTACGCTAAGATTGATTTCGGGAGCTTTAAACGAGTTATCTAACTACTCATATAATCAAAATCATAAATTATTCACCCGATTGTTACCAGATTTCTCTACACCTTAAAGACTCCGATTTCATCCAAATCTGGACTAGGCAAGAAAATTCTAAGTTATTACGAAAAAGTTTTCTGACCCTAATTCTTTCTCCATTGTTTTCCATAACGATGGAAATCAGGTCGGTACAATAGATACCAATTTACTCATCACTCGTCCCTGAGTGATCAACTAGGAAAGACTGATTAAGGTAAGGGTAGAGTAGTATCTGAATCGTCGAATTACTGGGGATACTTGTATCGCATGTCCTTCTTACCGAATCTCATTACCCCCTAAGGGTTTCACATCTTCAACCTCAAACCAACCAATTGAGTACCTACACCTCTTCCCTTATAATGCCTCAATGAAGTCATCTCAACACTCGAGTGATAAATATTATTGTATGTAAACTTAACTAACAACAAAACGATTCCCAACAACCACTAAAGTTGATCATACACACCTCTGCCACATGTTATCAAGGATCTTGACACAAACATTAGGACAAATCCTTTCTCACATAACCATGATAAAATTCTAAATCAATACTCCCTACAATTAGAAGTGAACCTAAACAAACCAATACACATTCATAATACCCAACCAATCATAGTTCTTAACAACATCTCCATCCAACAACATAAATTCTCATGAGCTTAAGTTAAAACAATTTTGATCGTTAGAAATCAGATACTTATCGAGGAATATGTCCAAGCATACAACCCCTCCAACAACTCTATAAAAATGTTAGATTTAGTGATTATAGATTACCTCTTAAGAATAGTAGAATTGGATTCAATGATCCCCACATTCAACCACACATAATCCATACATGACCTTGACGACAAGATGAACTATAAGATTGTTGAACAACCATAAATATGCAGGGTAGCTCTTCTATAAATTCTCATAAGCAAGGTGGTACATGTAGAACTATTAAAATACTTTAACCACTGCAAGACAACATCAATTATGTCATTCGAAATAACCAAATTTTTCCAATCTTCCCACTCAACCAAGAGAGCATCATAGGATTGGTAAACCTGATGCACCACTGGAGATTCACCCACAACATGAAAAACACGCGTGACCATAGCTAGTTTATCACACTCACAACCATGTACAAAATGACATAGATGGTCACATAAGAATTTATCGAATAACACGAAAGGTTTTCCTTTGAAGAGTCCATACTAGCCATTTACTTGACTCAATATCGGATACAATTGATCATTTCTCACCTTGCCAATTCATACATTGACAAAATACGTCACCACGAATGTAGACTCACAATGAAAAAATCTGAATTGTAATTTCCACCGTATAACACAATCCCTTTCTCTATCAACATTAGCTTGTACCTTGAATATTTTTATGAATTCATGGATCTCCGTTTATCATTGATCGCATCTCCATCGATCTTACCATATATTTCGCTAAAATTTCAATCATACTCATTACTGGACTCAAAAACAAAACCAAGCACTTGTCATCACATTCAAGCTAATGTCCGTACACTCATTTCTCAAGTCTTTTTCAATAGTTTTTTAACCAATCTGATGGACTTGTGACACTATTACCATAGCCACAACAAAACAAATGAAATCATGCATCTCTAAACCCAATTATCTACCCCTCTGAAGATATCTCTTTAGCCTTTGCAATTAATTCTTGCTCCCGCCTCTCTCTAAAGGTTGTACTACCTTCCACTATTTTTCTTCATTACTACTCTAGCTCTTTAATTTTTATTCGAATGGTGTCCCACCATATTTTAAAACTTTCCATACAACCACGTTACTCACCAAATATTAGAAAACCATAAGCTTAGATACTCGCAAGTCGTAATTACTATACAAAAATTCGCTTAACCAACAATTTATTATATAGTTGCATCCCGTCTTAATCCATCACGAACTCTTATTACCATTACACTCAGTCAGCCTTAACTATCACCACAAAGCCAATCTTTCATCAACACGACACCTTAAACTGAGGTATACTCATCAAATTCAGAGGGCTAACCCAATTTTTACGCACTTCATTACTAAAATACTTCAATTTACTTCACCCAAGTATACTCAATGAGACATTCTTTATCTATAAGCTTGTCATTTCGGTGCTAATCCACTCATTTATGGCTTAAGATGAATTCACCAGTCCTCATAACACCCTCCTTCTTCTTAACAAACAAGACAGAGGCACCCCACGGGGAAGCACTAGGACGGATGAAACCTTTATCATGAAGCTCTTGGTTTTGAGCTTTAAGCTCTCTCAATTCTAACACCACAGTAATAGACTCAATAGAGGGGGATTCGACCTCAACATCCCGAATATGAGTCAATTACGTCAACTATCCTACCCCATCAGTTTTCTACCCCGCACGAAAGATATGACCTTAGCTGACTTAGGCTTGTACCCCCTTCCCACTGTAACCTTTCCCTAACGGGGATCTCTAGAGTTACCGACTTAATATTACAATTAAGTCTGGTATAATAGGGGGACAACCAAGTCATGTCTAAGATTATATCAAGTCAGTCATTCCAGCATAACCAAATCAACCCAAATCTGAAAAATCCATAAACACAACAAGACAAACACGATATACAAGAATGACTATGACTAACTCTTCAACTAGGGTAGAAACATGCATGAGGGCATCAAGTATATCATAAACCACACAAATCCTAAGGACATTGAACTGACACGTAAGGATAAGAATAACCCATATCACACAAAATAATAGCCATACGGGCACAAACAAGAGTAGCACTAGTGACCACTGCATCACACCTCAACTTGGTTTTGCCTATAAAAGCATATAACTGAGCCTTGTCATCTTGACGAGAAGCCTTTTTGCCTGTCTGTATTACTCCTCTACCTGCATTACCATTTCCCCAGCCTCCACGGCCTCACTGATTTGCTCCTCATATGCCCAAGTTCTCCATAATTTTAACATACTTTATAGCTTACATTTGAATTGCTAAACATCAAATTGGATCGCAGGGGTTAGTTCGGGTACGATTCAGGAATCCATAATTGTGACTAAGGAAAATAGGGGATACAGGGCAGGGATTATGTCTCGCCCTGTCTCGCTCTGGCAGGAGAAATCCCACACTGGTGGTCTCGCCTTGGAGAGAAGAATCCCGCCCAGTGGCCATAACGAAAACATAATCCCTGCCAATAATTTTTCTGGGGTTCTTTTCTTTTCTAAATTCCACAAAGGTTCCTAGCTTTAATTAGCAATTTTAGAATAAACCTCATAACTAGGATAATCATTGTCTACCCCAGTCAATCCCACGATACACGAACCAATTCATTCTTGTCAATTCAGCACCACAACCCACACATCCCCAAGATACACCCAGCACTCACACGATCCTTAGTCAAGATCTTCTTTTCACAGCGAGTTTCACGATATTCAAGTATTTACAACTTGCATAACTTCAACGACCAGGCCAATATATTATACATATCAAAGTTCATACACACATCTATTCTGCACATAATCACCTCATCATATTCAAGCAATTACAACTTCACATTCGCAGTTAATTCAGACAACCAGAAACACGCAGTCAAAGTTTCCAAGATACAATTTACAGATAAGTCCAAATTCTTAATTAATTATTTCACTCCATGGATGACCATTCCTGATCATCCATGCATTTACACCCCCTAGGGCCAGATACAATTTGGAACCTTCTCAGTTTCTAATTTGCTTTGCTTGTAGCCCCTTAGTCGTGACCACGACGTCTAGTTCACTTTGTTGAGATACCAATTGGAATTCGGAGATACCAATTGGACTCAACTCATACCACAAGCGACAATAGTAGCTAGTGAGCCCCACAAAATTGCTAATTTCAATCATAGAACTTGGTCAAACCCAATTCTTAAACAATCCGATGCACCTTGCAACTGATCAAAAAGATCATCTATTTGAGGTAGTGGATACTTGTTCCAAATAGTGACTCTACTCGACTGTCAGTAGTCTATACACATCCTCTCTTGCTAGTGATGGTCTTACCACTTTTGTTGCTCTAGTTCGGACCATAGAGTAAAGGAGGAAAGATACCAATTTGTATCACCCAAATACCAATTGGATTCAGGTCATAGAACGAAGGAGTAGAAAAAAGTGAGTTTTTCCTAAAGTAATATAGCCTCTCGAAGAAAAGTACGGACGTCTTCGTACCGTTCCGCAAAACTCTACTAGACTCGTTTTGGTACAATGAGATCAACGAATCTAGAGCTCTGATACCAACTTTGCCACAACCCAGATCATCGTGGTTGACACCCACACTAACCATCCGGTGGGAGAACCATTACTACAACCCAAACCAAGCAATCAATCTAAGAACTAAGGCGTATAAGTCAAATACTAAGGAAAGAAAATAGAGTTTCCATAAACTCTAACAAAAGTTCAATAATAACTAACAAATGCGGAATAATTAACCTAGAACCTGAAAGTCAATGTACCAAAACTCTACTAACGACAAGCCTAAGAACAAGGGGTACAACCCCGAAACTAAACAACACCTTAACCAAAAAGTCAGAGTCCGAAAAGAGTGGACTTAAACAAGGAAGATCTATGGCAACCTGAAAGAACTGGCTCACCCTTGAATTCGGTCACACTTATAGTCACCTAGCTGGGGTCTATCAATAGCTACTTGAAGATTCCCTGTACTAAACCAAGAAAGAGCAAGTATTGTATCATATTTATATCAATTTAGAGTAACATATATCAATATTAGATATGAACGAACTCATCACAAGTAGATATACAACACAATTCAATGGTCCTTTCACGGAACCCAATTCAATGGTCCTTTCATGGAACCCAAACCCAAACAGTTAGCATGCCGAAACGTGGCAATCTGATCCAAGTTAGTGTGTCAGATCGTGACACCCGTCCATTCAACAAACCACAATCACAATGTATATTCTCACAATCATACAACAAGAGGTGATTCATGGCATACAATTATCCAATTATCCTCATTTACAACAAGTGTGATCAATAATGCAACATACACGTATATACATGTATCATAATGAAGCAAGAACAAACATACATCACACAATCATAGAATCACAATCATCACCTACCTCGAATTCAAGCTTAAGTCCCTAAGGCACGTGAATCTTCCCTTTTCGAATTCTTTTCGCTTGTTCTAGGTCTACAAACAACAATTTATATGCAAGGATCAACAATCAAAGGTATAATTATACGGATTATAACAAACCCAATAACCCTAGACCAAACCCAAGATCCTAATATCTAATTTAGGGCTTTTTCCACCATAGAATCTATAACAAAACCCTCCCCCATCAATATTCACCCATTCTATTACTTTCTACGGATCAAAAAATGGATTCGGGGAGTGAAAAGCTTACATTTAGCCTCAAGAATGGTGAAAAACGAGTAAGAGTTGCCTGGGGGTCGTTCCTTAGCTCAAAAAGTCAAAAAGTGCATGTTGAGGTCGTTTAGGGGTTTATTAACGATTTTAATTCGCGTCGGTCCCGCCACAGTAGCCCAGCCAAAGGGGCAAAACCCAGCGCCAAAGCGGCATTCTCGAGACAGAGAGTTATTTCAAGAATTCCAAAATTCTCATTTCACAACACACCTCTAACCCACGACGCTCAGTAAATACCCTTTACGCTAAGATCGATTCTGGGAGCTCTACTTGCCCGAATTCAATTTCGAATAGTCATACGAATTCCTTAATGAGTTATCTAACTACTCATGTAATCAAAATCATAAATGATTTGCCCGATTGTTACCAGATTTCCCTACACCTTAAAGACTCCTATTTCGTCCAAATCTGGACTAGGCTAGGAAATTCCAAGTTACTATGAAAAAGTTTTCTGACCCCAATTCTTTCTCCATTGGCTTTTCCCTAACGACGGAAATCAGGTCGTTACAGAGATTGACTGTGTTTTTAGAGGAGGTCGTTTTGCACTTCTCTTCCAAATTTGCTATTATTTTAAATTTGTTTTTTAAATAAATAATATTTTTTACCGATATAAATTTATATTTTTTATTATAATATTTCATAAGTTATGTCAGACTTCTTTAAAGAATTTATGTCTCACTAGGTATTATAAGTTCGATTGCTAAAGATAAAAATTAAACATTAGATCATTTGAGTGACTACAATTAAATGATTTAGAGGTGTCAAATGAGTGGGTTGAAATGAATTTGAATGATTCAGAATGAGGTGGTTAGTAAATGGATAGGTCAATTACTTGAAGTGGGTTAATAAATGAACGGATTATTGACCTGTCCAAAAGTTACTTGGGCTGAAAATGGACTGAAATGGGGTCATAACTCAATCCGTATAATTGTTACTAAGTTTTAATTTTTTAGTACATAATAAAACTATTTTTTCTTCATTATGTCTAAAAATAACATGTAAAATAAAAAATATCTTTTTAAAAATATTTTAACAAGATTTTTTATTAATCAATTTAAACTATATAATGGGTGGGGGGGGGGGAGTCAATAATCTGTCGAAATTTAAATGATTGAACAAATTATATTTTTGTGAGCTAATTTTATCCCCTTTAGACGCACTTATACATGATCATATGTGTTAAATGACCGACCATTATCAAATAAACTCAACCAATTGTTAAAAATAAAAGCTATATTTCCAAAAGAAATTCGATGCTCTTGATGACTTAATTGCCACTTTCCTCGTTCGTGTAGCCTACGAATATGATGGTAAAATTAAGTTGCACGTACAAATTATATTTATTAAATCTCCTCACTCTTTAACTAAGCTCTATCTAAAATATTGAAGATGGTGTTTATATATATATATATATATATATATATATATAAAGGGAGAGAGGCGGAGGAAAGGGGAAAGATGTGATCAAGATAGGAGAAACGCGAATAAGGGAGTTAGATACACGTAAATTCACTTGAATACAATATATCTAATACAAATTACACATTTATTTACCTCACAGAAGGACACATATATACATTTTCATGATGAGTCATGTATAACAACTCATTGCCGACTGTACATGTGATTTATAATCTTTCACGTGGAGATATTTCACCATTGGTTGATTTTCATACATTAGAAACATGTGCTTAAAATAAACGAATGGCTAAATGCCTAAATAATATTGAGGGAGTTATATATTTCGTGTATGACTTTCTGTACTGTCAAAGTGCACACTTGTTTTTCTCTCGAAAGACCTTTTAATTCCCAACTCTTCTTTGATGAAATAGAATATTTTTTTGAATTTAATTCATTTCAAAAGTTAAATTATGATAAAATTAAAGAATTGTTCAAGTTCGTATGAAGAAACCATTCATCCCCGTCCTTTCTCTTCCAACATCGGAATTAATTAATTCATCAATCTCTCTATGTGTATATGTATCTGAACTAATTAAATAAGAGAATTTTATGCAAATCTCATACTGTTAAGAGCTAATTATATCATATCCTAACTCAATTTGGTAGAATTCGAATACATCCCAAAACGTCTCGGTACATCGCGTCTCGATTTTGAACACATCCATCAACGTTCCGATACATCACATCTCGATTTCAGATACATCACTCAACGTCTCGATACATCGCGTACATTTCAATACATCATGTAAAGTGATGTATCCGATCGATATATCGCGTAAAGTGATGTATCCGAGAATAAAAGATAGTAGGAATTTTTGTAATTTTTTTTTGAAAATATGATAAAATAAATTGTGTATTTTGATAATTTTTTTCATTAATTAATAAACAATGAATGGCACAGACCACATTTCATGCGAGACCATTTGAAGGTCATGTTGGTATTAAGCTAAAAAGATTCAGACGACATAATGGTAGACAAGCACTGGGATATAGTCACGGGTCGAACCAATAAGTGTGTATATTTTAATTATGAGGAATTTTAATAAACAGATGTAATTTGGATTATAATTATGAATAGTATCTATTGTTTGTCTACTTAGTATTCATAGCAATAGTTTTTAGAGAAGAGAAAGACTAGCGAGATTGAGAGATAGAGGAGAGACCAATAAGTTATATTTTTGGATACGATTTGTATCTCAATTAATTGGGATATACAAATCACAGATACACAATTTCCTTTCTCTTTCTCTCAAATTTTGTTAGTCCCTCTCTTAAAATCTCAATCTTACGCATAAATACACATATTAACTTTGAAACTAAACATAGATATATATTTTATAACCCCTAAATTAAATACACATATATAATCTATATAAAAAAAATTGTAATACACAAATGAAAAAAACATTATACGGTTATAGCTGATAAATTATGTACTTGATTATCACTCAGACTCCATTAACAACCATTGAGAAAGCTTAAGCTAAGAAGAGAAGAGAGAGTTTTTATTTTATGAGTGAAAAACATAATGAATTAAGTATTGTTACATCACATTGTATTTATAGTTTCCAGCAACACTAATTAACTTTCAACTAACTGTAACAACTTTTACTAACAATATCTAGTACTGCTAATGACTACTTTACCCCTTAACTCATTATCATGTTATATGCCTATTTTATTACTCCCATCAAGCTGGCAGGTATGAAAATATTCAGCATGCCCAGCTTGCCTACTAGGAACTTATGTTGTGGTCTTGGCAATCCCTTGGTCAATACATCTGCTAATTTATCCTTGGTACCTACATGTACTGTCTTGATCAACTCCTCTTGTATTTTCTGCCTGATGAAGTGACAGTCTATCTCAATGTGTTTAGTACGCTCATGAAACACCGAATTTACTGCAATTTGTAGTGCAGCCTTGCTATCACTGTGTACAACCAGTGGTGCAGCCACTTCACTATTCAATTCCTTCAGTAAAGCAGTCAACCATACTACCTCAGAAAACTGCATTGGCCATGCTCTTGTACTTAGCTTCTGCTGAGCTTCTGGAAACTACACTTTGTTTTTTTGATTTCCAAGAAATCAATAAGCTTCCATATTTAAATAGGAACCCTGAAACTGACTTTCTGGTATTAGGACATGAGGCCTATTCTGAATCACAAAAAATTGTTAATGAAATGGAGACCTGACTACTCAATAAAATTCCCAGAGCTGGCTCTCTCTTGATATATTTCATAACCCTTACTGTTGCATCCCAATGTGATTTTTTAGGTTGTTGTAAGAACTGAATAAGTGTCTGTACATCATAGGCTATATCAGGCCTTGCTAATGCCAAATACAACATTTTCCAAATCAATATTTGGTATTTAGTCTTATCTTAGCTTCTAGCATATCATCATCTGTTTTCTGCATTAATTCATCAAGATCCTGTGTAGTTAGCTTTGTATTAACCTTCAAAGGTGTCATGCCCCGAGCCTACACCTCGGACGTGGATGGTACTCGAGAACCATTGTTGGCCCCAAAGGAACCCTTGGCATGACTTTCTTACTCAGCTGAAGACTTTACTCAAGATAAATACTTTTAAAATAGTACACTAAACTGCTCAATAAATAACTGAAAATGTAATAAATAACATTCACTGCTAAAATGGCAACTCAAGTCTCAACTTAACTGAAAAGGAAAAGTAAAGAATCATGAACTAACATCAACTAACATCAACTAACTCTGTCTATGAGGCCTCTAAACTCTGAGGGATGTCGGCACAAGACCCCCGATCATCCTAACAACTGAAATAAGCAAGCAATAAAACAAAACATAACCAAAGGGATCCTCCGAAAAGCAAGGAGGCTCACCAACTGACTCTGAGTGCTCAACTGGATCAACGATGCGCTGGATGCTGATCCTGGTTACTTGTGTCTACATCATAATAAGATCCAGGCCAAATGACATCAGTACATTGAATGTACGAGTATGCAAGCGGAATTCTAAAACAAGACACAAGCTTGGAAGGAACTGAAGAACTTACCTAACTCAACTCAACTCAACTTAACTGAACTAATTTTAATATAAAGCAGTGTAATTAAATACAATATAAAGAAAATCTTTAAAACATGGTTTTCAATTCTCTGTATTTAGAAATACAATAATAACTCTGTATGTATGCAAATGTACAATATAAACTCTGTTTGTATATAAAAATACAAATATTTCTGATGTATGTAAAAATACAAAATACTGATGTAGGAGTTTCTCTAACCGACAACCATCACTTAAGAGCTATCGTGATGATACAACGTTTTGCCTCACGTTGCCAGGGCCGTTCTATACCTTGCCGGGGGTATAGAACCTGAACTACTAAGTGGATCCACTAGTCTATGCTAAAAAACACTAAATGAATCATCTAAAAAGTATGGCCCTTTTCTACCCATGATGGCTATATGTTTATGGCGACTTGGAGTTTTCTGAACTCTCCCCCATATCAGTGCTCAATACTACTCCTAAAATATACTAGCTCTTTATGTTTAAAAACATAACTTATTTCTGTGGTTAGAGATAATTGCTCAAAACTTAGCTCAAAGGCTATCTTGGAAATCTTAGTTTCCCTTGCTTAATTGTGAAAACATTTACTCTTTTCTAAAAACTAGCTCAAAGGCTCTTTGGAAATCAAAGTTTCCTTAATTGTTTAAATGTGAAAACATTTACTCTTTAACTGAAAACTATCTCAACGACTCTTTTGGAAATCAAAGTTTCTTTACTTGTTTAAATGTGAAAAATATTTTAAACTCTTTGGTAATCCATAGTCCCATATACGTTTGAAGAAATGAACTTCCACTTTACTTTTTACTGAACTCAAAACTCAAGTCTTAAAACAAAGTTAAATCATTTGTAAAAAACTTTTGGAAGACTCTATGAACTTCTCTTAACTTAGCTCTTAACTTCTCTTGACTTGACTCTTAACTTCTCTTGACATGACTCTTAACTTTTCTTGAATTGAATTATGGATTCAAGGATTGTGATTTGTGATAGGAAAGATCTCATGATGTTTAGGAGTGTTTTTAGATAGCTAAACATGAGAAAATATCAAGAATTCACTGTCTGAAAGCTGGTCCACGACGCGGAGATGTATTTAAATTATGATCGCGAAAATACTTTTTGAGGCAGAATGGTCCGTGATCGCTCCGCTCTGTGAGAAAGAATTTTGCGAAACTATAGGGCAGGTCCGCGATGCGGCCTGGGGCACCAGATTTGCCTGACATTTTTCTTCTTCGTTTTCTAGCCCCAATTTGCCTAATTTCGTTTCTTTTTCTCCATATCTCTTTAGATTCAAATACCCACAACATATACAAAATAATCTAACTCAAAGCAACTCTAATAATCAATCTTAAACTCTCAAGAACTCCTCAATCTCATCCCAAATTCAAGAATGAAAGCAATTCAAGAATACAGCTCAAGAACATTAAATTCTCAATCTTTTTAGGACGAAATTACACTGAAAAAAACATGTTTGGCGCGTGGGTGAACGAATCAAATGCTGTGTGAACTCACATACCTCTTGAGGGATCAACCCTTGTCAAAATCCACAAGCTAAACCTTCAAGAACGACGAACTTTGCTCTTTCATCTCTTTTCTCTTCTTGCATTCTTTCTCCAAAAACCCTAGCATCAATTTCCAATTGTCTAAATTGAACCAATTCAGTTTTGACCCTTAATTAATTCACCAAAAACGAATTAAAATAATAGGGTATGGAAAAGACCAAAACACCTTCTAAAAATCCGGATTGGACATTTCTTTCTTTGAATAGCCCAACTTCCAAAGGGCATATTTCACTCATACGAACTCGGAATCGCGCAAACTTGGAGGCGTTGGAAATCATTCCAAGAGCTTTCCTACCATATCTGTAAGTACACCTAACTCATCCTGATCTAGGAATTATGACCATTTGAAGTTGACCCAAAACTCATTTTTCCTAACTTAACAAAATTTCCAGATTTTCATTCTTTCCAAAAATGACTATTTCCAATTTTTATCATCTTCCTAGTTATTTCAAATTGCGAGATGTTACAATATCTCCCCCTTGGGAACATTCGTCCTCGAATGAGATTACTCTTACTAGGCTAAAGGTGTAACATCATTCAGTTCAAACACCCAACAAGCAAATACAAACAAACAACATGCGAATCTTATAAATAAAAGCCAAGAAAAGGATTAGTACCTTAATTTGGAACTTTTCCGGATTCAAAGAGATGTGGATATTTTTTTTTTAATATCTTACTCAGCTTCCCAAGTAGCTTCCTTAACAAACTGGTTCCTCCACAGAACTTTGACTGATGCTACCTCTTTTGTTCTCAACTTGCAAAATTGGCAATCTAGAATCTGAACAGGATTTCCTCATAAGACAAGCTATCATTGATCTCAATATCTACAATTGGTATAATCAATGAAGGATCCCCCATCACTTTTCCAACATGGAGATGTGGAACACTGAATGGATTGTTGCTAATTCTGGTGGTAGCTCTAACTCATAAGCTGCATTGCCAATCCTCTTGGATATTCTGTAAGGCCAATATACCTAGGACTAAGCTTCCCCTACTTACCAAATCTCATAACACCCTTCCTGGGTGAAACTTTCAAGTAAACTAAATCATGTACTTAGAACTCTCACACCCTTCTCCTAACAGTGTAGGATTTCTGACGACTCTGCGCTGTTTTCAACCTTTCTTGAATCACTTTCACTTTCTCCATAGCTTGATGAACTAAGTCTAGTCCTATCAACCCAGCTTCACCAACTTCAAACCATCCAATAGGAGATCTACATCTTCTCCCATAAAGAGCTTCATAAGGAGCCATCTGGATGCTAGAATGGTAACTATTGTTGTAAGCAACTCAATGAGAGGTAGGTGATCATCTCAATTGCCCTTGAAATCAATCACACACTCCACCTTGATACCTCAAAACACAATCTCCCCCTTGTTTAAAAGCCATCACTTTTTTTTGCTTATGAACACTTGCCTTTAATTCAAGCAATAAAGGATCTTGGTCTTACTTATCTTTTACTTCTAACGCTAGTGATGATTCAGCCCCATTCATCACCACTACTCCTCTTCTATGGAATCCATTAGTCAAACTCCTAGCCTTGCAAGTCTATGCACTTCTTTTGCTAACTCTTTCTTACCTTCCTCAAAATGGGCGGTACTACCCATAGATAATCTACTCAAGGCGTCAACAACAAGATTAGCCTTACCTGGTGATAAAGAATACTCATTTCATAATCTTTGAGTAATTCTAACCACCTTCTTTGTCTGAGATTAAGCTTTTTCTGAGTAAACACATACTGAAGACTCTTGTGATTGGTGAACACATCCACATGAACACCATAAAGATAATGGCGCCATATTTTCAAAGCTAAATACTATAGCAGCCAACTCTAAGTCATGGGTTGGGTAATTCTTCTCATGAACTTTCAACTGTCTGGAGGCATAAGCTATAACTTTGTCATTCTGCATTAACACACAACCCAAACCAACTCTAGATGCATCATAATACACCACAAAACTTGGAGTACCCTCTGGTAATGTTAACACTGGTGCAGTAGTCAACCTCTTTTTCAATTCCTGAAAGTTTTTCTCACAAGCTTCAAACCATTGAAACTTCATTGTTTTCTGAGTCGCTTGGTCAAAGAAGACGAAATAGATGAGAACCCTTCGATGAACCTTCTATAATAGTCAGCCAAACCCAAGAAACTCCTAACATCGGTTGGAGATGTGGGTCTAGGCTAATTCTGCATTGCCTTTATCTTCTGAGTATCAACTTTAATTCCCTCTCCAGACACAATGTGGCCTAAGAATGCCACAGGCTCAAGCCAAAACTCACACTTCGAAAACTTGTCATACAACTCTCTATCTTTGAAAGTCTGGAGAACTATTCTGAAATGGCTAGCATGATCTTTCTCATTCCTCGAATAGATTAGTATGTCATCAATGAACACGATAACAAATATATCTATGTAAGGCTTGAATACTCTATTCATAAGGTCCATAAATGCTGCAGGCGCATTGATGCAGGTGCATTGGTCAAACCAAATGACATAACTAAGAACTCATAATGACCATAATTGGTCCTGAATGTTGTCTTAGGAATATCACATTCCCTTACTTTTAATTGATGGTAGCCAGATCTGAGATCTATCTTAGAGAAACAAGTAGCACCCTGAAGCTGAACGAAAAGATCATCAATCCTTGGGAGAGGATATTATTCTTGATGGTAACCTTGTTCAACTGACAGTAATTTATACACATCCTAAGGGAACCATCTTTCTTTCTCAAAAATGGGACAGGAGCACCCCAAGGTGAGATACTTGGTCGAATAAAACCTTTCTCTAAAATATCTTTCAACTACTTTTTAAGCTCTTTCAACTCTGTTGGGGTCATTCTATATGGCGGAATAGATATATGATGAGTATCTGGAAAAATGTCTATACCGAAGTCTACTTCTCTCTCAGGAGGGACTCCGAGAAGTTCATCAGAAAAGACTTCTGGAACTCTCTTACTACTGAAATTGACGGAATAAGAGGTATCTCAACACTAGTCATTAACTCAGACTAAGTGATAGACAAACCCCTTGGAAACTAATCCTCAACTCTATAACTGGTTCACTGGAAACTGGAACTTGACTACTCGAGTTCTACAACATATTGATGCATAACAGGCATGAAACTAGTCCATGCCAAGAATGACATCAAAATCTACCATGGCTAACTCAATTAAATCAGCCATGGTACTCTTGTCATTGACGGAAACAGGATAATCATGATAGAATCTCTCTCTACTAGAATAGACTCACCATCAGGTGTAGAAATACTAAAGTCTCAAGAAGTTGCTCAGAAAGAACATCAAAATGAAGACTTGGATCATACCAGTGAAAACATCTGGTGAATCCTCTTGCTCTTGGCGACTATTAATAGCATAAAGACGATTTCCTTCTCGGCCTACCCTTGAAGTACCTCATCTAGATGCAACTCTCTCTGGTGGAGTAACTGAAGAAGACTAGGCTCTATTGCCCCCATTACCATTTATTTGTCCGCTCTTAAGACACTTTCTCATAACATTCCCATTCTAAACACACTTGAAACAACCAGTGGAGCCATCACGACATATCCCTGAGTGGTTCCTACCACACTTAGCACATGCAGGAGTCTTAGTATCCCCTTGTGCCTTACTACCTTGCGAATGCGCAGGTCTAGCTCTGAAGTTCTGAGAATTCTGACTATTGTACTCATATTTGTTCCTTGGTGCAGGTGCACTAGCAGATGATGAAGTAGGTCCTTTCTGTTCATGTTGGAAAGAAGACCGGTTTCCATTACTCTTTTACTGCCTGAATTCATTCTCTATTGTCTTAACTCTCTTATTCTTAACTCTTCTCTATCCCTCAACTGGTCCTTTTCAACTTGTTGCCATGGATCATCAGCCTTGTTATGCCCATGTAACCTATTAGCATGGCTGTCTTACTTTCCTTATCTAACAGACGAGGCAACCCAACAATGAATAACTCATCCTACTCCTCATGTCAGCAACTATCTTCTTGTTTCTCTTAGCTCACGAGGAAAGGAACGCCTCAAGAAAGAACTCTCAAACCAATCCAACACACAATCGATTATGCGCAAGAATGAGTTAGAAAGAAACTTTTTAGAGTTAAAATTCGAACGCATGAAATGAGTATGAAAGAAGTGAAGGAATTTCTAAATGTTGCAGCCTCCTAATTATAGATGTAGCGTGTTTCACACCGATAACTAGGACTCTACAGACACGACTTCATAGACTCCCTAGGACTCTTGAACTATGTACTCTGATACCAAGTTTGTCACGCCCCGAGCCTACACCCCGGACGTGGCTAGCACTCGAGAACCATTGCTAGCCCCAAGCGAACCCTTGGCATGGCTTTCTTACTCAGCGGAAGACATTACTCAAGATAAATACTTTTAAAATAGTACACTGAACTGCTCAATAAATAACTGAGAATGTAATAAATAACATTCACTGCCAAAGTGGCAACTCAAGTCTCAACTTAACTGAAAAGGAAAAGTAAAGACTCATGAACTAACATCAACTAACTCTGTCTATGAAGCCTCTAAACTCTGAGGGATGTCGGGACAAGACCCCCGATCATCCTAACAACTGAAATAAGCAAGCAATAAAACAAAACATAACCAAAGGGATCCTTCGGAAAGCAAAGAGGCTCACCAACTGACTCTGAGTGCTCAACTTGATCAACGATGCGCTGGATGTTGATCCTGGTTACATGTGTCTGCATCATAATAAGATGCATGCCAAATGGCATCAGTACATTGAATGTACGAGTATGCGAGGGGAATTCTAAAACAAGACATAAGCTTGAAAGGAACTGAAGAACTTACCTGGCTCAACTCAACTCAACTAATTTCAATATAAAGTAGTGTAATTAAATGCAGTATAAAGAAAAGCTTTAAAACATGGTTTTCAACTCTGTGTATTTAGAAATACAATAATAACTCTGTATGTATGCAAGGATACAATATGAACTCTGTTTGTATATGAAAATACAAATATTTTTTATGTATATAAAAATACAAAATACTGCTATGGGAGTTTTTCTGACCGACAACCATCAGTTAAGAGCTCTTGTGACGATACAATATTTTGCCTCACGCTGCCAGGGTCGTCCTATACCTTGTCGGGGGGATAGAACCTGAACTACTAAGTGGATCCACTAGTCTATGCTAAAAAACACTAAATGAATCATCTAAAAAGTATGACCCTTTTCTACCCATGATAACTACATGGTTTATGGCGGCTCGGAGTTTTTTGAACTCTCCCCCATAATGGTGCTCAATACTACTCCCAAAATATACTAGCTCTTTATGTTTAAAAACATAACTTATTTCTATTGTTTGATCTAATTGCTCAAAACTTAGCTCAAAGGCTATCTTGAAAATCTCAGTTTCCTTTCTTGCTTAATTGTGAAAGCATTTACTCTTTTCTGAAAACTAGCTCAAAGGCTTTTTGGAAATCAAAGTTTCCTTTCTTGTTTAAATGTGAAAACATTTACTCTTTAACTGAAAACTAGCTCAAAGGATCTTTTGGAAATCAAAGTTTCCTTACTTGTTTAAATGTGAAAAACATTTTAAACTATTTGGGAATACATAGTCCCCATATACTTTTGAAGAAATGAACTTCCACTTTACTCTTTATTGAACTCAAAACTCTAATCTTAAAACAAAGTTAAATCATTCGTAAAAGACTTTTGGAAGAATCTATGAACTTCTCTTAACTTGGCTCTTAACTTTTCTTGACTTGACTCTTAACTTTCCTTGAATTGAATTATGGATTCAAGGATTGTGATTTGTGATAGGAAAGATCTCATGATGTTTAGGAGTGTTTTTAGATAGCTAAACATAAGAAAATATAAAAAATTCATTGTCTGAAAGATGGCCTGCGACGCGGAGATGTATTTAAATTTTGGTCGCAAAAATACTTTTTGAGGCAGAACAGTCCGTGACCGCTCCGCGACGAGAGGAAGAATTTTGCAACATTGTGGGGCAGGTCCGCGACGCGGCCTGGGGCACCAGATTTGCCCGATATTTTTCTTTTTTGTTTTCTAGCCCCAATTCGCCTAATTTCGATTCTTTTTCTCCGTATCTCTTTAGATTCAGGTACCCACAACATATACAAAAGAATCTAACTCAAAGACACTCTAATAATCAATCTTAAACTCTCAAAAACTCCTCAATCTCATCACAAATTCAAGAACGAAAGCAATTCAAGAATACAACTCAAAAACATCAAATTCTCAATCTTTTTAGGACGAAATTACACTGAAAAAAATATGTTTGGCGTGTGGATGAACGAACTCAACACTGTGTGAACTCACATACCTCTTTAGGGATCAACCTTTGTCGAAATCCACAAGCTAAACCTTCAAGAACGATGAACTTTGCTCTTTCATCTCTTTTCTTTGCTTGCATTCTTTTTCCAAAAACCCTAGCTTAAATTTTCAATTGTCTAAACTGAACCAATTCAGTTTTAACCCTTAATTAATTCACCAAAAACGAATTAAAATGATAGGGTATGGAAAAGACCAAAACACCCTTTAAAAATCCGGATTGAACATTTCCTTCTTTGAATAGCCCAACTTCCAAAGGGCATATCTTACTCATACGAACTCGGAATCACGCAAACTTGGAGGCGTTGGAAATTATTCCAAGAGCTTTCCTACCATATCTGTAAGTACACCTAACTTATCCTGATCTAAGAATTATGACCATTTGAAGTTGACCCAAAACTCATTTTTCCTAACTTAACAAAATTTCCAGATTTTCATTCTTTCCAAAAATGACTATTTCCAATTTTTAGCTTTTTTTTGTTATTTAAAATTGTGAGATGTTACAAAAGGTGTCCAAACAGGTTTGACAGCACCAATTCCCAGCTCTAAGATAATCTCAAGAGCATACTTCCTCTGATTCACTAGGATTCCCTTGGGAGATATATTGAACTCCATTCCAAGAAAGAACTTCAAAGTTCCTAAATCCTTGATCTTGAAGGCTTTATGTAGGGATGCCTTAGTTTCCTCAATAACAGATATATTACTACCTGTTACTAGCATATCATCTACATAGACCAAAATGATGATAATATCATTTCCTTTTTTCTTTTATAAACAGTGAGTGATCCAAGCAACTTTGAATGAATCCTGAGTGAATTAAGGCTTCAGATAATTTCAAATTTCATTGTCTGCTAGCTTGTTTTAACCCATATAAGGATTTAACAAGTCTACAAACTACTGTGCCAAACTCCCCCTGACTTGGTAATCCCTGAGGAAGCTGTATATAAACCTCATCATGGAGATCACTCTGAAGAAATGTATTGTACACATCTAACTGGTGAGCATGCCAATTATGTTGTGCAGCCAATGATAGAACAACTCTCACAATGGCAATTTTGACCACTGGGGAGAATGTTTCATGCTAATCAATGCCCTCTTGTTGGTTGTATCATTTTTCCACCACCCTGGCCTTGAACCTCTCCACCTCCCCAGAAGCTTTCAGCTTCACTTTATAAACCGATCGACAACCAATAGCAACCTTAGTTGGGGGTAAAGGAACTAGGTCCCAAGTGTGATTGAGTTCAAGAGCGTGTAACTCAGAATTCATGGCTTCAATCCATCTACTATCCTCAACAGCCTCCTGATAAGACTGAGGTTCATGTATATTAGAGAGGGAGTTGAGATATACTTGATGAGTAGGAGAAATAGCTTCATAAGAAAGGTATGCACTGATTGGATAGAAAACATTAGCAGCAGCCTGTAATGAAGTCAACATTCGAAAGAGGAGCCTTGGTTTTTTTTTGTGATCTTCTTGGCTGTGGAGGAATATCAGGATTGATAGGTGACTGGTGGATTACATCTTTAGAGGTTGTAGGAACAGGCACTGGACTAATAAGATCAGCTACTAAGGAGCCAGAAGGATCTATAACAGGAGGCTCATCCATAGGAGAAATATCACCAGATGATAAAGTTTCAGAAGACCAGGGAAATGAATCATCATGAAATACAGTTTCATTAGATGATTTAAAAGGGAATACATGTTCTTTGAATGTAACATCCCTATTGATATAAAAATTTTCCCTTGCGAGGTCAAATAATATGTAACCTTTGGTGGTTGTAGAATAATCCATGAACACAGAGGGCACTGCTCTTGAAGAAAATTTGTCCACCCTAGGCAAGACACTCCCATAACACAAACATTCAAAAGTCCTGAGATGACTAAGAGTGGGCTTCATTCCAAAGAACAACTCATAAGAGGATTTGCCACCAAGGACTACTGATGGCAATCTGTTAGTTATATAAGCTGCAGTTAGAATGTAATGACCCCAGAATCTCAAAGGAATATGCCCCTGAAATCTGAGGGATCTAGCTACTTCAAGCAAGTGTCTATGCTTTCTCTCAGCTACACCATTTTGCTGAGGGGTATGGACACAAATTCTCTGGTGCAAAATACCAAGTTCTTGGAGGAGAAGTTGCATATCAGCATTCACAAATTCACCACCATTATCTGATCTAACTTTTTTAACAACAACCTGGAATTGAGTGTGTATCAATTTGAAAAATTGCCTTAATACTATTATAACATCATCTTAAATTTCAACAAGAAAATCCATATGATATGGGAAAAATCATCAACTATAGTTAGAAAATGTTTATTTCCATCAAATGTTTCTACATGGTATGATCCCCAAACATTTAGATGCAACAATTCAAACACCTTATTAGAAGTACTAGTAGAATGAGGAAAAGGATGTCTAGTGTGCTTAACTAGAGGGCAAACATTACAAGCAAGTACAACTAATTTACAGTCATCCAGTTTATAACCAAGCAAAATATTCATGGAAATGCTAGAAGAATGAGCTAGCCTTTTCTGCCACAGTAATATGTCCTCCTTTGTTTTTGTTGCAACATGAACTATGTGTACTCTTGCACTTGAACTATCAGAGAAGTTGGTGTCATTGTATGGTTGTGAGCACATTAGGTATAGACCATCACTCTCCTTACCAATCCTCTTTAAGGTTCCACTGGTAAGGTCCTGAAATAGGCAGAAACCAAGATAAAAAGAGACAAAACAATTAAGCTCTTTAGTGATCATTGAGACTGATAAATGATTGTACTTAAAATCCGGAATGAACAAAACATTTTCAAGCACTGTCATATCCCCTAATTTGCATTTTCCAATATGAGACACCATTGTAACCCCCACCATTAGGAGATGAACCTTCCCATTATGAGCAGTAGTGACCTGTTTTATATCAAACAGCGTATCTAGACTAGCTGTCATGTGATTTGTTGCTCTTGTATCTATGATCCACTTTACTTGCTCTACTGTAGGTAAGGTTTTAAAATCAATACCTACCATATTAGCCATGCATTCTGATTGTTTCTCCTTGTCAAGCATCATTTGAATCTGTCCATGTTGAGCCTCAGTCAAGTGTGGAGCTCTTTGGAAGTCTTCTTTTCTAATTGAGCAATCAGCCTTAAAACCAACATACATGTTTAGATTGATGTTTTCAGTCTAAGTATTATAGGCAGTATATACATGTGTGGATTCATGTTCTCAGCCTGAGCATTATGTGCAGCAGGAAAGTCCTCCTTCTTCCTTCATTTGTACCCTGGTGGATAGCTGACCAATTATAACATCAGTTTTTTTATGACCTTTAAGTTTGCAGTGATCACATATAAGATTCCAATTCTTCTGTGGCTTCTAATTTTAGTTCCTTTTTCCTATCATCATTGCTCTTAACTCAATCATTTCTCCTGAATATTATGAACTAGCAATCAATCTCTGACTTTTTCTTTCTATCAATATAGAATAGGCCTTATTGATGTTAGGAGTGGGACTAGTTATCAATATTTGACTCCTGGCTTGTTCATAATTCTCATTTAGTCCCATAAGAAATTGCATCACCTTTAATATGTGTATGTGCAACATGAAATCTTTGGATTTGGTACAATCACATGAAGGTGCAGTCATGCTATCAAACTCTACCCAGAAATGGCTTAATTTCTAGAAATATGATGATACACTATCAGTTCCTTGAACCAATGTTACCATATCCTTGTGTAGTTGATAGATTCTAGAAGTATTAACTTTGTCAAACCTTTCTTTAAGATCTTTCCAGATCATTTTTCAATCTCTACATAAACAATTCCTGTATGTAGAATTCATTTGTTACTGATCCCAGTATTCATCCAATTAAAATGGCATCATATATGTCCCATTGATGAGCCAGATCTGCAGAAAAATCTTCTTTCTTCCAGGTTCCATCTATGATCCCTAGCTTATTTTTTCCAATCAATTGAATTCGCATAGACCTGCTCCAGATCGAATAATTCTCAGATCCTGTCAACAGAGTAGAAACTATAGGTCCTCCAGTTGTATCTGAAGGATGAATGAAGAGTGCATGTGTGTGGTCGATCTTCGTGGTTGCCATTACTGCTCTAAGTTAGCAATCACACTAATCCTCCCAATACAATGCTACTCTACCTAGATCGATCAATTTAAACTCACAAAAGTGATTGCTTGCTCTGATACCATGATAAATTATGTACTTGATTATCACTCAGACTCCATTAATAGCCATTGAGAAAGCTTAAGCTAAGAAGAGAAGAGAGAGAGTTTTTATTGAATGAGTGAAAAACATAATGAATTAAGTATTGTTACATTACATTGTATTTACAGTTTCCAACAACACTAACTAACTTTCAACTAATTGTAACAACTTTTACTAACAATATCTATCACTGCTAATGACTACTTTACCCCTTAACTCATTATCATGTTATGCCTATTTCATTAGCAGCACCCTTTAACTAAATACATATATATAGTCTTTTCGATAATAGTAGTTGTATCAGTTTTTTTTCGATACAACCTAGTAATAAGTGTATCCATTTTTATGATATATAGATACAATATTTTTCTGATACATAGATATAGTTAGTTGTATTAATATGTATTTGAAAAAGATACAATTTGATAATAGGTGTATCAGTTTTTTATGCACAAATAAGATTTTTTCTGACATAGATACAACTGGATATATCAATTTAAGAAGAAAAGAAGATTCAAACATTGAACAACAAATCGAGAGCCTAGACTGATTTTTTATTTTTTTTATATATTGACATTAATCAAATAAAAAATGAATCAACAATCATTAGTCATTCACAAAATATTGAAGACCAAGAATCACATGCATATATAGATAAAAATAATTTAAGCAAAACTTTAATGCAGTTTCTTATTAATATAAGAAAGAGAAGGAAAAGAAGAAATATTCATACAATGAATTGTAGAGAGGGAGAGAAAAAGAACGAGAAGGAAACGTGAGAGGATAGAGGAAAGTAAGAGAGGGAGAGAGGGGGGGGGGAGGAGAGTGGCAAGCTAGAGAGAAAGAGATTTGCTATAAAAGCATAAATATAGCTATGTTAGATAAAAAATTTAAAAGTATCGTATCAGGTTATGTATATATATTAGTTGTGTTTGCTTAGTTATATAATTTTTCCTTAGTATCCCACCTAAAGCTAATTGGACTGAGATGAATCCGATTTAAAATAAGCTAAACAATGAATAAATATCCAACTCATCCAATTTTTATCAAGATTAATTTGTTGTCTTAAAATTTACTTGATTACAAACATCTTTTTTATTTATTTATTTGTTATTGATACATATAACATATCAAACAATATCTTTATCTAAGTAATTTGACAAAGTTTTTTATATGTCAATTTCCCAAATACATAACACTAATCAACCAAATTTTTAGATGAGTTGAATTGGATTGGATAAAAATAGATTGAGTTCATAAAGTAAACTTAGATCGGATTAGACAAGTCATATTTTCATAATTTATTTTTTCAATCTTAGTATCACCATAGTAATTAACTAATTATTACCTTACTTACACGATATTACCAAATTATAAATATTTTATAAAAATGATTTATCCTATCTATATTAATTACTCAACCTATAGGTTATTAGTTAATACTACTTATAATATTATCAGTAATTACCTTATAATTAAAAGAAATAAAATATGCATGGTTGAAATTCATCTTCTACTACCAGCCATATATCCAATTCCAAAAGCTCTATACACACCATATGACAATAATGACAAAAGCAATTAATTAAAGAACTTAGACACTTCATGTCCAACAACTAAATCAGTTTACAATGTGACAATGACTTGACATAACCTAGCCTTCCTAAACAAGGATCATGGGCCTAATTACACTAAGTTTATGAATGTTTAAATGCTAAATTAGGGTTGTTTTGGAAGTTGATATCCTTTAGTCATAAGTAAGTTACAATAAGGGAAATAAAGTAGTCAATAATTAATAAAGATGAATTAATTAATATGATGAAAAAAAAAAAGTAGATAGTGATACTGATAGGGACCATGTGGAGACTTCCCTTGGAGGATTCAAGAGTTAGGCTTACGTCCAACTTTAAACATGCAAGGCCATGCACAAATATAGTTACATATGGAAAGCTAAGATTGAATTTTCCTAAAATAGATATATTGCCTTTCCATGTGTTTATTTTTCATTAATTTAGTTTGGTATATGCTGGAACATCAATATATATCTTTATGTGTGTTTACATGCCTCATCATGATATTATTCTTGTCATGCATCTTCATATCTCTTCATGATGCATATAAAAAATTACACACTAGAAACAAACGTTTTTTCCATTGCGAATCAGTAAAAAAAAATTGTGTTGTAAAACATGATTTTCACACATCATTCCCACTAAACTAGCTCAGGAAACAGATTCTCATTGAAACATTGCGTAAAATCATATAATATTTTAATAGTGTGATTTAAGTTATCGAGTCAGGGTGAAAGTAAAATTATCGATATGATGTGAGAGTAGTAAAATAAAAGATAAGACAAATAGTGGATATTAGGTGAAATTTGCATGGAAGATTAATATTCCAAGAAATTGTGAAATTACTAAACCCCTTAATACAATTTAGCATTTCAAATGTCTAATCACTTTCTATCTTTGTCAAATATAGACTTAATTCCTATCTACAAAGTACTTAGCTTAATTAGATGAGTAGTTGGTGAGATACACTTTCTTCTAATGATTAACTACAAGTACATTATAACTTTTTTATTAAAGTGATCGGCTAACATCGGATTAGATTCTTAGATTTTAGATTAAGACACATAATCATTATTGCTTGATCATGACATTGTTTTTAGTACACTAACTGCAAAGATTTCGAAAAGTGCTTATTTGATAGAGTTAGGTAAGAGTCCTCTCTAAATATCCTTTTATCGAAAAATCTTAGTAACGAAAATTTATTTAAGATATATATTGAAAATTAACTTTTAGTATATAGGTCATGTATTTGAATCGCAGAATCATGCACGACTCGATTATATGGGAATATGTAGAGAATCATAGGCATCTCCATACATGTATATATTATTAAAATAATATGAACAGGGTTATATATAAGAGTTCGTCATATATATTACACATTGGAACACTTAAGAACTCAAATTATGCAGAATTTTAGCACTATATTATATAGGCTAGCTGTATATCTAAACAGCTTAATTTTTATAATACGTTACTAATGGTTTCAATCTAAGTTTTAATTACTCAAATTAAATATTCCAAACATACTTAATTAATCTCCATTAAGCAATTGCATTGACCAGATATCCTCCATGCTCCACATGTTGTCATTTGTTTCAGTGAGAAAATTTGGGGCTTGAAAACTAGTGTCCAAATTTCCATTGTATGAAGTTGGAGAGTAAGTCTCTATGTTATCTGCTTGACCAGCTGAGGATATTTGACTACTACTTCCTTCTTGATGATCAATGTTTTGCTCTGAAGTTCCTTGTACATTTATGTTCTCTCCTTGCTTAATGTGCTTCTGAATCCTAGTCCTCCAGTAGTTTTTTATCTCGTTATCTGTTCTTCCGGGTAAATGCTTCGCAATTTTCGACCACCTGTACCAGAAGTTAATCCAAGATTTAGAGTTAGTGTCTTTATGACTAATACTATCTAATTTGTAAATGTACACCTTTTTTTTTGGTGTGTGTATGTCGATATAATTTGATCTGAAAGTAATGGATTCAGTTGAATCTGATTCAAATATACTTAAATACTAGTACTATGATCAATTCACTACTAAATATGTATATGTTTCTTCTATACACAGAAAAGAAATGTCAACTACAACATGAGATTGAAATGCACTTGGTTAGCTTGTAAAAACATAGTTAATTTTATAGCATACTACACCTATATTTTTTTTTATAAGATAATGTAAAGTAGTTGGTTATACGTAAGATGTTGGTAAGATGATCATGGCCCACAAAGTTAGATTACAAGTTATAATATCTTTTTCATAAGTGAAAGTACTTCAATCACGTTTTGTAGTAGAAAAAGATGCTTGTCATGTTCTATGGTTGGAATTCAAACATTAAAGTCCCATTTGCCTCTTCCTATTTATTTAAACTCAACTCAACCAAAACGTTGAAACTAAAGAAACACACACACACACTTACTTCCTATACTCACACCAAATATTATGTCTACAAAATAGCCACAAGTTGAAGATATTAATGGGCCAAGAAGAATTCAGAAGTCATTGCAATGCTCAATCCACCACAACTAATTTTTTGGTAATTCATGTTATGCACTATCACTAGCCACATTATATTTATGGTACGGTTTATTATTACATGCACCTATAAAAAGATTTTCAATTTTGATAACCAACACATTAGTATATACTCAACACACACATACACACAAGGTGTGAGTCAAGTTAGCTACTGTATTTGTTTTGTATATATGTTTTTCTTTAAGCATGTATGCACAAACAAGAAGTAGGGAAGTGGTTATATAGCTTTTGTTGAAATTTAAGACTATCTTATTTAAAAGTTTAAATCGAGCATACTTTTGTTGAGTTAGGCCCTTCACGTGTGAGCTTAACTTTTTTTATGAGTCAATCACGTGATTCGTTTTTTTTGGTTGGATAAAAGGTGATAATGACTTTCGAAGCTAAGAGGGAATTGTATTATATGGTCATTTCTCATCTAAAATTTAAACAGAAAAGATAGACACAATTTTATTCACATATTTATACCTTCAATAATATTAACTAATAAAACTTAAGATTTTCATATAAAGTATACTTTTAATTATTCAATTATATTATATTTTCAACACCGACTAATAACCGTATCTGATAATTATTGGGTGCTAATTTTTCAGGCGGTTGTGTTAAAACATTTTAGTTACCCATCTAAGTACTATACACGGTAAATATTACTCTATTTTCTTTATCTCAATTTATATGATACATATTAAAATTTCAAAAGTCAAACTTTAGATTTTAACTGTGAATTTAAACGTAGAAACTTCTGATTTTTTAAAAATAAAATTTATATATCATACAATAATTAACTATTTAAAATATTTTTAAAACATATATATAAAGAAATTTTGGTATAATTTGTTTTTATATGATTAATTTTCGAAAATCAAACTATGTCGTATAAATTAAAGTGATATATACAAAAGAAATTATGGTCAAACAAAAACTTACTCTCAAAATTTAAACTGTGGTACATAAATTTAGACTGAGCGAGTACGTATAGTACAGAAAAGGGGTCCATTTAAAAAATAGAAAATAAGGTAGCTGTCAATTTCATAGACAAGTTGGAGGTGGGATAATAAAAGTCATTGACATGTGAGTGAAATGAAATTGGTTCTTCTATAAATAGAAACTTCTATCTTTCTGGCTCACTTAAACAACATGTTTTTATATCACATTGCTATTATGTAATACCGAATACTTGTCTCACCACTGTCCCTTTTTTTCTGTTTTCTTGAGAAAACGAAATATTACTATTCTCAGTTGTTCGAATGGTAAATATCTTTCACTTTCAACTTGAAGGTTGTAAATTCGAGTCACTAAGAGAGGAAAAAAAGGGTAGAAGCTGCCTAGACATGGGTGAAAAAAGAAAAAAAGAAAAATTTATGTTCTTATTTCTTTTAAAGCATAGTTTAGTTTCTAATCACTTCATACAAGTTAATCAACATCATTAAATTACTTTTCATGTGATAATTAACTTTAACATACCTTAGTTAAGCCCAAAAAAAGGTTTTAAATAATTAATTGCCCTCATCTAAAAATAGAAAATAACATAAAATAATGTACCTTATCTTTGAGAAACATGATTTGCTTCTTAATTATAAATTATGAAAATACTTTTCTTTGTTATAATAAGTTTTTTTGTTTTTTTAGATCTCAAAAATAAGTTTGAAAGGAAAAATATGTAAGGCTATGTAAGGCATCTTTTAAAAAAAAAAAAATCATGGAAGACATAAAGTAGATGAAAGTTTTTGAAGAAGATTTTTTTTATGAAACAAAAAAAAAGGGAAAGTTAAACTTGTTTGGAACACAAATTATAAAGTACCTTAGATTATATTCTCCACGTTTAAATTCACAGATCTTCCATAAAGGAATTAAATTCCATCACGTTTTAAATATTGCTTCTCATCTCTCATATACAAATCTAGTACTATAAACATATATGGACTATATGTTATGGAGTGGCTCTCTTAGTCCACTCAACAATAAAAAAAAACACATGGGAAAATCCAATACTTGATGGACAAAATTGCACACCAATTTTTATTTGTTAATTTATGTGTAGTACTCTTTAGAATAATAATAATAATATGTACTCACTTGTTTCCCCACTTAGCATGTAGTTCCATAATCAAAAGTTGTTCTTCAGGTGTAATATTGCCCCTCCGGACATCAGGTCGAAGATAATTAAGCCATCGGAGCCTACAACTTTTTCCGGTACGTTTGAGACCTAAGAAACACGGCATAGAAATATAAAATCTGTTAGTAAATTAAACAATTTTTTTTTATGTAACAAAAATAATATTGAGGGTACGTGTTGAACAAACTAGTTCACGTTCACTCAGTGAGCTCTCTATCTTTCACAGTTGAGGTGAAACGCTCAAACCCTATCACTCTCTTGATGTAATAAAAATATTTTTTAACTTTTTTTTCGATATCTAGGGTTTCGCTTACAAAGAAAGGAAAAAGTTACCAGCAGATTTAGCTAGAGAGTTCCAAACACCTTCACCATGATTAGCAATGTAGTTAATGAGAATCAAATCTTCTTCCATAGTCCAAGGCCCTTTCCTCACTTCAACATCTTGAGAGTTGCATGTTTTATCCATCTTTTTTTTTTAAAAAAAAAAAAAAGAGTAGAGAGAGGAAGATGAGAGAATATTGAAGATATGTGGTACTTTGTGACAAGGAACTAATGTGGTTGGGCAGATATTTATAGGGGTTGGCTATAAAAATTTGTTACTAATAATTTAGCCTTTAAGCACATAATGAGAGCTTTTAACCTAACTTACTTTATTATAAAATAATACTTATTAATCTTCAAAATGAGAACTTTGTAATAGCCTTAAAACTATATATATGTGCGGGCATACATGACAGCTATTGATGTGGCCGTGCATGTTCACGTTATGTAACCCCGCCAGCAGTGGTGGAGTCAGAATTTCGATTAACTAGTGTCAAAAATATAAAGAAATAATCTCGTAGAAGTCAATGAGTGTCAATATATATATACACATTTAAAATGTATTTTTATCTAACTACACAGTGTAATTTTTTATGTAGGAATGTCGGTCGACACTCCTCAAGTATATGTGGCTCCGTTACTGCCCACCAGCACTGCACAATTCTAGAACAATGTATATATACTCATTTAATTTCATTCTTTTTTCTTAAATTGAGTACCAAATTAAATTATGTCACATATTTGTTTTTTAGAATAATATATAAAGAAATATTAAATTAATGCATAATAATAGCTAGTTTGATGGAGAAAAGATCATACTAAATTTTTTGTTAATAAGAAAGTTAAATGAAAATATGAACCTTAATTAAAAGCCGTGTATAAAGTAATTATATCTCTCCATTTTTTTAAAAAAAAATCAATTTTGAACTTTGCCTTCATTGATCTTTGAGAGCAAAAAGTTACAAGTTGCATCTCTCCATTTAGCTGATCAAACATTTTTTTGACAACGATATATTAATATTTTGTGATTTTTTCAAATATATTACATTATGAATTATGCTGATTCATATAATGCTTCTTATGTATTTTTTAAATTATACAAAATTGTATTTTTAGAAAACTTTAAGAAAAAAAATATGTCCAAACTTAAATCAAATATAAGATGTAGAGACTCCACAACCTTCAACCCAAAATGATACGAATGAAAGTACAATTGGTTGAATGATACCAACATTTTTGTACTTTACAACTCAAAATAGAAAAAGTATCATATAATTAATATTATATAGATTAAAGACATGCAAAATAAAATTTCATAAATTATTTCTTTTACCTCATCCCCTCCTTTTTCTTAGAGTTATTTTGTTTAATAATTTTTATTTTTTTCAAAAAGAATTCTCATTTTCTTTATCTTGTATTTAAATTAAGTTAATACACTTTTTTTTTACCTTGTATCATAAACTTTTTTTGAACCTTCATTCATTGTTTTTTCTCTTTCTTTTTATTTTCTTTGTCTTTCATTTTTATTTGATTTCAAATTTAATTCCAAATGTCTTATATTTAAAATAAGTTAAGTTCGAACGGATATCAAAATAAGTGAAGAAAATCAAATAAAACATAAAAAAATTAAAACGTTAAAATTAAAGGACACTTTTTAATTAATTTTTAAAAAATACACATAATTTTTTAATAGGTGTGTCAATTCAAAAGTGGAGTAATTAGGGACAGGGAGATTGATAGATTTTGATGGACTAGGTCTTGAGGTTTTAATACTTGGGCTAAAATTTAAGTGTTGGGCTTGAAAAAGAATGGTTAAGTTAAGACTTAAGTTAATTAAAATTTAATAAAATATTTATATTTTATTTATGAATAATATATAAATAATTATAAAATTTATATCTATAATTTCTCGGTTCGGTTTGATTGTTTTTACAGATTTTTTTAGTAAAACCAAAACCAAACCTAATTGTATCGGTTTTCAAATTTTTAAACCAAACTTAACCAAACTACACTAAATATCGAATTTTTTAATCAATTTGATTCGGATTGCGGTTCAATTTGATTTTTTAACTATAATCATGAACAACCCTAAACATAGGTAAGTTTAGTGGCATAGCTAAAAAATTCAAAAAGAATAATTTTTTTCAAAGGGTGTAAAATGAGAGTCTACCATAACGGAAAAAATAGTTCAAATTCTTTTTAAGGAATGTTGAAAGCTAGGAACAATAATAGTTGAATTGAAGAAGATTTTCATCGTTGTGGAGTGATTTTTCGATGAAAAGCGTAATTTTTTTTTGCCGAAAAAGAGACTAAAAGGAGAAAAATTGGGAAGAAATTGAAGCTTTTGAAAGAAAAATATTGATTTTTTTGTTTCTAAATGGGGCAAAGAAAATGCTATGGATAGGGACAATTTGTATTATTTAAAACTTAGATGCAAAAATAGACATCTTTTAACTTATGATGCTTCTTTAACCAATAAATAAGACTTTGTAAAAGCGATTTTTTAGTCAAGTCATGATCCAAAATATTGTGAGTTTAATTTGTGACTATACCTATTGACAAATTTCACTATCATAAGACGTATCAATAGTTATATATTTTAAATATATAAAAATTTAAAAGTTACATTTTTTTTATCTAAATGCTAAATATAAGAAAGCGAGAAATAAATAGGAGGAACAAACACTAACATAACAAAAACAGTCATTCAATATAGATTGACCCAAAATCTTATTTAAATGCAAAATGGTACCTATGAGTAAATGTATTCCTATCTCAGACTCTCATTTTTTTTCTTATATTATAATATGACTTTCTACTTAATGTTATCTTCTAGTATCCTTAAATCAATATATGTAATTAAAATAGTAAAGTTAAGTTATTTTTCGGGGTTCAGAAATATTACGTGTTTATAATCTCCTCATTGCTACATAAGATTAAGATTAATTCCTCTCAAAATATGATGAAAAAATAATTCTATAATATAGTGATACATTTTTTAAAAAAAGGAACTACCTAAGATTCCAAATAATAGTGGTACTTTTAATTACAAAATTTCAGCGAACTCAAGGAGTGGTACAAGTCACACTTGACATTTGCTTTTCTTTTTTTTCTTTCTAAAACGATGTAAAAGAAGAAGGGGAAAAGAATTTAAACTTAAATATTTCGGTGTATAAAATTTAGACAAGACCTCTAAATTTATAGCCCGCGGGCCGCGGATAAATAAATAAATTTTCATTTCCAATTTACACGCCAAAACCCAAAAACATAATTGTAAAGAAAAGTAGTAGTTCAAAATGAACCTCCAAATTATTATGTTCATTTCTAATTAAGGATTCTTTGTTAGTTTGTATTTGTAACATAAATGTCTGTCAAACGGCCATTATATATAGACATTAGAAAAGATTAAAATGATTACGATGAACTTCAAAAATTGCTTGAAGGAATTCCTAAAAATCTACTTTTAGTAATCTCATGGATTCGAAAACTAGAAAAAATATATTGAGACGGAGGCTATAAATACCTTTTAGTATTCTAATAATCACTTTGTTATTAATTCTTTTCAAAATATTCAAACATCGACCTAAGACACGAACCACCTCAAAACTTGAACCTACCCGATACCCTATCCCAACCACTACTTGAGATCTGACACTTACTTGTGATCAAAACTCGAACCTGATCCCAAATTGAGACCAGAGACCTGACTTCTAGCCAAGACCTGATTCAAGGTCAAGTTTCGAGTCGAGGTTAGGGTCAGGATAAGATTGAGTCTCAGGTTGGGAGTTAGGTACAATGTCTCAGATCAGAAGTCGAAACTCGGATCTCGAGGTTGAAAGTAGGGATGGAGAAGCAAGTGAGTTGGTCGAGATCTTACCATGGGTCACAAGTCAGGATCGGAAGTCAAATCCTAAGTTAGGGAAGGGAGTTGGGTAACAACCCTAACCCTATTCTAAGACTTACTCCCAAATCGAGACCAGACAACCAACCCCGACTCGGAGATCCGACCCCACCCCAACAAGTGACTTGAGACCCTAACTCCTAACCCACCCATGGACCTAACTCCTGACACTGACCCCTATTCGAAACCAGATTCCTAACCTCGACCTCGATCTCACCCCTAAGTCGAGACCAACTCTCAATCACAACCCTGGCTTTGGACCTCGATCTGGGAGCCAATTCCTGACCCTGACCCTAATTCGGGTTTCAACTCTCAACCTTGGACTCGATGCTCGACCTTGACCCAGATCCCAATCCTAAACCGATATTCAACTCTAACTCTGACCCGGGACCAACTATTTATCCCGACCCTAATTATTTTGCTCCAATTTAAGAAAAATGACTTATCTACGTATAGTGCGTAAGAAATTGGAAACACACCTCTTCATACACAAATATGAAAAAATTGAAAAACACCTTCTACATACCAAACTCACCCAAACGTTTTCTCTTCTCAACAAATCTAGCTATTGGTTACTTCTATGTTTATCTAGGTTTATAGCACTTCAATGTGCCAAAACTCTTAGTCTTAGACAAGATCTCTTAGGAGTATTAACTCCACTATAAAGGCTCTTTTTGTTTCTGGAGGTTAGGTTGTCATGTCCCCCTCTGGCTCTGTAATTTTTGCTAATCTTACTAACATAGTTAAAAAAAAATTAAAACTAGCTCACGCACAAGGTGATTTTTATACATATTGTCCTATAAATATCTATAATACTACAACATTAGAATTCTACACCAATCATAAACTATATTAACGTAGAATTAACATTCTAATCCTAAACTATTTCATTTTGAGACTCCAACTTGGAACAGGATATCAACGCCAATTAATGAACAGGGCCAATTGGTTCGAAACATGCATGTCTCAATTTTCATGAAGGAGTTATGGTAATTTCTAGCTTAATAATCACTACCAAAAAAAAACTGAATCTAATGATGGACTAATTTTATAGCTAAATGATAAAATCCGTTGCTAATCTTACTTAATGATATATTTTAGTTAACTATGAGCAAAATAGCGACGGACCAGGACCTATAAGTTGAGTTGAGGGGATATTCTAAGAAGTCATAATCGAAAATCCCCCAATGGGTCTACGTCTGAATGAGGACAAGATAAGCTATACCTACAAATTAGCTAAGGACAATCTTTTCAAAAGTTTAAAAGAAGAAAAGATCCATGATGAATAGTAAAAATCAGACGAAGAATATTGAGCACAGTGCCCAAATCAGATATTTTACTAAATAGATTCAAATAAAGTTGAACTTTCATGTTTATAAATTATAATAACGTTGTTCGTTGGAATATTCTTTTGGATGCTATAGCAAAATTTTATTACATATATTTCTTTTTTTTAGATACCTTGACTTTTTAGCAAGAGATTTTTTTGGTAGTACTAATTAAATTCACTTAGTGTCTTTTTTTTCATATTCAATGAGTTCGGCTTAAAAAGAAAAAAAGGAGCAAACACTGGACTTATTTTTCTTTGCGCCTAGACAACTCACATTTCGTAAAAACAAAAAAGACTAAGAAACTCCGTTCCTTTTGTTTTGAAAAGATTTTGTCAATGAAAAATATTCAACAAATCATCATTTGGTTTATGTTGCTCCTCCATTATAGGAGCAATATTATTGTTAAAGGAGTTGTTTGGTTAGTGGGATAAGAGATAGTGATAATTTTGAGATAGAATATATGATTATTTTATCATATGTTTGATTATCGATATTAATAAGCTTAATATAAAATAAAGGAAAAATGCTCAAATATGTTATTGAACTTTTAGAAAAGGCTCATTTATGTTATTCGTTAAAGAAATGGCTCATCTATATCATTTTCATTTGAAAAAAGGCTCATTCGTGTCATTATTTGTTAACGGAAAATATTTTTAATTATGCAAAATCACTTTTTACACGTGGTTAATGATGATTCGGCCATGTCATAATTAAATAATTTTTTAAACGGAACAGGGTCAAAACTGCCCGTGAACTATGTGAATTATACCACTTACACCTTCTTCTTCTTTTTGACCACTTACACCCTTCTTTGTTACATTTTGGGATAAAAAAAATGCCCCCACCGTTATCCTAAGTGTAACACCCCGTAATTAGAAAGAAGTTAAAAATTGGAAATAGTCATTTTTGGAAAGAATATAAAAATCTGAAAAATTTGTTAAGTATGTTAAAGTTGAATTTTTTTGGTCAACTTCAAACGACCGTAACTCCTAGCTCAGGATGAGTTAGGTGTGTTTCCAAATATCGTAGGAAAGATCTTGGAATAATATTTCCAACGCCGTTGAGTTAGCGCGATTCCAAGTTCGTATGAGTGAGATATGCCCATTGGAAGTTGGGTTGTTCAAATAAGGAAAGTCTAATCCGGATTTTTGAAGGGCATTATGGTCTTTTCCATACCCCATAACTTAATTTCGTTTTTGGTAATTAATTGGGGTCTAAACTAATAGTATTCAGTTTATTCTTTTACAATATTGAGTTAGGGTTTTAGAGAAGAGAAAAAAAGAGGAGAAAAGAGAAGAAGGAGCAAGAATCATTAAGATCTTCAAGAATCGCTTGTGGATTTCGTCAAGGGGTGATCCCTACGAGATATGTGAGTTCACATAGCGTTGGGTTCGTTCACCCATGCGCCAAACATGTTTATTTCAGTATGATTTTTGTCCTAAAAGATTGAGACTTTGATGTTCTTAAGTTTTACTCTTGAATTGCTTTCGTTCTTGAATTTGAGATGAGATTGAGGAGTTCTTGAGAGTTTAAGCTCGATTTTAGAGTTTTTTTAAGTTAGGTTCTTGGGTACATTTGCGGGTATCTGAATCTACAGAGAATTTGAGAAAAAGAAGTGAGTTTAGGCGAATTGGGTTCAGAAAACGAAGAAGGAAAAAAGTCTGCAGAATCTGGGTACCAGGTCCGCATCGCTGACCTGTTTCTCAGGATTGGAAAAATCTTCCTCGCGTCGCGGAGCGGTCACTGACCGTTCTGCCTCAAAATTTATTTCGCGACCAAATATTTAAATGCATCTCTGCATCACGGACTTGCTTCCAGACAGTGATTTCTTGATCTTTTCTCATGTTTAACTATCTAAAAACACTCCTAAACATCATGAGATATTTCTTATCACAAATCACAATCCTTGAATCCATAATTCAATTCAAGGATCAGTTAAGAGTCAAGTCAAGGGAAGTTAAGAGTCAAGTCAAGAGAAGTTCATAGAGTCTTCCAAGAATTTTTTACAAATATTTTAACTTTGTTTTAAGACTTGAGTTTTGAGTTGAGTAAAGAGTAAAGTTTAAAGTTCATTTCTTCAAAAGAGTATATCGGGACAATGTATTTCCAAAGAAAGGAAACCTTGATGAGCCTTTGAGCTAATTTTTCAAATAAAGAGTAAATGCTTTCACAATTAAGCAAGAGAGGAAACTTTGATTTCCAAGAAGAGCCTTTGAGCTAAGTTTTTGAAGAATTATCTCAAATCACAGAAAAAAGTGTGTTTTTTTTAAAACATAAGAGCTAGTATCATATTTTGGGAATAGTATTGAGCATCGATATGGGGGAGAGTTCAGACAACTCACAGCCCCCAAAAACCATGTAGCCACCATCGGTAGAAAAGGGTCATACTTTTTAGATGATTCCTTAGTGCTTATGGATCCACTTAGTAGTTCAGGTTCTATACCCCGGCAAGGTATAGGACGGCCCTGGCTGCGTGAGGCAAAACGTTGTATCATCACGATAGCTCTTAAGTGATGGTTGTCGGTTAGAGAAACTCGCACAACAATATTTGTATTTATATACATCAAAAAATATTTGTATTTTCATATACAAACAAAGTTCATATTGTATCTTTGTATACATACAGAGTTATTATTGTATTTCTAAATACACAGAGTTGATCGTGTTTTAAAGCTTTTCTTTATACTGCATTTATTTACACTGCTTTATATTGAAATCAGTTGAGTTGAGTTGAGATGAGCCAGGTAAGTTTTTCAGTTCCTTTCAAGCTTATGTCTTGTTTTAGAATTCCCCTCGCATACTCGTACATTCAATGTACTGATGCCATTTGTCCGGCATCTTCTTATGATGCAGACATAGGTAACTAGGATCATCATCCAGCACATTGTTGATTCTAGCTAGTTAGCTGTAGAGTTTGTTGGTGAGTCTCCTTGCTTTCGGAGGATCCCTTTTATTGCTTTCAGTATTTTAGTTCATTAGGATGTCGTGGGTCTTGTCCCGACATCCATCTCCGTTATTAGAGGCTTCATAGATAGACAGTCAGTTAGTTCTTGTCTTTACTTTGTTATTGGCTTATTTTCATATTTGAGTTGCCACTTTGGCTAAGTTAAATGTTTATTTCTAAAACATTATGAGTTAAGTTTGAGACAGTTGAGTTATCTTGCATTTGAGTTCGTTTATTAATGCTTAAAGTCTTTTGCTGAATACGTAAGTCAGACCAAGGGTTTGCTTGGGGCCAGCAATGGTTCTCGAGTGTCAGTCCCGCCCAGGGTGTAGGCTCGGGGAGTGACACTAAGATACCACAAATATCCACCAAAGTTAATAACCCAAATTTTTAGTGGCATGGTAAGCCACATGGGACTAATCCCTCCACCTAAACGTTGCTAACTAGGATTCACTTCAACAAAACTAAAACTTTTAGTGGCGACAAAAGTCGCCACAAAAACCCATAATATCGCCACTAAAGTTTTGACTGATTTTTGGCATTAAATTTTGACTTTGTGTTTTTTAAAAGAAAAAAATCACAAATGATATCGATCAAGGAGGAGTTTGAAGACATTATATGTTTTATTTTTTATTCATATGTAAATGCATAAAACGTATAATGATGCATTATGTAGTAGGAAATTTTAATTGACAAGTAATTTTGATGATTTTAGTAATAATATTGAATGTTTTTAATATTGATAGTGCATGTTTTATTTATTTTAGAAAACTAAGTTGCAACCGAAAATTAATTATCATATTTTTTTGTTGAAAAAATAGGTTTTTCTAGTGAATAGTTGTTGCATGCTTGCAGCCTTAGTCGCCACTAAAAATCACTAAAAATCTTTAGTGGCAATATTTTGGAATTTTGTCGCCGCTAAATGTCTAGTTTTTTTTGTAGTGAATCCTAGTTGGCAACACTTAGGTGGAGCCGAGGAGGGATTAGTCTCATTTGGCTTGCCATATCATTGAAAATTTGGGTAGTTAACTCTTGAAGATATTTGTGGTCTCTTCGGATAACAACGGGGTATTTTTGATTCCAAAATGTAATGAAGGGTATAAGTGGTCTATTTCGCATAGTTCAGTGATACTTTTGACCCTTTACCGTTTTTAAAATGAAAAAAGCTCAAGCATGCAATCGGACTTTGAAAAAAAAGGCTCATCTATGTTATCGGTTTAAAATTTTAGCTTATCTATGTCATTTCAGTTAACAAACTAATGACATAAATGAGCATGTTTTCAAACGAAAATGACATAAATGAGTTAATTTTTTAACGAATGACAAATCAATTTTTTCTCAAATCTCAAAGTTTAATGATATATTTGAGTATTTTCCCTGAAATAAAATAGTCTTACTCATTAAATATCTTTATCTATCCTATCGTGATAACCAAACGACCTCATACCCTTTATTCTCCGCGTCACAAGTTATGTGCGAACCAGTCAGGAATTTACTCAAGTACGAGTTACTATGAATACTTCTTTGTCACTGTTGTATTTAATTTAAACCTTAAAGTCTAACGATGAGGTAAAATAGTACTGTAGCTTTGATTAGAATATATTGTTCTTTTGGGATGGCTACAACTACTACTTAAGTAGGCCTATATGTAGGCCAAATCAACACTTGAAGAGTGTTATACGTCTTTTCTCGTTCCTTCCATTTTCATATATATATATATATTGCTATACGTCTTTTCTCGTTCCTTCCATTTTCATATATATATATATATATATATATTACTTTTTCCGTTTTATTTTATGTGATATTATTTGACTTATACAATATTTAAAATTATTTTTGCTTGGAATCATTTCATTAAAGATAAAGAAGAATTATTAAGTTAAATAGTTTTCAATTATCGAATGATAATGTAACATTCTTTATGTAAGAAATAAATTGGTTGTTTGACTATGAATATTTTTTACTTTTTCAGAGTTGAATTTCGAAAATCATGTTTCAAAAAGTTGTTTTCGGTTTTTAGCTCACAAAAGTTACAACTCCATTTTATACTCAAGATCAAACATGACTCCAGTTTTCAAATACTATTTTTACTTTTTAAATACGAAAATTACTTTCTTTTTTTTTTTTCAAATTTTACAATTTTCACAAACAAATGGGACTTGAGATTAATTCAAGAAATGCCAAAACTAATAGAGGACTTGATCCAAATTTTCAAACATCTGTTGAGCAGTCTAGTCATTGTAAATTGAATTGTGGAATTAGGTGTAAAGAGTCGTTATCCACTCAAAATGTTATCAAAGAAAGACAAGAAGGGACAAATTGCGACCTAAGTATAGTGAGAAAGTATGGTTTAGGCTAAAAATATTAATGGATCTTCTTTCTTACATGACTCATTCCTAACAAAACTAGGGCATCCCCCCACCCCTAATCCTAAATCTCCCTAGGACCTTGACCTCGGGACAACGTTAGTAATCTGCATGATTCAACTCAATAAATTTAATTTAAATAATAATATATTTATGTTAATAAATTCATTAAATTTATAAATATTAAATTTAAAATTCAATTATTATCACTCTAAATCACTATTAGAAAAATTCAAAATTCATAAAATTGAAATCTTAGTTTCACTCGTGAGTATCATCCCTTTAGATATATAATAATGGCATCCATCATCAACCACTCACTTTAGATATATAATAATGGCATCCATCATCAACCACTCATACACCTATAATAATCATCCACCTGTCTTCTTAATTTTCATATTCACAACTGTATAGAATTCGACATTTCCTTTTTAAACTTCAGTGGAAATAATACTAATTTAGGAAACCAACCAACCCCAAATGCCCTATTAGGGATATCAAATGGGTAAATTTGATGAAATGCAAGATTTTTATGTTATGCTCAAAATTGAAGAACTGCACACATGAACTAATCAAAGAGAGTTCAATATCTACTATATATACATAAAAAAATAATTTTAATCATGTATAAATAGTAATAATATTTTTCACCGAAGAAGATTGGGATGAATCCCTAACAGAAGGCTGGTTCCGCCCGTGGGTGGGGCGGGGTCGAACGGTTGCACGACAAATTCACATAAATAAATTGGTGGAGATTTTAATTTTCCTTATCTCGAATAAGCTTTCTTAAATATTATTTTTACATAAATTTGTGAAGATTTTAAGATTGCCTACCACTGCATAAGTTTATTATTTTAATGTTATTATTTAGCAAAACATTCAAGTTTAGTTTAGTTTTGAGCTTATATATGATTAGGATTACATGAATGTTAAGTTAATTAGACATTTTAAGAGAAATAAACTTGGAAGTATGGTGGAGAGATTCACTATCACGTTCGGATCTACGCATTTTGGATCTTATTTACGCAAAAAAAAAAATTATTATTTTATTTTTTATTTTTTTTACCCTCTTGAGGAGCTCCCACCCCTTTTGCTCCCATGATGATTCGAACTCACAACCTTCGGGTTGAAAGTGAGGGGTGCTTACCATCCGAGCAACTCCCTCTAAAAGGTCATTCACTTCTTAAGTTTGCATGATGAGGGGTAAAATCTTAAGTTTTTTAATTCATTCGCTTCATAGTTAATAGAGGTAAAATGATAATCTCGGCATAAATTGATCAATTCAGAAGTTGACAAGTAATTAGGAACAGAGAAAGTATCAAATAAATCCATTTCTTCAAATAACCCCATTAAGAATTGAAAGAAAAAAAAAATTACATCCTTGGCACCCGCAATCATGTCCCCCTCCTAGCACTCGCATAAATTTGAATCCGCTCCATTCCATTGTCATCCCTATTTTCTTTTTTTTTTTCTTTCTTTTTCGTAGTTGTATGTGGACATAAGTTAATGTTGTCCAGATATGATAAATGAATGGTTTATGTTGAATTGAAGTGTTAAAATGAGTTGAATATAATTATTATCCAACTTTTGTTGTGAAATTTCACTTCATTAAATTTATATTTATTTTCTTAAAATTATTTAACTAATATCCAATATTAAATAACTGTAAATAAAATTTGCATGTTTTCTCTTTGCTTCTTCTTATTCAACTTCTTCTTCCTAAAAATCTTTTTCTTAATTATTGTAATAATAGTATTTTTTTTTTTTTTTGAATCTGTATCAAATTGAAATATAATGCGAAGAAATTTTTTAATATAAAAAATGAATTATTTAAATTAAATAAGTCTTGAATATAATGGCAAATCACCATTATTGCAATAAGAGAGAATTGATCGAATGATAAGCACCATTCACTCCAAATTTAAAAACTGCGAGTTTAAATCACGAAGCGAGTAAAATGATAGAAGCTTCTAGGAAGAAGTAAAAAAGAAAATTTGACTTAAAAAAATAACCATTATTACAAGATGACTTTGTTACATTTGTTATTTTTCTGATAAATTGACGATGAGGTTTGACATTGGTGTTGGCAAACCATACGTTAAAGTTAAAGGCGAAAATTCACTAACAAATTGAAATGGATGGAGTATGGGTTGCTTTTGTGAATGTGACCTCATCATCATGACTAAAAAAGAGAATGAAGATTGTTGCCACATGTACTGTTTCCAATTAAGTCTACACTAGAACTTATTACTATGTGGAAGTGTTAATTTCTCTTGTACTCTGAAGCCAAATTAAGTACAAATTGGCATGTTCTTTGTGGGATTTTGCTAGCTTTCTATCTAAAAATGA
The DNA here is from genome assembly GCA_035578085.1 of Solanum pinnatisectum. Lineage (NCBI taxonomy): Eukaryota > Viridiplantae > Streptophyta > Magnoliopsida > Solanales > Solanaceae > Solanum > Solanum pinnatisectum. The sequence continues at coordinate 22,067,988 of CM069077.1, forward strand.
GATGCCACAACTTAAAGCAAAACCAATGGATGATAATTAATTTCAAAGAATTCATTTTGTGGACTAGAAACCATGAACTAAAAGTACTTTCTAATTAATCCAGTTACCATTTTGTTGGTTTATACTAAAATGTCAATGCAATTACTTCATCTTTAGTAAAGTAAAGTGATTTCAATGCCATGCATGTCTTAATTGTTTCTTCCAAAAGGAATGTATTTGGACAACAAATATAGCCGCATGCATTGAAGGCCTATAAAGAAAATCGTTGAATCACATCAACCTAAAACATTCTTTATGTTCGAGCCTGATTTTGGACTTTTGAACCTTGCCTAACTCTGGGGTTCATGTGAAGCTCAGGACGAGTCTCGCATGATATATCAGGATGAGCATAAGCTCGTCTACTTGTATTTTCATTTCATGTGACTTCACATTTTAGAGATGCAAATTTTGCTGCAAATAATCTTTGCTAAGTGACTTCTTTTGTTCCAAAAAAATGCAACAAAAACTATACCAATTCAGAAAGTTTAAAACACGATCATATATATTTTTTGTGTCATATAAGCATATTAGGCATTTTATGTAAATTATACAAGATAGAAATTACTACGCTGTGTGAAAATGTTGTTAGAGAGAGCACACCTTTATTATTTAATGATATTTCTCAACACGTAACGATCCGAACCATCGTTATTAAGGAAAAGCAAAACTTTGAGAAATTACCGGGCCACTGTCCCGCCAAGATGGGCCAGATGCCGCTAGGGCGTCGGCGCCACGGCGGGGTAAGCTGGCGCCAGACCGGGATAGGCGAGACAGAATGTAACGCGAAATCTTATTTTCTCCTTCTTCCTAAAATACCTAGATTAGATGTAAATCACCTAGAAACCCTCCAAAAAGCTGCTCTAAGCTTGGGAAAGAAGGAGGAAGAGATTTCTAGCGTGAGGATGGCGATATCTTGCGGATTCTTGGCCAATTTCACCATCGTGTCATCCGGAAAACTAGAAAATTATCTACAATTTCTCTGCGAATGCTTGACACCCAGGTAGGCTAGGTTTTATTAATTGATTAGTTATAAATATGTGCCCATTACGTAGTATAATGATAATCAATGGTAGGATTCATGTGTAGGCCTTCGTGCACCGAACAAAAGATGATTAAATCATAGGAAGAAGCCTTAGATGATGAACTAGGGCTAGAGATGGTCGAGTTATTGTTTTGGTGTCGTGCGTTAATGAATGCTTCATTGTGATGGTTGTGATTTCAGGAATATGTGATGTATTTTGTTCTTGCTTCATTATAATACGTGTATGTATGTGAATGTTGCACTATGGATCACACTACTTGTAAAACGAGGATAGGTGAATGATGAATGTCATAAATCATGACTTGATTGTATTATTATGAGAATGTACCTTGTGATTGTGATTGTGGTTTGTTGAATGGATCGGGTGTTGCGTTCCAACACATTAATATTGGATCAGTTGCCACGTTCCAACACACTAACATTGGATCGGTTGCCACGTTCTGACATAACATATGGATCGATTGCCACGTTCTGGCATAAACATTGGATCGGTTGCCACGTTCCGGCATAAACATATGGATCGGTTGCCACGTTCCGGCATAAACATATGGATCGGTTGCCACATTCCGACATAAACATTGGATTGGGTACCACATTTCGATATGCTAACAGTTTGGGTTTGGGTTCCATGAGAGGACCAATGACTTGATATAACTGTGTAATTGAGAATTGTGAAGTTGTGCGTTGTTCGCAATGATAATTGATATTGTATTTTTTTAGGAGTTGTTATATGATTATGATGACCTATTTATGTTTGTTCTACTATGTTGATTTAACCCATATGTATCTCCTTGTTGATTGAACTAGGAAGGGATTAAGGGTCGGCAATGTGTGAGGGGAAAGGTTGTCCGTGTGTTACGAGGGTGAGAAGTGGGGGTAGTGTGCACGATGGAAATACTTAGGTAGTTTACAGCGTGTAAAGGAAGGGAATGTTGGTAGTTGGGAAGCCTTGATAAAAAGGTGTCATGTGGCAGGGACTGGGTAAGATTAAGAGAATGCAAGGGTATGTCGCATGTGATTGTTCGTTCAAGGGAATGTTGATAGTTGCGATCGTGGACTCTTCTATGAGTTAGAATGGTTAGGTTATGATCAAGAGCCTAGTAAGTAGGTGGACTGAGATGGAGGTTAGTAGTAAGGGTGCTAGTGTAATTCTGAGGTAATTCCAGAGAGGGTAAATGTGGAGAAGCGAGTGGTTTTATTGCATGTTCTTACTAGTTGATTCTTATATTATGCGGTGGGCGTCGAATTGATCGATGATGCCTACTAGTACGTATGGCTTTGTACTGATACTACTCTTGCTATGCCTTTTGGAATAGTCTGGATGCAGGATTGGTGATGTCTCATTAGGTGAAGACGAAGAAATCTCCAGCAGCTTCTATTATTCTTTCCGTCTGGTGAGAGTTGTGTCTTTTCATTATCATGTCTGGTTGTGTACTCTTAGTAGCTCTTGTACCTGTTTAGACTAGATCCTTAGGGGTGTTAGTTACCTTACAAGTCTTATATTTATATAATTTCTTAGGATCAAGGTAGACTAGATTAAAGAAAATATAATAGAAGAAAAAGAAGAAGATCATATAGATTAAATGATATTTACAAGTAGGAAATAAGTTTTAATTTTGATATCATATAGATTCTACGAAGACGTCTTTTGATTTGGTTTTAGAATAAAAGTCTCAACCCAATTTAGACATGCCTTCTTCTTTGATTATACTACTTTCGTCCATTTTTAATTGTCATAATTTTTATTTTTAGAGTCAAATTATAAAAATTTTGACTAATATTTTACTATGTATCTTTTCATCATATTGATATGCAAAAATTTGAAATTTATTGTACTTTTCGTATAATTTTTGAATATCTAAATTTTTTGTTTAAAATGTTGACTTAATGTAATCTAATTTAATTTTAAAAATTAGTCAAATTGACTTTCAAAAAGCACAACATAACAAATAAAAGTGGACAGAGGGTAACTAGCAAGAATTATTTTCTCACATATTTAGACGAGCTTATAACTTATCATTTATAATCTGTTTTATTATTTTGATCCTGGATAGTCTAACATCATCATATCATATATTACTATAAGTAGGAACAAAAAAAGTTAAAAGTTGAATTACGGTTTTACCCTATTATAAATTAAAATGTTATAAAAATATTTAGCTATTTAATTTAAATATTAAATTATATTATTTTAATAAAAATGTTAATGACTTTTGCACTTCTTTAGAATAATTCTTAATTAAAATATCTAATTTAATTTATTTTCTTGAAATTATTTAAAATATTATTTTTTTCATTTAATATTTATTTTGGGATTCAATGAATTTTGACTGTTCGTATTATGGTAATTAACTCCTATTTCCAGCTAGACTTACAATTCAATACTCATTATTAAATTATAAGTTATTAGAGTATTAGCAAGAAAAAACCAACAATCTTTACATCTTCCACGTAGTAATCGTGATGATTTTTCATAATCATAGTTACTATGAATTTTTTTAATAATTAGTCAAAATGATTTTCCATTAAACATTTAATATATTTGAATTCTTTTACATATTTTATCCTTAGAATATAATTTTATTTCTACATTACATTCAAATATTATAAATTGTTTAATATATTAAATATTAAATAGTTAATAGTTAATAATAAATCATCATATTAGTATACATAAATTACCACGAACTCTTCATTGTGTAAATGTATTTAACTCTCATTAATTATATTCATTATGTTTTTACCTCTCGTGTCTCATCGATAATCTCAAATGAATTAATATCATATTTATGACAACTTTTGTGTTCCTCAATGCTATCATATAAATAGTGACATTTGACACAATAATGTACATAGTTAAACCAATTGGAAAAAACATGAAAAAATCTCTATGCTCTCTTCTCTTGTCTATTTTTATTTGTTTAGTTTAACATTTATGTTTCTTGTTTGTTGTTATTGTACATCCGTTGTTATTATTATTGAGAATTTATCATGATTTAGTATGTGGTATTTTAATATCCTCATTTGAATATTGAATTTGTGCAATAGTTAGTTATTTTTACTTTATACACTTTTAGTCAATTTTATAGTTAAATGTAAATTTTTTTTATTAGAAAGATATATGTAGTTCCTATCGAAATAATGATGATTTTTTTCGTAAATAAGAAAGATTTGAAGGGGATAAAATATGTCATTTGCAATACAAAATTTATATAAAGTATTATGGGATAAACGTGCAACGCATGTTTCCAGATCTAGTGATAATATAAGTACTAGTAAAAATGAAAATTAAATATGTTTAATTATACATCAATTCATCACAAACCCAAAATAAGAATTTTCCAAAAAAATAAAAAAAAACATAAATTTTCCCAAAAATATGAAAACACAATAGTAACCCAGAAAATAAGAAAAAAAATGAAAAAACGAAGATGAATACCTCTGCTGAGGCATTATTTCTATGGCCAATGTCATCCTCATCGTTTTGTGTTTAATCTTTTCGATTGTTCCAGCTGCTATTGCGAATCCTCGAACAGAGCTCGTTTATAAATTCTGCGGTGTGGAGCAAGCTGATAATGTTTCAGAATTCAACCAAAATTATGCAAATGCAATTGTAGCTATGGAACCCGAGATAAAATCCAACAAATTCTCAATTTACGGAGAAGGATTAGCTCCTAATCGAATTTTCGTTTTGGCTCAATGTATGGATGATCTATCTAAAGAAGATTGTCAGATTTGTTTTTCTGCCATTAAAACCCAATTGCCGGGTTGTTTTCCCCATATCAGCGGTCGAGTTTTCTTCGATGGGTGTTTCATGAGATTCGAGAATTATAGCTTTTTTTATGAATCCTCTTCTCCCCATGACGTTAAAGTAATTTCTCTTCACCCTTTTTCTTTTTCTTGCTATTTTTTTTTATTAAAATTTTATATTTGGGGATTTATGTTTAAAAAACAACAAGAATTGTTATATCCTATATTGCTCGGATTCTTCAAAATTGCTGTAGCACCCCTGTTGGATTTTTTGCGAAATGTACTACTTTTGGAGTGTCACATGCACCGTCAACATTTTTAAATACTCCAAGCAACATAGGCAGATTCTCTCATGTTAAATGTGATTTTCCTATTTGCACGCTATGATTTTCCGACAAAGGGGATAATTGAACCGGTTTGGCACCATGTAGCTCCGTACTTGATTAGAAATGTGTTACCATATCATCTGATAGTTTAAGCCATTAGGATAGGGTATAGGGTATAGTTTTAGTTAGTTAATTATATATTCAACATGATGGCCTAATTCTTTTTTCATGAGCAAAACACGTGGAAATTCTTTTAGAGAATGGGTGACAATGTGTGTATCTGTTTGATACCATACATGTTGAAGTGTGTGACCCCTCATCTAAAAATTAAGCTATTAAGGAAGGTTCACTTTATTTAAGTAATCACTGCTTTCGTTTCAATTTGTTTGGCCTAATTTTGACTGTGAGGATAAGAAAATAAAGAAAACTTTTGAATCTTGTCAAATATACCAATATGTTTTTTTAATCTTGTGGCCTTAAATATGTCATGAGTTGGAAACAAAGAGTTGCTAGAAAGGGAAAGAATCATTCTTTTCGAAACGGACTAAAAGGAAAGTAGGCCAAACAAATTAAAACAGAGGAAGTATATGTTTAACAAACTTGACAATGGCTAGCTTGTTTTTGGTCCTCATGGTTATCTTTTTTGGTTAAATTTGAATAAAGAGATGCAGTGATGCAGTGAACTTGAAGAATGATCAATTTAGGGATGTCGCTACCAAAGTCGTCAAGGATGTGGTAACCATGGCCCCAGTTCACGGTGGCTATGCAGAAGGACGAAGGAAAACATATGGTTTATCAGTTTATGGCATGGCTATCTGCTGGAATACTTTGGACGAAAAAGCATGTTCTGATTGCCTTTCAAATGCAAGCACAGCTGTTCTTGATTGTTTACCATCCATTGAGGCACGCTCCCTTAGCATTGGCTGCTATTTTCGTTACTCAGAATTTGAATCTAGCAATGGTTCGAATTTCTTTAATTCTAAAGGTCAGTCTACATCTCATGCTTGCTCTTGAGAAATTTTTTCATGGGACTTTAATCATCTGTGTATAATATCTTAAAACAATAGGCATATTTTATCTTGTTTTAGCATGTTAAGTATTATTTTTCCAGGTTACTATATTATACCCGCTTTATCTATTTAACTCTAGTTATCTGTTCATTGTAAGTAAGTTAACCAAATAGTGTAAAATAAATATACCCTTTTAGTGCACAAAAGGGAAACTCACTTAAGAAGGAATTCATTTTGCAGGAGCTATTTTCATGTACCTTGTATTTATTCTTGTTGCTGTTGGTGTATGCATAATAGCTATTCTGGTTGGATATATTGTGGGCACAACTCTCCATGAAAAACGAGTGAAACACCAGACGAAACATAATGGTGATTCTTCGGATCTTGAGTCATCTGTTATGAAAAGGAGCCTGCATTTCAAATATTCAACACTAGAGAAATCCACAGACAACTTCAGTGAAGAACGCAAGATTGGCCAAGGTGGATTTGGTGAAGTCTTTAAAGTATAAAAGCATACTACTTCCTTTTCTTTTCTTTTCGTTTTTCTCACCCCTGTTTTGCTTCTCTGCTTTGACAATGTTAGTTCTGCTAAATAAGTCTAGAATATTTCTGAAGTAGGGGACTTTGCCAGATGGAAGAGAAATTGCTATCAAACGGATGTTTTTGACTACCAAAATTCGGAATGAAGAGATATCCAATGAGATAGACATTATTGGACAAGCCCAACACCAGCATTTGGTTCGTTTTCTTGGCTGTTGTTTCACTGCCGATGACAGCTTTCTTGTATATGAGTATCTAGAAAATAAAAGCCTTGATCTTATCTTATTTGGTACGTATTTTATTCTTAAGATCTTTAATTCTTCTCCTCCTTTCCCGAAAAGGACAGAAAAAATGCTAAGTCATTTGTAACTAGAAAATACTATCGTACTTAGTTGATTTTCTTGACTGTATGCATGGAAGAAAGATCCAAAGAAGAAGAAAGAATTGGATTGGAAGAAAAGGCTCAAAATAGTCGAAGGGACAGCTGAAGGTTTAGAATACCTTCACAATGATTCCCAAGTTCGAATCATTCACAGAGACATCAAACCTAGTAATATCTTACTAGACTCGAAATATCGTCCCAAAATTGCAGATTTTGGTCTTGCCAGGTTAGTGCATTTACTTTAGGTTCATTGCCTTCAAAAATTCGAACCTTCTTAGTCGTGTTCAAGATTTATGTCACCAGGAAACATGGAGAACTACAAGTGTCTATTTTCATTTTTATTAAGACGAGCTTAAATGGAGCAACATGGACAATGATAATTCATATATCTGACTTCAACTTGCTTGAAATTGAGATGTAATTGTTATTTGTTATGTTATTGGTCTTTCCAGAGTTAATATCAGGGAAAAAGGAAGTGCACCTCTTGTCATTGCAGGCACATTGTATGTAATGAAGCACTTAAATTTAGATTAACCTCTTACCACTCTTCATTTTGTCCTAGCCCGTGCTAATCCCTATACCTGCAGCGGATACATGGCTCCGGAGTACCTTGCTCAAGGACAGTTAACAGACAAAGTGGATGTTTATAGCTTTGGAGTTCTTATCCTGGAAATAGTAAGCGGACGGGAGTTCAACAAAATTCCAGCCGATGATACTCTAGACACCCTTGTAACCATTGTAATTTCCCCTCAACACTTAGTTTTTTCGTATTTACTTCTAGACGTAGTTACACAATCAGGTCATTTTATATTTCTATTTTTGACAGAATTTGTGTGCTTGATATTATCTTATTAACTTAATGTGCAGGCTTGGAAACATTTCAAGGAGAAAAGGGCATATCAGATAATAGATCCGAGTATGGAGATAGAAGATGTGAATGAAGTAGTAAGGGTGGTTCAAATTGCGCTGCTATGTACTCAAGAGTCACCTATTATGCGTCCAGATATGTCAACAATTATTAAACTACTTACACAAGAAAACTTAGAAGTGCCTGTTCCTTCAAAGCCTCCTTTCATTGATGATTCATTTTATGGTTCCGAACAACATGGCTCTATTCATCAGCATCATCCCTCTGCATCATCAGTTGATTCTTGCAGATATTATGACACACACCAAGATAATGGCTCTTTTCATCGTTATCATCATCATCCCTCTGCATCAATTGATTCTTATTATGACACGGAAAGTGTTTTAGGATGACAATGGTGCTCTCTTTATGGTCTCTGCAAAGACAGAGCTAGCCATTCTATTTCACGAGGAGAATGAAGAATTCTTCAGAGCTCGGATCAGACAGTTTTGGAGTTTATTATGAAGCTATCCGCCTTGAAAATGAGCGTATCCATTTTCCCAGCTTCGCGCTACAGTGCAGTGCTTTGATCAAGACCGATTAAATCCCGGAATACTGCAAAGGCTGCTGGAAAGACCAGATAAGTAGATAATTTAGTTATGTATATCGACTGTGTTAAGTTTTTTATATCTTTATAATAGAAATTTTACCTATAATAAAAGTGACCTTAATGTTATTTAACCTACAATGATAGAATTTTGAGGTAGATTGATTTTATAGTCGGTACAAATATTATTTTAGTTATATGAATTTTGTCACATAGGAAAATTTTCTTCTATTCAAATTGCAAGAACCGATAGAGAGATCATTCAAACCATAACTCCGTAAGGGTAGTCATTTTCAGCAAGCTCGATTGATGGGGACAAGTTAATTTGGTGATACTGTCAAATGACAAAACAAAATTGAGTTTATTTTGTTTGGAACTTCTATTAATAGACGTTGATTATTTTATTAGAAAATCCGTGTACGCATTGTTAAGGTGATTCAGGTGTTACTGAGGAGGGCCGGACCCTTCTCTACTTGTTTCTCTTTACTGTTCAATGCAAAAATGATTATTTATTTATTTTGATATATAAAAAAACATACTGCATTATATTTGAAACTTCGAAGTGAACTTTGAACCCACTATAGAAGTATTTAGTCAATATGATGGTACTAAGAGCCTGTTTGACCAAATACTTCTGTAGAGGTAGACGGAGTGTATATAAGTTTGGTTAATCAAGTAGAGAGGTATTTTTAAAACTGTTAATAGTTCAGGAATGAAACTAATAATTTGCGCTGAATTCAGAATATTTTCCATACTTATCTGAGCTAACCATAGCCAAACCCTCTCTAAGAATATCTATATCCATGCTCCAAGGTAAAGATGGTTCTTCTTTACAAGTCGTTGTTTTTCCTACACATTATGTTTCTAAGTGTATGATTTTTTTTGTCCCTTTTGCACTCTCCATTAGCGTAAACCAATTCAAAAAGTGATTTCAAAGGCACTACCATTACCAAATGTGTCAAGTTAGTTGCTCTCATTTCCACATCAAGAAATTGTAGCAAAAAATATGGACATTCTTTTTTCCTGTTTTGGCGATTAAGTGATGTCCAAGAAATTATGTCCATATATTCATATCATATCAAGGTATCTTCCTTTTTATGGGTTATGGCCATATCTTAGGTCTAGTAATTCCCTAAAATGTGCATAAATTCCTTCTTAATAATAAAAATATATAGGATGTTTGAAATACGGAGTAACCGTTTTCCCCTTTCGTAAGAGAATGTCATTACACTTTTGAGATTCTTCACTCTCAAAAAATAATACAACAACAGAATAGTGTATTCCTACAAAGTGAGATTTAAGCGATGTTGTTTTCGATAGACCTTCAGCTCAGACAAAAAATAAACTAAAAAAAGACATAATTGAAATATATGAGACAATAGATAGTAACAAAATAACAAATAGTAGAAGAATAGTACGACAACCAAATAATACTACAATCGAACTACACAAAACAACAGATATATATCAATAAAATCGAAGAACCTTAAACTAAAAGCATAGCATGAACGCCCTCTTACTAGCATGAACAACATACACCCATTTACTAGCATGAACGCCCTCTTACCTACTAACTTTTCTAGCCTAATTCATCTCCTTCGCAACTTTGTATCTAAGGTCATGACCTCACTACACCACAACTACACCATGTCATGTCTAATCATCTCTCCACAATATTTCTTCCGTCTACCTCTACCTCTCTTGAATTCATCCCAAGTCAATCTCTCACACCTCCACACTGAAACATACGTGCTTCTTCTCATCACAGATCCAAATTATCTCAACATCACTTTCTGCATCTTATCTTCCACCAAAGGCACTCTCAAAACATAACTTTTTAAAAGAACTTATGTACCTACACTCGTGTTTGTGTATGAGTATTCGACTATTCGTTATCTCATTTTAATGAGACGATTTACATGATTCAAAATTATGCCAAAGCACATAGTTTTTTTTTTGATTCAAGACTATATTATCCCATTTAAATTTATTTGCTCGGACAAAAAAGAAAAGAATAATAATAATCAAAATAGAGATACAGGAGTCACACAAATTTAAATCAGTGACTAGAATAAGTTTTTAGACTAAATAAAACAAGTGGATGGAGTCAAAGGAAGATTACAAGTTTAACTCCTCCATGTAACCTTAAATGCATCTTCTGTCCATTTGCGGAAGTAATCACAACACACTTGCTACATGGACACATGCAGCATAGGCGAGTTGAATTTATTTGAACTCAATACTTTAAATCTAAACTCAATACTTTGAATCGCATAAATTTATATTTAAAATTCGTAAATGTCGAACACAATTTTAATATTCAAATACAAATACGACTATCACTTCAAAAACGAAAGTTCTTTTTTTTTTTTTTCAATTTTCACGATAACGGTCTCAAGTTTAAAAGGTGGTGCTTGGAAGCTCTGTTTTCTCATCAATCAACTCACGTTAACCTTCACTATAAATATAGTACTTGCTCAAGTTTTCCAAATTCAATTCACTCAATAGCCATGGAAGAAGAGCAATCACAGTCCAAAATCGATCATTCTTCTAATAATTTCTCCATAGCCGTAGATTATGACCACAAAGCCACAGTATTCCGCCCATTTTCATTATCTTCACCTCACATGCGAGCTTTCCATCTCGCATGGCTCTCTCTATTTTCCTGTTTCTTCTCTACTTTCGCAATCCCTCCACTTCTCGAAGTTATTCGAAAGGACCTCAATCTCACCCAAACCGACATCGGCACAGCCGGAATTGCCTCCTTCATCGGTTCTATTTTCTCCCGCCTCGCCATGGGACCTGCCTGTGACGTGTTCGGTCCACGTGTTGCCTCCGCCACACTGTCACTCCTCACTGCTCCGGTAGTCCTGTCGACTTCTCTAATCTCCTCCGCGAAAAGCTTCATATTAGTTCGATTCCTTATCGGATTTAGCTTGGCTAATTTCGTAGCGAGTCAATTTTGGATGAGCTCTATGTTCTCCGGATGTACTGTTGGGCTTGCTAATGGATTCGCTGCCGGTTGGGCAAATGTAGGCTCTGGCGTGACTCAATTAGTCATGCCGCTCGTATATACTATGTTCACTACAAGCTTTAACATTCCTTCGTTCATTTCATGGCGTATTGCGTTTATTTTCCCAGCGATATTTCAAGCGGCAACAGCGATTTTGGTACTCGTATACGGCCAGGACTTGCCTGATGGGAACTACAAACGTAAAATTACAAATAATCAAAGTGAAAATTTCTGCAGCGTACTTTTTAATGGGCTAAAGAATTACAGGGGATGGATATTGGGATTGACGTATGGATTTTGTTTCGGAGTTGAATTGACTACCGATAATATAATAGCAGCGTATTTTTACGATCGGTTTCATGTGAATATTGAAATGGCAGGGGCGATTGCAGCGAGCTTTGGGCTAGCGAATTGTGTGTCGAGACCTGTGGGCGGGATTATTTCTGATAAAATGGGGAAGAGATTTGGGATGAGAGGGCGGTTATGGAGTTTGTGGGCGGTGCAGACGGTGGCTGGATTGATGTGCGTGCTGCTTGGCCGAGTGAATACAATTTGGGCGTCTGTTCTGGTTATGGCGTGCTTTTCTTTGTTTGTTCAAGCTGCTTCAGGACTCACCTTTGGCATTGTGCCATTCGTATCCAAAAGGTAAATTCATAAATCAACTTTAAACCTTTTTTTTTTTTTTTTTTGCGTTAAGTGAAGTAATTGACAGCGATAGAAATATTTATAATATATTTTAAATCACGAATTTAAAGAAAGAAATTCTTTTAAACTCCATTTTCAATCAAACGTCTCCCATAAATTGGTAATTGTCAAACTTTGAACAGCTTAAGAATAATGGCAAGTCTCCTTCAAGTGTCAGTTACAGAAGGGGAATTGAAGTTCTTTTCCTCTTTGTACTGCAAAAACTAAAGTTTTCGACTAGGACAGAAGTGTTAAAACTATCGAACTTCCGACTCTCATACAATTTTACTAAATGAACTAACTATAATTCATTAAAAATATCAAGATATGTATCATACGACGACGAATTAATAAATCACATACTTTCAAATTCATTTTATAAATTGATAACTACATTACAAACTTTCAAGTAAACATCCCAGGAATGGTGACAGCAGACTCGATAGAGGCATGTACGTACAGGAAAATATTAGCAAATTATGATTTTAAGGAGCGTAGTCATAATAATTATGACTCAGAATAAAACACGTAGAGTGAAAAACCAGCTCAATTTCACATAAATTTATAGCCCTAAAATAATCCTAACTCATTTCTACAAGTAATTTGTCCTGTTGTTCTACTTGATGTATGCAGGTCGTTAGGTGTAATATCAGGCATGACAGGAAGCGGTGGGACTTTTGGTGCAGTTATAACACAGCTCCTGCTATTTTCAGGTTCCACCAAATTCTCAACTCAAACAAGCATATCAATTATGGGCTTAATGATGATGGTCTTTACTCTGCCTATTACACTTGTCTACTTCCCCAAGTGGGGAGGAATGTTTTGTGGTCCTTCAATTATTGATGAAGACTACCACCTACTACATTAAGATTCATGTTGGATCCAAAAATATATATTGAGTACTAAAGTATATATGAATAGTAAGTTAAATATAGGAATATGTATATATAGCTATGAGTTTAAAATAGCAATTTGTATGTATTATGTTATTTTTATATTATTAGTTATCGATAATGTCGGTGTGTGGAGTGTTTATAATACAATTTTAAGAGAGCGTCTAATTTCTGATGCGTTATTAGATCAACACAGCAAGTTATTCCGAGCATAATGCAGGGGCGGAACTAGAAGCCCTGGTATGAGTTTTGTTGAACTCAATAACTTTTGCTTAAATAGTGTATATGTATTAAGAAATTTATTAAATATGTATAAATATTAAGTTTAGAACTCAGTCATTAACACTTAAAATCATCCTTACAAATTTCAGAACCTTATAATTAAAACTTTGATTTCACCTTCGCATAATCGCTAAATAATCCGACCACAAAATGATGATAAATTCAGCGATTATTTGGTATAAGTTTATAACATACAACATTTTTCCAAGGCAAAGATCATCACAAAAGAAGGAATATTGAAGGCCCTAAAACATTGTGGACAGTTATATTGGGCCATCGAGTCTACCGTTACTTCCTGGACCAAGTTTGAGGGCTCATACAACTTGTTAATTTGTTTTAAAATGGGGAATTTTTGCACATATCCATTCAAAAATAACTTAATTATGCTCCACAACTATAGTATGCTAATTATGATTTGTAGCTACATGTTAGAGGAGGAGAGAGGTGAGTGAGAGGGCAAAGAGTGGAGAGAGACGAATTGTATATGTATTGGTATACATATTATTTGTATATTTGACGAGCGAGATTGAGAGAGCGGGGAGAGAGGCGAGCGGGAGAGGGCAGAGAGTGGAGAGAGGCTAATTGTGTGTGTGTGTGTGTGTGTGTGTATATATATATATATCTGTGTGTGTGTTTGTATAATTTGTATTTGTATATGTATAAGCAACGTAATTACAGTTAAAAGTAAGTTGCAACCCGTAATTAATTCAAACTATAACTATGTTAGCTAATTAACTAGTATCTGTTTGATTATCTGCATAATTTTTGCTTTTAAAGTTTCATTGAATATATATATATATATATATATATATATATAAATTTTTTTAAAAAAAATCAGAATCCATAAACTGCGAAGTCTATTTCATTTATGATTATGAATATGCCAAAAGTCACTTTTAAGTTTACGGTAATTCTTACGTTAGATTGTATGGAATTTGGGATAACGTTCATCATTACGCATTTACACAACATAATCAACATTCTTACTAATTTTACGTGACCAAGTGTCTATATAGGAACTAGGAAGGTTTTGAATTAGAATCTTGTCGTCACTCATCATATATAACTTTGCGTGCTTAGTTCAAGAAAATAATATTATTATTTTTTTGTGATTATGTGTATGAAATTATGAATGTACCACGAACCTAAAATAAATAAAAGTGTCTTATTTCTAATAGGCAAAAATGATCATTATTACCAAACTCCAAATTTTAGTACCTTTAAATTGGTTTGCCTTGTGGAGCCTAAATTATTGTCCAGAACTACTACCAAACTCAAAATATAAATAAAGAAAAGAAAAGAAGATTACTCCAAAAAGTGAATGTGATTGGGGGCAAAAAGAATAATACTCTCCTTATCATTGCAGATGACATGCCATCAGGGGCGGAGCAGTCGAGGATGTTCGTCCTAATTCGATCATTAGGGAAAAAAATTATATTATCAAAATACAATGGCAGAGTTAGAAAATTTACGAAGGGTGTCCAAGTATTTTATAAACATTTTTTTTTATGAATGGATGCACTAAAAAATTTAAAATTGAACTAGGTAATATTAATATTACTTCTTTTTACGAATAAATGTTCCAAAATTTTAAAAATGAAGCTGCAAAACATTTAGATTTTTTTTGTTTAATTTAGTATGAAGCGAATGAACAAAGAGGGGATTTAGCTTAAAATGAAATCATTTTTACGTTTCAAGCTTTCACTTATCTCTAGTGATGACAACAATAACGAGACATGAATAATGGAAGCAGAATAAAACGAGGTGTTCTTTTGTGCGCTTTTAGCAGCTTTATAGAAATAGTTTAGAATTTGTTTATCAACATTAAATTAAATAATTACATTCAAGATTTATTTCAAATTTTAATGAAAAGAAATAAAAAGTCAAATTCATTGAAAATTCAATTGACTACTAAATGTAGATTTCTAAATAAGAATTGTTCTGATGAATTATATTTGAATTGGTTCAAAAATCACAAATTTAATAACTATTATTTAGAAAGTAATTTAATTAGCTTAGAAAATTAAAGGAGCAAGTTAATAACTTAGAGTAATAATAAAATAGAAGAGTTCTATTAAAAATGATTATAAAATGCAATTACGAGGATTCAAATCCGCTCCTACAATGTGAGCGTAAGAGGAGAGTCCCACACCACTAGGCGACATCTTAGCTTGTTGTATTAAGAGTGTTCAAAATATTAAATTTAATCATTTTAAATAGTATTTTACATATATATATATGGTATAATTTTTTGGGAAAGGGGACACCCTCGGGACAATACAGCTCTGTCACTGTTAAGATATAGTTAAAATTATTTTTATGTATATATAATAAATGTAGAACCTACTATAACTTCTTTGTATGTTGACTCGTCATATTTTAAACTCTTTTAATGAAAAATCTAGTCTGCTATTGTGTGCCATCATATTAAAATTAGGGGTGCATAAAATCGAACCAAAAATCGAACCAAACCGCAAATCGAGTTAAATTGAAAAAAAATATCCAACTAGTGGTTGATTTGACTTGGTTTGGTATTGGAAAAAAAAACCCAACTATATTTGGGTTGGTTTGGTTTCAACTAAAATAAACCAACCCGAGACCAAAGCAACCCGACATTATATATATATAATTTTAAAATTTTATTTTATACGTAAAAATATTTACTTTGATATAATTTTAAAATATTTCTTATACTTTTTCATAGTTTTTATATTTTAATATATTATTTCATGGTTAAAAGTGAGAATTCTTAGTGACCCAATAAAGATTATAGTCCATAAATATTGGTAATTATAATAAAGGTTAAATCAAAATCAAATTAATACTAATGCAAAAAAGAAAATCAATTCAACACTAAGAATGACAATAATATTGAATATTTGTTATTTAGTTTTACGTAGGTTAAGACAATTAAAATACATAATCTAATTTTAATTTTCTTTAATATTTAGTCATGTAACTAATACTTATCAAAACTTATTTTAGCTTGATTTAGTACTTTTAAATTATGATCATTTTCATTATGACTTATTAATTTGCAATATTTGTTTTACGCTATTTCATTATTATTATTATTTTGAATATTTTAGTGTCATTAATCATATCATATTTTGTGTTATTTTCTTACGAAACACTTAGATAGTTGTATTTTGGTAGGACTAAAAAAATATTTTAAGTACAAGTAAATTATATGTTTGTACGAATACTTTACCAAAAAAACCCGAAAAAAACCCGAAAATCCAAAAAATCCAAAAAAATCCGAAAAAACCCGAGTTTTATTGGTTTGGTTTGGTTTATAAATTCAAAAATCCGACACAAATGATTTGATTTGATATTTAAAAAATCTGAACCAAGCCGACCATGTACGCCCCTAATTAAAATTATTTGTTTCCTTATTTGTTTGAGCTAGGTACTTCCTTTTATATATCAACACAAAAACATAAGAACGTGAGCTTATAATTGCATAGGTGGTCGGCGAATATCAAAAGCCTATCTCTTTATATTATATAGTCTATAAATAATATTTTAACCTAACTTTCAATCGAAAATTCCTTAACGACGAGCTAGAATTAGTAGGTTATTTAAGCCCCACCTTTTTTAAAATTAAAAAAAAAAAAAATTGCTCTAAAAAATAGCAGAAGAAGTACTTATATAAAGATAAAGATGCTACTTGAAAGTAAAACCCATCATATACAGAATCTATGGTATATCTTAATTCCTAAAGCTAGCAAATATATCAATATATTATGCAAGAATTAAATTAAAATGCAATGTACATAAAATAATATTATAATAAGTAAATAGAAAATGTAATTGGGGGTGAGAGGCGTATTATACTATATAAATAATAAAAAATTAAACAACCAATAATCCACTTCCTAATCATTAGCAGCACATTTCATTTGACGTTTTGTGATTACTCGTACTATATTTTATTTTTTTTCTGCAGCCCTTTTCTAAGCTAGTGATCTATTAATTTTGCTTAAAATTTAATTAATTACAAAAATACATAAAGAAGTGTGATAATTGATGATCAGACAGAGAGGCAAATTCAAAATTTAAAGTCAAGTGTGTCACGCCCTGAGCCTACACCCTGGACATGGCTGGCACTCGAGAACCATTGCTGGCCCAAGCGAACCCTTGGTCTGGCTTACTTACTCAGTGGAAGACTTTACTCAAGATAAATACTTTTAAAACAAGTAAATTGAACTATTCAAAATATAACTTAGAATGTATTATAATAACCTTCACTGCCAAAGTGGCAACTCAAGTATCAATTAAACTGAAAAGGAAAAGTAAAGACTCATGAACTAACATCACTAACTCTGTCTATGAAGCCTCTAAACAACTGAGATGGACGTCGAGACAAGAACCACGACATCCTAATGAACTAAACTACTGAAAGCAATAAAAAGGATCCTCCGAAAAGCTTGCAGGCTCACCAACTGACTCTGAGTGCTCAACTACTGACTCTGAGTGCTCAACTGGATCAACGAAGCGCTGGATGCTGATCCTGATTACCTGCGTCTGCATCATAATAAGATGCAGGCCAACTGGCATCAGTACATTGAATGTACGAGTATGCGAGTTGGAATGTTAAACTTAAGCTTGAAAAGAATCTGAAAGAAACACTTATCTTGGCTTTACTAAACTCATGAATAACTTAACTCAATATAAAGCAATAAACATATGCAATATATAGAAAGCTTGTAAAACAGTGGAAAACAACTTAGTTCGTTAAAGAAAATGCAATAACAAACTCAACTTTACTCATATAATAAAGTAATATAGTTTCTGTGGGAGTTTCTCTGACTGACAACCACCACTATGAGCCTAAGTGATGATACAACGTCTTGCCCACGCTGTCAGAACTGTCTTATACTTTGTCGTCATATAGAACGCTTAACTAAGTGGATCCACTAGTCTATGCTAAAAGCATCTTAAGGAGTTATCTAAAAAGTATGATCATTTACTACCCATGATGACTACATGATTTATGGAGAGGTGAGTTATCTGAACTCAAACTCATCCTCATATCGGTGCTCAATACTAGTCCCAAAATATACTTAGCTCATATGTTTGTAAAAATAAAATTCTTTCTTTGATTTGAGATAATTACTCAAAAACTTAGCTTAAAAGCTCTCTTGGAAATCTCAATTTCCTTTCCTGTTTAGATGTGAAAACATTTACTCTTTGGGAATACATATTCCCGATATACTCTTTTGAATAAATGCACTTCAAACTTTACTCTTTACTCAACTCAAAACTTAAGTCTTAAAACAAAGTTAAAACATTTGTAAAAGACTTTTGGAAAACTTTATGAACTTCTCTTAACTTGACTCTTGACTTCTCTTGACTTGACTCTTAACTTCTCTTGACTTGACTCTTGACTTCTCTTGACTTGACTCTTAACTTTCCTTGAATTGAATTATGAATTCAAGGATTGTGATTTGTGATAGGAAAGATCTCATGATGTTTAGGAATGATTTTAGATAGCTAAACATGAGAAATGATCAAGAAATCACTGCCTAGAAATCAGTTCGCGACGCGGAGGTGTATTTAAATTTTGGTCGCGAAAATAATTTTTGAGCCAGAGTGGTCCGTGACCTCTTCGCGACGCGAAGGGAAAGTTACACTTCTTAGGAACAGGTCCGCGACGCGGACCTGGTACCCAATTTCTGCCCGACTTGTTTCTTCTTCGTTTTCTAACCCCAATTTGCCTAAACTCGATTCTTTTTCTCAAATTCCCTTTAGATTCAGATATCCAGTATGTATACACAAGAATCTAACTCAAACAACTCAAGGAAACAACATTTTAACCTTAATGAACTCCTCAATCTCAACCTAACTCAAGAACGAAGGCCAATTTCAAGAACACCATTCAAGATTCATCAACTTTCAACTTTCTAGAACAAACTTCGCTGAAATAAACATGATTGGCGCGTGGGTAAACGAACCCAACGCTATAAAAGACTCACATACCTAGTAGGGATCACCCTTTGACAAAATCCACGAGCCTAGCTTCAAGAATTTGACGATCCCCTGCTCCTTCTCCTCTTTTCTCCTCTTCTTTTCTCTTCTCCCAAAACCCTAACTTGTTTCTCAAAAGTGTAAACTGAATCCAATCAATTTAGACCCCAACTCAATTACCAACAATGAAATTAATTAATTGGGTGGTGAAAAGACCACAATGCCCTTCTAAAATCCGGATTGAACTTTCCTTATTTGAACAGCCCAACTTCCAATGGGCATAACTCACTCATACGAACTCGTAATCGCGCAAACTCAGCGGATTTGGAAAGATTATTCCAAGATCTTTCCTACGATATCTGAAAACACACCCAACTTATCTTGAGCTAGAAATTATGGTCGTTTGAAGTTGACCAAAAACTCAACTTTAATACACTTAAAATTTCCTATAATTTTTTTTTTATACTTTCCAAAAATGACTATTTCCTCTTCTTAATTTCTTACAAGTTCCTTCTAGTTACGGGGTGTTACAGAGTGCTTTAATTCAAGTATATACAGCAAAGTGAGGCTACAGTATGTGACAATATATTCTTATATAATCAATGTGATGCGACATCATTCTATATATATC
The DNA here is from genome assembly GCA_035578085.1 of Solanum pinnatisectum. Classification (NCBI taxonomy): domain Eukaryota; kingdom Viridiplantae; phylum Streptophyta; class Magnoliopsida; order Solanales; family Solanaceae; genus Solanum; species Solanum pinnatisectum. Next base: position 22,088,004 of record CM069077.1, read on the forward strand.
GACACTTGTGTTCATAACTGATGAGTATATAATAGTAATGGGCACAAACAAATATTTGCATATATCAACGTTTACTCGTATATGAATTTCTAGACTCGCCCCTGATATGTGATATGTGAAAAATCTTAGCAATGGGCATGCGTGTTAGGTACTTTTGTTTTTCTTCGATGATTCAATTATATATATATATATATATATATATATATATATATATATATATATATATATATATATTTCAAGGGATGGAATGGATAGGGCTAACCTTCATCATAAAAAAAGTTGGGCTCAATAATTGATTTCCTTTTAATATTATAAAGTATGGATTCATGTATCTCAAAAATTTGAAATGAAAATGCTTATATATATTACTAATTTATTTACGATGATGAGAGATTTCCACAATCAGAATGGATTCCCACCTCCCAAAAAGAAGAAGCCTTAATTAGTACTTCATAATTGCCACTCATTATTTAATCCCATCACCAATAATTTAAGTACTCCTACTTCCCATTTTGTATGTCGACTTTGAAAGAGGGAAAATTAGAAAGAAAAAAAAAGGTAAGGAGAGGTATTTGATAATTGGAATGTCCTACGTTGATGATGAATGAATGTATGAAAGAAATTTTGGATATTTTATAAGATTTAGGTAAAATAAAAAAAATTAGTTAGCTTTTGAAGTGTGTGTTAGATACAAGATCAAATTTGACATGGTATCGATCAGATTTAGGCCCAATGTAGAGCCTCGAATGTTTAGATTCGGGCATGAGAAGGGTAATGAATGGAATGTGCGCAATCCTTCTCATTTGTGCTATTGTTTGGATTGTGAGTTACGTCCAAGACCTAGTTAAGTGACTCAATAGAGTGAGTCTATATTTACTGTTAACCATAGTAGGGGCGGAAACTATCACTCAATATAGAAGTGAAATGTAAAAAACACACATAAACTATCACACACTTCAGTATAGGCCAGGGGAGAGACACCTTTGGTCAGGCCCTATTTGAACCCCTTCGCAGGTAAATTATACTTATACATGATAAAAATATCTTTTTGATATATATAGTAAATATCGAACCCTCTTCCGCTAGTTCGTGTCTCTATTTCTTCAGGTTTGAAAAATTTCCTTATTGAAAATTCTGGCTCCATCACTATGCATAGCAGTACTTGGCACATGAATACGAAATACATGAGAAAACATGTTGAGAATATAATTATATATATAAAAATATATTCTTAATAATAGATTAAATTTTTAAATAAGTTTATCACACACTACATCGTTACTAGAAAAAATCAATTTTTTTTCAGACAACTACTGATAACACCCTATTTGTCTAGCATGACTGAAAGGGACAGATAATTGAACTATTCATGTACAATATTATCCGTCCTTTCATGAAAGATTTTGGATCAGTGAATTGACATTATTGTTCACATGGACACAAAAAAATTTTAAGACTTCAATAATAGAGGCTATCATGTTTTTTTGGTGAGCTCAATTATAGAACCTAATGTTTTTTTTTTTTTATCAACTATAGATTTGACGAATATCCATGTATTTATTTGGTAGGTAGGGGGGAGTTTTCTATATGAACCTTTGACAAGAATTTTAATTATTTGGGTGATCCGACACTTTTTCTCCTTTAATTAATGAAAACGTAAACCAATTACCCACTATCAATAAAGTGTTAATGCAACATCGAGCATGACACTAGAAAAAAATTTCTTTTTATATGTAAAGATATATATGGAGAGTGCTCTTTCTTTTATGGATATTTAGGCAAAAATCAAACATGTTGATCAAAAAACCATACTTATAGGCTATTGCTAAACAATGAAACCACTAGCAAATCATATACTTAAAAGGCACATAAACACCAACATAATTATAAATGTGTCGTTTTTTTTAAACAGAATAAAAAATATAACAGGTCAAAAGAGGTAGTCATCAACCGGAGGTTGAAGAAGTCCAATCATGGTTTTTCGCCTCTAAAAAATTTGTGTAGGGGGTGAGAATATGTCCACACAAGCGCGCAAATATATATATAGAGTCTAGTGGGGTAAACAAACAGTAAAACAGTAAAAGACTATATTTATGCTCTCGTAAAATACTATTCCTAATTTTCAAAGAAACGAAGTTGAATTTGGTGAAGCAAACAAATAGAAGGAAACAAAGAGCATAAAAACAAAATATGACAATATTCACAAATCGTATGACATAATTGACTCTGCAACCCTGCCTGCTTCGGTTTCTAATTTCCTTTTAATTTGATTATTTATTTTTAAATTAGGTATTTTGCAATTATTTACTATATAATAATTATGGTGTATTTTTGTGTCACCCCTCTATGTGAATAACTAGATACTTGTTTCAATTTATGTGATACATATAAAATTTAAAGTTAATTAATTTACACAATTTTATATGATATATGTTATTTTTTTTTGTCCCATTTAATTGAGACAAATGAATTTGAGAGTTAACCAATTTTTAAAATACTTTTGTCTCAATATTGTGATTTATAATATTTTTTTAATGTAATTTTCATATAATATATATCACTTCATTCGTCCTGATTTATGCGATACAAATAAATTTTCAAAAGTTAGCCAACTTTTGAATAAGTTCTTTTTGATATATAACTTGTTAATTATTGTGATTTATAGTATATTTTTATGTATTTTACATAATATATATTTTTTCGTTTATCCCAATTTATATGGTATAGATGGAATTTTGAGAGTTAACAATTTTTTTTATATATGTTTTCAAATATTTTAAGCCATTAATTATTATGACTTACAATACTTTTATCCCAATTTATGTGGTATAGATGGATTTTGAGAGTTAATATTTTTAATATATATGTTTTCAAATATTTTAAACTATTAATTATCATGACTTATAATACTTTTATCTCAATTTATGTGGTATAGATGGAATTTTGAGAGTTAACAATTTTTTTTATATATGTTTCAAGTATTTTAAACTATTAATTATTGTTAGTTATAATACTTTTATTCCAATTTATGTGGTATAGATGAAATTTTGAGAGTTGACATTCTTTTTATATATTTTTTCAAATATTTTAAACTATTAATTATTATGACTTATAATACTATCATAATTTTTTATTTATTTATAAAGTAATAAAACATAAAAATTTAAAGAAGAAAATATAATGAAACATGGTAGCTAATAAGCAAAGAAGTAGGACACGTGCAGTTGCACAAAAGTAGAAAGAACCAAAGCAAGTGAAAGACTAAAATACCCAACATAGTGAAACAGACATGTTGACGAAGAGGCCCTTGCTTGGAGCCTCTTCTACTAAGTCGTAAAGTAATAATTCTGAGATAAAATAATATATTTATTCTTTTCTTTCAAAGTTTTATTCAGAAAAACAAGATTAAATTAAATTGAAAATAAAAGTTTATCTCTATTTACTTAGTATAAACCAAAGGCATGTTTAATGCTATGCCTTGTAGTTGTATATCTCAATTTTAGTCCAATAAATTAAACATCTCTCTGCATAGATATATCAATTAAATAATTTTGTCATTATTTTGGTTTTCATATAACTTGTTGTGCAATCAAATATAATAATTCCTAGAGATTTAAGTTATATATGTGTCTAGTAAAACCGACTTACATTGTTGGTGTAATTTAATTAGCTATAACAAGTTATTACTATTTAGGTCAACAATAACAATAATATATTTAATGTAATTTCACTAATTGATGTATGAAGAGGATAAAGGGTATGTAGATCTTATTTCTACCACAGAGGTAGAAATATTGTTTTTAATAAACCCCCAACTCAAGAAAAAATAGTTCAGTAAAAAAAATAACGGAAGTACAAAAAACAACAGTTAATAACAAAAAATAATAGATAGTAACAAAAGAGAAACTACAACAAAACAATGTGTTAATCGAGGTACAAGGAATCAACTTATGATAGCATAAATTGAAGTACAAGAAATTATAGAAGCAATACTACGACTACTAATATAAAAGGATGATAAGACAACACACTGCTATTTATCCTAATATTTTTCTATCACACCCTCCTATCTAAGGTCATGTCCCCGTTAAGCTAAAATTGTATCATGTCATATCTAATCACCTCTCCAATACTTCTTTGGTCATCCTCTACCTCTCTTGAAATCATCCATAGTCAACATCTCACACCTTCACCGGGCATCCATGCAACTCCTCTTTACACATCCGAACCATTTCAATCTTGTTTTTTGCATTTTGTCCTATACCAAATACACTCTCACCTTCTCCTAGATATCTTCATTACCATGCATGTCATCCAACTATATCTGACTTGTTAAAGAAAGTTATCTACAATTGTAGGTCAACTTAATATGATATCAGAGCTTAGATTTAGTGGGTCGCATATGACAAAGAAAAAACTAGTTGCGGGATTTGGTTGTCATAAAATACTCATATAATGTGGGGGCATGCAATGGATCTCAAAAATTGACTCATGGATTGTGGTGATGGGCCACTTAGTTTGACAGGAAGAATATTTAATTGTGCGAATAAAGTTACATTGGTAGCTGTAAATATTAGGAATGAATCTACAGATAAGGTGTAGGATCTCTTCATAGTGTGATGTGTTTTGGGAAAAAATGTATGAGTTTGCTCCAAGCGGACAATATCACATCGTAAGAGTATTTTTGAACTATTTTAGCCCAACAATTGATATCAGAGCCCAGTTTCAATGAAATGCGTATGACGAAGGCAAAAGATAGTCGGACTTGATTTACTTCTCCTTACGAGTTTAGAGACGTACACCTACAAAAAGAAACTAGTTTTGCATTTTAGTTGTCGTAAAATACTCAGATGATGATGTGGCGACACACAATAAATCTCGAAAATTAACAAAATTTCACATTGGTATGAACTTGACCTGAAGCGGACAAGATCATACTGTACTAAGAGTATGTCGGACTTTTTAACCTAAAAAAATTGAATTATCATAAAAATAATATACTCTAGTTTTTTATTAACTAAATTAGGCCTTCACATCAACAATACTACACCAATCGCATCCGTGCTTCTTTTGTTTGTTCTTATTCTTTTGAAAGGGACAGTATTAATTTTTGAAGTACCAAAAGTGTGGTATTGTATTGTATATACCAAAAATTGAATGTGAAGCAAGATCAAATGATGACAATATACAATAATCTCTAATTGGAGAATAATGAAGTCGGCAAGGGACTTTACAGTCACCAATATTGTTAATATTAATAATTAATATTGCAACCCCGTCCCTATTTATTATGATTGGTCTTTTTGCTTTCCATTCACTTATAATATATATGCTTATTGCCTTCTCTTATTTTCTCTCTCAACTTTTGTTCTAGGGTTTTCTTCCCTTCCAACTCTTGTTTTTTTTTTAGCTCTAATAGTGAAATATTCATTAATCCTATAGGAGAATCATCAAGGGACAAAGCTTGAAAATTAGTCACTATATCAAGAAGATCAAGAGGTATATATATCACTAGTTGTCTCTTTTCTGTTTTTTTTTTCCTTCAATGTATACTATATGGTGTAGATCTAATATATGTAACACTTTTTTTAGATGTTTTCCTATGGATGAGTTTAATTGGCATATTTTGAAGGATAGTCAAATGAAATAATAGTAGTTGTGTGACTAATAGGTTTTGTACGTATAATTTTGATCTAAAAAAAATTATTGTTTTGCGGAACTTTAATTTGCAAGTGGAATATATGTCGAGTAAAATCATATAAAAGACTTTAGAAGTATTAGTAATTAAGTCCACAAGTCATGTTTTGCTACTGATGACTTAACTTCCCCTAGATGACAAATTAATTAGAGGCTCAATTCGAGTCTGATTTTAGTTTGATCCGATCTAATTAATTAGAGGATGTTTACCTTCACTACAACAAAAACAACATTTAGCGGCAATAAATATACACATTAACAAAGAGTGATAAAACTTTTACCGGCATTACATAATTGTCATTGGATCCATTGTGCTTTAGAGACATTTACAAAGAGTGCTAAACGCCGCTAAATATACATTTTTAGTGACAATTAAACTATCACCGTTAATTAATTACGCTAAAGATCATGTAGTGCTTGTTTAATATTAATGATCACGCCAATCCTAGCTAATTTAAAGTATAAAGCATAAGAAGTAACAAGGGAGAAGAGGCTGAATATATATGAGATCAAAACTACAATATGTTGCTAGTTAAGCCCAATATATATATATATATATAAATTCTAGCAGTATTTAATTTAAATTTAGTACTCAAGCAACTGCACGATAAACACTTTAAATAAGGATAGATAACACTTAATTAGGTATTTCTCATCACAGTTTTGAGAAGATCTCTTGTTGAAGGGAAATGGATGTAAGTTTTATTTTAGAGATAGTGTTACAGAATTAAATACTTTAATCTCGTGTTTTATCTTTGATACGTATATGTTCAGGATTAAAGGCGGGAGTATTTTATTAGCTTCAATCTTTAGTGAGTATATATACGTACCATACTACTACAAAAATCACTTTTTTAACTTTGACATATATTCAGTGTCTATTCTCATACATATATTCATTGAATTAGTTAAGGAAAAAAATGTTCAGTGGTTATTTTTAATATTTCAATGAAAATTTATTTTCCCCCATATGTATTTCCTATGAACCGGTTTGACAGAAATGAGCTATTGATGTAAAAATCATATATATTTTATATATAACACAAATTTCTTCTTGATTCAAGGCGGAAAAAGTCTTCATTTGTGCCAATGGATTTATGTTTTGTCAACTGATAGTGTGAAACAATTTAGACCATCATGTTATGTTTTATCCGTTATATAATAAGAATTAATTAGTACTTCTACATATCAAGTATTATGATATTGTAAAATGAAAATAGAGAAACAGAATATATGTACCATCATGTAGATTAAATAAACATATAACAAGTAACTCTTCGTAGCAAGTTTGATATGATGACGATCTCATAAATAAAGTTATAATCTACTTATAACATGTTAAATTGTTCTACTAACAAAATCAATTTCTTACTTAAACAGGATGTCTTCTACTAGCAACTACTCCACTCCTCCATGTGCCGCTTGCAAATTTTTGAGAAGAAAATGCTTGCCAAGTTGTGTTTTTGCACCTTATTTTCCTCCAGAGGAGCCAATAAAGTTCACAACCGTACACAAAGTATTCGGGGCCAGTAATGTGAGCAAGCTTCTGAACGAAATCCAGCCTCATCAAAGAGAAGATGCGGTCAATTCTCTTGCTTATGAAGCCGAGGCGCGATTAAAAGATCCTGTCTATGGATGTGTTGGAGCAATTTCAGTTCTTCAAAGGCAAGTTCTTCGCCTCCAGAAGGAACTCGATGCAACGAATGCTGATTTGATGCGATACGCCAATTATGAAAAAGTTAATAATAATCAAGAAAGAAATAATTTTCAGTATGGGAGAAGAATGGTTAATTCTGGTTACTGTAATTACTCTTCTGCATGGAACAATGGTATTTCTGGAGGTCACAACAATATTGGTACTGATAATTGTGATGGTGGCAGGTGAGGAATTGTATTTGTTAATTAACTTTGTTTTCCCAATTAAGGGAAAGGAAATTGAACTTGAATTAATGTACAATTGAATATTGTATATTTGGTGGATTATTGATCGTTGCATGTTATATAGATGGAGATATGTGTTTCTATTTATGCTAAAATAATAATATAGGTTTAACTATCAAGGTATTGTTCTTCCTAAATCCTATCCGTATCTTAGAGGCCTGAGAGTCTATGATCATCGGTTAATGTTTATTATTTACATTAACCGAATCGTTGATATTATTGTATATCATATCACCAAAAAGAATAATTTACAGAATTTCGTATTGTTAATGCCAAAATATGAATTTGGATAAAGGAAATGAAAAAAACAACCTCAAACAATAGTATTATATTATATATATAGATGAGCAACAGTATGACTAGGAAAATGGTTTTGGGATAATTATGGGGATCAACAATTCTATCAATCATTTAGTTTACAAAATATATACAAAACATATTGGATAGTAACATACACTTTATACTAAATTTACATATAATATACATACATATACATAATTATATATATGTTGTTTCTACTTTGATGATGTTATATTATTAGAAAATATTGGAAATGACCACACTCTCCAGTTGTTGATTTTGACTTTAACTTTCAGTATATTCTTTTTCACTCACCAATAAACATGGAAAAATAATTTTGGACTTGTCAAACTATTTACAGTAATTTGTATTGAGGAATCTATGACATTCCCTGCCTATTTAGCCTATACTAACAAACATTCCAGTGTCCATTCCAGTGTGCTATACAAGCTAGTGACAATGAGTATGGACAAATTAATTACTGATATCTTCGTTTAGTTACTAATTAGATGGTCAAAAAATATTTTTTTATTATAATTTTTTCAATGTTTTGAATTATATGCCAGTGTGACTTATGATACTTTTATTCACTTTTTAAATATATAAATTTTATTCGGAAAAAATTATGTCTGAATTCACACCAAATATTAGTTAATTAAGTTATTTAACCTTTATATTCTGAATCAAGCCATATAAATTAAAATTTTGGGAGTAATTTATACTTGATCTTTGAATATATGTAGTTAAAATTCATTAAAAATTAGCTACAACAAACATCTAATATTCCATAGGAAGGCCAATGAGCTAAAAAGAAAATTAAAGGCTCTTCTTTTTGAAAAAAAACATAACAATGTGTAAGAGGGAAAATGGGGAGGTCATTACAAGGTAGAAAATCAATAAGGTAAAAGTTCAAGTAGTCAACCAGTTGAGCTATCAAAATTTCTTAATAGATTTGAAATCTCATTTCGTGTAATAAATCGCCACAATAATAAATGGAATCTCAGATAGACATTTGCAGTTTTAAGTAGTACAAATGTCGCCACAATAATTTGAGTGTTTGATCAACTTTTCGGGAAAAGTTCAGGCGATTCGATATCATAATTTCCTATGTACTATTTGAACTTACTGTGTGTGTATACTTGGAATCAATTTAACATACAATGTTAATATCATTGACAGTGCATGCCAGATGGTCATTAAAAAATAGTACCTTGTAGTAATTGTTTTTTCTTATTTGACTCTAAAGGTGTTGATTGAACGAGGCAAACATTCGTTACATGTTATATTTGAACGGTGAAATACATCAGTGTCATTCATTCCTAATGCTTTGCTGGTTTTTCATCACTGTAATATAGTATAAAGTGTCATTACTCTTCTTCGAATGGATGATGGAGATCTTGTGTTTGAGTAACAACTGTTTTTAGTCACTTGGAATAAAATTGGAAATAATATATTTGAACTATCTTAATCGGACTTATTATTTGAGAAGATACAGGGACCGAAACTTTTACAAATCTGAGATGCATTTACAGATGCAGAGCAAGTACACATTTAGAAAAGGAGCAACATACTAAGCTGAAAGAATCGGGGGCGGAGCTACAAGGCATCGATACGAGTTCAGCCGAATCCAATAACTTTTGCTCAAATAGTATATTTGTATTAAGAAGCTTATTAAATATCTAAGTTTTGAACTCAGTTATTAACACTTGAAATCATCTTTATAAAATTCTAAGGTTAAAATTCTGTGAAAGATGATCATCAGAGCAATGGCATACCCTACTGTCCACACAAGAAGCAACAATAAATTGCTACAATTGACCTGAATAAAGAACACATTAGAGACTGGTTTGAAGCAATTGACTCGACATATCTTTTCATCTACACAGTCAGATCTCACTATAACGTCCCTCGTAATAATGGTATTTTGATATAACAACTCCTGAACTGATTTTTCATGTTATAGTTTACTTCTCTACAACAATATTCTATCTTACACTATTTGTAAAATTACCACTCTAGTGAAGTCGTAGACAATTGTTGTGTAACACTAATGTTTTTTAAGAAATATATTAGGTATAAAATAAAATGTTAGTAAAATATTTATGGTAATCATCATTAAACTAGCAGATTATTTTGTTAATTTGGTTAACAAGCTGAAAATTTGGACAAAAATATTCGTCAATTTAAGCGAATTTGCTGCAAGAATGTTCCTTTGTTAGTGAGAGTGGCTTTAGCGTCTTATTACCTGCCGGTTTGTTTTCATAGAGTTGATTTTTTTTATATATTTTTTATTCAATTTAATAGTATGTGCAATTCAATTTGTTTGTCTTACTTTCTCTTTTAGTTTATATAAAAAATGTACAGTCCTTTTTTTGACAATTTTTTAATTTTAATTCTCCGTCTAACATGTTTAAGACCATGGGATTAAAAGATATTTTGGTACTTTCTTCGTATCTTTAGTTTAAAACTATAAGATTAAAAGTAATACATCTTCTTTAGCTTCTTAAATTACATGTCAAGTTAAAAATCAGACAAACAAATTAAAACGGATGAAATAATATATATGCAAAACTGTCTAAAGCTGGTGAACTAATTGAATTGGTGCATATTCTTGAGAAGCATCATCAATATGCATGCATTATACATTCAAGTACAAAGCAAGTATTTATTCTGATGTTTATGCTTTTATCTCTTTCTGTTGTTTCCTAAAATACAACAATAGCCTAAGAGATTTTTTTTTTTTTTAAAAATATAGAAAAAGAAAACACACAGACATTTCATCTTTTTATTTAATCGATCATAGGTCAGTCAGGCATAATAATTATAAATAACCAGAATGAAAAGTGAAAATGAGTTGGAACACAAATAATACATAGTATCAAATGGACAATTACATTTCACATAATAAATTAAACAAACATGTTGTGTATATTCATAATCAAACAAAGAGAGATATGGAGATGTCTAGTTCAGAAAATGACATTAGTGTCAAGTGTCAATTTCACTAGGCCATGCACTTGTCTTCTATTTTGGATGAATCCCTTATGGTTTGTTCCAAATTTTTTTGTATGGTACCTATATTGAAGTTCGATTATATTCAGATTCGTGCCGAGAAGTCTAATATTGAGGGTAAAATACTCCCTAACAAAGGCAAGGGACTCAAACTCCAGACCTCTAATTAATAATAAAAGAGTACTATTACTTCACTACAATCCTTGTTGGTTGGATATTCTAAACTTGATACGATTAATCTTTATTTGTTTGTACTTTATGTTTTTGCACTACCAACTACTTGATATTTGACAGTTTTTTTAGTAGCTAGTCGAATTTTTAAAAAAGAAAACGTGTTACATTGAAGGAGAAAAAGGATAAAGGAGGTAAATTATTATTAAGCTACGTTTATAACAAGTTGAATTTGTAATTTTTAGTGGGCATTTGATCATAAAAATTAGACGTATTTTGTTATCGAAGTGGATATATATTTCAATGACATATTTAAAAAATTATATTCAAAACAACACCTTATTAACTCAATTAATTAAATATAACGAGAGAGAAAAAAAATCTAAAATATTTATACTCCAAACAACACCTATTATTAAATTCGATTAATAGAGAATAACAAGAATACAAAAACAACATAAAGATTAAAGATGATTGACTGAAAAAACAATAATTAAATATTAACTTTAAAATTATAAAATATATTTATTTATTTATTAAAAAAAACCTATTATAGCTATCGCATCATCAAACAGATAATAAAAAATTATATTATTAGAATAATAACCATAGAACCTAACTTAATTTTTGACTTTTGAAATACAAAATAATCAACCTGTTATATTTGGTCATAAATACCAATTTGAGTTATTTACTTTTTGTGAGTAATTTAGAATAAAAACGTTATTTTTGTGTTATTCAGATTTCAGAAAAATCTGAAATAGAACTTCAAGTTGAATTTTGAAATTTTATGATGAAAAATAACTTTTAAAATTCAACTCCAAAAAGTACGCGAGAACGAATAACACATGGCTTGATATATAGCGTAAAATTTAGTTTTGTCCTAATAGACCCTAATTTTACTAAATATGAATCCTATACTTTATGCATACATGTCAAAGGAGTGATAACAATAATTACTATGCTTTAATCCCAAATAAATTAACGTCAACTAATGAGAATGCATCGTGCATTAACAAGTTAAAAAATAATACACCAAAAAGTCTCTTTCAAATCATTTTCTTCCATCAAATTATAAAAGAACCACAATATTTATTTATTAGCTCAAACGTTTTGTATGTACAAATGCAATGAACCAGCAGGAATGGGGACGAATGATAAAAATAAATGAAAAGGATATGCTGATTATTAAATCATTTAATTAATAGTAGTAACATTTATTATTATTTATTATTATTATTTGGTCAACAAGAGTGGGCGATACGGGCCCGATAGTGAGAAAAACAGCCATGTGATCCAAAAAAATACAAGGTATCCGAGGCTCAAATATAACATTTTTACCTCAAATTTAATTAAAGAAAAATATATACTAGTATTTATTTGAATTTCAAATTTAGAAAAAATAAAATAAAAATTGTCAACTTAAATTTGGATATGAACATCTGAAATGACTTTATACTATATTACGGTTTTTTTAATTGACTCTTGAACTTACATAAAAAGTAAGGATCACTTATAATGATTTGCAAACAAATTTGTTGAACTTGACTTGACATAATAACATGAGAAACTTGGGCACTTTCACTAAAAAAATTATTTTAAGAGATAAGGATTCAATTTGACAACCTTTTTCTTTTAATCTATCCACACAGCGCCCCAAAAAACTGAATTTAGTTTGAATTTATTTTAATTTACAACTTTCTAGATGAGCTTAGATAAAAGATTAATGTTACTTGATCCGTATAAATTTATTTATCTTGTTGCATGGGCTTATCTAATACAGTTTACTCCCTCCGTTTAAAAAAAAGATAGCATTATTTTTTTTTTAGTCGGATTAAAAAGAATGACCTCTTTCTTTTTTTGATATAATATTTTAATTTCAGTTTTTCATATGACATGTTTAAGGCCATAACCCACAAGATTAAAGGGCAATTTTGTAATTTGATATAACTTTAATTTAGGACCACAAGATTCAAAAGTCTTATTTATTTTGTTAAACTTTGTGCCAAGTCAAACTAGATTATTCTTTTTAAAATGGAGGGAGTACATCTTTTGTGCAGTTTGGAAGCTATTGCACATTGAACAGGTTATCACAAAGTGTTCGCGGCAGAATACTCACCCAAAGGACAGAAGTTGTGGATTGTCCCGGGTTAAAAAAGAAAACATCTCTTTACAACAATCACATAAATATCATGCCCAAAAAAAAAAGTTATTTTTCGAAAAGTCTTCTTTCTTCTTTATTCTGTGAGAAAATTATGGACATGGAGGCTTAACCTTAAAAGGCCTTTTGAAGGGCTCCAGCAAGAATGGGTTTGGGCCGCAGTGGCATCCCAACAGAAAATAATGACACTATACGGGGGTAAAACTGGAAACAAATAAACTCACATTGGCGGGAAAGAGAGCCGTTGCTCTTTTAGTCACCAAAAACTGGCGCCAAAAATCTAAATTTTCAGTTGCCCATTGCCCGAAATTTTACGGGCAGCCCACCCTTTTTTTCTGTCCCCCTCCCAAAAAAAAGATTTTTTTTCATATATATATTTAATATAAGATTCTTTATGAATCTCATATTTTTTTTCTCTTAATAATTATTGCTCCAAAGTTCAATCTCCTCTATTAACTTTTTTTTCCCTTCATTTTAGCGCCTTTTTCCCCAATTTCTTTCATTCAAAGTTTTCGCAAAAAAAATCACCCTTTTCGTTCGTTCAGTTACTTTGATATACTCTGTTTTTCTGTCTGCTTTTGCTTGGACAAAGTTTGAATCTCTATTCAATAAAAGATCATTTTTTGCGAATTGGGGTTTTGTTTAAAACATGGGATTTTCGAAAAAACATCAAGTAGAAGTGAACAAAGAAGAAAACAAGAAATGGGTAATTGCTGGAATTGCGATTCTTGCTCCTTTGAGATCAATTTCTACAAAGCCAAGAGGAGATAGTTCTGAAGATGAAGAGGAATTTTCAACAACTCCGACGGCGAGAGGTTCAAGGATACCGGAAAGACTTCCATGTCCACCGGCGCCGATGAAACGCCGGCCAAAGTCCACGTGTCATTATAATAGTGGTAGGGAGTTTTTTAATCCACCTGACCTTGAATCTGTATTTATACGCCATGTGGAGAGAGCTAATTGAGCTAACATGTGTAAAAGGGCAAAATGGGAACAAAAAAAAGTTGCTATTTTGCTTTTGTTCTGTTTCTTTCTTCTAGTATTTTTTTTTTTTTTTTTTTTTTTTTTTTTGAGTTTAGTAAGTTTTATTAGGTTAGTTTGTTAGGTTTAAGCTGATGGTGATAATGTAATATACAAGTTTAGTTTGTAGTTGTTTTTTTTCACCAATGAGAATATGAAAAATCTCAATTTGCAAGTTTGTATGTGTGAATTGGTTCAAAATATGCTTCTCAATTTGTACAGCTTTTGCCTATCTGTTTCCCTTTTTCCTAATATGTAAAACAGGTCAAAAGAATTTATCTCAATTTGCAAGACTTTTGATGTCTACTATTTTTGTTTTGATATGTAAGCCGGTTTTTTAAAAATATATTCCAATTTCCAAGACTTTCTACTTCTATTTCATTGTTTTTTTTGAAACTCCAGAATAATCCGCAACCTCTGCCACAAAGTATGATGAGCACAAGGACCCAATTCAAAAGGCATTAAGGAGAAAAAGATCCTGGATCGTCTTTGTGACTAACCACCCTCCAAATTCCCAACCAATTGAGTCATCCAGAACGACTTTGTTTTATTGTTTATAATATGTTAACCGGATTAAAAAAAATTGCATCTCAATTGAGTAGCATTTAGCAAGACTTTCTGCACTCAGCTTTCCTTGTTTCTATATGTACAACAACATATTCGGTGTAAATTTCTTAAATAGAATTCATAAATTAGGATTCGAGAAGAATGATATGTATGCAAATTTTATCTTTATCCTGTTAATTGTGAAGGTAGAGGTTATTTCTTATAGTCCTTTACCTCAAGTAACTCGATTGATCTCACAAATAAAATTTGAAAAAGCAATATATATGTAAAGATAGAGGTTATTTTTATTAGACCTTTGGCTCAAATGGGAATAAAATTTGGGTGCTTCAGAGTATTGTTATTATTTCACCTACTTCAATTTTGCAACTCTATTTTTCAAACCTAATCAAGCAGATGCACGTGGATGCATGTAAATTAACTAAGGTAAAATCTTTTATTCATGGCTGCACTGCACGGATGCTGTCTTCACTAACAAATTCACTGGCCAATCCCAAAAATTAAATCATCTCTTTTACTCCTAGGAAGTTGCACTTTTTCAGCACATACCAAAAATATTTTTATAATTATAAAAACATTTCATTGGTTATACAATAAAAGTTTTTAGTTTCTTTACAAAGGTAGGTTTGCGTATATTTTATCTTCCTCATATCTTACTTTGTTGATTATGTTAGCTATGTTGTTGTTTATGTTTCTTTTAGTGGTGCTTTGGACTCTTCAGTTAATCCAGACATTGTTGAATTGTTATATTCTAAAAGGGACAAGTCAAAAATTATACTGTTGAATCGATGTAGATTATATCTTATTAAGTTAGATGATATTACATAAATTAGGACGGAGGAAATATTTATTTTCTCTCTTTGGGAAAGGATATTGTAAAAAGGAAAAAGAAAGAAAAAAGAGTATCGCTTTATTTTGGCACCCAAGTACTTTTTTGTAGCATTTCAATATAGTCTTTGTATGTGTCCCACTTTTAATATGTTATGTCCCCACAACACCTGAAATATACATTGGCAAATCCAACTTCTCCTCGTAAAAATACCTCACTCGTAATTAAAGGACAAACACATGCATAATGGAGATGTACCGTAAGAGAATCCTAAGTTGCGCGTAGCCACTTTAAGTTGTTCTCATAATTCATTTGAATACTTTAACTAAGGGAATACTTTAACTAAGGGTTGTACCTATTAAACACTTTTATCATTTTGAATTGATACTTATTTAACATTTTTTTTTGACAATCATTCAAAAATATTAAATGTGTGAGATTGGCACAAGGACGAATCAAATTATGACATGTGTCATTTGGATCCAAAAAATTATTTAAAAATATATTTTAAATGATAAAAGTAAAATAAAATTTTGTACCCCTAAAAAATCCACCCACCCAAACCTTCCCACGTTACCCATAAGAATTTAGGCCCCCGGCGTCGTCTTTTTTACATCTTCTTCTTCTTTATCATAAATTAACAATGGTAGATTATTTAGATTCAAAATTTTAAAAAAACTTTAATAGTTACATTGTTGCCCAATCCACCCAAATTCTTCCCCTTCTACCCATCAGAACAACCACTCTTTTCTTCTTCTTTTTCTTCTTTACAATAAACGGATCAACAATGGAGAAATACCCATTTTCTTTCATTTTGATAGCATCAAAACTTTCTATTCGTTACCTTTATCTTTTTCTCATTAGTAATCATTTATCACAATTACAATAGATAATAACAAACTTTTGCCTGAAAAACCAATTCATATTTTTTCCATCGGAATGAATGGATGTTTGCCGGAATATTGAAGATGTAGATCTACATAAAAGAAAAAGGAAAAAACAGAAGAAGAAGAACGGGAGAGGGTGAGAGAAAGAGAGAGGAGGAGGAGGTGGGGTGTGGTGTGGGCCTGTGTAAAAAAAATTATGAAGATGGTGAATGAGAATAGTACAGAGGGTGTAATTTTGGGCTGGGGAAGAAGACTACATTTTCAAAAAAAAAAAATTTTTTATCCCTTTTCATTAGTTTTGGTATATAAGTTAGAAAAAATATTATTAATTTCAATAGCTTTACATGCCAAAGAAAGTGTAGCACACATTTATTGACATGTCTGTATTTTGTGTCTGATAAGAATGATTTTTGAACAAATAAAATATTCAACGCACAAAGATAAATTAAAATGTTCAAATAAAATATGCGGACAAGGGTGCATGTGAGTTAATGTTACTCATTGAAATTAATGCACACCACTTTTGTGACAAAGAAAAAGTTTGCCTTTTTTTCTTTTTCTTTTTCCTCATTTAGTATTCGAAGGTCGATTATTCCAGTTGCGCCTATAGGACGGGGACGCGCTCCTCCTTAAAAAAAATCATTCCTAGCTTTCAAATTTGAAATATCTGATTAAAAAATAAGCAGCTTCATTTACTGCACTACATTATTTGATAAATTTGTCTTTATTCAATTATCGAGCATGACTTAAAAGATTCAAATTACGTGTTTAAATAAATTCTATTTCATATCGCATGCCCAAATAGAATTGTTAATGTATTGTCAAATCAACGATCTTTAGGGGGTGACTTAACATGTTAAATTTACCTTAATTAAAGTGAGTTAGAGTAGATACCTTTGTGTGCATGACCAGCTAATTAATTAGTGTGTGAAACTTTTCTCATAATGTAAGGTGCTAATTAATTCAGCCTAAAATAAAGATTAAAGAAAGTATCCTAGGGATTAGAGAAGTTTAGCAAAGCAAATTCATAATCTGCAATAGTACACCTAACTTTGTCAGATTGACTAAAACATTGTTTAATTTACGTCCTTTAATTTAAAAGAGTTAACAGTAGTAATGATTTATTGCGAAAATTATGGAGAATAATAAACATTCAGCTTATGTTAGGTATTATAGCTACGGTTTAAGAAAATTATAATTCGTGACTACTATTTTTCAATTCTTGTTATTCGCCTAATTTGTATAAATATAGAATTTGTATAATTCAGTTCCTGATTGTATATTATAATATGCTTATCCTAGCTATTTGCACACGATTTATGAAAAATTTATAATAAATTACCATGTTTGTATCATGTTATTCCCATTTGGGGCTCACATACTTCCACTGCAGCTATGATGTCCTTTTATTTCACATTGGATTTTGATTACGTCTTTTTTATCGAGAGATGGAAGCTCGATCACACTGAAGTTTCTACACACTTTGATCACAACTACAACTTCTTATTCAATTTTTTCGTCATTTTTCTTCTATTAATCCGTTATACCATTTTTCATTTCTTTCTTTTTACCATCCATTCTCACTTTGTCTTTACCGATTTAATGATGCCCGCGCTATATTTCTCTTATCTCTTTTAACTCGCTATTCGGGCTCTCTTAATACAGTACTCGTGAGGAGCACCTTCTGTAGTATCCCCTGCTTGAATACTGTAATGGCGAGTTCGGCGACACGGGTCACACGATCACGCTCCGGCACACCAGCGCGACATGCAAGACACCGAAACACGATCCCGAGCGTGAGGAGTGAGATCGATCACCACCAACTCGCCTCTCGTTCCAAGAGTCCCTGCAGTGAAAAGAGAAAGGGAAGAGCGAGGAGGGCAGGAGCATGGCGGAGAACCAGTGAGAAGTGTGTAACAAGCCAAGTAGGGCAGATTATGACGTTGATCACGGCCGACACGGAGACGGAAACGCGCGGCGGGGCCGTGGCGAATCAATGACGGAACGATAACGACCCTGCCGGAGCACGCCCGGGACCCCCGGACTAGCGGGAGAGCAGAAAAGCGATGTCGGGGGGCGCGCCGCTCCGCGCGCAGTACGTCCGCATGGGCGTATAACTATAACTATCGGAAGGATAAACAAACACCGAGGAAGCGCCAGGATTACGATAAGTCGCCGATCTACGGACTCTTACTAGGCGGAAAACATTCTAGGGAGCGGGTGGCGAGCGGCAAGGTCTTGGACAAGCGGCGAGGGTTCAGCACGACCAAGAAGCGCGAGCGTTGGGAGGCCAGAAGAAGAGGGCCAAAGAGAGAGAGCTAGTTTAGTTTTTATTTGTCACGAGGGAATACGCCAACGCGGGCAACGGCCAGGCTAGAGCCCGCAAATCGCATCGGCGTTAAAACGTTATCTCGTAAATCGAATGTTCCGAATATTTTCGATGGTTTCGCCATTCATCGCACTTATCCGTTTTTTATCCGATTTATTTTGATTCTTTCATTCTTCATTCTTCACGTCTTCTTCACTGACGCTCAGCTTCGCTCGAAAGGCTGGAAAGCGCTAACGCTCTATACAACGTATAAGAAATATAAGAAAATTAGAATTATAATAAAATTGCGGAATTGCGAAGGATGAGCATAGATCGGCCGATCGTCGTGCGCCGGCGGGATCTTTTTTTTTTTTTCAAAGCGGCCCCTTTTTTTTTTTTTTTTTTTTTGGCGCTCTTTTCGACATTGCGCTATTATTGGAGGATGCCGCCCCGGACTACCCGGGGCCGGTTGTTGAAAATCCGCTTGACAGTGGTTGGGTTGTGTTGTCAGGTTGCGTAGCGCGCAGGGCGCGCTTTAGGTGTGTGTTGACCATGCACTCTCGCTTCGTATAATGTCGTATGTATGATAGAGGTAGTGTGGTGATTGACCTCAATGCTAATGGTGATCCCCAAGGTTTAACGAATGAATGAAGCTATGATCGTACTCGAATAGAGATGGTGGGGCAAGTGAAATATACAAACAGAGTTTTGAAAATATCTTAAACATATAGATACAAAAATTATATATATTTATCCTATTTGCATATTCGCAAGCGAAATATACAAACAAGTAGAAATATACCAACTGCAGTCTCCATAACAAACAAAACTATAGATATGAAGCGCAATTATCAAAATTATAACTATAGAGCCTTATTATATCTATTATATTTGTTATTTCTGAAATATTCTCCAATTTATTTTATTTTATTTTGCATTATCAAGTCACCTACTGAATTTTACCACAAAGATTTAGAAAAATTGTTTTTTTTAATAATCAACATATAGATCATATTAATAGCGAAGAAATAATTTTATTTAGGAAGTTCAAAATATGAAGAATACTCCAACATCTATTATATATGAAAAAAAATAATAATATAATTTTAATCATATATAAAATAATGTAACTTTTTATCGAAGAAGGTTCAGATAAATCTCTTAAGCCCTTACTAGTTCTACCGTGTTACAATTAGTGGCAGATCTATGAAGGAGTCAGGGGGTGCCACGCCACCCCCCTAACTTCGACGGAAACTCTACATATACATAGGTATATATATAATATTTATATAAATACAAAGCGTGGCACCCAATGAACAAAATTGGCTTGTGGTGCCACGGTTGGAGGGCAATTTAGATGGCTAATGTTGTGGGTTCGAATCCCATTTGTACCTATTTTTTTTGAAAAAAAAAGGCTCCAAGCACGTTTTTTTAAGGAAAAAAGCTGGCACATTAATCGATAAGTCTATTTGACACCCATGGACTCTAAATTCTGAATCCGCCACTGATTACAATACACGTAATATTTAGGCTAAAGAAATTAAAATTGAACCCCTTTCGATAAACATAACCCTGAAGAGGTAATTACGAAGAAGTAGTTTGAAGAAAATGAAACTAAAATTAGATTAGAGTAATAAAAAAGAAAAACATTTACCCTCCAATTAAAATGACGAGTGCTAGTTTAGGATAAGTGTGAATTGTTACCTCGTTGGGAGCACCTACCCAAAATTATCTCTTTTTAAATCTTATCTTTAAACACAATAAAAAGACAACTCTAAATAATTCTGCATCTATAGAAGAGAGACTTTAATGATTGGCCGAAAAAAAATATATATATTTTAAAAGTTAAACTTAAATGATTTTTATGTTAAAAAAATAATAAGCAGAAAGAGTCCAAGAGTTCAACTTTTGACTTTTAACTTTGGAAGTCATTTTAAATTTATTTTAAGTTATTTTTTAATTTTGTCAAACACTCTCAAAAAATTTTTTAAAAAAAAGACTTAAAAATAAATTTGATCAATTTTTAAATCAATCCAAACAAGCTCTAAGTGAGCATTTTAAACATAAAGTTTATATACTGACATCAAAAGATGTGGTTCAATAATTAGGTTTAAATTTCCCTTAGTTGAAACTCTCGATTCAAGTTTTGGGTATATAGAAATTCTTGATGGGAGTGTTACTCTTTGAGTAACTATTTGGCACGGATCCAAACTAATCGGGCTATAATGTGAATGCAAATACCAGGCGAAAAATATTTCTATGTGTAAGTTGCGAAGAAATTTATATATTTTTTGAATTTTTTTTAATTTTAATATGTGAGCCATCTTTCTTTCTATCTCTAAAAAAATCACTTTTATAATTAAAAATAATTTAACTTCAAAATTTTTAAATAATTTATAATCATACAAACAACCCTACCTAAATTAAAACAAAGAAAATAAAAAACAAAAAACTCAATACATAAATAATTAATTTATACATTATTAATATTTAATACATAGGTAACTGTAATCAACCATCTCAACAACCTCTAATGGAATTATGAACTTTGACTAGCCTAAATAAAGACTAAAGATAATAGTTTAATTCATCTCATTTCCATTATATTATGGCCAAGGAAGAGTAGTTTATTTGATCAATCATTATCTGTTTTTGTGTAGGGACACTGATTTTATTAGCCAGTGAGTGAAGAAATTAGATATAGGGATAAGGCACAAGTTTCCTAGATTATGATCGAAATTTCAGAGAAAAACAAAAACTTAATTTAGGGTCATATTACCCTCCCCCTCCCAAACTCATTTTTCGTCTTTTTATACACTTTTTATGCTGACGTGGCATCTTCAATCATTCAAGTTGGTTATGTTTGTACACATGTGCTGCCACGTGTGTAAATATTTTTTCTAAAAAAACTTATTTTATTTTTACAATTTTATTTTTAATGTTTTATATTTTAAAAAAATATTCTTATTTTCTTTATCTTGTATTTAAATTAAGTTAATAAGCAATTTTTTTACCTTGTATCGAAACTTTTTTTTACCTTCATTCGTTGTTTTTTCTCTTTTATTTTTCTATTGGTTTTATTTTCTTTGTCTTTCGTTTTGATTTGATTTCAAATTTAATTACAAATGTCTTATATTTAAAATAAGTTAATTTTGAGCAGATGTCATAATAAGTGAAGAAAATCAAATAAAACATTAAAATCAAAGGACATTTTTAAATTATTTTTAAAAAAATACACATAATTTTTAAAAATAATTAAAAGTGAAAAGATTAATTAATTAAAAAAAAAGTTAAAAGTGAAAAAGAAATAAAAATAAATATTTTACAAAGAAAGAAATAAAATTAATAAAACATATATAAATTTTAATATCAATAAATATGTGTACTAACTAATTATAAAGTTACCAATAAAAAAATGACATTTGTCCAATTTGTGTACTTACCCCTTGCCTTCAAAAGAGTATGCATTCTCTATGTCATGTCGTGTTTGTGGTGTATTTATTCCATTTTTAAATTAGTTTAGTAGGTAATAAGACTCTAATTAAGTTTAAGTGTATTTCTGGCATTTCGATCATAGTCTATGGGGATACTTGTGTCTTATCCTAAAGATATATAATACTTCTTCCGTCCATTTTTAGCTGTCATATTGCGTTTTTTGAAAGTCAATTTGACTAATTTTTAAAGTTAAATTAGATACATTAATTCAATATTTTAACAAAAAAAATAGACATTCAAAAACTATACGAAAAGTATATAAATTGCAATTTTTTGCATATCAATATGATAAAAAATACATCATAAAATATTAATTAAAATTCTTATTATTTGATTTTAAAAAGAAAATTATGACAATTAAAAGTGAACGGAGAGAGCAAATACGTAAACTATAGTAATTTAGCAAACATACAAGGATAAAGATTCCTATTGATTGGCCTAACATAGTTAAGTTTGATTTTCAAGTACCCAAAGATAAACATCAATTATTGGACCTTATCTTTCCATCTCATCCATTAGGGTCGAACCATTATTAGTCGTACGAATTTAATTATTTTTTGTTGCAATTTATGTAAACCTTATTTAACTCGACATACAATGTTAAGCTTTTTAAATTTGTGGTAGGAATATTAATAGTTTGTTTGGTCATATTTTTAAAATTAGTTTATTTTAAAAAATAAATAAATGGTGAAAAATAGTACTATGTGTTTGACCAAAAATTTTAAAAACACTTTTAAATAAGTAACAATTAGTGTTTGATTAAGTTTTTTCAAAGTTTGACCAACATAGGCAAACAAAACAATTATATGTCATTTATATGTCGTTTATGCATTAATTGTGTGAAATATTTCCTCCGTTTAAAAAAGAATGATCTTCTTTCCTTTTAAGTCTGTTTCAAAAAGAATAACCTCTTTCCTTTTTTGGTAACATTTTAATTTCAACTTTCCACGTGACATGTTTAAAGCTACAAGATTGAAGGACAATTTAGTACATTTGACATAACTTTAATTTAGGACCACAAGATTCAAAAGTTTCTTTATTTTCTAAAACTTTGTGCCAAATCAAACCAGATCACTCTTTGTGAAACGGAGAAAGTAACAAATATCAAGAACCATATATTTTTAATAAGAACGACATATAAATAAGATGGGTAATATATTTTGAAATTGAAGAGGAATCCAAGGGAAAAGTATACTGGGGCGTTGGAGGAATCCTATGGAATAATCCGTTGCCCAGAAAATGATGCTTAGAGTACCACTCCATTGTTAGTCAAGTGTGAACACTGAACACCACTGCACGTTTCCCAATTTTTTAAAAGTAAACAATTCAACTCTTTGGCGGGAAGTTTAAAACAGAATTTTTTTTTTTTGTATTTGCGCTTAATTTTAAAATTCAACATGTCAAAAAAAGTGAATTGTTTCAAATAAATAATATATTATATATTTAAAATTTCGGACCTGGACAATTGCGCAAGAAGTGTAATTTTTTTTGGGGTCCACTTTTTTATCATTAAGATTATATGTTTTCCTTCTTAAAAATATATATATATTAAAATTTTAACTGTATCAACTAAAAAAATATATAAATTCAATTAATTAAAACTAGAGAATAATTTGGGAGGGAACAAAGGTAAAGTAAAAGAGTCAATACTATATTTTTTAGCGGGTTGAGCCATTAAAATAACTTAGATGGATATTTATTTTTTTCTTAAAAAAATTGTTTAAAATTTAATGAAAAATCAACTAAATATGTCGAGACTTTATAGGTTAAATACTCATAGTTATGTGACTAGAATTATAAAATAAAATTAAGCCACTTTCAAAGAAAATGACCCTTAGTTAAGTGAGAGGTATCATCTCATTAAAGTCACCAGACTCATCCCTATGATCAATATTAAAATTGATGTAATTAGTATTTAGTATTACAATTTTAACATATTCAATAGTTTAATTATTAGTACTACTATTGAAATAATTTTCTTGTAAGACGATATGAATTTGGACTTTTGTCCAACTACACTCCATTGCTGATTGTTTTTTTTTTTTTTAAATAAACGATTCCTTCACGTGTATCTTACAGAATCTAAGCAACAAGATGAATATATTCCTACTCCTGGACCATTACATGAGCTGATGGTTATGTATTCAGTTAACAGTGTGAGAAGCCAAATACTCCTAAAGAAGCGAAGACGAAGACGATGATGGATCCACAAATGTACTCCCAGTTCCATTTTGCTAGTATACAAATACAAAAAGAAAGGAAAATTGCAGTGTATCAACAAGGATACACTAATGTATGAACACACAACACCCAGCATGGAAGGTGAACCATACACATGTATATGTATGTCGCACTGTTCCATGTCCAAAGAGACTCAACCCAGTTCCAGAAGTCACCAACTCTTGCATTGTCAAGACCTACTAAAGCTCCTTTCCACAAATAATAAGCTACAGGAGGAAATACCAGAAATATTAACACTACATTGCATGCTGCCCTAATAAATGACTTCAACGTTTTAGCTTTAGCATCGAGCATCAATGGTCTAGCCATTAAACACATAGGGACTAGCATAAGTGCGCCCAGTTCTGCAGTTGCAAAGTTTATGACTGACATTATGCAAAGTCCAGTACAGGCAGCAGCAATTGTGACTGATTTCAAAAGAGTCCATTCCATTACTTGAGTTCTGTTCATGTGTAGAAGAGAAAGGGAGGAACCCAGAATCGCTTGCAAGATTAAGAGGGTGAATGCTGAAAGGATAATCCAGCTTAAGAGGTTGGTCAGAGGTGGTGAATCTTGTACTAGAGACAGAAAATGTGGAAGTAATGTTACAATGGCACCCCAAAAGTGGACAATAAACACGGTCTTCGCTGCATGAAGCCATCTCCAGGATCGAAATGAGATGGCTGGGATATCAGAAGAAGCTGGAGAAGATGCGACCTTCGTTTCCATCCCAGAAATCCTTCTGGTAGAATCAGCAAAAAGAGAAGCTGCGACCATTGGAAGAGGAGCAACAAGCAAGGCAAACGGTATCATGTAGACTCCAACTGACACAAATTTATTCGGAGATGTCAAAAGATAAAGAAAAAATGACTGGTGAAACTTCTCAAGCAGATTATTTACAGAACGGATCACTCCTTCAACCAATCTGCAACAAGACAAGAAATTTTGAAAGACAAATTAGTTGTGCTATTAATACAATATATGAATTGGGGTGGGGGGCGTGGATTTCCAATTATTAGCAAACAAAAAATCACTTCTAGCGTTCCAAATTGGCCCTCCCTTTTCTGTTCAGGGGATGCCCTAAAATGACCATCCCCTCTCTAGTAATAGCATTCCTTATCCCATTTTGTCCTTTTTTTATACTTGATGAGTCCATTTTTGTCCTTTCAAAAGAGTTTAAATAAACCTCGAAAAAAATAAGGTTTATCCACATAAAGTAAGATAACATTGAACATTTTGTGAGGGTTAAGTAATAAAATTGGTAAGAAGTGAAGAACACGCTTCTTCAGAGTGATGCAAACATAAAATATTTACAGTACTTGTTATAATTAAGTTTCAATGTTACTAACTCATTAAACCTCCAACATACGAAAATGACAATATTTATTCCAACTCCTCAAAGAAACACCTTACATATGATTTCAAGAAGGCGTCAAAAGATGACATCAATCACAGTTGATTTTTCATTTTTCAATAAATTAACCATAAAATAATTAATTTGCCGAACTCAATTTCATATAAGATTACTTAAGTAATCTACTAAAGAGTTGGGGGAAAAGGAAGAAGAAGAGAAGCCCTGAAACTCAAAGTAGAAGCAGAAAAGGACTTGCACATTGGATGAAAAAGAAAGTCATATATTTGAAGGAAAGGAATAAGTAAATCAAAAGAAGTAGAGGAACATGAGTGGTAAAAGAATAAATGTCACAAACACTAGATGAATAAGAGGACAACAAAGATAACGTTCGAATTTCGATCATACGTGAGAGATGAATCCTATTACTCAAATAGAAAAATGTCATTTTTCCCCTTTACTTTTTAATCTTTTAAACTGAGATTTGAAGAATCCACCTTTTCTTGTTTAGAATGGTAACAATTCGTATTTGGATCATTATTGACTAAATGCATACTTCTCCTAAAGCACAATGGATTCACCCATGTAGCAATAATCCTGCGCTTTGCATGCTTTTTGTCACTATAGGTAGCTTATAATAACACTGGGGGAGAGAAGGGCATTGAGTACTGACCTGCCACCTTGCAAAAGTAACTCGTTTGGTCGGTTTTTGTAGTTTGCTACACGTTTTGCTGAGATCTCCATAGTAATGGCATCAACTTGATAATCTCGAAAAACACCATGAGGACCTGTGGGAACACCCAGTGCCTAAAATAAAGTAACAGTTGCAACATATGATCAGAAATCCAACAGAGTAACTTACCTAACGTTCACAAAGACTAATTTTTCTAACTTTGAAATGTTTTTTGTGACTAAAACTTGTAGCCTCCATCAACTGGAAGGACACACAATCCAACCACCAACAAGCCACAATTCTGTTTTCTAGAGGGTTTGGGGGGATGAGATGTTTTGAAAGCATGTACCAGTAAAAGTGTTACCTCTTAGGTGTTAACAAAGAAGTGTCATTTTGAAGTATATACCTGATTATATAATGAGCTAGCAAGTGTAGCAGTGCCTTCAATATATTCTGCAACAGAAATACCAAAGTTCCATTGGGGATTCAAACTTCTAGCCACTGTGCCCAGTTTGTGAAACAGTTCAGCCAGGCTTCTCAACCACCAAGAGTCCAGCAATGACCCTAATTTCTCAACCTTCACCCGTAATCGTTGCCCATTTACAGCCAAATAGTTCACAACATTGATCAGATCGAGGTTTGGCATCTGTCCATTGGATGCTTCAGCATATAAATTAAGAACATCTCTCTCTGCTATCTCACTGCCGTCTGTAACCTTTATGACAAGGGCAGCAGCCATTGTGCCAGCACGTAGAAAATCATTGGGTCTCTTTCTTCCAGTTGTTGGACTCGCATTTGATTCAAATAGACTTCTTCCAGAACCATCAAATGATGGTGTGTGATACTCTCTTAGCCACGCAGCAACTGCAGCATATTCCCCATGCTGTGAATCCGCAGCAAGCCATATGATATCTTTAGCTAACCACGTCACTCGAGTGAGCAGGGAGAAAATTGAGTGTGCAATACCTAGTGATAAAGCCTCGCCCATGCTGGTCTTAACAGAATTATAAGGGGTCACCAATACAATTGCCTCCTTCCCATCACCACGTGGAGCTCTTATAAATCCAACTGTATTGATACCATATGATGAATAAGTATAATTCTCCTGAGCTATTCCTTGATCAGGACTGGAGAAAAAATGCAGGGGGTTAAACTTATTCGCTTGAGGTAGGAACTTGTGAAAATTAACTTCACCGCCCAAATCCGTTATATGTTGTGCTACCAAATCTTGGATTCCTCTACATCCATGAAACAAAGGAATGATTTAGATATACATGTAGATATAGAGTAGAATTAGGCTGTCAAAAGTAGAGATAAACAAATAACGACTTACAAAGGTACTACTGATCTCAAATAAACTTTTCCTACTCCCCCCTTAAACACCTCAATGTATGTACAGTGGTTTATGTTGGTGAAAAGCTTCCCTATTAAGTTATTGTCTGAAGGTTCTGTTTGCTCCATTATCGAATAAGGAGAAGAAGACATAAGAAACGAGGGGTGTAAACAGTCAGAACCTTAATTGCACAATGCTATTTAGGGCACAAAAACATGTAAAGGAAACCACGTAGACTCTTTGCTATATCTAGCTTTCCCCGCCAAAATAGTACTCCCTCCATTCCATATTAAGTTAATTTTTGAGGTGTTTCATATCCTTTAAGAAAAGTAGATTAAGACATAAATTGAACCTAGTTTTCCATTTTTATCCTTATTAATTATTGTCAAATTTATGATTAAAATAACTAAATATTAATTAATCACTAATTTCAATACTAACTAATGAAGGGTAAAATTGGAAGAACACTCTAAAAGTAATGTTGAAAACTAAACAATTAACTTAATTTGAAAAACGGAAAATGCCTCAAAAATTAACATAACATGGAATGGAGGGAGTACAAATAGAAAAGGAAGTTCCTTATCATGTGATCATCTTGAAAGAGTACTCCTACATGAGATAATGAAAGTGTACACTTTTCACCAAATTAAGGACATCATAGTTTTATTAGAAAATCTCAGTCAGCAAGTAATCAATGTTCAAGTATCATTTGTCAACTGGTTTCTTCTAAGGATCTCAGCTACATTAGAAGAAAGCAACATGGACACATGAAGGAAAGATATTTGGCATAAAATAATGTTGAGGCAGGTACATACATGCTTGAGCTATCAGTTTTGAAATCAAAGCTAACGACCTTGTTCACAAACATTCTAGCCCGTGAAACATCATCATTCGACAGCATGGGACTAGCAGAACCTGCAAAATGATGGTCCAAACCAAGGTTAAGGAGGAGAATTTTTATAGCAGTAATCACTAGAGTTGGACATTCATAGAAAGGACAAGGAAATTTTACAAGGTAAGCATAAAACTAGCTTTCTATCAATCAATCAATCAACTACAAATCAATCCTACATTAGTTGTTCGGCTATGCAATCCTCCACATTCGCTCTACTCTATTCAACCCTATTCATTCTAAAAAGTGAATAATTGAACTTTATTCCAACTCATATTACAAAAACTCAAGGGGCAAATTCCTGCAAGAGCTCAATGCCGTAACAGCAGGCTACCGTTTACATTTTTTGTGATCTAACATTAGTGGACTTTGAGATTCTGAAGAGATAATTTGTGCTTTCACTGCATAAAAATGAGGAATAGCAGGATAACTAACCAGGCATGAGGGCATTTTCGGAAATGTAAGTGTTCTTAGCGAGAACAGGCAAAAGCAACAGAGCAAAAACACCAGCTGCGCAGCAAGCCACACTGAATACATACCAAAATGCAAGATTAATCAGTGAATAACTCAAAACCTTTAAACCTCTCATTCATATGCTTAATTTACTACTTCAAAAAGTGTATGGAGATTAGATACAGAAAGAGTAAGCGAGTGAACCTAACGATGAAACTGTGAGAGATAAGGAAGAGGCCAAGGCGGATGATTGGTCGAGGCTTCGCCTTCGCTGGCTCAGCATCCGCCATCGTCTCCATCGGCGTCGATAATTTCTCCTTTCTCTCTCTTCGAAATCGGATCTACTCTACACTCTTTGCTCTCTTCATTGATTCATAATTTGTCTTCAAACGACGTCGTATGGATTGAACTGTTGACTTGGGATCCGGCGGGTTTCATCGGGTTGTCGGGTCAATCAACTTCTGATTCAACCCTCTTTGCCGCTTTTGCCCTTATTTCAGCTTACATACTTTCCGTTGGTTAGTTTTTTTCTTCAGAAAAGGGACAAATATACCCTCAAACTGACGTAAATGGTAAGCAAATATCTTCCGCCATATTTTTGGAATATTGGTGTCCGTACCATTCAAAAACTAAAGCATATATACCCTTTAGAGTGAAGGGCATATACGCTTTAGTTTTTTGACGGCAGATGCACCAATGTCTCAAAAGTATGACGGAGATATCTGCATACCATTTACGTCAGTTTGGGTATATTTGTCTTTTTTTCTTTTATTCTTTTTTGTCCAATGTTTAAAATTTGTATTTTAAGTTGCATTCAAAGTTTCGTTATTTTTAAGAAATGTGATTATTCAAACGGAAAAGGATCTAAGATATCTTGAACTATTGAATTTGGGGTAAAAATACTCTTCGTTAACCTTTTGACTCTAAAATGCCCTTAATGTCAACGTATTGGCTCTAAGAAGTGACCAAAATTTAACTAACGGTTCAAAAAATAGCTATTTACCCATTTCTTTCTCCTTTTTTTTATATGAGATTCAAAAGAGTACAACTAAGGCCAGAAATTCTTTTTGATTCAAAAACAGTATAAAATTCTTTTATTTGTGAATTTTTATTTATTAAACGATTTTTTCTTTCAAATAAGAGTTTAGGTTTATGTTTATTCTAAAGAGATTATTTATTTTGTTAAACTATTCAAATGTTTGACGTGATTTGTAAGCAAATTTCACTCTTGTAAAAAAAATAGATATTTATGTTGTTTATCACTCAATCCATTTAAAATTTGTATTTAAATATAAAGGAATTAGATATTTCATTTAATTTTATCTAATCCGTCAACTCGTTTAATACTTTCTACCGCTTCTTTATCATTTAATTTCATTTCTACCGCTTCTTTATATATCACTACTAATTTAAATGGTCAAATGCCTCAAATATTGATAACAACTCATAAATAAGATTCATGAATATATTAACACATGAATTTACTACACCACAACGCCCAAGAAAATCATAACGTTGGCTAAACATTAGATATTAATCAGATCCCTATATTTTATTACTACATTAGAAGTAGAATGAATACCCTTTTTTCTTTTTATATTGCTACTGTTCATTTAAATTTATTTTTTCCATTATTTAAATTTTGAAGTCCTTCAATTAATATTCATGGTTCAATTTATATTTGTTTTGGTCTACGTTAAAATCAAACTGATTATGCTTGTTGGAATATATCTATCAACTAAATACACAATGTCTCATATATTGGTCCATGTCCATCAGAAATCAAACAGATTGATAAACCTATTATCTATCAAAATATCTATACGTGAAATATTTCACTTTAAAATATGACAATTATTTATCTTTTGTTGATAAAACAACAATCTCACATTTATATATATTTTTCAAAAGTTATATAACCTTAATAATATAAATAAATCATTCCTAAATACTTCAATATGTACAAGCAAACAGTCAAGAAAACATGTTAGCATGTCTATATATACAACATTTTAATGAATAAAAGTATGTACAACATCTCCACAAAAACATATTTATAGTCATGACAAATTATAAATTAGTATATTTATATATTCAATTTGATTTTTGTAGAATATAGAATCAAACCAAATATCATCATTTATTCACATTGAAAATCAAATCAAATCATACCAAATCGAGAAAATATGTCAGTAGTTTAGACTTTTCTTAGACGCATTTCCCTAAAAATATATATGTCTTACAAAGAAATTAATGAATTTCCATACTTAAAAAAACAAGATAGATGATATTTTTATAGCAGAGGGGAAGTCCCTGGGCCGTAGAATTTATTTGTACGTCACTTACCAAAAAAATTTTAAATTATGTTTATTTTTAATATAAAAATATTATTTTCTGCTATTCAATTTTGATTTCCTATTAATGGAAAGGATAATGATGTTGATTGATATAAGCATGTATGCTTGATTGCAGGCATTGTGGCACACACTGTCTCTTCTCTTTTTCAACGCGTGATAGGGCAGGGCATGCACCATGTCTTTACATTAACTAATGAATCATCAATTGCTAAATTAAAATTTTAATCTCTTTCACATGGAGAAAATATTTTTATAGGAACTTTTCTATATCGTTTAAGTAATATGTAAAGTTTATTTTTGATTATTTATAAAATTATATTACAGTCAAATATAGTTCAAGTGAGGTGGATCAAATAAGAGTAGTTGTTTGGATAGTAACGGTCTTCTATCTTTAATCTTAAGATTTTGAATTCATCAAAGGAGTGAAAGTGGTGAGAATTCCCAGAAGGGATAATGAAAAAGAGGATATATAGAAGTAGATTCAAAATTAAATATTTTGGCTCAATATGTAAGCTTTTTATATTGATATTTTTAAAGTTGTAAGTTTTTATCTACCATTTGTTGTAATTTAAATAAATTTTATGTTTTAGGGCAAAATACTGAGTTCAAAAGAATTTGACGCTATAATATTAAAAATCCATCTTTGAATATGCTGTAATGATACAAACTTAACATAACATATTTAAGTGAAACAATTAATAACTGTGATAATTTATCAATATATATTTACATGCAAGAAATCAAAAGCTCACATTTCAATTAATTGAATATTTAATATGTTGAATTTGATATCAGACTAATAACTGAATTTATAATAATCGAAAAATCAAAAATATTATCAACCATACTTTTATTTTATGTTTGTAATAATTAATGCGTTCTCCTATATCATGATTCATGTACACTTAATTTTCTGTATGGACTAAGCACATAAAATGTCTTTTTCAAAAATAAATGACAGATAAAAATGAATTCAAGACTTTTATTCAATTTGTTTATTTTTACTTGTTTATTATTTCATTAAAAAGATAACTTTATTCTTCATTATTAACGTTCAAGAAAAGATAATTATCCTTTTTCATGTTTTATTTTCAGCATCAGTTACTTATTTTCTAAATATTTTTTCAAAAACTAATCCTACGAACTAAAACATCAATTATTTGGAATAGTGTGGTAAAATAGTTATTCAATTATTGTTTTATAATGAGCGTGTCGAGCCTAAATATAACAAAGTAATAGTGAATTAACGGAGTATATACTCCAATATATCACGTTTAATCGTGCCATAATCTCATTATTAGGTGACCAAAAAAGAAAGAAAACTATGAAATAGAGTAATTAATTGTCTTGTGGTCATGATGGACAAGAAGACACTAAGGTAAATATTCAACAATTATTCCACAATGATGCACAAATTTAGGCGTGCTGCCTATACGTTGACCTATGTTCTTATAGAATCAATTACTTGGTTATTACTATCTCTTTTTCTTTATTCGTTTGTAAATCTCGATTTAGTATAATAGTTTACTAAATAAAAAGATAATTTGTTTTAGGCAAATTGTGTGCAACATTCTAGTTTAACAGTTCGTAAATCACACTAAAAAGATAAATCATATTCTCTGTATCCTTAATTGTTTGTCCACTTTTGAATTGACACACCTGTTAAGAAAATAATGATTGACATAGTGAGTTTATCATTTTATCCCAATTAATTATGAAGTGGATGAATTAAAAATTTTAGATTATATTTTCAATAAGTTATACTTTTTTCAAAATAATTAATTGGGGGGTATAATAGGTAAAAAATAATTTATTTCTTGATTTGTCAAAATGGACAAGAAAAAAAGAAAATTTTGACAAGTAATTAGGGACATAATGAGTACTACGTAAATTTTGTGCGACTTTTATGACCTCTCATTTGAAAGATCACTTGCTCAACCAACTCGATTACCCTCCATATCTAGGATTAACTTGCCTTAAACAGAGATTAGTTAAATGGATAACCCTTTAATGAGCGGAGAATATTGACCGGCGGTGCACATGCGGCGGTTCTAGTATGTCACATGCGTGCATGTGAAGCCTCCGCAATAGTAGTTAATGTTTTTGAGTTTCAATTAATTAATTATTAATGATACCGCTAATCCTGTAATTACAAATTTACACTAACTTAATACAACCAAATTATGTTAGTTTAATATAATTAAAGTAAAAATATACATTAATTAATCATATGTAAAACAAGAATAATGTATTTATTGATTTGACACATGTGGCGAACACAAATAAATTTTCTTATTTCCTTTTGCTTTCGTTATTGTTATTTATCATACTAATAACAAGTTTATTCCGAATGGGACATGTTAATTCAGTATATTGACCGTTCTATTTTAATTTATGTGATACTATTTTTTAGTTTTAAAGATTCAATTTGATCAATATTTAAAATAAAATTAAATATGACCAATTTAATATTTTTAAAATAAAATTTAAATATTTAAAAAAGTATACGAAAATATTATAAGTTGTCATTTTTTGTTATATTGATACAATAAAAATATATATTTTAAAATGTTGATCTACATAATTTAAATTATCAACCATTAGGAGTAATGTAATTACAGTTGGAGCAACAAAAGAATGTTTGAGCTATATATGAATATATGATTATTAGAATTCAATGAATAGTCCCATCAAGGACTATCATATTGCATTTGAAATAGTAGAAATTTTATATTTTAAGGAATCAATATTTATTTCGTTATGATTCTTTCTTAAAATTTTGGGATAAGGGTTTGAAAAATACCTCAACTTTGGTCGAATTTGTTGTTGCGATACTAAACTTTCATGAGGACATATTACCTCCCTAAACTATTTAATAGTGTATTTTTTACCTCTGAACTATTTAATAGTGTATTTTAAAGGTATATATGTGCCCACGTGGATATATTACTATTTATAATTTTGCATTATTTTTTATGTCCATGTGGGCAAATATATATCTTTAAAATACGGTATTAAATAGTCTAGGGAGGTAATAGGTCCTCATGAAAGTTTAGTATCGCAACAACAAATTCGACCAAAGTTGAGGTATTTTTCAGACCCTTATTCCTAAAATTTTATATTTTTATATTACTTTAAAAGAGGATTTCTTGGTTATATATGAAAGGTGGAATCTTAGACTTATGATTAAATTAAATGAAAACCAAAAAATGTGTTTTTCAAAACTTCGTCTATCCTAAATTAGACGATAAAAAAAATTCATTCCATCTATGCATTAATTAAGCTAATAAAATCTTTTTACTTATTTTAAGTAAATGGATTCTTTTAGTTTATCATATAGATAAAATTTAGACGTTTGCAAACCATAAATTTTTTGCTGTTTAAATTATTACTCCATTAAAATGCGATGAGAAGACTTTAACGATAAATAAATAAATAAAAATATGTTTTACTTTAGCAAAACGAAAATAAGCAATCGACATTTTCTATTTCCAAGTCCCAACTGAAATTTCAAAATTGCTTGCAATTTAGGGTGTGGAAGGATTTTCGTCTATGTGAATTTAGTTTAATACTTATATATGGCATAGAACTTTAGATTAAATTTTTTATTCACATGTTCAAATTAGAGAAAAAAAATAATGCAAATGTCTTTTTAAAAAGTAATAAATGACTTCATATTTTTCTAAAAATGTTAAATAGTTTAAAACACATTGGCCAAACGACTAACACTATTTCTCATATGATTTGTTAATTTTTTAGATTACAGTTCATTTTTTTTAACAAACTAAAAATTAGTTTATGAGAATATGTTAGATTAATACTAATATTAACTTATTTAGTATAATTTTACAAGTGATATTTGTACACAGACCTTTATCCTATCTTGTGAAGGTAGAGAGAGATTGATTTTGATAAACTTTCAACTAAAATAAAGGGCGAAAATGTCGAAATAAAATTTTGTAAATTTATGTCAACTTTAGAAGATAGTCTAATATTCTGTGTGTAATGTTAAGTAATATATAAATAAATATTAAATTAAAATATTATATTATCTGAAAAGTAATTTCTTGTATTTATATGACTTTTGAAAAAATAAACAAAATCTAAAAAATGATCCAATTTCTTCTTATTTTTTTTTCCATAAATCAATCCTATTTCAACTTTAATAGGAAAGTCCTACTAAATTAACAACATAAAAATAGGTCTCTATGTGCTAATTAAAATGAATTCAATTTTTTTTGTTAGCAATAAGGAATCTTAGTCGCTATCTTTCACGTGTTTTCTAGGTAAACTTCATTTAAATGTAACAATTCGCAAAAAACTCAACCTAAATCTGAAAATCCTACTAAATTAACAATATAAAAATAGTTCTCTATAAGCTAATTAAAATGAGTTTGATCAAAATACTACTTTTTCCATAATTACGAATCGTAGTCACTATCTTTCATGTGCTCTCGAGGTAAGACTTCATTTTAACGTAAATATCATAAATTCCTGACAAACATAAATTACACCAACAAACCCACATATTGCAAACTCGACTAAAAAAATACTAATGATATCAAACCTAAAATAAACCATTCAGAAGATCTCTGTTCAATCAAATCGACTATAGCCTAGTCTGGTTAAAACGGAATTTTAATAAGGATATCCATATAGCTGGCTTAATTGCTCTCCGTACTCTGAATAAAAGTTGTCCAATGTTTTCTAATGCAAATATTAATATGCATTTTTCCAGCTTTCTCTCTCACACACACAGTGCTAAGTTACAGTATACATATTTTTGTATTTTACGATAAAGAGGAAGCTTTCTATACTACTACTCCCAGTTCAGTATAAGAAGCAAGAAAAGGAGTTGAAAGGTAAAGCACAAAGAGAATTATAGTAACATTTTTTTTATATGTATATAATTTCTCTTAAAGGTGAAGACAGCTTTTCTCGAATCAATTTGCTTTAGCTTTGCTTTGTTTCTCTGTCTTTTGCTTTGCTTCTTAGTTTTCTTTCATTCTTTCATTCATACAACTTTCTCTCCTTTTCTTGTCTTTCTTTCTCTTCTCCATTGTTAATTTCTCTTCAAACCCCATTACCCCACTTAACCCCAACTCCTTAATTCGCCAGAAAATTATAATACTTACCATCTTTCTTGTTTTTTTTTTTTTTAAATTTCGATCGGATCTGAAAAAGGATTTATAGAGTAAAGATTGTTTCACTTTTGGAGCGAGTTCTTGAAAGGGTCTCAACAGTAATGAAATATTAAATTTCTGGGTCTCATTTCTTTAATCAGGTAATAATCAAGAACCCCTTTTTCTGCTATTTGTTTGTTTATCTGTTTTGATGATTCTTGTGGAATTGTGGGAAGAAGTAAAGAAGGAAACTTCAGAGAACCATGCAAGAAGTGTTAAAGTTTATGCTT
Organism: Solanum pinnatisectum; assembly: GCA_035578085.1. Classification (NCBI taxonomy): domain Eukaryota; kingdom Viridiplantae; phylum Streptophyta; class Magnoliopsida; order Solanales; family Solanaceae; genus Solanum; species Solanum pinnatisectum. The sequence goes on from CM069077.1 coordinate 22,125,081, forward strand.
TTTTTGGTGTATGTTCTTTCCTGTATTTAGGACGTAACTTAATTGATAATGTAATGTCTGGTGTGAAAGATCTTTGATATCTACTGTCATGCAATTGTGTAGTTGAAGTTATGTTTGATTTTAAAGCATTGATTGTAATGAACGAATCCAAGATGTACTCCTACAAGTAAAGGGAGTTTGAACAGAGATTGGTTGTTGAACTGGAATAGAGTGTATTTAGTTAAAGTGCAGTGTTCATACAGAGATCACTGAGTCCAACTAGTTTTGTATTGAGACGTAGTTGATTGATTGACTAGTTACAAGTTAAGTATTGAGACGTAGTTGATTGATTGATTAGTTACAAGTTAGGTATTGAGACGTAGTTGATAGATTGATTAGTTACAAGTTTAGTAGTTTCTTTGCCAAAGATTCCTTCCGGTTTGTTTAAGGATTTTTTTGCTGGTAATAGAACCGATTCCAGAATTATTATTTATTAGAAAAAATACTTGGTTCTAAATGGCTTTAAGTGCTTATTTTGTCTCATAGAGTAACATAAGCTAATACTCTCACTTTTTGTGGTGCAATGGATGTGTCTAGGTGAAAGAGAATAATGGAGTCACTTGTTGAAGGAATCAGTTCCTTGCCAAACAGTCGCACTCCCTTCACTGCTATTAAGGGTAATACATCTTCAGCTTCCAGGACAAGTCGTCCTCCCCATCCTACATCAATGAGACAATCTAGATGTAAAGAGTTGTCCTTCGATCCAATAGCTATTGATATTGGGTCAAAGCCAACTGATACCCCAACAGGGTCAGTGACTGCTTCTAAGACTTCGCATAAATCATCCAGTGATCATATAAAGAGGGATGGTGTCTCTGACTCGAGGAGACACTATTCTGAATCGACTAAAGGAAAAGAGTGTCAGAGAATAGAAGATGCTCTTGATCAACCATCAGAAGAATGTTCACTGGACCGCGTATTAATCTTTGAAACCAAATCATCTAAGGATCCACTTCATGATAACAAGCACACTACATCAGGTGGCTATGTGGAACGCAGGGATTTTATGTTACATGCTGTTGCCAGAGGAGATGCTGACCTTCTAAATGGTCAGTTGACATCTCAATCTGGAATAAGCTATTGTCCTAGTCCACAGAATAGCTTTTATACTGCCACACAGTACATAGAACCCAAACAAAGTTTCACCACTACAGAAGTCATCAGTGAATGTGCTAGCAGCATGGGCAAGTCTGGTGGAAGTGGCGATGTTAGCAACTCATGTGATATCAGTGATAGCAGAAAAACAAGTTTCTACAGAGGCAGCACAGGTAGTGATATTAGTGATGAAAGCAGCTCTACTAGTGTCGGCAGTACAATGTATAAACCACATCAGGCAAATGATACAAGGTGGGATGCAATTCAAGCCATTAGATCTATTGATGGAACACTGGGCTTCAACCATTTCAGACTTCTGAAGAGATTGGGAGGTGGTGATATAGGAAATGTTTTTCTAGCTGAGTTGATTGGCACAAGAGATTATTTTGCCATGAAAGTGATGGACAATGCAGCTCTAGAGAGTCGCAAGAAAACTGTAAGAGCTCAGACAGAAAGAGAGATACTACAGTCTCTGGATCATCCTTTTCTACCAACACTATATTCACACTTTGAAACAGACAAATTTTCTTGCTTGGTGATGGAATTCTGCCCTGGAGGAGATTTACATGCGCTTCGGCAAAGACAACCAGGAAAGTTTTTTCCCGAGCATGCTGCCAGGTTAGGCTAGTTTCTGAAATACATAGTTGTTGATGTTGTAGCTATTTTACTTAAATCTCCTTTCAGCTGAAGTGTTTTATTTTGTCCATATATCTACATATTCAGGACATCTTTGATCTGCGTTTTGTTTTGTCCATATATCTTTATATTCAGGACATCTTTGATCTGTAGGTTTCACGGTCAATAGGTTAGTTCTTGCTGCAATCTTAATGATCAAAGTACGTTACATTGATTTCCCAAAAAACCGGTCTCTATCATATTTGATTGTTTTTTTCTATGTTAACAAATTTTCTTTCTTGAAACCTGCATATATCATGGTATCAGGGGGTCTCAAGAAACCCTATTAAATTGGAATTCCTATTCATCTTTGGCATAAGGGAGGTCCTGGATAAATTGTAGTATGGCTAGAATATTATTTTTTTAGCTACTTCTGTCGCATATAGTGGTCTTACAGTTCAAACCATGATGATGAGAGCTGAGATATCCTGCACTATGCTCGTCACAGTTCACTTGTTTTTACTCCATTTGTTTGCCTTGACGTGAATTGAGTTAAACAGATTGCTTATTCTATCTAGCTTTCTTCACTTTTATGAAACATTGAGCTCAAACTGGATCCTTGTCTTTTATCCATTATGCAATTACTGCATTTACATTATATTATTTTCCAATATACATGTTAATATACATCAGTAAATCATTCGGTTAAAAAATGAAAACTGATTGGCATAAAGTTTGTAGTGTTGGTTATTATCTCTGCTAGAGTGCCATGGATAATGGAGTGGTTTTCTCAACTCAAGATTTGCTTGTTGTTTTCCATATCATGGACAAAATTTACGAAGGTGCCCATGCATCTTGATCAGTGATGTTAACTTGCACTTGTTATGTTGTTGTTTTGGAGTATAGGTTTTATGTAGCAGAAATTCTCCTTGCTCTAGAATACCTGCACATGCTTGGAATCATTTATAGAGATCTTAAGCCAGAGAATGTTTTGGTTCGAGAAGATGGCCATATAATGCTGTCTGATTTTGACCTCTCCTTGAGGTGTGCTGTGAGTCCAACATTGGTTAAATCCTCAAGTTCAAGCTTAGAGTCGAAGACTTCATCATACTGTGTCCAGCCTGCTTGTATTGAGCCATCTTGTGTCATCCAGCCTGCATGTTTTTCACCGCGTTTCCTAAGGCCCAAGAAAGGAAAGAAGACGAAACAGAAATCTGAGATGCACAATCAAGTGAGCCCGCTTCCAGAGCTCATGGCTGAACCGACAAATGCTCGATCCATGTCTTTTGTGGGAACACATGAGTACCTTGCTCCAGAAATTATTAAAGGCGAGGGGCATGGTAGTGCCGTTGATTGGTGGACTTTCGGGATCTTTCTCTATGAGCTCTTGTTTGGGCAAACACCTTTTAAAGGAGCAGGCAACAGAGCCACCTTGTTTAATGTCGTTGGCCAGCCCCTGAGATTCCCTTCATCGCCTAGTGTTAGTTTTGCTGCAAGGGACTTGATAAGAGGTCTACTTGTGAAAGAGCCTCAGCATCGCCTAGCATATAGGCGGGGGGCTACAGAAATAAAACAGCACCCTTTCTTTCAGAGCGTTAATTGGGCACTTATCCGGTGTGCTAGTCCTCCAGATGTACCAAAGGCGTTTGTGCTACATGACGCGCCCAGAGCACCAGCAACAACGGGTCCAGGTGTTGATGTGAAACCTACTGATAATTATTTTGAGATTGATTTCTTCTGAGGATACTTGTTTCTTGACAGTTTAAGTCCCCATATCATCTTATATGATGAAGATCCCTTAGGAAGAACATCAATTCATTGTTCCTTTCGTATGAACATGTAAAGTGCATACTGTCCTGAAATGCAAATGCATAGGAATTGGATTATGGAATGCCACTTTTTCTCACATATCTTCTTCATTTGTCAGTGTTTAAAGCTTATCCAACTCGACGAATGAAATGGCTTGTCGTTGTTGTCTACTTCTCTGGTCCATAAAGTTATTTTAGGTGTCAATGGCCAAGTATGTAAATATGAAGGAGTGAAATGTGAGAAGCATAAGGCTTATAAAGGTGAGTTTTGCTGCTGGTGCTTATAGAGGTTCCACTTATGAAGGAAAGAGGTAATTGACAAATGAATTGGACTGATTGAAGCAAGGCAAAACTATGCAAGTCTTTTTGAAAGATGACTTTTACACAACCATCATCGTTAGCCATCACTATCATTAGTGTCAATCATAACAATCACCAACCACCTCTACGATTACAACCATCACTCCACCACTGCTATCGGTCACCAACAACCACCGGTAGTCACTACTCGCATCAATCACCTCCATCATGACAATTGACAATTATTACTGTTAACCACCATCACACTCCTATTATAAGCTTGTACAAGTTTGTTACTATTTATAACTACACAAATACAACCACAACCAAGGATGTACAAGTTTGTTACAGTACTTATTACCATCGCATACAATCTTCTTTTAACATAAATTTTTTATAAAATTCTTTTCTACTAATGTAGAGTGAGTTTTCAGAAATTCAAATTGTTCTCTAACCTAATATACTAAGTAGAGAGTTGTGTGACCCTGACCTAGTGTTTAGTAATTTAACTTCTAATTACAAGACAAGAGCACCCACTATTCAAATTTAGAAAGTTGACTGCTGGAATTTAGCCCGACGCCCACAACAAGCACCTTAAAGTCAAATATGATAGTGCCCTTTCCTTGTTAGTCCGTGTACTAAAAAAGGTGTGACTTATTAAAATCAAAACCATTAATTAAATAAAATTTTATTTTTAATATATTGTGCCAAGTCAAACGGTATCACGGTGAAGGGAGTAAAAAATATTTCTTGGACTTTTCATTACCTTTTTCCAAGTAGTCCAAAAAATAAAATAAAATGGTGCTTATGAGGGTTTGCAACATAAGACCAAATATCTTGTCAAAAATTCCTGCTACTTAATACTCCAATAGGCTCATTCTCTCCACGTTTCCCATTTTATTTTCACTACTCTCTCTCTCTCTGCGAATTCTAACAAACACCAATGGCCGGAAACTGGGAGGACGGCATCGTCTCCGACGACGTTAAGTTTGGGTTCCAGCGCCCAGAGATGTATGAACTTAAGCTTGCCGGTACTGCTACCGTCTACGATCGTCACGTATTCCTCTGCTACAAATCACATGAAGTTTGGCCTTCTCACCTTGAATCCTCCGACTCTGATCCACTTCCGAAGCTATTTGCTGCTACTCTTAAAGCTCGCAGGGATGATATCAAACTCAAGGTTAGTGATTACTTAAGTCAACGTTAGTAATGACCTTCGCCTCTATTGGATTTAGTTTTTGATTAAGAAATTAGCATATCGGTTATTTTGGATATAGTATGGATAATACTTTTGAACTAGTATAAATAACATTATTGAACATTTGTTTATAATTTATAGTGTTCGAAGTTTAATATAAGTATAAGAATACTTTGCTGGTCGATTAGAATGCACAATTAGTAGGTTTACGTTATTAGCTTTTCAATGTGTGTTGGAGAAATTTTTAGTACACAATATAATAGTTCCACTTCGCTGATCAATTGGAATGCTGTCTGTAGTTTTACGGTTTTAGCTTTGCAAGTGTGATACTGAGTTTAATACGTTTATTGGCTCGGTGATTGTTTGTGGTAGACTATTTTGACGATTTGCGAAGTACGTGAAGACATTGGACTATCGGATGGAGATGTTCTGATTTTTCCTGATATGATCAAATACAGGTAGTTTTCGACATTCTTCTATGTTCTTTTAAATTTTCATTGTATTATTCTGTGTGTAGTAGACTAGAAGTGATGAAATACATAACTAGTCTGTCTGAAATCTAGAAAAGAAAAATAAACATCATAAATTTGACTTGATTCTTTTTTCTTCACAACATTATGTTGTTTTGGAAGAAATTAGTCCTGTATGATTAAATACCACACTGCTGTACTCTTCTATCTCATAGAGTAATGTTTTTGACACTTTTTGCATCTCAATATCTCAATTTTAGTTTAAAATAAATGAATTAATGTAGTTCAATTTACTTCCTTTTTAGATCTCACTTAGTTGGCAAAAAGTGACAAACTAATTAGGACCAAGGGTTCACTTTTTTAATTACGTCATGATTTTGTTGAAACATATTTGACCTAACCATTCTATGCATCTCCAAGCATTACCTTACCTTGAGCTTGAGTTTATGTCTGGTTCTTTTAATCAAGGAATTTGAAGGAGTCAGATGTTGATGCTTTTGTTGAGGATGTGCTTGTGAGTGGCAAGCCATGGACTTCTGGACCGCAGGAGCCAATAAGTGGTTCTTATGTTTTTGTCTGTTCCCACAATAATCGAGATCGAAGGTGTGGTGTCTGTGGACCAATTCTGATTGAGGAATTCAACAAAGCCATTGAGTCCAAGGACTTGAAAAACGAAGTTCATGTGGCTGCTTGTTCACATGTTGGTGGCCACAAGTATGCTGGTAATGTGATAATCTACAGTACTGATAAAGAAGGGAAAATTGCTGGGCATTGGTAAGAGCTAATTATATACTTATTGAGGTGCTCTTCTAGTTACCATCAGTTTCTTGACCAATTCAGTAATATGTGGCATGTTAAATGGTTCAAAGTGGAGAAGCTCCTTATTAGAATGTCTATTATAGATATGTTATATGTGGTCCATTGTCTTAATGCAGGTATGGCTATGTTACCCCAGATGAGGTACCTATTTTGCTGGACGAGCATATCAGAGAGGGAAAAATCCTTGAACGACTTTGGAGGTTTGTATTGGATGTGTTTTGCTTTTGTTTCTCATTTGCACAATATGGGGTTTGCTCTATATTTGTTATAAATTCTTCATTTAGCTTTAGGGAGGTTTGGCCTCGTCCACTTAATCTTAAGGAAATATTCCCGATGCTTTTCTTGGTAAAAATGCTTATAAGACATAGATTTTACTCTTCTGCGTTGGGTTTTCTCAATGTAATTATGATCAGAAATTAAGCAAGCTTTTGCCTGGAAAAAGAGTGCTCTGCACATTACCTTTAATCATCAATCATCTAACCACACGCTAACTCGCTTAAGTAAATCTTGGTTTAGACATTCAGTTATATTAGTTATACAATGGTTATTTTCTTAATCCTCAAACCAAATGTGGGAATCATTTTTCTAGTATCTCCAACCAAATGACCCTCAATGCATGACTTGGTACTCTTTTAGATGTTATTGAATTTCTATTGCTCATAGATGTTACAAATTTGGCAAATTTGGTTCAGTCCATTTTTCTTTTCTGGTGTAGGTTGGCGTGGTAAGAATAGTAATGCCCCCCTTAATATTATGATTATGATCCTTATTAAAGAAAAATGATTTGATCACTCCCTTACTCATATTAGGGAATTCATCTCATAAATCTAACTAATGTCAACAAATATTATGTATGTTGAACGAATGTGTTTGGCTGGACAAGCAACCTTGTAGATTAGTAGACGTGCATACAAGTTGTCTCAGAGGCCACCATCCTAAAATAAAGTATGCATAAATACTTAAGCACAGATGCATACACACACACATATCATGTATGTTGAAACCTTATATAAACCCACCTATTATCTTTTTGCTGTTTCCTTAACAAAACCACTCACTGTGACTTTAATGTTTACTTGAAGTTAGCCAAACTTAATTGTTGCGTTATTTGCACCAAGGTTAAAAATAGGTCAATCACTGGCATCACTAATAGAAAATTTGCTAGTGATTACAAGACAATGTTCTATAATTGCTTCATCTGCTCATGTTGCCAATTTTTTCATAAAGGTAATCATAATAAAAGTTAGCCCATAGGTTTTCTCATGCTTGATCATGAGCTTTGCTTGTGAAAGCTTTACTGATTGTATGTTAATTAATTAACTATCATGATCAAAAGTAAATAAAGAGTGGTAGAAGATAATGGATCTTTGGTCGTCACATATATTTTCTTTTTTCTGTTGCCTTTTTGCTGGTGATGGATGCCTATTATCTGCATTCAATTTGAAGACGGGTATGAATGTCATTGTTGGTGGGAAAAGTTAGATTGATTTTGCTGACTAGTTATGTAATAGAGTGCCAAAGATGATGCCTTTCCTATTACAGAAAAGTCCTGGCATTATAAAACTTCTATGTTGATCTCTCTAAGTTTCAATTGGAAGCAAATTGTTAAGCAGTTCTAAAATTAAATATTTGCTCTTTTTCTCATATTATTTGGAGTACAGTTGTGATACACTTTACCCTGGTTAACTATAGGGGCCAAATGGGACTGCATGCTGAGATAACTGATAAGGTGAATGAGCTGAGTGTTCTCAGTGGAACGACTGTGGACAAAAAAGGAAATGCGCCTGTAGAAACTGCTAGTCAGGGCTGTTGTCAAGGTGCTGCAGGATTTTCTTGTTGTAGAGATGCAAATGCTGAGGGAAAAGAGGTAGAGAAGGGGCAGGGAAGACTTCCATCCTGTTTCAGAAAATGGGATAAACCTGAAGTTTACACAGCCATTGGCATCGTTGGAGCAGTGGCTGTTGTTGCTGTTGCTTATGGATTTTACAAGAAGTCACGCTGAAATGTTGTCAAGAAAGTGTATGCATCCAGAGGTTCTTTTTAGAGAGTAATGATGTAACTCTAGACCATGACATTTGCTACGTGTTAGGTGTGAATTTTTCTGAGGGAGTAAAACGTAAATGCAGAATGTGTCCGACTGGGGAGATGAGCTCATCTTGTTTTCTTCAAGTGGCCACTGTAAAAGTGCCACTTAGTTACACAACTGTTACTTACTACATATACCTGCAGGTTTAGTCTATACTCTACAAAGATGCTTTAAATTCCAGGTGTGGGGGTCTTACTTCCTGGTGGTTTTGGTTAAAGATGAATAAGAAGATCAGCACGGGTTTTGGGAAGTTGCATGTCTTGTTGCAAAATTTGTGGAAGTTGAAGTTGCTTCTGTACATGAATTCACTTGACTTTTACTATTCATTTGATATATTCCTCAAACTAATATTTTCAAAACTAAACTTCAATATTTGCAAAATAGTAAAATATTACTGTAGTGTAAGAAACTATCTAAACCCTATAAGTTTATGTGCAGATATTATGATATAATAATCACACAAGATTAATCATGTACCCCTTTCCAAAACTCAGAAAGAGAATGAATTGTACTGCTACTATCAACACAACTTGAGCATCTATCACATGAAAATGTCATGTTCTAAGTTTTGAAATCATTTCCTCTAAGAGAGCTACTGACATCCCTTCTGGTTCTCCTACTTGCTCAATCTGTCTCATAATCTGCTCAAATAACACAATATTCTTCGTCTGTTTAGTCGTTTGGCCACAATTTGAACAGTCTCTTAGAAGAAAAAGCAGTCTTTTTGCCTTGTCTCTGGCTCTCCTTGTCCCATCAACGCTCAACTGAAGCAATGCTGCCATTGCTCCTTCCCTTAAGATCATTCCCCTGTATCTTTCTCTGCAGCTTTCGCATATTAGGAGTAGAATTGCCACTGCATGTTCTTTACATTGTCTTGAACCTGTAGAGACGTAATACAATCAAGTAATTAAACATTCTGCACTCTCTAACAACTTAAGCGTTTAGGTAATGTGGTCACACAGTTCTACATGGTTTTAGAGCAGACAAGAGGTCATAGATTCAAATCATAGTGCCACTTGAAAAATCAAAAAATATTTTCTAATGGTTAACCTATGAAAAAGAATCAAACTTGCAACATTTAGAAGTGCACTATTTCTAACGACTTAACCTTTTAGATGAGATGATCATGCAACTAACCTTCCTCCATGGCCTCCACCAAACACTGGATTGCTCCCTCTGTTCTTGCAGCTTCCTCTAGTGCAACTCTTGATGAAGAAACAAGATTCTCTAGCAATGCCACGGCCTTCTCCATTACCAACTCTGAGGTAAGGTTGATTAGTCGGATCAAGGTAGCTATCCCTCCATATGAAACAATGGAAGGGATGAGCTGATTGCAAGTTGAAAGATTGTGAAGTGTTGACAAGATATCCAAATTAGCCTGGAAGCTCATGTTGTTGTAGGATTGTGAATTTAACAATTCAAGTAGAATTGGGATAGCCCCAAATGAAGCAATTTCCATCTTGTTTGAACCACAAGAAGAGAGGGTCAGGAGAAATGCCACTCCTAGCTCTACTAACAACTTGTTTTCGCATTGAATTACATCTAATAACACTGTTATACCCCCTGATTTTGCTATGTGTATCTTGTTCCTGCAAAAATTAACAAGAATATTCATCATTTCAGTTCTGAAAATCAAACAGGTATCGATACACTTCTATTCGTTAACATGTTTGGTATAACAAAAGTCATTTATCTTGAAAATGACTTCTGTCATACCAAACAGACCCCTGAATGAAATATACACGCGCTAACCTTTCACTGCAAAATGCTATGCTAAGCAGAGCAAATAGTGCAACTTCAATAACTTCACAATCATTAGTACTCATCATCAAAATCAATGGAGGAACAATGCCTTTTTCGGCTATTTTGTGCCTTTGCTTGCTGGAAAATTGAGCAAGTTGTCTTGCAGCAAGGAGTTGTGCTTGTCTATCACCAAAGAGGAGAGCTTCCACCACCATTTCTTCCATGGTTTGGAAACCCCCTTTAGTCACCACTTGTTTGTTTATCAATATTTTGTTTCTCTTTTATATATATGTATAATAAAAGGGTAGTAAGTATATTGGGTTGCTTGAAGAGTATGTAATGTGTGTGCCTTTTCAAGATTCTCTTTTTTATTTGATCTATATTTCTTGATTGGAAGCAATTCCCTTTTCAACTCTTCTTTTTTTTTTTACTTGTCTGTCTTATGTGGAAATACCTTGGCTTGAATCTTTAACTTCCCTCTTATGCAAGGAAAACTGTTGTCAGCTTTATCCCCTAGTTTACTTATTATCAAGAGATCCCCCATCCCCTTGTCAATATACTAAACCATATATGACCATCAAATGTCCTGACAAAATGATAAGTAAACATTTATTCTTAATTAAAGGTCTCAGATTTGACTTCTGGGTATGAAATCATCTTTGGTTGAAAGCACTTTACTATCTAATGTGGGACATTTGCAAATCAAGATCATTTAGTCAGGCCTAGAGCTCATAACAAATACCGCGTGAAAAAACAAAGAAAAAAAGAACAATATTTGCAAAAATGTAAGGTATCATTTGAGGTGAATGAACTTGAAACACAATATCCATGTTAATAGCATTGAATTCAGTGTCTTGATTCAGAATTTTTGAATTAGGTTCTGAGTATATATATATTTATTGCATATTTTAATAACATAAATATTAGATCTGAACCAAAGCATTGAGTTCTATCAGTCCATAATAATTATAATGATGGCTCCGTCCTTGATCGGCTCCACTCTACATATATTAGAAAGGCAATATTTTTGGTTTGCCTTGTAATTTGTAAATGGAACATTACACAGTCAACAACTGAAAAATCAAAGTAAAGCAGCCGTTATCCTTTTTTTGTTTTTTTTGTGGAATTAATAGCTTTTTCCTTTTCGCTGTAAACTTTACCGAAATCTTCCATCTTTCCCCCTAAACTCTTTGCTTTGTAGCTTTTTGACTCATACACTATATTTCAAAGGATACAGTCATACAACAATGAATTAAAATTAAAAAAAGTAGTACTACTCCTATTAATTTTCACTTAATTAGACATCATTTTTACATGATTCAGTTTCGGAATGACATAGTTGGTTTGGAAGGTGGTGAATTGATCTCCCCTCAATTCCTTCTGAGTCGAATCTGTCAGCTGTCGCATAAGGCTTGCCTAGTACGATTTACATTCTCTGTATAGTTTGCAAACTATTACACAATGAGGGTTTATCTAGTGGGCCCTATGACAAGTTTAATCATCAGTATATATATATAAGGGTGTTCACTGTTTGGGTAAAACTCGATCCAAATCGAGAAATCGAATTAAACCGATTAAATAAACCAATTTTATTTGGGTTGGATTTGGTTTGATTTTAGATTTTAAAAAATCGATAGTATTTTGTTTGGTTATGATTTTGTTAAAAAAAATCGAAGAAATAACCAAATCGAACCGACAAAATATATGCATATATTTTATTATTATACATACATAATAAAAAAAATGCATAAACAATTTTAAAGATATTATATATGTTTTCATCAAAATTTATTTATAATTTACCTATGAAAGCAAAAATGTCCAAGGTGAGAACATTTATCTTATTGGTTTCATGTACATGGGTGTCTATGACAATTCGTTGTGGGACTGAAAGTCATTGTTTCTTCCTTCTAGGATAAAATAGTAAATTTTGAAGCTTTGTTCATAGTAAATTCAGTGATCAAAAGTTCTGTAATGTCAGTCATTCTAACTATTTTTCGTTTTGAATGGATTGTTATCACTTTTTCACGTTTTGAATGAATTATTTCTTTTATTTTTGTGTATGGTTGAACTAAACCGAACCGAAATCGTTAAGAATCAAACCAATGTATATTATATTTTTTTTGACTTGGTTAAGGTAATTTTAAAATTGATTAAGTTGATTTGATTTTAATTTTGATTTTAATCAATGACCGATCCAAATCGAACACCCATAAGTACATGTATCTATCATTTATCAACAAACTTGAAAATGAAGGAACTTGTTACCGACAAAAATTGAATTAATTAGTATGGTACTAATTAATCAATCAAAACACTCTATCAACTATGTGTTTTTTTGCTGGATGGTAAAAATATCAATTTTGGTATGTAAATAGTATAAGACGAAACACATCCCATGTTGCATATTTTAAATTACTAAAGAATTTTGTCAATATATGACATTATTTGATTGACGTTTGGTCATAAAGTACTTTTTTCAAAAATTTGTTGGGTCGTATATTTTCGTCACTTTTTGCTTCAACCTTGAAAAAAATCAAGTTTGATTGAACCAGTTTTTTGAGTGAAAAATAATTGCCCACAATTCATATATAAAAAAATTAAGTGTATGATTTAAAATAAATCTTCTATAGTAGTGTTGCTACAACACATCACATTAAGAATAAAACAAAATTATAAATTAAAAAAAGTATCACAGAAATTATTTATTTATGAGTATATTTATTACTTTTAAAAAATGTTTTTTGTAGTGCAAATAAATTTAACAATTGTTTTCTTTGTGCGATTTCTAGTTGATTTTTTTCCTATTGATGTTTGGTATTCTTAGCAGACGTTTGAACATGCAATTTTATATTGATATCATGAGATAAAATTCCAAATCGTCCAAAAAGCATGATTTGGGGATTTCAAATCATGATTTGAGATTTTTTGAATATAAAAATTGACCACAAATTTATCTTTTTTAAAAACAACCCTATGCTTATATCTACTTTCCATTTATTTCATATGTAAATCAATTTAAAATTCATATGATTAATTTTTAAACTATTTATATCTCATATAACGATTATATATTCTCACAAACATAAAATTTATTATTAATTCAAATCAATTCTTACTTTACCATTTATATGCACCAAATTCATTATTTTTATCAAATTTATTTACCAATCATATTGACCAACAAATGACTCCAAGGTAACAATGATGGTTCGTCTTCTCGGTCATATGATTGAGAAATGCAAGTTCAACATGAGAAAATTATCTATACTATGTGGGAGGATTATATTGGTACACTACTACTTATGTTAAATTGTTTTTATTGAATTGAAGTTTGATCAACAAATCTTATATTTTTTTAGAATAACTTTGTGTTAGTGTATTATGCGAATTTATAATTTTTTGCTTATTTAATAAGATTGTATAAAAAAATTAAGATAATTTTAATAGTTTTAAAACTTATGAGATTTTTATGTTTATTAAAAAACATTAAAAAGTTTTAACTATAAGTCCAAATAAACATCTACTTTCTCTCATAATTTCTTATTATAATTTTACATCGCATGACCAAACGGACAATTATCGAAGTCTAAATTCGAATTCATGATAGGTTAAGGGAACTTAAGAAATGCCTGTCTACAGCAGAACCATTTAGTACAAATGTCGACTTGAAAATGACACAGATAATTACTAGTTCAGAGAATCCTATGAGAAACGCTTATAATTAGGAAAAGAGAGATGTATCAAAAATACTCGTAAATTTGGCGTAAATTATTAGTTTTATATCTAAATTATTGACAACCTTAACAACATCACTTTACTTTATAATTGAAACTAAATACATCCCTGATATTGCAATATTAGTGAAATACACCCCTAAATTCTCGTCAACTTAGAGGTGTTTTCAACACTAGTTCTCTTGAGTTTTATCAAGAACTCCATGCTCCTACAAGAGTTTGAGACAACTTGTTATGTCATGTTGCATGTCGGGAGTGTATCAGGAGTATATTGGGGGTGTATCTAAGATTAATTAGTTAAGTAGAGGTGTTTTTAAGGCTGTCAACAGTCTGGGGATGAAACTTATAATTTGCGTCAAGTTTGGAGGTGTTTTTGATACTTTCTCTCTAAGGAAAATGATATTTTCCTGCAAATTACTCTAATGCATATATTGTTACTACTAGAAAACGAAAATTATTAAAGGATAAAATTTTATAGTTAAAACAATAAAATTTTCATATTAATATCATTTAGTTACGAATTAGTGATAAATTATAAGAAAATTCAATTAGCTAGGAGCATTTTAACAATAAATTAACCGGAGATTATCGACAAATTCTGTAATTAATTTTATATTTTTCTTGTAGTTTATTTCTATTGGATTAAATCTTCTTTTTTGAGAGTTAGAACCTGTCTTGTTTAATCAAATTTGATGAAAAGTGATTAGATTCTAGTAATAACTAAAAACTAGAATTCTCCTTATCCTTCTTTAATTTGTTTTCAAGGAACAAATTAGAAAACAATCGTAATAAGTAATATCACGTCCTTAAACATGTTTACCATATTAATGACATTTGATAATAAGTTACGTACAAACAATAAGTTAATACAAACACGAAGCTAAAATTTTCAAGCATACATGATGCTGCATTGCTGGTGCATTTACATTTAATATTAGCATTAAAGGTTGCGATCAAGTGGTAATATATACACAGCCATCTTTTAAAGGTTTTAAATTGATCAATGTATTTAAAATACCTCTAATCTTGGTGCAAGTTATTAGTTTCGTCTTCGAATTATTATTGAAAGCCTTAAAAACACCCTTAGTCTTGGTGCAAATTATTAGTTTCTTCTCCGAACTATTGATAGCCTTAAAAACACCATGACTAACTAAACTTAGATACACCCCGATCTGCCACATGACGTAGCAAATGGTCTCAAACTCTTGTAGGAGTATGAGGATCTTAATAAAAAGCCGAGAAAAGTGTTGAAAACATTCAACACTCCTAAAATTGACGAGATTTTAGGGGTGTATTTCACTCACATTGCAAGATCAAATGTGTATTTAAGTTCAGTTAGTTAAGTATAGAAGTGTTTTTACTGTTATCAATAATTCGGTGATAAAACTAATAATTCACGCCTAATTTAAAAATGTTTTTCAATACTTTTCTCTTCTAGAGTTGAACCTTGAAAATTAAGTCGGTAATAATATAGTATGGAGTACTTTATTTTATAGGATGACTTCAAATAATTCTACCTCAAAACAGATATTGACCATCGAGCGAAAAATCAAAAATCAAAAAAATATGTGTTTATGGTCTCTTGCTTTATATGATTTGGCATTGCTATTTTGGTATGACGTGACACAAACTTGGTGTTTTTTAACATAGTCTACTGGTATTTTGATTTGATGCGACACACATATAGATATGTTTGTTTGTTTAATGTGAGTCATATATAGATTACACCAAGGCATGCATGAGGTGTAGGGTTTTTTTCAATTTCTAAATGTGCTCCTTCAATTATTGGTTATAAAATCATGATTGGCATTTGCCATGAGTTGGAAGTTTCAAATTTATTATTTTGTTACTTTTCAAGTTAATGATAAGGATAAATGTTTGATGTTCATCTTGTAAATCAATCTTTAGTAAAAAACTCAAACTCTGCTTTACGTAAAGTTGTCAGAGAACTATTAACCTCTACTGCTTATATACTTTGTACCATTTATTTTCTTTTAGTTATGATTTCTTTTGTTAGAATCAAACGATAAAAATTTCAATTAATATTTTACGATATATTTTTTCATTGTATTAGTATGCAAAAAGTTGCAATTTATAGTATTTTTTATATAGTTTTTGAATATCTAAATATTTAGTTTAAAATATTGAATTAATATAATTTAATTTAACTTTAAAAATTAGTCAAATTAACTTTTAAAATGCTCAACATGACAACTAAAAAGAGACAGAGGAGTATTATGTTATAATATTGGTCTAAGATGAAATATATATGTTATTTTTGAAAAATAAATTATCAATCTATATATTTGTAACTAGGGGGTTTTGTAGTTCGGTTTTGGATCGGTTATTGGTTAAAATCAAAATCAAATCAATCTAGTCGGTTTTTTAAATTTCTAAAATCAAACCAAACCAAATGAAAAAATAACCTTCGGTTTGGTTCAATTTTACTTGTTTTTTCAGTTTGAAAGTAATAATTTTTTTGAGGAAATACGTATCTTGATAGACACAAACACATAGTACATTAACAATACACAAAAAAACTATTGTTGGTTCAATTAAACAATTATGCAATACTAGAGTTATCATTACACGAACAAAGATGATTCAATTAAGAGAAAATGTGACTATCTTATGTGAGGTAGGGTAGGTAAAGAGTAAAATAATGAATTTTGATGTACTTGGACTTAGGATAGTAATAATTGGGCTAGAATTTAAGTATTGGGCTTGAGAAGGTGGTAAAGTTAAAAGATTTAAGTTAATTAAAATTTAACAAAATATTTATATTTTATTTATCAATAAAAATAATTATAAAATTTATATATCTAATTTATCGGTTCGGCATGGTTATTTTTGTTGTTATTTTTTAGTAAAACCAAAATCAAACCAAATAATATTAGTTTTCAAAGTTTAAAACCAAATCTAACCAAAACAAATCAAATATCGATTTTTTAATCGGTTTGATTCGGATTACGGTTCGATTTGGTTTTTTAACCATAACCACGAACGACCCTATTTGTAACGGAAAATGATTAAGAATATTTTTGACGTATTAGAAATAATTTAATTTTTTTAATTTATTTATTAGATTTCAACGGTTTGAATGTTAATTTTTGAGATAAAAGTATTTTTTTTTTAAATTTATACATAGTTTCTTCAATGTTTCACATTGTGCGATTGAATGGATTGAAAAGATAACTATGTCTTCTCATTTGAAGCTGTGAATTTTTGGTTCAAAATTGATGCAAACATACTTCTCAAGTTTCTTCAAGCTGAGATTTGAAAAATATTTAGTATGAATTTATACAAAATAACTAAAAAGTTATCAAATAAACATAATACTATTAATCACACTAATAATTCCCTTTCTAGATATTTCCTCCCACCATAATAAACTATATATCGAATATTAAATTCATTGATCTTTAATTTCTATCTTACGTCTTAATTTATATAATCATTTTTTTTAGTCCATATAAAAAAAGTAACGCACTTTTTTCCATACAAATAGAAGCATCTATCAAAAAGATACTTCGTAGGCTTCGGAATCGAGGTCTCATTAGCCGAAGAAGACCTTAACCAATCCACGTGGCCTGCTTTAATAGAGTAATATATAATCCAGAAACATTTACTTTTTATTTTAGATCACAATTTTTTTTTTTTAAAACTTTATGCCAAATTAAATTACGAAAACGTTTCACAAGGAATCAGAATTTCCTTTGGTCCCTCCAATCGCCCACTACGCGCCCACATCCACCTCCCCCATCCTCTCCAACAATTTCTCTTTCTATCTATTTTTTAAAATGCTTTTTTTAATATTACTATATAATATAAAAAAGGATAGAAAGTCGTACAGAAAACGCTAAATGTACGACATGGATTTGTCATGAAGTAGAAGTTGGTGGCCTCTTTCTACACATTAATCAACACTCATCAATCGCTTTAAAAAAATGTGAGTTTATTGTATTTGATTTCATATATTATAATTCGTCCTTTCTGTTTTAGCGGTTCAGTTTCTGCCATTTGTGCATAATATTAATATATTTCTGTGCTTATCGTGTAGCACTTTGCGTTTGCAGGTTTATTTTTCTCATTTTTGGTATATTTTATTGTTTTTTTCTGATTTTATGTTCTACGTGTTTGATTATGGTAAACTGCTTGTTATTGTAGATTTTGATTAGTGTCGAAGAACGAAATCGCGGTGAAAAAGTTATAATTATGTCGTGGAACGTAATTCACGACGGCGATGGATCGGCTTCGCGAATCGTATTGAAGGAGCATACTGGATCAACTGCAGAGGTTTTTGAAAATTTTTAATTTCATTTTCCAGTTTATTTGTAGTATTTTTGCAGAATTATGACTATTTTGTGTTGATAATTGTGATATATTTTGTTTTGTGTTTAGTTTATGAAGGGTTTTAACTGTGTTCTCCCAAAATTATGACTGTTTGTGCTGCGTAATTATGATTTAAGTTCCGTTTTTCGGTTCTGTACATGTTTTTTTTAGTTCCTGAGATTCACGGATTTGTACATTTCTAGAGCTTGAAGAGAGTGCTAGAATTATTCACTGAATACTGATCATCCCAGCGCGGACAAAAACATTAGATGATTTCTTCAGATAGATTCGTTGGATAGAGTTACTTGGTAATTGTTGCTTATGGGAGATAGTTGATATGCGGGGGCAAGCTGGTCCAGATACCATGGTTTATCACATTTCTTTTTATTGAAGATATTGGTTTTAATATCTCGAGCTTTACCTTTAGCTGAAGCCTGTTGGTCAAAATTTGGTTTCCCCAACTCAGGAATCCTAGATTTGATATTCATCTAAGTGACTTCTGAACTTCATCTTTGTATTTGTGTTTTTTATCTTATTATCATTTGTAGTTTGTTAATTAGTTTGATTTTGGTATTTGGAATGTTGGCCTTTCAAAACTAATATGACCTTATTGCTGAATTATGGCTTTATTTTTCCCATCTCCAACAATTTATCCAGTAGTTCCCAAAAACTACATACTCCTAGCTTGGATGGTGGGCAACCTCTTGATTAGAATATTACTAATAAATAGAGTAGTTAATTTAAGAGGTGGACTCCTTCCATTGAAGAGATTCTGTAAATGCACAGTGCTTGCTTATGAGAAGCTTAAATAGTTAACAGAAGGTAACAGATCAGATAGGAAATATTTTCCTTAGCTTTTTCTTGTTTTCATTCCTATTAATTTTATCCCAATGATTGATTATACCTTGGGCCTTTCTGGTTACTCTTGATTTTTTTTGTTGTCTTGCTAATGGTTTAGTCTTTCTTATATATGGACTTGTTTTGAACTTAAGTGTTTAGAGAGTGAACTTTAGTGTTTAGGGGGTCGGCATTATCTAGTCAAAACTCTGTGGCTCACTGACTCTGAATGCTTTTGGGGAATAATGAAGTGGCAATAACCTGGGATCTCCATTGTACCAATGAAAAGCTCTCCACTGTCCATTTAACCTAGAGAGATGATGTGCTTCCTTCTTAAATTGGCATATGGAGGATCCTCCCCTAAATGGAAAGATCCAAATGCATGAAGTATACATGGCTTTATGGCCAGGTCAAATATCACAAATTGTTGTGGAACTACAATGATGCTGAGTTTTATGGGTCGGAAAATGATAAAAGGTTCTGTTTTATTGGGACTTTTATCTTTTTTCTTTCATGTTATCTAATTCTAGTACATATTCTCTGCTGCAGGTGCTTTTTCTGGGTGGTCAAGTTGTTTCTTGGAAGAATGAACGAAGAGAAGAACTGCTGTTCAGGAGTAATAAGGTCTAAACGTGTTCACTAAACTTGTTCTGAACTCTGGTTATCACATTCCAATGCATTTGATGAATGTTCTTAGTGAAAACAGAATGTCAAACCTTCCGTTATCTACTAATATAGAAGATTCTGTTTTCTGCTACTCTTTGGATTGCATTATGTTGTATGACATGCATGCGGGCACAAAGCTTTTGTGACTCTATCAATTTTACGTGTCAATGCTACAGTTCCATTCATAGTCATGTCTGTCTTAGAACTTCTGTGAATATGAAACGAATAGTTGTCCTCTCTGGAAGTTAACAATTTTAGACATTTGGATTTGCACCTTCGGCTGCATCATCTTCAGTTTTGACTCCATATTTGAAGATATGGGGCTCTCAACTTGAATTAAGATCAATATATCAATTACCAGAAAACTAAATTTCAAAGGTTTGGAGTGAGAAGTTAGGAGGACCACTGTAAATTGGAGTTTGAAGAACTAAATGAAAAGTACTTTCCCTCCTTGGAGAAATCTCTGAAAGGACACATGTTGAATTGCTTATGTATAGTAAAGATTGAATTGCTTTGGTCACTTGTGTCTTCACTTGGTCTACCACTTCTGAAACCAACTAATTGACTGGCCTCTCCAGCATTGTGCAGTACGATGAGCAACATCTGATCAGTACCTAAGTCATGCGCTCACTTCTACACCATATCAAATAGGAGTCACATCTAACAGGCTACCTGTCTTATGAGAGCTTTTCTTTTAGCAATTTTACGCCACCTTCTACTAGGATTCATAGGTTAGAATGGCTGATCAGTGTTTGATCTATGATGTGTGCATCACTGAATAGGTATCCAGCGACTTAAGAGAAAATATGACGAGCTCTTCAGTAGAGTCCATAAAAAGAAAAAAAAAATTTATCCTCTTATGCAGGGTAAAATGCCATTTAAATATCTAGAGATGTCAAATCTTTCAAGGAATGTTGAGCTTAGTTCAAATCAGCAAAGCATAGAATGTTGACTACAGTCCAAGTTCAAATCAGCAAAGCATAGAATGTTGACTACAGTCCATGTTGCTCGTGTAAAGATAAATGTGTCTTTGGTATAAGGAAACTTCTTCAGGTTTCAAATATGTAAAATTACTAGATCTCTCACATAACTTGATCTGCTTGTTTGTTTAAACATACAGCTCACACTCGAGATATTGACTTTAGATCATTGTTCATTCATTTATATTGCTCGCCCAATACTTCTACAGCCCGTTTCTCTAATTATTGTCCTGATTATGGGTTCTTGCACTGTCTCGTAGACCCTGTGGAAACCTCCTAAAGCCTTCAGAGGTGGAATACCTATCAGCTTCCCACAGGTTGTCCCACAAACTGAACTAGCAATTTTGGGGTTCTTTCCTTTTCAGTTTTGCATCTTAACTAGAAATGTGTACTGCAGTTTGGAACTTTTGGTTCTTTAGAGCGACATGGTTTTGCAAGAAACAGAGTGTGGTTATTGGATGATTCTCCTTCTCCTCTACCTGCAGCAAACAGTCAGTCAACTGTCGATCTCATTTTGAAATCCACAGAAGAGGATCTGAAGATCTGGCCGCATAGGTGGGGAGAATACATAGTCGTACATTCTATTAGCTGATAGTAATGCACTATCCCCAAGTCAACGAATTTATCAAGATGTACAATGGTAACCCTATTCTTGTGTGGCAGGTTTGAGGTGCGGCTACGTATTTCTCTCAGTGCTGGCAAGCTGACTTTGATCCCTCGTGTCAGGAATATAGATAACAAGCCATTCTCATTCACGTTCTCTCTGCGTAATTATTTATCTGTTTCTGATATCAGGTTTGCCTTGTTGGTTCGCTAGTTGTTTTTCTGGTAACAAGTTGGAACTTTTAATACCTATATTATTTTCCCTTTTTTGGGGTTCTTGCAATGAATTCAGACCTATGCATCAATATATCATGCTCATTCAATCATGAACTGTTCAAAAAAAGAAATTATAGCTGAACTTCGCTAGATACGTCACTATCCTTTTCAGATAGGTGATGCAGTTTGATTTGCAGTGAAGTGCGGGTTGAGGGCTTGGAGACACTTGACTACTTTGATAATTTGCTGCGGGGAGAAAGATATACAGAGCAGGCAGATGCAATTACATTTGATAGTGAGGTAATATTACTATGTTAGGCTTGTTCTCCATATTTCTCGAAGATAGACGCCCTGATTTGAATTCAGGACCACTAGGTGCCAGAGGAGCTTCTCTTAGATCACTTTAGTATATGCTTGGTTGTTTGAAGTTTTCAAATTTCATTGAGAAGGGGAGGAGTACATTTCTCACTATTATTTTGCTGATCTAGACCTTTTCATTTTGTTAGACGGATAGAGTATATCTTAGCACACCAACAAAAACTGCTATAATAGATCACGAGAAGAAGAGAACTTATGTCCTTCAGAAAGAAGGAATGGCAGATGCTGGTATGGTGATTACCTTTTTTCTTTTAATTTTTTTTCCTTTTTATCTCTAGCTCCATCGAGTATTTTTAAGTGTAATATGGATGTGATATGCAGTTGTTTGGAATCCTTGGGACAAAAAGGCCAAGTCTCTCCCAGATTTAGGTGATGAAGATTACAAGAAAATGCTGTGTGTGGATTCTGCTGCTGTTGAAACTCCCATTATCTTAAAACCCTCTGAGGAGTGGAGGGGGCGGCAAGAGCTCTCTACAGTATCTTCAAGTTATTGCAGTGGACAATTGGACCCTAGGAAAGTTCTTTATGGCTAATCTTATCCTTGGTCTGATTCTACAAATTTATTTTTGTATACTATATGCACCTTTTGCTGTTCCACAAATTTATCAGTTTCGGAGGGGTTAAATTTAATATTACTGGATCTATTATATGAGCACCTAATTGCAGTTTCAAATTGTTCACTGAATTTCATATGAACCTTCCTTAGTCAGGAAATCCCTTCTTAGTGTTGCAAGTGTTGCGAGAGAGATGCCATAAGTTTTTGTTTTTTTATGGGGGGGAGGGGGGACTGGGGTTGGGGGTTGAGTTTTGAAGTTTTGCATAATAGAACTCACGAAATACTGCATAATGAAAAATCAACCATGTTGTGATCATACTTTTATTGAGCAATTATTCATCAGTTCAAAGTCACCAGCTTATTCTTTAACAACCTAGACTAGAAAATGCTGGAAACCTACTACTTAGAACAGAGAGGGCATGGATGCCCCGAACTTATCCTTGGCGTCTTTGTCAAATGGATCATCACCTAAATACATGTAGATGAAGGCCCTGCAGAGTAGTTCACTTTCCACCTTGCTCACAATCTCACCCTTTACTGCATTTAGATAAAGTTGAAGTTTAGTCAAGTTTGGCATGCAAATTGATTGCATGAAATTGATAAGAACTAATTTTACCTTTGGTCTGAAGAACATTTCCTGGAAGCCTTGAAATCTCAATTACAGAACCAGAATTCAGCTTTATGTCATCAGATGCTTCACCCATGATCCTAATATAACAACAGGATATTAGAGTTTAAACATTCAAGCTATGGCTGAATAGCAACGATTAGCAATTTAAATCAGTTGTAGTACTTCTTTGTGAGCTCCTCATTCTTTCCACCAGTAAGCTTCTTGATGGCAGCTCCGAGGCCTTCGTCAAAGTTCTTTCTTACCATGTTCATGGTTAGGTTAGAGAAAATAATTACCAACCGCATCATCATCCCCAAATCACTATCAATCACTATTTGATACATCTCCTTTGTTGGTTTTGATGGTGCTTTCGCAATCTTGGACTGCATAAGGTCTTTCAATTTCTCATTGTCTGCATATATTCCTGTAGCCAAATAATCAGACCAGTTTTTGTAGAAATAGATTAGAACATAAGTCAATAAATATATATTTAATGGTGTATTACCAAAGCCATAGATTTTGATGCCCATGCCAAGCATGCTCTTCTTCCTTAAACCTACAGCTTTCAACTGCTTCCCATCTTCAAGTTTGACAGGAAAAGAGACTCCAGTTTTAGGTTCAACCTCAACTGGAACTTCCTCTTCTTTGAAAGTTGCACCATTGGGTTCTTTCTCTGGATCACTTTTGGCTTCATTAGTCTTCTCTTGTGTTGTTTCTATAGTCTTTAGTTCACCTTCGATCGCCTTCTCCTTCAAAGCAAGACCACTCTTGGGGTCGATTTCAACTGCATCAATCTTGGCAGTGACATCTTCCATTGTGGTTGGCATTTTTACACTGATTATGGTTATAGGCCAAGAGGAAGATAGATATGAATTGTGTTTCTGTTTTGCTGTGGTTTGAAGATTCAAGGTGAATGAGGTTTATATAGGGAGAAATTTGCTAGAGGTCTGCTGTGATTCATAAATGTCTCATGCAAGTGGAGTATCATTTTGCACAGAGAAAGGATGCATCTCTTCGTCCTTCCTCGGAATGAGCATTGAGATAAAGAGAGGTAAATGGTACTCTCCGATTTCAATTTAAGTGTCTTAGTTTGTTTAATTTCGAAGTTTGAATTAAAACAAGTGTATAATGTACAAAAACACTCTTTGAATATTTGCCGTTATAACACGCTAAGTAAAAATATTAGAATTAGAGTGACTCCCTCTAGTTTATATCAGTCTCCCTTCAGAAATATATACAAGGACATAAAGCTAAAGGCTACTTTCTATGATTATTCTTTTGATTATTTTCAAATTAATCTCCTAGAAAACCTAAAGGGTTAATATGAAAAAGAAAATCTCAACAATTTTCTTTAACTTTGATTAATTTACTTATTTTGAACTATAATTTTTTTTTTCAATAATTCACTTATAATATGGACTAGAGGGAGTATAAAATTAACAAAAAAAAAACACATATTAAAACAGTGTAAAAAAGGAAGTAACACACTTTAATCAAAACATAAGTACATATTGTCATCCAGTCCTTTTCTGTTTTATATTATTTGTCGTGATTTTTAAAAATAGTTGAATTATTTAAGAGTCTAGGATAAAATTAATTGTGTTTTATTTTTTATTTAATTTTTAGTAGGAATTGTTCTAACTATAAACATTTCAATAGTGTAAATATTTATGAAGTAAGATTATATCTTAAAACATAAATAAAAATAAAATAATTAAAATCATTTTCTAATTAATACTGTTTATAAAAGGTGTAGATGTAGAAAAAAAAATACTACAGATAATTTGAGACGGAGAAAGTATAATAGCTCATTTACTGCTTTTCTTGGTGAAAGGAAAATGTAATAGTGTGGTTTTATCTCCTTGCATTAGTTGCATATTTTTACGCAGTGGGGAACACATTTCAAGGACCTTGGCTTTCATAAATGTATGATCTCTTTTCGATGTGATCTGTTCATTTCAAACAATTTCAAGGAGTTAGATAAATTTGAAAAAATCGTAAATTTAAGTTCTATACATGCACTGGTCCATAAGTTTTCATCGGGTCCATTTGAGAATGAATTGATTTAGTATTTGGACACGTTGAAAACGTATGAACCAATGCATAGATTTTAAATTTTTGAGTTAAAAATCAAAATTGAATGACTTTCTGAGAGAACATTAAATTTATCCATTTAATATTTTATAGTTGAAATTCAAATATTCTCAAACTATATGAAATATACTATAAGTTAGTTATTCTTCACATAGCCGTCCACTGCTGGAAATTCCGAAATGAAGTCCATTGAAACAGAGGCGTATCCAGGATTTTGAGATGATGGATGCACTGTTATAAAAATGTTGATCTATGATATAAATTTGATCGGTTCAACATTTAAATTTTTACTATTGAAAACTGTTAAAATTTTAAAATTATAGATCTAAAATTAATATATATATATACACACACACACACACACACCAATTACCACTTAGAGAAGTGTTATCTAATTTTAGAAAGAAAATGAAACAAGCTAAATACAAAATTCAAATTTCTAACCTCGCTGAGAGAGGTGCACTCAGTCATAATTGCATTATGTAATACTTCAAGTGTGGGTTTACACATTTATCATTTTTCAATATTTTTTAAAAATATAACTACTATTTATAATCTGGGGAGGGGACCATGGGTTCACGTGAACCCGCTGACCCCTTAGATACGCCTCTGCATTGAAACAAACATCCCATGGTCTTTCAGGGATGGGAAGATGCTGCAACAAACCTGCTACCTATTTGCGTTATGTTTTTTTGTCCATTTGACATACATGACAAGTTTTCATATAAGCTTCGATATCGTCTACTATTTTTTGGTCAGAAATACACACAGGACAATAGTGCTTCATAGTTGACATAATTTTAAAGTTTGAGGAGCAAAAAGTGTCATATAAATTGAGACGGATGGAGTAAAAGCTTGTTTTGAATATTCAAATTACTTTTATGTTTAACCAAAATTGTATTAAATTCATTTACTAATGAAGATATACCCTTTTCTGTCTGCATTTTGCTTATTTATAAATATTTGAATATTATTACCTTTTCTAAAATATATATATATATATATATATATATATATATATATATATATATATATATATATATATATATATATATATATATCTTCTCATTTTGTTATGGAGATATATGTATTAACAATTTCCATAAGCATAAGGTGCTTTTTGTCCGAAAGAAACTAAAGTACGGAGTAAGATGGTCAAAAGATAAACAAAACTTACTTTTTTGGAAATCATATACGTATAAAATCACAGTATAATTCAGAAATTTTAATTAAAAAGTTTCAAATAATATTTGAAAAGATCCTCCCCCAAATACTTTCACTCTGTTGTCCAACATAGTATTTGATAATTCTACGTGTACAATTTTCAATTATTGAATTATTCAAATTTTAAGCTTTAATGCAATGTTTATACTAGCTAGCTATCATGTTACTACTTTTTTGAAATTTAATTACATGAACTTATTTTTATAGCAAACATGATAGGCAACTTATAAACGATGATAATTACTACTATATCAAAGAAACTTAAATTTGAAAAATATTTAATTACTAGTATATATACTTATGCTTATATAATCAAACATATACTAATACACATTTCCAATTTCCATATGAGGTGCAACAATAATATTACGAAAAATGTGAACAAAATTCAGTTACAACTCTATGCTCATGCTTCTCCTATCATTAAATCTCGTGATTCTTTTACTTGTCTTTCATCCCCTTGAAAGAGTAAGATCTCGCTCTTTCTAATTAGAACAAAAGGGGGAACAAAGGGCGAATGCTAAGATAATGTTTTCAGGAAAATGTTACAAAAACAGTCTATGGATTGATTATATGAGCACTAGATTTCTATCCCAGATAAAAGAGGGACAGAATATATATATGTCTATGTCCTCTCCAAGCTTACATGGTTGATGCTAGGAAGAAGTAACTCGACTACCAGTACCAAAATAACGATCTCCGAATTCTCCCATACCAGGAATCACATGTAAGTCCTTGTTAAGTGTTGTGTCAATCTCTGATGTTACAATCTTCAATCGCGGATATTTGTTGCATACAGTATGTAGTCCCTCAGGGGCCTGCATCCAAATATTAGTCGTTTTGGTAAACTGAGTTTGTTTCAAAATACTTTTAAGTTGTGTTGAATGATTACTTACTGATATAAGGTTTAAGAAAACAATGTTGGACTCTGGTACACCTTTACTAAGCAGCACAGAAATAGCTTTCACTGCAGAATTCCCTGGAAAGTAATTCATTGGTTAATTAGTAGACAAAGTTATTTATTGATTGATTGATAGAAAGAAAAGCATTTTTCCAACCTGAAGCAAGTACTGGATCAAGCAGCAATACATGTCGACTTGCAATATCTGATGGTAGCTTCTCATAGATCAACTGTAATGCTGTTCAGATCAGTAAGGAACTACATTTTGTTCATTATGTTCTGCTAGTGTTAAATTCTCTGTTATCGGAGATTATAATAAGTTTGAACAAGGAGAAATTGTGTCTGTATGGATTGAAGACAACTCTTTATGCGGTTTGTACTTTAGAGTGTCAGAATCATATCAGTCGAAATATTTTTGTTCATCATATTTTTGACAGAAACAATTCTAACATTAAGGAAAGAGGCTGGTAATTGGTATATATGACTAACCTGCCTTCCACTTTTACCCTCCCCGTGGATTAGAATTTTTCCTATTTTGATTCCCTTGCAGCAAGCTCTCAATGCATTTTCCATGCTTTCTCCACTGCAACACAAACTATGTCAACTTCCAATTTGTTTATCGAAAAGGCATTTGAATGACAAGCTATTCTTGATAATTGAAGTGTAATATCAAACAGAAACTGTCTGATATGTTGTAAATGCTACTCATTCTATAATAGAGTAGGAAATAACTACGTACCTTCTAATGATCGAGACTCCACACAAACGTTTACAGAAGACGACTCCACTATAAACAGATCCTGCAAAAGAGGAAAAGATAATTCTTTCACCAAGTTCCTGTTTATAGATTTTGAACACATCAGGTGAGAATCGGAAAGTCACCTGTAGGAGTGATTATCTGCTTCTCAGTAAAGGGAAGGTGACCAAGACCATGCTCCACAACCTCAAAAATGAGTAAAAATCAAAACATGTTTCACAGAAATGCTCAGAAGATGATTCATTGAGTATATGAGATAAAAACAATCATACCAAGCGAATAAGGCGATCTGCATAAAAAACAAAGTCATGCTTGGTTGTTTTTGCATTTCGCACAAGTGTATGCATCCCACGTATCTAGAAAATGGACAAGTGTTATGGGACTGTTCCACCTTGGTCTTCAAGAATGTTGAAGCACAGATCAAGACACTTTAGCATATTCAAAAATGTACAGTACAGTACTTGAGAATTGGAGCGCGATCAAGAAAACAACCTTAACAGATACGTACCTGAAATGTAGACTGTATAACAAATACATTTGAGTATATTTTGCAAAGATCATGTTGTCCAAGCTTTGTACGAATGTGTTGAACTATCAAATCGATTGCAACATCATTATCTGCTCCTCGAGGAATTATTACATCAGCATATTTCTTTGTTGGACGAATGAAGTCCTCAAAGCCAGGTTTAACATGTTTGGCATACTGCATATCAGATAGCATAATCAACTTGAAGAATTCAAATTTTCAAATGAATCAAGACATAACCCAAAGTCTGGTGAATCATATAAAACTCCACAACTACCTGATATCAAATTAGCATCACAGGTAAGAGTAGCAAAAGGTTATTCAAAAAATAAAATCAGTCTTAAGAGCAAAAGAACTGCTAACTTGGTGACCTGCCACTCAATTTAGGACCAACCGAAAATCCAAAACTGTTAAGTGCAAAAGAACTGCTAACCTGATCTAGCACATTCAGGATGTTTCTGTTCCTCTCAACAGTATCCCTCCGAATCCTCCTGGCTAGACGCACGTCAGAGTCTGCATTCGTGAACACACTAACAGTTTATGAGGCAATATGGAAATGTTGGAAATATGTCCTAAAAGGCTTCAAATTAGAGAATTTCAGTTAGAGAAGAACCTGAATCAACAAAGATTTTCATATTCATGAGATC
The DNA here is from genome assembly GCA_035578085.1 of Solanum pinnatisectum. NCBI lineage: Eukaryota > Viridiplantae > Streptophyta > Magnoliopsida > Solanales > Solanaceae > Solanum > Solanum pinnatisectum. The sequence continues at coordinate 22,154,318 of CM069077.1, forward strand.
ACGTATACGAGGATCATGCAGAATAAGAATTCCATCTAAAATGATGACATCTGAGGGATTGACCTGCATTCGATTAGAAATAATGTAATAGAAAATCATCTGCATTTGAAGTTTGAAGCTTCTAGATGAAAGTTGTGAAGTCACAATATGAAAAATATGCAACATCAGCTTAAATACTTGACCAGGGAAGATGAATATATTACCACACGAGCTGGTTCCACGCTCCTATGGAGCTTGAAATCATAATTAGGAATGTTAATTCCTCGTCCATGTTTTAATTCCTCCAGACACGAAAGCAGAAGCTCTGTATTAAAGGCATCTGAAAAGAATGCATGATTAAACAAACCAACCTTAGACGGTGTTCAATAGAAAACCTATTCAACCAACATTTAGCATCTAGTTTGAAACTTCAAGATTAGTTAATTCCCTACCAGGATGATCAAAGTTGTGTTCGTGAACTTTCTCTAACTGTTCTGCAGTTAATGGATGATAAAATGCTTCCTGAAAGTTAACATTAGGTCGATCAAATGTTAGACGATGACAAAAAAGTTATACTCTGTGTATCACAAGAATGAACTCTCCACAATACCAACGTTTACCATCAAAAGACATTTAAGTAGGATACAATAATAGGACATCCAGAGGTAATTCTCATATTACAAAGTGAAAGTGCATATCAGATAGAAAAGTGAGCAAGATATTACTTGACTGATTAGTACAACTCGTTGATTCTGAAGCTGCGAAATAATCATATTGCAAACAGTTGTTTTGCCAGATGCAGTCCCTCCAGCAACACCTTCACAATTTCAATAGTTCCTTAATGATTATAAAGAATGCACATATAGATATGAAATACCAATTGAACATAAGATATTCTCAGGCATACAAGGACCAATATCAGTTGTCTCTGATCAGTCAATCGATACCAATCAATTAACTACACATCAATCCCAAACTAGTTGAGCTCAAGTATACGAATTCTCTATATCCATTCCACTCTATTCGAGCTATTAACATTAGCTTATTTCACATTTAATTGCATATCAAGAGTAGGCTAATGCATTGTGTGTTTGTCTACGATTAGTCCAAGTGCGATTAATCCTTTCTGCAACACAATTTTATTGAGGCGTCCTTTGCATAGTACATTATACAAATATGCACTCTTTAGTAGTTTTGCAAATTTCGGTGTGCATAATTTCAAACAAGTTAGGCACTCATCTTTTCGATATACATGTGCAAAAATTAACAAACATTAATTCTGAACCAACATTTCAACAACGGATTCAATGATAAGAACCTTAAAGGTTGAATTCATTTCGCGAGAATGAAGCCTTACCAATGACAAAAGGTACCTTCAACACGATTTGTGCAGCGTCTGTAGAAGCATTTGATTGGCTATTCAAAGAAGCAGCCATTTGAGAATCCATCGATCAACTTGGAAAAAATGTAGGTACGAGATTGATCTCTTAGGCTGAATCTTCAAAAAAAATAATAGTTAAAAAACCTTTAATTTATTTTTTTTGTATGATAGTTTTCGTAGATAAACAATGAGAATTACTGAATAAAAGTTTACCTCGTAACGATTGATGATGAAATTATATTTTCATTTGAGCTAGCTCCGAGGAGTGGCCATGGTAAAAATAAGAGTGACAACTCTGTTTGGGTGGGTGATTTTATTGTTAATTTGTTGTGAACTGTGGAAGAAGCAAACTGAATGAGCAAGAAAATCTCATGTTGTTTTGAATGCCTATTTATTATGTATTGTTATTTTTGAACATGTATTTATTATATTGACTTTAATTAATGTCCACCTATATATCTATATATAGATATAAATGTACACTAGTAGATTACTTTTATATATTGTGAATATTACATGTTTTATTTTTTAACATTATGAAGTCTTCATAGAGATTGGTACACGGTCTATAAAAAATATCATTAAGAATTTCAAGATGGAAGTTTACTTCTTAACGGTTGATGAAATCCACCTGAAAAATGAGGTTGATTTTTCAAGAAAGAAATAATTATTTTTAAATGAAATATATCTCCAGAAGTTATTTTTTTAGCGCCTAAATCAAAAAAAGTAATTATGGTTATCAACCTCCTTGATTTTCCAACAAAAAATGAAATTTTTTTTATAGACATTATGACGCAGTCTACACACAATATCATTACGAATTTCAAGATGGAAGTTTAACTCTTAACAATTTAAGAAGTTATTTTTTCATTGGAGCTCGCTCTGTGGAGTGTCGAATTATTATTTGCATAAATGTACTATAACTTTAACTTTGGACATCTATTTTATTATTGTCCACAACTAGGGAATATCCACCTACATATAAAATCACAAGCATTGCTTAATTGAAGGTCAAGTGCATTTAATCAAATATCACGAGGATTAAAATAGGAAAAATATAATAACACAAGGACTTAAAGTACGATATTTTTACCCGCGGTCATTATAGCATCCTTTCCTTTTTTTAAAATTATGCAAGGCTATATATTGATATCTTTTGGCTAACATGATAATGTAAACTCTTTTTTACTCTATCTATCGTGTGCAAAAAGTTAAAACTCATTATCACAACTAAAAACTATCAAAACGAAAAGATATTGGGAAAAAGATCTAAACCAACCCGATCCATCTACGTCCCCAATTAAGTTTCATGAATGAACAGAAACCTGGGAGTTCAATTAAAGTGTTACTGTGAAGTACTATCTAATATTTTTGTAAATAGTTTACAATGCAATTAAAGGAACATAACTTCATATCCTTGCACCTAGACATATATCTAAGAAAAGTAGAAAGTAAATTGGCCATCCAAATCATTAGATACAACAAAAAATATACTTGGAACTAGAATAACCTTTTTTGTACTGCATAAATTATAACATAGCACAGATGCAATAGGAAATAATTTAATTGAGAAATAAAACAAGGAAAACCACCATATTAAAATGTAAACCCTACTTTTCACAAGTTAATATTTAATTTCTTAGTATATTTTATGGACCAAAGTTAAGGACAAAATATTGCTGTGAAGAACATAACTCTAACCCCATCACCTAACTCCTTTGCATATGTATATTCAATAGTACATTGATCTTTTCGGAACACTTTTTTTGGTTCCAAAAGCCAACAATAGATCAGAGTTTCCCCACCAGAATCCAGCTTTCATTCCTGAAACACAGAATTTTCCGACCCGAAAATCAGTTAAAAACTATAGAAAGATAGTCCCAACATTGTCATTGATAAATTAGACATATACAACACATTGGCCATGACGATGCCTCAGCCAGTTCCTAGCAATGACTTGCTGCTACATTATGGGACCATGAATGAAACAAGGAGTCCATTCGTGAAGAAAAACATACATACCAAAACAAATGCACTAATTTGTTAACTTCTCACGCCAAAATTTCTTTCTTGCGATTAGAATTCTTTCTTCGCTCAAGGAGAGAGCATCAGTCCGTGGTTCTACCTCTGATGACCATCCATCCCATTTTAGAGCAGGCATGAATTTTCTTACGGAGTTTATTATATGAGGCTTGTCCCTTATAATGATGAATCCTTCTGGCCTTAGCATACGGTCCATCTCAATAAGTAGATCCTCAATGCTGCACCCTCGATCTTCTGTCTCCGAGAGGATCATCCACGCATGAAGTAGGTCATACGTGCGTGGATACGTTGAAAATGATTCACACCTAATTATATATGATGGTTAGTATTCAGTAATTTGAAGGCGCAACATAGAAGGGGTATATATTGCAAGACTACAACATCATCATTCAAGCAACAAAAATGCTTCTATATGTTTCCCCCTGGCTCCTTTCATCCCATTGACATGACCTACTTTCTACTTTGAATTCTTTCAAAAGACTGACCTCTTTCATAGATGTGTTTTACACAACTATGAAAGCTGAGGAAGAAGGTTGAAAGCTGAGGAAGAAGGTTGAAATCTTGTTCATTTCCGTTTCCATCGGTTACAGAACTCCTATCTGTACAACTATATAAGTCTACCTATTATTTTACTGTTTCACATTACAATTTAAAGTCATTGAAGTACACACTAAGAATTGTAGATGGGGAATGAGAGATATGAGTGATTAAGTCTATAAAGAAGTGCATGAAGTCTTTAACAAGCTACGGGATAAACTTGAAAGGAGCAAAGAGGGATTAGCATTATATCGTTCACTATTAATTCATCATTATTTATTTCTATTTTTTTTCATCCTCAACTTAAGTAATTTTATAAAGATCAAGCTCCTCTTCTGTAAATTTATTAAGAAAAAAAAGAGCCATACAAATCATTGGTAATCTTCCAATTATTAACAACTAGATATGTAATAAATGAGAGTGGATTTTAGATTTCTAAGATTGGGAAAGTAAGCAGTTAGCAGTAGGGTGACCATATACCACAAAAACAGAGCAGTTGTTCTGCTTATCCATGGGAACAGGGGAACGAGGATGCAAAGAGAACAATATCTGAAAGAGTGGAAAGTAACGCACCAGTCATGAACTGTTCCAATTAAGCCTCGATCATAAATTATTTTCAATCTTGATGACATATTAACAGGAGCAACATTCATCACCCAAATGTCCTTATCCTTTAGTGCAGCTGCAAACCCACCGAGGTTTGAGTTCATGTCCATCACATTCCTAACTGAGTTCTTAAGGATAACAGACTTCATCTGCTTCCAATAGTCGACTACTCTTTCATGCCATACGTTCTGGAAAATCACATATATTAAATATTAAAAGACAAATTGAACAAGAAACAGAAATCATTAAATAAAATCCAACAGAGATACTGTCTTCACTGAGTTGAGAAACTTACAGTGTCTTTATGGAATTCGTCCAAAGTGACACCAATTTCCTCCAAGCGAGGTGGCGGAGCCATAAGTCTCCGTGGCCAAGGTTCTAGCCCGGTCCCTTTTTCCTTATGCACCTCTTCAATAACAAATAATATAAAAATTATCAGATTAAAAAAGAATATTAAGTATTTGTGATCTCCTTGCTAGAAGTAGTTGAATAGAATGAAATAGTCACTGAGAATGACAGTTCTGTGTGAACTGTCACTTCATCCATTTTTCTTTTTTTATGAAGTGTGAGTTGCCACTTCTAAAACAATCACTTATAATCCACAGCCAAAAGTGGCTATTGACGCCACAGTATAAGCAGAAAAGTTCTTCATTTATCAGAATGATATATATGTTCAGCCATTCAAAATGTGGATTGAAGAATATGGACATAGCAGTTGCATACTTACTCGTTGAGTAAGGAGTGATGCAAGCTTTCATCGGTACATTCCAAGATTCATCGGGCTCATCACCAGAAATGCACAAGGGAGGTTGTGTCCCCCGACTTCTCTTCATATAACAACTGTTACTCAGAGGTTTGGCCCATATCACAGTTTGGTCTCTCCTTGAAACAACTCTCCAACACATTCTTCTCAATAGAGCATACATAGCATTCCAAATTCTTCGATTCTCGGCATCATGCGCATAAGCTTCAGGTGAAGAGTACACAAAATAACCACCTGGTCTGAGCAATCTGTCAAGTTCCAACAGAAGAATGCCATCTCTTTGGAGCCAATCAATTCTACAGCGTGAACAATGTGCCAACTCAAATGACCTGCTAGGATAAGGTAGTCTTTTGGTGCCCAAGACTCCTAGTGTAGATGGGATTCCCCTTTCCAAAGCAAACTGTATCTGATTCTCATGTACATCATTAGGAGCAAGTGACATAGCTATAATATCATGGGAAAGAAGATAAGCCCCAAAGCTCGCAACACCACAGCCAACATCAAGAACATTTCTTATGTTTCCACCATTGCTGAGCTTTTCACCAGGCAATTTGAGCATCTACACAAGAACATAACCAGACCATCGAATTATAATGCAATTCCTATAAACAAGTGAACCTGCATCATAAGTAGAATTAAGCTTAATTACCCCTGCAATTGCTGCAATGTATATGTCAGCTCCATAATGAAAATGTGTTCCTCCGCCAGGGAATTTTATCTTGTCTCCATCCACAATCATCCAGTTTTGATCCGACTTTTCCTGAGCAAGATGTGTATGGGGTATGTTTGCTTTCCACACTTGGTCTCTACTAGCTGGCCATCGAATTGGGATCTGGAAATCTAACAAGGACGTCCTTGGCATCAAAACTAGACAGAAACAATAACAATAGCAACATCTAAAAGTAACCTCAGTAATGCACAAGAGGACAAATAGTAAACAAATTGAGTAAAGGGAATCAATTCAACCTCGTCAATAACCGATACAAGTAGTGAACAAATTGAATAAAGACAATCAATTCAAACTCATCAATAACCAAATTCCTTCATGGTTTAGTACACTCCCTTAACAAAAATCCAGAAAAAAAGCAATCAATGCTGACCTTGTAACCAGCTGGAGGTGGGATGAGACAATTGAAACGACGTTGAGGAGGAGGACAATGCCTCTCATAATGCTCCATAACAGTCAAATTAAGCTTCAATCTCAATTGATATATCAAATTTCTGTCAAGACAGGGTATCAACTCCGAGTAGCTCATATCACAAACCTAAATAAATAGTTCAAATGAAGAACAAAACAAGGAAAAGCAAATCAAAATCTTAAAAAACCACAGTCAAAATGCAAACTTTACAAACATCAGTAAGCCAAAAACTCAAGAATTACATGCATACAGGAATACTTTTAGGAACTTCAAGTTCTTGATCTTCCATATCCATATCCATCCGGCCATGGTAAGAAATCCCAGTAACTGGATCAGAACCATCATCAATAGATAAAGGGTCACGCGCTATAGGAAGACCAGGACCCATAAACGAACAATTATAAAGACAAACCAAACCCAAGAACACAATCATCCCAAGAAAAACATATTTCAGTAACTTGGGTCTATGAGATAACTCCTTCTTTTGCTTCATTTATAACAAAAAAACAAAAACACCCACTTCAAGATTTCAGCTTTACTCAACTGGGGTTCTTGAAAAAACACTCAAATCCCAAGTAAGAGATGCAGATCCATTTCTGTCATAGCAAGCAAAGAATTAAGACTGTTCAGTACCCATAAAAGGAGTTACCAAGATTCACTTTTTTCAATTTCAGAGTGTGTTTAGGAGTTGGTAAAAGGAACATGTGGGAATTTTGGATGACTGGGAGTTCAGCTCAGTGTGGGTTGGCTACTGTTTGGTGCCGCTTTTAGGGAAAAAAAATAAAAAAATCGATAAAGTAGCGGTGTAGATCAAATACAATGAGCTTGATGAGTCCTTTGGTTTCTATTGGATATTGGAATTTGGACATGAAGAAAAATCATTTTGACTTTTGAATACTTTTTCGGTACTTTTAATGAGTTTAAAAAGTGATTTGTATAATCACATTACTCAAAAAAAAATTAATTACAAGTAAATTTTAATAAATATCAGTTACTCCCTCTAATTCATACTTTTTTTTTTTCAGCAATACTTGTTCACTATTGACTTTGCACACTTCTTAAAAAAGTGTAAATAGAAGGGTAATTTATCAAATCACCCTCTTAATAAAAATAAGTACATTGTCTTAAAAATGTAATAAGGAAAATGACTATAATTAATGATAAGGGTAAATTATAATTAAGTGTAAGATTATTCATTAATTTCATAAATTGCACAAGTATTGTTGGACATCCCAAAATAGTATAGTGGACAACTATTATTGGACGGAGGAAGTACAAGTAAATGAATTGTTGGGATATGGCACATTGTTCACGATAAAATATTTAAGAATAAAAATTAAAGGTTATTTTCCATTATTACCATTATTTCAAAACTAAACTCCTACAAAATGTAAAATAGTTAAGAACATAAATAAATGAAGGATAAATGTATAATAAAAGTCACAATAATTATCTTAAACTTTGAATAATTCAAGCATTTTAAAACGGAAATTAAATAATAATACAAGGATTAAAATCACTATTTTCCATTTACTTAATACGGACTAGAAGGAGTTTCAACAACCGCTTAAGAGTAGGCATTCATGCCATTTGAATCTGTTCGGTAATTTGATTTATATTTTTTATTTTTGAATTAAAGAAATTACAATCAAATAAGTTTGATATTCAATTAATCGATACAGATATTTTGAGTTTTTTATTTTATTACCTAAGTTAAATTGTTGCTTCTTCTTCTTACAAAAATAAATATCTAAATAAAATATTCATATTAATAATTCCTCATTCTTACCACAATCAACCAAGTAAAGTGGAAAAGCCAGAACTTAGTAGTAAATTTTACTAACATTATATATGAGTTAATACCCCATGTATAGGGTATTAGACTTATTAATAGCATTGAGGATATGAGTAAAGGATTATTGTATAATAGGTAGGATTACATATAAAGTATAAAATTTTTGAATATTCAAAAATCTAAAGTTCCAAATAATAAATATAGTATTCAACTCAAAATTCAAAAAATGTAACACTTGAATCCAAATCATAAATATAAAAAAAAAATAGATTTTGATTTGAATTTCGAGTTTGCTCAAAGTCTGTCCAACTCTACGGATGGATGTCTACATATATCAAACAAATTGATTTTTCAAATTCATACACCAAATTAAATTTACAATAAAATGAGTCAAATAAAATTTATTTACATTCTATTTTTATATCAAATCAATAAATATAATCATCTATTTTTCATTTATATATCTTCAATTTAATTTATAATTAAAAAATTAAATTATTTAATTTGATGTAAACGACACGCAATGTAAATAAGTTTTTATCATTTGTCATATTTTTCAAAAAGGGAGAATAAAAATAAATGGGATCTTTCTACATAGTGTGTTCCTCCTTTTCATTTTATGGAATTATTCTGCAACTTGAGGGTAGAGGGGGCCACCAAAGGAGGAGTGGGGTAAGCTTTAGGAAAATGCTTCTTTTTAAGTGTCACGCGCTAAAGCGGAATCTCGGTCCTTTCAACCAATCAGAAGCACACGTGTTTAACACGACGAATTATGTTACTGTTTAGATCTAATGATGCTGACTCAGCTGCCTAATAATCCTTCTATTCCAACCTGTCTTTTTTTTTTCTCAGTTTTTTTTCTATTTTATGAAATTTGCTATAAATAGAAGAAGGGATGGAAGAATAACAAAAAGGAAAGTTTGGCGGCATGGAATTTCCATTTGTATATTGCTATTTTTTTAAAGGTCAAAAGTATCTTTAAATTATTTCAGAACATACCTTTCATTAATCTATTTTGTTAAAAATAGAAAATTAATAGACCTCTGATTTATTTATTTTTAAATTATTATTTTTGTTTGTTTCTCTTTTTATTTTTAAAGTAACATTTTAAAATAAAAATAAGGAAGATGATTAGACAGAACATGAATACATTTTTAATTTATTAAGGACATGACCCTATGAGAAATTTGAAAGTAATCAAGTAGTGTTGCACTTTGCGAGGAGGCAAGGCCGCAAGGGTTAGCTCCTCCTAATGGAGTTACACTGGGTTTATTGCTTTATAATCGTATGGTTTATTATTGTTCAATGTATGTTACTATTTGTTATTGTATTTGCCGGATATCTTGTTATTTGTTGTTATAGTTTCTTGTAACGGTAATTCGCAAAACTTCTCTTTTGATCAAAGAGTATAAAAAACAACTTTTCTACACCACAAAGTAAAAGTAAGATTTGCATACAAGTAAAGGTAAGATCTACATACATCTTACATTATGAAATTACATTGGATTTAAAAAAAAAACAAATATGAGTAGTATATTTGATCACTCACAAAATTCAGAGATATATCTGATTTTTCTCAAAGATAAATTTGACATTCTTTAATTCAATGACTAATTTAAATTTGTTAGTTAAATATATACTCATTGAATGGGTATCTACACACACACGAACCTTTTTTTGTAGATTTATAATAGATCTATTAATTTGGACACTTAATATTTGTGATTTCTCATCTATTAAATTGGGCTATTATTCACCTTTGAAAGACACTGAAAGAAGAAAAATTTGTCATATTATTTCATTTGCAATAAATTTACAACACGTTAACTCTTATCAATTTCATCTCCACTTAGTAGTGAAGTTTCGTTTTCTTCTCTAAGAAAATAGAGATTCGTTTATATGGATTCAACTTTTTCACTGGCTTCTTTCTACAAGGTTTATATTTTATATAATCAGAACTTTTGCTATGTTTTACAGTTATAATGTCAAGCTTCTCAAAGTGTATGAAACTGGCCTCTCATCAATTACACCTCTTCAACTAGATAAACCAGTAACTAATGACAAAGTTTCACCTGGTGCATAACAAACCATGAGGCAATTTACAATTGTTGATACCTGAATCATCAAAAGTTAGTTCGTCTACATGTCGAAGGCACCAAAACTGACACCCTACACAGCCATTGAATATGTGATCGTGTCAACGCTGAGTTCTATCTACACCAACCAACCAACCATTAGCCTACAAAAATGTTTAAGAGCCAGATGACATCACCACCAGAGATCTCTTTCAACTAGAAGATGTGCACCATGTACAGTTTGGTTAAGTCTTTCTGCAGCGTGTGAACATTAAAGACCATACCTGAGAACTATCAGGACCCAAAGTCTCATGAAGGGTATTGTCAATTGTCACCACATAGTATTACACCTCGCAAAGTCTCTTAGCATTTTCAACTGTTTCAATGTAGAAGTACAATCTCCAGAGTGTTGCTTTGTCCTACAATAACCCATTGGGAACTTAGAAACCGGGAACTAGGAGAAATTAAGAACACAATTGCAAAAAAAATATGTTTACCTCGTTTTCTAGATCAACATACACCTCACTGCAGGAATGTCTCTCCACTTGCTTACCACGGCAGAAAATCTGGACAACACGATCAAGATTCTTAGGTGGAAGGTTCCGTATTAGTTGCCGAAGGTGTTGTTTTTCAGGAAAGGTCATTAACCTGCCAACGGCAAATGAAAAACCCATAGCAAAATTTCAGGACAAATCCGACTAGCAACAAGCCAACATAAAATTCCGACATCTCATGTACTATACGACACCAATTAATCAACTTCACATAAATACCAAATTAATTAGGATCTGCCATATGGATACTCTTTAATCATTCTTCCCTATTTGAGGTCCTTCTAAAATAACAATGGAGGAATTAGACCCTGCCCTGCAGGATCAAACTACAGACCTCCAATTTACAAGTAGATGCTCCAGCACTGAACTACAGCAGCCCAAAAAATCTACAAGATATTCTACTATTGACTTCTAAATTTTTTTTTGCATGAGTTGGGCTTCTAATTCTGTCATGCTTATAATGGACAGAAATTTACTTGGCTTCAGAAGTGCAAGGAATTAACAACAAAGCCCGGCCTCTAATTGGGTGTAATAAACCTGGGCAACATATTGTAGTTGTAACAAGGCCAAACATTCAGATACATTAAGGCACTCACACAGTTGTAACCTTTATACACACACACACACACTCCTTTCTACACTTGTCAGTCACTGAACACCAACGAACCCTTCTTCCCAAATTTTTACTTCTTTCTCTTTTTTTCTATGAAGAAGAATTTCATTAAAAGGCATCAAGAAGATGCTGACAAAATTACAGGGATTAAAAGGAGTTGCTCTGTTACTCTATTTCCTTCAGATCTATAACAGAATATTTATCAGAGAATATAAAACAGAAATAGAAAAGAACAACGTGGATCCCACTACTAAATTTAGACAAAGTATAAAATTGTCATACTTTTTTAACCTCGGACATTTTAGACTCTTTCTCAATCTAAAGGCTGTGTTGTAGGAGTTGAATAATGTCAGAGATAATTTATTCTATGAAGTATGAAATGGATAAAAAATGTATTGTATCAAGCATTATGTCACACAAATTATAATCTTGTTTTGAATCTTCTAAGAAATTTAGGTTTCAGAGAAGATTTAGAAGCAAAGCCAATCCAACTTGTTAAAATTCAGCTTCCTAAGGTTCTTATACGCCAAACAAACAAAACAGAAACGAAAACAACAATAAAACGAAACAAATTTTCAAATGAGAACTTAAAATCTTCATGTATCAAATATTCCAAGTATAAAAGAACTAACAAAACATACTAAAATGGGAACAGCAAATAATTCAGCTTCCAATTTGTTGTGAAATACCTGCAATTCGACATAACAATATCAAGAAGTTCTTCAAGCTTCTCCTCCATGTACTCAAGCTGGCATATTGTCCAACCACAGATTAGATATAGCTAACAAATTTACTAAAACCAGTAAAACTCCTGATAGAGAGAGAATCAAGCTCCAGCCAAGTTACCGTCGATACAAGTTCATCACAATGCTTCTCTATCAGACTCTCAACCTTTGCGCTATCATTTTGTAGCAAAAACTGCAAATCGTTGTGGACCTGGAAAACAGGAACTAAGGTGATGAATTATTTCTTTGCAACTACATCAGTTCAACATTCTAAGCAGAAAAAGCATAGCGAAAATGTTAGTTCAGTTTAATAATCGAAGCTTTATTCTTAACCAGTAAAACTTGACAAAGAGAAGAAAGCAAGCCTAGAAAAGTGCACCAGAGAGAGAGAGAGAGAGAGATGGATCTTACATCCCCGTCATCAGGAGTTTCTCCAGCATTTGAACCAAATTCATTTTGATCCTTCTTTGCAAGGGATTCTTTTACCTGTTCACCATCAAATTTTTTAACATCATTCGTCGTATCTCCTCTAGATGGCGAGATATTCAAGTCTTCTCTTTTTGAATCCTACATATAAGGAGTCAAAGAAAGTGTCAAATACATTTCTGTAAATAAAGCCAAAATGTGGGGTGAGACTGAGGCAGTGAATTGTTTCACCAATAGATAGCTGGATGAAGGAAGACCCTCAGGTCTGTTCGGAGGGCAGGAAGGAATTCCCATCACCCAACCACACCAAAATATGAAGTCTTAACATAGCACAAATTTTTGTTTAGCATTATAGCCACTGAAGTTCAGGTTGGGACTCTTAACCATCATACTAACTTATCAAGTACTGCTATAATATCTTCTTTTGCCCCACCCATTTAATACTACTTTTTATTCCTTGCTGGATAGATAAGGACTGAATTATGCAAAACGAATTTTAGCTTATCATTTAAAAACAAGTTAGTCAAAAGATTATTATAAAGAATTGGCTAGTCACCAACAACATACCTAATGTTAGTATTCCCACAAGTGGGGCCTGGGGAGGGTAGAGTGTACATAGACCTTACCCCTATGGTAGAGAGGTTATTTACGATAGACCCTCATCTCAAGAAAAAGCATTTCAAAGTAGGTGAGGAAAATAAATAGCGGAAGCAAAAAGCCATGGCAAAATACTATGAAAGCATGTCAAAGCATTCTGAAAAAGGAACAGTACCTACAACAAATGACACAGTACTAGAAGTACAAGAAACAACAAATAGTAACAAAAATCGAAGGACAAGAATTGGATAGTCAAAAGCCTGAAATAACCCCAGACTTGCCCTGTCTAATTCATTTAATAAGGGGCCTGTGTTGATTGCTTCTTCCACTTCACAGTTCACACGAGTAAGCTAGCTCGTGAAGGCATGTTTAGAGTGTGCTTGAACCGGCGGCCTACAGACCATCCACTTAATGGGTGGTGTTTGGTCCGCACTAACCGTATTAACACGTATAGTTAAGCTTCAAGTCACGCTCTCCTCGATAAATTGGTTAAGGCATTGAAAAGAAGTTTATGCTCCCTAATTACAAATATGTACAGCTCAAAAAAGAATTATCATTTCTGCTTTTCATTTTTACCAAATTCACAGAAAAGAAAAACAAATCTCAACAATTTTTTATAATCAAGAAATCCCCAAAAGCCACCTAGGTGCACGGTCCAAAACTTGGTGGACAACAGGCTCGCCCTTTTACCCTTCTTCACTTAAATATCAGGCTTTTAGAGATAAGATTTCGAACTCATGACATGCATCTAACTCACATTACGCGTTGCCCTCTTACCACTGAACTGAAGTTTGGAGAGCATATCTCAACAAAATATATGGCCGAAAGATTATTAAAAGACTACTAATACAGGGACGTTTATGGGTCACTTTTTTAAAACAACTACTACATTCTGTACAAGTAACCTGTAATGTTAAGCCTCAGATTTCTTTTGAAAATTGATCAGACGTTACCAAAAGATAGCATGTCCTAAATGAAACATGAACACACTAGCTAATTCTTAAAAAAACATGAAACCACTTACTGAAAGAGGGGTTGCTTTGAGCTTCTTCTGAGGGCGGTTCCCTTGATCAGAGTCAGATACAGCACCAGGTACAGCTAATAAACTTTCTTTATATCTTAGGCATGACCGCAACTGACATATGGAAAATACAGGATCCAGAATCTACATTTAAATTTCCAGTGTGAAAATTATATTAATATAATCCATCCAAATAATTATTGAGAAATTCAGCAGGCTTTCTATCATTATTTGTATATTCTTTGCATAGAAATGATCACACAACTCACATACTGGCACATCTAATATTTATCTTTTGCTATTGTTACATCTTTAGGAGCAAAGAGGAGAACCATTGACTGGAAAGAAATGACCACTTCCACAACTATATTGGCACAGGCTGAGACCCCATTTCTTACCACAAAGACATGCTCAGAATAAATGATTCATATATCATAAAACTATTCTCTCTGTTTTATATTACTTGTCCCCTATAAACCTGACACACCCCTTAAGAAAGCTTTAGTTAGAGGTGTATTTTACTAAACTAACCTTATTAATGATGTTTTGGAACTTTAAATTTGACTACTACTACTTTATGTTCAATACTGAGGGTAGAAAGAAAAAAATATAATAAAATTCTCTCGGTCTCAAAATTGAAACAACTATTTTTAGTTGAGGCCAACTAATATGAAAAGAAGAGAGTATAAAACTAACACTCATTCTAGAAATAGGCAAGTATAGGGAGAATTTTGAGTCATGTGCAATGTAGGTGAAGGGAAAAGTGGGTAGTGTATACCTCGTCAACTTCCTGTGAAAGGGCAACAATACTTTGCCGAAGCAACAACTTCAATCTTTCCTTTCCGAAGTTTGAAACATGAGATCCAAAACAATCCGAAAATAAGGAAGCAGAACCACCGGTATATCTAAACTCTTTGGCGATATAGCTATTCATACTACTATTCTTTTCTTCGACAGCACCATTTACTTTCCCAGTTTTCTCAAATATCTGATCTGAAATTGGAAGAAAATCTTCATCCTGAGAAATTAACTCAGCCACCTCAGATGCAAAAAGCCCAAAGTAATCTGGTCCCTGTCTGTTGCATTCAGTTGAAGCAACCCGACCCATTTAAGGTAATAGCTCCAATGCCAACTTCTACACTACTATTGGACAAGTGGCGGTAGCACTCACCAATGTATTACTGCAAAGCAAAAACAAAACAAGGTTGACTGATAAGTTGCCAGAGTAACACGGAGGGAGCTCTTCACCATCAAGAAAATAGAGTAGCTAACACAAATATAAACAAGAGATGGAATTGTGTCGTATATATTGAACGACAAAAGTATGATAACAACTATATTTCCACAAGTGGGGTTGGGAAGGGTGGGTATATGCAGATCTTATCTCTACCCTTGCAGGGTAAAGAGGTTGCTTCCAATAAACCCTTGGCTCAAGAAAATCATTTCCAAAAAAGGTTTGAAAGCAGGCAAGATTAAAATGTTAAGATGAAAATACTAAAGAAATAAATATATAGACAGTACAAATATTAAGGATAACCTAAGTAAAAGAAACAATAGTAGTAACAAAATTGAAGGATAAGATAATGTTAGCATACTAGTAATAATATTGGAAAGGGAATAGACAAAAGCTTCAATCTAGGACCCTGCTCAACCAGAACTATTAGAAAACACTCTATTATCTACTAACCATCCACTATAATCCTCGACCTCCCCACTTTCCTATGTAGGAACATGTACTCGACGATCTGCAAATGAGTCTTGTCTTGTCGAATCACTTCCCCAAAATTATTTTTGGGTCAATCTCAGTCTCGCTCCCCACATCTTGTCCACCACGGCAGCTACTCCTACCTTTCCCCATATATCTTCATTTTGTTATCTTGTCTCTTCTAGTATGACCGCACATTCATCTAACCATCATCATTTCTACGACCTTCATCTTCTGAAGGTGAGCTTCTCAACTGGCCAACATTCCACCCCACATCATAGTCAGTCTAACAACCACTCTATAGAACTTACCTTTAAGTATCGATGACACTTTCTTACCACATAGGACATCGAAATGCGAACTTTCATTTCATCCACTCCGTGTCAATATGAAGTGCAACGTCCTCATTGATCTCCCCATTTCTTTGACTTATAGATATCTAAAGGTTTCTTTCTTGGAGATGTCTTGTAAATCAATCATTAATTCCCCATCCACCTCCTGTGATGCGACACTAAACTTGCACTCTATGTTCTTTGTTTTAGTCGTGCTCAACCTAAAGCCTATAGACTCTAGAGTTTGTCTCCATATCTCTAATCTATCATTAACTTTGTCGCACGTCTCGCTGATCAATACTTTGTCCTCTGTGAATAACATACACCAAAGTACATTTCTCTAGCTTCTTCTCTAATGCAACTAGCTATCTTATCCCATATGTTATCTGCATCACCACTACTCCCCCAAGCCTCCATCACTTCTAACTTCTCCCCCATCTCCCAAGCTCTTACAGGGGTCAAGCCACCCCATTTAATTCTCGGTCGGTCATACAAAGTCTTTTTCCCCTCCCTTCTAATACCCAAGTCCATCATCAAAAGTTTATGTTGGGTAGTGAGATTTTCACTCGAGATAACCTTGCAGTCCTTACAAAGGCCTTCATCGCCTTTCCAAAGGAGTAAGTAATCAATCCGAGTTCTGGCCATCGTGCTACAAAAGGTTACCAAGTGAACCTCCTTCGAGAAGCATAAATTAGCTATCACCAACTCAGAAGCTTTAGTAAAATCCAAAAGCCTATTCCATTTTTAACCCCTAACGAAAACCAGCAAGCACATTGTCCAAACAGCTACTGGTTTATCCGATGTGACCATTGAAATCTCTGTCAATGAATAGCTTAACGAAATGTGGTATACCCCTCACCACCTCATCCAAATCCTCCCAATAGCACTTCTTGACCTCCTCCTTCAAGCCCACTTGCGGCGCATAAGCACTAACAATGTTCAAAGTAAGTCCTCCAATAACTAGCATGATCGTCAAAACCCTGTCAATGATCCTCCTAACTCCACCAACTATCTAAGCTCTTCATCTACCAAAATGAAGAGCACTCTATTCCTATCCCTCAAGCCTCCTGAGTACCACAACTTAAATTCTCCACATCCCGAGCATTGAAACCTACCCACTTGGTCTCTTGAATGTAATCTATGTTAATCTTCCTCTTCTTCAGAATCTTCACTAGCTCTATGGACTTACCCGTCAAAGTCCCAATGTTCCAAGACCCTACTCTTAGCCTAGAGGACCCTTTAACTATGAGATCTCAAGTTCAAATACCAGCAAAGACAAACACTAGGTAATTTCTTCTTATCTATCCTATCCCTTTTTTTGATAACCGAGGAATACGTCTGTGACCTGCCCTTTGGACCAATCACAACTTTCTACACTCGGTGGATAATGGGTCCGCCCCTCTACACTTCTCCACTTAAATACTGGACTTCGCTTTGCATGATGTGGGGCTTGAACCTGTGATCTAAGCCACAAATCCAACACCTTTTGCCACTCGAGCTAGGCCTTAGGGCTTTATATGTCCTATCCTTGGTAGACAAGTTACCTGATACATGTTGATGGTGGAAGGTGACACATATCCCATGGAATTAGTCGACGTACAAGCTAGCCCTAACACCCAGTGTTTTGGACGGCGAGAGGCGACAAAAGGCGACAAGGGCCTGCCTCGCCACACGGCGAGGTTAGTGGCGAGGCGCTCGCCTTTTTGAATCGCGGCGCCAATTAATACCAAAAATTAAAAATATTTAATTGCATACATAAATATCCTAAATCTCAATAGCAATAACATATATTAGCAAATATTTCAATTCAAAAACTAATGGTAGATACTAAAAGTCTAGAACTTTAAAGACCCAATTATTCAAAAGACAATACTAGAACTCTAAAAGTCTATTCTTCTTTAAAACTATCCAACTCTTTTTGCTAGCATCCGACGCCATTGAATTCACTGTTTATGGAGTATGGAGACAAATAAATACTATATTAATTAGTATTAAAACTAAATTAAGTTGCATTGTTGCAAAGAAATAATTATAGAAGAAATTCTTTTTAAAAAAAAATGTAGGCAGTGAGCAGTGGCTTCAGTTCTTCTTCAGAAATTAGACTTCACAATAAAAAACAGAGGGGCTGAGAGAGTACTAAAAACAGAGCAAAAGAAGAGAAGAGAGATTGATTCGAGAAAAGCAGAGAAGAGAGAAGTCACGACTCACGTAAGAGACGAGAGAACTCGCAGCAGCAGCAGTCGTCGCGAACTCGCAGCAGCAGCAGTCGCGACTCGCAACTCGCAACTTCAAGTTTCCAGTCGAACTCGCAGCAGCAGCAGTCGTCGCGAACTCTAATTCCAGTCCAGGTATTGATTTCCAAGTTTCCAGTCGCCTAATGAGAGGGAGCAGTGCCACATCAAGTTTGAAAAAATACCCAAAAAAAACCCTAATTTGGCTTTTAATTATTAAAATTCAGACTAAAAAAAAAGGACGCCTATTGCATCACCATTCCACGTCACCGAGTCGCCTTGGCTCGCCTTTTTGACCTCGCCACGCCTCGTCGGAAATAGGCACAGACCCCTCGCCACGCCACGCCTCGTCGCCAAAGGTGAAAGGCGCTCGCCTTTAAGAACACTGCTAACACCACAGTTATAAAAAATAGCATCGACAATGAATTCTGCCTAGTACTACAATTTTGTTTGAACTCATCCAGCTTGAGTGACTAAATAATTATAAGGCAAAGTGTCATTGTACAACAAGTTGAATGACTTGAAGCAACAACATAAGTGGACACACAAGAAATTACATTGATTTATGAAAAAAGGATTGTTCATGTGCAAATGTAGTTGTATGATTGCCTCTGGGACAATGTTTTGGACAATGAAAGGCGATGCAATGTGACAAGGGTCTGGCGAGGCGAGCGGCGAAGCGCCCGTTTTTTGAAGTGTGGCGCCAATTAATATCAAAAAATTAAAATATTTACTTGCATATATAAATAGGGATAAGGCATAAGTACCCCCTAAACTATGACCGAAATCTCAGAGACACACTTTAACTAAACTAAGGTCCTATTACCCTCCTGAACTTAATTTTTTTGTAATTTTGTACACCTTTTCTCTTATGTGGCACACTCTGTGAGTCCACACAATTGAGGCGCGTGAGAGATATTTGGATGCCACGTAAGCCAAAAAGGTGCACAAAATTACAATAAAAATAATAGGACTTTAGTTTAGTTAAAGTGTGTCACTGGGATTTCGTTCATAGTCCAGGGGGGTACTTGTACCTTTTCCCTATATGAATAATCAAAATCTCAATAGCAAAAACATACTAGCGAATATTTCAATTCAAAAACTAAAAATAGATAGTACATCCTAAAAGTCTAGAGCATGAATGAGAAAAAAAAGAACAAAATTCTAAATAGTGAGAAAAAAACAGAGGTAGAAGTGATTCTGAAGAAGAAGAAGCAAAAAAGAAACAGAGTAAGAAGAAATCTGAAAATGAAAAGAAGAAATACCGCTTTCATTTGCTTTGAGGCTGGCCCTCTTCCAAGCGAAAAGGGGAAGGAGCTTTCCAATCGATCACACGCCCAGCACAAGAGAAGGAAGGGCAAGAGAATAAATAGGCACTGGCATATTAACTACTTGAAATACGGACTATATAAGAAAAATGGGGAGGGAATGAAAAGAAAGCCTATTTGCAGGCAACAAGGATTTGCTGTTTTCTTAGTTAGAAAAAGGAGTTACCTAGCTAGTGGGGCGAGGTAGTTTACTTGCCTTTCCATGATTCCTACATTGAGCTCTTTGTGCCTTACTTATTATGAGTATAAATCAATATAAAAGAGAATCCGCCAGCTACGGAGGAGTCTAGTTAAAAACCCTAAAATTACCTTTTAACTTTTAAAATCCAAAATTTGTTGCCTTTTTTTAAGAAAATACAAAAGGCGACTTCTTTCTCGCCTCTCGCCATTGTCGCCATTTGAAGATCGTCTCGCTACAACGCTAAAAGGCGATGATGGGTTGTCTTGCCTCTCACTGTTGGTGACACAGCGATAGCCTTTCACAACACTGCTCTAGGATATAGTTGAACTTAAAATCTAGTTACATTAAGCACAAACAAAACAAAAATTTTGGACATTTCATAGTTAGTGTCTTTTTTCATGATGTCGGTGTCAACTTCTACACGCCTCGACTAGCCCTTTAACCAAAGAGTACAAGAATGGCTCCCACAACTAGCCCGATCGCCCAAGTTAGTTGTCCTCACTAAAAATATCACGAGGTATCAACTACCTTCTTGATCACCCTCTATCAACCCGATCATCCCAATCTAGTTGTTCTCACTAAGAACATCATGAGGTATGTGAGAAATATAGGAGAAAAATATTATTGAATTGTTGTTGTCTACATTATTACATAGATCCTATTTATAGACACTATAATATACTGCAATACAATCTTTTTCTAAGTAGGACACTATATATTTTTCCTATTACTATTCTTATTCCAATTCTAAATTACCATTCTAACACTTCCTTCAAGCTAGTGCATACAAATCATATGTATCTAGATTGTTACAAATATAATTGATATGAGAACCGATGAGGAGCTAGGTGAGACATCTGCAAGTTGATCACTCGAGTTTACAAAATTTGGCAGTCAATCTCAATGTTCTTAGTCTTCTCATGAAATATTGGATTTGATATAAAATGCCAGTCAATCTCAATGTGCTTGGTCTTCTCATGAAATACTGAATTTGAGGCATAATGCCGATAAAACACAGTGATAAAGTTACAGTGTTGAACTTCCAAAACCAAGCTCGCAAAGAGTATTTCAGACCATAGAGTGACTTACGTAATCGACATACAAAGCTACTGAACTCCCCATAAGCAACAAAATTAGGTGGTTTCTCCATATAGATTTCTTCACAATGCATCATTCGCTGGAAAGTGCTTAAAATCTAGTATAAAGTGTATGAATCGTGTTGGAATCAATAGATGAGTCAAAAGAAAGTCACTGAAAAATCTGGCGGGAACAAGCTAAAGTGGTCATAATCTAACAAATAATATTACATGATAGGATCGAAATGATGGCAAGACCCAACTGGAAAATAAAAATCATACAGGAAAGGTCAGATTGACGACACGATCCTATTGAAAACAAGAAATAATATGAGTCAGAATGATAGCACAACCCTACGCAAATCAGATTTGAGGAGTCACCAGAAAAACGAATGGAACTACGCAAATCAAATATGAGGAGTCATCGAAAAGACACACGATGTTATGCAACTCAATTATGAGAAAGTAGTTCAGAAAAATTCATGGTACTACGCAAATTAAATATGAAAAGTAGTCTGGAGAAATGTTCAGTGCTACACAAATAAGATATGCAAAAAAAAGGTAGTCACCGAAAGGATGACACAGTGCTACACAAATTAAATATAAAAAAATAGTCACCAGAAAGATGACATGGTGCTACACAAATTAAATATGAAAAAATAGTCACCAGAATGACGGCACGATACTACACAAATTAGATATAAATAAGTAGTCACCAGAATGATGGCACAGTGCTACACAAATTAATTATAAAAAGTAGTCACCGAAAAGATGGCACTGTGCTACACAAATTAAATATGAAAAAGTAGTCATCAGAAAGATGACACGGTGCTACACAAATTAGATATGAGAAAATAGTCACATAAAGGATACTAGGTGACCCAACTTCTGCTAACATTATCATGGGCCAGACGGGCAACATATATGAGTACTAGCCACCCGCCGGCAGCGAAAGCTCTTTGATTTTCTACCAAGATTGTAGAGGCTCTGATAATGTGAGAAATATAGGAGAAGAATATTATTGAATTGTTGTTGTCTACATTATTTCCTGTCTCCCTATAGACACTACAATAGACACCTTTTTCAATTAGGATACTATGATAAAATATTTTTCTAAGTAGGACATTATATACTATTCTTATTAATAATACTATTCATATTCCTATTCTAAGTAGGATTGTATATACCTATTACTATTCTAATAAGGTACTTGCAACCTTTCCACCAACACAATCACCTGATAACTCTATTTATCAAGGTTTGGATGAATAAAAATAAATCACCTAATATTTTTGCCTCCAATAGAAATTGAACCTAAAGCCCCATGGCCTCCAACCTACCACTTCATTGACCATATAGGTTGCCAAATAGAAGTCAAGTTAAGGATTACGAGAATTAAGTAACTTTTGTCTAGACCTTGTACAGATACACAAGAAATCTACTAAATATGTTCAAATATTTTACCATGAACTCAGTTATTATTATAATATTAATATTAACTTGAGTTTGTTATAGGAACTCATAAACTTCATATTCTAGATCCGTCGCTACCTTGGGTGATCATAGTTGGGTTTTTTTTTTTGTTGAAAACAACTCTTGTAGTCTAGGATACCCACTTTAGAAAAGTGATTGAATAACAAATATCAAGAGCTAAGTATGACAACAAAAGGTCTTTCGAAAATAATCTTTCTACTTTCACAAGAGGTGTTGGTAGTGGTAAGGTGTGCATACATTCTACCCTTGTCATACCTGACTTGTAGGATTTCACTGGGTATGTTGTTGTAAGAGTTAAGTATGCCTAACCAAGTAATGGACGAAAAATTGGAAACCCTAGTTAACCCAATCAATCTAGAATAATTGTGATCAAATCCAACATCAGGAATACAAAAGTTATAAACGAAAATCAAATCAATACCTCAACTTGAAAAGAATAATCTCGAGCACTACTTCGGAAAATCCTTCCTCTTCTACTTCTTCGTTGTGGGAGTTTCACTTTTTCCTCTTCCTAGGGGAGTATATACCAAAAGCGATGCATAACCCGAACAGTTTTCACCTGCTACGTAACTGAATAAAAAAGTTTTTTTTTTATGTTAAATTTTTAAGGACTTGCCCATAAACTTTTTCTCAAAAATAAATTCACTTTATTTGAAAATAAATTTTATGTGAATTTGAACAGATCTAAAGCATTTTAATTTTCAAAATAATCACCTTATTCTGACTTTCCCGACTTCTTCGTAAATCGTAAGGGAGTGCCTCGTGGGACGGCACACAATAAGTAGGTCAAATTTATCCTTTTAACTTTGACTATATTTTTATTCTATTATTTCTCTCATTTGCAAATCAAAATTAAATAACTTACTACTCCTATTTGATTATATTTTTGAAAAACTAAAAGAGCTTGGCTTTTTTTTTGTATTTCTTTGATATAATATTTATATGATAGTTTGATTGGAAAAAGAAAAAAATTAAAAATAGTTAAAATTTATAGTCTAAAATTAATTTCAGAGAACATTTTGTTATGGAATTATGATTTCAAATCAACTTTGGACAAAAACATTTTGATCCATAAATTATGTTTTGCTGAAAAAAGACCCATCAATTAAATTTTATTAAAAAAAAACCCTCATTTGTTGGCATGAAAAGAATTGTTGAAGATGAAGAAAGCTGATGATTGGAACTTGTCAAAAAATAGGTATTGTAGTAGGACTCTAAGTATAGTTAACTTAGGACTCTACAGTTCTCTCCCTATATAAGGAGTATGTACTCAACAATTTTAATCATCAATACAATCCTTAATTTCTCTAATCCTAGACGTGAGATTTCTACATGGTATCAGAGCAAAAAGCTCTTCCCCTCACTGAGTACTAATAAAAAAAAATATTGCAATGGCCCCTTCTACCAACACTATGTCGATCTCCTCACTTCACCAACTCATTGTAGCTTGCTCCATTAAACTTAAGCCAACAAAGACCTTATATGGAGGACACAAATATCTCAATTGATTCACATGATGAAACTAACATATCTCATCACAGAGAATGAACCAAGTAAAAGTAGTTGTTCCACTGGACAAACTGCTGAGAAAGTTGTAGCGGTTGAGAAGGATGCAAAAGATAGTGGCATTATTGATGGTTGGAAGGAAAAATATGTGTTGCTATGGAGTTGGATCTCAGGCACCTTGACCGAAGAAAGCATATACCTAATTATGGGCTGCTCAACTGCCAAGGAGATGTAGGAATGCTTGGAAGAAAGTTATCTTCAAGCAACAAAAGATAAAGAGTTTCAGTTTAAACAACAACTGCAAAGTGTTAGGCTAGTAATCAAAAAGATTGATGAATACATCAAGGAATTTAAAGGCATATATGATGGCCTTGCAACCATTCACAAATATATGGATGAAGATAGCAAAGTAATCAATTCTGCTAGAGGTTTAGGTCTGAAATACAAGACCTTCAGGACTGTCATGTTAGGTAAGGCACCATATCCCACCTTTAATCAATTTATTAATGCTCTTAAAGGGTTTTGATATAAATAAAGTCGATGAAGAGGCATCATAACAAAACCAAAATATGGTATGCTCTGCCCAAAGAGGCATGGGAAGAGAAAACAACAACTTTAACTCTAGAGAAAGAGGTTTCAAGCCTGCTGGACAAGGAGTAGGTTCTTAGAACAGTCAATATATACTAGAGGTTCTCTGAACAACCAAAGTTTCCTAAGTGAAAATAAGGAGAGGAACATTATCGAGCCATGTCAAATATGTGGTAGGAATAACCATACGTGTTTCTACAGGTGGGACTACTTATATCAATCTACAGATGAACTACCACAAGAACCGACTTGACATCACATTCATACCAAAATATTGACAAAACAAGTTTTTGTTGGGTATTCGAAGCAAGCTAGGAGTAATCATTCCTCTACTCTCTAGCTTGGGGAGAAGTGTTGAAGATGAAGAAAGTTGATGATTGGAACATGTCAAAGGACCAGGTCCAACGAATCTGACCGACGTGTTTATAGCACTGCTGTAGAGTTAGAGTCACACTAGGATTAGACTACTTATATCAATTAAAATTATATTACGACTAGGATTATATTACGATTAGGATTATAGTACAACTAGGATTAGATTATTTATAAATGTCTTATTATTATTATAGTAGTAATATGTATTGTAGTAGGGCTCTTAAGTATAGTTAACTTAGAACTCTACAATTCTCTCCCTATATATGGAGTATGTACTCAACAATTTTAATCATCAATACAATCCTTGTTTTCTCTAATCCTAGACGTGAGATTTCTACAAGAGTATGTGTATCATACGAAATGATTATATTAAAGATTAATTAATAACTATTATTGTT
The DNA here is from genome assembly GCA_035578085.1 of Solanum pinnatisectum. Classification (NCBI taxonomy): domain Eukaryota; kingdom Viridiplantae; phylum Streptophyta; class Magnoliopsida; order Solanales; family Solanaceae; genus Solanum; species Solanum pinnatisectum. The sequence goes on from CM069077.1 coordinate 22,179,786, forward strand.
GAATAATCAATTTCTGTAACTTATGTGTATTTGAAAATTTGTAATTGCAAATATTTCTTTATACAAGGAACTATATGCAATTTTTCAATATGGAGCATTATGATATTTTGATATCTTCCTTATAAATTATGGTTTGTTCATTTGATAAGATTGTATAAAAATAGAGAAAAAATTGATAGCGTTCACAAATTGTGGATTTCTCATGTTTATGAAGAAAAAAAATACAACTTAAGAATCCAAATTACATATCCAAAACCAGTGTTTTATTTGGACATGCAATTTGAATTTTTAAGTTGTATTGTTTGCTCATAAACATTAAAAATCACAAGTTGTGTTTTTATCAAAACTGTGTCAATTCTTTATACAATCTTTACTAAAAAAAAGTTTGTAACAGAAGTATAATACACTATCACAAAGTTATTCTTAAAAATAGAATGTTCATTGATCAACTTTAGTTCAATAAAAAAATAAAGAAATAATGCATAAGTACCCCTCAAACTATACCCCGAAATCTCAACGACACCAACTTAATTAGGGTCTTATGATCTCCTAAACTATTTAAAATGAAACAAAACATACCATACAATGCTTAACATGACATGAAGAGTGTGCGCACTGATTGAAGGCTATAAAAATAATTTTAAAAATAACTAACATGCACACGTGTCATTTTTAACTGGACATTACTTAATTAATTAAGTCTAATTAGTTAGAGTTCTTCTTCTTCTAAACCATTCTAGTGTCTTCGCCCGTGTCTTCTCCGACATACAAGTGTCGTTTTCAAATCTCTCTTCGACGTATTCTCCAGTGTACAAGTGTCATTTTCAAATCTCTCTCTTGCATCTTCTCAGAATTTTCTCGAATCTCTTATCCAGTGTCACGCGTTGTTGGGAGTAACAACTCTAGCATTTCAACACATATTCTTACGAGACATTTCTCTTAAGCAACAAGAGGAAGAGAGAATGTCGTATGACTAAACTTCAATTCCTAGTGTTGTACTCAGGGAATAACAGGCGGTGGCTATAGTCGCACCTATTGGTAGATTCGGCAACGGCCTGTGGTGGGTTCCGTGGTGGACGTGGAGGTCATGGTGGATACTGAAACATGTTTGTTCATTTTGTTTACTTAAATGCTCTTTTTGTTGTTATGAGAATTGTTTTTGCTAAATTATAGACTTGATTTTATGTTATTATGATTTAAATTTGAGTTTTTGTGAATCAATTTTGTGTTTGATCTTATGGATAATGTGCATTTGTGTTTATGAATGAAATATTACATATTTTTTTGGTTGTAATGCGCGTGTAGTACAAACATAAGATACCCACATGGCTATATATGTCATGTCATCATTTAGGGTGACATTTATTTCATTTTAAAATTGTTTAGGGGGAAATAGGACTCTAGTCTAGTTTATGTGTATCGTTAGAATTTCTGGTATAGTTTGAGAGGCACTTGTGCGTTATTCCAAAAATAAAATTAAACTTGTTGGTCAATTTTATATTTGAAAATTGTAAAATCACGATATGAAATTTCTAAATCGCATGTTCATTCAGTCTACTTAATGTAGCGTAGGAAGAAAAACTTCGTTTGAGCATTACCTATTGCCTCATCTCCCTTACGCCTATGACATTATTAAGGCCAAAAGCCATAGTTAGTTGTTGCTTCTGATTGGTTCTTCTTGACCGACAAGATCTAGCCAGATGATGTCCGCTGGTTGGTAGTGAAAGGACCCTGGGCATTAATTAAATAATAATCATTTGATTTTCTTTCTTGCTCTTCCTTAATCGTGGGAAAATAGTTTATCTATCTGCCTAACTTTGATAGATTTCCTCCAACGCAAACCATAAAGATACCACAAGAATTCATCTTTGATTTTAAATCACGCGATAAAATCGTATGTCCAAACAACTATTAAAAAATTATTTCTCTTCTATTTCAAATGGATGTTATACTTCTACTTACAGAAAAAATAAAATAATTTTCTTAGTTCATTTATTAAAAAGAAAAATATATTTCAACACCAATCTCTACCAAACACACCCTAAAGTTTCTAATTTCCAGTTAACTGGATCCTGCTTTTGCTCGAGTGGCCGGCGGGATCACCAAAACCCTGCAAAAGCCCTAGCGGGTAAGAATTGTTAGCCTCTAATGGCTTCTATTCTTCGGAAATCTCTGCAAAACAAATTTCTATCAGCGGCAAAAATTACCACAATCTTCAGCTCTAAACCTATACCTACATTACCTTTGTTCCATCATCCTTCTTCCAGTGGGCTTGGTCAAATCCCATTTTTTCTTCAAGGAGGAACGTCGGATTCAAAACCGAATGTTGGGTTTTACCCAAGCTTTTCTTTTGGGCATTTCCTAAATCCAGTTTCTCCAAATGGATTTATTTCACCTGTGGAAGATAGCGTTGTTGATGATGATTCACGTAAGATTTGGGCTGATAGTGTGAAGAAGAAGAGGAAGAAGAAGATGAACAAACACAAGTTGAAGAAATTAAGGAAGCGCCTAAGGAGGAAGACGAAGACATAGTGTATCTGACACTGTGTCATCGGTGAGGAATTTGTTATTGAGGCCGCATTTTGTCGTGTTTAGCTGTTGTGAATCTCTATCTGGCACAGCGTCCATTATTTCAGTTTGAAATGCCGGAAAGATGTAATTTTTTTTTGGTTTATGACAATTTTGGTAGAAGAAATTGCTGAAACAAGTTCTAGGAATAATTGTGTTTACTTTCCTGTTAAATGATAGTATGCTTGGGATGCTCATTAGCTTGTATTTGATGAAATTCTTAGTAGTCTAACGTTGATAATCCATCATCTTTTTTTGATGAAGCATAGATAATCCAACAGGCGGTCTCATTAGTAAGATGATGTGTGAAAAGAGTCAAGTTTTCAGGGGCTCATAATTTTTCTTTTGCACCTTTGTTGCTACAACATCTCAAGCTTTGAACTTTCTACTTAGGCAATCAACCTAGTGTGTATTATTTTGATAAGAAGTAAATTCTATTGTTGTAATCGATATAACCCATCAATAAGGGTAAGTTAGGATGCAAAAGATCAAAAGCAACACTTAGATTATTGATTACTCTTGAAATGAGCTGAGGAAATCTAACCAATAGTCTACCTCTGTACAACTAACAATTTACACCATAAGCAAGGATGAGGAGGTATTTTGTTGGAGCATCTTGATGTAGCAATTAGTCTTAAGGCTAATTCTATGTGTATGGGTTCTTGTTAGGTCCTCGGTGCAATGAGCATGTTAAGAGGGGTAACTTCTAGCTCTTGGTACCTCTATAAACTAATCAAGTGATTGACCAAATAGCTCAATGAAGATGAGACTGGATGGCTCTCTTACAATATTATGGCTAAAATATTTGGTAAATGTTCGACCATTTCTATTTGCCTTGGTGATGGATAATCTGACCCGACATACTCAAGGGGAGGTGCCATGGCGCATGCTATTTGTAGATGACATAGTATTGATTGACAAAACAAGTGATAGAGTAAATGATAAACTAGAGATTGGAGGCACAACCTAGAGTGTAAGGGTTCAGGTTGAGCAAGATTAAGATAGAGTACTTGGAGTGCATGTTTTGTGACCAAACTGACATGACAAATGTGGAAGTGATGATTGATAGATAAGTCATCTCCAAGAGAGGAAGTGTCAAGTATCCTGGGTCAATAATCCAAGAAAATGTGGATATTGACAATGATGTTATACATCGTATTGGAATGAGTGAACAAAATGGAGGCTCTCATCTGGTGTTTTGTGTGATAAGAATGTACCACCAAGTCTTAAGGTTAGTTTTATAAAGTGGTTGTCACACTAACTATGTTGTATGGGGAGGAGTGTTAGTCGGTCAAGAATTCGCACGTCCAGAAGATGAAAGTAGCGAAAATGAGGATGTTGAGATGGATGTGTATGCATGCTAAGAGATATGATTTAAAACAAAGATATTTGGGATAAGGTAGGAGTGGTCTCCGTGGTGGACAAGATGAGGGAGGCGAGATGAGATGGTTCGGGCATATGTAGAGGTGCGCAGTTGCCCCAATGAGGAGGTGTGAGATGTTGACTATGGTGGGCATAGAGAGAGGTAGATGTAGGGTGAAGAAGTATTTGGGAGAGGTGAGTAGGCAAAAAAAGAAGATAATTTCCCCTCTCTGCTTCAACCTCCATTTATTTTCTTCTTCTTCGTCCAAAATAGAAACCAGACTAATTAAGGAGGTTTAGCAAAATCTCAGCACCATGGCATTAAGCTTCAATGATGCAGCAAGGGCGGACAATTTTGAGTCACTGCTTCTTTGTGTAGTTTATTAATATCACAATGGTAAAAAGCACTGCTGCAGAGCTGTTGATCCTATATAAGTTATATGACCTACTATTTCCACATTTTCTTCTGCTATCCACACAGTTCTCACTTTCTCTCAATTCTAACACTCTCCCATCACCCAAAACTCAAATTTCAACTTAACACTTGCCCAAGGATAACTTGCTCCAACACACCACAAATCCACCAAGATATCAAAAGTTCCTCTAACAAATGAGGTTTTTTATATATATATATTATTTCTACTATTTTTTCTCAAACAAAAAGAAAAAGAGGGTTTTTTGAAGAAATAGGAAGGGAAATAAAGCACAAAGGGTATTCAACAGTTGCTCTTGATGAATCAGTTCAAATCTAATCTTCTCCACTCATGTTTGACACTATTTGATTGAGTTGCCCAGATTTACATAGTTATTGCCTCTAGATTGTGTGTGTTGCATGTTGGTTGGTGAAAAAGTGAAGTGCAAGGATGGTTTTGTCTACTTGTTTACTAGTTGTTGTAGTTGAGATATCATTATTGCTAAAATTGAATTGAGGTGACTAGAAAAAGGTCGAAGTCATCAGCACTGGGCATGGCTCGCAAAATCCAAGTAACCAAGGTTGATAAATGTAGGCATGTCCCTAACGAGGTTGCCTCATGGTTAGCACAGTCAGTGTGAGGAAGTTCATTGCTAAGCTAGGTCTTGATTATAAAGAATCAGATGGTCTACAGGCAAGGAGAATTCTGAAAATCATACTATAGAAAAGATAGGTTAACTTTCAAGATACCCAAACACGATCATGACATCCCTTCTGAGGGTTTTTATGCAAATATAGGAATACCCTGGCTTTAATGCCACTCAAGTTTGAGGTGAGATTGTCCATTTTGCTCTTAAGGTGCTTAATAGCTTCTTTGGTCTTAAAGCCGTGGAAGACCGAAACACGAGTATGCATGAGGAACCAATGAGATGACAGCTTAGCTTTTCCCATACAGTGTCAAGGGATTAATGACAAAAGCTGTCAAATGAGTCAGTTCAAGGCCATAATCTGCACAAATTGAGCAGCCTGGTTTCACTTCATCAACACCAGGATCATGTCCAATCGTAACTTCAGCGAATCCAGAAGGATCACCAGAGGAGGGGGGGGGGGGGGGAGTTGTAAAAATGGATGATTTTAGGTTATGAAGGTGGAGTTTTTGCTTAGCACAAGCATGCGCTTATGATGACTTCATAACACACATTATGCCATGTACGACTCGTGTGTTTATGAGATACATTTCTACCGAGTTCAGGTGTCTATATGGTCACTACCTAAGTTCGAGTATCTAATTGACATATCATACCACATTTAAGGGGAGCCACACATGTGGTTAGCCCTTTGGAATTTGCTGATCAAGAATTTTTTTTATTGAAAGTTTGTCTTCTTAAACTTCTTGTGGATTTTCCTTTTAATGCATGGGAATTATTATTGTGTATATCTGTCTCGGATATTCTAGTAGCATCCCATAGTTGAATCTGCATGTATGTCTGAAGTTGATTTTTGATGACCATATGCAGATGCTTTGAAGGTAGGAGCTGCTTGTGGACTGCTGTGTTTTTATTATGGTTTCCTTGAGAAATATTTTGATAGACTCCTCATATCTTGGAGAAAACAAAGAGGAATGACATAGGTGTTTCATGGTAACTCTGTTTTTTGACCCCAATAATAATCCTGGAAGTGGCATCACTGTTGCTCAGTAGACACACATGGACATGAGTTTGTCTTTCTTTTCTTCTGTCTGCACTGTTTGTGCCCCTTTCTTCCCTCTGGTATAAAGTGTGGGTCTTATTTTATCATTTCAAGTGTATTTCATCACCACAGGAAATAAAGATCAACTATCAAGCAGAAACTGGCTGGGTTTTAATGTCTCGTAGGGCCAGAGTTGGAATTTAGTTAACCTTTTGGTATTTATGCATTCATTAGAATTGATTTGAAAACCATGTGCACATTCAGTGTTTAGTTTCCTTTTAATATGATTGAGAAGCCTCAACTGCCCTTGTCTTGGAGTGATTAAGATTGTTAATGGAGTCACATCTTGTTGCAGTATCACAGTGGGGGCTTGGTTCTTCATGTCACCAGTCCGTTGGTCCGACTTGTACATCTTGTTCTCATGTTGTGGACTTGTAGTACTTGGGTGTGTGGTTCTGTGTTATGGACCAAACAGAGCAGGGCATACCAACAATGTGGGGTGATGTGAGGAAAACAATCATAGATTCTGGGCCAGGTGTAAGCTCTTAGTATATATGAACTGAAATTCCATTGAAACAGTATTTTGTGCAAGTGTCAAGAGAATTCAACTTTTTTGTTGTTGTTAAATCCATCGAGAAACCTATAGTGACAGTAAAAAAACACAAGCTGATTTCTTCTCATTTGTCCAACCATTAGTCGAGTTGGATGCAAGATGGTCTAGACAGTACTATTCATAGAAAAAAGAAGACCTGTACTTTTTCCACCTCAATTACTACAAAGCAGGTGGAAAGGTACAATGAATGAGGTATCCCCTTTCTTCTTTTGATGACAAAGAAAAAGAAAAGTAGAGGAATCAACTTTCTCTTTTCAAGTGAGAAAATCACAACAAATGATTAGTAGCAGTTTTTTAGGCAAAGGGGAAACCTTCTCTTGTGCCACTTTAACTCAAATCTGCTGTATTTCCGGACATTCTGCTCAAATAATTGCTCAACCCTTTTGTTTTTTTCAAATGAGGTTGGTGACTTGGTTCCTATACATTCGACACATAACCATGTCTTTCTCTGTCATTTTACCCATCTTTTTTTTGGAAGAAGTTAAAAGGTCTTTAATAATGGAAATCATATCTCCCAAATCTCAGTTAATATAAGCATATTATAAGATCAATATGCCAAGATAATTCTGCACAATTATGACTTGCGATATTATAAGTTTCTTTCTATGGACTAGATGTGTAATCTTTCTTAGCAAATTCATTTTTCGCGGGTTTCTTCATCAAATTACTTTTACTTAGGACCATGCATAGTACTAAATAAGGAGTCGCTAGATACATAAACTATATTCAAAACGTGAAATGAGTTTTGCGCTTAATTTAAAATAAAATTATGATATTGAAAATATCAGTTTTGTAAAACTTCATTCAAATGCCACCATAGATTTGGGTTCAGAATTGGGGGATTCGCCCTACCAAACAAAGTTTTTTTTTTTTGTTTGTGATTGTGAAAAACTTTTTTCATACAAGTCATTTTTATTACACTCTACTGCACATAAGATTTTCACTTCATACGATTTCTTATTCATTTCGAATTTATTTAGATCCTTCTCTCTATATAGGATTTTCATTTATACGACTCCTCATTCATTTCAAATTTATTAGATCCATTTCCACGTTCAAGAATTCCCTTCTTCCATCTTCCACTTGATCTAATATTGCAATTCTTTCGTGTTTTAGCCATTAAAACCTTTTGTAAAGCTTTCATCTTTTTTGTTTTCCAACTCAAATTTACACCTTAAAAGTTAGAAGAATGTTTTACCATATGAACAATTCCCACTCAATTATAAAACATGATACAAACCAAAAATAGAGGGGACCATGACCGACCAATAAGCACATTCTATTCCACGTTTTCTGTCGGATTTAGTCGTGTAGTGTAGTCAACAAGAGTAAACAATATCCAGAGTGTAAAGTTCTTTTCTCTTCTACAAATTCTCAAAACCCCAAAAAAGAAACAATAATAAAAACCATTAAAAGAGTAAAGGCATTAGGAATGTTCATTGATCCACAATGAATCTTCCCATTCAATAGTAATACTACTATAATTTTTCCATTTCAACAACTTAATTGCAATCTCATTCTCCACTTAATTACAGTGTTTTTTATTTTTCAAGAAAACCCTCAAAAATTCGTTTTTTTTTTCTGTTGCAAGGAGAATATGGGAGGGGTAACTTCATCAATGGCGGCGAAGTTTGCGTTTTTTCCTCCAAACCCACCTTCTTATAAGCTTATTAAAGATGATCTCACGGGTCTTTTGCTGCTTAGCCCTTTTCCTCACCGTGAAAATGTTGAAGTACTTAAGTTGCCCACTCGTAAGGGTACTGAAATTGTTGCCATGTATATTAGGCATCCTATGGCTACCTCCACTTTACTGTATTCACATGGAAATGCGGCTGACTTGGGTCAGATGTATGAGCTTTTCATTGAATTGAGCATCCACTTGCGGGTCAATCTCTTGGGGTACTTTACTCTTTCTCTTTCTCCTTATCTGTTTGAAAAGTTTTGATTTTTAGCAAGTTAGAGAATTGGATATGTTAGTTTGGGGAAAAATTTAGTGTTAAAAGTTTCAAGTTTTAGTTATCTTAATTTGCTTGAAATACAATTCTTTTTGAGTAATGGAATGCAATTGGGTTCAAATTGAGCTGAGTGGAATGGATGATTTATACAGCTGGTCCTGGCTGGTTTGGGATTGAGGTTTAGTGGAATATTCGTTATTCTTCGTGTCTGCTGACTGAAGCTTCTAGAAGTTTCTAAATTTCAGATTTTGTGTCATCCTGGCAGCTAACACTTTCTTCATTTAGTACTGTAGAGGGAAACAAGATCTTACCACTTTAATTCTGATATGGAGATTGCTTTTATTCCTTAACTATCATTACCTGTTCTGGTATTTTGCTTTGAACAGACCTTCATTTTTAGAGGATATACATAATTTCAGGATTTGTAATTTTGTCGTGGCCTGTTTCTGTTTGATCCCTCGTGGCAACAGGATTTAGCTGAATAGCAAACAGTATTCAAAATTGTTATCTTACTATCTTGGTTTGGTCATTGTTTCCCGAGAATTCTTTCAACTTCCAAAGATATAATTGTGATGATGAAAGCAGTTGACACTCATTTTATGGTTACCTCTTTCCCTCCCTTACCTAGAAGTACCACTGGGTTCAAGTAGCTCCTATGTCAGATGTTACTGGATTGGTGTCATCCCAAATCCTAAATCTCCGTTAACACTAGGCTTTTCAACATTTACTGACTGATTCCATTGTGGTTGATGGTAAACTAGATGGTTAAAGCCAGCTTCAAGGAGTTTTCTGATGTAATATTGCCTGCGGAATTGAGACGCATTCAATGAGAAAAATGAAGAATTCCAGGAGTTGAAATTATAATTTATGTGATTTGGAAGTAAATGTGTAAAACCTAAGGGATATGAGAACATCGTCAGGAAAGAGTGGAAGACTCAGAGAAGGGGGTGGGGGTGTTAACGGAAGGGAGAAAAAGGGTAAGGAAGTTCCCTTGTCTATTGATGACATTCCTGAAAATAAAGCTGGAAGCACCAGAATAATTTTGTTATCCTCAAAGTCAAAGCATAATGTAAGTTGAGTTCTTGTTATCATCTCCATAGTTGGATTTTTAACTAACTTCAGTTATGAGGGGTTTGGTTTACCAGGATCTGTAGATTCAACAACATTGGAGTATCTAGAGTGATGATTTTGATTCACTATTGGTGGGAAGAGTTACTTGGTACCTGTACTGGTGGAGGTAGCAGTTATCCATTTGAATAACCGATGTAGGCACTAGCTTATCCCAAATACCACCCATCACTGAAAAGCGTGATGATTTGGATTCATTATTTGCTCATACAGGCTTTCTCCACCCCAAGCGAATTCCAAAAAAAAGGCAACAGGCTTAATTTTGGTAAAAGAATGATAGCAACACCTTTATTGAGTTTCTTCCATAGGTTTTAGCTAATGATTGGCAATGTTTTGCACAAGGGATGCCATCTTGGACTTTGTGAGATAAATGATGTTCACTGAAGATGGATAGAACCCTTTCAGTAGTATCAATATTCCAGAGGGTCAACATTTGGATAAATCACGCTCCTTTCACCTTTAGGAAGACACCTTTCCCCCGCTGACTGCCCTCCTTACCATCTGCAGGAGTCATCAGCAGTTGTAAACTTGTAATTTGTAATAGGGTTATATGTGTATGCCCGGTAGCAAATTATGTATCAGTCTCCTGAAATATGACCGCTAGGGGGAGTTAAATAGAAGATCATTGATCTTAAACGAAAATCCACAAGAAGAGAATAAAATGGTGTTTAAGTAATGTTTGCATGATTGTTTTTGTATATAACTTTTAAGGATAAGAAACACACAGCACGTATCTTTATGGGGCTAGTGATTAGGAAGTTCAAGCACATCAATGTTAAATTTAAGTTTCTATGCATTTTTATGTATGATTTTGTGGACACGTTAAGCTTGAAAGGACTACCAACTGAACCCTTAATAGATCTTTATACTTTGGATCAAAGTTGGGCTCTGATTCTTTCAATGGTTCCCAAATGCTTTTGTAGTATGATATTCAAGCCTAAACAAAATCTATTGTCAAGTATGGTAGTAGGATAAATGTGAGTCTGGAGCCAAAAGGACAACTTTCTTTTTTTTTTTTTTTTTTTTGCAAAAATTCCAAAAGGGCAACAAAGAAATTAGAAATGGAAAAAAACCAAAGGGGCAAAGGCGCAGGCCACCCGATGCCTTGCCCCAAACGTCGTGACAGCCGTTAAGTTAAAGGAGGAAGGGGTGTGGTCCCACACGCCTTGTAAGACTCAGGGCTCCGACGCCTTCCTCATATATATAAAGGACTAATCCTTTAATATAGAGATGTTCCATCCTGTAATATATTAGTAATTTAAGTGTCATTATTCACTTTAATATTTCACTGCTGAAAAAATAAATAGAAAGCACGGTAAAATTATATGGCTAAATAACAAAATTCATCGCCAATTCTATATAGCAATGCATCAGGATGGATTATCATAAGATTCTAATAAACGATGAGGGTGAAGCCTCTGTATCATAAATACCCAGACAATTGAAGTTGAATCAGTCTGAAACAATGGAAAATTCTGAAGTAGAGTTCTCATCTGGTGACACTTTTTCGCTTCCGTGGCATGAAATTGGATCTTCAAGCTTACAACCAATTAGCTCCCCTTCAGTCATTGAAACATCAAGATGGACTAAGTTAGTTATGCTCAAAGCATGCAAGGCATTCAAAATAAATGTTGCGGGGTTTGAACATGAAATCTTGGGGATGGTCTTACGTATGGAACAAAGGAGACAGGAGCAAAAGCAACACCAATCATCATCCATAAAAAACAATGTAAAAGGGAAGAAGAAACAATCACTAGAATTGGAGAGATTGAAGTGGGGAATGAACTCGGATGGTAAAAAGGAGGAAACAGGGGGCAGGTATTACAAGGCTTTCTCCGGATGAAGATCAAAATCTTGAGTTGGAATGTGCGGGGGCTCAATGAAGCAGATAAGTGGAGTACAATAAAATCAATGATTCACAAATGGAGGGCTGATATTGGTGTGTGTTAGAATAGGAATAAGTTTATACAATCCTATTAGAATAGGAATAGATTTATACAATCCTATTAGAATAGAAATAGAAATTGAAATAGGAATACTAAATAGTATCCTACTTGATAAATGATTGTATTCTAGGGTCTATAAATAGGGTCTCAATGTAATAATGTAAACAACAACAACTCAATAATATTTTTTTTACAAGAAACCAAAATTGAAGATTGGTCACCTCGGAGGATAAGGCAAGTGTGGGGGAACAGATGGGTAGAATGGGCAGCCTTGAATTCTATTGGTAGGAGTGGGGGTATCATTGTGTTGTGGGACAAAAGGCAATGGTCAAACAGGGGAATTCAACAAGGATGCTACACTATCTCATGTATGCTGGAAAGTACACAAGAGGACTTCAGGTGGTGTTTCACAGGGGTTTATGGACCTCACACAAATCTAGAAAGGGAAGATTTGTGGCATGAACTTGCAGCAATTAGAGGCTTATGGGATGAACAATGGGTAATTGGGGGGGGGGGGTGCGGGGACTTCAATATTTGTAGATATGAAAGTGAGAAGTTAAATTGCATTAGGAGGTCCAGGGCCATGAAATCATTCTCAAATATCATCTAGAATTTGGGAATAATTGACCTGCCCCTCCAAGGGGCTCATTACACTTGGTCTAGAGGGGGAGATTGTATGCAAGCATCAAGAATAGATAGATTCTTGATATCCTCTGAATGGAATGAAAATTTCAAGGTTATAAAACAGGTCGCTCTTCCAAGAGTTATATCAGACCATAGGCCTTTGCTAGGAAGTCAAACCATCTTATTTTAAATTTGAGATATGTGGCTTCAAGCTGAAGGATTTATGGACAAAGTTGAAGAATGGTGGCACAACTACACTATTGGGGGGAGTCCAGATTTTATTCTAACACAAAAACTGAAGAAACTCAAGAAAGACATCACTGACTGGAATAAGGCAACATTTGGGCAGTTGGAAACATGAAAGTCCCAAATATTGGAGGACCTAGCCTTGCTGGAAACTATAGTCGAAAGCAGACTCATGTCGCAAGCTGAGAAGGAGAAGTTAGTAACGCTAAAACATGAGCTTCAAAAGCTAGCAATAGCAGAAGAAGTGTCTTGGAGGCAAAAATCTAGGTGTTTATGGCTCAAAGAAGGAGATAAGAATACTAAATTTTTCCACACCATAGCAAACTCCAACAGGAGAAACAACTGTATAGATAAATTGTTGGTTGATGGAGAAATTAGTGAAGAGAGTGAGGAGATCAAAATTGAAATTCTCAGTTTCTACCAAGACATGTACACTGAAAATGAGAATTGGAGGCCCAGAGTATCTTTTGATGCTTTAGCCAGCATATCACTGATAGAGAAAGCTTGGTTAGAAAGACCATTTGAAGAGGAAGAGGTGCGAGCTGCTTTGATGTCTTGTGCACCGGACAAAAGCCCTGGCCCTGATGGATTTACTATGGCATTCTACCTAAAAGCATGGGTGATAATCAAACCTGACTTAATGGGGGACTATCTCTCATTTCCATCAACAATGTCACATGGTAAAGTCTTGCAATGCCTCTTTTATTGCCCTTATCCCAAAGAAAAAAGGTGCAATAGAACTCAAAAACTTCAGACCCATAAGTCTCATAGGTAGTGTCTACAAGATTATTGCTAAAGTCCTAGTAGAGAGGCTGAAGACAGTCATGGGGAAGCTAGTATCAGGAGAACAAAATGCTTTCTTAAAAAACAGGTAGATTACTGATGCAGCCTTAGTCGCAAATGAACTTCTAGATGGAAGGCTAAAAAGTGGAGTTCCTGGAATCCTATGCAAGTTAGATGTGGAAAAAGCTTTTGACAAACTCAATTGGTCCTATTTATTATCAATGCTGAGGAGTATGGGATTTGGCGAAAGGTGGATCATGTGGATCAAATTCAGCATTACTACTGTCAAATATTCAATTCTAGTGAATAGATCCCCAGTTGGTTTCTTCTCCCCTCAAAAAAGGTAATAGACAGGGAGACCCACTCTCTCCATTCTTATTTATCCTTGCCATGGAAGGTCTCAGCAAGATGTTAGCAAAGGCAAAGCAAATGCAATGGATTGAAGGATTCAGGGTGGGCAACAACGAAGACAATTCTATCTCTGTGACTCACTTGCTTTATGCGGATGATGCTCTTACTTTTTGTGGGACAGAGAAGTCTCAGGTGCGATATCTCAACCTAACACTACTCTTATTTGAAGCAATCTCCGGGCAATATATTAATATGCAGAAGAGTAAGATCTACCACGTAAATGAGGTCCCTAATTTGGAAGAACTGGCTGGCATCATGGGTTGTAGCATTGACACATTTCCAACAAAATACCTAGTCTCTCTTTGGGAGCAAAGTTCAAAGATGCAGGAGTTTGGAATGAAGTTATCGAGAAAATGGAGAGAAGGTTGGCAACTTGGAAGATGCAATATCTCTCAATGGGAGGCAGGTTGACTCTTATCAACAGCGTACATGACAGTATCCCCACATATATTATGTCAATGCTCCCAATACCATCCAAGGTACAGAATCAAATTGACAAAATCAGAAGATCTTTTTTGTGGAAGAGGAGCTATGAGGGCCATAAGTTCCATCTTGTGAAGTGAGAAAATGTAATTATGCCAAAGCAGCACGGAGGTTTGGGAATCAGAGATTTAAAGAAGCACAACAAGAGCCTGTTAATGAAATGGTGGTGGAGATATGCTCAAGAACCAACATGTATCTGGAAAGAGGTAGTGAATGCCAAATATGGGAGGCAAGACAAATGGAGTACCAAGCAGAACAATGATCCTTATGGAGTTGGACCTTGGAAGTACATTAACCAGGTAAGGGAGGAGTGTCCTTCAGGATTGGAAATGGGAACTCAGTTAAATTTTGGAAAGACCGGTGGCTTAACAATCAACCTCTCAATGTCTCACACCCTGCTATTTACAGGATACCCTCTGACACAGATTCTTCATTGGCTCAAAGCAGAGAAGGTGGAATATAGACACCACGCTTTAGAAGGAATTTTCAAGACTGGGAGCTTAATGAGCTCTTTGATTTTTTCAGAATTCTAGAAGGAGCCTCAATGACCCCTCACTTGCCTGATAGCTTAAAATGGGGCAACTCTGAAAAAGGAATATACACAGTGAAGGAAGAATACCACAAGTTGTGCTCTTCAAATGCCATGATAGACCAGTGGCCATGGAAACTGATTTGGAAGACTAGACTACCCCCTAAAATCAAGTGTTTCACTTGGACTACCCTCAAGAATGCTATCCTAGCCCTGGACAATCTAAATAGGAGGAAACTTCAGCTAGTAAACAGATGTTTCATGTACCTCAATAGCCTGGAATCAGTGAATCATTTGTTTCTGCACTGTCCAGTGTCAACAGCTCTTTGGAATATGTTTATTTCAATTGCTGGTATCAACTGGATTCTCCCGCAAAGTGTCAAAGAAGTAGTTGGAAGTTGGAGTCTTATAGAAGTTGATAGCCCCATCAAGAAGACCTAGCAGATGATTCCATCATGTATTTTTCGGTGTATTTGGAAGGAAAGGAATCTCAGGTGTTTTGATGGTATCTCAACTCCAATTAGCAGTTTGAAATCCTTTTGCCTTATTAGTCTTTTCCATTGGAACAACTTATCCCCTGTTAATGATATATTACGCCTCTTAGATTTCGTTAGCTCCCTCAATATGGCTTAGCGACCATTCTTTTGCTTGTGGTTAACTCCCTCATTAAATAGGTGTTTTTGTTCTCAGGAGTTAACCATATTTTTGTGTATGTAATTTGCATCTCCTTGATGCCTTTCTTATACAACATCTTACTTCATCAAAAAAAAAAGTAATTTAGTGATGAATTACCAACGAAGTTCATAACTAATTTTTGTTTGTAGTGTGATTAATGATGTAATTATTCTACAAATGAATTTATCAGTTTTGCTTATTTCTCTTAGGTGTTGTTTCTTTTGTTTCCCGTTCGGTGTTTGGTACCCGATTGGAGTCCGACTATTTCCGTATTCGCGTCGAAAAGTTTCACATTGGGAGGTAAAACACTCCCGAAGATTCGAACACCACTCCACCACAACCCTTGTTGGTTCTTAGGTGCTATTAAATCTATATATTTTCAACTAAAATTACCTGTAGGGTGAAAACTGTGACAATTATTGCCAAAGCAAGGGAGCCTGCCTCAAGAAGACTAAAATCAAGATCTGTTCTCACACCAATAATCCATGATAACCTGATAGATGAAAACCACAAGATTATCATAATTAGTTGAAAAATATAAAAAGCTTTTAGGAAGGCGTGGGAGCCCCTGCGCCTTACCAGGCATGTGGGGCCATGTGCCTTCCTCTTAACTTAACACCATTACATATTTTGGGGCAAGGCATGGGGTGGCATGCGCCTTTACCTCTTTGGTTTTTTTCATTTATTTGTTGCCCTTTAGGAATTTTTGCAAAAAAAAAAAGTTACCCTTTTGGCTCCAGACTCGGATAAATGTATTTTATAGCCATATGAGTTGTAGCTATTTCTCAGACTTCGAAGTTCAAACAGAACTAGACGCCTAGTACTAAGTGTCATCTGCTGCTCCTTAGAGATGATGGTAACGCCCAGAAGCAAGCTTGTTAGTGATCCCAATTTTCTGAGAACTGTTTCTGTATAGGATACAAAGTAGTTCAGTATGTGCATCAAGGCATTATTCATTAACTGTGTGCTTTAGGGAAAAAGAATATGTTGCTTGTTACAGCAGCCTGTTTGCCTTCTATGTGATTGTATAGAAATACATGAGTTTATTAATGACATTATCCTTCTATTCCTTAGCATAAATATGTTCAATAATCCTCCACTTTGTGATGACAATTACTTGGTTAGTAGTTTTTAAAACCATGGAACCACTGAATCTGAGGCTCTGTTTAGGAAACTCAGAAACAAGATTCGGTTTGCTGTAATTTAATGTTCTGAAAACGTGGTTAGGAGTTATATGGACTTAAGTTAAAGTAGTTCACCATTACTAGTTATTTGGCTAAAACAATGAGCTGAACATAGATTTAACAAGTCTTAGTTTGAAAAATCTGCTAAAAAAACATTAGGGCTCTCTGTAGGACGTCAAATATTTTGGTGTCATAAGTTGGGTACATCATTTACTAACTTGAAATCTTTATTAGATCAGTTTGCTGTTAAATCCCCATAAGTCATACCGTCATAGTGGCTTGGCTTTACACTGCTTCCAGTTTGGTACCAGTGAATCTAGATGTTCTCATACCCTTCCTAAATGGATCATAGAAGAGTGGAACATTTTCCTCATTTTGGAATTTGCATCAGGAAGACAAGACCATCGATTGACTTTATTATTTACCATTGTTAAGTCAAAAAATATTTGCTCTTATTTATTCCATATCACCCAATTTGCACAAAAACTATCTAACAAAACAAACATATGCTAATTGATATTTCAGCCACTTGTACCTCTCACCCACAAAATTTAACCCAAAAAAGAAGAAGAAAAGGAAGCAGATGATAGTCCTAATACCCCTTAATTTTGTGTAGGTATGACTACTCTGGGTATGGACAGTCAACTGGTAAGGTATGTAGCTTTAAACATCATTTCATATCTTTGCTTAAATCATACCGTATGCTGCGCTTTTCACATGTAATAGAATTTGACAATATCATATATGGTATTGTATTTGCTATTTGCAGCCAAGCGAGCAGAATACCTATGCAGATATTGAAGCTGCATATAAGTGCCTTGAAGAAAACTATGGCACAAAGCAGGAAGATGTTATACTTTATGGCCAATCAGTTGGTAGTGGGCCTACTTTGGATCTTGCAGCTCGTCTACCACGATTAAGAGCAGTCATTCTGCACAGTCCCCTTCTTTCAGGTTTACGAGTCATGTATCCTGTCAAGCGCACGTACTGGTTTGACATTTACAAGGTAGCATTCATCTCTTTAGTGTGGTTGTTTCTGTTAGTAGTATTTACATATGTATATGTGATTGCATTTGTATTTATGGTTGTGAAAGGTTGGGGCCTTTCTACCTCACTAAATGAAATGCTTTCTTGATTGTGTTGCAGAATATTGACAAGATCCCTTCGGTTAATTGTCCGGTGCTCA
This sequence comes from Solanum pinnatisectum, assembly GCA_035578085.1. Lineage (NCBI taxonomy): Eukaryota > Viridiplantae > Streptophyta > Magnoliopsida > Solanales > Solanaceae > Solanum > Solanum pinnatisectum. The sequence goes on from CM069077.1 coordinate 22,197,580, forward strand.
TCATTCATGTAAGTGTGGCATTTACCTTTGACTAAGCTAACACAATTTGTTGAATTGTCCATTTTACCTGCCATTCCATAGTCAAATGCAGCCACCTTGTTCATGAATTATGATATGTTTTCAGATACAATTAGGCTGTGCATTTTATAATTCACAAAGAAAGGAAAGATTTTGAAGGACCAAAGTTTTCATGTCTAAATTTATCCTCTTGAAATCATAGCATGATTGTTGTTTCGATTCTAGACAAAAATCAGAGACGCAAGACTAACTAGAAGTAGTAGGAACAAAATTAATACTGCATATTTTATGTTTCCCCTTCGAGCATCAGTCATTGCAAACATTCTACAGTGTGTTGAGTCTGTGGTGTTAATTGATATTGCAGGGAACTGCAGATGAAGTAGTTGATTTTTCACACGGCAAGCAGCTCTGGGAATTATGCAAGGAGAAGTATGAACCTTTATGGATCAAGGGAGGGAACCATTGCGACTTGGAGCTCTATCCAGAATATATCAGACACCTAAAGAAGTTTGTAGCAACTATTGAAAGGTCCCAATCACAAAGGATCAGTTCTAGGAAAAGCACAGACCAGTTTGAGCCACCAAGAAAGAGTTCAGATGTTTTCGAAGCTTCAAGGAAAAGCAGTGACCGTAGAGAAAAACCGAGACACAGCACAGACAGGCCTGAGAAGTTGAAGAATCATTCCAGTAATGCTATTACAGACAAACTCGAAAAACTAAGGATCTCTTTTGAACAAATGGAGAGATCTCGGAGAAGTGTGGACTGCACTGAAAAATCAAGGAGAAGCATCGATCACCAATTAGAAAGAGCCCGGAAGAGTGTTGATAGAATGGAGAGAATACGAACTGGTTGATAGTTAAAACCAAATTGTAAAATTTATTCAAAATTTGATGGTGTGGGTAAAGAGTGAAATGAGTTGGTTACTATTTATGGTTTTCAAGATATGCATTTGTTTGTAAAATCCTTTAATAATTATCGCTTGAATCAAATAGGTGATGTTATAAATTTACTCTTTCATATTTGTGTTGCTAGATAATTCCCTTAGGTGGTTTGGTTAACAAGAGAGGGAAAACTCTACTTGAACAACAGTGATAAAATAAAGTGAGGAAAAATGCATCTCCCCATTTTCCATATCCAAGAGAAATTGGAAAACACAAGGCAATTCAAATGCTATGATTTCTTGGCATCAAATTGCTGATGGCTTATGAGGAGGACACCAGCCCCTTCTCAAAATTGTACTATTCATTATAAGGGGGAAAACAAGAGAAGCAGGGACTGATAAGTAACCAAAATCTGGAGTATCTAGATTTATATATCGACTTCAACTCTCTGCATATCAGTTCAAGTGAGCAGAACATTACAGCAAGGGCAATCTGGCTGAGTGCTCGGTATATTCAACTATGGCTGAGGGAGCAAGACGGCCACTGCAGATCTCATGAACTGTTGTGAAAAGGGGGAATAATTCTAACCATCCTCGATGACTTAGAACCTCGTAAACCTCCTTTGCTGTAGAGACACCCTTCAAGAAAATTTAGAACATAGCAAAGGTATCAACTTGCTGAAGTAGTAACACAATTGCAGCAGCGGATAAATATCAATCACTCCATTTGTTTTAAAGTAGCTAGTTTAAGTATAAAGAACACAATATTCCCTTGCTTATAATTCCATTTAACATATATTGGTATATGAGATTTCAGAACATGTACTTGTTCTCAAAGGTGAACCATTAAGGCAGTAAATTATCTAGTTTTGTGCTAGATATTCTGGCATGCTTCAGTTCCCCCACAGTTGAAAGACATTCTGGATTAATATGCTTTGTACTTTTGTGGAGTGTTTGAATGTGTATATACATTTTCAACACCTGATAGATAATCAACAATCAGACTTAAGTACCTGCAGTTTTTGGCCTTGCAGCATCTCAGCTTCAAGTTCATCAAAAGACCTAAACAGACCAGCAAGATGAAGAATTAGCACACTGTCTTCTTTCCATATTTAGGAGGAAGAGCTAAGTGAGAGTGAAAACCTCTTTCCTCCGTTCCTTGCAAAAGCATCAGCACATCTCCTGTTTCTTCCTCCCACTGCATATAAAATCATGTATGATTATTTATTACCATGACCAAATGGTATACACGAGCACAATGGAAACAGCCAACTTACAGCAAGTAGTTATTAGATCTGCTACTCCACAACTCTCAAAGAATGTATTATCTTTGACAGAAGGAAACAATAGCTTGGATAAGGCCTTCATCTCTCTCAAGCCAATTCTCATTATTGCAGCCTGTTAGGTCGTTTAGAAGCAAAAAAGACACGTTAATCCGGGGAACAAATTGCTCCATTTCCTTAAAACACAGGGATTTGATATCTTTCTGGCTGCTACCTTAGTGTTATTTCCCATATCGAGGCCATCCACAAAGCCTGGTATATCACAAATTTAAATTCTATGTTACTCAAAGCTAGAATCAACTAATGATAAGATACAGGACAGTAAAAGCACAAGTATATTAACCTGCTGCTAGAGCCACAACATTTTTAAGAGTTCCACAAAGTTCGACTCCTTCCACATCTTGAACCTATTTCCATTAGATTAATTGGGTATCTTATCAGAGAATGGTTGATCAGTTTACATGCCAGAAAAGCTTAAAACTAGTAATATGTTCAAATGCAGTTATGCAGCACTCACAGCTGAGACCATAAAGTAAGGAGTATTGAATAGGTGAACCCATTTCTCCGCAATCTCTTTGTTCTCCCTATATCCAACCGTTGCTTCGCTGAACTTCTCAACTGCAATCTGCACTTGAAATTCTCAGCCACATTCATTTTAAGTTGGTTAACACTAACATGAAACAACAAATTTCTAGGAATAAACCTCAGTGGCAATGTTGGCTCCCATTAGAACACAACAACTGATCCCAAGAATTTCAGAGATGAGGGTGGAAATCATGCATGGTCCTTCCTTCTTGACCTCCATTCCTTTAATTAGGGAAATTGCTACAGCATCTTTCCTAATTTTCCCAATTAGCCTCTTGCAAATCCCCTCCATGAATTGATGAGGAGTCACAAACACTAACATGTTAGCATCCTTCACTGCACAATTTCCCCCACTATAAAATGTTAAAAAGCACTTAAAACACTCCACAGACTACATATTAAGCTCAAATATTAACATCTTGTTAATACTACAAGAAGTTCAACAATGTGTAAAACCTGCATGTTCAATATCAGGGTCTGCAACAACATTTTTAGGTAATTTTATACCAGGAAGATACTTAACATTCTCCTGTGAAACCAAAAAAAAAAAAAAAAACACCCAGTTAAAATATTGATCTCCATATTACTACAAGCATTAGAAAGCATAATTAACAGAAGAGTAAACAGGGCAATTACATTGGTTCGATTGATGACTTCGGAGAGTTTTTCACCGGATGGCAATGTCTCCTCAAAGACCCACATCCTAACTTCATCTAAATTACACCAGAAAATTAACCCATGAAAGAAAACAACATAAACGACGTTCAATTTAGACGTAGAACGAAGCAAAGGCGGAAAGGGTATAAAACAAACCGTGGAAAGAATTGATGTTGAGGGTGTTAGAAGCAATGAGCTTGGCTGCAACACTACCCCAATTTCCACTACCAACAACGGTGACTCTTGATTTATGAAGAACTTCATCTGCAACTGCAACAGGATTGGTATTGGAAGGCGCCATGAAAAGGGTGGTCTGAAGAATGAAATGGGAAATGTGAAGGTGGGTGTATCAGAGAGATGGAATTAATGGAAGAGAGGAATATCAGGAAGGAATGGGTACATAGAAAAGGGAAGGTTGATGTTGAATTTGGGCGGAGAAGGCAAACACGTATCGTTAATAGCAATGCGTGTCATGTTAAAATCCGGCGATCTACTCTATGGAAAAAAAACCAAAATACCATTTCAGCCAGGCAAAGAGAGACCCCCCACTAAGCTATGTGGGCTGGCTATGAGTCTATGACATTAATCAATCCCTTCAACTTCTTTCTTCTCTTTCTTCCTTAACTCAACCAATTATCCAAACCTACTCCTTTAAGCCCCATGCCCTACCAATCCGTAGTAATTATCGCCCCGCCAAAGAATATGGCGTAGTACATGGGACTATCCTTCCTTAATTTTGAATTTTTAGGTTCAAGCTCTGGGTATCCTTAATAGGAAGTGTTACTTTAGGATGGATTTTACACAAGGTGAATTTACATTAGTAGCACTTTAATTTGGGATACTATACATTCGGAAAACCGAAAAAAAAATCATAATAATTATCTTGTCCACGTCAATTTTTTTTTGTTACTATAATTTCGGTTCAGATATACCTCTTGTATTATATTTAGACACACATTTGTTCGTAATTTTAACAAGAAATACGTGATCAAAATTCAAAATGATATCTTATTTGGTTTGATTATCGATTCAACGTGTTCACAAATTGAAAATCGATGAATTGAGTTGATAATACATAAATTGAACCAATTGATATACACTCCTATTGAGAATGAGTTAAGTGTTTGGGTTTCTAAAAAAAAACCTAGTAGTTAAAATTGGGGTGGGTCACTTGATTTTGAATTTGCCATGTGTTTTACGGTGGAAATTGAGAGTGAGGTACGTTTAACCTTTTTCTGTCGTATAATTATGTATAAGGTGTATAATAATGTAAAATTGTGTATAAACACCTTTTATACACTAATATACATATTTATGTAAATCTATATGTGTATAATAAGTGTATCATATTGTATATTGTATAAATAAATGTATAATGTTATATATTGTGTAAAAATTAATTATGAAGGTATAATTTTTTTTTGGAAAAAAGGACAAATATACGTCCGAATTATCGTAAATGGTATGCAGATATCCTCTGTCATACTTTTGGGACATTGATGCCTCTGCCGTCTAAAAACTACAGCATATATGTCCTTCACTCTAACGGAAGACTAAATAGGGACACGTGGCGCAATATTATCCGTCGATAAATGTCGGATCGGTGGATAAGATTATGACACGTGTATGTCCGTTAGTATAAAGGGTATATATGCTCTAGTTTTTGGACAACAAGGGCACCAATGTCCCAAAAGTATGACCAAGGGTATTTGCATACCATTTACGATAGTTCGGATATATTTGTCCTTTTTCTTTTTTTATGGACTATGTGAATATAATTATTTTTCTTAAATTACTCTGTCTTTAATAGACAACTGAGTAGATATCACATTAATTAATGTGGAAGTTTATACTCCACCAGATCCTAATTAATAGAACTTATCTTTTGCCGTTCTTTTTGACTTAATTCAGTTCCTTTACAATCTTTTTTTTCCCCTACTATTTCTTTTTATATTTTTTGCTCGCAATTTAATTTATCATTTTTTATGTATTTCATTATGTGTTATTTTGCCTAATAACAATTGTTTTCAAATGCTGCTACTTCTTTTTGTTTTTCTCAGAACTTTTTATTTTGATTTCTAATGTGATAAAAAATCGTATGTTCATAGTGTTTATATCAACTTTATTGATCTATCTACATATTACTATTATATTATATAGTTTTGGTTTACAACCAGTTGATATGACATACTTTTTTTTGTTGCTAAAAAAACATTTTTTTTGACTTCTTTTTCCTTTTCTTTCGTCCCTATTTTTTCTCTTAGACATGTTTAGACCTCCTCTTTGTATCTCTTTAAAATTTAGAATATTTTTTGTTTGAGTGTTTGTTTTTGTTCCATCATTCATGTTCACCTCGTATTATGTAATTTAAAACTGACTTTTTGACTTATTAATTGGGGATGGAAAAATCAGCCCATAAATATAAGAGTAACTTTCACATATAGCAAATATAAAAATTATATTTGTATGTTATAACTATAATTTACATAATTATGCTCCATAGCAAATTTTCTATTTGCTATGAAGCTTTTGATTTGTATAATTCGCTAGATACATTCAATTTTATACAAATTGTTTAGTTTTGTATAAATTCATTTATATATTGTAATTTGTATAATAAGATCTGTATTTGTATAATTATAAGTGTATAGGATGAAAATATATGTATTTGTATATACAATTTTCTCTCGCTTTATACAAACACAAATGCATTTTATACATTTTATACCGAAATGTATAAAATGGCTAATTGTATACCAAAAATGGCTAATTGTATATCGAATTAGATGACAAAAAAATGAGATGTTTGCTGCGAATTACAATTAAAATAAGGAAATTATGGCTATAACATTTAATTTAAATTAATAGTTTGTTATTTCATACAATTTTCTAGGGGTGTGCATTCGGTTTTTTGGTTTGGTTTTATACTATTCGGTTTGGGTTTTTCGGTTTTTGGTTTTGAAGTAGTGTAACCCAATCCGAACCAAAATAAATTTGATTTGGTTTGATTTTTCTCTTTTTGGTTTGGGTTTTTTCGATTTGGTTAATCAGTTATGTAAACATAACAAAGTTATATTTGCAATTTAAAAAAAATTATATATATATATTAAATTTGTTAAATATACTTTTTAATATAAATCACAAGTAAAACATAAAACACAATATTTAAAAGTATATCAATTATAGATATCCAAATATAAAAAAATAAACTAAAAAGGGACAAAAGTGGTTAACTCCAACTTAATTCTAAACATATATAAAATTCGGTTTTTTCAATTTTTCGATTCTCATTTTTCTAAATCTGAAACCAAACTAAAAAACCAAACAAAGTAAATTATAAATCCAAAAGCAAACCAAAAATCCAAAAAAAACAATCCAAATTAGAATTCGGTTTGATTTAGTTTGATTTTTCGGTTTAATCCAAATAGTGCACGCCCTACAATCTTCCCTAAAAATAATTGATCCCCCAATATATTTAGGTTAAGATGGATTATTAATCTACTTATTTTATTAATTCAATTCATTTAGATCTCTTTAATTCAAACCTTCACCTCTATAAAAACAACACTTAAATCTAAACCCCACAAAAAATAACCAAGTACTTGGACTAATATTTTGAAATTTATATTAATACACTAATTTAATGCGCTATATGGCACCAGTAATTTTAACCACAGTTAAAACTTGATCCGTTAATAAAAGACCTAATCCACTATAGACAATTTTCTAAACTTTATTTTATCCCTTGTTTTGCTCAATTTCCTTAGGTTCATTTTTACTCAAAACACAAAAAGTGGATCATAATTAAAGATGCAGTGGAGCTAAATAGTAGAAAATAATGAGAAGAATATGTCATAGACTCACTAATTTTATGTCTACTAATCATCATTAAGTGTTAATCTTACATAAAAATATATAATAAGTAATATATTTAAAATGCTTGTAGATCGTAATTTTCTCGTAAGAATTAAGTCAGATTCAACAAGACCCTTAATTATTCTTGTGGCAGAAACAACACCCCTTCATTTTCGAACAAACATGCTCATCATCATCCATTCATTCTTTCACTTTTCTCTGTCAATCATTTGTTTCTTCCATTCATTTTCCGCCATGTCCGATCCCAGTCCTTCTATAAATTCCACCTTCACCACTCTCTTTCAATTCATTCTTTAGCTGTCAAGTATTTCTCTAAAAGAATAAGAGAGAAGTACTGTTAATAAAGAATCTATTTATTAATAAAATAAAATAAAAAAAACAAACAAACAAATCATCATCATAAATAAAATTAAAAAAAATGGCACGCCAATTAGTTGCTCTGGCTCTTGTGTTGGTTGCCCTTGTTGCAGGTGTTTCTGCACAAGCAGTAGATTCCCCTGCTTCATCCCCTGAAGCCAGTGCACCAGCTGCAGATTCGGTTTCAATTTCTCCATCCTCTTCTGAATCTCCTGATGCATCGAGCCCTGTTGCTGCCGATGTGGAACCTTCATCTCCACCTGCACCAGCTAGTGAAGCAAGTGCACCCAGCGCTGCTCCTACTCAATCTCCCATTTCTGCAGCACCTGAGGCTAGTGCACCAAATGCTGCTGCCGATTCCCCTGTTGCCGCTGGTCCAGGAGGGGTTTCGTCTGCTGCAAGCGATGACTACTACTAAACCACCAAAATTATATGCTGTTGATTAATTAGATGAATGGTGTTTTCGGATTAGCGTGACTCTTTTTTCATATATATATATATATATATATTTGATAGTGAAATTTTCTGAATTTTTTTTTTTTTGTTATATTAATAAAAAGACATATAGAAGAATGTTTTTGAATAATTTCGGGAGGTGCCTAATTGTCTTTTCTTTAGTACTCCAATGAAATTTTGAAGAGGTAGGTAATCCATAATTATTCTAAACCAGTCACAATTTTTTCATTACGACCATTAAGTAAACTGTATAAAAAAGGCATAATATATAAATATGAACATTAACTTGGCGTTAACTTATAACTATGACCAACTTTGGGTATGCACAAGTATGCACTTAAACTTGTATAAAATTAAACAAATAGACACATTCGTCCTTCATAGCAAGCACCCTATGTGACAATTTTGTGTCCAACGCGGCATCCTACGGTATTATGCCAGGTAGGACATGTGTGTCTACTTGTTTAATTTTATATAAATTTAAGTGTCTACTTATGCACCCTAAAAGTTGGAGGGCATAGTTGTCCACTGAAGCCAATTTAAGAGTCATGTTTATGTATTATGCCTATAAAAAAGTTGTGCACTATCACATCATTAAAAATAAATATTCTCTCCGTTTCAATTTGTAAAGAACTTTATATATTATCAAAATAAGTGCTAGATTTGTTCGTTTCTTAACTAGTAAAAGTTCTTCGTGCTCACATATATACAGCATTTGATATATGAATTTTGTATACTATTAGATTCTCTTTACAAATGATGTAAAAACAGATTCAAGAATTTATAGGCTTCAAGTTACGTCCGGTTCATACATTTTAATATATACACATATGAACTATATACTGTTACAACAGAGATAAGCGAGTAATTAATTAACCAGGACAGGGTTGGTTTTTAGTGTAAGCTAAGTCATTAATAGGCCCTTTTCTTACCGTCTTGACCCTCCATTTCTAGGAAAATTGTGTTGAGGATCTGATAATCTTGCTTCTTCTGATTATTTCATATTAGTTCGTGCTTAAGCAAGAAGCTAGAGATGCTCTGCTAAATTAATTACTCCATATATATATAGTTATAGTTATAGAAGTGAATTAGTACTAATTACTAGTAGGAATCTTAATTAGATACTAGTGGTTCAATAAGAAGAGCAGAAGTTTGTCTTGTCTCTCACCCCAACCATATGCCCATAATCTTCCCTTTCTTTCCCTCTAAATAACAACCTCTGCTCTTTTGGTTCCAAACCAGTTACAATTGACAACATCATCTTCAATTCACCTGATGAACCAACAAAACGAAATATAACGTTAATTTTCATGTGAAATAAGGACATTATTAACCCAATTCAGTAACGACAGAGGCATGATTGAACCAAACTAGTAACAGAAAACAACTATTGTGAAAAGTTTCACATACTTTAAGGACATTTTCGACCACATAAACAAAATGGGAGGCTTACCAAAAGTAGAAGTGGGTTGGATAGAAATGTCATGGAAATTAGAAACAGTTGAGACTCTAAGTTTGATGATTGCTTCTCCATTTGAATTACTAATATTATTCTCACATTCTCTTTTTTGAACTAACATACCTCCTGGACGTAATTCCCATTTGATTTCACCACCATTATTGTTAATACTATTACTTTTAATCTTCCTCGAAAACCTCTTCGATCTTAAATTGATCATTTTTTTAATCAACACAAAAAATTGAAGACTTGTAGTAGGATAAGGAAATTGGGTGACTAATTGGCTTCTTATATGGTATCCTGGGCCCTGTACGAGGACAATATTAATTATGTTTACAAGTATAACAATTTGAGAAAATTTCAGATACCTTCCTTCACGTTTGGTTTTATTTGACCTATGTTGCTTGGTTCAAAAAATTAGCGATGGATGTGTATTGGATCCTTCCAAAAGTGACACGTACATTTTTTGAGGATCCAATACGGCATTATTTTTGAGAGTTCAAGCAACATATTCAAAATTAGGGAGATAATGATATTATCTTTACCGAGAGAGAGGTTAGTGTAATGAAGTCAAACGTGAGGGAGATCTCTAAAATTATCAGTCATAATATAATCACATTAAAATTAAGGCACATAGGTAGGTGGCGGTTTGTGCTTGATTAGCGCGGGGTCAATTTTAATGTGTTACATAAACACAGTCAGTTGGTCATATTAATCAAATTACTAAAAGTGATTATAGTGAGACTTTTCACAATCAAACAACCAAAGGAATGTCTGCAATTTTCTCAATCTGATATTTGGCCAAAGAAATTAAACTGCTTTTTTTTTTCCCTTTATATCGTATCAATTAATTGAAATCATGTCATATAAATTAAAAATTAAAAAAAATATTTAAATAATTGTACGTGCTTCAAGTTATTTAATGGGCTTTAATTTTCCCCTTTTCCTATTATACATATAGTATATTTCTTATCCTTTCAAGATAAATGCTACGGAGTATTTGTTTATTAGAGAAAAATATATTTAAACGTACATGTATAACTTCAATATTGGTATCTTCTCATGTGGGAGAGAAACCCGCAAAGACAAAAATAAATAAATAAAAATGTAAAAACAACTAGTGTTAGTTCTGGAATAAAATAATCTAGTGTTTTTTATTTTTTGTTTCCTACTAATTTTATGATAAGTTATATTCGGATTAAACTACTATCAGGATAAGTTATAACATGATTAGTTATTTCGAAATAAAATAACAAAAATGACAAAATATCTCTGAGGTCTCTCAAATCGTTTTTCTGTTAAATAATTAAGGTGAAATGTATTTTTGTAAGCAAATATTTTTTCTTAAAAATTATGTCATGTGTGTTATTTTTAATACAACAAGCCAAACAATCAATAAAAAATAGTATCAGACTAACTATAATCCCAGCCTAACTTTGTTTCAAACCAAACGCTGTCTTAAGTTTTTCTTAAAAAATCATTTAAAAATGTTAGCTCATGGAGTTCTAGACTTCTAGCTAATCTCATTCAAAGGCCTTAATTCCTTTTTAATTATTTAATTTGATTAAGAGTTCATTTTTGATGAATTTTACCTGTAATATGATTGACCATTTTCTCGTACCACACACTTTCCTTCCCATGCCACCTTATTAGCTACCTCGAGTCATTCAATTTGAATTTCGTACGTTTTTAAGAGATAATAATGAATATGACTATTATTTATCAGAATAACCATATATTATATATTGATGTTTAGTCTTAGGTCTGAAGAAATACTTTGAAAAATAAGTAATAATATATATATTTTTCTTTGAATATGCTAAAAGTGAAAATATATTTGTAATATACTGAACAAGGTAAAATGAACAAAAAGAGTAATTAACTCCTGGCAAGTATAGAAATGTGCAGTAGAATCTGATCATACTTGGAATATGATTCTGTTTCCATATCCCCTTACAAGATTTTCATTGTTGTGTGAGTAGATATTATTAAGTACATTGGAAAGAATAATATCATTAGAAGATTTTACGTATGGCTTATTACTTATTAGTGGAGGTGTCAAATGGGCGGGTTGAATTGAAATTGGAGATATTAGAATGGGTTGAAGTAGAAATTGAGTTAGATCTTGACCCATCCAAGTTTATTTTGGGCTCAAATGGACTTAAAAACAGGTTGGATCTTGACCCGCCCAATTTGACCCGCTTAATCTCAATAATTTTAATATATTGTTATTTAAGCTTTATAACCCATTTTGAATTTCACTTTAAGAAAATGTTAAAAAAGAAGTTGCAAATTAATAGATAAACCGTAAAAAATAGAAATAGATAGTAATTCATACCTTCAACATAGGAACATATATTACATCGATGCATATAAAGAATCTTAAAAGGGTTGAAACTAGAGATTAAATTGTGCTAAATTGAGGTTTCTTTTAAAATAGGTTAAGGCTTGAATGAGTTGAGATTAAAACCCAATTCGAATTATCTTGAGCTCAACCCTTAAAATTATGGACGAATTAGACGAGTTACCAATAGTTAAGTTCAGTTTTGACACCCCTTCTTGTTAGTGTTACTGGTACTAACTAGAGTAGGCCGTGGAACACACACACAAAAAAAAAAAGGAAAATAGAGAAAGAACTTGTATTTGCTTATATATGCACACCTTATATAGAAAGTTATATTATTATTATTATTTTTTGTTAGAAGGATACTTATATTAGAAATTAATTGTTGTTCAACACAAAGCTGCTTATATCACTAATACTGGAGTCTTGGGCCATAGATAGTCCATTTACATAGTAATTGAGATTAATATTCCTTGAATACATAGTTCCTAGAGTGTCTGCTCATACTTGTTGGTTTACAAACACAGGGGGAACTAGCAAAAAGTTTGAATCTCCATACGCTTTACATTTGAGTCTTTCTTTGCTAAGTTTGTCCGCCACCTTGTTCTGCTCCCTGAAGATGTGCGTCGGCATTGCTGCTTTCAACTTCTCCATCAATGACCTGTATTCAAAGACCAAGTTAGTGTACGGCTGATTGTCATGCTCCAACAGTTTGGTTTATTCAATGGAGTCAGTGTTGATGTCTAAAGGTTTGGCATCATATTCTAACACCATAAGAAGTTCTTGTCTTAAGGCTCTGAGTTCCGCTAGAATAGGGATAACATGAGCTTCCTTATTAATCAAGCCAACTATCCAAGTCTCCTCTATAATTTTTGATGACCCCCGCCCCCCCCTAAGCCTCCTTGTCCAAGACTAGTTCTCACTGCATCATCAGTGTTAAGTTTAAACCTTCCAACCTTGGGAGGTTCTCACTTAACTTGGATAGTGAGAGTGGTTCTATTATGTCCTTGCCTTTCCTGAATAATATGTTGGAAGTCTATGACTTGGTTGATCGTGTTAGGATGAGAGATGCTATCTTTTTTCTTATTGAAGTAATTGTTATTCCTTTGTAGCCAGATAGCCCAAAAACACTAGGAGGACAACATCCCAAGATGTGATGTTATTGTACTCCTATTTGGCATTAGATTTTCAAATGTTATGCCAATTGTCAAGGGAAAGCATGTTTCCATCCAACTTGTGGGCAGAGGTATTGTGAGACATGATAGTATTCCAGAACTCAGTGGCTTTGGGACATGTGAGAAAGATATGCTCTATGTTCTCACTATGGTGGCCACATACCTAACAACCTAGATGTCCAACCCAATCCTGTTGAGGTAATGAGAGGAAAAGTTCTTTTGGTGGCCACATACAAGACTAGTTCTCGCTACACCATCAGATGAAGGTTTTTATTTTATTTGGACAAGTCATGCTCCATATCCAGTTAAACTTTTTTGGTCCCTTCCCCTTTAGTGTGCTTTGGAGAATTTGATCGGATGTACTTGTAGGCAGAGCTGGCGGTGAACTTTCCATCCTTAGAGAAGTCCCAGATTGTTTTGTCCTTGAGATGATTATCAGTGTCAATGTGGATGGCTTCAACACTAGCTCAGACTTCCTCAGAAAGTTCAAATGAAAAGGCATTGAAGTTCCAGCTTCCATTATTCACTATATCTTTCACCAGGATGGCTTCTTCTCCTTATAGATACTAGAAAAACTCTTGCAGCAGCATTGAATACAACCACTTGCTCCTTTAATTGCTCTTTTTTTCCTTCTAAAATTGAGAAGCATATACTCCTTTTGTTCCCTTTGTAATTATATATATATTTTTTTAAAATGATTAATACTTAATATAATTAGTTAATAGGGAAAATTACGTTGTTAAGCAAATTTATACTACTTAATTAGTCATCATAGCTATAGTTACCGCTCGCGACTAACATTAACCATTAATTACATGGGCTGACTTCGAGTTTGTATAATTAGCATGTTTGTATAATTCGCCACATTTATATAATTCATGACTAAGAATTATTCATTTGATTTGTATTTGTATACGATGATTTGTATTTGCGTATGACGATGATTTCCTTTGGTTTTTCAGTTTTATCACCATATACATTCAATCTTTTTGTGTACAACTTTTTAAAGTTTGTATAAACGTGTAGTTTTTAGATTTTGTATAATATAATTTATACAATGTAGTTTGTACAATATAATTTGTATAACTATTTAAAGTTCATATGTTTATGTTTGTATCAATTCGTTATTTCGAGTTTTATCATATTTGTATAATTCCAAACTTTATATTACTCAATTTTACAAAACACACGAGTTATACAAACGTACCTGCGAATTATAAAAAACGAGATGCGAATTATACAAATTATTACCCTCTCTCGCTCCCCTCTCTCCGCCCTCTCCCAATCTCGCTCCCTCTCTCCTTCCTCTCCCAGTCTCGCTCGCCAGATATACAAATACATATGTATATTCACATATATAATTATCTAACCGATATACATATACAATTTACCTCTCTCCCACTCTATGCCCTCTCTTGCTCACCTCTCTCCTCCCTCTCCCAATCTCGCATGCCACTCTCCTACCTATAACATGTAGCTATGAATTGTAATTAGTAGACTATAGCCATGGAGCGTAATTAAGCTATTTTCGAGTGAATATATGTAAAAGTTCTCCTACTTAATAATAATAATAATAATAATAATAATAATAATATATATATATATATATATATATATATATATATATATATATATATATATATATATATATATAATCTCTTTGATTTGCTAAAACCAAAATGGGAGACTAAAAGCTTTGAGCACTCGATTAAAAAAGTTTAAGTAACATTTGGACATTTTCCAAGGATTGAAAAAGTAGATAACTTACCATATAAATGGTCCAAACATTTAATTTAAAATTAAGAAAGATTACCTACTTTTATCATGTGAGATTAACTAAAGCTTTGAACATTTCACATTTTCACACAAAGTTATCCATGGTTTTCTTTTTTTTTTTTTAATATTTTAAGTATTTTTTCTTTTATAACAGAAAAATTCGTAATCAAATTTTTTTGAGTGTACACAGAATAAATTTCGTTGATACACATTATATTTAATGAAACTCTTTAACATTTCCCCCATTAATTTTGCTCAACTATCTTCCTAATGGGTAATGGTATTTCATACTCACACCCTTCTATAATAATAATATTATTTGGTATCGTTTCATCAAAAACTTTCAAATCTATATACATATATTATTTTCCCTTGAATTTATGATTTATAAATAACAATGGCATTTGTATTTAAGGATTAAAGGTTCACTAATTATAATGACCATATATTATTTTTTTTTATGTCAAACAACTTGCTAAATGCTAATGTAATTGAAAGTTCATTCATAAACTACCTAACTTAAATCTCTCTTTTCATATTAGCAAATCTTTTTATGTCTATAATCTTCATTTGTCAAAAATCTACACACTAATTTGTCTTTCGACTTTCAATAATTGTCCTTAAAGGATGAAATTAAATGTCTATTATTCAAAGGGAAATTATGTTGATAAGTAAATATATTATAATTAATTAGCTAACATAGTTATAGTTTTCATTAATTCCTATTCACAACTTAATTTTAGCTATAATCACGACACCTCTCTCCCCTCTTCCTCTCTCTTGCCCCTATCCTCTTTTATACAAATACAAATTATACATATACATATACAAATTATGACAGATATATGAAACAATTTGCCTCTCTCCACTTTTTGCCCTCTTTGGCTAGCCTCTCTCCTCCCTCTCCCAATCTCGCTCGCCTTTCACCTTCCTCTCCCAATCTCGCTTGCCAGACATACAAATACATTTGTATACCAGTTACATATATAAAATTATCTGATATATATACATATACGATTCATCTCTCTCAAATCTCTGCCCCCTCTTGCTCGTCTCTCTCCTCCCTCAAACATATAACTACAAATTATTATTTTAATGGCTATTTGGGAAATTTCAATAATCTCGACAACAAACAAATCGTTCGTTTTCACTTCTAAATCTTTATATCCTATTATTTTTGCTAGTTGTCATCCTTATTTAATACTCCATAATTCATCTTACACGTGTAGTAACACTTACGTTGTGTATAACAAGATATAAAAAAAAAAAAAAACTCGATCAAATTTGCTGCTAAATATTTGACAATAAAAATTCTATTACTACTAAATCAGTAAATTGAATGGTCGAAGACTCGATATCCCTTATTAATTAACATATCTCATAACTTTGATAAAAGTTTTATTTAAGGTGCTTGACAAATCAATAGAACAGTTATTTTCATTAAGAATCTATTTGACATTATTTTTAGAAGCGCTATTTAAAAATAGTTTTTTTCTTCGGAATAGTGCTTTTGAAATAAAACAATTTGTGTTTGGTTAATTCATTTGAAAAGTGTCTTTGATAAGCAAACTGTGTTTGGATAATCTTTTTAGAAAAATAATTTTGAGAGTCAATTATGAAAAATGACAAGTCTCAATAAACTTTTAATATTAAGATTATTTATAGAAAGAAATTATTTAAAATATCTATTATAAAACTTTTAATTAAAATTTATATATATTCAAATTTTCAATCAATATTACACATATATGAATAAAACAAATAAATTATATATTGTTATACACAAATTAAATCCGCCACAAAAATAAAAAAAAAAAAAATATGAGGGATATATTAATAAATATATATATATATATATGCAGGGACATTTGATCTTGCAAAAATAAATTTTTGCTTGCGTCTCTGCTTTTTTTTTTTTTGAAAAAAAAAAATCAGAAATTTTTAGCTTCTTTCAATAGTAGAAAAAGTGCTTCTACTTCCATTCAAAAACATTTTTATTGATTTGACAAACGCCTTATTTTTAAAAAAAAAATGTTTTTTTTCTTCTCAAAACAGGTGCAACAGCAATGTTAAACCGACCTTCAAATTAGTCCCCCAAATTTGAGGGACTCCATTTTCTTTTAGTAATAATTGAATTATTATATGATTTTTTTTAACCAAAAAATAATAATTATATTATGTCTTTCAACTTTATTTTATTTTAGTTTGTTTCGAAATATTGAACAATGTCTCTTTTTTTTGTCAATTTTTAAATTTAACTCCACATGACATGTTTAAAATCATAAAATTAACAAATATTTTAAAATATATTTGCATCTCAAAACCAAAAAAAATATGAAAAAAATTTAAAGTTAGGCCTCTCGTTTATTTTTGGCATTGAGCCACTAATTAACTTGAGAATAAATTGTTGCCCAAACTAAACACAGTTCAACCATTGTGATTAATAGAAGAATGAAGCTAAACAACATTTAAAATATTCCATTTTTTGAGTTTTATATTTAAAATATTAGATGTATTTAAAATATTAGATGTATGAATTTTTTTAAATCTAAACTATCACAATCAAAACACACCTTAATTACAGTTGTTCACTTTTTCTATTTGAATATCATGATCTTTATGTGGAAAAATGAACAATTAATAATTAAAATGTATTTTAATAAATAGATGGTAACATCTCAATAAAAAAAATTCACATACATAATAGCTCAAACATGAAACTAAAAAATTTGAAATCATTGACCTCAGAGAGGAATGGTCTCCGCAAATGGGTGGAGGGTATAGATAGTTAACGAAATCAAATTTTGAATTAACTCTTAATGTTAAAGCAACAGTTAGAAGGAACGAGAGAAAAAAAATTGATTCAATTGAAGATTCTAAATTGTTTGAACACTTGTTTGTTTAAATCTTTTAACTAAATTGCGCTCTATTACCGTCTTTTTTGTCATAGTGTATTACCATAGCACACACAAGTTGAAAGTACATACATTAAAAATAAAACACAATTAAAGTGTTTTTTGAGTTTTATATTTGAAATATTAGGTGTGAGATTTTTTAATTTAAATTATCACAATTAGAATACATTTTATTTATCAATTGTTCACTTTTTCTATTTGAAATATTACCATGTTCAAATAGAAAAAGTGAACAATAAATAATTGTTGATAGTTTTAATAAGAATATCACACACTTGATAATTCACGTATAAAATTAAAAAAATAAAGATAATTTATCTATGTTTTTTATTACTATTATTATTATTATCATTAACTCTTAATAGATTAAGAACTATGAAGAAATTGAAGCTTCAAAAACTTTTAGGATACAAATCAATTGTGGCCATACTTGAAAGAGATACAAGGAATTGAACATGAATTTAACTCATTTGAGATCATAATGAGGTGTGAGAGTTATTGTACGTAATGAAGATGAGATAAGTAATTTTTCACATAATATTTATAACTAGGAAATCAACTCGCGCTTTGTGCCGGTAAAAACTTCGTATTTAAAATTTTATTATGTATATTTTTATGTTTGAATGTTGAAATAACATAATATAACTTCTGAAATTTAAAATGAGTTGTTAGTTTACTTTTTAAAATATAATCTAAACACAATTTATAATTTTAATTCATAAGTATTTTGCAAAACTTCTAAAAAATTTAAAGCGAAACTAAAATGAACAAAGAATTACAAAAAAAGGAACGAAAATGTCAACAAAGAATGTGTAACGTTTATTAAGTCGATGAAAGGCTCCTAAAAAATTAAATATAAAATTATATATAATTCTTCATTCATGTTTCATAGACAACAACACTAATATTTTTTAAAATATATTTCTTTTGAAAAGATAGATATAAAAATAGATATTCTTATCATTAATATTAAAAACAGTCGGAGTAAATCATTATTATTTATATGTTCATGTAAGTATGTAACTACTATTATGCATAATGGATAATATGATAAATGTCATTGAAAGTAAAACTTTTCATATTTTAATGTATTAAATTCAATGTAACTTGTTTTTTAATTATTAATAATTATTATTTTGTTGTTTATTTTTCAATACCAATAAATATTGCATTGATTTCTATATTTTTCTAATAAAAATGTGATATGAGAAAGTAAAACAAAAATTATGAGATGACATTTTTCTGCAATATTGATATTTTAATTCTAATATAAGGAAAATTTTCAAAAATCTAAAAAAATATTATATTAATGATATAAGAAATTTAAAAACTTTTACAAGAAGATTAATGAAAGAAAATTAATAGCATTGGTTAAAGGAATTAAATGTCCTCTTTAATTGGAAGATCATTCTTTCCTTTTTCTCTTCATTTAAAAAAATTCTTAAGTAATACTATTTCTTACCATTTGGTTAATTTTTTTTTTTTATTTTATATCAATTTCAGAAATTACGAAACAAATTAAGATTATATGGAACAACTGAAATGAAAAAAAAAAAATTAAAAGAGAAAATAATACATATAATTGGCAACTGACAATTTTTTTGATTCAAATTTTCTCTTAATTAGAAGATGATTCTTTCCTTTTTCTCCTCACAACATTTTTAAAAAAAATAATTTTTTTTATCATTTTTGCATATCAATTTCTTGAAAGTAAATATGAAACAAATTAAGACTATATATGAAACAATTAAAATGAATTAAAAATTAAAAAATAAAAAATAATTAAAGAATAACAATATAAACTTATTATAAAATTCAAAGTTTGGGCATTATATTATTTTCCTTTACTAATTCTTTTCATATTTTTTTTTTTTGTATTTTTGTTTCATTTTCCTTTTATATATTAGTGCAATATTTATTTTTCCCATAAATAATCTGTAATTACACTACAAATAATATAATTGGCAAATGACAACTTTCTTGACCCAAATTTTATCTTAATTAGAAGATCATCCTTTTCTTTTTCTCCTCATTTAAAGATTTTTTTTAAATGATATTTCTTACCATATTATTAATTTTTCATTACTCTATATCAATTTCGGAAAATTATGAAACAAATTTAAAATATTTATGGAACAATTAAAATGAACTAAAAATAAAAATTTAAAAATAAAAAATAAAATAATACAACCAAATTGAAAAATTCAAAGTTTGGGCGTTACAATTTTCTTCATATATATATTTTTTTTATTTTTTCGTTTCATTTTCCTTAATATCTTCCATGTCAATAGAAAATAATTCTTTTCTTTTTTGTCCTCATAACATTTCTTTCCATTTGATCAATTTGTCATTTATCTATATCAATTTTAGGAAATTCAATTTGAAACTAATTAAGACTAAATATGGAACAAACTAAATAAATCATCATTAATAGATAATTGAAGTTAAATTTCAAGCATATTATATGGAATTTTCTCTTTACTTGTACTTATTCCTCTCCACATTTTTTTTTTCATTTTCCATCTTCTTTTGTTTCATTAGTCATTATATATTGTTTACTCCCAACCTATCGTTTATATTAATTTTATTTTACCTCCTTTCAGTTTTATGAAATATCTCCCATACTTAATTTTCTCTCTAAAATACTTTATCATTTTCTTCTACAATAAAAAATGATAAAGAAGATAGAGGAAAAAACATACATTCATATAAGAGTATGTTTACAAAATATATTCCATTTTCTTCTATTACTTTAGTCTTTATATAGCGTTCACTCTCAACCTATCATTTATACTGATTTTTTTTTTTTTTTTATCTCCTTTCAATTTTATGAAATGGCTCCCATACTCAATTTTCTCTTTAAAATACTTCATCATTTTCTTCTACAATAAAAAAAGATAAAGAAGACAGGAAAAAAAATACATTCATATAAGAGTCAATGCTTACAAAATATATTATATTACTTGTGACTTCAGAATATAACTTTTACAAGCATTTTGATTCTTGTAAGACCCCTATTATCACTTAGTCATTCTCTGCCGCAATCCATTACTTCGACGGTCATCTCAATAAAAAAAAAAAGAACTCCTTGATCAACCTTCTCACAACTCTCAATTACTATTCAAGACACAAAACATCAGCTATATCGATATGAAATTATCGGGTAGGAGTAACATTTATGCAAAAAGATAGATGCAGATTAATGTATGTTATGATGTATGTTTGTTTATATAGTATTCAAAAGTTAATGGTAAAAAACTTTTCAAACTCTGTAATTAAAGGATAAAAGAATAAAACCTCTTAAATTTTGTAATTAAATGATGCATATAGAAAAATATAATTGAAAGAATTTCTTTACCATAAAAATATATTTTAATGTAAAAGATCGGTAACTGAAGTTTTTATGATTAGGCATTAACGAGGAGAGAATTAAATATCATGATTTAATATTCTGTAAAAAGATAAAGAAATATTTTATGTCTTTAAAAGTGAAGAAAAATCTCAAAAAAATAAATAAAATTTCAGGCCTTAGAATGTGCCACTTCAGCGTTTTTATGTTTCTCCTTTATATATATTTATAACTAGGGAATTTGTCCGTGCTTCACGTGGTGGTTAAAATTTTTAAGGATTAATTTTACAAAACTCACCTCCCCAGTGGTTTACAATATTATGTATCCCTTCCTTATTTTGATTTTTTTAACCATTCTTTAAATTTATTTAAAATAAATATAAACTAATTATAATATGACAACTTTGTCCTTTTGTATTAATTTGGTCATATAAATCCACATTATTTTAAAAAAGGGAAAAGAGTCAAAAATACTCCTCAACTTTGGTTTATTGTTTGACTTTACCCTTGCCGTTAAAATGAAGTTAATTTTACCCCTCCCATTACTAATTTCACCAAAATTACTCCTCATTAGACGGAATCCCCAAAATTGACCCAAATTACCCAAATTTGAAAAAAACCCTATTCCCTATTTTTAACCCAATGACCCGACCCCTCTAGAATAACCCGGTTAACCAAATTAACTCAATTAACCCAATGCCCTATTACCCATTCCCACAACAACAACCCTTATTCCCATAATTTTCTCCCAATTCGATATGAAAATCGCCCAACAATTCAAAATCCATCTCCGATTTCCCGTTCCACGATGATTCTCACCTCTTGGCTAAATCGTCGCCGCTTGCGGCGCTACTTTTGTCTCTTTCTCTGCTCTCCTTTTCTTCTTCCTTTGTTTTCTGCTACTTGCCCTATCATTTGTGTTGCTGAAATCTGCTACTGTCTGTGTTATCGCCGCCGCTGTCGATCGCCGTGGAAATTGGAGGAGAGATTCGACGGCGGAGGCGGCGATGGGCGGGGACGGTGTGAGGGAGCGGAAGGTAGTATAGATGGAAGTCAAGAGACAATGTTGTTTGCGGAGGTATCTGGATGATTAACTGCTTCTAGTAATTGAATCTGCATACAATTTGGGAGATGAAGAAGATGAAGATGTGGAAGTTGTAGATAGTAGAAGCCCTTCTTCTGCAATGATAGAAGAAATCCAGAGGTCTTTGGTTTATCTCTTTTCCCCTATGATTTTTTTAAGAGATTATCTATTTAAAGAGAGATAATGGGTAACAGTGCATTGGGTTAACTGGGTTATCCTAGAGAGGTCGGGTCATTGGGTTAAAAATAGGGAATATGTTTTTTTTTTTTTTAAATTCGGGTAATTGGGGTCAATTTTGGGGATTCCATCTAATGAGAGGTAATTTTGGTGAAATTAGTAACGGTATGGGTAAAATTAACTTCATTTTAACGGCGAGGGTAACGTCAAACATTAAACCAAAGTTGAGGGGTATTTTTGACCCTTTTCCCTTTAAAAAATGACTTATAAAATGAAAGTTTTAAAAACAAATCAATATGAAGAAGTGTGAATCTTTGTTTGGTAAAAATGGACACGTTTATATATATATTTATATAATATATATTAGGAAAAAGGGTCTGAAAAATACTTCAACTTATGCCGAAATTGTTGTTACGATACCAAACTTTATGGAGGACCTTTTACCCCTTGCACTATTTAATAGTGTAGACACGTTATTATTTATAATTATGCAATATTTATAATGTCCACGTGGGTATATATATACTTTTAAAATACACTATTAAATAGTGTATGGGGGGGGGGGGGTAAAAGGTCTTTTCCAAAGTTTGGTATCGTTACTGCAATTTCGGTCAAAGTTCAGATATATTTCAGACCATTTTCCCTATATATTATAGTATAAACTTATTTGTGTTGATTTATTTTTAAAGTATTTATTGAATAAGTCATGTTTTTAATCATATGCATTAATATGAAGAAATTAATACAAAGAATGACAAATTTGTCAAGTTATAATTGATTTATATTTATTTTAAATAATTTTAAAGAATGGTTACAAAAAAAAATTAAAATAAGGGATGTAGAAGTAATATCGTAAACTACAAAAAATATGAGTGTTATAGAGCGAAACCCAAAGGAATTGTCCCATTTTTTTTTATTAAAAAATTAATTTTTGATCTCTATCAATGTCATGTCTTCTTTTTTCTCCAGTTATAATATCATTAATTGTTCTAATTATATTATATTATCAAGATAAATACCAACATGAATTTTTTGTTGTTAAACTTAACAATTAATATTGAACAAAAGTTATAATTTATTCTTAAGCAATAAGCTATAATATATATATCCTTTAATTAATTTCATTTCTATTGTACATAAATTATGATACACATACATACAAGCATTTATTGACAATTGACCCTTTTAATTTCTTTTAATCTTAATAAAAGTTAAAAAACATTTTCTATAATTGTTATTAAATAAAATAAAAATGAAATGAAAATTAAAAAGAAACTAAAACAACCATTGAGTTACATTTTTTTTTTGGCATATAATATTTCCCTATCGCTTATCCTTCACTGATGTCTCTATTATTGTTTTGTTCTTTTTTCTCCCTATATGTTGTACAAGTAAAAGAAAACATATAAAAACATAGAAAGTAAAAGAATTGTATACAAATTACAAAGTAGTAGTGATTCAACTTCATTGAATTGAAGTTTGCTAATAATTACTTTTAACAATGGAAGAAATGAAACAAATCTGTTACTGATTTAAATGCTAAGTATTGATGTTTATTACTCAATAAAAACTAATCACCTCCTCATAATTAAGACTCATAAATATGTTATAGTAAACGTTGTAATTTCATAATTATATATAATAAAAATATTATAATAAGGATAAAGAAATAAAATATTATAATATCAATATTTCGATATAAAAAGCAGCTATAAAAAATTAAATATGAGTAGAAGAATCACATACCTTTTTATAAATTTATTACAACAAAATGTTGAAAAATTTGTCAATTAAAGAACAAAAGTTAATATTTATTTCCAAGAAAATAAGAGTAGCATAAGCCTTTCACCCTTTTGTTCTTATTTAAGCGGTGTTCATATATTTATATTAGTAATTAGTAATTGTAATATATATATATATATATATATATTAAAAGGTTATTTCGTGTTGTTTGGTTATAATATTATTATATCTTTTATTCTATTACTTTTTTATTGACATTTTTATGAGAAAAATAAGAGACCAAATTATATAAATAGAAAGTATACAACAAATAACGTACTCTCATACTTCTAAAATTCAATTACTCGTACTTCGAATTAAATTTTAAGTTCGTATACAAAATATACTTAAGAGGCATCATAAAATACACAAGAAAGAAAGAAAGAAAGAAAAAATAATACAATACACATATCATTGCGACTTCAGTCATTAAAATTAAAAGTAGAAGGAAAAAAAAATCAACACATAATTGTCTAAGATCTTGTCATATCCACTTCACAAGCCTACTAATATTCAAAGCTTTCTTCTTCTTTTTCAAGTCAAACAAAGGTAGAGAGACATCACTGTTGTTGATATTCACTTCACAAATCTATCACTATTCAAAAGTTTTCTTTGTATAAAAATTAAATTTAAGAGGCATCATAGAGATATATAAAAATAAAAAAAGAGAACATAAAGAAAGAAAAAAAGAAATACTCCCTCCGTTCCATTTTATGTGACACCATTTCCTTTTTGGTCAGTCCCAAAAAGAATGTCACATTTCCTTATTGGTAAGTATTTAAAGGTACAATTTCTCTTTTGCCCTTGTTGGTCCCACTTAATCTTAAAGATAGTATTCCAATACATTTATGAGGAGAGAGAAAAGTGAGTCTACTTTTTAATATGACTATTTTTTGAAGAGGTAATTTGGTAAACATTTTAAAGTCTTCATTTATTTCCTAAACTCCATGCCCAGTCAAATGTTGCTACATAAAATGGGGCGGAGGGAGTAGTACAATACACATATCATTAAAAAATAGAAGGGAAATGAAATCAATACATAATTATCTAAGATCTTATCAATATCGTTCACAAGCCTATCGCTATTCAAGAGCCTTCTTCTTCTTCTTTTTTCAAGACAAATAAAAGCATGAATATAATACTATGGTGAAAATGAAGGGTAACTTTGGATAGAATATCATGAAACAAAAAACATGAATTTATATAGAAAATAATGGAGGAATACCATAAGGTTTCATATTTAATATTTAAAGGTTATGAATATTAAAAGTTGAAAATTATGAAAGTTATGAATATATGCACATTATATCTAATAAACAAATATATTATAGTGGGAGATGAAAAGTTGAGTCCTTGAAGAAAAACTTTATTAGATATTAAAAATAAAACAAATAATTAAATGAAGAAACATGGTAAAAAAAAAAAAGAAAAAGAAAAAAGATAAATATGAATGGAGGCCATAGAGAGGTGCCACATCACCTTGTTTATATTCCTCCTTTATATATATATAGAGAGAGAGAGAGAGAGAGATTATAATTCGCTTTCATTCTACTAATATGAAGATATTTGTTCTTCCCAATTTCATTGTTTTATCATCATTTTAAAAATGCATT
Organism: Solanum pinnatisectum; assembly: GCA_035578085.1. Classification (NCBI taxonomy): domain Eukaryota; kingdom Viridiplantae; phylum Streptophyta; class Magnoliopsida; order Solanales; family Solanaceae; genus Solanum; species Solanum pinnatisectum. Next base: position 22,223,366 of record CM069077.1, read on the forward strand.
CAAAACTTAATAAGTTTCTATTGAAATTACTCCCTCCATCCAACGGTAGTTGTTCACTATACTATTTTGGAATATCCAACAATACTTATCCACTTTATGAAATCAATGAATAATTTTACACTTAGTTCCTAATTTATCCTTATTATTAATTATAGTCAATTATTTATTACATTTTTCAAAATATTGTATTTATTATATTCAAAGGATGATATAGTAAAATTACCCTACTATTTATAACTTTTTAAAAAGTGTGCAAAATCAATAGTGGACAATCATTGTTGGACAGAGAGAGTATTAAATTACTAGATATAGACCCCGCCCAACACATGGCCCAATATATATATTACTCCCTCTTTCCAACAATAGTTGTTCATTATTGATTTGGCACGTCACTCAAGAAATTATAAATAGAAGCATAATTTCACTATATCACCCTTTGAATATATTAAATATAATGTCTTGTAAAATGTAATAGGAAAATTACTATAATTAATGATAACGGTAAATTAGGAACTAAGTGTAAAATTATCCATGAATTTCATAAAGTGGACAAGTATTATTGGACATCTATTTTTAGTAGAGTGGACAAGTATTGTTGGACGGAGGGAGTAATTTTTTGTCTTAATTTATGTGATATTATGGAATGTGAGAAGTTATTAAAATTTTTATATGATTTTAAAAATATTTTAAGTGTTAATTACTGTGATTTATAATACTTTTTTACATAATTTTAAAAATAATATATATTACTCTCTTTGTTCTGATTTATGTGGCATATGTAGAATTTTCAAAAATTAAGCATTTTTATATGTCTTTTATATATATGAAGTTGTTAATTATTGTAATTTATAATACCTTTTAACGTAATTTTTAAATAATATATGTTACTTCACATGTCTAATTTATGTGGCATTAATTGATAATTATTTTGGAGTCAAGTGATTTTTTTTTGTTAATTATTGTGATTTATGGTAATTTTTTCATCAAATTCAAACAATATTGTTTATCATCTATTCCATTTTATGTGGTACCAATAGAATTTCGAGAGTCAATTGAGTTTTTTTTTATATAACTTTTAAATAATTAAGTTGTTAATTATTGTAATTTACAGTATTACTTATATTATTTTAAAATAAAATATATTTAAATATTATATGTTACTCCTTTTATCTTAATTTATATGGTATAAATAGAATTTAAAGTGTCAAACAATTGTTAATTATTGTGATATGTAGTATTTTTTTTATGTAATTTTGAATATATAATCTATTTTTAAGTATATTAAATTGTTAATTATTTTCATATGTAGTACTACTTTTTATATATATTTTTTAAATATTTAATCAACTAAAAAAAGTGAGACATAATAAATTAAACATAAAAAACTCAAAACTACCCTTGAACTATCAGAAATATCTCACATTTACCCTTAAATTATATTCCGACTCAAAATTACCCTTCCATCAAACTATTGAGTCTCAAATACCCTTTAATTAATAGAAGTATGTTAAGTGCCACGTGGACGCCACATAAGCACCAAACAACTCTCACCTCCACCTAGACTAATAAGATCCCTAATTACTAGTTTTCCTCTCATTTCTCTTAAAGATACAATTTCACCCATTTTTTTTTTTTTTTGGTAATTAGAACTTTTATTAATCACCAAAGTAGTATTTACAAAACTAAGCCAGCATTACTCTACTGGCTATCTCAATAAAACTAGTTAGCTGCAACTAACAAACCAACAGACTCTAAAAACTACATTTATCTAGGAATAGCTTGGCTGCTACATTTGCTCTAACACAACACACACAAGCAATTCTTCGAGCTATAACCTCCATTGTGGTCTCATGTTTCTCAAAGATTCTTATATTCCTTTCCTTCCATATTGCATATATATATATATATATATATTCTGTATAGATCAACTTCAGGGCTTGAGCTTGTTGACTTCTCTTTTTAGTCTTCAATATGATCCATTGGTGTCTTGTAATAATGGTACTGCTAGGTGGCTGATTTATCCATTGGAACAGTCTCCTCCACAGTCCACAGCCTGCTAGCAAACATACATTCGAAGAACAAGTGATCTCTTATTTCTGCTTCTTAGTGACACATAACACATATAGGATCCACTTGTATTCTCCATTTTAGCAGTTTGTCCGTTGTAAGGAGCCTATTTTGAACCTGCAACCATAGTTTAAAAATTGCTTTTGGCGTTGTATAGTTTTGACAAATAAGGCCTCTCCATTCAACCTTTGGATAACTGCCAAGCATTTGCTGATAAGCTTGTCTAATCACACATTTCTTTCCCGCAGCTTCATTATGCAGTATATGCAGCGAATCTTCTTGACCATCTAACAAGCTTGATTAGGCACTCTGATCTCTTCCATTTTCCATTACTAGTTTTCCCCTAATTTCTCTTAAGATACGATTTCGCCTATTTCCCTCATTTTTGCTATAGGGTTTCACAGATTTCCCCTCGTTTCACAGTTGGGTTTCAAAGTTGATTTCGCGGTGGTTCTAGGTTAAGAAACTATTTCACCTCTTTCTTCATTTCGCTGCTAGGGTTTCGAAATAGACATAAATTTCGAAACAATGTCGGAATCCTCTATCAATTCACTTGAAAAATCGTATGCAAGAAAATCCTTGGCAGCTTCAAAATTTATGTCTACTTCGAAACCATAGCAGCTAAATGAAGAAAGGGGTGAAATAGTTTCTTAACCTAGAACCACCGCGAAATCAACTTTGAAACCCAACAACGAAATGAGGGGAAATCTGTGAAACCCTAGAGCGAAAATGAGGGAAAATGGGTGAAATCGTATCTTAAGAGAAATTAGGGGAAAACTAATAATGGAAAATGAGTGAAATTGTATCTTTAAGAGAAATGAGGGGAAAAGTAGTAATAAGGATCTTATTAGTCTAGGTGGAGGTGGGAGTTGTTTGACGCTTATGTGGCGTCCACGTGGTACTTAACATACTTTTGTTAATTAGAAGGGTATTTGTGACCCAATAGTTTGACGGAAGGGTATTTTGACTCAAAATATAGTTTAAGGATAAATGTGAGCTATTTCCGATAGTTTAAGGATAGTTTTGAGCATTTTCCCTAAATTAAAATAAAGAAATACACAATAGTACTGGTCAGCTGATATGATAAAGTCGGTTGGCCCCACTTAGATCAATTAAGAGAACAACTCTTTGATTGATATATGTGTAATTATGGAGCTGTTAGTTGGTTGTTTGTCTAAAGGAGAGAATGTACAATTATAAAGCTCCAACATACAAAAGATTTAAGAAGCAAAAGCTAGCAAATACCAGAAATATCCTTGTCATGACAGGCATGTTGACGAACAAATGCCTACTTGTAGACTCTTATATATATAGTAGAAAATTTGATTGATATATGTGTAATTATGGAAATGTTAGCTGGTTTGTTTCTCTAAAGGAGAGAATGTACAATTATAAAGCACCAACATACAAAAACTTTAACAAGCAAATACTAGCAAATACTAGAAATATCCTTGTCAAACAAGTAGGCATGTTAACACGCAAAAGCTAGCAAATACATACATTGATAGGCACGTAGAGATACTATCAATGAATTACACTATTCGCTTCAATTTATTTATCATACTAATTTTTCTTTTTAGTCTATTTAAAATGTTTTTTTAAAATTTTTAATTTTCTACATGACATATTTAAGGTAGGGGTGGCAAATGGTTGGATTGGATCGAATTTGGATGGATTGAATATGAATTGAGCAAAAATGGTTTGAATTACAACCCACCCAAATAGAATATGGGTAAATATGAATTTGGTCAAACATGGTTTGGGTAAAATGGTTCTAACCCATTTTAAAAAATCTGTTTTTCAAAAAAAAAAAATTACCCCCTCTCCCGGGCACCCCCCACCCCCTACCTTCCACCAACCTACCCCTAATTTTTTTTGTTTTTCAAAAAAAAAAAAATAATAATAATAATTACCCCCTCCCCCCACCTTCCACCAACCGACCCCTAAATTTTTTTGTTTTCCAAAAACAAAAAAAAAAATCTATTTATTCAAAAAAAATTACCCCCTCCCCAGGCACCCCCCCCCCTCCACACACCTTCCACCAACCTATCCCTGCATTTTTTTGTTTTCCAAAATAAAAATTTACCCCATTCCCAGAACCCCAAACCTTCCACCAACCGACCCCTAAATTTTTTTTGTTTTCCAAAAACAAAAAGAACAAATTTGTTTTTTCAAAAAAAAAAAAATTGCCCCCTCCCCCGGACACCCCTCTTCCACCAACCTACCCCTAAATTTTTTTTGTTTTCCAAAAACAAAAAAAAAAAAAAAATCTGCTTTTTCAATTAAGTTTGAAAATTAATATTAATTTTTTTAATTTTTAGCACAATTAAGAATTTTGAGTGAAGGTGAAAATTAAGTGATCTATTATGGGTCAATATGGATACCCATATTTAACCCATTTTGATCATATTTGTAGAGACTTTTAAAATAGTTTGAAACTCATATTTAACCAATTAAAATATGAGTGATCCAAGTCATTAAATATGAGCAAAATGGACTCATTTCATTAATATGGGCTGAAATTGTCATCCCTAATTTAAGGTAACAAGATTAAACACATTTTTAATACATTTGATATATCTTTAATTTACTACCATAAGATTCAAAGTCTTAAACTTCGTGTCAAGTTAAAATTTGATGAATAAATTGAAACGAAAGGAGTATTTCATTTTACTCCCTCCATTCACTTTTACTTGCCATTTATTCCTAACATAAATTTCATTTTTACTTGTTACTTTTGACATATGAAGAAAAAATAATTATTTTTTTCATGTTTTACCCTAAGCATTAAATACTTATTTTTCATATCACTTTTCAAGACATTATTTAATAAGGGATAGTTTGATAAAATACCTATATCAATAATTATGTTCTTAATGAACGTGTCAAGTCAAAGTATGACAAGTAAAATTGAATGAATGGAGTAATACATTATAATAAGTTGTCTATTTTATTTTCTATGTTACTAATATGTTATTTTTTTATTGGTTTGCAGGTAGTTTATTATCTTTTAGTAACAAAAGAAATTTGATATTATTATTGTTCTCCGAACTTAAAGATAGAGACGTTATTTTTGGTTCATCCTCACAAGAAAAGAATGTGACGTATTGATTTGTAAATTATATTACAATGTTTATCAGTTTTTTCTTTTTTTCATTTGGGGCCTACGTGGGTGAGTGGGGTCGGGAAGTCCACTAATTGACAAATGACAACTGCATTAAGTTTTACTCCTTTCGTTTCAATTTATGTGACACTTTTCAAATTTTAAGATTTAAATAAATCTATTTTTGATTGTGAATTATCTTTTAAATATTTTGAATTATCAATTATTATGTTTTATAATACTTTTTACGTAGTTTATAAATATATAAATTTCATTTTAAAAAATTTGAAGATTCCATGCGCAAATTTCCGATTAAACTTAAATTATTTGATTATTGAAAAACGAAAAATGTCACACAAAATGGGACAGAGAAAGTAGTTTTTTTAAAAAAAAAAAAGAAAAAAAATTATTAGGGTAGGGAAAATGAAAGTGGAGGAAATTGCATCTGAAAAATCAAACTCTCAATAAAAAATTCAAATAATCAACTAATTGAGCTATTAAAATCTCGGTTTTAACGAGTAAATGAAGTCAATATAGTTGTACATTTCCCATTGACTTGGAAATCACGTAAAATGACTACGTATTAATCATCAATATGCAGAAGTTTGACTAATATAAATACAACATTTCCCTTGCTTCCCAAGTATATATCATGCATCCTCCAAATCAAAATTAGATCTACTCCTATATATAAAACTATGGTCAATATTTTCCTAATCCAATCAACTCTTTGAGCTCAAAAAAACATAGCCAATGATGAAGAGAGAGGGTCGTCAACATGGTCTTGTTCGAACCTCCCTTTGGAACTCCACACTCAACTCTGGGTACTGTTTTTAGCTCAAACTATGTATACATAACTAAAATTTTAACATTTTTATCAATTTGAATCTACTAATGATACATTTTGGTTTTGACTCTGCAGGTATGTTAACAAGTTGAATTCCCCTCCCACAGCTGGGTTGTTCACAATGGCGTCACCAAAGCCCTGGAACCATTCCAAGTTCACAGGCAAGTGTGGCAGGTCTAAATGCACAATTTGCCATTTACAACCAGCTGGAAAGGCTAAGGGGACAAAAAAACTGAGGGATTGTGACATTGTTACTAACTATAGATTGATGACTTGGAGGGTCACGGATACTAGACCGCGCTTGACCTTTTCTGGATTCTCAACTAGTAGCTGCATATTTGACCATTTGGCTAATGATCACATGGATCTTCATTATGATGATGATGATGATGAGTGATGAGCGCACTATAACAAATGTGATATATAGCTACAAAATTACTAGCTATGACATGACATTTGTTCACTTTTCGTAGCAAAAATTACATGATTTGTGTATAAATACATTGAGGCACATACATGAGTGATGCGATTGCTCAATGGCAACCCCAATTGGTTGTTGATTCCGATTTCTCGCCTTATACAATAGAAGTTGAGGAGCCTAAGATAACTATAATGATGAAAGAATTAATGACTATTTGTAACGTGGAAGTTGTGTGGGAGAGGAATCAAAGGATCGAAAAAGAAGGAGACTGGTGTTTGGTGCAAGAAATGTGATCTTAGTACATTGACTTGGTTTGTAGTTACTGTCGAATAAACTGTTGTACTAAGATTTTCTTATGTTTATAATGATTTTGTTGTTGTAAACAAACAATTATTCATATCAGAAATCATGTATAACTCAAGCATGTTCATGCCAGAACTAAATAAAGCAGGACAACCTTGCAGTTGGTGTTTTATAGCACAAAAATAGAAAAAACTGCAGTTTTCCGATTTCAAATTGCAAAGACTACTTACTGCAATATAATTTTGATATATTAGGCATGCTCTTCTTTCTGATACTTAAATTGATCTGGTTTGAATGTCACCCAACTTTGTAAAGTTTTACTTTATGACGTACAAAGTCAGATACCGTATGGAACAATGCTCACACTCGAACACTTAAGACTAGACTACAGGGTTCAACTCTTCATAAAACATGTCACAGGGGAATAGGAATTCCTTGCATATAAATAGCTTTAACACAAGTTAACGCTATGTTATTAATGTAATGAGACATCATACGTCTATGAACATTCAGTTGGGGGAGACTCCAAATTGATGTTGTATATTTGGGGATGCGTTCTGATCATGAGACATTACTGTTGACAAGGTATGAGAATTTATCGGTTTTGGGCAATTCTTCTTTCCTGAATACTTGTAAGAGCAATTCTTGGCTGAATATGTAGAGGTTGGGTGTGACGCCAAGTCTTGCATTGTGCTGTTACTGGGATTTCTTCCAAGTTTTGGTGACTGAGGACGTTTAATCGGGGTCTGCACCAAACTAAACCATATGAACCACCGCCAAGAGAGTAGAGCATGGACAAAACCTAAACTATTCAAAATATGGATCCAGAAGGTACTTTTGGGGGAAAAAATGAGCATTAGACAGTTCATTGTTTAGACTTAAGACTATAAGAAATGAAAAAACCCGTAAGTTGTTATCGTTAAAATCATCATGGCCATATATCATGACATGTTTTGACAATGGGGACAAAGTATTCTTTTAGGATTATCTGAATCGGTGATGCAAGAAGTTATGGTAGTACCTTTTTTGTGTGATTTCTTGCTGTTTCTCTTTCCTTGTAAAACTTAGGCAGGGGACGAGCTCTGAAACAAAAGCTTTGTCGAAGTTTCCTGAGCTCCATTTCAGCTTTCTCCTGTGAGCAAAAGGGTATCCGTTCATATCAGGTTAATTTACTTATTGCTTGCAGTTGAAGAAGTCATGCCAAGGCATTAAAAAGTTAAGTTGTTGTAGAGACAATAAAGAAAGTTAGAAAAAATGGACAAGCCAATAAGGAAGCTCAGGAAGAACCTTTATTTTTGTTTGTAGCTGAACTTTCTGTACCTCCTTTGCATTGAATTTCTCCTCAAGCTTCTGAAGAAAATTTACAGGTGTAAGATGAGATCATTGAACTTATGAAATACAAGGAGATAATCCTGATCTCGAAGATGCCAATACATATAAAAAAGGCATTACTTGTTTCCTTCTTGCAGCTCTTTCTTCTGTCCTCAGTAGAAAAGGAGTCGATAAAGAGGGCGATTGTAGTTTGTTACGGCAGGCTGTTAAAGACTTGGAACAACTGCAGAACAGTACTAAGGTAAGAGAGATCCAGTGGCACAACAAACTGACAGAATTCTATAATCTGCATAGTGCAAAACTTGGATTCATGCCAACATAGGGCATACCTGGTGTATGATTGATTTATGTACTATTTCTTATTTTCGGGTTGACAAATATTTGACTATTTAGTTTTGATTTCAATTTGCTTACTGTCTGAATATAGAACTATATTTTAGTAGAACCAACTGCTCCTCAACCTAAACTTCTACTATAAAGAGCATCTCAAGTATTCCTGCTATGTTAGTTTTCATTCACTTGGATTAAAAAATAAAAGGAACCCCATAATGGTAAAATGCATCTACGATTGCTTGAATGTCCTAATTAGCAGATTTACATGTTAACTCAATGCCCTTCTACCAAGATGTTGTTGTCTTTTTACATTTAGCCATCTACTGTATGCAAACGTTAAATCCGAAGTTATTTTTTTGAAGATACTTACACAGATGACAATATATTCCATTTAGCACCGGTTGTTTGACTTCCTGAGGCTGATGGATGAATTGGTGTTTCCATCCTGTAAATTTGAAATAAAAGAAAACCAAGTTAATGGTTGTTGCTGTTTTCCGCTATGAAAAAACATGCAATATTTTTGCAGTTGGAAAGCTTGATATGTCTTTTTACTATGATATAATAATACCTTCTATTTTCAGAAGATGGGGTTGTCATGGGATGTTTGGCTGCACCATCTGAAGTTTCCTGCAGGTGAACGAGAGACAAATTTTAGAAAGTCCAGCATAATATTTACGAGTTTTTCTTTGGCGCAATAAAAGATTATTAGGTAATTAATTACAAGTAAGTCTCTTTCATAAGCATTAATCAGATAAAAAGATAACATACTTGCTATAACAAGTTAAACTTAAGTGATTATATGAGTAATACCTTAGATAAAGTTATTAGGAGGATTAGCATTTAGCAAATGAGAGATAAATAAGCAGAGGAAATTAAGTACCACAGGAGTCTTGAGAGGAGTTAGACACTTCTTCGTGGCTTTGGGAGCTAGCTTTGAACTTTCCTTCTTGAATGTGGGAGGGGGAGGAGGAGGCACCTTATCTGTCTCTTTGGCAGGAGTGAAATTCATCAATCTGCTCAAGGATTTCGAGGTTGATTTCTTTTCATTTGCGAATGCTGATGTGGGATTCTTTGTGATTGGAGTGAAATTGTTTTCTTTATTGACAAGACGAGAAATGTTATGCCTAGCTGGTGAAGGTGGAATTTTAGACTTTACAGAGTGAACTGATGATTTGAATGAAGAAAAAGCTGATTTTTTCTTGCTCGTCGCAGATGTAACATCATCATCTTGCTTAGAGCTGGAACTCTGCTGGATCGACGGAAAAAATCAGTCTCCACACACTAGCATATTTATCTAGATCAATCAATCAGTTAATCAAACCATCAATTAATCACCTTCTCAATCTACTCTATATCTAATCCTCTCTACTCGAATCCATTTCATTCAGGTTAGACTCACACATACAAGTTACTATTAACCAGACTAAAAAATTCTTGACACAATTTAGTTTATGATTGTAACTGTTGGACAATGCCATCATCTTGCCTATGGCGAAGTCAAGTGGTGGGCCGATATGGCCAGAGGGTCTGAGTCATGATCGAACATGATGCTTGCTTAATGAGTTCGGTTAAGAACTAAAGTTTCACGTCATTTCTATCAGCTATAACGTTTGGCACGATCGTGATCATTTGATCCTAGCAGTAACAATAACATAGTACAACCTAGAATAGCAATTCAAGTAAAAACCACAGGAGTGAGTACAACATATTTACCTTCAGCAAAGGTTTCTCTGTATGAGATGTTTCACTAAGCTCTGATCCTGAAAATGTTTCTTGGGGTTGCTTCAATGAAGCTACACCCGCGGCATGTTCTTTCTCCTTCACATCAGCAACTCCTTCCATGGAACTATTGACATTGGGATCCACTGCTAGAGTATCTTGTTGGGTAATTTCTTGTTCAAGCAAAGCTGCAGCCTTTTGGGCAGCAATTTTCTTGTAATGAGCTTCAAAGAAAGCTTTTTTCTGAGCAACAGAACCTGGTTGAGCATACCTCTCTGCTTCCTCAACATAACGCTTGTGAGGGAATGTAGACCATTTATCCCATGCCAATGACTCCGTCGTAAATCTCCCAAAAGAAATAGACTCCCCTAGAGCATGCATGTGGTTGCCCTGAATTTGCAAGAAGAGAAAAGAATTAACATAGTTCAGGATTCAGGGTTCGTGTGTTTACTTGTTTATATTTTGAATTCTCGTGAAAATTCTGGCTCAGGAGCCCGGCCACCAAATAGGAGACCATAGAAAAACAAAGTAATATTACCTGTTTAGCTTCATTGGGTGGTAATGCAGAAGCATAAGAGAAGGCATGCATAAGACAAGCTGAATCTCCCATTACAGGACAAACAACAAAACAGCCTGAAACAGTACTAGAATGTTACTAGAAAAAATTACTAGGATTATTGTTCTGTTGTTGTTTTTCTCCCTTAATAATTATAGCATGTAATTATTTTCTCTCACACACACTCTTTTTATGGATCTCTGAGCGTTTAAATTTGAAATTCAAATGGAAAAAAAGTGTAAAAGAGGAACGTTGTTTAAAGGTGTAGGCCCCCTGCTTGCTGAGGCAAAAAGGAAAAAAGTGAATTCTGCTTGCTTGACCAAGACAGAAAGTTGAGGTCTTTTTCAGTAGAAGGTGGGGCCTTATCGTTCATACTTCAAAGTTTAGATTGGTTGGGACAATTTCAAGTGGCAGATGATTTTCGTATTATGTTGCTCACGCTCATGAATGTTACATTGTAACAAAATGTATATATTTTTGTTTCGTTTGCTGGATTATATTACGAGTAACAAGACATTTTATGTGAGTGTTTAGTAGATTTGTAATCATCGTATTAAAGGAGTGTGCTTCTATGTGAAGCTCATATTTCACAGCAAGCAGAAGAAAACGTAAGGCTATGCCTTTTTGTTTCTCAAATGTCATGTGATTTGCAACAACAAATGCAACTGGCTGAACCACCAGTTGTTATAATGTCATATTTTCAAGTGAAAAACAGTTGCAACAGCTTAGCATAGGAAAGCATCTGAAATTTACCAAAAGTGAAAGAGCCATATCAAATGGCAATTATTAGCAACTACTATAGTTCAATTGCTATTTTTTCACATGCCTAATTTTATACTTTAAAAAACTAGACAGTGCAGTGACTGATCAGCTATATGTTGGTCGATGTCTGCATCATTAGAAATAGTTTCAAAAATTTCTGTTCGCAAAAAATAGTAATAATAAAGGAAGAAAGCATATGCAAAGCTGTGTTACTTCGCTTTGAATGAAGAAGATATTAGCTGTTAAAATTGCTGGATATGGAGGTTTCGTAGAGGATTTCTGTTCAATCATCATATCATATCATATATTACTAAAAGTGAAAACCTCTAAAGTGAAAATTTAAATTATCATTTTATCCCTATCCTAAATTAAAATATATAAATGTCTAATTAATCAATAACTATATATCATATTATACTAAATCTCAAGCTATTATTTAATATTTATTATTATTATTGTTTACGAAAATACCCATAAATCATTGATAACAAATTTAATATGTTCTTCACCTAATAAAAGTACAGTAAAAAAAATTGTAAACAAAAAACCTTTCACTGTGTACATTGAATCTGAAAGTAAAAAATTGCTTCGTATTCCAAAAATATTTAATACATCTTTCAATTGCTTAGTTGCTACATGTAATTATTTCAATCTTAATGTTCTGTTTCTCTCATCTTTCATAGTAACAACCTTTTCACATTCTTTACAACATTCTATAAATTTGCACTAAAAAGAGTATATACATTCAATAACATTATCACATGGTCTATTAAATCAAGTAAAAGTTTTTCATTAGTTCTATATTCACAGCTTAAAAGTTTTCTCATCAGCATGCATCATCACCTACATATTTTCTCCTTTAATTTTAGGTTTCAATTACTGAATACTATTGATTTTTGAGTTCAAGCATTATATTATTTCGTGATGAAAGCGTCGGGGGCAAAACACGTTATTGTTTTGATAATGGTATGAGCCTTTATTTGGGTAGAGAAACATGTTGGCAGTAACATAAATTTTGTATGATATTCTTAGTTATTTTTTGGGTTTATATGATGATAGTTCTTTTAGGATAATGAGCTGTAATATTATGCGTGTTTTACATACTTTTCAGTAATATTTCATACAGTTAATTTGACGAAAGTCCCTTTTTATTTTGTATATATTTGTGCTTTATTTTCCGGCTTTGTATTTTATAATAGATTTATTTATTTATTTCTTTTGATAGGCTTTTGATGATAATCTCTTGAATTGTTTGTCAAAAGCTGTAATTTTGTGCTTTAATAGAGAAGATTTGGATTAGATTATGAAATGTCAATTTTTTGTATTAAAATTACATATGCTTGAAGATATGTTGCATGAAGGATGAAGACGTCTACACAGAAACTGAAACTTTTGATTTAAAAAAAAAATAGTAATTAAGTCGTACGTTTAACACTATTTTTGTAGTTGTTCTTGATGGAATAGTCTTAGGGAGGAGCACACTTTAATATATTAGCACCGACTTTAGAAGAAGGTAACTACAAACTAAGAAATTTATTTAATGTCACACATCTATGTGACAACAGTTTGGTGATAGCTTGGGTTTAGCACCAAACGGTTGTTTTATATATCCTTGTATTCTCCAATTTAAATTTTCTATTTAGTTGCATGGTCTCTCCTAGAAATATTATCAATTCAATCAAATGAAATTGTTAAGTCTCACAATAACTTTTAAGAGATATAGAAGTACGTTATATTGTATAGCTTAATTAGTAGGAACATAACATAGTATGATTTCTGAGTTTATTCCTAAGGATTTAAGAATATGTAATTATGCTAAATTTTCATACTTCTTCAACTTCTAATATATAGCTCAATTAATTTCTAAAATATGTATAATAACAATATAACTATAAATGAACAGTTTTAAAATAATAATATGGGTTACACGTGCAATTAAAAGTAGAAAACCCCCAAGTTAAAAATTAAATTATCAAAATGTCCTTATAAACTCATAATATTTATGGACAAAAATGTAAATATACATTAATTGTAATAAATATTATTACATTCTATTTAACACTATTGTTATATATTTATGAATAAAAATATAAATACATATATATACACGATTTTTTTACTTCACTTAAAATTACTCTTACAATAATTTATACAAAAATTGAAAATATATATTGTAATAAAAATAAGAAAACCAATTGAATACAAACTTTATGTCTCTGTATATTCTTCTAAATCATGAGTTTACATTTGATGTAGCTATTAGCTTTCGCTGTTTTTCATCAGTCTCACTTGCTATGTACGTACAATATCTTTAGATTATAGGCTTATTTTTCATTTTGGTTCTTGTTTTTATCTATTTAATAATTAAGATTTATAATTTAGAATATTGATTATTTCCTATACAATTTTCATTTCCAAGTTCTTTTTTTTTTTTTGCTTTATTTATTTTAATGTAGTATATAATCATATGTATTGTAGTGGTGTTGTGTTGTCACGAGCATGATCATTGAAGTATTTTTGTTCAATTGTCAGATATCATTTTCATATATTTTGAACTTGACCATCAAATAGTTAGAAAAGTATCACATTCATGGAACTTTTTTTATTTTATTTTGTCTTTTATTACACAATACGTGTTGCAATATTTTAGATGATTATGTAAAATATTGTACAAAATAACTTGAGATAATGCACGTGTCCAGAGACTAGTAAGTAAAAAAGAGGCAATGATATGAGAATACAAGTCACCAAATTTGTTCTCAGATCTTCTTTATTCCCCTTTCTTGTTTCTCAATAATCGAATTCAGAAGTTATAGTACAATTTTGAAACAAAATTAATGACCCATGAGAATTTAGTATCTTCCTTGCCATATTCATTGTTTTTGTCTATCGTCTCATCAATCTTGTCGTCGTAACATCTACGCGTCTCATATTGAACAAGGCATCACAAAACCATGTCCATTTGTATCTCGTGATGTTTCAACAGTTCAGAGTTGCTTAACCTGCACATTTGCATCTCATACATCAGATTGTGCAGTAGTTCTCTTTTCCTTGCCTCATCTTTTTCAGTCCTTTATTGCCTCATTGCAACAACTACAGTAACAGAAACCAAACAGAGATTGAAAAGTTGCAAAACTTCATGCAATGGAATGGATATTTTAACAATCCAACGGTGAATGGAGTTGGAAACACTGTATGTCATATGCAAGTTCCATTGAATCCTTTGTTTCAACTGGAATTCTACTTTTGGGTGTTGTAGCTTCACTGGATACATCAAATCCACATTGTTTATAACATGCCACAAATTCGACTGCCCTTACAGCACTGATCAGTTTAGAGGCGGGTCACTGTCCTGCCACTTTGTGCATGTGCGAAGATTGTCTCCCAACCATAAGTACTGTAAATCATCCAGTTACAGTTAGTATATTCCTGGTGTATTTAATAATCCCTTTTCTTCTGGGAGGATCCCTGCTAAGTCCATGTTTCTTTAGAGTTTTGTTGCTCCCTAGATGGTAGAGGTAGTCCCACAAAAAATGCCAGTCTTATGCAAGTCATCGAACAATAACCTAGAATGAAACCAAATGGATGAAATGACCAAAAAAGCAAATGAGACTCCATCCTGAAGACATAAGTATGTGCTGTTATAACCTCACCCCATAATTCCAATAGGTTCAGCATATATGATTCCCACGTGTCGCCTCCCAAATATGACCTGATCACAAGCACAAAAGAAGTGGAGAAATTCGAGTATTATAAGAACTCTTCAAAGACTAGATAAAGCTATATATAACAGTTTATCCTTGGTAACTGATTGAATGATAGCTCGCATAGCTTCATTTGAGCGCTATTATACAAATAGTCCATTAAATTAGAACAGGATGATGAATTTTCTATTATGAAACAGCAGAAGTACTAATAAATCATCTAGGCATGGTGACAACTAAATATTCATCTTAGTTACCTTCTCGCCACCAACTAATCTCATCGTACGATCAACAGCTGGGCTACATATTTTCAAATACTCAGCTGACAAAATGTACACATCACTATTTTCGAACTCCACCTCTACCTGGAGAATATTCACCAGAGTAGACGACATGTCGGCCCAAGTTATACAATAACAGAAGCACATAGTAAGCAAGCTTCCATATTCTAAGAGTTGAAGTGAAAATGCATAGAACACCTACCATTAGAGACTAAATTAGAGTAGATATTGGAGAATTTATCAAAAGAGCAGCATAATAGCTTCGACGTTTTAAATAACAGGCAAACCGGTATCAACATTGTGTACTTAAACTGATATCTTTGGTCCATTTAATATGGTTAATGATTTTTTTTTTTTTTTGATAAAGGGTTAATGAATTTTCTTGATTCTAATAGCATTCTTTCTATAGCAACACAATTACATAAAAAGGAAATTATTTTTGAAAAGGTCCAATCAGTTCAGAGAGTTGCCTAGTTATCAATTTCAAACCAAAAAAGTGTGGTAATTCAGGTTATACTTGAAACAGGCAAGATTAGAAGAAAATATAATTTTCAGTAAAATACACAACGATGGCCTGAAGGTTCACATGCCTCAAACATAAGCATATAATGCTAATAAGAGTGAAAGTTAAGCGACTTACTAAATTCATATGAAAAAAAGTGAAGTGGTGATTTACTGTGGGGTACATTTGTAAGCAATTAGCCCAATTTTTTTCTTGAGTCTTTAGAGAGTTAAACAACTTACTCCTTAATTTGAAATCCAAAGCCCAACATTAGTTTTCCAATGTCCATATTTTACTTTCCAAAGTAATCTAAATTCCTCATACAAGCATGATCACCATAAACTTCTGTGTTTATCATCCAACGAAAAAAAGAAGAAAGCAAAGTTACTTTCTCGAGAATAAGCATCATCAGTGTTCTATTTTAATATAATATCTATTGATTTTGCTGTAGCAATTGCACACGTTTAAGACATTGCAGTAATTCTCACTGCTCACAGATTTACTAGATTGACAGAAAGCAGATATATAGAAGTTAATACTACTGTTATTAAACACCCAGTAACTATTTTTTGGGTAAATTTTTTTCAAGTGGAAGCTTATAGTAAGTTTCGGTTAACCAAGTTATGAGTTGGCATAAACTTTAAACTAAAAGCAGGTCTCAAATGATTTTATTACAAAATATTAGGTATGATACTTTCAGTATGCACACTTGTATGAATTATTTTTCTTAAGGGATTATCATTACCTATTTGATTGTCCAGGTATGAGCTGATAACTCCAGCTAATATAGTTCTTGACAGTACACCAATTCATTCATTGGTCTTTGAGGCTACAGAATCAGCTCTCAAACTGATATGAAGTCCATTTCCAGCAGTTTTTATCTTTGAAAGGAAATTACTGCTCTAATTAGACAAATACTAGTTAACTCCATCAAAATGATGCTGAGGAAAAGATAAGAACTTGAAGTTTTCTACACCATAAGCAAAGCTTAAAGTTAAAGGATCCCAACAATTCTACATTCTGGGTACTCAAAACTCCAAGAAAAGACATGGATAAACTCTGCAAACAATAAAAGGGCATTCCGGAGCACTAAGCTTCTGCTACTGGTCAGACAGAGGCAACTTGACCAGTTATGCCAAGGCTCCCCTTCCAATAAACTCAGCAAATCCACAGAAATTTAATCTTGGTATTCATATATAAAGTTTTATCTTTTTTCTCTGAGTTCATTTAATTTCAATAGTAGAAAGAATAAAAGGAACAAATAGGAGGAGAAAATCAATAGAAAGACACGTACAAACTTAGGAGAGTGAAGAGCAAATCTGGTGAGCTGTGGACAATTTGCAGCAGTCCGTAAGCTCCGTATAGCTCCCTTTTTTTTAAAAAAAAAGGTAATTTGCCTACAACCACTTGCACAATAGAATGTCATTTTTATTGACTATACTTCAAAACAACAATCAAACATCCCCAGCAAGTCAATGATACAGATATTATCTACTTTTTGTCAATGAAAAATGAAGGATTTCCATAACAAACAGAGTCAAATGATAATGGGAAAAGCCTCTGTTGGGACATATGTTCAAAAGGGAAATCCTCTGTACAATTGTTTCTTGGAGGATTCTGCCAACCTTCTAACACGTTTAACTCCTGTATAGTACTCCATCAATTCATGAGCCACATCTTCTGGATGGCAATTTATAAAGGCCTTGATGAACCGCTTTTCTGTCATCCTCATTGCTCTTAACAATGAAGGACCTTTAACTCGAGGAACCAGACCCATATCATCTAGCTTTGCCCCTAATAAATATCGTGGCTTTATGGCAGTCTCCAAATTCAAGAACAGCAAACACGGGTTATCTTGAACCAAATTTGCAGAAAGCTTCATTGTACCCAATATATAAGTCATGTTTCTCTGAACCTTATCAACAGATAATGTTAACAAAAATGGAGACCTTCCAAAAAGCCTAAAGACTTCATCTTCAGTAAACCCATGTTTCTCCAAATTAGCCACCTTCTGACGGATAGTCTCGGACCGCGAAATAGCAAACAACGCAACCACATGTTTATACATTGTAGTACCCTTTTCCACACCGGTTCTTCGAATATAATCCATTTTCTCATCATCCAAAGAGGTTCTTGGTATCAGAGTTGGTCGAGCTAAAAGCATGGAAACTAACTCACTTCTGCTAAGACCCAATTGTTCATAAAATGCAACAATTGGTTTAATCTGTTTATGGAAGTCATAAGTAAGCAAAGACGGATTTCGAACAATGGCCTTAAGAAGAATTTCTTTAGTACCAAACAAAGTCTGGAAAAACTCAAGGCGTTCTTCCAAGCAACGATTAATCCGGCAATCAAGGAAACGAGGACGGCAATTAATAATCCTGGTGAGATCAGAGGATGGTAAACCTAACTCACGCAGTATTTTGAGCTTTGAGTCAAGGAGTTTGAGTTCCATTCTTTGCAAAGACGGGCGTCGCTGAAAAATCTTGGAAATGTCATCGTCAGTACAACCCCATTGCTTAAACAAATCTGCTGAGTCTTTGGGAGTACTACTGAGTTCTTCTTCTGTTTGGTCTTCTGTGGATTTTTCAGGAGAAGGCAAGACAGCAGCTACTGTGAGGAATCTGAATGTGCTAGGGTTTAAGGGATTTAGGGTTTTAGAATTGAAAAACAAGAAACGGAATTGGGTAAAAACATTGAACTTAGCTGCTTTCATTATTAGGGCAAAACAGAGCAAAAATGAAACCTGTAAGAATTTTGGTCAGAATGGAGGGGACGATGTACGTTCGGTATGAATTGGACCGGGTACCCGATGTAGTTGTTTTAGACAAAGTGCACAAATAGCCTGTTTGAAGCCACTATTTCAGACATAGCCAAACGTTCCTATATTATTACAAGTTTAGCCGCTTTTAAATAAACTTCAGTTGGGCTGAGTCTGAAGTTCAGACATATGTAGGTGTGTTTACAACAATAACATGCCCAATGAAATCCCACAAGAAGTATGGGGAGGATAGAGTGTATGCGAAACTTACCATTACCTCGTAGAGGTGGAGAAGTTGTTTTCGAAAGATCCTCGGCACGTGTACAATAAATCTAGAAACATAGTAACTACACGGTGAACAACAAAGTAGTACAATAATCGAAACACAGAAAACAACTGACAATGTGAGATATCTAAAGTAAGAACTACAATAATACGGCTAGTACAAATTAAAGTTGTGCAGAACATATATGCTAAGGTGTGAAACTGTTAATCACCTAAACACATGAATATGTGCTATTAGGTACCAAAAAGGCTAGTAATAAGACAACTCTTAATTGCCTACTAACTTTCTACGCTTATCCGCAACCTGCATGCCTTCTTATCTAAGGTCATGTCTGAAGATGCGTCATATCATTTCTAATCACCTCTACCCAATACTTCTTTGGATAGGCAGGTGTGTTACTTTTCAATACTAGCATGTATTTATTAAGCTTCTCATTTTTCCTATGGATGTAATTGAATGTGTTGAAAACATGTTGGATCATTTTGTTCATAGGATGCCAACTCTCTTATATGAGAGTGAAAAAGAAAAAAAAAATGATTCATAAGTTAGCAAGATATTTAATTGCGAGTTTACTCTGTATTGTAATCCCACATATTACTTTTGCTCAAGTAGTACTCCTCTTTTACAGTTCTCCAGAAAAAATAATTTCTTTGACCGTTATTTCCAGGGATTTGCTTTAGTATATCATTGACCAACATTTTAGTAGTTATTTTTTCTTGCGCGGAAAGCTTAGTGAACACTTTTGCTGGATTGTTCTAAGTTTTGGATTATCAATATGAATCTTATATACCTAATTCTATCCTTTATCTATGTTTCTTTTATCCTTTAGTGAATATTAGCATGCAAAATGTTTTGTTCTTTAAGTGGGATTATACTGGATATGTTGTTGTAAAATGTTTTGTTCTTTTTAGGTGGTTAGGATCTGATTTCATTTGTGCATAATGTAGTCAGATACTTGTGTTTCATAAAGATGGAATAGGCTGGCTAATATGTCCAACGTTCCTGCTGCAACATGACGAGAGGTTATTCCTCCTGAAACAAAAGGATCAAAACCTTCCCCACCCCAAATTTACAGGTTGTACTTTTGGCGTTAGTCCATAAGAATCAGACATCCATATCCCAGGACCATAAAAGCCTGTTTCATGAAATGCACCATAACCAAAAGAATTCCCAAGATCTTTGGCGAACTCTCTGTGCATACAAAGTTCATTGTTCGTGGATGAATCTAATTTAAAATGTTGAAAAAAAGAGAGGATATTTTACATTATTTCTTATGTATTGTCTTGCATATCACAGGTTCACTATAATTCTCGACGTTAATCCATAGTTGCAGCTAATGTCATTTGGGTTTTACTTATCAACACTCATTACCATAAGATGAGGAAAAAATTCTGCAGCAGCGTAGAGTTTTTATTCACTTTTGACTCTGAAGTCACTTGAGGCAACCTGTAAGATCATAGGTACTGATGCGAAATGAACAAGCAGCGAGATGGGGTAGTTTCTAGCAGGGAAGTTTAACTTATTGAAATTACTGGTCTGTGTAAAATATTTTTATGTTCCATGTCCTCTAACACAAATGTTGTTAATGGCTGTTGATGACATGGCCCTCAAATTCGCTCTAGCTAGAGCAAGAGCATTCCTCTACTGCTCATCAGAGCGCCATGTCCTAAATGTCTCCTCGTGAGTACTCCTCTCTCTGCAGTTGCAATGCCCAGGCAGCATCCTCATCCTGGCTTGGTGGTAATTCTACACTTGTCCTTAAACTAATGTCTCCGTTTCTTGCTGGATTTTGATGCTGACCTTCTTTCCCTATTTAAATCTCCAGCTTCTTGTCTTGATTCTACTTCTTTTGGAAATAGTAGTTGAATTGTATTCCAAAGGACTGTGTTTACAGTGCAAGATCTACCATTGCTGCAAAAATCATGTTTTAGGATCACACATCAATTCTAAAAAGTTCTGAAATTTTGCAAACCTACAACAACATACTCAATGTGATCGCACAAGAAGGTTTTGGGAGGGTAAGATGTATGCAAACCTTACACTACCTTTTTCAGGATAGAGAGGTTGTTTCGGATAGACCCTCAAAGTTTTGCAAACCTCACATAAATAATTAGAGGTGTCATCTCTCTGTACATGTAACCTTTTAACTTATAAGGCTAACTATTATTTTCTTATCAAATAAAGTATTCAGAAATGCTTTATAAAAGTATTCAGAAATGCTAATATTATACTCACTCTGTTTCAATTTATTTGTCTTGTTTTGACTTGATACAGAATTTAAGAAGGTAAAGAAGATTTTGAATCTTATAGTCTTAACAAAATGTACGTAGAATATACCAAAATGTCTTTTAATGTTGTGGTCTTAAACATTCACATAGAAAATTAAAATTTAAGAATTCCCAAAAAAAGAAAGACGACATTCTTTTTGAAATGGACTAAAAGGGAAAGTAAGACAAACAAATTGAAACGGAGGGAGTACCGGATAAGCTGTCTGCACTTGGGGCATCGCGTCCCACATATGTCTGCAGCAGATTGCAAACACTTTCTACAGAAACTATTATAGACAAATAAGTCAGAACATATAATTGGAAATTTCTTCTGAGTATTGTTGTATGAATCTGAGTTGATGTGAATGCCAATACCTGTGTCCACAAGGAGTGGTACTCGGTTCAAAACATATCTCCAAACAGATCTGCAAATACAATTGAACAACTCGAAGATGAAACTGGAAATGTCAATAAAAAGGCATCAGGATCCAAGACTGGACACAAACTCTTACGGCACAAGAAAGTTCTTCACGAAATGGATCCATGCACAGAATGGCTGAACCAGAAGAGGAAACACAAGAGTCCTGTTCTTCTGATGCTTCAACTCCTTCTCCAGTGAATCTTTGCTCTGTCTTTTCAGTTTCTGCTCAAAAGTGAAATGAAATTATTTTACTACTTGTAGCTTTGTAAACATGTTGAGATTAAGATTCTCATTGGATTTTGGCCCTGGCTTCTATTACAGAACTTTATATGAAACTTTAGTATTAGAGAACCTTAAAAGTTTGTCTCAAATGGTTGAGGCTCAGAATGGAACAGTTCCAAAATTGAACAAAATGAATATTAAGAATTCATACAAAAGCCTCGCCCTATCAATATAGTCCCAGTTATCCCAGCAAGCCACAAACTAATTTGGGGAAGCAAAGTAGTACTCCAATGTCTCAATGTATGTGACAGGCTTTCTTTTTTAATCTTTCTAAAAAGAATGTTCTCTTTTTACTTTTAATGAAATAACTTATAGTCACACTAATAGTCGAGGAGTGTTTAACACCATAAATTTCAAAGGGCTTCCTTTTTTTTCTTAAATTTTGTGTCAAATCAAAAGGTGTCATGTAAATTGGGATGGAGTGAAGTAGTAGACTACTGGTTGTAACCAACATGGGTTGTGGTGCACTGGTGGGAGTGCTTCACCCTTAAAGGTCTTGGGTTCAAGCCCTGGGTATGGAGAAAATCCTGGATCGCCACCCCCAAATGAGCCCTGCAGAGCGCGATCTGAATTTAGTCGGAGCTCCAATGTGGGCTCCGGACACCGGGTGGGAAACAAAAAAAAAAGACTACTGGTTGTACATATTGGCAAATCATAACACCAAAGAATTCAGATTTGACAAAAAAATAAAGGGAACCTGTTTTTGCAGTGTCATCATCATCAAGATCAACAACAGCAATGCCTACGGAAGCAGGGCTCGTCTTCTGAGCCCTTCGTTCCTATAAAGATCAAAAGTTTATGAATTTCCAATTACCCTCATAAAAGAATTGCGGAGAATTTAATCAAATCAAGTTCAATTCGACAGCACAATTACCTTCTGGAATTCGTAGGTGGAGTTACAAAATGCTGCAAACCAGTAAGTTTCCTTTGTTTATGCTGTCGATCAGGAGTTTCTTCGACACCAAAACTAGCAATCAGAAGTTCCTCTTCGTCCCAACCCGCCATTGCAGCCATTGATTTGAATCTTGGGCTGAACAACTCCTCGCGTTTTTCTCCATTAACAGGACTCTTCTTCACCTTTTCATTCACCATTCTGTATTGAGATTCCCCTGTTTCTTTGAGGAACCTAACTTTGATTGCTCAGATTTGTAAGTAAATTTTTATTTCAAATGAATTTATTTTGAAGTGTATTTAGAAAGCCAAGTTTTAGTGTATTGGAGAAGCTTTTTTTTAGTACTAGGAAAGTTGGCAACTGAAAGAGAAGTACTGGCATTTTGAAAGTCCTTTGTGAGGACAACTTCTTTTGGGTTGGTTTTCCTCCTTGAATAGATTTCAATTTCATCTTTAAAATGCAATAAATAACAAACAGCAAGAAAATAATACTCTCCTTTTTTTCTCTCTCTCTCTCTTCTTTAACTTCGATTAGTTACAAAATTTGACTTTGTTCTTTTTTATTTCGCCACGAATAACTTGCTGATATTAATTACTTTGCTGATTTCTATATTTTCTATTTAATTAGGGAAGCCTTGTTTAATCTTGAAACAACTCAAATATTAATTTTCTGCACTATTATATATATATATATATACCCTAAGCCCAACTACGTGGTACCACCACAAATCAGGATTCCCTTTTAATTTATTAATTTCCAAAACTAGTCTTCTCCTTTCATGAAAAGTTGTGAGTTTTATGAAAGGTTGTATCATTTATGAAAGGTGTGACCTTTCCGAAGAGTTGTGACTTTTCTAAAGAATTGTGACATTTTGGATAAGGTACAATAAGCATTTGTTCAGACTACCTTTTGTTGTCTATAAAGAGAGATGTTTTCTCTCAATTTAAAACAACGAAAATTTTGAACTTCTTCTTGTGCACAATTAAATATTCGTGTACTTTGCTCCTGTTGAGTGGCTCACGTACACCATTGTTTTGTATCAATACACTGTGAAAAAAATCGTTCTGTCCTGAGAGGATCTATTTCTTTAAACCTCGAATACTAGAGGGGAATAATTTCTTTAAGGGGACTGTGCATTCAGTGGACTCGATTTTTTCCTTTCTACTTCATTTTATTGTTTATTCTTCCTTGGTGCTTTGCGATTCAAGTATTTAGGAATCCCCCTCCACTAAGAAGCAACTATGGATCAGGTCACACATATTACTTATTCCTAATGTGGTTGCATCTGCAAAATAGATTACTTATAGTTGATAGAATTGTCAAATTAAGTAGGATTGTTGATCATTTATGTTTGTTAAGCAAGACCTTTCGACAATAAAGAAACCATCTGTTTTTTGTATTGCAATGTTGCACTATACTTATGGAACAGACTATCGAGACGACTACAACGTAAACCGTTTTCCTTATGTAACTGGAGCAAAATATAAGACGAAGTATCCAGAATTTAAAAGAAAAAACTGAAAATGCTCAGCTTGACTAAAAATTGTGAGGAAAGTGATAAACGATTACATGGGGATAGTTTATTTATCAATTGTCAAAATAATTTCTTTTGAATTTTTCTTGAGAGTTGAGATTTGTTGGCCTTAATCTATTACAATTGATTACTTCTGATTGTCAATGTGATATTTCAAATGGAAAATTATTGTTTCTATTGCAATAAGTTAGTTCAATTATTTATTAGCTTTTTTTTTTCTGAACGACACTCATCTTCTGGTTATATCTATTTTACAAGTAAATTGGATTGAGGTACTTTTTTATATTTGAGGCCGCTAGAGTTTTACACAGGCTAAGAATAAGCAATGTTTTGAAAAAATAATAACCACATATAAGTGCAGTTCATTCCATGTTCAATGCTAGCATTACTCAATCTAAATTTAAACTCATAAAACAAGTGTTAGTAAGATACCTTTTTTTTTTTTTTTTACTATTTATTCATTATTTTGGAAGCTACTATGACTAATTGTATTGTATTACCTGTATCAACAAATTTGAAAATGGATGATAAGGAGAATTGTGGCTTTAATCAATGTAAATATAATTTTTGTATGCTATGAAAAGAAAATGACATTCATACTGAACTGTAGAGATTTAGTTATAATTGCCTCTATAGTTTACTTTATTAAGTGTCTTCTTTACTTTTTGATGTTTCTTCATTACCCAAAAAAATTAACACAAAGGGTTCATATTATAACTCTAATGGTGCAAATTGATGAATGGACGAATATTATGATCAACAATTTTCAATCAAAACGATCATTTACTTATTATTTACCCAATTTTGTGTTATTTATTAACAAGTCTAACTTATTTAAATTGTTCATTAATTTTCATAGTGATAATTTTTGAAAACATGTGAATTTCTTGAGAAAATATAAACTCTATGTCATAGAATTGAATGTTGTAAACTTTATAAAAACGAAAATAGATAAATCAATGTTTGATTAATTCATGAAATATCATTTAGGAATAGAGAGCCATTGAGAAATGCATGTTTGATTAAATCATGAAAGATCATTCAGGAGGAAGAGAAATGCATGTTACAGTCGGATGACAATTTCAAATCTTCTAATTTATGACATTGGTTTAAAATAAATGTGTAGTTTAAATAATGATCAAGGAAAAAATTAATCATTATTTTAACAAGGTCATTCAATACCGCGCAAAGCGCGGAAAAATTACCTAGTTATTTATATATCAGTATAGTAATATTCATTTAATTTTCAGTATTATTATTTTGAAGTGAATGGCATATATGCTCTAGTTTTTTGTGGATCCGGCTCCTCTCCATTTTCCCCAAGCTCCTATTTGAATTAGTGACACATGGCATAGGTTAAATTAAATGGCTAAGATTTAATTCCTAAAATAAATTTCTAACCATGATTTAAATAATAAATATATCATATATTTAATTTTAAAAATTACTATAACCCCACAACCTTAACAACATATTATCTTGTACATAAATTTAGGGGGAAAAAAGTTCTCTTCCTAATTTTTTTTACTTAAGGATGTTAATTTAATTTTCTTTTTAAGTTAATATTTTTATTGCATTTTTTTCCTTGATTTTTTCTTTTTAACCATTAGCTATTGAAGAGTATTATTTTTCCTATTTTTTTCACCTTTTTTTTTTCTATTTCCTCCAAAATTAACATTAGCTATATTTGGCAACTGTTCAATATTTAAAAGAAAATTAAAAAAAAGATCCCACATAAAAAAAAGTAATTAGGAAGAACTTTTTTCCCCTATATTTATGGACAAGATAATATATTGCTAAGATTGTGAGATTATAATAAATTTTAATCCTTTGCTACTTTTTGTTAATAGTGTGTTTCTTTTGGACTTGGGCACCCAAGTGAGTTATGTACCTTTGATGTTTTATATCAATAAAACTGAAAATTTAACTAAAAAAAAAAAGGAGAGGAGCCGGATCCATTTTTGGCATTGTTTAAATTTTGAAGTGAAGGGCATATATGTCTAATCACGTACTTCTTTGGATAGGCAGCCAGCCGTGTTTCCTTTTCAATACTAACATGTATTTATTAAGCTTTACTTTCTCATTTTTCCTATAGATGTAATTGAATGTGTTGAAAACATGTTGGATCCTTTTGTTCATAGGATGCCAACTCTCTCATATGAGAATGAAAAAAGAAAAAATGACTCATAAGTTGCGAGTTTTCTCTGGGATGTAATCCCACGTTTTATTTTTTTCTCAAGTAGTCTTTTATAGTTCTCCAAAAAAAAATCATTTCTTTGAACAACATTACCAGGGATTTGCTCTATTATATGGTCGAGCACCATTTTAGAACTTAATTTTTCTTTTGCAGAGACTTTAGTGAAGTGTTTTGCTGGATTGTTCTCAGTTAGGGATTATCAATATGAATCTTATGTTATTGGCAGGCAGAATGTTTTGTTCTTTTAGTTAGTTAGAATCTGATTTCATATGTAGATAATGCAGTCTCACACACTTGTGTTTCATTGTGTCATCAACATATTCATTGAATTCTCCGTGCATACAAAGTTCGTTCATAGGTGAATGAAACTAATTTAAAGAGTCAAAAGTTCGTTCATTAGTGGCTCCACATTAGGAAATCTAACTCTATGTTCCTCGCCCTCTAACACGAATGTTGTTAATAGCTGTTGATGCCATGGCCCTCAAATTTGCTCTGGCTAAAGCAAGAGCATTTTTATACTGCTCGTCAGAGCGCCTTGTCCTAAATGTCTCCTTGTGCTCCTCCTCTCTCTGCAGTTGCAGTGCCAATGCAGCATCCTCATCTTGTCTTGGTGGTGATTCTCTCCTTGTACTTGTGCTAATGTCTCCATTTCTGCTTGACGTCCCAGAAGCCCTCACATTTCGTCTTCTCATAGAGTGAGAGTTCCTTTGTTGTGCATTTTGAGATCCAGAATCTGGACTATGTAACGCTAGGATCCTATCTATTCTGCTTCTTGAAATAGGGTGGAAGTTCATTTGCTGTGGATTTCGTGATCCAGAATCCGGACTATGTAATGCTAAGACCCTCCTATCTATTCTGCTTCTTGAAATAGAGTGAGAGTTCCTTTGCTGTGGATTTCGAGATCCAGAATCTGGATTATGTAATGATGCTAGGGCCCTTACTGTTCTGCTTTTTGAAACATTAGAATGACTGGCAACAATTCTTGCTGGATTTTGATGCTGAACTTCTCTACTATTTAAGGCTCCAGCTGCTTTTCTTGCTTCTACTTCTTTAGGAAATAGTAGTTGAATTGTATTCCAAAGGGCTGTGTTTACAGTACAAGATCTTTCATTGCTGCAAAAATCATGTGTTAAATGAATAATTAGAAGTATCATCTCTGAAAATGTGACCTTTCAGATAGAAATTACCAGGCTAATCATTCTTCTCTTGTTTAAATAAAATCTCCTCCCCCTCCAATATTATAAGTCCCTCCATTTCAATTTGTTGGTCTGGTTTAAGAAAGTAAATAAGGCATTTGAATCTTATGGTCTTAAGCTAAAGATATGTACGAATGTACGAAAATGTTCTTGAGTTGTCAAAAAAGGGAAGAGACATTTTTTTGAAACGGACCAACAAGAAAAGTAAAACAAACAAATTGAAATGGAGGGAGTACCTGATAAGCTGTCTGCACTTGGGGCATCGCGTCCCACATTTGTCTGCAGCAGATTGCAAACACTTTCTACAGAAACTATAGCCATGATTGGGACAAATGAGTCAGAACATATAACTGGAAATTTCTACTGAGTTTTGTTGTATGAATCTGAGTTGATGTGAATGCCAATACCTGTGTCCACAAGGAGTGGTACTCGGTTCAAAACATATCTCCAAACAGATCTGCAAATACAATTGAACAACACTCTAAGATGAAATTGGAAATGTCAATAAAAAGGCCATCAGGATCCAAGAATGGACACTCAAACTCTTACAGCACAAGAAAGTTCTTCACGAAGTAGATCGGTACACAGAATGGCTGAACCAGAAGAGGAAACACAAGAGCCGTGTTCTTCTGATGCTTCAACTCCTGCCTTATCGTCTTTTCCAGTGATTTTTTGCTCTAGCTTCTTTTTCTCAGTTTCTGCTCAAAAGTGTAACGAAATTATTTTATTACTTGTAGCCTTGTAAGTTGTAACATGTTGAGATTAAGATTTGCTCATTGGATTTTGGCTATTTGAGAACCTTAAATGAAACTTTAGCATTAGAGAACCTTAACTTTGTCTCAAATGGTTGAGGCTCAGAATGCAACAGTTCCAAAATGGATAATAAAAATTCATACAAAAGACTCGCCCTATCAATTTAGTCCCCTTTTTTTCAGCCAGCCACCAACTAATTTGGGGAAGCAAAGTAGTACTCCACTGTCCAAATTTATGCGACATGCTTTCCTTTTTAATATATCCATTAATGAAATAATATATAGTCACACAAACCGTGAGGAATGTTTAAGACTACGAATTTCATAAGTGTTCTCTTTTTCTTAAATTTTGTGTCAAATCAAAGGGTGTCAGGTAAATTGGGATTTGAAAAAAGATGAGAGAACCTGATTTTGCAGTGTCCTCATCATCAAGATCAATAACAGCAACACGTATGGAAGCCGGGCTTCTCTTTTGAGCCCTTCGTTTCCTAGAAAAATCACAAATTTGAGCATTTCCAATCACCCAAATAGAAGTATTTCCCAGAATTTAATCAGATAAAGTTCAATTTGACAGCTTAATTACCTTCTGGAATTAGTAGGCGGAGTCACAAAATGCTGCAAACCAGTAAGTTTCTTTTGTTTATGCTGGCGATCAGGAGTTTCTTCGACAACAAAACTAGCTATCAAAAGAGCTTCTTCGTCCCAACCCGCCATTGCAGCCACTGATTTGAATCTTGGGCTTAACAACCCCTCGCGGTTTTCTCCATTAACGGCTTTTGGATTTTCGGGACTCTTCATCAACTCTTCATTCACCATTCTGTATTGAGATTCCCCTTTTTCTTAGAGGAAACAAACTTTTATTGCTCAGATTTGCTTGAGAGAAAATGGATGCAGCTTTTTGGCATTAACGGTAATAATTTCCAATGTAACGGCTAGTTTTTTTTTTCTTTCACGTTTTGTCCTTGTGGTTTAGGTTAACTCTAGTTTTAGTCCATCTATTGTAGTATATAGTACATTTGACCTTAGATTCTATAAAACTAGTGAGTTTAATCCTTAATTCATGCAAATTACGACCTTCCAAACTAACTCGTAAGCTAACCAAACTAGAGGTCTCCAAGGTTTGAGTAAGTAATTATGTATGTTGTGCCATGAAGGCCATTTTCATGTTCAATTTTAGAAATATGCAATATTTGCAAAATCGCAAACCAATTGTGTTATATGACAAAATAGTTAGTCATAAGTTAACCCACAACATTTGCAAGATTGACTACTTTATTTTCCAACAAAACATGGTTCGTGAGGGGTGGAGGGTTGTGGGAATAGGGATGAAGGTGGAGCGATTGTGGATATATAGAGTGTTGCTGACTCAAAGGCGAAGCCAAGATTAGGAGTTTGGGAGTTCTAAATCAATTTGTTTGGGGTTCACAAGCTAATATACATAAAAAAAATTTAATTTTCTAATACAAATATAGGGTCCACGTAAAATATCACTTATGAAAACCTTTTTAAAAACAGGACTTCTCGCAAGAAAAATTTAACTTGCAATGGTTATATTTTAACCTCCAACTGCAATTTATGAGTGAAGTAGTTTGACGATAGTCTTTGACCTCCATTATCATTTTCAAGTAAAAAAATGATCAATGAAAATATCTTTAAGAAAAGAATATATACGCAGAAGAACTTTCTAAGAGAAAATGTTGTGAAAATTATTCAGTTTTTGCCAATATAATCAAATTTCACTTAAACATAAGATTAGTAGGCCAACTTACTACTTTAAAGGGTATCTATAGAGGTCCTTTTACTTTTCCCTAAATTTTCCAAGGTTTGCCTATTACAAACAAAAAACATAATCAATGTAATCAGACGAGTAGGTTCTGAAGAGAATATGAGGTAGAGAAGTTTCCGATAGACCCTCCAACTCAAAGAAGTGTAATCAAAGCTAGAAGGTTTGCCTATTATTGTCTAGTGGAAATGAAAATTCAACTGCCAATTGTCTTGGCAGAACAGCTAGCAGACATTCACCAGCAGATATGTCTTCTCTGAGAAGCTTAATGGCCAGCAATGGTAAATTCAAAGAGTAAGATCATTCGACATTGTGTACCTTTATCCAGAAGATTATCTACGGAAACATTTCATGCCAAACATACATGTGATAATACAGACTAGAAGGAAAACTAGATGCAAAAAAAATAATTTTAAAGCTACCTGAAGAATGATGTTCTTTCAATCTCATCACTTGTAAATCCAACAAAAAGAATACCAAATTAACTCCAGCTACTCCTGCACTTGCAGAATATAAAACCTTGAAGCGCTGTCACGCAATTCCATATGTACAGTCGTTGCATTGGAATCCAAATAGAGCCAGTATCCATCTGTTCACTGAGAGACCTGGGAAACCAACTTTAAGGAAAGTATCATGGTATGAACAGACAAGGAGACGTGACTCATCCACCTCCTTTGAGACAATTCCCATCCTCGATTAGCATAGAGGTCAGCTCATCAAGGTTGAAGTAACATTGAGACATATACCAGTCTCTAGCCTGTGGATGAATTGGGAGTTATCCTAGGAGAAACTAACACCGGCTCATTGCTAGCAACTTTCATTGCTGCAATCTCCTCTAACCGTTTCCAAGTCATTTCACGTTTTGTCTTGTTCTCTTCTTCATGAGCCTGATCTTCTTCAAATTTGCGCAAACATTCTTCAAAGAGTTCAGGATCAACATCAGAGAAGATTTTGCGGACATTCAATGTCAAGCTTTGTACTGCCTGATTCCAGTGGCCTCTCGCATTCTTTTCCAAGGCAGGAAAGATTATTGGTAATATAACTTTACGATTTTGTTTGATTAGGTTCTCAACATGATCATTGTTCCACAGGAACAAAGCCCTCTCAGCCACCTGTCAATGCAAAGATTTGAACACAGTGAAAATGAAAAACAATTTGTCATATGGGGAGAAGGAGAAGGGGGGGGAGGGGGGTGAAGGAAGCTGCAGATGTATGACCAAATGGATCTGTTCTATCTCATTCTACCAAATAACCACACTACATTTTTTGGGTAACAAATGTAAATATTACCATTAACAACCAAATCAATACACCTAAAGGGCACCTAACTCCACAACTACCTTCTAGGAAAGGGGTATGTGAGTTAAGCCTCCAACATATCTCCTAATTACATGAAAAACTGCTGAATTAAAGAGCCACATCTTTGGCCTTTCCTAGTCTTTCTAACCATATCTAATCTAACACTGAAACTTAGGTTGATCTTAGGTTGATCTGTGTATTGTTGTATCTGCAGTGACTACATCATACGTCCATTAATCATTGGTTTTACTATAATCATAAATGTTAGAGCAAATACTTGTCCCTTATTGGTCGGGTAAGCGTCTTTAAAAGGATTTATAATGTCCTGGGTCACTCCACTAATAGTGTCACGGTTTTGAGTTTGATGCTCAGATTTAGTTCATACAATATTATAGCAAGCCTAGGTAAGCCCATTTCACAACCATCTTCTTCTCTCTACCTAGGGTATTGCTCTGTTCTCTTTCAAACTCAAACCATCAAGCCGCTTTGGGATTCTCTCAATTCAGTTCAATCCATCGAGCCACTAACTTTGCTCCACCACACATTCCTTAGACTATGTTAAGCCTACTCTCTCTCTCTCTCTCTCTCTCATCCACTACTAGAAATAGAGTTTTTCCCACCGCGAATCAATGGGAAATTTAGTGCTATAAAACATGATTTTCCCACTCATTTCCCACTGAACCAACTCACTGGGAAACGGATGGTGGGAAACAAATTCTCGTTACAACAACTGGGAAGCTTCCTAATTTTTACACTATTTTTTTCTTTTCTTGCTGATTCTATCAAAATATTTGTATGAATAGCCACTAAACAAATTTCAGTGGAAAAATAGTGATTTTTTCATAGTGATCTCCAGGCCCACTTCATCTTATCGAGCCTACTCTCTAGTCTCTCCTAGTGCACATCCACCCTCATCCTACTGAGCCTGATCTCTCCATACAAAAGGTCCACTCTTCAAACAAATATTAAAAAGGAAGTTTTCAATCCACGTGTAACATGAGAGAGTGTTGGAGCATACACTTGTCCCTCATCGGTTATCTGTTATATAAGGGTTCCCAAAGTAGTTTACAAAGCCGTGAGCCGCTCCACTCATTGCCATAAGGTTTTGAATTGTATGCTCAGATTATGTTGGAGGGTAACATTCTATCAGGCTATCCTAGAAAGTAACAACAGAGAAGACACGCCATCTCTCGCCTTGGCCAAAATAAAAGTAGCAGGTTAGAGTGTCTAAAGGAGAAATGAAATCAATTTGATCAAGACAGGTGAATCCATGATTTGAACTTTATGGATTCGAGTTCAAAATTCAACCACAAACCATTTGGTTTACTGGGTTCAGAATCTATTATTTGTACTTATTTAGTGAATTATTCTTATATATATACATAGCCTGAGCTAATGCTACTGGATTCAGATGAACTCATAATTCTAACACTACATCAGCCGCTGGATCAGGAGACATGACCAAATCCTGTCTGGTTTATAACACATAGAAACGCCAGAGGATTGATAAGAACCACCTCTCTCTCTCTCTCTCTCTATATATATATATATATATATATGGAAAACAATTTGGGGTGCAGAATTGAAGAACTCCCAATTGTTTACCTAAGTATGCCACTTGGAAATAACCATAAAGAGCTAGTGATATGGGATGGCATAATTGAAAAAACTGAGAAGAAACTGGCAAACTGGAATCTCAATATCTATCCTTTGGTGGGAGAACCATTCTGATAAACTTTGTACTAGACTCCTTACCTTATGTTATGTCCCTATTCCCTATGCCGGCCAAAGTGGAAGAAAGATCTGATAAATTAAAATGGGACTTCCTTTGGTCGGGAATCAAGGTAGGTAAAAGAATACATCTTGTCAAATGGCAAACTGCTTTGCTGAGTAGAAGCTTTTGGGGGGGGGGGGGGGGGGGGGGGTGTTTGTTGGCAAAATGGTTGTGGAGGTTTGGATGAGAGGATTAAGCCCTTTGGGAGGAAGTTATCAGTAACAAGTACGGCCAGAACAGCCCATGGGTTTCCAATATGGTGAATATCCCCGTATGGTGTCTATCTATGTGTGGAGAACTATCAGAAATTTATGGAGTCAACTACAGCACAACATTAGATACAAAGTGGGGGATGGGACCAGGGTTCTTTTCTGGAAAGATCACTGGATTGGTCTGGACTCTTTGATGTCTTCCTATCCAGATATATAGACCCTCAACTCTTCTCCAGATGCTATGGTAAATGAGATGTGGTCTGAACAAGGGTGGGATTTAAACTTCATAAGGTTAGTAAATGACTGGGAGATAGGGAGAGTAGCCAAGATGCTACAAACACTAGATGATTTCAAGGGTACAAATCTGGAAGTTGTATCAATGATTTGGAAACACAATCATGATGGTATCTTGTCAGTCAGCAGATTGTACAATAGGAAAGTGAAGGAACTTCCAAGGGAAATCTCTGGACCATGGAGTAAGGTATGGAAGAATAAAGTTCCAACTAAAGTGAGGCGTTTTCCATGGCTAGTGGCTACGAGGGCATGCCTAACTCATGAGAAGCTGCCAAGAAGAGGCTTTGAAATAGCTTCTTGGTGTTCACGGTAATGAGACAAATGAGACTAACAGTCATCTATTCCTCCATTGCAAAGTCACTGCTCAACTATGGGCCTTTTTCTAAACAGAACACCACACAAACTGGACAATGCCAGAACACACCGCATACCTTCTTAGTTGCTGGGTGAGGAAAGAGGGGAGTAAGAGCCAGAAGAAATGGTGGAACATGATACCCTCTTGTATATGGTGGACTATTTGGAGAGAGAAACAAGAGGTGTCTTGAAAATACTGCAGAATCAGTACAAAAGATCAAATGGCATTGTATGAAGACTCTCTTTTTTTTTGGTGTAAAGAGGAGGGTATAGAGGATGCTGGACAGATTTTAAACCTTTTTTCCTTCTTTGTAAGTTTAGTAGCAGCTTTCTTCAGTTGTTTTTTTTTTGGGTCACTGATGTAAATCTTTTTGGTGGTTGCCAGCATACCCTCATTGCTGATGAATACAACTTTACCTTTATCAAAAAAACCTATATTATGCTAGTATCCTGTTGCAACAGGACAATTCATGCAGTTCTTACAACCTCTGTTGCTCGTTCTTGTTTGCAAATACATATGTGGTCCAGTTGCTTGGAAGTATTCAATGTGAGTACATGAATGTTTTTGATAACTTAGAGTAAAATGAAAAATTTGCACAAAGCACACTCTCGGGCACGGGTATGTCGGGACAAATGAAGGATTCACGCAAACATAGCTTATAACTTGAGTGATTGTCATATTCATAGAATCATGTGAGTTGATGCATCACAGTTCAATTGTAGTACACCCATTTATTTTCCAAACCCATTAGAAAGTTGTCCTAGAAGCTTCAGAGTTTTGTGTCTGTGTGGGGTAAGAAAATCCAACAGCCTGCGTTTTTCTAAGTTCTACAGCATTCGCATGCCTGAATTTGCAAAGTACTATATTGAATAATGATCAAATGAATATTTTGTACCATTCTTTTCCAAGTACATACAGTTTGTCCATATATATTCACGTGATCACGTCAAGTATTAGTGGTCACAAAGTTTGGATTTCAAACTATACAGAATTATCTTTCAAGCAAACCTGTACTTCTGATGCTACAGAATACAGAGTGAACTTTCTGTCATGCTTTTAAATTTAATTCCTATCAGACCATGCACATAATTTTGTTTTGATAAAAGTTAAGTTGTAATCTTCAGCATTAAGCATATGTTGGTCAGCCCTTGCACATAATTCTTACTAACATGTTCTTGGTGATCATAAGCCACAATTGTTTGGTGATTTCAGCAACTTTTAGCTTATTACAAACCTTTTTATGAGGTAGCTAAATTTATGAAGTATAGCAAGATTCAGTCTAGTGACCCATGAATTCTTTTAGGAACGAACAAACAACAGAAAAGAATGTACCAAATCAACCAAAAAACCAACCTGAAAGTGTGAGCTGCTCAAGCAGCGATTGATCCGACGAAACAAGGGAACCATACAGCGCTGGAACTCTGGAGGCTGAGTTGCTTCTAAGACCTCTTCCAGCTCACCTATGAACATTACCTCCTTTGAACTGTTTGTGATAGGCCAATATTTCAACAAACCTCTTATGACAGTATCAGCAAGCTTGCAGTCCTTTTCCACAAATTGTGTTATGCAGTAAGATAACTGCTGATGATACATTTGTACGCATTTTGGTTTATGAAGTGGAATAAGAGCTCGAACAAGGAACAACTTGTGCTCTTCCTTTAGTGGTAGAGCAAATCCATTGATTATACTGCCCAAAATTTCTAAGAGTTCTGCTATTCCATTATGTTTCTCAGTTTCAAAAATAAACCGATAAAATATATTGTTGATTGATTTCCTAATGAATGGGCGGTGCACCATGAACTTCCCATATATGCGGTGAAGTACAGTCTTCAGGTACTCTCTTTCTCTTGGATCTTCTGAATCGAAGAGATCTAATAACCTTAGAACAAATGAGTGATCAATGTATCTCTTAGCCAATTTTGCATCAGTCTCCGGTGATGCCACAAACCTGAGAAGGAACTCATACACAATTTGTAAATGAGGCCATGCAGGGTCCATCAACGGTTCGTCATCTTCCAAGTCAAAACCTTCCAAAACTTTGTTTTCACGAGGCTGGGGAGTAGGAGGTTTGAATAAATTTGTGGATACCATCTTAATTACTTCTTGCATGACTGTTTCTGTAAATTTCCCATTTGCAGAAGTAACATAATCAACTAGCTCCACCAATGTCTGACGCTTGATCTCTTTTTCTTTTGTGTTTTTAGTTGGGTCAGAAAAGTCAAACAAGACACAACACAAGTTCAGCTTTTTGATGAACAAGTTTTGCTTCTCAGAAGCTGGTACATCCCTCAAATTAGGCAATGCCTCATACGAGAAAACTGCTGCATGTCCATTCACCTTAGCATTTATAGCCTGTGGAAGTCTATCTCCATGATTCAGTCCTGGAGCTGAAGAACCAGTGACGCCTGAAAGAGATAAAGCACTCAAACTCCCTGGTAAGGAATTAGACAAGTCACTGCTTCTTGAACTATTTGAAGCATTTGACTGAAATGCAGAAGCTCCTCCATCACGATTGTCTCCTGACTTGGACGGCTTCCGTGGGAGCCTATTGAGTATCTGTTTGATCATCACTTGAAACTATACCTTCCTTCAAGTTGACCAAAATGCTTGCTGATCAAAACACTCAAAACTTAAGACACATTGTCAATCAAAAAGGTCTAAAAGCTTCAGAAATCCAATTATTTAACCAATTGAAGTGACCCACGGGGATCATGCAACTCACAAAATTCTTATCTTCACCACCCTAAACCAACATAAAAGCTTCATACAATCCACAGTTGCGCCTGTATAACCAAATGAATCTCCTCGTCAATTGAAATCAAGATTATAACATAAAGGGCAGTAAAATCAAGAAATCCCAAATATCTACTGAGTGAGTTAGTCATAGTTTCTTTCTTATATCTTGAGGAATAAATCTATCAACTATTCTAATTTCAAACAAAAACCATTTTTTTTCTTCAAGACCATCAAGCTACTCCCATTAAATTCATAAAAAGATGTGTTCCTTATGAACCCAAATCCAGATGCAGAAAATTAACAACCCATTAATAGATAAAGCATCAGAATTCAAATATCAAGATTACAATTCTGACCCAATTTATGTTCTTTTATAGCAATAAAAGAGGAGAAATGTTCACCAACCTTCATTCTTTCATTTATCTGAGATTCAAACAACTAATAGTGATACATCAAGATCAAATAATGTTGAGATCTGGGCATGATTTTAGAAGAAAAAAAAAACCCCAGATGAAATTCCTCACCAAGAACCACCTGCAAGAGTCCAAGAATTGAACTTTAGCACAAAAAACAGGATGAAACAAACAAAAACAAAGAAAACAACAATAACAAATAATTTTGGTGGAAAATTTATGAGCTTTTAATGCTTACATTAAGTTGGTTTTTGGTGGTGAACAAGAAAATAAAGCTGGATAGTAGGGAAAAAAGATTGAATTTTTGAGAGTTTGGGTGAGTGATTTTCAAATCTGAAAACAACCCAAAACTAAGGGAAGACAGTAAAAGGGGATGATGGATTTGAAGGAAACCAAGCTCTGGTTGTTGTTCCTTAGATGATGATGTGTTTGGTTAGCAAAAATTATTGTTCTCCCCATTTTCTCTTTCCATTTTGTCTCTCAACTTTCCTCTTTTTTTCTTTTTTTTTTACTCTCTCTCTTTCTCCAACTTTCCTTTTCTTTACTACTCTACTATATTTGTTTTCTTTTATCTATTTGGTCCATTTGATTTATTTATTTATTATTCCATTTTTCCTCACAATTTCAACCTCAAAATCCACAGATTAGTTTCTCCATAATAAGAAAAGAAAATAAAAATTCTCCACAATTCCAGTTTGGTACAATTTGTTTTTGACCATTTTCACCCTCAAAAGTCTAAAGAGAGTTGGAGAATGTGAGGGCTAAAGATGAGAGTTGAAATTGTACCTAGGAGCTGACCAACTGTAGTCATTAGAGATGTTCATCTCTTTTTCCTGTTTTGTAGAAGAAAATCGTAGTCCCTCCCTTCATTTTTGAACCATACAAATTTACATAGTTCAATCTTAAATGGATATTAGATTTAACTTAATCGGAAAAGTTAGTTTTAAAAAAAAATAGAGAATTGTCCCAAATCAGGTAAAGAGTTCAAATTTTCTTGTTGATAATGTGGGACTTTCACACACTCATGTGCAGGGTGAAAAATTGAGATAATTTAATATGAAGATGCAATATCGATAAATCACAAATTAAGATGGATCTAAGTACCAACTATAATGATTTAAAAGATAACTTATCGACTAACAAATTCAACCAAAATTGTTATATCGTTATTCAAGCAAATTTA
The DNA here is from genome assembly GCA_035578085.1 of Solanum pinnatisectum. Taxonomy (NCBI): domain Eukaryota; kingdom Viridiplantae; phylum Streptophyta; class Magnoliopsida; order Solanales; family Solanaceae; genus Solanum; species Solanum pinnatisectum. Next base: position 22,261,933 of record CM069077.1, read on the forward strand.
CCTCTTATAGAATTGATGAAGAAGGGGCATTAATTATTGAACCTATTTGATTGTTTGTCAAAATAATGGAGAATTTATTATGTATGAAAACCATAGGTATTTCATGGATAATTTTTATTGTATTTTTTTTAAAAAAAATGATTTATGTATACATATACATCTCTCCACATTACTTTTTAAATTTTTGAAAAATCTAGAATGTAACTTCAAATAAAATTTCAAAATTTTCATCATCAAACATATTTTTCAAACTTCAATCTCAAAGGTAAAAAAATTCCATGATCAAACACCTCCTAAACCATTTTGAGTTAAAATGCTCACGAATCACAAGAAAAAGAAAACGACGCAACCCAAAGTCCAAATCCATCTAGTTGTCATTGCGCGGTTGCTTGCCATTTATGTTTTCCCTGCTTACAACGTTTGGAATTTAGTTAACTTAAAGCAACTTTGTCTCTTCAATACTTCCTCTTCTTTCATTGGTTCAATCTCTTTTTCACATCTCTATTTTTAATCAAATAACATAATTCTCTTCTTTTCTTTTTCCTTTTTGCATAATGCTCATTTTGAATCTCTATTTTTTAAAGTCGGAATCATCTAACATTTTCATCATTTAAAAAAAATGAGAAAATTTGTGTCGTCGTTGCTTTTAACCCCACAAAAGTGAAAAAGATCCAACTAAGGCTTGAATATGAAAATTTAAGAAATCATTTCTCATAAATAAAAATAGAAATAATAGAAAGACAATGATAATAAAGATCTTCTATGAGGTGGTAGTACTTGTCTGCATATTTAAGTTATCCAACGGCAACATTACCTTCAGGATATGGCAAAACTATGGATCAGAAATTAGTCATCAAAGATAATTGGAATCCTACCAATATTAAGATAACATATGAGCAGTCCATCTCTTTCCAATTGTAACGCTCCAACTGGCACCTCAACTATTTCATCGAATACATGTTGCTCCCCCGTACAAAGTACTAGATAACTCTACCCTTCCGAGATGGATGAGAAAAGACCACCTAGTGTTTGTCTCGACGGAATCTTCCTATAAGACTCTAATTATAGCACTAGAACTGTTCCTGCAGCTGTGTTAACTTTGCTTTCACTATTCCCCCAAGTTTTTTTCTTCAAGTCTCTATCAATGACCAATGGAGCAGACAACCTTTTCCTCAATTCTATTTGATTTGATGTGTTGATCACATCGAAACTGTGGGCATGTTGTTTTGTCGAAAACCATATAATCTATCAGCTAAAAACGAGACTTACTAAAGAGGAAGAAGAAGAAGAGAAGACCTACTGAAGAAAAAACAAAACTATAATACTCAGCTACAGGAAGAACAAAAATTCATCACTGGAGGTTTCTTTCATTCACTGCACATTATACAGGAAGCATCAATCATCCTCACTGACCCCTAGCTCTGTTAGTCGACAGATAAATGTCCAAACATATAACTCGGAAAAGCAAAACAAAAAGTTCGTTATAGATAAAAAACAATTGGACAAATGAATTCAATGGGAAGGACAATGGTTTGAGTAGTCACAATAAACACTGTGGAACATGTAAATATTGACAATCACCATGTAATGGAAGGTGTTTAAGAATGTCTAGAAGGGAAGGTAATTCATACATCACAATATAATGCTTTTTGCACAGGTGTGCTTACTGTGAGAAATCGAAAGCTAAAATGGAATACTACAGGGATTCAAGTGCATCATGATCAAGTTCAAAGAAGGGAGACGATGACAGGAGAAACTAGAAAGATAACTACACCAACAGCTGATAAAAAAAAAACTTTGTACTTGTAGTTGTACAATTTAAGAGACATGGAAGTTGTTTCCAAGTATAAACACACCAACAAATGTAGGATATAAATTTAAATCTTTCATCAGAAAGCTGGAGTAGCTTTACACATGCCTCTAATGCATAACGAATACGAACTAAGGGGTCTTGGAGCTGCACTATGGAGACTCAATTTTTTCCATCCAGGAAGTAACTGAACAATTCTTTACTGTCTGGAACAAATAAAGGCATGATAGTTGCTTATCTACGATAAATCTTACTGTTAAACTGACAGTGTAATGAACATATCAAAGCTTAACTGCCAACAGATATTAGCGTAGCTCACAACAGTAATAAAGCACTTTTTTCCCTTCAGTGTAGAGAGAGTATTACACATTTGGGGCAGTTCTGATGATCTCCTCCAGAAGAGCATTATTCTTATGAATCCAGATTGACATGGTGGGTCTGTCAAGCTGATTTTTGAGAAATTTTGAGATGTCAAGTTCCCTCTGCTCCTCGGAATAAGATGAAATGCCATAAAGAGGATACACATAAACGAATGATAAAGAAAGATGTCAAAGTTAGGAGGTTATCCCAAGTCACTGAAAGATAGGAGGTACAAGGTTCTGAAGATCTGTTGTAGGCTGAGCAGCAAGGTTATTTGAACTTTAATCTCAGTGCTTCATTAATGCAGTTTCAGTTTCTGATAAAGGTGCTGCAAGCGTAAAGTTCATTAAACTATTAAACTGGGAGTGGTCTGGTAAAGGAAAACAGAAGTAGATTACAATGCAAGATGAACCCTAGCCCCCACAAATATCTCACCGAACGACTAGTAATTTGGTCCAAATAGAGTGAAACGGATATAGAGGTATCATTCAGCTGACCCCATCTAGTTTGGTTTAGTATAGTTGATATTTTTATAAAAATGAAGCATTTAACATAGAACAATTGAGAAGTCATTCAATGTCCAGAACTAGGAAATGCTTTCAAAAATCATTCATCTAGTGCCATCAATTAGGGTCATGGAACCTATACTTTGAATTAAGAAAAATATAGCATTGGCACATTTATGGAAGGCAAGTTGCAATTGAGCTCCACAATGATAACTTTTAACTCGTAATCCCCAGGTCTAGGGAAAAAAGGTAAACCTAGTGGAGCTAATTTAAAAATTCAATTCGTGTCAGTGGCATGGTCTAAAGAACAAGAAAACCAGCATTGAAAGCTATAGTCCAGGGAATACAGATAGGGTAGTGGTAATAGAACTGACAAAATAATAAACAATTGCTTAAACCAACATACCAAGCAAATCTTCGTACGAGTCTGCCAGCAGTGACATATCCATAAGCAAAGGAGGAGAAAATACTTGATCTTCAGCTTCATCCAAATCATAAAATGACCTGCAAGCATCAGAAACTGAAGAGTTTGAACCCATGGTCGAAAGAAAGCCATCTATTCCATCATAGTCATCAAGAGATCGCAGATCATTAAAAAAGTCAGGAAGTCCCTCTGACTTGATGCCCACATTACTGTGTGGAGCATGGTTACCAAGAAAAGATGAATCTGGTTCAGGCGCAAGCAGCTTTTTACTTCTCAATAAGTTTGATTTGTTACTAAAATGAGAAAACCCAACCCCTGGTATAGGTATAAAATAGTGCTCAGAGCTATCATCAGAACGGCTATCTTGAGATGATTCCGGATAGCCTGATTGGGAGGAAAGTGCAGCTTCTCTGACAGATCTCTTCAAATTTTGGACAAAGCTAGTGTCATCATCTGCTGAAATACAGACAACATTTTTTAGAGATTCCAAACTGAAGAAAATCAGTGCATGCATTTATAAGGAAGGAAAAAACCTTGTGGAAGATTATCCATTGAATTATTCGAAATTGGCAGAACTGGAGATTTTTTCTCATGCATATTTTCTATTTGGCTGGCCTGAGCTGAGACCTGTCTCTTCTGCATGTTCCCACCTTTTCCGGAAGAATTTGGCGTTAAACTAAACAAAGGTGGAAGTTTTAAGGCAGGGGAACTGGCTGATGCCTTTTCAAAATGCATGGACGACATTTTTGAGGTCATCTCAGCTACCTCACCAGTGCTGTTCTCCTGTAGAATTCCTATTGTTTAAATTCCATGGTGTGTATCAGAAGGTAAATATGTTATAAGTCCCATGAAAGGCTTCACAAAACATTACCAATGTTTGTCTGCTATTCTGTGCTTGGACCAGTGAATGTGATCTAGCATGATGTTCGGCCATGGGGAGAAGACTGGATGAAACACTATTGACTTCTTCTGTAAGCTGTGCAATTGAATTCTGTATAGCTGGACCAACTTCCTTCAGTTGATTTATGAGCACCTGGAGAGCAGTTTCAATACTATATTATCATCATAATTAAGTTAATGCAGTTTGTACGTAATGCTGAGAATTCCAGGAATACCACTTCCTCTTCAGATAATCAACTTTCCAAATGCTAAGTTACTCAGAATCTTCAATGGTCTCGACACCAGTTTCAATGGGTAGGACATGAATGAAGGTACTATCGTATGGATCCTCCAAATACACAAAACATGCTGGAAATTACCAGAACCCAATGACCAATGCATACCATATCCCATACTCCACTTGAGCCCATGTAAAATAGTTCAAACATGCAACCAAATTCGACAAACTGTACAAACCTGTATACTTGCTAGGTGTTGCCGATGTTCAGCAAGTGTTGCACTTAAGGATTCAGCATGACCACTCATACCACCATCATGTGAGCTTCTCAGAAGCTCTGGACCCTCTCCATCATTTACTTTTGCCTGAAAGAAATTATTGTATTAGGAAGAAAAGAAGAGGTGAGGAAACGAACCGGTTTCACATACTTCTAACCTAATTATGGACAAACGATAGATAGGTTCCAGTATTATAACTTCACATATGGTGAAGCTTCATAAGAACACAGACCATTGATAATTTTTCCTTAAGACATCACTAGATAAAGATGCTAAAACTGATATAAGCAGATACAATGCTCTATCACATGCCAAAACGTTTTATGCACATTCCTTGACCGTAGCAAAAGTGCTGACACCATAGTAAGATTCTAACTTCTAAGAAGTTATTTTCCATTTTGGACCACTAGAAACTCCACATATTAAGAAACATCACAAACATACAGTTATAAGAATGACTAATTCCATCAATGTAGTCTAAACATTGAGATTTTTGGGGTCAAAAGCACTCTTTTTTTTTAAATCAGCAACTTTGGGGTCGAAGGCACTCTTCAAAAACCTAAAATCTTGAGTCAACATAGAAAATAGCATACTAATTGAAGTGACTGCTTATGAATTCGTTGTAAGGCATGTGTCCAACGCCTCAACACTTCAGCTATATCAATAGTAGGATGGCCTCTAGCAGTCCTTTCATCAACTCGAGAAAATCTCTCATCATTTGCTTGAGTATGAGAAGAATCTGGATTGTTCACACGCATTTCTCTATTTACAACTGCTGGTGATCTTTCAGACCGTTCATTATCTGGATGCGATGAAACTAAATCACGAGGTGGCGCCGCAGAACTTTGATCCATGGCTGCAAGCAAAGCCGACCCAGATATGCGATATCTGAACAAGAATATTAAAAAAAGAACGTGAAGGTATGTCCAGCTTTGGAAACCAAAGATCATACAGAAAGTGATCTTTACCTATGCTCACGATGAGCTATAAGATCCTCTATTGGGCCAGAAGCAAGAATCTCATGCTGATCTGTACAGCATATGCATATTAGTAATGTGATGTATAAGACGCTAAAACTGATCCAGAATCACTTGGCTAGTTATTATATTCATTGCAATATCAAATATATATCTGTTTGTGACAAGAGAGGGATAGCCTAGTGAAAGGGTCGTCCACCTCCAACCATGATGTGTGTTCTTTCACCAAGGGAGCAAAGTGGGGTAAAGCCAGTGTTGACTCCTAGGCAGGGGAATGGGTTACCATATCAAGGACAAAGTATGGAGTATATAGCATATTACATAGTAATTGAGCATTTATGGAATTTCATAATGACTGCCAATTGAAGATAACCATCAACTGTTTGTACTCACTCTGGCGAGATAGCAAAGAGTCCCACAAGCGAGTAGCTCTTTGGACCATATGCGAGTTTTGACTTGAGCTTGATACAAGCTCGTCCCAGAGGTCACCTTCCAACTTCACTTTATTTCTAACATCATGCAGTTTTTCAAGTTCTTGCTGCAAATAAGCCTGAGATCAAGGGGATCAAAGATGTATTATAAGAAACAGTTACCACAATGAATATAAGAACAGAAATCAAGACTAAATCCTCAGACAATTCATGAGATTTTATCTTACCTCTTCAGCACAAAGGCCTCGAAACTCAGCTGTCATCTCATGAGCCAAATTAGACCACGTAGCCTGTCTGTGAACTGCTATTTCTGCATTTTTCAGAAACCTTCTTCTTTCAAGAGCAATCCTAGCCTACAGAAAAACAAGGCCATAATTATATCTCCAAACTTGCAATAATAATTTAAATCATGAAAGTTATCCACATAGCATATAGGGTCAAAGACTAGCTAAGTAAATCAGTATAGTCCCACTCAATACCTTATCATAGAGTATTGAAAATGGAGAAACTGTTACTTCATGGAATATTATTAGGCTTAGTAACTGGAAATAGCTTCATAGGAAAGAAAACTAAGCCCTCACAAAAGTGAATAATTCAAGATACATTTACGCATTGGCTTGAAATTGCAGAAATTGAACCCTTGTCTTCAGATAATAAATACCCAACAGAGGCACTAAATCATTAGATTTCAAGGTCCCAGCAATCCATCATGTGGACAAACAATGAAATAATCTTAGAGTCCCTTATCAAATGAATGGACATAAAGTCAAAAGAATATGACCTTGGTTACAGGAAGTAAGGTGGCTGCATGTGAGAAAGCTACATCCGTCAATGAAGCAGGTAACGGGTTAGAAGCAACATCAGCAGCAAATGTTCGCCTATGAACTTCCCTCAAAGCATGCAGTGAGAGTTGCCACAGAAGTTCGACAAATCTGCAGTACATGTGAAACGATCATGAATACTAAGTACATGAATGCTATCATGCGTCCTTTTGCATGTAATATGTACTTATGGAAAAAGACCGCAAAAATGGAACCCCAAACAAACAGGTAGGTAATACAGAATAATAAGCAGACAGAACTAGAATTGCACGGGCAACTAATTATCATGCCAAAAGATTGTGAAATTAGATGATTAAGTAACAGCGGCACAGAACTCAACGACACTTGTTCATTCGTAAATTTACTTTTGTTTTATGAACTAAACGATAATGGGTCACCTCTCTATCCTTCACTTAAATAATAGGATTTTGTCTATGACAATTCGTGATGTGCGTCTAATCCACACATCAGTCATCACATGTTGTGCTCTTACTATTGAACCAAAACCGTGTGGTTATTCATTCATATATTTACTCAGATGTGTGCTGAAATCACAAACATAACTAGGGATGTTCATGGAAAATTCAAAAATCAAGCCTAACCGGAAACCAAATCAAACTGGAAAAAGGACGTTTTTTCAATTTGACTTGGTTTTGGTTTTTAATTATCAAACCAACAAAATTTGAGTTTAATTTGGTTTTAAGCAAAAAAATAAATGAAAAATCGAACCAAACCGATTATATAAATACATGGTTAAAATTTCATGGTACATATTAGTCTTTTACAGCTTGGTTTGTCTAGAGTATTGCCTTCATAATTATCTAGCTTTTTGTCTTTACATTCTAATTTCATTTGTAGTTTTATTTTGATAAGCCCAAGAATCTATTTCATATTAGAATAACTTAACTTTTATTGAGTCACTAAATTAGTAAATTATTCATCACTATTTTATTTTAGTTTTTTGAAATTGGTAACTTAATTATTCATCACTATTTTACTCAATTACCATCTAGATATCTTGGTAAATGACAATTTTTTTTTTAGAAAGGTAACATTATCTTGGTAAAGTTCTGATGGAATGTGTTTACCCGTGTAAGTCACATATTTGGAAGTAAAAACAAAAACTGGAAGCAAACGTAAAAGAAATCAACAAAATTGACAAAATGACTTAATTAGTTTGATTTTGGTCCAATATTTGAAAAACCAACTTAATTGGTTTGGTTTCTTTTTAGGGACAACCGACTCAAACCAAACCATGAACACTCCTAAATATAACGGTCAGTGTTATGTAGTTTCAACTTTCAAGCCCAGCTTCCTTAGGACTTAGGAGCTCCATGAGCTCGTCTAGATAAGCTGAATAAAAATGAATTACAATTCTGAAGTGTTGGAGTTAACTTTATGGATAATCAGTTATATGTTTGAAACTTTGAATAGAAGTGCTACTCAAAGTGCTGAAATTGAATAAACAACTAATATCTTTGATGAAAAGTGTTGGGAGTGTTGGTAAACACATTTTACTAATTAAAATTATGGAATAAACAGTTTATATCTTTGGTGAAAAGTGTTGGTAAACACATTTTGCTGTTAAAATTATTGAATACCCTTAAGAGTTCTTAACATTATATATAATTGGCTATTGCAAGAATTTCAGTTCTAAATTCAAATACAAATTAATTATGACTTAATTCACTTTAAGTTCTTATTGATTAGATAGGATTATTTTTGACAAAAATAAATTATTTAGTTGAATAACATAAATCATGAATAATTTGACCAAAGTTGGTAAATAAGAAGTAGTTAAAATGGTGCAAAATATTCATGAAGAGAATTAAGAATATATTTTTTTGGCTACTAATTAAAGACTAAACATTAGTATTGCCACCTGCTTTTAGGAATGTTCACGGTTAGGTGAAAAACAATTTCAAACTGAAAATCGAATCAATCCGACTAAACAAAACCGATATCTGTTTGGATTTTGTTATAAATTTTAAAAACTGAGAATATGGTTTGATTTGGTTTTATTAGAAACAAACCGAATAAAGAACCGAACCAAACCGACTAATTATATACACAATATATTAATTTTCATAAATAATTTTAAATACTTTGCAATGTTGTATACTATTTCATCTAATATTATTCTTACCATTAATTTTATCCCTCATATGCTAATGGACTTTCGATCTATAACCCATTTCTTAAAAAAAGTCATGAATCCAAACTCATTTATTTAAACAACGTAAACTGAGCAATGTACGTTTTTCACAAGTTTTAAATGCTTCTCTTTACAAAACAAGTATCTATTATGATTTGTATGGAATATTTTGTTCTGTACAGAATCAAGTCTCATTGAAATTTCTTTCATGTGCTGAATCGAGTCCCATTACTAGTTCTCACAAGTGTTGAATCAAGTCCCATTTACGTGGTTATTTGATTTTGGAATATAAATTACATCAAAATTTCTTTTTATGATTAAATATTTATTTATTTACTCTTCAGGTAATTGCAAATATATATTGTTCACAGTATTCCTTAACAATTTTTTTGTCAAATTAATAATTAATATATGTTAGTTAAATAAATAAGTTATATTTATTAAAGATAATCTTATCTGTTCAATTTACAACTTAAAGTAAATTGATAAAAAGTTGCTTTGTATTTAGCATTAAAAAAACTTATTAGTGTTAACAGTTGTAAGGGTATGTTTAGGAAAACGTTCTTCCATATTTTTTTACCAAAAACATCAACTGCAATTTTACCCAAACACATAAATGCTTATCAAAAATTCAGCTCCAACACTTATCTTAAAAGCTACTTAATGTCAGCTCACTCAAATGGGATGTTAAAGAGCTTTCAAGCTGCTTTATAAGGGAAAAAATATCTTTTAAGCTGAAAATCAATAAGTTAGAGTGATCAACTTATAGCTTTTAGCTCCTTTTGGCTTTAAAATACTTGGCATAAAAGTACGATAAACACCAAAGTAGGCCAAAAAGTACTTAAAACCAACCTAAACACCTTCTATGTCCCCTCCTGATGCTGCAATCTAAAAGTATTTTCTATAACTTGCTCCTTGATCACTCCTGTTCATAGTATCGGGCAATATATCTCCATGTGTTTAGTCAAAGAAACCTAATAGTTGAACTGTAGAATCAAAGGTCTATAAAAACAAAGCTACTTCCCCAACACTAGTGCCGACTTAAAACTTCTGCACAAACACCTTCCACCAAGTCCTAAACCCTTTGCATTGGCAATAAGGTGACCAGCCAAACAGTTTTGGATAAAATCAAGCAAGAGATAATGTGATTTCACCCATTTCAACAGAAACACCACAACTAGTTGCAATGAACAAGAAAACAGTAACAGAAAGATTTGTCTCCTCTCTTAGAGGATCTTGGGTGGTAGGAATTATCAGGATACATTCAGCTTAGTATTCGAATAAGACAGCTGTTTAATTGTGTGCTAAGTGACCAAGATACAGATGAGTTACCCAAGCTGTGTCACTTAAATATAAAATCTTTGAATGCAGAAAAAACATCAGAGTTACAATACTGACTTTTGTTGTACGTCTTGAGGGTGAGTTAGTTACTCCAAACTCAATTAGATAGTGAAATCAAAATTAGTCTCCACAAAAGAATCTTCACATAGCTGACGACTACTACCTTGTTGTAACAGCTCTACGAGAAAGATGTTTCACAATGTAATCAAATGGTCCAAATGATAGCTCAAAATAAACAGAACAGAATAGTTCTTTCATTAAAAGCTGTAAAAAATTATTGCAAGTAATCTTCATTAACCAACCTTGGTCCACAGCATGTCGCAAGAGATGAGACCCTCGAATTGCTTCTAGGAAGTGCACCTTGTGATTCCAGCTCACTTATAATCCCTTGCACAACCTGAATCAACACAAATTAAAAGAAAATGAAATAATTTAGACAAAAAAAGAAGAAGAAGTTCAAACTAAATTCATGAAGCACATTCTAGTTAGAATAACGATTTAAAAGCTAAAGCATAAGTCAACTTGATCAACTATGTCTCAATCTCACAATAGTCATCGTTCAGCTATATTCTGCACGTCTCGCTTCAAAACTGTAAAAAAGAAATACAATTATCTTTCATGAATAGGCAAAAACAGACTTACCTTGCGAAAATCACGAGATTGCGCCGAATCAAATATTGGCCAGACCTTATCGAAATCCTGAAGATCTTCACAGTGAGAAAAGAGAACAAAACGAAAACGAGTATCAAACATAAATCCGTAAGCCTGCACAAGCTAAAAAGTTACCTTGGCGGATTGAGCAGGGCCTCTAAGAGAAGAAAGTAGGAAGTAAAGAAGCTGTTCTCCCAATTTAGGGTTTGAATGACGAAAAAATCCAACACGAGGAGTGCCATTGTTAGCTACGATACCTATGATCGCTGGATCCAGGCCTAGTAACAAACAGTTAGTGTACATTGCACTTTCTAACTCCATCTCCCTCTCCTTCTCTCTGTCCATCGTCATCCACACCTTCACTGTTTGCAACTGCACTTTTGCTTCACTTCTCGCCTTTCCGGCGTCTCAATCTGTGTCAGGCCGGTGGATTTTCCGATTTAGAACATGATTTTCTTGCAAATATGAGAACAACAAGCCCTTTTGGATAAATTTAAGAATGGCCTGTTGTTGGATCAATTTGGGACTTAAAAGAATATGATCTCAAAAATTCGGGGTGCATTTCTGAATTAGTTGTTTTGTAGTGGGGTCAGGAAAGATAAAAGAAAATTTTGAAATGCGTAACGTGAACCGCTTAACTATGTTGGCGTCAAGCCTTGTCTTCACTGATGTTGTTAAGGGAAGTTTCGGGTTCGAGATTCCTTGGGTATGGAATTGCTTTTTTGTTAGAGAGTGTTTTATTTACAATACGAAATTTTTTGGTGCGAATTTAAATTTAGTCGGACTTCAATGTGGGCACGGGACACCGGGTGGGAAACCAAAAAAGAAAAAAAATGTTCTTTTATGCTTCCTAGTAGATTGTTCAAATTTTTATTAAAATTAAAATTAAATTATAGATATTTATTAATTTAATTGTTATTGGTATTTATGAATTTAATTGTTATTTATTTATTATTATAATTGAAACTTTCATCTATTAATTCATTAAAATATCACACGTCCAAAAAATACTTTCTCGATAAGATCCGTGCAACAAGATATGAAAATTTTAATCAAGTCACAACCAATAATATTAAATCTTATAAGAATACGTAAAAACACAATATAATTGGGATGTGAATGCATATTTCAAATATCATATTTCTCTTCTAAAAAATTTCACTTTTTGATAAACATGTGATATAAGAACAAAGTCCTCTGAAATTTTAAAGATATGTGTGCACTAACAAATATGATTGTTGATGTAGTAAAGCAAGTATCATATAAGTTAGATCATACATCAAGAAAATCAATCTTGAGAAGATGAGAATCAATCTTCAAAAGGTTATTGATAAGAGGTTCAAAGTTAATTTCTTATGCAAGGTAAATCTCTTGATGATTCAATTTTGTGACTAAAATATGAATGTCAATTAAGAAAATTTGTGATCAACCAGAAGTTATTAATTACATGTGTTTACAAATAAGAAAAAAATATGCGAAAGAAAATTCATTCTCCTTTAAAAATTAAAAGAATTCTTCAAAAAGTCATTAAAGACTAATGTTATTACATGCAAATAACAAAATTTACTCTAAAGTAATAGCATCATAATAAAAAGACGTCTATGTAAATCAAAACCATTGAATTGAAGAATCCGATCGGATGAGTTTTCTGCCTAATTCTTAAGCTTTGATTTTTGTTCTTAAGGTATAACCTATTTTGAAGATTTTGTTAGGTGTTTGTTTACAATAGTAATTTTCACATCTGGAGTAATTGAAGTGTAATGCATCGAAGATTTTTGATGAAATATGAAAAGTAAGTTTGAATCAAGTGGACGACATTAAAAACACTTTAAAATATTAACAAATAATTATTATTGCGAAATAAATTTGTTACGTTAAAATAAAAAACAATGATTAATGTCTTTTCCTTATGGTACTTAAAATTTATGTTCAAACTTGAGTTTATTTAAAGTAGATTCGAGCATTGAATCTTCTTAAATTGTTGAATTTAAAATAAAAATACATTATTTCTAGGTAAAATTTATTTATATGAACTTCTATTATAAATGTATTAACTTCAACCACATATGATGAGGTTGTCTGCTCTAAGTTCGTGCAAAAAAAATCTAAACTTTATATACATGTAATGTTCAGTCATGCACGTGACCTCCTAACTTTTCGACCATAGTTATGCAACTTCAAGCTCATATGTTTGACTATGCTAGAAGTGGTTGAAGTTGTAAATATATATTTTTACACTGTAAATATGACTTAAATATTGATCTAAAATCGAACACTCATGTACTTATCTCTCATTTGATACGCGAGGTGATCAAATAAGGAAGAATATCCCATGAATCTAGATATCTCATCAAATTATTTTATCTTATGAATTAAAATATCTCATCAGATTATTTTATCTCATCTGTTGTATAATGGGCTAGAAGAGTGATTTTCTAATACTTCAAATAAAACAACAAATAAAATTAAGAAAAAACTATGAAATATAGCAAACATCAATGTATCTTTCACGTATATAGCTACAATTTTTTATGATATATGAATATAATTATATGTTAATTAGCAAATTTAATCATACGTGAATTGTCAATTTTCTTTTAGAAAAAATTATATGTATCTAAATAATTATTAAATATGAAAGGTATCACAACACGCTTAGTAAATGTCATAGGCACGACTCTATTCCCCAAGCTTACCCTATTCAATATTGTTATCTCCTTCTAATTCAAGATCATTTGCATGTAGGAACCATTTTTGTAATTCATTTTTATTGGATATCTTTTAATTGTATTTTTTTTTCTTATTTATATTAAGCTTATATTTGTATATATCTATATGTTTGATCGGTTTTCATAAGGTTTTGTTTAAAGAAGTTATTTTCACTAACATTCAAATATACAATTTAATTCTGTTAAAATTCATTTCGATATAAATGAGGTAATACGTGAATACATTTCCTTCTTTGGATTACACATATATAATGATATAATGAATGTTGAGTATGTTAGAATACATATACATTTGGATATTTATCCTTTTTTTTATGGACTGTCCAATTAAAAATACAAGTGCATTTGGATACATAAATACATTAAGTAGGTTTGGATGTATACGTATGCAGAGCATCCATTTTTTATACCGTGGAATACATATACATTTGGATAATTGTATTGTAGTATAATTCATTGTCATTTTTTTCTGAATTGTCCAATTGAATTGATACATTAACAAAACGGTATTAAGCAATATCGGAATACAATTATTCTTGCTGTAGAGTTCGCCTATTTGAAATTGAAACAAACAAGATTCACCCACAATTACAATAAACTAATTTATCTAAAACACAAACTTATGTGAAATACCTTTATGCTTGAACAAAAACAATGAAGAGAATGAAGATTAGTATATGATGTATTCCAATTTTTTTAAACTGACTGGAATTCAGAAGTACACAAATTTTTTAGGACATAATTAAAGAGATTCAATTATAGTACTATCAAATATTACTTTATTTAATGCATTATAATTAAAATTGTATCACTGTATAATTAAAAAAAACAACAAAAAAAAAAACAAATACAGTGAGATATTGATATAAAATGTAGTCATTTTTGGTAAATAACATACTTATATCTATTGAACTTCAATAATTCTATACATATAATCATTTATATAAGTTAGTCTAAAATTAATCTCAATTTTATCAAAAATTTTTTTATTATCTTTATTCAAGTCGTCTTGTAGAGTTCAAATACTAGAGGAGGCCCAATTCAATAAAATGAGCCCACCAAATCTCGCGCCAGGCGTTCCCACCGAGAAACAATGGTCACTCTGTCCTCCATAGAAGGTATCGATAGTCAAAACTCAATAAATACCAAATAATCTACTCTTTATATCACTCACTCCGCCTAATAGTTTAAAAGCCCTTCATTTCTCAATTCCTTCCAGGTTTTGGGTCTTGCTGCTGCTCTTTCTACCACCATTTCCCTTTTTGGGCGAATCCCGGTAAGTTATCTATCTGTTCTTTCGTTTTCCATTTCGTTTTTTGTTTGAATTTCGAGTTTTTCAGGAACAAGTTGGTGTTTTTGTTTAGTTTGCGTTTGCGATTTTAGGGTTTTTGTTGGAGATTAATGTTGGGTTTGTTTTTGTGCTTTTCGCCTAGGTGGGTGAGCCTTTTTTTAGGTGATTGGTGACTGTTTTGAGTGGACGTTATGACCGGGAATCGAGGAGAGGGAAGCTCATCTGGGATCAAGTTCGATGAAGGGGGTGGATTTAGTTTTAATTGGGAAGAAGAGGAGCTTGATGAAACTGCTGATTTGTTGCCTTCGGATCCGTTTAATATGGATAGTAGTAACCAAAGGACGGGTTTTTCAGTCATGATTAGATGGTTAGAGGATTTTGGGTTCAAGGTAGATGAGAATGAGGTTGCGAAACTTGATTCTTTCTTGATTCGCAAGATGGGAATACATCAGGGTGCGGGTTTCCAGTTGATTGATGGAAATTGTGAGCCGTTTGGGATGATTTTCAGAGAGGGGTTGAACGGTGGTCATGGTCTGATGGATGGTGATACAACAGATAATGATCAAGGGAGGATTAATGATCATTGTGGTGTGGATGGAGGTAATCCACCGCAGGCGTTGTTGCTGTCCCTTGGTTATTTAGGCTTGGGGGACCTATTTGTAGTTGAAAGAGTAAGCAAGCCTTTACGGGATGCTGTTGTAGGAGATCCACTTTTATGGAAAAATATTAACATAGCTCATCCATTTTGTACTAAGATCACAAATGATATCCTTATAAACTTGACGAATAGGGCTCAAGGCCATCTTCAGTCTCTCAGTCTATTTCACTGCTCAAAGCTCACTGATGCTGGTTTGAAGCATGTACTTGATAGGAATCCCAACCTGTCAAAGGTCAGTTGTTTCTCGTGTTACTTGCTTAGCTAACTTTATCATTATGTTTTGATGGAACTTGTTATTTTCACTGTAAATAGTAATATTTATTAGGTCTTATGTAAATCCTCTCGTACCCATTAATGTTTTACATAAGTAATATTAGCAATTGTAAAAAATAGTTATTAGGAACTGTATTACCTTAACAGTTATAAGTAGTAAAAAATCTATTAAGCACCAACTCTTCATTTTAATGAATTTAGAAACCCTAACTTGTAAACCACATTTTTTCATACTAAACCTAAATGCAATTTGAATTTCCATGTTGACGTCTCTTCAGCCCGCTTCAGTACTTGTTAGGTTATTCCAGGGCCTTGCCGGCATTTGACAAACAAGACAATGTCCTCTAATTAATGCAAGACTTAAAGAAAATAATGCTTATATGGTAATAACTAATGTCTGTATAACTCCAAGTCTCTAACTAGTTACCAAACGACCCCTTAAGGTAATACACAATGAAACAATAAACTTGAAAAAGGATATAGAAACTAGTTTTGGATTTCCTGTGAAATATAAACAATAAATGGAAAAATTGTGTTAAGCGGTGGTGTTTTCTTAGGGCATGTGGTGTAAAATTCAAATAAAAACTATAAATATTTTTCTAGAGGCTTGGAGTTCTCTTTTAATTTACTGTCTCTTTTCTTCTAGTTGTTCAATCAAGTACCCTCCTTCATTTCGTAAAATGAATTCGGAAACCATAACTTGTAAATCACACATTTTCATACTAAACTGGGGATTGAGTAGTAACTGTTTAGGTAATACCTTATGAAATTAGTAAACTTAAATATTGAAATTAGTTTTGGATCTTTTTTATTCGGTGTAGGTGATAGATTTAGTTTCGATTTCCTGTGAAATATAAATAGTAAATGGATAAGTTGTGTCAAGAGGTGTGTTGTCTTAGGGCACACGGTGTAAATTCTCAATAAGTTCGTTTGATTCCTTTATGTTGAGAGATGGCACTAACAATTTCATTGACACAACTTTAAGAAAGTAACAGACTGATGAAAGACCTTATTTCTACCGGTTTTGGTAATATTTATACTAAAGTGTCCTCCATTCCACCTCCTTTTAACCTCTCTGGAAGTTCTTTTACTCCATTAAATTTCTTACTATGTAGCTCTTTCACTTCCTTGTATCTAGTTTTCAGTTTGGTTCTATTAATTTCTTCTTTATGGTTTTGCTATACATTTAATAGGACTAATAGAACTTGATTCTAATAATTTCTTTCAGGCTCTTCTTATTTGTCTAGTCTGCTGATGTCATGTTTGCCTGTGTTCATGCAGTTAAATGTCCAAGGATGTGCGAGACTCACAGCAGATGGTATGCTCTCTAACTTAAAAGTCTGGAAGACTGCTGGAAAAATGAGACTTAAATATTTAGGGATTTATGGATTGTCTGGCTTGACAGACAAGCACATGGATGAGTTCAAGCTCTTAACAGGTGTAGATAATAGCAAGCTGCCAACTACTCGTAAGCCACGATTTTTCGGTGGTGGCCGGCCGCGTGTCACTTTTGATGATGACCGTGCTATTGACGTTGAAGTTTGCCCGATATGCCGGAGGTTTGAACTAGTTTATGATTGCACTTCGGAGAGTTGCCAAAAGAAGCAATCTTCCTCTCAGTTGTGCAGGGGTTGTGTTAAATGCATTAAGCGTTGTTTCGATTGTGGATGCTGCTTAATTAATTGCGATTACGTGGAGCTGTTCCATTTTGAGTCGCTTTGTTTAGATTGCCCGATAAATCCTTTGGGTTCGCAAAAGGGGGAGCAGAAAACCGCCCCTTTGTCTGAAGT
Organism: Solanum pinnatisectum; assembly: GCA_035578085.1. NCBI lineage: Eukaryota > Viridiplantae > Streptophyta > Magnoliopsida > Solanales > Solanaceae > Solanum > Solanum pinnatisectum. Next base: position 22,279,545 of record CM069077.1, read on the forward strand.
TGTTCACTAGGGGGAGGGTTACCATTTTTACCTCTATGGCTTGGATGCATAATGTTTGTTGCTTTTCTTGGCTGTAGGAGAGCTTTGGGATCACATAATGCTTTCGAGCATCAGATTTGAAATGGAAGTCCTTTGTCTATGTTGAAGAAATTGGAGTCTGCGTATTGTCAAACATGGCAGGCCAGAAGCTGATCTTCCGCATGGACGCTTTGATAATCTTATGTTGTATGTATGCTATGTCATGACTGTGTTAAGTAAAACTTCTGTCGAGTAACCCTTGTGTTGTATGCATGCTGGGTCATGAATCTGTTGAGTAACCCTAATGTTGTATGCATGATATGTCATGATTCTGTTAAGTTACCCTTATGCTGTATGCATGCTGTGTTATGATTATGTTTGTAACCCTTATGTTGAATGTATGCTGTTTCATGATTTTGTTGCGTAACGAAGGAGAGTAATGTCATTCAAGATGTTACACCACCAGAAGCATTGGGGGCATGATATGTCATGATTCTGTTAAGTAACCCTTATGCTGAATGCATGCTGTGTCATGATTATGTTGAATGTATGCTACACCACCAGAAGCATTTATATTAAGGCCTACTTGTTTGAGGTGTAGTTGAAGAAGAATGTGCCCAGTGTTGTTTGGCTGGCGAAGATTAGGTTGAGATATTGTTGAATAGGAAGCTCAGACAGGCATTTTCAGTGCATGTGGTTCAGGTTGGGATATTGTTGGTTGGCATATGCTAAATCTGTTATCAGTTTTAGATTTGGAGTACCGATGGCCTGTAGGACTTATATTGTGATAATTCACACACACACAAAAGATAATAGACTTTCTATTTTCACAGTAATTAAGGGGTCGTTTGGTTGGGAACTAGTTATCCCCTGGGGCTACTGGGATAACTTACCCATCATGTATATGGGATAACTTATCCCATCACTATGCTATAAATGGTGGGATAAGTTATCCCAAACAAGACATCTAAATTTTATCTTAGGACTATTTATGCTTATCCCTCACACCAAACGAGCCTAAGAGTGCGAGGTAGGTGGGTGTGGAGGATGGGAATTAGACTAGAATGTTGGTAGGCAACAATGTGTTGTCTTGCCGTCCATTCCTATCAGTAGTCATAGTATTTCTCTATAGTTTCTTGTCCTTCAATTTCTGGTACAATATGTTGTTCCTTCACCTTGATTATCGTATTGTTTTGTTGTGGTTTATGTTATGTTATTATAAGTTATTTTTTGTACTTCGTTACTTCTTGTGGATTGTTTTTTCTTGAGTCAAGCAGCTGTGGATCTACTGGCACAGGCGCTTGAATCTGTGCCACCGATAACAACTGAATATACTACTGCAAATAGGTAATAAGAACAACCCTCTGATGGTAAAGTCTGTGTGCACTTGATCCTCACAGGTCTTACTTCGTGAAATTGTTGTGAATATGTTATTGTTATCAGTTTAATACAATAGTTAGTTTTTTAAAATGTCGTACCAATATTTTTGTATTCAGGATTTCAAGTTTAAAGCGTCGGAGGAGAAATCACTAGACGGAATCATGTACCGTATTGAACGACATACAGCAAAAAATTCTTATTCTTTTATACGTACAACAAAAATTGAATTGTTTATTCGATGAAAAAATGGTTGTGGTTTACTACAACTTTGCTTTGCTATTATTTTATTTTATTGATTTCCTGTCTAACTTGCGCGTGTCAAGCAAGCCACCCGCTTTCATTCTACGTCTGGATCAGGCTTTCTATTTCATAGACAAAGCAAATTTACGAGTTTGGATTCAAAAGGGCAATTTTTTCCTTCAAAAAGAATGATATATCAAATTTTTTTAAAATCAAAATGGGAAAATCCCAATTAAAATCGCAATTTTGTCAAAAAAATTAATTATGAATTTTAAAAAAAATTCTAAAATTACTGCCTCAGCAACGTTGTTTTCAAAAAAAAAAAAAAGGTTTCTTCTAAAATCGCTGCTGATTTTTTTTTAAAAATAATTCTAGAATCACTGCTTCAGCAGTTTTAAAATATATATATATATATATATATATATATATATATATATATATATATATATATATATATATATATATATATATATTTGTAAAATCGCTGCCTCAGCTGAGTAATTTTTTTCTATCTAAAATCGCTTTAATGAACTTTCTAATTTTTTTTTTCTATCGCGGTAATGCAAGTTGTTTTTTAGATTTATTTTTTTTGGAAAAATGATTTTAGAAAAAAAAACAAATTTCTTTTTTGAAAACATCTTTTAGAATTTTTTTAAAAAAATGAAAAACACTGCTAGGGTAGCGATTTTAATTATATATTTTTTTTTCAAAATTACTGCTCCAAGAGCGATTTTTATTGAAGTTTTTAGTAGCGTGAACGGAGTTAAAAAATATCACTCCCTAGTAGCGATTTTTGCCATTTTGGTTTTAAAAAATTGATATACTGTTTATGTTTTATTGGAGGAGAAAAATTGTTCTTTTGGCTCCGAACTTGCGGATTTACAATTGTCTTTCATTCCCTTCCCCTTCACTTTCACACGGAAGCTTGAAAGGAAACGTCAATTAAGAGAAAACTCATAGCTACCTCCGGCAGACTATAGTTAATTGGACGGGTTTGATCAAATTTAGATGGATCATAATGAATTAAGATAATAATCAGACTCAACCCAACTCAAATTCATTGAGTCAAAACAGGTTGGATCAAAAAGGATTAGGTCAAATTCGCTTGGGTCAAAACAGGTTGGATCAAATAAGGATTAGGTAATGAATTATATAACGTATCAATAACACCCAATCCTACCTAAATTTTACTAAGATTAATAATTTTATTTGTTCTTTAAAACTATTTTAGTACCTGATAATTGCTTTTTCTTTATTATGATAAAATATAACATATCAAATTGGAAAAAAATAATTTAAAAATATTTTAACAAGATTTCTCATCAAACAATTTGAGTTACATATCAATCCATTTTTTAATGAATTGAGACAGAATAAATGGGTCAACAACCAGCTCACACTTAAGCGAGTTGGGCTGGTTTTTTGCCACCCCGGCTCAATATAGTATAATCTACTCAATTATTTGTTGAGCGAGTCCATTTATCGTGCCATTTGATAACTTGGCAGCAGCAGAGTTTAAAAGTTTGGTCCAATCTAATAAATCAATGGTTGGTTACGTCGCACTATCTTAAGATTAGAGATGATAATTCAATACATCGGAATTGCTAAATTTCCTATAGCAGTGAGAGGAGTTGAGTGAGGATGACAAAATTGTTTCTGTGGGTTAAGAATGAAACTATCGCGCCTAAGGCAAAAGTTGGAGCAGAGACGCCCTGCCTGCCCTAACCCAATTGTCATGGCTATATGGTTTACACGACCTGTTGCAGCAAATGCTTGTCAAAAAGCGAACACCCCTGTTTACTTTCATGTTTATTTCAATCCTGTAAGGAGAGTTTACAATATATTTTATTTAAAGAGTTTCAAATGTAAAGCCGGTAATAAGTACATCTTACCAGCATCTGGTAGAAAACTGTTGACATGAATGAACTGTTCCAGGTAAACAATGCAGAGATAACTGAACTGGCTCACAGTCTCAGCATCGATTGCCAGAATGGTTATAAAATGATTACTACTGGACGAAAAACATTATTTGAATTCATAGTGTATTAACTGTGATTGAATTTGATGGTAATCAAGAGAATAACTATGATTTCTGGACCATGCATTTTGTTGACATTGGCAGGAAGGAGAGTAGTTACGTATCCTGTTAAATGGATCCAAACAGCTTACTCTGTACTCAGATTAAATCCGAGTAAAGATCTCCTTCCCGCGACTAAATAAGTCCTGGTAATGAATCCAAACTGAAATTAAAATGTTATTTATTATCCCCGAGCACTGCTAAAGGCAAGATAAACAAATCAATAAGACAACTCATAACATTCTTCTTGTCAAAGAGACTGACTCTACTTTTAAAGCATACTGCAATAAGGTTCAGAATGTTTAGTGTTCACTCTACACCCTTTGTTCGAATGGAGAATGAGGCTTGACTCTAATTTGGACAAAAACATACAATGATGAGCTTTCTGCTAAAAAGGACCCTTCCCCTTACATTATCGACAAATCAAGAGGCAAGAGCGCAGATGCAGCCTCAAGTTAGCAACCTCTAGAGGACAATTAAAGTGCTTCGACCTAGAAGTCTTGTGATTGATGAAGCATATCATCAAATTTCTGAGCAAGGTTGACACCCCCACCCACCAGGCAACAATAATGGTGAAAAGAGTGAACATTCTCCATCTAAACCTCGTAAGAGATAGAAAACTAGATGCTCTGCAGTCTCGACCAGTACAGCCAAGTGTATTGGACTATGCATCACAGACAATCGTTTTAAAAAACATAATTCAATGCATATCAATACAAGATTGACCAAGGTTAATTCACCACATGTCAATTCAAACCTTGACGAATAATAAAATGAACCACTAGCACCTAAAAGATTAAAGTGCTACTTGATTGATTCCTCCTAGTCAATAATGCATATCTATCAAATTAGCAACCTAACAGAAAGAATGTTTATGAATTAATTAGCCACACCCAATAGAAAGAACATCTATGAATTAAATAATGCACATTACTAATAAACTATTAGTCTTGTTGAGACAATATGAATTATTATATTCTCTTGAAGGTAACCTAACCAGAAAACTTCACCAACAGCCAATGAAGTTCCTGGACTCGTAATATAAACAATACAGGATGAGATGTCATAATAACAACTTAAAAGATTATGCCAGCAGCATCAAAGTTGTACATAACCTTGAAACTCTGTATATCAGTTCAACACCAGAAGGCCACTGCATATAATGGTTTTTGCAGACTCTCTTTGCTGATATCAGAATGGAAAAAGACAATAGAGTAAATATATTTCTGAATTTATGCATCCCAACTAGGGAGCAAACAGATAATGAAGGATTTTGGGTTTTTTCCCTAATGTCTCATTCAATGAACCATATAAGTAATCTATCAACACTTTAGCTCACCTAACTTTTTTCTCAAATTTCCTACTCATTTCTTTATACAGTTCAACCCAAAGATTTGAAACCCACAATATGCTAACAGAAATAGCAGTAACAACAACAAATACCCAAGAAACCCAAATCCATCTCGGTATTACGTTATCAGCAGCACCACTAAGATAATACGAAAGCATCCTGTAAACAAAATACGGCCCAGCAATACCTCTCACCAATGAATACAGAACATAAAATGGAGGCGAAAGCACTGCATACACCTTCGCAGCAAACTCCACGTCCGATTTCCTAGCATTCGCAAGAGTCCATGTGTTCTGTACAAAGCTAGTAACCTCCGCAAGAATCAAAAGCACAAGAATCGCATAAGCCCCATGATACACCATATACCTACACGTAACGAAAACGAAGAGGGTAGCAAGATGATGCCCGATGAAGAGAACATCACTAGGGTAGAAAATCAGGTAGTGGGTTAGGTCCATTAAGAAATAAGCTATGCTGTAATCAAGGACCATGTTCTGAAAAGGGGTGTTGGTGGAGTGAAAATTACGATCTGGGTCGGCGAGTAGAGAAGTAACGGCGAGGAATACGGCGGGTGTGCCGTGGAAGAAGGAGATAACGCAGCTGGAAGCTTCTGGACGGAGTTTGGGTTTCCATGAAGGGAAGATAATGAAGTAGGCAATGAGGTAAATGATGAGAAAAAAGATGAAGAAGGAGAAGAGATTGGGTATGGAGGAAGAGAGAAGAATCGGAGCTTCCATGAATGAAAATCTGTGATTATTGATTGAAAATTTTAGGGTTTTATAGGAGAATTGGGGAAAATCGTCGGAAGAAGATGAGGAAAAGGTGAAGTTTGGTATGAATTTTGGAAAAATTGTACTTCTCGAGGAGGAGCCAATGAGCTTTCAGTTCCCTCGTTTTATGTGGAGAATTTTTATTTTTATTTTTATTTATAGGACTAAGAAAATAATTTATACTAACATTTTTTTATATTTATATACTCCTTCCATTTCTATTTCAAGTTTCATCCTTATTAAAAATAAATGTTCATTTGATAATTGTGATTTCACGAAATCAATGTATATATGATATTAAGTGTTATTAGCTTGAAAATATATCTTTTATCAATATAAAAAAATAAAATAATTAATTCATGTTTCTTTATTAAAAATTTAACTTTAAAAAAACGCTAAATAAAAATATAACAAAGACGCGAAATATAAAATAGTGACAATTACATAAAAACGGATGGACTATATGTTATTATTTTTTAGGCGAAAGGGTTATATATAATAATTAAAAGAATCGGGCATAAACTTGACTTATTTTTTCTTCTTTTTTTTTTTTTTTCTTTTTGAGAAAATATTTTTTTTAAGAATATGTATAATTTGAATAAAAGTACTTTACTTGAGACTGAACTCTGACGGAGGAGAATATGTGTTATTAAAGATAAGAATTTTTTAACATTTATGTATTTATTTATATATAATATTTTACTAAATTTCAATTAAAAGAAATTATATAATTAAGAAAAAGCAATTTATAATGAACCAAATATTCGATTTTTCATAACTGAAATAAAGTTAATTATCCATTGTTGTAATTAATTAATACAGTAACAATACATATATATATATATATATTGTTTTAATTCATATTTTTAATTCATATTGTCTTAAATATATCATATGAAAGTCAAAGATTACAAAATATATATAAAATAATATATTTTAAAATATAATTAAAAATAAAATATAAAACACATAAATTAAAACAAAAAAGGTATTATTAAATCATGTTTAAGGCTGATTGTGTCTATCTGTTAGCCAAGTAATACAAGGAAGCAAAGCGTGCAATAAATTTATTCGGCCGAATATAAAGTTTATTTAAAATTTTGATGGTCCATTTGATTTATTCAAAATATTAAATTAATGAGTCCTGAATAAGATAATTTAAAAAAATTATAGCATAATATTTTGTAAAAAAATATGGGTTTTTTTTAAGGAAATTTTCAGGCCAAATCATATATAGTTTTTTTTTTTCGCTTTTTCTATTTTTCTTTTATTTATTTAGACGCACATATTTAAAAAATTTTAGTTAATTTTAATCTTTGTTTCGGTCATATATGACTGATTATAGTTACAAATGAATTTAAAAAAAAATAGTTACAAATGAAAAAAATGAAGAGTGCTTCTATTAGTATTGCTAGATTTGTTGTTATTTGACAAATTATTGATTATTCTTTATTATACATGAAATTTATGTTTTTAACCTAATATTATTTAGAGTAGATTTTGGTGTTGATAATTGAAAAATAAAATGAATATTTTTTGGCAAAAAACGCATGAAGATTTGGCTAATTTTTAAAATGTGTCTCATTCGTGTATGATTGGAACTTATACATACTTCGAAAAAATCATAATGGTATCATGTTGTTTATTATATTTGTTGTTATTTTGACAAAATAATAATTAATTTCAGTATGATAAATATAATTTATATTTCAAAATTTGAATTTATTTGCAGTAGATTTAAGTGTTAATTTATTGAAATTCAAAGAACAAAAAATTCAAACGCATTTACATTTGTACACTCCCCTCAGTCCTCACATCCCCAGCTTTCAGGATAAAAAATCAACACTTCGCAAACGTAACTAATTAATTGAAATTCAAAGAATTCAGACACATTTACGTTTGTGCAGTCCCCTGCTACCCCCAACTTTCGAGATAAAAATTTGAATCCATCGGCGGCCCCTTAATATTGGCATTAAGTTTCAATTAGATATTTTAACTGGGCTTTGTTTATTTTGAACACCTATAGTATTCCTTTGTTGTGTCATTTTGGCACTTTTTTTATATTCCCAAATCCAACTTAATTACATGTGACAAACGCCCTTGCTGGAAAAAAAGACCAAACTTTAAGTGACAAGTGGATTTTTTTTAATTTTAAAAAAACATCACTTTTAATTCTTTTTTTTTTCTCCAGATCCGTAATTCCATGCCCACAGACCCCTTTCTTCATCTGATTCTTCCTAAACTCCACCAATAACACGAAAATCTCCATACATTTCTTCTCAGTTGTCACGCCCAAAACTCAAGGGGCGCAACTGGCTCCTAATACCAAAACTCAGGCCCGAGCCGATCCTATTCAACTATTTGCTACTAGCGCATGACAGCCACATGCAATCAAGAAAACAAACAAGTATATCTCGGCTTAAAACTAAGCCCTCAGCCGACAAGGCCCCTGTCAACAGATCTATAAACAAAACAGCTACTCCCAAGAGTTCATATAAAGAAATAGCCAACTAGCACGGAAGTCCTAATTGGGCCGTCGAGGCCACCATGATCTCTATATCAAAACTAAAAACATGTATATATCAAGACAATACATCAAACAACTCACAAGTTTCAGCAAACCAACAAACTAGGCAAGCATGGCCATAACGTAGCCACACACCCCACACTGTAGTCTGCAAGCCTCTAATAGTAGTAAAGATTGGCGGGACAGGGCCCCAGCCTACCCATAAAAATATATACAACAAAAGCTAAAAAACCTCCAAACTCTGGCATCTCCGGAGGAAAGGGGCTACCAACCGAATAAAAGTCAATCCTACTGCTGAGGAGCTCTACTGGGTCGTCTATTGGGACCTGCATGCATGAATGCAGCACCCACAGGCAATGGGGCGTTAGTACGAAATAATGTACAGAGTATGAAAGGCAATAGACTATGATCAGGTATCTTAATATATTGGAATAATCCGATAAATAGATCAAGGATAAGATAAGTGTACCAACCTGCTCCTAAATCTTAACTTATGAAAAATAATAAAAACAACAACCTAACCAAGCCCCCATAAGCTCGGCAGGTACAAACAGCACACAAGACCACCTACTCAGGCCCCCACAAGCCCGGAAGGTGCCAATCAGTCTATATACCTCTATCAGTAGTCCCCTAGCCCCGTAGGAAGTTACATAGCCCTCTCAGGCATTAATATAGCCTCGTAGGCAGCACATAGCTCTCTTAGGCATCAACATAGCTTATAGACAATTCATAGACCTCTTAGGCAACAACATGGCCCTGTAGGAAGCACATAGCCTTCTTAGACTTGTGACGCATTCGAGGTAACCCTGTAGTAAAATCCATATTAATTGCTTCCTACTTCCACAAGGGCATGGCTATATCCTGAACTAGCCCAGCGGGCTTTTGGTGCTCAACTTTCACCTGTTAGCAATTAGGACACTGTGCCACAAACTCTGCAACGTCCTTCTTCATCCCATACCACCAATAGATCTCCTTAATATCATGGTACATCTTCGTTGAACCAGGGTGAATAGAATAACGAGAATGATGTACCTCTTCCATAATCCGATGTGAAAGCCCTGCAACATTCGAAACACACAATCGACCACTATATCTAAGGACTCCATCTCCTGCAATATCAAAAGCTAAAAATTGCTGATGATGGGCCTTGGCTGGGAGATGCTCTAAGGTAGGATCCTCTTGTTGCCGTGATTTTACCTCCACAACTAGAGATGATACAACTGTGTCCTGAATTATGACCCCACTATTGTCTGCCTCTAACAATCTGACTACCAAACTAGCTAACTGATGAAGCTCTTGCACTAGCTCCCGCTTCTCAACACGTAAATAGGACAAACTACCCATAGATCTTCGACTGAGGGCATCCTCTACCACATTTTCCTTTCCTGGATGATATAAAATATCCACGTCGTAGTCTTTCAGTAATTCAAGCCATCGACGTTGTCGCAGATTTAACTCATTCTGTAAAAAGATATATTGAAGACATTTATGATCTGTGAAAATGTCAACATGAACGCCATACAAATAGTGTCTCCAGATCTTTAACACATGAACAACTGTAGCCAACTCTAAATCGCGGGTCGAATAGTTCTTCTCATGCTTCCTCAACTGCCTTGAAATATATGTGATAACCTTACCATGTTGCATTAGAACACATACCAACCGAGCACCAGAGGCATCACAGTACTCCGCATATCCCTCTATACCCTCTGGTAACGCTAAAACTGGTGCTGATGTCATGATGTCCTTCAGTTCGTGGAAACTATGCTCGCAAGCCTAAGTCCACTAGAACTAAGCAGTTTTTTGAGTCAACTTCGTTAATGGTGCTGAAAGTGAAGAAAACCCTCTAGAAACCTTATGTAGTACCCAGCTAATCCTAAGAAACTACGAACCTCAGTCGGAGTCATGGGTCTCGGCCAAGTTTTACAGCCTCAATCTTTTGTGTATCAACCATAATGCCAGAATCTGATATGATATGGCCTAGGAAAGCCACAGAGCTCAACCAGAAGTCACACTTAGAGAACTTTGCATAAAGTCCTGCTCTCGAAGAACCTAAAGGACTGCTCGCAAGTGATTTGCACGCTCAGTTTTTCAATGCGAATAGATCAAAATATCATCAATAAATACAATCACAAATGTATCTAGATATGGCCTGAATTGCTATTCATCAGATCAATGAAAACTGCTGGGGCATTAGTTAATCCAAAAGACATTACCAAGAACTCAAAGTGTCCATATCTGGTTCTAAAAGCTGTCTTTGGAACGTCTTTCTCCCGAACTCGTATCTGGTGGTACCCTGATCTTAGATCAATCTTTGAGAAGCACTCAACACCTTGTAACTGATCAAACAAGTAATCGATCCTCGAAAGCGGATACATATTCTTTATAGTCACCTATTGAGCTGTCGGTAATCGATACACATTCTTGGTAAGTCATCTTTCTTCCTCACGAATAACATTGGCGCACCCCATGGTGAAACACTAGGCCTGATAAAGCCTTTATCCAGTAAGTCTTTCAGCTGATCCTTCAAATCCTTTAGCTCAGCATGAGCCATTTTATAAGGAGGGATAGATATGAGTTGTATGCCTCGTAGCATATTGATAGCAAAATCAATTTCCCATTCTAGAGGGATACTAGAGAGTTCGTCTGGAAATACTTCTAAAAACTCATTAACTACCAGAATAGACTGAAGAGTCGGTGGTTCTGCATCTATAACATGAACGCAAACAAGATGATAAATACAACACTTAGTAATCATCCTCCTCGCCTTATGATAGGAAATAAACCTACCTTTCGGCGTTGTTGTATCGCCTTTCCATTCCCAAACTGCCTCTCCTGGAAATTGGAATCTAACAATCTTTTTTCGACACTCAATATTAGCATAACAAGACGCTAACCAGTCCATACCCATAATAACGTCGAAATCGACCATTTCTAACTCTAAGAGGTCTGACGGTCGATAAGTTCTACCGTGCAACCTCGATAGACTCTTCTGGCAATAATAGACTTACCAACTGCGTAGATACAATGAAGGGTCGATCTAATAACTCTGCTACTATACATAACTTCCCCACGATAAATGGAGTAACATAAGACATAGTAGATCAATGATCTATCAAAGCATAAACACAATGGGAGCAAACAATCAATGTACCTTGCACAACATCTGGTGATGACTCTGAGGCTTGTCGGTCGACTAATGAATATATATGATTTTGGCCAGTACCAGAACTAGATGTTCCCTCTATGCCTCCACATCTACCTCTACCTGCTGGAGTTTGGTGTTCACGCCCTGTAGACTGTGCTGATGAGGAGGAACCTACCGACATGGTCGATTGACCTATACACCCCTGACTTATGGTTGGGCAGTTTCTCCACCTATGCCCCTCCTGTCCACTAGAATAACAACCAGTGGAATCCTGCATGTACCTCCCAAAATACATCCTACCGCAAGTAAGCGCAGCCGTTTTATCACTGGCCTAAACCATACATTCTAAGAGCTTTATGCTCGTGAACCCTCACCTAGGCCTGACTTTCCCTGACGATGAAATCTACTACCCTGGAACAGTTGTGGTGGAGGTCTAAATGGCTTAATAGAATATCGGGGTCTGGGACCAATCTGAAAATCTCCATCTGACACAACGGGCCTAGCCCTCTTCTCTCTCTCTCTCAACCCTCTCACTCATATACTACAAATGTCGGTGATCCTCTATTTTCTGTGCTAAGGACTGAATTTGTGAGATATCCATATCATCATTTAGTGCAGCGGTAGAACAAGCGTCGATATAGTCAGAGTCAAGCCCTCCCACAAATCTACGCAATCAGCCATGCATCATATCAACAAATGCTGGTACACATCTAGCCAATGGATCAAATTTCAGCCTGTACTCTCGGACACTCATGCTGCCCTGTCAGAGGTTCAGAAACTGGTCCACCCGGCCATCCCTATTCTCTCGAGGCAAATAATGAGCTATGAAAGATTCTGTAAAGCTATCCCAAGTGGGTAGAGTTGCATCTTTTCCCTTAGTTCTCTCCTAACTTTCGTACCACATTACTGCAACATCGCATAATCGAAATGCTGCTAACTCAACTGACTCAGTCGTTGAGGTGTGCATGACTCTAAAGATCCTATGAAGCTGATCAACAAAATGTTGAGGTCCTCTTTACGATCTGTCCCTGTAAATTATGGAGGATTCAACGCAAGAAATTCAGGAACTCTCGAATTTTTGGACCCTTCAGAAGGTCCGGCAACATCTGACGCAACTGGCCGGCCCTATGCAACTATAAACTGTGCTAACATATATACTGCACTCTCGAAATCCTGGTCAGATGCAATATGAACAACTAGGGTGGTAATGCTGGTGGAGCTAGGGGTACTGTAGCCCTCAGAGGCTCCTGAAGCGGTGGAGAACCTATAGGGGGCTGATAAGATGTCTCCCCCTAGGCCTCACAATGAGCTACCTCCACATGTGGTACCTTGTCGGTACCCTCGCTTACAGCTATATCTAGCCCTTGGCTAGCTGTGGTCTGTCTTATGTCGACCATCTCTATCTGCATACAAATATAAATTGTATGCCAGAAGCCTCAACCCTTAAGACACTGCTCTATAGCACGAGATGAACAAAAGAAGGATAGTTATTCTAACATGCCCGTTAGCTTCTTACTTATCGAATGTGGTCCACAACACATTTATAAACAAGATTCTACTAGACACGGCTTGTAGACTCCTTAGAATACGTCGTTGCTCTGATACCAAGTTTGTCACGCCCCAAACTAAAGGGGCGCAACTGGCTCCTAATGCCAAAACTCAAGCCCGAGCCGACTCTGCTGAACCATTTGCTACTAGCGCATGACAACCATACGCAATCAAGAAAACAAACAAGTATATCTCGGCTTAAAATTAAGCCCTCGGCCGGCAAGGCCCCTGTCAACAGATCTATAAACAAAACAGCTACTCCCAAGAGTTCATATAAAGAAATAGCCAACTAGCACAGAAGTCCTGATTGGGCCGTCGAGGCCACCATGATCTCTATATCAAAACTAAAAACATGTATATATCAAGACAATACATCAAACAACTCACAAGTTTCAGCAAACCAACAAACTAGGCAAGCATGGCCATAACGTAGCTACACACCCCACACTCTAGTCTGCAAGCCTCTAATAGTAGTAAAGATTGGCGGGACAGGGCCCCAGCCTACCCATAAAAATATATACAACAAAAGCTAAAAAACCTCCAAACTCTGGCATCTCCGGAGGAAAGGGGCTAGCCAACCGAATAAAAGTCAATCTTACTGCTGAGGAGGTCTACTGGGTCGTCTGTTGGGACCTGCATGCATGAATGCAGCACCCACAGGCAATGGGGCGTTAGTACGAAATAATGTACAGAGTATAAAAGGCAATAGACTATGAGCAGATATCTTAATATACTGGAATAATCCGATAAATAGATTAAGGATAAGATAAGTGTACCGACCTGCTCCTAAATCTTAACTTATGAAAAATAATAAAACAACAACCTAACCAAGCCCCCACAAGCTTGGCAGGTACAAACAGCATACAAGACCACCTACTCAGGCCCTTAAAAGTCTGGAAGGTGCCAATCAGTCTATATACCCCTATCGGTAGTCCCCTAGCCCCGTAGGTAGTCACATAGCCCTCTTAGGTATTAATATAGCCCCGTAGGCAGCACATAACTCTCTTAGGCATCAACATAGCTAATAGACAACTCATAGCCCTCTTAGGCAACAACATGGCCCTGTAGGAAGCACATAGCCTTCTTAGGTGTCAATATAGCCCTATAGGCAACTCATAGCCCTTGTAGGCATCAATATAACCTCGTAGGCAACTCATAGCCCTCTTAGGCATCCATATAGCCTCGTAGGCAGAACATAGTCCTTCTAGGCATATATCACATTCCTGCAGCTAACCACAATAGCCCCAAGGGCAACAATAACAATCCAATCGCTAAAAGCGAGCAATTTAGTTATAAACAACCTATACAAATAACCTTTAAGTCGTGTCCAACATAAGGACGCTACTAATTGCATAAGAATCTCGACAAGGGAGGATTATATCAACTCAAGCAGCTAACAATCAACAATAATTACTACAAGTATAATAAGGATAACAACTTAATTACATTGCTCCTAATCTTTAAGGAAACATGCCGTAAGTAGGAAATTGCCTTAACATACCTTTTTCGCTGAATTCACGTGGCCTAACGACTTTACTCACAACCCCCTAAATACTACAACAAGGCAGGACCATAATCAATACAAAAGAGTAAATGATACCATGATAATCTGATAAAAGATATGTATTTCCGTCGCAAAATGCTATTTGCGACTTATCAAAGCTAGATTCGGTGGAAGAAGGGTCTTACCTTGATTTTAAGTTCGTAATACACCTCAAAACTTTAAAATATGCCCAAACCCCTGCTGTCCACACACCAAAGTACGATATGCTAGGAAATCGATAAAACAAATTATACCATGTTGACGAGCTCAACGCATAGAACATCTTTTGTCAAGGACTGAAGTCACGAAAATCAATAACTTGGCTGATCCTAGAAGTGCATTTTCTGAGTTTTATGGTTATTCACTAAGAAAAATGAAGAGAAGTCGAAGAAGATGATATGTATAAAGTTCCACCAACCTAGGGGACCCACCTCACCAGCCTGCTGCGCAGTCTTTGAAAAACATGAATATCTCTCCATTATGAAGTCGTATGAACGAAAGGGTTGATGAGTTAGAAACTAGACTCGTAGACCTTCGATTTCATAGGTTATGGGAACCATAACTCTTTATAGATTGGGAGAAAATCTCCGAGACATTTGACCCAAATTTCAGACAAATCTTTAAAAAGGAATTTACGGTAACTTTTGCCAACTTTTATTTTGCCACTTACCTATCTTCAAAACTTGAGATACAACCTTTGAACAGTTAAAATATCACATAACACATCATTCTTAGTTTATTACCCACCCTCCTAGTCTTTCCACGAAGATATGAGTCAATTTAGACGTTTCGAAAAGTCGAGGTGTTACATCAGTAAATTCGTTCTACATCCTCTTCTTATTTTGTGCCATGAAATTATTATCTTTTTCTTCTCCGTAATTTCATTCCTTTTTTTTAAAAAAAAAAAAAATCTCTTCTCCTACATTATCTATATATAATCTCACCTTATCCCAACTCATTTCCTCCATCTTTTTTTTCCTTTTCTATTATGTACCTTTTTTATTTCTTCTTTTTTTGCGAGAAGTCATTATAACTGTAGCAGGAGATACAAATATAAGAATTTCACTTTTTTGAAATATTCATCTCTATTTTAGTTGGAGAGGATCCGGTAATTATAAATTAAATAATTCAATTATTTATTTCTGCTTTAGCGGATATAGTGCAAAAGAAGTGGAAAAAAAAGTATTGTGTATTTTGTATAAGTATTGAATGATGGATGAAAAAATAAATTTGATTTTCAAGAAAGAAGAAAAACCTAAGTAGTGTACAAACCCAACATAAATTACATGTTTTCTCAAAATTTGTGTGATGATGAGGGGTGATCTATGGTGGAAGAGTGAGGAGGAAGAAGGATGAAGTAGGAGCGAAAAGAAAATCAATAGAGGGTGGTGGAAGATTGCAGAGAGAAAGAATGAGGAAGAAGAAAAAAGAGAAAAAATCACCAAAAGAACTCCTTAAAAGCACTTAAAATTGGTGTTGCATAATCACTATGCTAAGTCAGCAAAAAGTGACCAAATGACACTGTTAAATTCTATCTAAAATGTTTAAAATGAACAAAGTTTAAATAAAGTATCTAAATGAAATTTTGTGCTAACTTTATGGAGTCATCGATGGATTCAACCAAATTCAACACTTCGCAAATGTAATTAAAATTCAAAATCATTCGCCGCCAAAATTATTCTTGTAAATCAATTGAAGATGGCTTTCATATATAGGCATGAGTATGATGTCCATAAATGTGAAGGTCCAGTCAAAAATGTGGAAGGTGTGGCATATGTCAAGCCTACCCTACTGTACAACTTGTCTCAGGCATGAATGTACTCCACCATTTGCATTGGTCATAAATAATTTTTAATTGAGTACAATTTAATTTTTAATTATAACTCATTTTTAGACTTTTTATTCGTATTGATATAATGTATGTTCCTATATTAAAAGTATAAATTACTATTTATTTTTAATATTTTTGAATTTATTTATCCATTTGTAATTTTTTTGAATAAAAATTCCTAAGTTGAAATTCAAATTATGGTTATAAAAATTAAATAACAACATGTTAAAATTATTGAGGTTAAGCGGGTCAAATTGGACGAGTGATGACCTAACCCGATTTTTAACACATTTGAGTTCATTCCATTTGAACCCAAAGTAAAGTTGGGCAAGTCATTATTCAATCCAATTTCTGTTTCAACTCATTTTAATATATTCAATTTCAACACAACCCATCAATTGACACCCCTACACATAACCAACATTATTTTTCTTTTATATAGAATTTCTCAGACTTTTTCTTTTTCCAGAATGAATAATAAATGATGCAACAGGGTGTTACAAATATTTGAAATATGTTATTATCTTCGTTCCATTTTATATGAGCTAGTTTGACTTGATATAAAATTTAAGAAATAAATTAAGACAGTCAAAACTTGTGGTCTAAAATAAATTACTCCTTCTGTTTCCATTTATATGTTATCATTTTAGATTTTATATCTCTTAAAAAACTATGTAAATTTACCATTGTACCTTGTTATTTAGTATTCTTTTGAAATCAAGTAATTTTAATAAATGAACATAAATTAATTTATTTTAATTAATTAAATTGACCAATGAATATGAATTAATCATTTAAATTTCTTATGTTGGACAAATTCATATTTTTAAAGCTAATAATTCTCAAGGATAAAATAAGAAGAATAATGTCATTAATTCATTGATTTTGTAAAATGACAATATTAAGAATCGTCTATTTTAATAAGGACGACATATAAAAAAAAATGAAAAGAATAGATATATGTGTGACTATAAATAATTTCATCAAAAATAAAATGAACATTTCAAAATTAATTGCTACTGAATATATAAATGTATCATTATTTTTAGAACAGATTAAAAAAGTAAGTCTTATAAACCATAGACAGAGGGAGTATAAAGAAGGCATTCAGTCAACATTGGTTGTGGTGCACCGGTGGGAGTGTTTTATCCTTAACCAGAGGACTCGAATTCAAGCCCTAAATATGGAAGAAATCATATTGGGAGCACCACCCCGAATGGACCCTGCAATGCGCAATCCGAATTTAATCGGACCTCTAATGTGATTCCAAACACAAGGTGGTAAATAAAAAAAAAAAAAAAAAAAAACATTCAGCCAACAAAAAATAAACAAGAAAGAGGTTAAAATAGTAGCGAAATGAATTTCGATTGGTTCTCATTCCGAAGACTTAGGCTTAAGGAACAGGTGACAAAAGGAAGGAACACGTTATGCACCGAAAAGCCTTCAGCTTGAATTCTAGGTTACTGCCACGTGTACTATTATCCTTTACCATCTTACACATAAACTTAAAAGAAAATAAAAAAGAAAAACACACAAAAATTTCTTATTCAGAATTTACTACTGGCATATTCGTTTTCACTTATAAATAAATAGATAAATACCTATAACTCATTTTAAATCATAAATTTTACGTGAAACACGATATCGCACAATATAGAATGGAGGAGTATATATAAATATGCCTTGACGCTTTGAAATTTGAATCCTCATCTAATTAAAGCACTATTTAATTACGTTAGTTAGGTAAAGTCTTTAACTTGGCGTTGCACCAAACTTAAGTGCATAAGGGGAGTAACTCTTCCCGGATAAACTAAAATGGAAGCGCAAAAAAGGTCCATTTTTTTTTTAAAACGGTGCATTTGAATCATGATAAACTATATCTGTTATTTTACATCAACATAAATAATAACTATATTAATCGTGATCGTCAAAGCTCTATGAGAATTGCCAACAATTTTATGGACTATAGACCATAGTATAGGAGAAGGTAAGTACATCTACATCAACTACTACTCAACTGAATACTGATGACTTGCAGCGGATTACCTCTTTCTATTAAGAAATTCTAAAGAAAAAGTCCCTCGGACGAGGAAAGAAGGGGCTTTTGATCGAGATGGGTAGAAGAAGCACTGCAAAAATCGTGGGAATTAGGAACTAACTTCGTTCTATTGCCTAGTGTCTGAGCTAACATTAAGGAATAAGTGGGATGCTCAAGAAAAAAAGAAAGTGACTTGGGGACAAAAGAAAAAGTCCTCTTCTTCTCAATACCAATACCTAAAGCTCACTGAACTTAAGCTATCGTAATTCAGTTTTCGCAATCCCTCTCCCCTTTCCCTATCGGTGGAGTAACTGCGTACCTCTATAGAACATTCTAATGCGTTTTCTGGACATCATATATATGATCATTCTATCTTATACGACGCATTAAAACTTGAAAAGCTAGAGTTTGATCTAATTAAAGCGTAGGCACATTTCTGAAACTTTATTGGTTTATAAGAAGGAAGAACTTGGTAGGGTTTTGCCCTGATTTTCTTACCATAATTTAAGAATTATTTTTCTTTAAAGAAAAGACAAAACATTACCATAAATGTTTTTACTTTTCCTGAAAGGAAAATATAATATTCTTTCATATTTGGTTTATTCTTTCCTTGTATGAAAGGTTTTAGAGGAACTAGTCCTTTTCTAGTAAGAAAAGGTTTTAGGACTATAAATATAGTTTGTTTCTTCTAACACAAGAATAATAGAATCCACAATGTAATCGTTTAGAGAATTTTGTTTATGAAGAGATTTTTCTCTCAACAGTATGATTATTTTCTTTTTATTAGTTTTTAATTATGTAGGCCAATTGGTCATATCATATAATAATATTATGTCTTTTAGTATAGTTTTATGTGTCGTCTAATTTATCAACCATATGATTTACAAATTGTAAGCTTCCGCATGACGCCCTAATCACTCTTCATAACCCAACAGAACCAATAGACCTTACCAACAAGTACTACTTTATAATGACAAGAGTCCCAATATAATTCAGTTCTACAAGAGATTCTCTGAAAAAACAATCCTTTCAATCAAAATGTGCTGTTATATGTACGTGTGAATGCTGTGTGCATAATGATTCAATCTCCTTTTGTGCAAACATATCATTCAATATAGGAAAATCACCTAGTTTTGATGTCCTACATTATATATATGTTAAAGTTTAAATCTTAAATTTGACTGAAAATTCAGAATTGATGAACAAATTCACTTAGAAGTAAAACACACATTAATTACCGAAAAACTACAAGCTCAAACCCTAGTAATAAAAAATATATAATTTAAAAGTTTAAAGAATTAGCTTCATAATGTTACCATCAACCTCATAAAGACCAAAGAAAAAAGAAAACGTTATCATCAACGTAGCTATAGTCTATAACAAAGCATTGTTGTCAGGATAACAGTGTAATATATCTTCAAAATAGTTCTTTTATCACTACTTAATTTACACTCGTTAGAAAGGTTCAAAGTGTCCCAATGAAATTACATAATGAATTGCTGAACGTTTCATCATCTATCAATTCATTTTATCTCATGTGAATTGTTAGTGAATGATTTTGTCCAAGGAACCAGCAACAATAGGCAACTGTCGTCTATATAGTAAGTAAGCTAATCTAATAAACTAAACAATATGTTAAAAATATATAAATTTTTTTTTTTTTTAGGACATGATCGGTGTATAAATTAAATTCATTTAAATATGAACTATATATCCCTAAACAAAGACAAGAACAAGCCAAATTAGCGAAGTAGTAATTTATTTAGTTGCAGCTGCCTGTCCAATAATTTCCATTATTTAACTAGTTCTTAATTATCTCAACCTGTGCAATGATATCAATTCTTGTTACGGATAATTAAATGAAGATATAAGCTTTCATTTATTGTTTGCAGTAGCGTCTTCATGTACAGAGGGATTTCGACATATGGACATACCCACATATCAAAGATGATTGATAATTGGTCAAAATATTGAAATTCAAACATGTTAGAATTAAACACTTATCATTATATCTAAAAATATAGCTAATAGCAACGTAGAACTTTATTTCTCAATCATGTTCTCAAGTGTCATGTCAGATTATAATTCCGACTTGGGCCATCCAAAGTCCCTTGTGGATCTTGTCATAGGAAGAATGTTGTAATATTTAACAATCAACACACACAAATGTTCTTAAGATGATAGTTCAACTAACAAATAAATATATTTTAAAATCATGTATATATGTGAATGTGATCTACTTCTTCTTCATCGATCCTTTCCCATTAATATTACACAGTTGGTTTTTAAGAACTTTAAATACAAGAAATGATAGATAATTATCAATGAACACACTTTTAATTACCAGAAAATAAACCTGACTTTTCTAGAACGAGCTGATCAACTGCCTGTTAAAAAATCAACTCCCTCCATATATATCAGTTTGATTCAACTGGTTAGTGTAAATTACCTAGTAGAATGTTTACTAATACACGTTAGTGTATCTTTTTAGCTCTTACATATAAATATTTGGCATGCGTCTCAAAAATGCAACATATATATATATCAAGAATAATTTCACTTGATATACGTTTTTGGATTATTAGATTGAAATTAAAGATAGCAAAGTATGAAATTCTCAACTTTGAACTATCCTAAGTTAAGTTCAAAGCTTCCACTTAAACTAAAACAAAAGAGTGAAGATCCTATATGTTTTTAACAAAATCGCCTTCATATTCTTTCTAGATCGATGTGATAATTATATCATGGAATAACGTCTCTCCAGCTTCTTTGAAACTTGAGTAATCGAGTTAAATCATTTGTTATACACCTACATTGTCCATCTTATTCGTAGATCAAATTGGTTCAGTGGTTATTTATATGAATTCAACCTTGAACCAATTTAAGAAGATACAAGGATAATCTTCATAAATTGAAATTAAGCAAAATCAAGTCATTAGATTTCACGATCTCAACAAACTCTTTTTACAATTTATAAGTAGCGATTACACAAGAAGTGCTTGCAAATCCTCCTTTAGCGAAAGATTTTATGCGCAAAAGAAGCACAATTACCAATAATAATTATTTAGCATTATATAATTTAAGTATTTAGGTAATTTAATTACCTGCTAGTTGCATCCTCATTAACGACCCAATCTAAGAGCAGCTTTAGCATCAAGTCTCCATGCAAATCCTCCAAATTCCATCTTCCATACATCACACGGCATTGTCTGTGAGTTCTTCGTGTACAGTATCCTGACAGTGCATGCAAAAGCTGATGAGTTAGGCAACAATATATTCCCCTTCACTACCAGCCACGTCACCAGATCCGGCGAGTTTTCAGAACCTTCTAGAGGATCAACCATTCTCCGGTACGCCAGATTCACCCACTGAACTCTATCTAAACCGTCTGATATCAACCCTGGACACGTGTCAGCCTCCAGATTCTTCATCTTCTCCATGTCCGTACTACCTAACGCTTCTACGTCTACCAACGCGTTTGTCATCCGGTCTACCATCACCCATGACTCCACCACTCTTTTCTTCTGCATCTTCACCGTCCGATCTATCTGATCTGATCCTACGGGAAAATTTTCACTATTCTCCGATTTCTGAAAATTCATCCAGAAAGGTCGAGATCCGGAATTTTCTTGACTGTTTTTGACGCCGCTACTGCTTTCCGGCATCAGCTGAAGAGTTAAACCAGCTCCGTTATCCTCATACAGTGAAGATCCGTCTTTATTTGCTTCGTCTTCTTTGTTAGACTTGCACTTGCTATTTTTCTTAACTCTAACGTACTTTCTCTTCGCTCTTCTTTTGGTAACAAGTTCCGTGTTGTTATTTTCCGGTGTATATCCATCAGATGAACCACCGGCGACAGGTTTCGGTGCGATCGGTCGGAATCTTAGCATTATCCGATTCATTATCGTCGTATCGTGCTGTCCACCGGCGTACTTAGCAGCAGGAAAACCATTTCCAGCGTCCATCACAGCTGAAGAGGTTTCTCCAGGAGGTGTTTTTAGACTGAGAAAATGTAATTTGCCAAGCAGATTATCATAGTTACAGCACAGTGATTGGGGTGAAGAAAGGACACGTGTCTAGGGCAAATGTAGAATAGTGAAGAGATTTGATTGGTGCAGAGCGATTAGATGGGTCCTCTGATAAAGTAGCGTATCCAGGGAAATTGGGTGTCCTGATTGGTGTGAAGGGAAGAACCAATGAGAAGGTGGACACGTATATTGCACTGAGACAAAAAAAGGTGCCACGTATGTACCTTCTAAGTTGTGAGGACCAAAGTGGTGAATACTTTTTGGTGCGAGGTTGCCATTACTGGACGCGTGTCTACTGGTAGAATAGTTACCTTTCACGCTCCTTGCTCACTCGTGATAATCACCGTACTCCCTTTCCGTTTAATTTATTTATCTGATTTTAATTTAAAATTCAATTTAAGAAGTAAAAAATATTTTTATCATATTTATAGATATATTGAATGTAATGAAATATTTTTTGATTTTGTTATTTTAAATATGCAATGTAAAAATTTAAAACAAGTTGCTAAAAAAATGAATGTTTTATATAAAAATATTTCTCTTGTTTCATTTTATATGATTTTTTTATTTTTAATATGTTAAAAAAGAAATGTCAGCTTACTATAATTAGAAATAATTTAATTATAATTATTTTTATCTTTAATGAAATGATTATCAACCACATAAATATTTAAATATTGTTTTAGATCATAAATTTAAAAAAACTTATTTTCTTCTAAACATTACACCAAGTTAAAGAGTGTCAAATAAAACAAACCGAGAAGTGAATCAAAAAGACTTAATACTCATGACCTTCTTTTCTTTTTAGTCTGTTTCGAAAAGAATAACATTATTTTTTGTAACATTTTAATTTTAAAATTCCACGTAATATATTTAAGACCACAAGATTAAAGGATAATATTGTACATTTGATATAACTTTAATTTAGGATTACAAGATTCAAAAATCTTCATTATTTTTTTAAATTTCGTGTCAAGTCAAACTAAACTATTCTTTATGAAACGAAGGGAGTAGGAAAAAAAGAGTGGGTAAATTGGATGGGAATTGTACTTCAACAAATGGTTGATGTTTAGTGAGTGAAGTTAACGCGCTTGTGTGAGAATTGTTGTGGTTAATAAGGCTATGATATTCGGACGCGTGGGGATTATTAGGGTGACTACTAGGGCCCAGGTAAATATTTGCGTCCGTATTAGAATCTCAAAATTAAATGTTTGGACATGTTATTGCTGTCTTCGATAGTGAAGGGAAAATAAATGAATGGGTGAAAAGATTGAAAAATCGAACGCTCAAGACGAAAGTTAGTTTAGTAGACATTAAAACGTTTATGAAGGTGAGAAAATTCTTCTAAAACATGTTATAATAACTAAATGAAAACTTAGCTAGGTCCAGCTTGACCAGAGGCGAATTCAAAATTTAAAAAAAACGGGTATACCACTGCTAAAGATAAGATAAAAAATTTATAATAACAATAATTAAGCAGGCAAAACATAAAAAATTAATTTATCACAAAAATTATCATCAATTTACAATTGTACTTGATGAGATTTCATATCTAAAAAACGATCTATAATAGCATTATTACTTACATTTTCAAATATCTCCACTCTATCTTACAAACTAAACAACCATTAACTCTTGATGATTTCCTATTATAAGTAATGGCCAGATTATTTTTTGATGGAAACTCTAAAATTAAAGTGATATATTTAATTATTTTTCTTGATTTTGTTAGTTTGTTTATTAAAAAGAAATTATAAACTAAAAAAAAATTTAGCTTAAACTTTGACAATGATGATTTTTTTAGATTTTTGACTTGAGGTTGGAGACTTGGAGTTCTTTGTGTGGAAAATAAAAGGCAAATTTAAAGAGAGAAAAAAAAATATTTTTGAAACTTAAAAAGTAGGTGAGAAGGAAACTTAGAACTTTTGAAGTCTTTTGACTTTAGAACTTTAACATTTTGCTTTTTTTTTTCTGATAAACGTGTATTAAAAAATTGAAGCGAATTGTGGCCGGTTAGAATCGAACTCAGGACCTCAGTGTTAAAATTTGGCTGTCAAATCAGTAAACTATGCAGCGATTTTGAGAATGGGTTCCACTAGTTTTATTTAATATATTCTTTAATAAGTATATAAGTAATATATCGAATTTAGTTGAATGACCATGGGTTCCAATGACCCAAATTTGATAGGCCCTGGGCTTGACCCATTCCTTAAGGTTCATTCTATGTCAAATTCGCTCGTGTGTGTACACATTATATATGAGTTGTTGTTTAGTTCTATATCGATCCCTTTTGGACCTCAGATAAAATTGAAATAATAGAGAAAAAATTAGTATGATCTCTGTGGAAGGAGTGATATAACTATTGGGGGTTTAGATATGAAAAGACTATTGAGATAATCTAGTAGATTTTGATAAGATTCTCGAGATAGGAAATGTCAGGAATAGGAGGAGTCTAGGATTTTCATTGGTTGCTTGTATAGATATGAAACATAGTGAGACAATTACGCTAGATTTTCTTTAGATTCTATTTCCTTATTTTATTTTATATTTTAAAAGTTTGCTTAAAAATGAAACTCATATGCTAACATGTTCAAGATATATATATATATAAATTGATGTTGATAAACTGATTTTATGTGACTATGCCATTGATTTTAATACCCAATAATAAGGAAAATACTATGAAGAAACTATTCTTTTAAACCTAACTATGACTCATCATGGGCAAGCTGGAATTTGAAAGGAAAAATATAAAGCCCCAAAAGTCTGGTAATATGCAACTAAAGGAATCTTGAAAACTAAACAGTATACTAATGATTATAATTTTTATTTAATTAAAGCTACTTTTTATTGTTCCTTTTTTCAATTATTTTCTTATTCATTCATTTAATAATCAAATCAACTGGAAATTCAGCAATTCACCAAGTTTGGAAAATCAAAATCTTAATGAAAAATTGGTATAGATATACTAGTATATATGCAAGTGGAATAACTTGGATTTGATGATATTGATGTTGCTTAATTTATCAAAATAATGTACTTATTTATAAGCTAATTTTGATAAGATTGTCGGCAGTGGGCACAAATGGAAAATGGCGAAGGGATTATATAAGATAAGAAAAGGATTTCTCGTCGTTAAGTTAAGGCTGAAGGTGACAAATTTAATTTATGAAATAATAAACGGTCTAACCTGTTTATGTTTGGGCTAATTATTAACCCGCCAATTTTTTCGTTTAACCTATTAAAATTTAGATTCAATCCAAATTAATTAATGAAAAATCTTGTTAAAATATTTTTAAATTTATATTAAATTATATAAAATTTAAATAAAAAATATTATTTATAATTTATATTAAAATGAATAAGGTTGACAAATATCAAAGGAGGACTTGTAGGGAAGGCAGCTGAGCAAAAATGGGGTCAGCAGAAAAAAGAATAAACAGACAGTACTTGTGTAATGTGTTGTGTAGTTTTTGAATGGATAAGCATATGACAATATTTTCAAACATTTTTAGATAAAATATCAACAATCTCATCTGGTTAGGTTTGCAGAGTAAAGGTCCCCCACTTCACAGATTCAAGATTTTAAATTTATAATTAGTTAAAAATTATTAAATTCACGTGAAATCACGTAACATGTGCTAAATTCACCGCAACCCCTCTTTCTCGGTCTATATATGATGTTGATGGATAGGACTTTTTACCTTTTGTATAATTACTTGGAGTTTTAGAATTGTTATGTTATATGGAAAAGAAAGCTCAGTTTTATATATGCTTTCACTTTAACAAGGTGGTGGATTCATGAAATTATGGCAATAGGTGGATAAGTTTATGTTATATGCATTAAATTAATTATAAAAATATATATTTGTATAATTATTATAAGTAATTAGTTGATGATTGGTAAGATAATACTAACTAATTTTGTTATCATATGTTAAAATAGTATAGACAATTTTTATACATGCATAATCAGAGGCGAATTTGGGGATCTAAATTTCCTCTAGAACTGTCAATTAATATTTTAGAGGTTCACAAATTAATATACATATATATTTAATTAATTTTTTAATCTATGAAAAAGCTACTGCGTTCGTCGGAATTCACGAACACCTACCTAAGCCGCGGCATGCATTAATATGTAGAAATGAATGTGCGTGCACGGCTAAGCAAAATATTTTAATTGATTTAGAAGATTGTTTATATATTGCGCCTAAATAATTTTATGCTATTTTTTATGATTTAACATGTCGCAGTATGCTAGATACTTATTTTCGTAATAACCAATTACTATTTCATTATTGACAGTGACATGTATTGTAGCTATTTTATTTATTTACTGCTAGATGACTTATTTTCGTAATAACCAATTACTATTTCATTATTGACAGTGACATGTACTGTAGCTATTTTATTTATTAATTATAAGTGACTCAAAGAGTTTATTCCTTTTACACATCCAGTGTATATTGCACTTGTCACAATTTCATTTTTAATAGTCAAATAATATAAATTTTGGTTAGTATTATAAAATATTTTTCATCATATTAATATAAAAAAAAAGTTAAATGATCATACTTCATGTATGCATTTAGAAATTCAAATTTTGATATTAAAATATTAAACTAATTTAATTTAAAAAATAATTAAATTGATAACATACGTACTAACCTGCTTGAAATATCTATATCAAGACAAGATGCTGGTCAGCTGGGGTCTTGGCAGAGTCGATGCACCTACAAAAACAGACATTATATATACTATTAAAAGTAATAAAATCAGAAATTCTTAGGAAAAAAATGAACAAACAGAAATACTATATGTTTCATAATATTCTTTTTATTTTAATTTATTTATCTTATTTTTTAAAATTTATTTCAAAAATAAATGCCTTATTTTTACAATTCATTAATTTTAATTATTTGTATGACATGTTTAAGATTTTATGATTAAAAGACATTTTACGTAGATTCAGTTTAACACCACAAAATTTCAAAATCTTTTTCACTTTCTTAAATTGTGTGCTTTAAGTTAAAAAGTAGACAAATAAATTTACCAAACAGAAAGAGTTGAAAACAGATTATTCTTTAAATGAATTAAAAAAAAAGTTTATGGAAAGATTATAAGAAGCCGGAGTAACATCTTACTTTTTGCCAAATATGAAGCTTGAATTATTGCAGACAGCTTTACAATTATGGCCGGATGCGCTGTTTTCTGTCAAATCTCTCCTCTTTAACCCCTCATTCATGCGGTAAGGCATTATGATTCATGATTCATTTGAATGTGATACTTAATTTTAACACGAAACGTATATAAATTTATAATTTCAAATCCTTAATCCATATCCCCACCTTCGTGTAGTATGAAATAATGTACCGAGTATACATACAATAAAATTGAAAACAGGGCATAGTTTTTACCTGAACTTTATATATGGATATGCCAGTAGCAGACCACCGGCGTAGTGCCAATAGATGGAAAGCAGAGGCGTCGATCGGTTGGCAGCGACGCCCATTTCCAACTTATCAGATAAGATTCGAATGTGTGTATATATGATCCTAAATTAAAGTTATGTCGAAATGATAAATCGTTCTTCAATCTCGCGCTTTAAACACGCCACGCGAAATCAAATTAAAATGTTACTAAAAAAGAAAAGAGGTCAACAAACTAAAAAGAAAAGAAGATCATTCTTTTTTTAAACGAAGGAAGAGATACATAACTGTAGAAGACAAATAAAAAAAAAATGTTTGTAGAGAAGGATACATTGGAGCTGTTAATGGTATAATTTTTTCTTTAGCTTTGAGTTTTGGGATATCTCTGTTTCTCTTTAGACATAATGCTGTCTGTCTAAACAGTGGAAGTTAAAAAGGACAGCTTGAGATGGGTACGAGCAGTGGCTAGCCACATGGTGGTCAATCAGGATGTCCTGCTGGATATCCTTTATTAGTTGAAAAAAAATATTGTATATACAAATAAAATGATATATAAAATTATTAAATAATATATTTTTGATACTCTTAGTATATCAAGTTATTATAACTTAGTGATTTCGCCTCCTTGAAATTAGGAAGTACTCGTGTGTTCAAATCTTACTAGTCCATTGGGTACAAGTGACAAGAGATGATAATTTTGAAATAGAATTATTTTTTATTTGATTAGGGATATTAATTAATTTTTAAATTATTGATTTCACTATTTATACTATAATGATAATAAATTGTTTTGTATATAAAATAGGTTAAATTGACATATCAAATATTCTAATTTATAAAATAATTTTATTTATCTCATCTTACCAACTATGCCAGAGTATATCTTAAAAGGGAAAAGCCCCCCAAATACTTGAAAATAAAAGTTATTTTTTTTGGGAAGTGCCTAGGCTTCCCTATTTTTATGAGAGCCTCTAACATTAATGACTTTTAGTTTATCATTGATAATCTACACCAAAAGCTATTGGGGTGGTAAGTAAAATTTCTCAACTTAGCGGGTAGGACGACACTAGCCAATGCTAGCCTAAATAACATTCCTACCCATATTATGCAATACATCAACCTCCCCAAAGGAATAACTAAAAAAATAGATCAAATTCAAAGAAACTTCATTTCAGGAACTACAAACACAGTGAAAAAAAATCCACATGATTATATGGGCAAAGGTAACTCAAGCGAAGGAGGAAGCGGGCCTAGGAGTCCAAAGAGCGGAAACAAAGAACAAAGCCTTACTAGCCAAACTAGCGTGGAAAACCTTTACAAAACCAAACTCAATATTGGCATCCATACTAATCAACAAATTCTCAGGATCTAATTGCTTCCCTACTGACCTAAAGACAAAATAAAATCATAGTAAAATCTGGAAAAATATTGGAAAAGGGTGGGAGATATTTAAAGCTGGACTGAAATGGTCCATTGGAAACGGGTCGAATATCTCCCTATGGTCTGACTTCTGGCTCCCAAACAAAATCACCATTAGAGAAATTATAGTAGGCCCCTTAATGCAACATGAATACAACCTAACATTTAAGGACTTCCTAACAAACAGGGGCACATGGAAACTCGATGTGCTATCACTCGAGCTGCTAAAGGAAGTTACTAACCTTATCCATAGTCTCCATATTCCCACAACAATTAATAAAGACAAAGCCTCCTGGCTCCATAACAAAAAAAGGTCTATTAACAACCAGCTCACCCTACCAGCAGGTTAGCAAAATAGACAGTCCTCCTAAGAACAAGAACTCCTCCTTTAATTGGATATGAGGTCTCCACTGTCCAAATAAAATTAAATACTGATGTGAGGTCAAAATACATATTTTTAATCGTTATTTGTATCACATTTATTATTTATATTTGTTCTTTTGAGTATGAATTTTATGAAATGTGCTAAATAATATATTTTATTTGTAGGATTAAATTGGTGGAAAAATGAAGAAGTTTGGAGCTAAAACAAATTAAAGATGGAAGGTTGAAGAAGAAAATCGCTTAATTGATTAAATCAAATACTATATTAATATTTATATATATGTAGAAGTTGGCCGAAAATAAAAGAAGTGCAAATTAGAGTTGTGCCACGTGCCAGCATCTCAAGAACTCATGTTTTGTGGGTGGCCGAGCGAAGTTTCACGCGTACAACAATTCCAATTCATTTAGGTTTTGGGTTCCTAATCTGCTTTGGACTCAATTATTTTACTCAGAGTTTCCTATGTCTATAAATAGTCCATAAGAATAATTATTAGAGGAGGAGAATACAATGTAGAAATTAACTTTTGATTTATGGTTTTATCTTTTCTTTCTCTTTTATTTATTTTGCATCTTTTATTTGACTGATTCGTTGTAATTGCTCTATGTCTATGTGGAGTTAAACTTCTCGTTCTTGGATTATATATTCTTACAAAATGATTGTTTAGTAATTTTGATTCTGCATAATTGTTTATCACATTGGTTGTTCTTATATTCTTGTGATTACTATTTCCATGCTTGATCAGCATAGAGATAAATATATTGTGTACTCTTGAACTCGGGAGAGGAATAGAGAGATAGAACGTGGAACATAAGGAGCATGATTTTCTCTTGCATATCACTTGAATTGATTTGTGTCTAGGATAGGGATATACCTAGGTACCTTGCTTGGCTCAAATACGAGAAGACAGCGTAATGCTCCATAGTTGGTCCAGTCTATCCCCGCTCAACGATGTAGTTAGGCTGTCAATTATGGTAGACGGTTAGAGGTCGGGAGACCATGACTATATTATCAACCCCGTGAATCAATAACTAGATGATCAAATAAGTTGATGAAATTGATGCTAAACATGATTGTTAGTTAAATCATAATCCTAGATCGATTCATTCATTGATTGTGTAAATATCTATCTTTTCTTAGTTAATTGATTTTTAGTTATTTAATCTTTATTTTTAGTTTAGCTAATATATATTCATCTTTGAAATCATCCCCCTTAAATAAATAATTAGAATTAGTATAATTTAGTAAGAATAATTAATTGACAAGTCCTTTGGGTTCGATAATCCGATTCTTTTAAGAGTCACGAAAACGTACACTTGCACGAAAACGTACACTTGCGTGTGCAATTGGACGCAACAAATACTTCTTATGGTTATGCAACCATGGGAGGCTACCAATGCGCCACTATCTAAGCAACTTAGGAATAAAGATAAATAGTGATTACCACATATGCAATTCACCCGAAACTATTCATCTTATCTTCATCGAATGCGTCATAGTTAGAAGACTTTGGCTTAAGTTAGGAATAAACATGCCTACAAATAGTGGTGATCCTGATCAGGAAAAAAAATCGCTAGACTTCCTTAGAAAGACAGACATTAAAATAAAAAATCTTAAATGGATCGATGCCTTTCTCTTCTACTTATGGAGTATTTGGATGAATAGAAATGGGAACTTCGACAAACAACTAAACGAAAACATAAATTCTAGTAAACCTTATACACATACTTTGGAATTCATGGCCCTCAACAACCCAAGACGGACTAGAAGCTGACTAAATTCGTATCAGTTAGATGGGAAAAACCTCAAACAGGGTACAAACTAAACACAGACGGCTCCTAAAACTAACTAATCGGGGAAAATCGTATAAAAGGAGTCATTAGAGATAGTAATGGAAATTGGATCATAGGGTTCATAGGAAACTTATACGAAGCGAACGATATCACTGCTGAGTTTTATGTCTTCCATAAAGAATTAGCTATGGCTCACGATAACAATCTCTTACCCATTACAATTAATATTGATTGTAAAGAAATCACAGGTCTTTTAATTTAATGACCATCTTGCTTACTCCATTATTCTGTGTAATTGCAGGGCACTCCTCCGCAGGCTGGGGAACCCCCAGTCCAGCATAGGTTTAGAGAAGAGAACCACGTGGCAGATGCTTTAGATAAGGAGGGATCGAAGCTAACGGATGCTAACTCTCTTGTTTTTTGAAAAGTTCCACCAGTAGAAGCAGACAAAAAAAAGGAACTTCTAATATTAGACATATTAGGCCTGTAATAATTATTGCAGATAATTGTAATTGTTTTTTATCGATCACCAGCCCTGTTAGTCCATATGTTACTATGTTTGGGCTTTTCTTAATGGATTCCTATTAGGTTAGGTTTAGTTAATGGATGCTTATATATAGTCTTCCTATTCTTTTGTATTTAGACTAATTCTATTATATTATAATACAAATCTTGCGTCTTGTTCTTCAATTAAAGTAGTTCTGTTAACATGGTATAAAGAGCTAAATCGATTCATGCTCCTTGATTTGTTGGTTGAAGATCTGGTAGCGGTCACTTGTTGCGGGGATCGAACTAGGGTTTTTTGATTTGCCGCTTCCGCTGAGTTCTCGATTGGTGCTGCTGCTATTTGTTTAGATCGGTTCGACCTAAGGTGGTTTAATTTTTGTTTTGAAATTGTTCATGTTTTGCTGTGTTTACTTCTCTTTTGACAATATGACTGGAAAAGATGATTCCCTCCAGTCCATTAATGCTCAATTAGATGGTAAAAATTATGCATATTGGAGTTATGTCATGAAGAATTTTCTTCGTGGGAAGAATATGTGGGGTTATGTCACTGGGGTTAAAGTCAAACCTAAAGATGATAAGGCTGCGGATTTTGCATTGTTGGTAGACTCATGGGAAATCGCTAACTCGAGGTTATCACTGATCAACAATCAGAAACTCCAATCAATTGGTATGCAATTGGCTAAGTATGACACAACAAAAGAAGTTTGGGATCATTTAGAGAGACTGTATACTCAGTCTAATTTTGCTAACCAGTACCAGTTGGAGTATGATATTCGTGCTCTTCAATAGAATGCTATGAGTATTCAAGATTTCTATGCTACAATGTCCGATTTGTGGGATCAATTGACTCTTACTGAATCTGTAGAGTTAAAAGCTTTTGGACCATACATTGCTAGGAGGGAAGAACAATGTTTGGTTCAATTTTTGATGGCATTACGTTCTGATTTTGAAGAACTGCGTGGAACAATCCTTCATCGAACTCTTCTCTCCTGATTGATTCCGTTGTTCATGAATCGATTGCGTAAGAGACGTATCAAGTCTCGAGTGGATAAAGCGGTCTAAAGCAACTAATACTCTTTGTGTTTCTTTGTTTCAACCGATCCCAGACTACCACGTTCGACAATCTTCTAAATTTACATTTGATGAGTGTGCATTTTGCAACGAAATATCATTGGAAGGCTCGGTGTCCATTATTTAAAGCGCGAAATAGCCAATCTGGGACAAATAGAAGTATGGGTCATGCTCCTGATGCTCGCCTCCATGATTCCCAGTTTTCAATGATTCGGATAGTTTATGGCTTCTAATCCACCGCCGTATCGGATATATGTCTCATTCAGGTCCAACTTTTTCTAGTCCCTCAGGTATTTCGTCCTCCCTGTGGATTTTGGATTCTGGTGCGTTTCATCATATGTCACCTTATTTGTCATCATTTGATTTTTTGTCCCCTATTTCACTATCTACGTATGTCCGCTAGTCTTTGCATCTATGATGATCGAGGTGTTAGTTACATTACTACATCTAACATTGCTCTCTCTGATGTTTATTACATTCCCAAACTTGCTATGAATCTTGCTTCGGTTATTCAATTGTGTAAAGCTGGTAATTGGGTGTTCTTTTCTGATTATATTTGTGTTGTACAGACCACACACTCGTGGCGTGATTGGGATTGTCGTAGGTTGGGAAACTCTGTGTCTTGGAGATTCTCAAAGTGTCTTCTGCACATTCGCCTCTAGTATTGATTTATCGCTTTTCATTCGAGTCCTTGTCTTACCGCTTTTATCTTTCGCATTCCCGTTTGGACGTATGTGATGTCACGTTACGTTTCTTAGCCTCTACTGGTGCTTTGGGTCATTTGAACACTTGTGATATTTCTGATTGTAGTGGTTGTAAACTGGCAAAATTCTCGACTTTACCGTTTAATAAAAGTGTCTCTTATTCTGTTGCTCCTTTTGATATTATTCATTCTGATGTGTGGGGCCCATCGCCAATATCCGCTAAGGGTGGCTCGACCTATTATGTTTCGTTTATAGTTGACTTTACTCGTTATACCTGGGTTTATCTTATCAAATGCAGATCTGATTTCTTTGGCATTTACAATAACTTTAGAGCTCTTGTTCAAATGCAACATTCGGCTGTGATAAAATGCTTCAGGTGTGACTTAGGGGGTGAATATACCTCTAATGATTTCACTTAGTTACTCGCCTCTGATGGTACCATACACGAGTCATCTTGTACCGACACTCCTGAGCAGAACGGTGTTGCAGAAAGAAAACACCGTCATATTGTTGAGACAACACGCTCTTTACTCTTATCTGCAGAGGTTCCTAGTATTTTTTGGGAAGAAGCAGTCCTAAGTGTTGTATATGTGATTAATCGTATTCCTACTGCATTGACTTCAGGGATGTCTCCGTTTGAGAAATTATATGGTCACCTACCGAATTATTCTGCATTACGAGTTTTTGGATGTACTTGCTTTGTTCTTCGTCCTCATGTTGAACGAAATAAGCTGGGGCCAAAATCAGCTATATGTGTGTTTTTGGGGTATGGTGTTGGACAGAAAGCATATCGTTGCTGTGATCCTGTAAGTCAGAAATTATATGTTTCACGGCATGTCACATTTTTGAAACATATTCCTTTTTATTCGATTCCAGCTAAATCCCATAATGTAACGAAATCAGATATTCAACATATTGATCCTTTTGGCGTTGGCATGGAGGTTCCAATTTCAGATTAATCCATGCCACATGATGATAGTGCTTCACCGTACACAGTCCGCTCCTTTGCACCGTGACACCGGAGATCCACCACCGGCGAGGAAGTCTACTCGCCCTTCTAAGTCCACTAAACTTCCAGATTTACACTCTACATACTCAATTTCATTTGCTTCCTTTATTGCAAACATACATATTTTGTGCGAACTCGAGTCGTATCGAGAGTTGTGGATCGATCCTCTTTGGCGAGAATGCTATGGTGAGAACTCATCGCTCTTTATCGCACACATCGTGGGATTTGGTTACCGCTTCCACCGTTAAACATACGATTGGTGTCGATGGGTGTATAAGATAAAAACAAAGTCGATGGAGTGCATTGAGCGATACAAGGCCATACTTGTGGCAAAAGGGTACTCACAAAAATATGGTATGGACTATGAGGAGACTTTTGCCCCGGTGGCAAAGATGACGACTGTTAGCACTATAATTGTTGTTGCATCCGTTCGACAGTGGAAGATATTTCAAATGGACGACAAGAATGCATTTCTGAATGGTGATCTCCATGAGGAAGTTTATATGACTCCTCCCCCAGGTATTGACCACCAGCCGGGTGAAGTTTGTCGGCTTCGAAAAGCTTTATATGGTCTCAAGCAAGCCCCTCATGCTTGACTCTATGAAAATCTCTCAATTTATCTAATTCAAATATTATAAATAAATACTATATTATTATTATATCATTATTATTATTATTATTATTATTATTATTATTATTATTATTATTATATACTGTATAATAATAATATCTTTAGAAAGTAATCTACAAACACATGGATGTCCAAAGATATCTTTTTGATCCTTTTTTAATATCTTCAGAAAAAGGTGATCATATACAGGAGGATTTTTTTCTCCAAACAACACTACGTGTAGACTTCAAACTCGAATGTATTAAATAAAGGAAGAAGGGTGAAGAATATCTTAATTTATTGAAAATGGTTCAAAAATATCTTTTTTTTACTTTTTAGTCTAAAAATATCTTCACTTGTGTTGATACCCTTTTTTCTATATTTTGGTCTAAAAGTAATCCCAATCCAAATTTAATTAAATTGAATTCTTTTAGTAATTAATTATTAATAAATAATTCTAAAAAATTTGAATAAAAATTATTGAATTCAAATTTGTTTCTTCATCTCTAGCTACGAGGGCTGAACTACACACATCCAAGGGTGGTCAGTTAAACATCCTTCTGAGATTTCATTTCTAATTATATAGGTTAATATAAATATTTTTGAATATATATTAATTGTTGAACATTCTTGACAAAGATATAGTCTAATGGCTAAAACGATGCAAATTTTCCTTGGAGGCATGAGTTTTACTTTAACAAGTTTCTTTTTTATTAATCAAAACAAGTCAAGTAAATCATTTAGTGTTTGATTTTTTCCTTTTAAAATTAAAAAATAATTACTGTTTTTTTTCTCATTTTGGTTTAAAAAAATTAAGCTAACCCCATCATAAAAGTATGAATATCCTTAACCAAAATGTTGATTTCTCCAACATTCTAATTACGCCGTTTCAAATTTTATTTAATAAAATTTTACTGATTATGTTATTATCATCGTAGCAAGCTCCGGCCTCAATAGTAGAGTTGGTAGCACTAGCATCAAAATTGAATAGAGCAAGGAAGGGAGACACTTGTCCTAATATAATGGACCATATAATAAAAAACTAAAGATGAAGAATCATTTTCCAGAAAGCTTTGGTTGAACCTATATTCGAGGATGTACGACCCGCTCCACTTTACACTACATGTGGACATGTGGTCCAACAAATATTCCAACAATAAGACCAATCCATATTTTATGTTTACCTTAATTTAGTAAATTTTGTCTACATTTAAAATATATATATTTTACTTACTTTACTTTCCTTTACTTTACTTTACTTACTACATAGAAGACTCGGGTCGTTTGGATTGAAGACAACTTATGTTAGATTAATTATGATGAGATAAGTCATGTTGAGATAAGTTATGATGAGATTATATTTTATTACTTGTTTGATTTATTAAATATGCATGTCATAATTTATATGAATAAGATGTTTGTTTACAAAAATACTCTTTAAGAATAAGTTGTTTATTTATAAAAAAAGAGTTTAAGGGGGCACTTTTGTTATTTTACATTTTTTATACCAGAATAACTTATCTCGAAATTAGTATTCCAGCCACAAGTAGGGTTAACTTATATCCTAGTCATAGATATTGATTCTGACACTTTGTAACCAACCAAATAATAGAAGGAAATAGAGAGGTACTAAAAACTTATCCTGAAATTATTTTTCTTTATTCGTTATACCAACGGTCCCTAAAAGCAGGCACCTCTTCAATTCTTTATTGACATGTCTACTTCTATTTAAAGATATTTATATAATTCATTATTTTCAATTTTTAATTAGTTCATTTTATATGTTTTATATATATTTGATACGTACAAAAATAAAATAAAATATATGTAAACTTTAAGTTTACCACATAAAAAAAAAAAGTTTCAAAAAATTGTAAACTCAAATAACACATATCAAATACCTTCTCAACTTTTACACACTTTCGGAGGGCTCCAAATAACCCAAGGCTCTTCTCTGAGCCGCACATTGATCCAACTTTATAATATTTCCCCACTTCCTTTTTTAATTGTCATATTTTTCTTTTTCAGAATCAAATAATATATATTTGAAAGTCAATTTATAGTACTTTTTGTATAGTTTTTAAATATTTAAACTTTTATTATAAAATATTAAATTAAAGTAATATAATTTAAATTTTAAAAATTAATCAAATTAATTCTCAAAAACACACAATCTGACAACTAAAAAGAAACAGAAAGAGTAGAAAAGAAGAACTCAATCTCAACATATTTAATTTATATTATATTTCATATATCTTATTTTTAATCGAATAAATCAAACATCTAACACTAAAAGTATCTTTACGAAATAACTCATTTAATTATGTAATCCTTAATTAGAATCATGTTTAATTATATAATATAACTTGTTCACCAATCAAATGATTCCTAAAAGGTTTAATTTATATATACTATGTATACAATTTTTATATGTTATAGATCACTCAAAAAATATTTACAGATAATTCTAAAAAAATAATTTATAATAAACTAATTATATAAAATAATCTCTTAATGAATATCTTGTCATAAGATAAAGAAGGATCTAGAAATCCTGAATGCTAATTATTAGAGTATTTTCCACGGGCAAATACCTAACCACGGCAATTAGCAATCTTTAATTAATTAATTGACTAGACTTACAATCCAAGCATCCTCAATTAAGACATGTTTCGTCTTCTTATTGCCTACTAATCATTGTATTGAGTAAATTTTAGGTTTAGCAAACATAAAAATTATATTTGTATGTTGTAGATATAGTTTGTATATTGCGCTTCATAGCAAATTTTATGTTTGTCATGACTATTAATATGTATATTTTGATATACATATACGTAAAAATTTGTATTTGTATATTCTGGTATACTTATACATAAAAACCTGTCATGTCTTGATCTGTATATTTCGGTAATCTGTATATTGATTTGTATACAAACTAAAACATAGCAATTGTATACAAACAAAATTACTATATATATACATAAAGAGATTAGACAAACATGTCTTGTTATGTATAACTATGGAAAATATACAAACAACAAACTAAATTTGTATAAACAAACTAAAAAATAGTAATTATATATAAACAAAATTACTACATATATACATAAAGAGATTATACAGACAGGTCTTATTATGTATAACTATGGCACATATACAAACAACAACTTATATACAAACAAATGTAATACTAATATATACAATTAATTTTTATACAACACATATGTATACCGAATGAATCCCGTCAGATGGCAAAAACATGAAATGTTTGTTGCGAATTACAAATAACAAAAACTATGGCTATAACATTTTATTTGAATTAGTAGTTTGTTATTTCATACAATTTTCCCTATATTATATTTGGATGTATTTGGTATAGTTCTTTTAATTTTATCATATTTGGTTTGCAAAAAAATTTAAAAAATTATTATTCTCTAAAAACAAATTCCTTAAATGTAAGAATAATGATTTTTCTAGTAAAATTAAGAAAAATAAATTTCACAAATGACACTTCATACTATTTGTCTCTTCCCCACCCCAAAACCTTCCCCCAACGACATACTTGTAATCTAACAAGTACAATGTTCTCCACCTTTCCTTATATTATGAAGATATCCCTGACCCTTTAAATATTTGTCTAAATTATATATAAATAATTTTGAGATAATATTTCCGAATACCAAACATAAAAAATAAATAAGAAAATATTTTTACAAAAATTATATTGAAAACCTTTTCCTTCGTACCAAACACATCAATTATCTTCATTTGTCATTCTTTGTTGCAGCTTCTTCTTCACCCAGATGAGTACTTAGCTTTCACATTTATTTAGTGAGAGGATGGGATATATTACCAACAAATATTTTCTGGTGAATCATGTATATATTACCAACAGATAGGCCATCTCGAAGTAATAAGTCGATAACAAATATTTTCTGGTGAATCATGTCCCTCCGAAATCATTTTAAAGCAAATGAATGTTCTAATTAACATCAAGTGCCAGACTTGAGAACTAGTCACCTCAAACACATCCAGTAAGCCACTTGAAGTAGTGCAAGGGACTATAAAAAAATTCATTTGAATCCCAGCTGCAATGCACATATTTCACACAAATTGGAGTTTATATTTTCTAAAGCAATGTCCATCTTTCTGCACTGACATTGGTATTACCTTTCTCTTGAAGGGCAACAATGCTAAGACCCAAGCTTTGAGTCCATCCATCCGTTCATGTAATGTCATCTCCAATAAGTGTAGTGTCCAACATACAATATCGACTTATGAACATGTTCATAGTGCATTAACAGCATATACTCTGACCCGAGAATCAGACTGATTACGGTACATCAAAACTGTTATTTACAACGAATGATTAACATCACATAGATGGCCAACACAATGATGCACTTGGAATAACAATTTTCTCTTTATACACTTAAATGCACCAGGATCAATGTGAACTGAAAAGGGGGAAAAGGGGGCACAAAAGAGACAAATATAAAGAGGCGAATACACAGTTGGGGGAATCAAGGAGAATGACAATGAAGAGAAGAACGCATTGGTCTTTGATGGATCTTATAGAAATGCCACCATATTGTACAGAGCAAACGTACATATCCTTTTGGACTACTTCATTTGGTTCAGTCGATTTAAACTACCTATCTATAGGTTCCACCTGAAAAAAAACACAAGCAAATCACACATTAAGCATAGGGCCAATATTTTCACCACTTGCTAAAAAATTTAAAATAGGATAATATTTTGCAGTAATACAACTTCTTGAGGAAAATTTAAAGCCAAATTACATAACAATTGTTGTCATTTTATTCCTTTCAGCTCTTAGCGTTTCAATAAAAGATGTGATAAGAATGCTTTATTAGATTAGAGGCAAAATATCAGTACACCAACACCAAACAATTTCTAGTATAGACATTATAGATAGAGTTGAAACATCAACTCCACTGACCTCATTGAGCAGTGCAGTTGGTACTTGGCCCAGTATGATTACACTTGAGAAAGATGCTCAATCTATCCACAGCTTTTGAATGAAGATTCATCCAAAATCTCTGCAATTAAGTGTCTCCTCAGAAAAGAATAATAATTGAGGTAGAAATAGTATTGGGGCAAGTTGGGGTGGGGGTGGGGGTGGGGGTGATAGAAGAGAGAGACCTATCATTTCAGTGTTGGAGCAAAAGGAGCCGGACACGGAGATACGGAGTGATCAGGTAGTTGATTAATAAAGTTCACTGTTGTTTCCAGGCAAGCATTTAGAATTTTCTTTTCCAACCTAACAAGCTGTGTGGCAACTCGCTTTTTGGGATCCAGATCAGCATCAGACAACTATGAGAAGAAAACTGATATTAGACTCATGGTGATGAACTTAGATCAAAACTCAACCTCTAAAAGCTTTAGGAGATTACCAAAGCCTCATCTTCACTTAAAGTGGTCGGATAACAAGCCAGTCTTGACCTGAAATAGTCACTTAGCTGGTCAAGAACAGCTCTTTCCATGCAAGGACTCATCTGCATTGATAAAAACAGAGGAAAGAGTCACCTTTTTGTTAAGATAACACTATATGACAGCCGCTATAATTGTGGTTTAAGTGACTAGTTGGGAGTTCCGAATCTTTTTGTCTCCTTTTATACTTGTTTTACAGAGTATGGTTCTGCAATTACATGCCAGACACCATGAAATAACTATTTGTAAAACTGGAGAGAAAGATATGCATAAAATAGGACACCAAAGCTTCTCTTAGTAGCATCAAACTCCTCATTTAGAAAAGCACCAAGTGCTCCATGCTACATGACATGATACACTACTGAACTACATCAACAACTAAACGACATGTAAAAAATAATCTGCACTTGGTAGGAGTTAATAAATGAATATCAATTGCCACATGAAAATAGACAGTAGGTAGCATCCTTTTATGAACCTGTTCATATTGAAATTAAAATGCCTGGATTACAGCTAAATATATCACACACCATTATTAAGACATGGGCACCTATGATTCCAACAAGAGAAGAAAGTAAAGTCAACAAGAATCTCTACTTCTCTTTGGTCCATGCAATTGCCACTTCACATAACCATAATCAAGAAGCTTACAGAAGCCAGGAGATTTTACCGGACATATAGGGCCTTGAGATGATAAAACAGTTTGCATTTCCGAAGGATCTGAAACATATCCCAATCTCAAATAGGGAAGCATCTCCAACACAGCCTCTCTTTCTTTTCCCACACATACCTGTTGTGGTATGGGAACGTTTAGAACTCTTCAAATTAAAAACAAATCACTGACGAAAAGCCTCAAAACTGAGAATTCTACCTGGAAAGGTTGCACCGATAGTTTACCATTCCTTTGAGCAGCCAGTCGCTTGTCTTGATATTGAGGATCCTCAGTATTTAGTGCTGCCTGAATTGTATTAAAGACAATTATTTCAATGTGAAGAACTAATGCAATTGTGTGAAGATTGGTTTAAGTAATAAATATTACCTCCACCATTAGACGGTCATATGAATTTTCTTCATCAACAAACCCATAGTTAATGAGTAATTTTGAATTAGGTTGTGGTCCACACCTACATAAATGCAGGAACATATTGCTCAAGATCTCTTGCCAAACAACAGGCATAGGAAAATACATTTTGTTATGCTTAAAGCAAAGTCCATCTATCCATCCATTTTTTATTATTTTTTGATAAGGTAAGTAAACTATCCATCTAAAGTTTTAACTAGTTACAAGTCTCCGATAGAGGTGAAAATTCCAAACAAAAAAGAGTTTGTATGTCCACCAAATTGGAGTGCCATCCTAGATTTGAAACACAACCATGTAGTAGTAATTGCTATGTTCTGAATTGAAACAAAAACTTGAATACTAACAAGAAATGTAGAAGGCAGATTACGTACCACACGACAATTGGATCTCCGGCGCTATAAGAGCGGTCAACGACCAATTGCACTGCACCATTAACTGCTGCTAACATTGCTTTGCAGTTGCTACAGTATGATAATAATGGCGGTCCCAATGGGACTAGTGCAAACCTCCGCGCAAGACTAACTTTCTGGTGTTGATAAGGACTTCAATGGGCTTAGTCATTCTTACACATAGATCTATAAGAAATAAAACTTAACAAAATGCCACTATCAGGGTGACGAACCTGCAAATGTACAACACATGATTGCACCGCAACAAAAGCTTGCTTAAAGATCTCAAACGGAAATGCTTCAGTGGGTATATCATATGGGTATTGCTGCACAAGAAAGAATGTTGTTAAAATCAGAATCAATCACATAATTGGCTAATCGCTAAGATGAATGCTATGGTGGACAAATGAGAAAATATCAGAATAGAACAAATTAGAAAACCTGAAATAGTGATCCAGCCATGAACCAGACTGTATCAAGCTCATTGTACTCTCTCTTGATCCCTTCAGCCCTCTCCAAAACTTCAGCCTAAGTTTTCACCAAAATTATCAATGAAGATAGGACTTCTGATATCTATCAGCAGATGGAAACTTAAAATACCTTGGTAGGACTCCCTGTCAGATAATCGAGTTCAGCATCTGACCATAAAAGAGGTGATTCCACAGACAGCTGTCCCCTTGCCCTCTGGCGATCAAGTTCTCTTATATAAGGATACCAGAAAGACTTCTTTCCTTGTTTCTTCTCATACATTAGATAAAGCGCTAAGCAGGCTAGTTCAGACAATTTGTTTGTTGTCAAGAGTTCCGCTGTAAAGCAAACTTTTCTAATCAACCATCTAATTTTCCAGCACAAACATTAACTATCCATCTTGTATTAAAACGCCCATTATTTCCAACAAAGCATTCTTGGCCAACCATCAAATGCATATGGCTATTTAAACTAGAATCTCTTGAATTGCCTCTATCAATGCCACTATCTATTTCCCAGACTTTAGAAGAGTATATTGGAAAGCCGGGGTGGGGTGCAGGGTGGGAGGATTCCTTCGTTAATGCATCTAATTTTATGTGGATTTAGACATTGTTCCATGATTTGTTTTCTAAAAAAATAAAATTGACAAGCTACACAACAATTAATTCATAGTTATCAAATGGATAGTGTGCTTGCAAAAACCAAGACAGCACTTTACCAATGGTCTCATTTCCCAGAACTCTCTCAAGCGTTACCACCAAAGAATCCGGAACAGCAAAAGCAATATCACCAGCCTGCAAAAGTACAAGTTGACCTCACCTAATCAAGAAACAAAGAAAAATCAAACAACCGGATACGAAATGGACCTGAAGATCCTCAATGGCAGCAACGTAGTGAATAGGCAGATGTTTAGCATCATGCGAAGGCCTATCCTTAATAACAACTTTACAAGGAGGCAATCCATTTTCGTGCATCCAAGATTTCAAGTCCCCATACTCATCCTCTTTCTTACTAGCAACTTCAAGAGATTTACGCACTTCCTTGACCGGACCATTATCAACAAGTGTATCTGAGCTGGAAGCAGAACACATCTTCCACAAACGACGAGCATTTGCATATTTGGGGGAAATGGAAACCCTAGAAAAAAGTGCAAGTGGCCGATGAGTGAAAGAAGGAAACGGAGCTGAAATGCATTTGGCCATCGGTGAATAAACCAAGTCCATGGGTCGAAAGGAAGAGAAATTAGGGTTAGAAAAAAGGAA
The DNA here is from genome assembly GCA_035578085.1 of Solanum pinnatisectum. Classification (NCBI taxonomy): domain Eukaryota; kingdom Viridiplantae; phylum Streptophyta; class Magnoliopsida; order Solanales; family Solanaceae; genus Solanum; species Solanum pinnatisectum. Next base: position 22,323,625 of record CM069077.1, read on the forward strand.
ATTCGAAATTGGGATGATTGAATTTGTAGAATGAAGAATTTTTAGGGTTTAGTTGTTTGTGGAATGGTGAAGATGAGAGCTATCACTGTCGAGCTTCTTTAGCCTCTGTTAGGTAGAGTTGCAGATATTTTTTTTTTTATGGCGGATGGATTTGATGGTTTCCTTGATTAACAAACTTTTATTGGAGGGAAATAATAAAATTATACATAGCCTTATAACTTATACATATAGTATTAGTTATGGATTGGAGGTTTCTAACTTTAGTTTTATACATAATTCTAATCAACTAAGTATCAAATATAGTATTATTTATACACAATCTAATACATATATAATATTTTTTCTAACCAACTACCAAATGACACTTGATTTTCCTTACCAATGATAAAATTACAAAACAATGCAAAGGACAGGAAACAATATGTATATGATTGACATTATATGATCGACCCCTTATTGAGTTGACTTTTTGAGTTTAGTTGATTCTTGAAGTAATAATTTTGGAGAATAAGTAGATCAACATAAATTATGTTTAATAATTAGCATGTATATGATCGACATTAAGTTTAAGATGTAAAGAATATATGCATTTAGCTCGCTATTTATAGGTAAGATGTTGGCATAATAAGAAACTTAACGTAGCATACTCATATTATTGTGTCATGACTTGGCACACCCTTTTATATTAGCATTGTGGGGAAGATTTTAGAGTCATTGAGAGTTTCTTGGAATGATTCTAGATTATTATGAAATATCTAGGAAGAATTCTTGAAAAGCCTTAAAACATTGTAGGCATACGATAATTCACGAGAAGGGAGCTGCCTGTACATATAAAAGGACTTATGTAATGATTATTATCTGCATATTAGCCTCTAAGTGAGTAGTATAAGTAGAGAGACATTACATTCATTTGTAAATCATCAAATAAAAATCAATCAAGTTATCTTCAATATAATACTTCCTTGTAATTCTCGTGTTCTCTCTATCATTCTCTTAGTGATTCCTAGTGTTTAAGGTTGATTTGACATAATAAAATCTTGAACAAATGATATAAAAAATATAAGTGAGTTGTCAGGTGTCATATGCATATTTGAAAACTAAGAACATCACAATAGAGTTCATATATAATTGTTAACTGAATTCTAATCAGATATATAAAAAAAAAACATAATGGTTCAATTTGTTTACAACAACTTCATAATCTTTTACAAGCTCATTTGTAGTTTCAACTCCCCTACGTCATATTGTTTTAACACATAAGCTATAACAGCAAAGTCCTCAAGAGAAAATGTAAATTAACAGGAGCAAATAAAAACATGAGATACAAAACAGGAGCTCATTTGAGTTAATGTGTTCTATACTTTTTTGTGTGTGGAACTTGGGAAATTTGCAGTGCTACTATTTGAGTGTTTGTTTTATGTAATACCTCACAAATTATGTAGAAAATGTAAGTTGAATTAGACAAGTTTGATATGACGAGCTCGATTGAAAAGACGTTGACAGAAAAAATCAATTCTTGACCTTCCTTATAATACCACCTATTACACCAACTCATTTTTCCTTAAAAAGTGATGTGTTCTAAACTTGCTACTAGTAATTATAATATTTATTAGTCAGAAAGGATTAATGGTCCCCTAAACTAGCACCAATTTTAAAAATCAGCCATATCAAACTTACGATATCCTTACTTTAACCCCTTTACTTGATAAAAATACAACTACTAAACATCTTTGATTAAGTTTCCTAAACCATAAACAGGAAAATGGCCAGCTAGTTAATGGAAATCATCCAATACCTAATCTTATTTGCATTTTTCATAGAATCTAAACAAAAAGAAATTACTACAAGATGTTAGAAAAATAATAGAGAAACTTGTACATTATGTTTAATTCTAGGTATACTCTTTACGTCACAAATATAAAACTAGTGGTCCATGAATGAGTACTTACTTCTTACAAATTTTCAAGAGAATAATAATTTTATTTGTCTTTTCAGCTGTCTTTCAATATATTAAACATATTAATTTTATAGTGTTTCAAGAGACTTTTCAAGAAATATAGACACCTAATCAAATAGTTAACAAATGCTATTTCAAATATAATACCGAAAGTGATATCCTAATTTTGGTTACCAAACCGCTGTATGTATTTTAATTTCTTTTCGTAAGCTAGCTTTGTCTTTAGGGAAACAAATATATTTGAAAGTTTTGTATTAGAGTTTAGATTCCATTGCAATTTGCAAATAGAAAACTAAAACTATACCATATTGCATACTATATATTATATGTAGAAATTACCATAATTGAGTCAAACGACAAGCTTTAAACTATTGATGTGTTGTCGTATCTTATATTACAAAAATAAAAAATAATAGGAACAAGATAAATAAAAGTACAAGTATCGGGGTGGCATTTGTTGGATTTTTTTTTTTTTTTTTTAAAAAAAAAAAAAAAAACAGCTGAGGTTTTAACTCAGTATTTTTTATTTTTTTTTAGATAAAAGATAATCAAATAAACGCAACCATAATAATTCTTCAGTTTTCTGAAGGGAAAATACTATCTAAAAGTTAACTTTTAGACGTTGATTAAAAAAAATTATAAACGAGGAAATTTAAGAAAACACAAGTTTCATAAATGACATTTAATATTGATTGTATTTTCTCCATCCTCCAACACACCTTATTTTCATCTGCACCACGTTATCTAATAATAGATTGGAAATTATTCAACTATTTTCTCAATAATATTTTTAACCTGCGTATTAAACAAAAAAAAAATAACTAGAAAATTTAACCTACTTCTTTTTCTCGATTTCTTTTCCCTCGTAACAACCATTAAATACGTCGATTGAAAAGATTATTTGAACTTACCAAGGCAATACAATCATATCTGAAAATAATCTCTAAAATTATGTGTAGTTAACAGATTCATAGGCAGAGTTAAGTGGGGGTTTATGGGTTCGGGTGAACCGAGTAGCTTTTCCATAGACCCTATGTTTATACTAGAAAATTAATTAAAAATATATATGTATATTAATTTGTGAATCCCTGACAAAATTAATTGACGGTTTTAAAAGAAATTTAGAACCCCCAAACTCTTAATTCTGGTTTCGCCTCTAAACTAACCGTTCATAGTAGATATTCTTTCTGCCTATTGCTACTTGTCAAATTTTGATTTTTTACTTATTTCTTTTTATTTGTCATTTTTGACAAATTAAGAGAAGACAATATTTTTTACTATTATATCCTCAATTTATTTAGAGACTTTAATGTTTTTGAAAAAAGTAAAATATTTTTAGTGAGTAAATTGATTTTGAAATACTATCAATTAATAAGGTTAAAATAATAAATTCACTATCTTAATTATTTTTTTAATATGTGTGCCAAGTAAAAAATGAACAAATAAATAGAAACAAAGCAAGTAGTCATTAGAGCCAACAGATTTGTGAGGAATCCCCATGCATGTGAAACTCGAAAAGAGAGACATAATTAAACAGAAATCAAGTAAATTAGAAGACTAAAGTCCAAAATGCCGACTTATAATTTAAGGAAATTTTTAATAAGTAATGTAGTACTAATAATATTCTTTTCATTACTGACAAAAGGGAACAATTATTAGTTGTAAATGAGTAGTGATTTTTTAAAATTTAATTATTAATTTACTAATAATTGTTTGTTTGGTCAAAATTTTAAAATAAAAAAAAAAACGTATATATATTTTTCCTGAAAAATACCTGTAAAAAATGGCACAATGACAAATGACCTAACAAGTTTGGAATCGTGTTTGAATGGTTGATATTTCTCTACTCTAATTCTTAATTAGAGTTTTTGAATGTAAATTCTCAAAAATAAAAAAAATTATATGTTAAAAGCATCATTCTCAAAAATAGTTTATACAATACATAAATATAAATTTAATCAAATTCTAAATATAGTCGAATATCAATAAAAAAAATATAAATTAGTGTTTGAAACCATGGATATGAACAAGGCATCCATAAAAGTAATCTCAAAAGAAGTGATGAAATTATGCATCACCCACTAATCATTATCCTTAAACTAAAAAAATGTGATGGTGATTAAAGGAACCAATTATGGGAGCTAGTTTAGTTATTATTTTTTCTTTTTGGAAAAGCATTAACCTAATTTGCATGGAAAGTGAAAGTTGTTCAATTTTTTATTTTTTATTTTTAGTGTTTTTTTATTTATCTATTATATTAAAAATAAATTTATTTTTATTATATAATTCAAGAATAATTTATTACTACTATTTTATATCTATTTTACTTTTTATTGTTAAGTTTACATTTATTTTCAGTTCATCTCCCAATATAAAATAATTAATTAGGAATGCTATGATAAAATTATCATTTTTACAAATATGCCAAATCAAATATGGACAAATAAACATGGATCAAGGGAGTATTTAGCTTTGCTTTTAAATAATATATATATATATATATATATATAAAATTGAGTATTGCAATTGACTTTAGATTTTGAACTGCGTTACTTTTTTTTTTTTTTTAGATATAGATTTGAAATACTAGAATATATCGTACATCTTTTTCTTTCAATTTGTCTGCATTATTTACTAGCATTTTCATATTAAAAGATTATCTCATATTTAAAGTTCACTTTTAGCGTGAAAATGAATTGTTCTATGCTCCATTCCGTGCAAAAATACATTGTTTTGTACATGGATTTTTTGAGGTTTTATTAATAATATTTACTGATGTGTAAAAAAAAAAAACCTTAAATTTTTGCGTATATAGTAAAACGAATTCGTTCGGTTTTAGGAAGAAGTTTGTCTGTTTAGAGTGCCTATTGAAAACATCATCTCTATAATAATACTGTTAAATGTGTGTACGGCTCATCCTTCCTAAATTTCATTTTATGAAACCTCACCAAGTACATAATACATTATTATTGTTTGTGTTTGGAATGAAAGTTGAAAATTGATTTGATATTTAAACCAAGCAAGTTAGATTTAAAATTAAGTAATGTGCCCAAAGATATAAATTCAACAAATCCAGCAGAGTACACGACATTTAAACCAACTACCCTTCTGATAATATAATATAATACTAGTACTATATTAACAGTTCTCCAACCTAACTTTTTTATTTCAAGCATGAAGTTTGTGGATGTTTAATTACACACAGCTAATGATCAACATTAGAAGAACCTTGAGGATCATGGTAAAGTAGCAAGTACTCTTTGATTTTTAATTAGAAGTTTGGATTTGAATTTCTTTAACATTGAAATCGTTTTTATTAAAAAACACTTTACTTATAAAATATTATAAATTATAATAATTAATCATTCTAGAAGTAACTTTTAAATATCTAAAAAGATATACACATAAATTGGAATAGAACTTTTATATAATTAAAGGATAATCCATAAAAATACATTTAAATTGGAATTACAAACACATTTAGACATTTCAACCTGATTTCACGTGTTTTATGAATACACAAATGAAAATATTTATTTATCATTAGATGTTGTATTTAAATATCTATTATACTTGATGTAAGGTTGATATCATATTATCTATTATGTTCGATATATTGATCGATATCATATAAATTGAAATAAAGCTGAGAGGTTATAATAAAAACAAACCTTATGGAGTAATTAAAACTGTCACATGGGGTAAACTATCTTTTGAGGACTGTGAAGTGAAAAATATTGATAAGAAGCCATCTTTCTTCTGCAAGAACCGAACCCAACGGAAAGGTCACCATTAATGGCGGAAACCTCATGAAACTCGCGACACTACTTATCTTCTTCTCATTCAATGCATGTAGCATTAAATTCCTTCTTCTGTCGGGTACTTTTATAGCAACCCAAACTCTACTCTGCTCCATTTCTTTACTTCTTTTAATTCCACCTCTTTTGCCGTACAAGACCCATTTATTAGTGCTTCATTATAGAGTTCTCTGTTCTTTTTGTTTCTTTCTCTTGACCCCCAGAGTGGGTTTTTGTTCTATTTGTTTTCTCTTCTTCCAAAATATCTCTGCCAGGAAAAAGCAAAACATTCCTTCAATGTGCAGTTTAGTTAGTTTGTTTGTTTTTTCTTGATGGGTCTTTGTCAAGATTTGCGTTTGGTTCAGAATTAGTTTAATTTTCACCCAAAAATATTCTATCCATTTGGAGTTTTCCGCAGATTTAGACAAACAAAATGCTTGACGTCTGCAAGAATTGAAGCTCAAATTGTTCCCTTCAGCTTATTCATAAATTTCTGTTGAGTATTAAGAGGACTGTGTTAAATGGGGTGCCTAAAGATATTTGTCATAGTTGTATTCATGTGGGCTTTATTGATCCCAAATACTCATCAATTAGGGTCCTATGAAACTCAAATTCTTCTTCAGTTACGTAGGCACTTGGAATATCCAGTGCAGTTGGATGTTTTGGAGAATTACAATGGGGATTTTTGCAGTTTGGGTTCAACATTGAATATGAGCATTATTTGCGAGAATAACTCTGTTACTGAGCTCAAAATCAAGGGAGATAAGCTAGTAAAGGTCAATGAATTCCATGGAGTTGCAGTTCCAAACAATACCTTATCTGAGCGTTTCTCCATTGATTCATTTGTTACCACTTTGACAAGGTTAAGTAGTTTAAAAGTTCTCACTTTGGTTTCTTTGGGCATTTGGGGACCTCTCCCTGTTAAAATTCATCGGTTGTCTTCTCTAGAAGTTCTGGATATGAGTTCGAACTTTCTTTTTGGTAAGGTTCCATCTGAGTTGTCTACAATGGTGAAGCTTCATACTTTGACATTTGATGCCAATTTTTTCAATGAGAGTCTCCCTGAGTGGTTGGATTTGTTACCTAATATCACTATTTTAAGCATGAAGAATAATAGGTTGAAGGGTAAATTTCCTCATTCAATTTCTAAAATCACATGCCTAACTGATATTATTCTGTCTCATAATGCTCTTTCTGGTGAATTACCTGATTTAAGTGCTTTGTCGAATTTGCATTTGTTGGATTTAAGAGAAAATCATTTGGATTCTGAACTGCCACTGTTGCCACAAGGATTGACCACTATTCTTCTTAGTAGTAATGCTTTCTCTGGAGAGGTCCCAGAAGAATTTGGCAAACTAAATCTACTTCAACACCTTGATCTGTCAAATAATGCTCTTACCGGAACGCCGCCTGCTGATTTGTTCTCTTTGCCAAGTATTAGTTACTTGAATTTAGCGCTTAACGTTCTGAGTGGTTCACTTCCTGAACATTTCAACTGTGGGAGTGAACTTGGTTTTGTTGATATTTCTGATAATAGACTGCTTGGTATGCTTCCTTCTTGCTTGAACGCCAGTTCGGATAAGCGAATTGTAAAGGTTAGTGGAAACTGCTTGTTGGATACACAATATCAGCACTCTGAGTCCTACTGCAAACAAGTTAGTTTGGCAAAGAAACAAACCACTGGAAAAGAGATAGCAATATTGGTAGGTGTTGTTGGGGGAACTGTAATCCTTGTGGTGTTTTTGGCTGTTGTTCTTCTCATCTTTTGTAGAAGACAACATGCACGTCACGATGTGGATCGGTACATGTTTCCCAAAGTTGTGCAAGATAATGCACAGCCCAATATTTCTGCTGAGCTCCTGGCAAATGCTAGTAAGTTGTTGTTTTTCATTTTCAGTGTCAACTCTAAATTCTTTCTGGGATTTGATAAGAGTTTCTTTAACTTATTTTACCTCAGGAATCATTTCTCAAACAGCAGCACTAGGATCACAAGGTGCCCCATCATATCGGGTGTTCTCCATGGAAGAGTTGGAAGAAGCGACAGAAATTTTTGATAAATCAGCATTACTCGGTGAAGGCTCCATTGGAAAAGTACTGCTCTGAAACTATTTATGACTCCCAAATAATTGTAGGAAGAGGGCCTAGCGTATTGTTTCCTTGCATATATCCATTCAAAATTCATTTTATATTTTGTCGGAAGAATAATATTTTTGTTGCTTATTTAGTTTTTGTCCATATGATGCCATATTATTCCAGAGGTCTTCATCTCTGTTATCAATTGAAGCAAATCAAATTAGTTTTGTAGGTAGGTTTCATCGAATAACTTGTATCAGACAATTAAACAGATGCACAAGTCGTCAACATAAGCAGTTGATTAAAAAGTTTTTTGCCTTTATGATTGATTGTCTGTGTTCATGAATGCTATATGCATCTTGACTTTGCAATTTAATACCATATAATGGTGGTCACAGTTAAAAGTAATGTTCGTTTTGATTTGGTATCTACTGAATATCAATAAAGTCAGTGCGCTTGATTCACTTATTTAAAGTGCATATGCAGTGAGTTGATATCTCTTCAAGCCTTCTGTCCCAGGATTTTTTCTTTCTTGGGATCAAGTTGGACAATTTTTATTTAGCTAACACCCTTCTATGTCATTCTCTATCTCAGATTTACAAGGGAAAATTAGAGAATGGAACCTATGTTGCTGTAAGGGAATTGACTGTTCATAGACGATGCACTAGTTGGAATTTCAAACTTCGAATGGATTTGCTGTCAAAGTTTCGCCATCCCCATTTAGTTTGCCTTCTGGGTCACTGCATTGATGATGGGGTGCAAGATGACTCAACAGTCCACAGACTTTTTCTGGTTTATGAATTTATTCCTTGTGGAAACTTCCGTGCTCGTCTTTCAGGTCAGTGGTGTAAATATTTTAGTACCAACAGTTGCATAGACATACTTGATTGAATATGCAAATGCTGCAGGTATATTTCTGGTTATGCTGATTGCTAATTTTCAGATAACTGTTTAGTATATCAGTTTTGGTGAATCTGTCTTTTTTTTTTCTTTCTTTTTTTGAATATTGTGCGGGGGAAGGGGGTTAAGGATGAGAAACACATGAATTTGTTGCGTCTTTTGTTGTTTATTCGCTTGTAAGTACAAATACAGAGTATTGTTATCTTCTGGATAGTTTCTTTCCGTCTATTTGTCCAAGCTTGCGATCTGAAATTTTACAACAAAGTGAAAGACGAAGCAATCTGTGTTAGCGTTTCATTGATTTGTCGAGATACACTTGATCGTATGTTCTTTGCATGGTCTGTTGGCTGACACTTGCACTGCAAAATGTTTTGACCATCTTTTTCTTTGTGTTGTTCATTTTATTTATCCCGATATATCCAATGAACCATAGGGAATACATGTTGACTTTGTGTAAATCATCATTTTCACTTGCAGAAACTACTCCAGGAAAAGTCCTCAACTGGTCAGACAGGTTGGTGGTTCTGATTGGTGTTGCCAAGGCTGTGCACTTTCTCCACACGGGTGTAATCCCTCCTTCATTCGGCAATAGCTTGAAGACAGATAGTATATTGCTTGATGAATATCAGATTGCAAAACTTAGTGATTATGGAATGTCAATCCTTACAGAAGAAAGTGAAAAAGTTGAGGTATGTTGAAATGATATTCATATGATGAAGGGTAGGGGTAAGGTCTGCGTACACCCCACCCTCCCCCGACTGTTATTACACTGGGTTGTTGATGTTTTAGGGTAATCTCTGATACTGATGATATCCTTTTTCAGGCAAAAGGAGATGGCCACAACGCCTGGTATGTAACTCTTTCCCCAAATAGAGTCACACATCAGTCTGTTTGCAACTTCTATTCCTAGAAAAACTGATAGATTTTTTCTTAGTGCCTCTTCTGACTATGGCATCCCTTAGAGATAGATAAAAATGCTTGGCAATGACAGTTCAAGAATGTTGGGCAGAGACATATGCTCAACATTAAAATTTTGTGCATTTCTTCTCATGCAGGAACATGAGGAAGAAAGAGGATGATGTTTATAACTTTGGTTTCATATTACTGGAGTCGCTGGTGGGTCCTTTTTTTAGTGGAAAAGGAGAAACATTTTTGCTCAATGAAATGGTATGGAACTACTAATTTTGATTTTTGATATGCAACTCCTTTCTCATTGGCAGTAGCACAGAATGCTCTTCAGCATTGTTTCTACTGTGGATCACAAACTTTCGTCCCGTTTGTAGTTTTAAGGAGTTTTGAAATGAATGTCTGTGACACACTTACGATGACTTGGAAGGTAAGCAGTAAAATCTTTTTTTTTCGATGACAGACATCCTTTGGTAGCCAAGATGGTAGGCGTAAAATTGTGGATCCAGCTGTGCTAACCACTAGCTCCCAAGAGTCTTTGTCAATTGTAATATCACTCACCAACAAATGCATCTCTCCCGAGTCACAGAGTCGCCCCTCATTTGAGGATGTCCTCTGGAACCTACAATATGCAGCTCAAGTCCAGGCTACAGCCGATACAGATCAAAGATCTGATGCAACTTCATTGTCATGAGGTATTCAAGAAATTCAACTGCATCTCATCAGCAATACTTGCTCATGCCGCTGTCTCAATTGGGATGCAAGCTGATTCATGATGTTTGTGAAGCACAAAATGGTTGCAAACCTCAGCCTCATGTTCAATCTTCTAGTCCTCGTTATCATTTTCTTTTGTATAAAAATGTAAATTTGTCGATTCTTTGGATTTTAGAATTTAGAAGGAGGTGATGTTGCAAAACAGAGACTAGTGTCACGGACTTAGAGTCTCACTAATGTTCTGTGCGGCACTTGAAGTGGCGGGACGTGACACTAGTCTTCACATGAATTTGTATTACCCTCATTCAGAAAGGATAGAAATGAAAGTGACAGAAGGCTTAGTAGCTGTGCAACCTCAAAAATTGCCCTTCATGCTTATGTGTAAGATAAGCATACATGTATATCAACATTAGACTAATAACTGATCTTCATTGCCTTGGTACTTGCATTGATCCAGATATGAGAAAATCAAAGAGACTAGAGTCCCTCCAATTCTTCCTAAACCCTATAACATACTTTTCAACAATGAAATTTTGAAGTATTTTTGTAATGAATATAGCAACTTATTATATTCTGCATGTTATTTTCATGTAGGTAAAGTTTACTTTCTATAAAATTGAACAATTGGTAATTGAATTACAACCCGAGTTAGACGAGATAGTAAACGCTCTCCACCTCTAACTCTCCACCTCTTAACTCTAATGTTGTGGGTTTGAGTCTGCATCATTTAGTTGAGTCCCTTTTTGGTATTGAGTGGGGTGTGTGCATTTTTTCTTTCTTTTCTCGGACACAGCTCCCTCCCACTGTTCTCTCCATTTATATATAGTTCTGGCTTTAATTTTAGCAGAGCACACTGTCTGCAATATATCTTCCTTCCTCACGCCGTGTTTTCTAATAGAATGGCGGCGCTAAGAAAGTTATCGAGTCTAAGCATTTTAAGTTTAGTGGCATTAGTCATCTTAGCAGTGGAACCATACGAATCATTAAGCTCTAGCAGGAAATCTGTTCATTCTGGCTTCAAAACCGATTATAATGGCGTGGGTAGTGGAATGTGCGCCTCTGCCGTCATTGTTCATGGTTATAAATGCCACGAATTTGAGGTAAATAATCAATCGTTCCATTTTTCTCCTTCTATTTTCTCGATCGAGCTGGTTGAATCAGAAAGCCATATCCTATTCTACAATCCGTATAATTTATGTGTTTCTGTTTTCTCAGGTAACAACTGATGACGGATACATACTTAGCGTGCAAAGAATACCAGAAGGCCGTGTAGGAGGAGGTGGTGGGCCGAACACGAACAGGCAGCCAGTGCTGTTGCAGCACGGCGTTCTTGTGGTAAGCATCTCTGGGCTCTAGCTCTAATATGCGCTACTGTTTCATGCGTGACTATAAAAGTTCAGTCCTTTTTCCCCCTCAAATTGGGGAAATGGGGAAGAAGATTATAATGTGTAGAATCAAACTCTCACTATGAGAAAACCAACGCTACTATAATTTTCCAATTATAAATTCAGTCATTTTCGATTGAAAATAAAATTTGATCAACTCAACATCAAGGTGTATTTTAGTAAAAAAGATGAAAGTTTAAATTGCTAAATAAAATAATTGATAGTTGATATAAGAAATTTACAAATTACAATAGTTTAATTGTATTTTAAATCATTAACTCTTAATAATTTCTTAGGTTGCCTCATGTCTAGAAGTGGAGAGAGAATTTTAAATTGAACCCATTATATATTGACGAGAGAGAGTTGCTCGGATGGTAACCAGTCCTCACTTTCAACTCGAAAGTTGCGAGTTTGAGTCACTAAAGGAGCAAAAAGGGGTGGGAGCTCCTACGGAGGGTGTAAAAAAAGAAAAAAAAAAAAAACCATTATATGTTTAATCGTTAGTCGGTCTGGTTCATGTACACTATTCGTTGCATCCGCCCTCGCTTATGTAGTCAATGTAATTATACTCCCTTTATTCGGATTTACAAAAATGCTATGAAATTTTTAATACCACAAATTTATTAAAAAAAATATATAGCCATAAATTATAATTTTTTTAAAAATATTGTTTTGTGTCTATTCAAATTAAACAAGAGAGTATATACATTCACAAGCCTTCACTAGCTGATGGTGTTTGGGAAATGGAATCTTTCTCGTGAACATGAGTTTATCGTCTTTCGTATTTATTGTCCCCACTTCTGATCTAAGAAACAGAAATTTTTTTTCCGACCCCAATTATCCTATGCGTGAATCTTTTAACAAAGTGGGATTTTTTTTTGACTTGAGTGATTACATTACACTATGTATTCAGTGTATACTTGCATAAATAACACAAATTCAACACAAAAGTTGTGGTGCAGTGATGTATGAGGTTTATTTTTTTTTATTGAGAAATTTAGATTCGAGCTTTGAGTATAAAAAAATTATTGATAGGGAAAGCTTCCCTCGTTCGGAGCCCTACATGGTGCGAATTAACAGGGCTTCAACACGGATATCAGATATCGACTGAAAAATAAAAAATATAAACAAATTCATCCTAGCTATGAGTTAGAATGAAAGCATGTTCGAGAGTTCACTATGCTTTTACTTTGGCAAAAAACTACCTAATTACCGAGAGGGTAAGAGTAAGTGTATCTCAATACATACAAATTTATTTGAAAACAATGTCCAGATACATGTACTGGACCAAAATCTGGTACAAAAGGTAATTTTGAAAAGGCGAAATGATATGAAAGATCCTTATATTTGGCTCCGTCTGTCATCTAGACCCATCTACTCACGATTTTGCCAACTGAACACTTAAAGTTATTAAAACACACTATTTTAAACTCCTTTGACCGTTGACTAAGCTTATGTGGTATTTTTTTGCTGAATCAGATCAAGAGAGTGGTTACACGCGTTTAAAAGCAAATGAAGACAACTATTTATTTTTTTTAAAAGAATTAAAAGAAAAATATAACAATTTAAAAAAAATCCTTTCCCAATATGGTGTACGTTTCTTCTTCTTCCTCCTCATAATTTCACCCAACCCCCACCATCACTACACACATCTTCTTCAATCTCTTACCCACAATTCTTCCTCTTTCTCTTCTCATATGCTATCTATCATTTGAGAGTTCTGTAATGATTGAGAAAAAGATATTTATTTAGATTTGGGTAAAAGAGAGGGGGAAAAGAGGTTCTAAATTGTGAAATAGATGCGGATTTTAGATGGGTTTTTGAAAGACATGTTTGAGATTCTTTCTAAATGTAAGACAATTTTATTGAGAGTATTTTTGAAGAGTTTTCTATAATGACCCATTTTTGGTCTCCTTCTCTTCTTTCTCTCATCCTCCATTTGAGTCACTTTATTTCTCATCACCATTAAAATAGCAAAATTTATAATAAAAAACATAACAAAGCTTTGCTTATCTCTTATTCCTCTTCAACGTAAAAAATTCACTAGGAAAGAAAAAAAATGAATGATTAATAGCAAAATAGATGGAAAATATGGGAAGAGAAGAAAAAATGGAAAGAAATCAAGAAAGAAATAATTTTGGAGATTAGTTTGAGATTTCTTTTTAACAAATATTATTTGTAATAAAAAAATGATGTGGCAATATATTTCTGATGTGGATAGTGAGGTGTTATCTACGTCAGCGCAATTGGGAGACACACATGATCAGAGGGGTTTAAAATACTGTATTTTAATAACTTTAAGTGTTCAATTGGCAAAATCGTGAGTAAAGGGTCTAGATGACAAACGGAGCCAAGTACAAGGGTCTCCCAGATCATTCCGTCTTTTGAAAATACACGAGAAGGCACGTAATTAGGCTTGGGATTTGTATTGTTTGCCCTTTACTTTGACGCATGTACTTACCTTAAGAAATTGATTAAATATATATATAAAACTCAATTATCATCTTTATAAAATCCAAAACTCAAAAATCCTCCTCTAATGCAGTATACTAAAGGCCTGTAGGAGAAATAAAGGGGCTCAGATGTGGTGAATGCAGTACTTTCCATATCCCGATCTCTTCAGATTGCATAAAATTTTGAAATGCAAGTAGCTTTTGCACGTAGAGAAGTTCAAGATTCCAAATCTTGTCCCACATTACGTATATGTGGCATGATTTAATTAGTCAACCACGGACTCAAGGGTTGGCTGTTTCTGTAGGTTAGTGCGCTCACGAGAAGGTAAATTACAAAACACAGATTTGTCATTTGTATGTTTGCTCTGTGTACTACTACTGTGAATGCCTGTGAATTTGCACAATTAGAGGCGAATTCAGAATTTTGAAGTTTAAGTGTTCTTACTTTCTACTACGACTCAAGTTAGTACTATTATAATAATTGAATTCACATTCAAATCATGTTAATTAATAGAATTCTCAATATATATAAAGAATTTGACCACAAGCTAGTAACTATGAAGCTTATGAATACTCAACAACTGTTATTCTTGCGTTTAAATCTGTTTGGCACTATATTAACATTTTCGCATAGTTACAAACAAATCAAATTTCACCTTTTCATTTTACCATTAACATGACTTATTTTAAGCCATCACTGAATTCTATACAAATTGTTTGATGCAAGGATGCATTCGATATTTTGTTAGATTATGTGTCAAAAATCTTTCTTTCTATGTCTCCAATCAAATTATGTCAAACAATTAAGAAGGGAGAAGTACTACCCACAATAAGTTGACGAACATTTCAATCTTAATTCACTGCAACTGTGGATGAAGGAAGTAAAATATGGTCACTGTTTTGCAGGATGGAGTAACATGGCTGCAGAATTCACCAGCACAATCACCGGCGATGATCTTGGCAGATAATGGCTTTGATGTTTGGATTTCCAATATCAGGGGAACCAGATATAGCCGTCGCCATGTCACTCTTGATCCTGATAGTGCGGTATCTCCTTCAGTTCCTCAATGAACTATACATTTTTCATAATGCTTGCAAAACTGATAAAAAGAATTCTGGTAAAGGGAAGAAAGATGTCAAAATACTTAAATAGCTTTAAATCTTTAAAGGTTTTATTCATTCTGGTTTACAGGACTACTGGAATTGGACATGGGATGATCTTGTCGTCCATGACTTACCTGCTCTCGTTGATCTTGTCTTTAAACAAACTGGGCGGAAAATTCACTATATAGGCCATTCAATGGTAAGTTTGGAAAGAGAACAGAACATTAGTCTCTATTGTAGGTGGCAAAACATTTATTATCCTTCCAGCACATGATATAATGACCTTTTGATCTGTCTATTTTCTGAACTAACAGGGCACCTTGATAGCATTGGCGTCCTTTTCAGAAGGGAAACAAATAGACAAGGTAAAATCAGCAGCCTTGCTCAGCCCAGTTGCTTATTTGAGCCATATGACCACTGCACTCGGTGATGTTGCTGCTAGAGCTTTTGTTAGCGAGGTCCGGGCAAATTCTGCATTCATTTCTTTTCTTTACATATTGCAAAGCTTAAGAGCAATGCATACAGTGTGATTTCTTGATGTTTATGGTTTCCAATGTCAACAGATCACTACAATATTTGGTCTTGCAGAATTTAATCCTAGGGGGTAAAAATTTACTTCACCTTATTTACACAACTAGTGTTCTGAATTTGCCCTCCTTGTCTCCCCCACTCCCCTTCCTTCTTTTGTCACATTTACCTCAATTTTTGACGCTTTGTGGTAGTGAGCCTGTGTCCGATTTTCTCAAGGTCTTATGTGCTCAAGCTGGGGTGGACTGTTATGACTTGATAACTGCACTTACTGGTACTAATCTGCCATAAAATTAAAAACGTTTTCGTCATTTACAGATGGAGTCATTTGTAATGATCACAAGTTCCAAGCTAAATAGCTTTCCTCTATGAATATAGGAAAGAACTGCTGTCTAAATGCCTCCACGGTCGATCATTTCTTGAAGAACGAGCCCCAGTCTACATCAACTAAGAACCTCGTGCATTTGTCTCAGAGTAAGTCCCTTTTTTTTGAAGTACTATTTACGAATTCATCAATCAACTATACCTTAGTCCTAAACAAGTTAGGATCGGCTCCAATAATCAACCAACCAACCAAAAATACCAAATGACTATGTAACTATTTGAAATTCATGCAGCTGTTAGAGATGGTGTCTTGTCGAAATATGACTATGGGAGCAACGACTTCAATCAGGCGCACTACGGTGAAACCAAACCTCCAAGGTACAATCTGACAAATATCCCTCATGATTTCCCCCTGTTTCTCAGCTATGGAGGCCAAGATGCACTGTCTGATGTTCAAGATGTTGGGACATTACTTGATAATCTCAAGTACCACGATGTAGAGAAGCTACATGTTCAGTATATCAAGGATTACGCTCATGCAGACTTCATCATTGGGATTACTGCTAAGGATATCGTCTACAACCAGATTATTTCCTTTTTCAGAAACCAAGGATGAACACCTTGTTGGGATTGAAATAAGCTAATATATCGGATTTGGTTTTACAAAACTTAGCAAAATACATTGTATCCGTTCGCATTCAAAATCTAATCATAATTGAAATCGTGCGAATACAATATTGTAACGGTATGTGTGACCACTCTGTATATATATATTTTTTCAAGGAAACCTAGATAGTCCGTTGGCATCAATATCTGACAGAAAGGAACAATTTTACCTACTAAAGACCCACCGATCCACTTATTATCAAAAATAGAAGGCGTCATCGCACAACTTTTGTTGTGTCTCGGAAGAAATTACGCTGCACATGGCTTCCTTTGTCTTCTAACACTCTGTCTGGGTGGTTATAAACTGTTAGTGTTGTTTTCTAATGTATTACCAAAAAAAAAAAGTTTTATAATGTATTACTCCATCTGTCCCAATTTATGTGACATTTTTCATTTTTCGAGAATCAAATGGTTTAACTTTGACCGGAAATTTGAGTATGGAGTCTTCAATTTTTTTGAAATGAAATTTATATATTTGTAAACTACGTAAAAAGTACTATAAGCCACAATAATTAATAATTGAAAATGTTAAAAGGATCTACGAAAAACTTACTATAAAAAATAGACTTATTTGAATCTCGAAATTCAAAAAATGCCACATAAAATGGGACGGAGGAAATACTTTTTTAATTTATACTATATAGTTCAAATTTCAAGAATAAAAGAATTTGATTGTGATTTGTGATGTGAATTTGAATATGATTTTTTTTTTTTTAGGAATAAAATTCACAGCAAACAAACATAATAGCAGACAAGTAACCATCAAAATAAAGACTCTGATTCTATTGCTCACTGCCTCCTTCCAAGTGATCTGCTGCCCGCTAGTAGTTTATGAATCTGCCATATTTTTCATGATGTTCAGTGTGACAGATTTTGCCTCTGACAAACGTAAGAGCATATTTTTCCTCCATGATTGCTGCAAATCTTTTAGTTTTAGTTGATTTCATTTTCAGTTGCTCTTGCGGCGCAGTAGTTTTCATTCGCGATTCATATATCAAGCTCTTGTCCAGCTTATATGTCGCATTGGAAGTATGAAAAACGTATATAGTTCGATATCCCCGACTTTAGGCTCTGCGATTCTTCAACATTTATGTTTACCATGAATAACCTAGTTTCTATTACTAATTTTTGTAAGATATATGCTCTTTAGCTTTGGTAGTGTTAAAAGATGAGGAAGATGAAGGGGGAATGGGTAAAGTTACATAGACCCGAGGATTGAGAATCAGAAATCATTTGAAAAGGTAGGTCCTGCTCTGAGTTTAGGTGGGGAAAATAAAGGAAATTGGGGTTGTGATTGAATATGTGAACCTCTGTATAAGTGCTATGGTCTATGGATGATAGAGAATAGGGATACTTGTTACCTGAGATGATTTTGGTTTGGGGGGTTTTGCAGAACAACTCCTAATGTTGGAAGTAGCTGCTATAAGATGATATTGGTTGGTATGGTTCATAATTTGAACGCCATAGGAAATTATCAGTTCCCTATTTAAGTATCATAAGATGAAAACTTACCAATTTGAAGTGCTTTGTTGCAGTTAGTAGCTCATATATGTGCCAAGGCCAATGTTGTTCGGACTCTTCAAAAATGTTGACATTTTTGAAGAATCCGATACAGGTGCGGCATAGAAAGTGAAGATTCCGCACAACTTAGGCCAAGGGATCTGTTTTCCAGTTATCTTTCTATTCAGTATATTGATTATTTTATTTCTTAGTAACTTACTATTAGCTTGTAGGTATCTCCATATAAGGAATTTAAGCACAACTGAGCTTGAGGAATATCAATAGTCTCCTTCAAATTCTTATTCATATTAGCTGTGACCGAGAAAGTTCTGCAGAGGTTCTTTGGAAATCCAGAAGAATTTTATTTCCCTGATTTGGTTGAAGCTTGCCAAAGGTAATTGAAAAGATCCATAAACCATAAAGTATTCCATTTTTTTATAAGGGATTTAGTAAGCACGACTATGAAAAGGTTTTATTGCATTAGATTGTTTTTATAATTGTAACTCAAATTTATTTATCACATCAAGATGAATTTTGAAGTTAGCCTTCCTACAAATTTGGATTATGCTGTGGAATCATAGGAGAAAACAATGTTATTGCCATGTGCGGAATTGATTTTCTGGCCTTTTGTGTTCCCTTAAAATCCTTGAGTGCTACCATTTAGTTTTGTCAAGTTTACTTTAGGTGCTAAAGATGCCTTTTCCCTCAAAATTGAAACTATATTATCCTTAAGCTTATTATTCTTTTAGGATTTTCATCTGCTCTAGTGAGATATGACATTTAGACAAAGCCTGTCTTTAATTTCATCTAATGTTGGATTCATATGTGGAGACCACCTTTGCATCAAAATGAGGAAACTGAGCATTAACAATGCAATTCGGAATGTGCATTCCTTCATAGAGTTTTTCGGTGTAGATGAGAGAAACTAATAAAAGAAATGAGCTTAGGCCGTGTCACTGAAGAGAATGGGATGGAGAATTATTCTTATTACTTCGGTCTAAGTCAAACACTTGTTCAAAAATTTTCAGCATTTAGATAAGTTCTGATTAAGGACTATAACAGAGGTCCTACCTCATGCTCACCACTAGAATTTCAACAGTTTTCATTTGTTTCTTTTCTCACACTTTTGCTTGGAGAGGAGGGAGAGAGAGTTGACGAAGGATCTCCTTTGCAAGCTGTTTTGTGCATGTGTTTTTTGAACAAAGATGGCACTTTACAAGGTTTTACAAAATTCACACAAAACAAAATATTGCTTTGATACGTTTAGCAAAGTGTGATCATCTAAACTCAAACATGAAAAACTTGCTTCTTTTCTGCTGAGTAAATTGATTAGTTTCCTAACTGTTACTGTCCATAAGCACCTTACTGAAAAAAAAACATGATGCTTTTGGAATCATATTACTGGAAAACAGACATTGAAACACTTCATGCGCTAAAAATTCAAATTCATCAATGAGTTAGCTGTAACCATTTAGAACAGTTAAAACTTCATGTCATGCCTTTGCTTTGATCTTACCCAATCAAAGTTAATCGTCCAATTTAGGATAGAAGATGCAAAAAATAAAATAAAATTGAGATAGCTTTACAACTAAAACTCTGCAATAAGAGAGGTAAGATAGCAATGGAATGAAACGGACATAGCAGAGGACCGACATGTTGGAACAGGGATGTTTCTCTGAATTTGTACCAAAATGATGTATATATAAATGATTTCTTATGTGTGTCAAATAATTCATAATAATATTGCTCTCACTCTCGTGTCTCTTCCTATAAAATATGTGAAAGAATGGAAACTGCTAAAAGTGAAAGAAAAATAGATAAGGATAGATCAAAGGAATCTGGAAAAGAATATTTCACAGAAATTGACTGGTATCTGTTTTCTCTGGAGAGATTCAGTGCTTTTTGCCACTTTTTGACTTCACCAGATGAGGGAAGACACTCAAAATGTTGTGAGCTCTCAAGTCTTGCCTGGTTAAGATTCCCACCACTGGAGATACCTGAAAAAGGAGCATGGTATGATGTTAGTAATGCTTTTATCACTTCTATTGTAAAATAACACTTCCACCTAGACTCTTCCTTAACAAGCTCTGATGCTACGATATGACTTTTTGTGTATCGTTAGACTATGATAGGAGGGAGATATTTGCATAAGATTAATAACTGAAATTTGCTTATAAGCTTACCCCTGCTGCTTGATATTTGGGTACAATGAGCATGTGGCGGAGCCCCACTTGCCTGAAAAGCACCATTGCCTTAGCCACTGACATGCTTTCTACCACAGTATAGGGGGTTGTGTTGGTCAAGGGATGCAAGTCAACATACATCTCCATTTCACTCTTTGTAACTGCCACATCTTCAATCTTACCCCACCTCTCAGCTAGATCAATCCAGGAGAATTTCTCTCTCACTTCCCACTCCTCTGTCCTCCGTCTTTCATGAAGGAACAACTTTTTCTTGAGAACCAGAAGTAGGTGAGTTCTTAGGACAATACCGTGCAATTCAGTTGCCCCAATTGGCAACCCCACTGGTGGTACCACCCCTTCATCTACTACAGGGAATCCGTTATGTGTGGTGTTCTTCAGGACCTCCACGATACGCCCCACCTTCTCAATTCCACGAAGTGTAACTACTGGTGGCTTTACATCAGCAAGTTCACCAACAGTGATATTTCTCATCCATGGCTCAGGGTTGGCATCCAAGAAAGGTAGACCTTTCAGCTCCAATATTATTTCATAAATACTTAGATTGAAGCAGTCTCCTACACTCTTGGAAATAAGAAGAACAAGCATTGTTATTGGCAGAAGGAGAAGATTGTTTGTCAGCTCAAGAAATATGACGCAAAGAGAAACAGTCATTCTCATTGAACCAGCCATAAGGGAAGCTGCTCCTAGAACGGCATACAACCCTGGATCAATTTTTGTATACGATCCCATGGCAATGGCAAGCAAGCGACCATAAGCTGAACCCATGAGGATGATTGGAAGGAAGAGACCAGATGGCACAGCAATCCCAAAAGTGATGAGTCCCAAGATGCAATACAGTACAAAGTAGATAATAAGAGATGAAACTTGGAATTCACCGGGAGTGTTTATGGAAAATATATTTCGTACTGCATCATCATTGGTTGTAAGCAGAAGAGTAGCGAGATCATTGTAATAGCCGTTTGGACAGTTGAATTGCTTGAAGTTTCCTGTCCCTCCAGTGCCAGGACAGGACCCTTGAATTGATGGATCACAAGGCTTGCATTTGGCCAAAAAAGGAAGTCCATACATGCCAATGGAGGTGAAAAGGGAGACGCTCAGAGCGAGAAGAAGCTTATGTAGTTTTCCCTTCCTGCAAGATATAAAAAGATCAATGTTTGAAAGTCTGGAATTTGCATCTATAGAGTTCTTATTTTTGGCAATTAAATGTGATAAGAAGACCATGTTTGAATAGAATTCAAACTTAAAAAGATGCAGGGGCAGATGGATCAAAGTGTCAAGATGATTCTAGTCTTAGTAAGTTCATTTTTTGTGGATAAGTATTGCCTTTTAAATCCAGATAACTGAGTGAATGTTTGATGATCTAGTTGGAATGTGGAAGAGTTGATGCTTACTCGTTGATGAGATTGTAGAGTCTGAGAACTTTGTGGAGGACATGATTGTAAAGGCTACCCAAAAGTCCACCTATGATTCCAATCAGTGCAATAGGGATGATGTCCACAGGATGGTACGTAACACTGACACCACTCACATCAAACATGATAAGTCCTCCTCTTCCAAAAAGTCCACAGTTGCCAGATTTGCAGTATTCTATAAAGGCCCTCAGTATCACCACCACAACTGCTGTGCTGAAGAAAGTTCTCCAGAGAAGTGCACTTCTCCACCATGTTGCCACTTCCTCTAAAGCAAATAGAACACCACCTACTGGAGAACGGAAAGCAGCACACACACCTGATGATGACCCAGACGTGATGAGATCTCGCCTGTCCCGATCATTGTTGAAGTAACGGAGCCAACGCCATTTGAGTCGGTAATTATCTGGACCACCTTGACCTAGTAAGGAAGCAAAGCAAGCGCCAATGTGAACCAGTGGCCCTTCTTTTCCAAGGTCTAAGCTTGCAGAAACTGCTGCTATGCTTCCAATGATCTGTGAGCCAAGAGATTAAAGATTGCTTAGATAAATAAAATTAAAAAAGAAATTGGTAAGTAGCATAATTGACTTTTAATGAACACTTTTACAAATCAATCAAAGGGAAAGAAAACATGTCTGATCTCTCAAAATTTAGAATCCTTTAGTATGGAGATTTGTGATGTCCCTACATATTTGTTTTGAAGTCTATGTAGTTTCCGCAGTTCCATTCATTTTCATGATAGGGAAAATTCGTGTTACTCAACAAATAGCAAATTCAATTGAGACATAAGTCTCATGGAAGCTCTTGTGTTTTAATGCCACATGAAAAACAAGACAGTGACACTAGTAAAGGATTGAACTACTGGAAGTTTGGAAGTGGATTCGATACCCTGACGGATGTTCCTTGTTGGATGAGTGCATTTGATTCTAAATTTCCTTTTAATTTTTAAACCACTTCCTATCGGATTACTTAAAGACACAGATTGAGTTCCATAAATAAGTCTGCTAAATAAAAAGATGTTATTTGCTGTTATTCTTTATATTTATACATCTAGTTCAGTAGGATCTCAATAGCATGTTGATGGCCTGATAATTTGTCTGCAACCTGAATTGCCAACAACAACATCATACTCGGTGTGTACATAGACCTTACCCCTACCTTGGAAGGTAGAGAGGCTGTTTCCGGAAGGCGCTCACAGCCTGAATTGCCATCACTGATAAAATTGGGTGTGTGACGCACCTTGACAAAAAGTGTGGTTGCTCCAAACATGTTGGGAGTATCTACACCGTTGAGATAGGCTTTGATTTCAGGAATTCCAGGCCCTGCAGCAGTAGGCGCGAAGCACACGCAGAGAAGGGCGGCTATCAGAGTGAGCACAAAATTAGAACCCGCAAAATATGCAAATCCCATAAGGTACCTGTAACCATTATTTGTTACAATCTCAAATATGAATTAACCAATAACTGTATTCAATTCAATTGAAGTGATCTTTGATCTTGTCACCAGTCACTAGCTAGTGGAATGGAATTGAAGCATTAGAACACTTCCCGAATCACAGGGAAAACATCACCAACCTTCTGTTATCGATATAGTTCACAACAGCACGAAGTTTATAGCCAGCAATATTTTCGATTGCAAGATTGATAAGTGTGGCTGTAACTCCTGTAAGAAGCCCGACCAAAAATGCCAGTGACCATTTCAAGAAGACATACTGTAATACTTGAACTCTGGATCTCCTTCTCCAGTCATGCTTGAAGAGATCATTCTCGTTGATCCTAAAACAGTGACACTCAATTAGGACATCCAATTCCTGTTGGCCCAGGTAATGCATAATTCAAGAAAATCTATTATTGATCTAAAGATAAGATTATTAATTGTTCTTACTCATAGTCTAAACTTTCGATATGTGAGACCTTAGCTCCAACCAAGGCAAATGGACTGGATGACAGTGTCCTGTTTCTCTTGAGGAGAGGCTGTCGCATTGAATTGCTCTCTGGATCTCTTTCTTCTTCATTGAGTTGTCCATTGATGTCATTTGTTGTTGCTTCCTCTACTAATCTTTGTTCCTCCATAATAGATAATAAATTGCAAAAACAGCCTCGAGCTCCGCTGGTTGGTTCAGAAGAAGAAGATACCAAGTTGTTTTATCCTTTTTTTTGGGGATTCAAAGGCAGGGAAGAGCAAGAATCATATTGGTTGTTTTCACATGTAAGTTTGTCTTCTTCTTGAAGGAATATTGAACATGAGTTGATATATTATAGGCACAACTAGGGTGTTTTTAAAATATCAGATAATGGTTACTCCACTTGGAACATGATAGGTATATTGGTGGTATTATTTAAGAAAGAAGTATTGAAAACACCCATGAATTTGACGTAAATTATTAGTTTCATCCTCGAACTATTGACAGATGTATAAATACCCTTATGCTTGACTAACTAAACTTAGATACACCCCTGATCTGCAAGTGGTTTCTAACTCTTGTAGGAGCATGAGACTCTTAATAAAAAGCAAGAAAAGTGTTGTAAACACCTCTAAATTTGGCAAGAATTTAAGGTATAGTTCACTCATGTTGCAAGATCAAGAATTTATTTAAGTTTAGTTAATCAAGTTAAAAAAATATTTTTTTAAAATTGTCAATAGTTCAGAGATAAAACTAATAATACTACTCTCATTATTTAATTTTTAGTAAGAAATAATTGTGGGTGAAAAGTGTTAAGAGGGAACCTTTTTTTTTAATTACTGTACATGATCCATGGGACCAAAAAAGGAGACGTGGAATATTGCTAATCCTTGATTACAAACATCCTTCATTTGTGGCCCTGAACTGGAGTTAGGTAATGTAATGATGTCTGTTCTAAAACTATTCCATCACATTGAAAACGATCTACTATTTTTTACACTTTGAGTTATCATCATCTATAAGAAAGTAAAATTATTTTATGTGAATGATGGAGTACGTATTATAGTTAGTAGTCATTATAGTAATATTTGGTGGAAGATCTTTAATAATATATTGATTATTATATGTTTTGATTTGTCATCTTTGCTTGAAAGGTTATCAATATCAGGTTGTCGGGCAGAAGCAGATCATAATCGATTTCAAGTTAATATATAATAAAAGTAATTTTACAATTTAATAGTTAATGGATTTCTTAATATAAATACATGATTTGAAGGCTAGATATGTGCTTTCAACTCGAGCATATGCTTTACTTTGTCCGTCTCAATTCATGTAGTACTTTCACTTCTCGAAAATTAATTTAATTAAAAAACTAAATTGTACTAAAATAACAAGTTACAAATGACATGACCCTACCCAGAGATGAGTGAGAATTCCCAAATTGCTTTGGGGTTGCAATTTGTCTAGCTTGGTGACGAAATCATCTTTTTTCCACGTATCTCAATATTTTAAAAATTAAAATTTTATATTTTAAAATTACACAATTAGAAATTTAATTTGCAATTATTCTTGTGTTAATACAATAAAAAATATATTTTATAATATTAGTCACATAGTTGAAGTTTCAAAAAAATAAAAAATGTCACTTAAATTAACACAGATCCAAATTCTAAATATATTGACTTATTCGAAAAAAGTTTTTTGATTTTGATGTTATCGAAAGTTTATTTCGTGTTTGGTAGTGCAAGAAAGTTGTAAATCTGGATCTGATCTACATGCTTACGTGAACAGTGGTGGCTTGTCAAGTTTGTATCTCAACTCCCAATATATAAAAGACTTGGTAGGTACAGTAGTAATTGGATCTGAACTGTATCCATATTAGAACGCGAATAAGTTTGAATTTATACTCCCTTCGTTCAATAATCGTGGTCGATTATACTAAAAATAATTGTCTAATTTAGAAAACCAAGATAAGTATAATTTATCTTTTGTGTCTATTTTATCCTTACTATTAAATATTTTATCATCAAACACATTTCTCAAAATATTAAATTTAATAAAGTCAAAGGATAATATAATAATATATTCCTATTATTTATTGTTTCTTAAGGAGCGTGTCAAGTCAATAGTGGACAATTATTGTTGGACAGAGAGAGTATTAGAAAATCTCACACTTTGTCATGATCCGAGAGCACCCCCTAGTCGTAACACGGCGTACTCGACCCCAAAGGGGTCTAATACAAGCCTCTTAGCATTCATCACATTCGATATATAAAAATAGAGCGGAATTAAAACTTATTTAAAACCAAACTATCAAAAAAACTCATGTAATAAGCAGCGGAATACTAAAGTCTCACATGACCATCTTAGACAAACTTTAACAAGATAAGGTCACGGCCCTTTACAATCGAAGTCTAAACAATAGTCTTAAAACTAGAAACAATAAAAGTACTTGTCCTTGATCTATGAGGACATACCAAGTCTTGGAGGAAAACTCTATCCAAGCACTTCAATCTTAGCTAGAATTTACCACTTGCCGGAACCTACACTTGTAGTAAAAATGAGAGAAATATGGGTTAGCACATAGAATTGTACTAAGTATGATGACCATGCAAAAACATGCTTTAAAAGGGACATTTTGGTTAGAAATCATGCATGATGCCACTTTTTAGAAATATCATGAACAATAGCATAAGAGACCTCAAGTACAAATATAATCATCATACAAGTCATAACATCACATTTGAACAATATCGACATGTAACTCTCTCCCTTCACATTTAGCCTTCACCTCAAGTAACCCTCATGCTATACCTTGTGCAATATATGAATAGCGTCCCATACCACCATCCACACCAAGGTACCACATTAAGGTCACCATAAGTGAACTTGCCATTTAACCTTTCCATTTCCAATAATACTCTTACACAAGAGACCTAAACCTTTAACAAGTTATTTCATCACATAAGAACCATCACCTAAGAGGACCCCTAAGTCATACTTGTGCAATGTTCAAGTAGCATCCCATACTACTACTCACACTAAGTACTCCTTTGAAGTCACCATAAGGCACATTCAAATACAACAAGTCATAACAAGGAAGTAATTCATAATACAATCCAAGTACAGCATGCATCATTACATTAGACATTCAAATCAACATTTTTTATTAGCTTCATTTAGAGGACCTTCATACAATAGTAATTAAGACTTAGAGAACTCACTATAGCCCTTTTGAAGCCTACTCGTGCCATGTATGGATAGCATCCCATTCTACTACCCACGCTTCATAGAACTCCTCAAGAAACTATAATGCACATCTTACATGATGGGAATAGGCGTTTAACCAACATATATCATGAGAGATAGATCATGGAATTCAGTGTCATGTAACCCCACACCGTAGAAGGTGGTCAACTTGCCTAAGGAAGACCGGTATTTAGCTTAAGTGTATCATATGTGGGCACATAGTTAAGGGACACGGGGATTGCTACTAGATACCCTGCCTTAACTCACGTGAGGGCATCCATCTCAAGAGATTGCTACTAGAAATCCCGCCTTAACTCACGTGAGAGCTTCTATCTCATTCAATATCCTCTCGGTGCTTAGCCTACATTCCCTTAGAGTACTTTAACATTCATTACATTAAGGGATAAGAGATTGTTACTAGACACCCCGCCTCAACTCACGTGAGGGCATCCATCTCAACCCAACATTCTTTTGTTAGATAGCTTATAGATTCAAAGATGAGAATAACCTTTCATCTAAGAATCTCATTATAGTTCATTAGTGTAAGATCAAGAATATCCTTTTAATCAACACATCATTAGCATTTATTAGAGTACAATTGAGAATAGCCTTTCAATAAGTACTTCATCATTAACATTATCATTTAACCTCATTCATTATTCATTCAAGAGTGTGTATGTGAGAATAACCTTTCACATAATCATCATTATTCACAAGTGTTAATGGAGAGATAACATTTATTCCTAACACAATTAGCTTCTAGACATGATCATCATTCATTCATCTAGATCACACACACACATCATATCACAATTAGACATAGTAAATAAACACCTCCACCTTTCAAGTAGATCAGTATCTAATTCACAATTCTAATTCAACAAGAAATTGATCATATCTTGCCCTTCAAGGGTCATACCTCCAAATCACCAACACACCAACAATATACTACAATTAGGGCATGGGTAATGATATACTTCAATAATCTAAAGCAATTTAGGCAAATTCGAATCACATACATTCATCATCAACAAACCCATTTCATAAAGGCACAATTTAGGAGTATTTCATGATAAATCCTCAATTAAACATCAACACAATCAATATATGCCATTAGAAGCCATTTGAAATCATTTGTAGAAAGAACCCATGAGATTGAGTAAAACCCTAGGTTTTTCATGAACTTGAAAACTTTGAAAACTTTTCTGCAATTGACTCTAGGGTGAAAGCTAACCTTAGATGAAGGATCAACATACATTTGCTAAGATTACCCAAGAAATTTGATGAAGAAACCACCTTGAATCCAAACCCTAGCTCCCACTTCTTCTTCTTCTTCTCTAGAGAGAGAAATATTTGAGAGGAATTGGATTTCTTTTTTATTCTATAAGGAGTGACTTAAAATGAAAGGATTTAGGTCTAAAAAGGTCTTATAGTTGCTAGGAAAGGAATAGAATAAGGTAGACTCAACTTAGGAAAAGAACTAAGGACCCACCAAGTCTTAACTTAAAATTCTGCCCCTTGCCCATCTTAGCTCGCCCTTTGGACACTTGGGCTTGCCAAGTGCACTAGGCGACTCACCAAGTGCACCCTTGTCTCGCCCTTTGTTCCAGTGAGCTCACTAAAGGGGCAGTAGACTTAGGCGATCTAGAGGGGAAAAGGGCGACACGCCAAGCTGGTTGGCGAGCTAAGAGTTAGCTCGCCCTTTGGTCCAGTAGCTAGGCCAAGAAGGCAGTCCACTAGGCGACCATAAGGGCATAAGGGCGACTCACCAATCCCACTGGGCGATCAAGCACCCACCCCCATCACCAAATAACCCATCAAAGAACAAGGCTTTTTTCACTCACACTTTCTAGCTAAGCCCTTTGCTTGCACCCTAGGCTTCCTCCCTGCTCAAGTTAGGTTCTAAAACAGCCTAGACATCAACCTAAAGTCACACTAACCCACACGTCAAGGCTCTATTCAACCTATCATTTTTTGAGTCGTTATATTATTCCCCACTTAGGAACATTCGTCCTCAAATGACACTTAAAACACATTAAGGGAAAAAAATGACTCGAGACTAGCAGCCCGACAATCAAGACACATCAATATAAATGCATAATCATAGGAGAAAACATCAACTCCACATCAATAAGCTCAAAGCAACACAAGCAAGTAGGAACTACATCTACAAACTCATTATGCATCAAAACAACAACATTTATCATTTCATTGGAGGAACTTCCTTTTCCATGTCACATCATGCTCATCACAACATC
Source organism: Solanum pinnatisectum (assembly GCA_035578085.1). Lineage (NCBI taxonomy): Eukaryota > Viridiplantae > Streptophyta > Magnoliopsida > Solanales > Solanaceae > Solanum > Solanum pinnatisectum. The sequence goes on from CM069077.1 coordinate 22,352,955, forward strand.
ATTAAGCACATTTTGCAATTTTCTCATAAAAGCACATTATGCAACTCTTTCAAGAACACATTTAAGTATGCTCAACAATTCAACTCATGAAGCATATATACAACTCATACTAAATGCAAATCAACATGAGGAACCTAAATCATGAAAATTCATTTTCTCATATAATAAGAATTCAACTAGAACATGCATAACATAAGGAGATCATGGTAACTCAATATCACACATGACTCCCAAAACATGAAACAAGCTACAAGGAACTCTTGGTCTCAAGCTTGAATAAGAATAGAAGGAAAGAGATAAGGATAACAACACTCTCAACAACCTTACTATTCAACATATTATCCCCCACTTAGGAGAAAAAACCAACTAAGGCTAACATGAAACAACATAAGGAACCTTATCATAACAAAAAGGAACTATAACTTACCGGTACCTTCATCCGGATTAGCTCATTTGTCCTTGTTAGCTTAAAGCACATAGAAACGGTTTCCCTTTGGAGCATTAGGATCCGGGCCACCAAGAGAAGCTTGCCTATCCTCCCTTCCTTTTGCCATGAGTGTTGGGCAAATCCCTCATCTTATGACCCTTCTTTCCACATCTAAAGCACTCATCCATGCTGGCAAGGCACTTACCTAAATGTTGTTTCCCACATTTGGCACATCTATACCTCTCAAAAGAAGAACCACTTCCACTCCCTCTTTGGGGATTAGGGTTAGACACCCTATCATTGTTCACCATTGAAGAATCTTGGTTGGAGAACCTCTTTTTAGACCTAGGTTGACCTTGCTCATCGGATCTACCCCTCTTCAACTCTCTATTTTCCTTCTCAAGTTTGGACTCCTCAATAGATTGAGCATACACAATGAGTCTACAAAAATTCATATCATCATGAAGCATCGTCGTACGATACTTTTCCTTAACAAGGTCGGATACACCGGTCACAAAGCGACTCATCTCATTTCTAGGGTTGGACACCAAAGGTGGAGCACACTTAGACAATAAGGTAAACTTCAATGAATACTCCTCCACACTCATATTACCTTGCCTAAGTTTTATAAACTTCTCCACCTTAACCTTCCCCTTCTTACAGGGAAAGTGCTTATCAAGGAAAACTCTCTTAAACTCCTCTCATTCTATAGGACCCGCTTCTAAAGGCCTATATCACTTTCATTAAGTGAACTACACTTGGGCCACATCTTTCAATTGATAGAAAGCCAACTCTGCTTTCTCCCTAGAAGATACCCCCATAGCATTGACTATCTTATATATTTCATCCAAGAATTCTTGGGGATCCTCTCCCACTTTAGAGCCAAGGAAAATAGGAGGATTCACCCTCACAAAGTCTCTCAACCTTGAGTCCATGGTACTCTCATTAACTTTCACCCTAGGCCCCACATCCCGATTCACTTGAGCCGTCATGGCTTGGGCTAAGGTTAGAAAAGCCAACCTAATCTCCTCATTAGTCATGGCCGGGGGAATCACCAGAGCTTTATTCTCATGGTTGCCTAGAGGAACTTGATCACCTTGGGGAGGAACTCCCTCATTCACTACTTCATTTTCCACTCTCCTTGTGGGCATCCTTCTTGCATTCATATCCTATAAACACAAGAGAAGGATTATGAAAAGGACATATATAAAGCTAAACTCTAAGGCATGACTTCAAGAATATGAAAGAAGTGTAACTTTCTAACGTCCTATAGCCTCTCGCTCATAGATGTGTCGCGACTCACACCGATGAACAAGACTCTACTAGACGTGGCTTATGAGACATCAACCCTAAAAACTATTTTCAAAATCTTATGCTCTGATACCCCCTAGTCGTAACACGGCGTACTCGACCCTGAAGGAGTCTAATACAAGCCTCTTAGCATTTATCACATTTGATATATAGAAATAGAGCGGAACTAAAACTTATTTAAAACCAAACTATCAAAAAAAAACTCATTTAATAAGCAGCAGAATACTAAAGTCTCACATGACCATCTTAGACAAACTTTAACAAGATAGAGTCACGACCCTTTACAATCGAAGTCTAAACAATAGTTTTAAAACATAACGAACTAGAAACAATAAAAGTCCTTATCCTCGATCTGTCATACCAAGTCTTGGAGGAAAACTCTATCCAAGCACTTCAATCTTAGCTAGAATCAATCACTTGTCGGAACCTACACTTGTAGTAAAAATGAGAGAAATATGGGTTAGCACATAGAAATGTACTAAGTATGATGACCATGCAAAAACATACTTTAAAAGGGACATTTTGGTTAGAAACCATGCATGATGCCACTTTTTAGAAATATCATGAACAATATAAGAGACCTCAAGTACAAATATAATCATCATACAAGTCATAACATCACATTTGAACAATATCGACATGTAACTCTCTCCCTTCACATTTATCCTTCACCTCAAGTAACCCTCATGTTATACCTTGTGCAATGTATGAATAGCGTCTCATACCACTATCCACACCAAGGTACCACATTAAGCACACCAAGGTACCACATTAAGGTCACCAAAAGTGAACTTACCATTCAACCTTTCCATTTCCAATAATACTCATACACAAGAGACCTAAACCTTTAACAAGTTATTTCATCACATAAGAACCATCACCTAAGACAACCCTTAAGTCATACTTGTGCAATGTTCAAGTAGCATCCCATACTACTACTCATACTAAGTACTCCTTTGAAGTCACCATAGGTAAGGCACATTCAAATACAATAAGTCATAACAAGGAAGTAAGTCATAATACAATCTAAGTATAGCATGCATCATTACATTAGACATTCAAATCAACATTCTTTATTAGTTTCATTTAGAGGACCTTCATACAATAGTCATTAAGACTTAGAGAGCTCACTATAGCCGTCTTGAAGCCTACTCGTGCCATGTATGGATAACATCTCATACTACTACCCACACTTCATAGAACTCCTCAAGAAACAATAATACATATCTCACATGATGGAAATAAGCGTTTAACCGACATAGACCATGAGAGCTAGATCATGAAATTCGGTGTCATGTAACAGCACACCGTAGAAGGTGGTCAATTTGCCTAAGGAAGATCGGTATTTAGCTAGCTATCCTATGTGAGCACATAGTTAAGGGACACAGAGATCCCTATTAGATACCCCACCTCAACTCACGTGAGGGCATCCATCTCAAGAGATTGCTAGTAGAACCCCGCCTCAACTCACGTGAGAGCTTCCATCTCATTCAATATCCTCTCGGTGCTTAGCCTACATTCCCATAGAGTACTTTAACATTCATTACATTAAAGGATAAGAGATTGTTACTAGACACCCCGCCTCAACTCACGTGAGGGCATCCATCTCAACCCAACATTCTTTCGTTAGATAGCTCATAGATTCAAAGATGAGAATAACCTTTCATCTAAGAATCTCATTATAGTTCATTAGTGTAAGATCAAGAATATTCTTTCAATCAACACATCATTAGCATTCATTAGAGTACAATTGAGAATAGCCTTTTAATAAGTACTTCATCATTAGCATTATCATTGAACCTCATTCATTATTCATTTAAGAGTGTGTGTATGTGAGAATAGCCTTTCACATAATCATCATTATTCACAAGTATTAATAGAGAGATAACATTCATTCCTAACACAATTAGCTTCTAGACATGATTATCATTCATTCATCTAGATCACACACATACATCATATCACAATTAGACATAATAAATAGATACCTCCACATTTCAAGTGAATCAACATCTAATTCACAATTCTAATTCAACAAGAAATTGATCATATCTTGCCCTTCAAGGGTCATACCTCCAAATCACCAAAACACTAACAATATACTACAATTAGGGCATGGGTAATGATATACTTCAATAATCTAAAGCAATTTAGGCAAATTTGAATCACAATGCATTCATCATCAACAAACCCACTTCATAAAGGCATAATCTAGGAATTGAGAGAAATCATGGGTTCATAGAGTATTTTCATCATAAATCCTCAATTAAAAATCAACACAATCAATACATGCCATTAGAAACCATTTTAAATCGTTTGTAGAAAGAACCCATGAGATTAAGTAAAACCCTAGGTTTTTCATGAACTTGAAAACTTTGAAAACTTTTTTGAAATTGACTCTAGGGTGAAAGCTAACCCTAGATGAAGGATCACCATACCTTTCTAAGATTCCCCAAGAAATTTGATGAAGAAACCACCTTGAATCCAAACCCTAGCTCCCACTTCTTCTTCTTCTTCTTCTTCTTTGGGAACTTCTAGAGAGAGAAATATTTGAGAGGAGTTGGGTTTCTTTTTTATTCTATTTGGAGTGACTTAAAATGAAAGGATTTAGGTCTAAAAAGGTTTTATAGTTGCTAGGAAAGGAATAGAATAAGGTAGACTCAACTTAGGAAAAGAACTAAGGACCCACCAAGTCTTAACTTAAAATTCTGCCCCTTGCCCGTCTTAGTTCGCCCTTTGGACACTTGGGCTTGCTAAGTGCACTAGGTGACTCGCCAAGTGCCCTTGGCTCACCCTTTGTTCCAGTGAGCTCACTAAAGGGGCAGTAAACTTAGGCGATCTATAGGGGAGAAGGGCGACGCCAAGCTGGTTGGCGAGCCAGGAGTTAGCTCGCCCTTTGGTCCAGTAGCTAGGCCAAGAAGGTAGTCCACTAGGCGACTATATGGGCATAAGGGTGACTCGCCAATCCCATTGGGCGATCAAGCACCCCCATTGCCAAACAACCCATCAAAGAATGAGGCTTCTTTCACTCACACTTTCTAGCTAAGCCCCTTGCTTGCACCCTAGACTTCCTCCTTGCTCAAGTTAGGTTCTAAAACAGCCTAGACATCAACCTAAAGTCACACTAACCCACACGATAAGGCTCTAGTTCAACCTATCATTTTCCGAGTCGTTATACACTTGGATAAAGCACTTTTCAACAAAGACAATTACGTACTCGAGAGATTCAAATTCAAATTTTTTTTATTAAGAATAAAAAAATACTTATTACTTCGCCACACACTTTTTGTCGGTCAGTGGTAACTATTTTCTATATATTGAAATTTACTACTACCATTATGTAAAGTAGTACTTTCTCTATCCTAATTACTTGTCCACTTTTGAATTGACACACCTATTAAGAAAACAATGATTGACATAGTGAGTTTATCATTTTATCATTACTAGTTATGAAGTGGATGAATTAAAAACTTAAGATTTTCAAAAAGTTTTATCTTTTTCAAAATAATTAATTAAGGGTATAATAGATAAAAAAGAAACGTTCTTTCTAAATTTGTTAAAATAAATAAATAATTAAGAACAACTAAAAAAATAGATAAATAATTAGGGACAAAGGGATTACTAATTCATGCCATGATTGTAGCACTAATAAAATCTCTTTTGGTGTAGTGCTTAATGATTACCGAATAAATAAGTGAGAATTTAGGACCTTTTGACAACTCTCAATTGCACCAACATGAGTAATACTTAATTACTTGTTCACTTTTGAATTGACACACCTATTAAGAAAATAATTAACGACATAGTGAGTTTACTATTTTATCCCTATTAATTATGAAATAGATGAAAAGGTCTACATTTTTCAAAGTAATTAGTCATGTATAATAGGTAAAAAAAAATTGTCCTTTCTTGATTTGTTAAAATAGACAAGTAATTAGGAACAATTATAAAAGAAAAAATAGACAAGTAATTAGGAACAGAGGGAGGGAGTGCAAAATAAATAATCATAAAAAAGAAGTGGCTGAATTGTGTTCAGCCATGTGGCCTGGACCTTAAGCTGCCAAATTTGACAGAAAGGCATCATATTGGGTCCTTCTCTTATAGGCACATTTCATATTATTTATGTAATGCAAGATTCATCCAATCCAACGATGGATACTAAATATGACCTTTCAAATAACTGAGTCGTCATATTTTATATTTTTGTACAAAACGAAAAACGGCCTTTCAGATAACCAATGAGTCATTTATTCGAAGCTCAATTCGAATATTCTCACAGCAAATTGTACCAAAAAATTAAAAAGGAGGAAAAAAGACAAATTGGTATTGGATACTGTCATAGTATGGAAGGACATGTACGTGTGAAATTGTGATTCAATTGAACAAATGATTGGAGTTCGAGAATCATCTTCCTAATTAATTTTGTTATACATCCAAGTGGATCAATTTTGGCTATGACTAATCCATAATATATGTACAATACAAAAATAAAATAAATCCATACTATTGCTGAATACATTATTTTAATGTCCTTATCTTTAAAATAAAGGACATTTGTTAGAAGTATTTTATCTCTTAATATGAAATTTTCAACATGAATTCGAATAAAATCAAGTCCTAACATAAATATCGAAAACTAAGTAAAAACTCAAAAGAAAATGATTTAAAAATTCTTTTGAAATCTCTCAATGGTTTTTATCCATTTTGAGAAGAAATAAAGAAAACATTTAATTAAATAATTGATATAATTAATATAAATGATTTTCGTAATAAATTTATCATAAAGATCATTTAAAGATTAAATTAAAGCATCATTGACATCAAACATCACGAGATACTATGGTGGGAGTGACAATTATATCATATTGTGATAGGAGTGATAAATATTTTTTTTATTTTTAATTAGACATTTCAAGTTTAAACTTTATTATTGTGAAAATGATAAATATTTCTTCAGACATCCCATATATAATCTTTAACTATGAATCATGATTGATAACAAAAATTTTACTTCCCAACTAGAATAATCTTTTTTGATATAATTTTAAATTAGTAAAATTTCAAAATAAATATGAGATACGAAATCAAAAAAGAAAAAAGCATCACAAAATCACGGAATGCATGTAGAGACTCGACATTGCCAGATAGGTTTATCGGATGAGATGGCACGGGAAGTGACCGTCTCAAACAAAGGCCCTTTTTTTTCTCATGAATTGTCCAGCTGGCTATGTCTTTTTTCTTTTCTTTTTTTCCCTTATTTGGTCGGTTAAATGTTCCTAAAAATAAATATAATAAAATTAGTATATAAATGTCCACCTAAAAAGTGATAACTTAGTATTAGTCTTGTCACGTTTTTTCTAAATGTAGAGATTATCTTTTATTCGTCCACAGTATAACAAATCAAGAAGAATATTTTTTTTTAATCCTTATCATTTAAGTAGTCATTTCTAAATTAATTTGGGTATTAGTAATCAAATTAAGATTTTAAAATATCATTCATAAATTATAAGGATTTAAAAGTTTAAATTCATAAGTTATAAGGAAATATTAATTGGGACTCTCTCTAGTTCTATGAGTATTAAGTAAATTTTTGTTGTATATATAACACATTTCTTAAGAAGAAATATTCAAGAATGTAAATTAAAAATTATTTGATCTTTAATTATTTTAAATTATATAAAAAAAAAACAGTGTAATAATTTACTTGATATAAATTCGAATAATTTCTCATTGTATTTAAATTTCATTTCCTATACTCCATCATCTTTTAGGAGTATGTCTTAATCAGTACCGAAAAAATATAATATGGAATGGAATAAAATAACTTTATCTTACTTACTTCGTACATTAATCTTATCTGTTATTCAACTTAATTATTATTATATATTAACTTAAAATTATTATTAAAATTATAAATCTTAAATATTGAATCACTTGTGATCTTTTTAAAAATAATGAAAAAAAAAAATATGTCAATCCAAATTGTCCAAGCATTAGCTAGGCCAAGACCCACCCCACCCCTGCCACGTGGCGGGCCTCGACAGAAAGAGAATGGGCCCCACTGTGACTTGCAATAATAGAGGGGAAATTGAACAATCTCGAGTCGCCCGCCAATTATTGAATTGATTTATTTCCCTTTTGACTAAGATTTCATGATAATAATAAGCATTCATATTGATAGTAAGTATAATTTTTTTATTAGTATTAGTTAGTTATTATTAAATTTAATAATATTAGTGTTAATTGTTGCTAAAAATATATATTATGATAACTAAATTATTATCATTAATTAATAATCACTAAAGATCATATTTAATGTATTGTTTGGACGTCGATAATATGTCGGTTTCCATAATTATTGTCTCCAATAAATGATATATTTGTAAAGTTTTATTGACTACCACATATAAATAATATTTATTTTATTTTTGTTGGTTGTTTGTTAGAAAAGAGAAAACAATTAGATGCTATCCAAGTGTTGCAATCTCAGTTTAATGCCACAAGAATTGGAGAAGATATATTTGCATATTATATTATTTATTTATATATAGTATAATATGAAAAAAAGATGTCTATCCAAATTCGTTGGAAAAGAAAAGATTATGTCCATCCAAATAATAATGGTGATTTTTAATTGCTAAAGGAACTCTCTTAGCCTGCCACATAAAGTCATTAGTAATTAATCAACGACCCCCTCTCCCCTCCCGGCACCTAATGGCTTGATGCATAGTTATATGGCGGAATATATATATATATATATATATATATTAAATCTTGAATATTCGTAAATATTTTTAATGATGAAACTTTTGATTTTGCTATTATTAATTTAAGATGCTTTTGAGAGCAAATAACTAAAGATACGATAGATGACATCTAATAACTTGATGAAACACGCCAAGAATTTGAATACACTCATTTAATTTAGACAACTCATTTATCTTGCTTCTTATTTCTTAATTAATTAATTTGTGTTCAAACCAATACTTGCTTCTTTGAAAAAAAATAGATCTCTATCTTATTCTCTTTTAAAAAACAATTTAATACAATCCTTTTGATAATTAAATAGGCAACGTGAGTGTAGAAGATCTTGTTGGGTTGACTTTGATTTGAATCACCACACATAAATATATAGTTTAAGAAAATAGGTTTGAACAAAAACTTGATTGATTTTTTGATTTATATATTCGACTAACCTAAGTTTCTAGACGGCCCAAATGAACATAAATAACACAAAGAAACACGTCTAGTTGTTCTTGTACGTGTCTTCACTAGCAGAACCCTCGTTAATGTTTTTTTTAGAATTGAGTAGTATTTAAAATAAACTCTTTCCTTAATGTTAAGGTTATAATAATTAGAAATAATTATCAACTTTAATTTTGAAGAGTTATTTTATTTTTAAAGTTAAAGCGACAGTTAAAATGAGAGGACTAACCAAAAGATAAGTAATCTCGAAAACCTTATAATGCACTCACCCGCAAACCAAAAAATCAAGAGGCAAAAGAGCAATACTCCCCTGTCATGAATATATACAACCAAGCTACTCCTTCCGTCTAATTGTACTTAATTTACTAGTAGTATATTAAAAATAGATATTCAATTTAAAAAATTAAGAGAAGTATTTTTGTATTTTTAAATCATTGAGTAAAGTGACATATAATAATTAAGAATAATATGCCAAATTACCATTTTATCTATTGTGAATAGAGAGTATATATTTGCTTTTTCTCTCGATATATATTATCCATATCATATAGTATTAATTAGTTTGATATAAATATCGAACGCTATATCTTTTACCCAAGACATTATTTCATACAGAGGTGCTACACCCCAATCCTTGTCAGAAATGTGACCATAACAGATTAAATGCAATGCGATCACACGCCAAGCATGACAACACCTCATTTATCTCTTTCTCATTTTTTTAATTGTTCAAACCCATATTTGGGTATTTATAATTATTTTTTAAAAAAAAGTAATAAAATGATCCAGATCTTCTCTTTTCAAAACAGTTAAATCTATTCCTTTAATATTTTAAAAAAACCGACAACGTGATTGAACATGATTTTTTTTAATTTATTTTGTATCCCTTTAATCCTTATGGTCATTGTAATAACTAATAATACTTATTTCATCCATTTTAATTGTTAGGTACGTTTTTCGAAAGTCAATTTGACTGATTTTCAAAGTTAAATTAGATTATATTAATTTGATTAAACAAAAAAATAAATATTCAAAAACTATACAAAAAATACTATAAATTGCAATTTTTTGCATATCAATATGATAAAAAAATACATCGTAAAATGTTAGTCAAAATTCTTATAATTTAACTCTAAAAAGAAAAATCATGACAATTAAAAATAGACGGAGTGAGTATCATATAATAAAACCACCCGAATTCATTATGGTATTGACTTGGAACCACTACACACATAAAGTGATAAGTACTAGAAGAAAATAGGTATGGACCCAAAAAAAAAATTGATTGATTTTTTAGATTTATTTGAGTGGCCTACTAATTTTTCTGGACCCCAAAAATCCATATTAACAGGAAAATCACGTTGTGTAGGTCACATCATATTCAACTGGCCTCATATTATTTGGATATAGTTCTTCTACACTCCCTAACTAGACAACTCATGTTTGTACGAGCTTGTATAAGAATGGCCCCTACTATTAGCACTTTCTAGTTTTTAGACTATGAAAGCATATATAGAATCATTTTGGTATAATAAACAGTTCATGATTCGTATAACGTTGATGTTGTTACTGTTCTTTTTTCTAAATTTCGTTATTATTTGTTATGTAATGCTTTTGTTATGACTTATGAGTTACTTGAGCTGAGGATCTTTTGAAAACATATCTACTTCCACGAGGTAGGGGTAATATTTGTGTACACTCTACTCTCCCCTTTCCATGCCACACCTAGTGGGACTACACTTGATATGTTATTGTAAACAGTTCATGATTCATATATAATAAGCTCAAAGATAAGTCCTATGTGTGAACTTTTAACCATATAGTTAATTATACTGAACAAAAGATAAATTGTTGAATCCTCCTTTTAACACAAGGACACTTTTAGTGTAGTGTCAAAGGTTGTATAAAGGTTGCTTTAGGTGACAAGGTCAAATCCTATAGGTGAGATTGTTGCATCTTTTTTTAATCTCCTTGTTAAAATTTCTGGTTCCGACACGACTATTAACCATAGTGTGAGGTTAAGCAAGCTACCATGGTTAGATAAGTTTACTAGTTTGTTAGAATTAATTAGAAGTTGGTTAAATAATTAGTTGTGTAATTGATCTATAAATACAACTCTCATGTATTCATTTTAGTAAGATGATACAATGGAGAAATAATGAATGCAATTGGATTCTTCTAGAATTCTCCTTCTCTGTTCTACCTTTCTGTTCTTCTTAGCTCTTCTGTTTTCAAGCTCCATTCATGGAGTCTTCATGGTATCAGAGCCTAGTCTAGGTCGTAGGGGACGAGTAAAGCAGTAGAAAATCAGAGTAGTAGAGAATCGAGAGAATCGAGTCGAAGCAGTAGAGAATCGTCAATTCGATTCAGTTATTCAAACAAACCAAATTAACTCATGGCGTATAAGAAAGTAAGAATCGCAAATTCAGATTTGCACAAATACAAATTGATAGATCACCTAGTTATGTCATTCCAACTATAGATCATAATCATCCCTCAGATCTTCAATCGAATGATACTCCGTAGCTCACCGATCTCACTTCACCATCGTTCGCAGAATTATGCAATTTGGAGTAGATCTATGCAAATAGTCTTATAGCAAAAGCAAATTAGTTTTATTGACGAGGTTTCCTAAATCTAAGCTTGCTTCTGAACTGTTTGATATGTGGGAAAAGTGTAATGTTGTTGCATCGCTCCGATAATGAACGCCGTTAGACTGTGTTTATCGAAAGCAAAGGTAGTTTATTATGGTGATGCTCACAGAGTATGGTGTGATCTAAAGGAGAGATTCGATAAAATCAATGGTGCACACATATTCCAACTACATAAGGAGATACACAGTCTAACTCAAGGAACTATGACTGTAACGGACTACTACACAACACTCAAAGGCTTATGGAATGAGTATGATTCTATTATGCCCTGTCCAGGGTGTTCATGTGATGAGTCTAAGAAGTTTCAAGAGCATTTTGAGTATCAACGACTTCTAGAGTTTTTGATGGGGTTGAATGAGACCTATGTTGCAGCTAGGGGTTAGATTCTGATGCAAACTCCTACTCCAAATCTAAATAAAGCTTTCTCCCTCATCATGGATCATGAAAGTCAAAGGAACTTGGCACATATCAGTAGTGATGGTTCATTACCAAGGATTGTGGAAAGTTACGCCATCGAAATCGAAAGGAGTGAGTAGACTTCATTTAACGCTAGTTTTAAACATCAACCAGAGGAAGTGGAGGAGGTGGTCGTGATGATAATCGCTTATTAATCCACGTAAGTCTCAAAGATCAGGTTGTGTGAAATATGTGGTTTCAGAGGACACACTAAGCAGCAATGTTTCAAGGTTAAAGGCTATCCAGTTAGATGGAAATCCAAGAGAAAAACTGAAAGCTCAAATTCATATGCTAACAATGCTAAAGTTACTCAAAGTGCAGGTGCTCAAAACTCTAGAGGGGGTACTGGAGCTACTGTTCATTCCTCACCTGCAGCTTTCTTCACACAGGATCAATACAAACAAATCCTGTATTTGCTGACAAAGGAAAGTGATACTTAGCGAGATCACCAACGAGTGGAGAGCAGTCGCTCACGCACTGCCATGGTAGAATCCTCTCTGGTTTAGTGTCCAAGTGTTTTAGTAAAAATTGGATAATTGATACAGGAGCAACTGATCATATGACATCTAGAGTTGAAACACTTAAAAATATCTCCACAATTCCTATCTCAGAGAGAAGACAGGTTCATCTTCCAACAAGAAATGTAGTCTCAGTCTCACATTTTGGCACCTCAATACTTGGTGATCAACATCTGCCAATGTTCTCTATGTACTTGCTTTCAACTGCAATTTGTTGTCTGTCTCCAAGTTAACAAAAGATCTTAATTGCATGGCAGTATTTTTTCCTGATTTTTGTGTTTAACAGGATCTCTCCACTGGACAGGTCAAGGGGATTGGTAAAGAAGAGAAAGGGCTCTACATTCTCAAAGAAGATATCAGTAGCAGTCTACCATCTCATGAGTCATCCAGCAATGTTTATGTAGTTAATAGTCCTGAGTCAGTTTCATCCTTTTCCTTGTGGCATATGAGGCTTGGACATGCTCCTGTAGATGTATTAAGAAAATCTCCTAATCTTGTTAGCTTGAGTGATGTAATGCACTCGACTTGTACTGTTTGTCCACTTGCAAAATAGACTAAGCTTCCATTTCACATCGTGATCATATGTCTAAGTCTTTGTTTGAACTAGTACATTGTGATATTTAGGGGCCCTATAGAGTTCCCACTCATAATGGAATGAGATACTTTGTGACAATTGTTGATGATTTTTCCAGGTTCACCTGGGTGTTTCTTATTGCATCTAAAGCTGACACATTAGTGGTTCTCAGGAAGTTCTTTACTCAAGTGAATAACTTGTTTTCCACAAGTGTCAAAACATTCAGAACTGATAATGGGAGTGAGTTCTTTAGCAATGCACGCTACCATGTTTTCTAGCCCGGGATTTCATCGAGTACTGTGTTTATACACCTCAACAGAATGGTGTGGCTGAGAGGAAACACAGAACTATCCTAGATATGGCTAGGGCCCTCAGGTTTCAAGCCTCCATTCCCTTGAAATTCTGGGGTCTATGTGTTACTACTGCTGTATATATCCTAAATAGACTTTCATCTAAAATTTTGTCCTACAAAACACCTTTCGAACTGCTATATCATCATCCTCCTTCCTTGTCTCACATTAGAACTTTAGGGTGTCTCTGTTATGCTACTTGTCCAACAGTACATGACAAGTTCTCTCCAAGAGCTATACCTGCAGTTCTGATGGGATATTCCTCCTCACAAAAAAGATATCTTCTTTATGATCTGCATTCCAAATCTTTTTTTGTCAATAGACATGTTGTCTTTAAAGAGGATGTGTTTCCTTTCCATGATGTCCAAATATCTTCTAATCCTGTTTTCCCTGTTCTCACTATCACAGTTCCTGATCCTATCTCCTTACCAATTCCACCTGCTCTCCCAAATACTCCTAGTGTCTTATCCTCTCAACCACCCCTTCCTAGCATTATTCCTACCACTTCTCTTCCTTCCAATCCTTCAGTTCCAGCTCCATCAAAAAAGTCCTCTCGAGTTTCCAAACCCCCAAACTGGCTGCAAGATTTTGTTACCAAGCCCAGCAGTCACACTTGCAGTTTTCCCATTTCCAATCATCTCTCTTATGCTAATATTTCTCCTGTTCATAAGATGTCTTGTTTACTCACCCATAGTCAACCTACTTCCTACAACGAGGCCGCTCGTGATCCTCAATGGTTCAAAGCATGCAATTGGAGATTAATGCTTTGGTGGCTAATAATACTTGGAGTGTGGTGGATTTGCCTCCGCAAGAAGCCTATCGGGTCAGAAAGGATCTACAAAGTCAAGTACAAGTCTCATGGTGAGGTGGAGAGACTTAAAGCTCGATGGTCATAAAGGTTATAGTCAACAAGAGGGCTGGACTATGGCGAAACTTTCAACTCTGTTGCTAAGATGGTCACCGCCGTGGCCATTGTTGCTCTGGCGGTCCGGTTTATTCAACAAATGGATGTTCATAATGCATTTCTCAATGGTGATCCGGTGGAAGAGGTGTACATGTCTATTCCTTCCGGTTTTGCAGATGCGGGAGAATGGTAAGGTCTGCAAATTACACAAATCATTATATGGGCTCAAACAGTTCCTATAGCGGTGGAACTTCAAGTTAACATGCTTTGATCAAGTTGGGGTTTCAACAAAGTCACTATGATTATTCTCTATTCACTAGGCATGATGGTGAAAATATTGTTGTCAGACTTGTATATGTGGATGATCTCTTGATCGGGAACAAGCGATGTCTTATACAAGCTACAAAAGAGGATCTTCACAGATACTTAAGATAAAAGACTTGTGAGAACTTAAATTTTTCTAGTGGATTGAATGTGCAAGATCTAGTAAAGGTATTCACATGTCTCAAAGAAAGTATGCCTTAGAATTGATAAATGAACGTGGTTTAGGAGGAGCTAAACCTGCAGGAACACCACCGAGCAAAACAAAAATTAACATCATGCGGCAAGATGATGAATACATTCCACCAGGAGAAGAATACGAAGATCCAATTTTGCAGATCCCAAAGTACCTGCAGATTAGTGGGAAGACTCATCAGATCTAACTATGACTCGACGGACTGCTTTTTCAAAGGCAAGTCTTAAGTCGATACATGCACACCCTAAAGAATCTCACAAGCAGACGGTGAGGTGGTCAGTATATAAAAGAGGCACCGTGCCTTGAGTTGTTAACGTCACTGAGACACTAATCAATTACTTGCCTATTGTGATTGATTGGGGTTCATGCGTAGAAACAGGAGATCGACCACGGATACTTAGTTAAGCTTCGAGGGTCATTAATATCCTCGGAAATCAAAGAAACAAGAAACTATTTCTAAGCTCAACAGAGGCCGAATTCGTAAGTATGGCCAATCATGCAAATGAGATTACTTCGTTAGTAGGATTGTTTGAAGAACTTGAGTCAATATTAAACCGCTTATTACTATGATTCATGACAAGCGCAATCCAAATTGCTGCAAATCCTATATTTCATGAGAGAACTAAACATATAGACATAGATTGTCACTTTGTAAGGGAAAAAATCAGTCAAGGACTACTGAAAACAGAATTCACACCTACACAGAACCAACTTGCAGATGTACTCACAAAGAGCCTTGGAAAAGCTCAACATCAGATATTAGTAAGCAATCTTGGAGTTATTGATATATTCAAACCATGAGCTTGAGGGGGGATGTTAACCATAGTGTGAGGTTAAGCAAGCTACCATGGTTAGATAAGTTTACTAGTTTGTTAGAATTAGTTAGAAGTTGGTTAAATAATTAGTTGTGTAATTGATCTATAAATCCAACTCTCATGTATTCATTTTAGTAAGATGATACAATGGAGAAATAATGAATACAATTGGATTCTTCTAGAATTCTCCTTCTCTGTTCTACCTTTCTGTTCTTCTTAGCTCTTCTGTTTTCAAGCTCCATTCATGGAGTCTTCAACGACAACAGATCAATTCTCCTATCATGAATGAGAGTGCTAAGGCACAATCTGATAGTCCTTTCATTGGTTTTCTGTTGTCTTTCAAGTATTACATCAATAGGAGAATATACTACATATAGGCGTGTATTGAAGTCTAGAGCCAAAAGGGCCACATTTTGAAGCTAAAATGCCAAAAGGGACAAAGCGTGGGACATATTAGCTTTTAAAAAGCGGCCCTTTTGGCTATTTCAGCTAATAGGCATAAGTACCTTCTTGTAACAACTCTCCCACAGGACAATATGCCCATTCACACAGATTCTGCAGTGTTCAAGGAAAAGATGATCTTAAAGGACTACTAATGAGAACTCACTCTGCTTAGTCCAAAACACCAGAGCACTTTAGCTTTAACAACTTCCAAATTATCAATGTAAACAGTTTGAAAACTCTTAATTACATAGACAACAAACAAAAGGGCTCAGATTTAACTTTTCAAAACAACAAGTTGCTGATATATTGTGTGTATTGTGGAAAGTGACCTTTGAAAAGATACCGGATTTTGAGATTTTGACGAAATTTACACGAGCTCCAGTGGCCCCAGAATTAGCAAATCATGTTCTTCCTGTACAAAGGAGGACCAAAGAAAAGAAAATCAACGCAACACTATAAATGAGAAAGGTCAATTAAAACGAGTTAGCGTACTTCCTTTCTTCTTTTAAGTTGAAACTAGTTCCAGGTATATTGCAGGAGACCTAGTAATTTGGTACTTGTGGTGCAGAATTCAAAGGTATAAATGAATCAGTTTGGGTTGTAAATGATAAAAGCCATAATAGCTTCTTGAGCTGCGCGTCGCAAATAGCTCAGGCTTATGAGGAGCATCACTAACTCCAAGTGTATCCATTATTATTTAGAGCACCAATGTAGTCAAACTTCAACCCAGTTTCACCATATTGAACAACAAGAAGAAACAAGCATTCTTCTCTCAAATTCTTAGTCAGTTTCAACGTTCCATTTTGTACGTATCAGTATGATCATTTGCTTGTGCTACAGAAAGGGCACAGAAACATGTTCATAAAACCAATTGAGTAATGCATAGGGAAGACGGCTCAGCAGGAAACAAGAGAGTAGCCATACCTTTCAAGCTCATCAAGTTCATGATTGTTCTACTGTTGTTAAAACACCACAAAGTCAGGAATCTGGATCTTCTCACTTCATGAATTTCCCTTTTGTTGCTCTCTTATGTAACCTGGTGCCAGGTTGTTCTTGTTATAGATAACTTATTCAGGGATCAAATCATACTTTTATACTGGTCGGAATTTTCCATTACCAGAAAAAGATAGAGACAGCCCTGTTGGAACCCAAACTTCACCACTGAAATGTGCCGAGAAAAATAAAACTCCATGTGGGCAAGATCCTTATGTTATCCAAATCAATATGGTGAGAGGATGAAATAAAAATAAGTTCTCCATCTTAGAAAGATTCTGCGGATTCATCTTCTCAGTCTGTCCAGACTAGAGACTGCTAATAACACAACAATATTGCCAACTTTGTTGATTGTCAACTCTGCTAATAATTCGTTTGTGTTCTCTCCTATCAACTAGGAGTTGACTAATAGTTTTGATAGATCAGACATATGAAACAGCAAAGAAGCTCGTACTATGAAACAAGCTTAACAATTACTACATTTTTTACGAGTACATAGATATAGTACAAGGTATCAGGTAAATGCAGTTGGTAAAATCAGTGAAAATGATTCCCAAAGGAAATTACATGAATAGAATTCTCTCCGAAGTGGGAAATAAACCACTTTCTACAGAAGGACCAAAAAAATAAAAAAGAAACTACAATAAAATCAAAAGGCAACACCTCCATCAGGGAGTTCCCAGTTGTCTTCCCCATCGTCATCCCTCTTGCTCTTAGTTGTCTCTTGCTTATCATCTGAGAAATTTCTTGGTGGGCCACGTCTGTTCCAATAGAAGGGCCATAAGAATGATGGAAAAGTATATAAATCAGCAATTCAAACTGGATGATATATATTACGCAGGCAAGTTAATATATATATATATATATTAGTTGAATCATGATCACAATTTATAAATATCTTCTAAACCATAAAACCAAAAATGGTTAATATGAAGGGTTGATAGATCAGAGTCTCATTTTAAATCACTAGCTTGACAAAGCTCACCAATTCGACATTTTGTGGATGACAAAATTAACACCCAAGAATGCAAAAGTCAATGCATAAAGGGTGCATAGTCTGTACATCTTTTCTCTTTGAAGCTTGAAAGTTATTGTCAAGAACCAGGCCTTTGAAGCTAACACATGCTATCGCAATTTAGGTAAAATCAGAGCTTAGTAGAATTCACTTCTAGTGCCACAAACATGATATAAAGGTTTTCTAATTTGACTGGCAGTACCAAACTGAAGCTTTATAACTGCAGAGACTTTTAGGTTCCCTTTATCATTATGACATAATAGACTTTGTGTGAAGCCCAATGACGAAGTGTGAGCTTATGAGGGTAGATCAAAGAGTAGCTGGCAGGTTTTTAGGCTTGCAAGTTTCTGAATAATGGGTGAGCATGACACCTTAACCAAAACCATAGAAAAGTGATACTTATATAAGACAAAGCACAAGTTCATATGGTATGCACACAAATGGGCTCAATGATGGCATAGCCCAAGAAAAAAATTCGTGAGATTTGTGGTACCAAAGCAGACAATACGTGTCAACGGGTTTGGGTTGTGACACTTTTGAGTCTTCGACTGACCACAAGAAAACTTAATAATCAGAATTGTGACTCGAATAGAGGGAATAAATATTGGGGTGGGTGTTCAGCTCATTTCTTTCAAATTTCCATTCAGTTCTTCATTAGTGTGTACCGAATACCGAATCGATTCAATCGGTTCAGTTGGGTTTTCTCAAGTTCAGTTCAGTTTTTTCTAACTCGATTCTTCAGTATGGGCCAGACTGTTTTTCTGCTTGTAAGTTGGCTATTTTTAAATTTAAAATTGCCTAATTTTTAAAATTTAATATGGCCTATTTTATGTTTTCTTTAAAAATTGGGCCACAAAGTTACAAACGCAGCTGCCTCAATGCAACCAACAGTGCTATTTGACAAAAACGCAGCTGCCTCGCTACTGTACATGTTAATGCAGCCACACAGCAGCAAGACAAGAGAACCAGTAGCGACGGAGTTAACAATAGGCTGGTGATTTGGAAGCAAACCTTGGAATCCAAAGGGTTCAGGATGAGCAGGACCATGACAGGGTACTTGGAATGCATGTTCAGTGACGTAACTCATGAGGCAGATGTGGAAGTGAGGATTGATGTACAAGTCATCTCCAAGAGAAGAAGTTTCAAGTATCTTAGCTCTATAATCCAAAAACAATATGCCCCCAGGGCCTAGCTCGAGTGGCAAAAGGTGGAGGATTTGTGGCTTAGGTCGCAAGTTCAAGCCCCAGTATTTAAGTGGAGAAGGATAGAGGGGCGGGCCCATCATCCACCGAGTTTAGAAGGCAGTGATTGGTAAAAAGGGAGGGTCACAAGGGAGGGTCACAGACGAATTTCTTGGTCATAAAAAAAAATGGATAGATCGACAACAATGTTACACACCGAATTGGAGCGGGGTGGATTGGAGGTTGGCATCCGGTGTCTTGTGTGATAAGAGTACGTCACCAAGACATAAAAGTAAGTTTTTAGAAAATGGTTGTCAAACCAACTATGTTGTATGGAGCAGAGTGTTGGTCGAACAAGAACTTGCAGAGTGTTGGTCGAACAAGAACTTGCACGTTCAGAAAAAAAAGAGTAGCAAAAATGAGGATGTTGAGATAGATGTGAGGACATATTAGTAGTGATAGGATTGAGAATAAAGATATTCAGGACAAGGTGGAGTGACCTTTGTGGTGGACAAGACGAGGCAGATGAGGTTGAGATGGTTCAGACATATCAAGAGGAGATGCATAGATGTCCAATGAGGAGCTGCGAGAGGTTGGCTATGACAGGTATGAGGAGAGGTAGAGGGAGGCCCAAGAAGTATTGAGAAGAGGTGATTAGAACGACATGGCACATCTACAACTCATCGAGGACATGATTTTAGATAGAAAGATATGTAGGTCGAGGATTACAATAGAAGATTAGTAGGTTGTCGAGCATTGTCTAGTTCCTCTTATGAGTTTTGTTATTACTCATATTATCTTATCCTACAATTTTATTATTACTTGTTGTTTCCTATGCTTCAATTATCGCACTGTGTTGTTGATATTGTTTTCTTCTCCATTATGGTTCAGCATAACTTTTACTACACTTCACCCTTCATCTTCTTTGGCATACAGCCTCTCTACCCTTACAAACTAGGGGTAAGGCTGCATACATACTACCCTCCCAAGACCCATATTATAGGATAAATATGGGTAAGTTGTTGTTATTGTTGATTGATTTGAATTCGTACCAACTTGGCATGCTAATAGCCAAAAGGACTAATCCTACTTCAAATAACTTACAATTCTAGCAAATACCCAACATAGACATAAAAAAACACAAGCACAAAGGGACCAAACACAGAGTAAACCCCAAAATGGGTATGAGGGTATTAAGAGAACCACCTTCTACGATTGCGCCGAGCAGCATCACGTGTCCTGCGCTTCTTCTCATCTTGCGAGTTCTCAAAATATCTCCTACGCTTGCATTCCTGGATCACCCCAGCTCTCATGACCTCCCTCCTAAACCGACCGAGAAGCTTTTCTTCCGGTTCATTATCACCCACAATAACCTGAACATTATAAGCCGATCTGAAGTAAAGGGTGTTCGCATAAGCAAGTGAGGGACAAGTTACGGCCATAACATCGGAATCAGAAGACGATACTGGTAATATTGGGTATTTGTGATTGTCATTGGATGAAACGACCATTGACGAAGAATCATTGTTAGGTCTTGAAGAAGTGAGAGAATCAACGGCGGAGGGAGAGAATTGAAGGGTTGGAGCTTTGGGTGTTGGGGGTTTGGAGGGGTTGAAGAAGGTGAAGAGATTGGCTATGGATGAGACAGCCATTTGAGGATTGGAATGAGGTTGTGGAGAGAGCTAACTGTATCCTTCTGGATAAAATGACACTCTTGTTGAAGTAGAGGCTTGTTTGGATGATATAAGTATTTTTTTATAACGGCAAGGATATATATAAGTTACTTTTATAACGAGAGTATATTAACTTTAAATAGCAAAGTTGAGAAGTATATCAAATCATTTTTCCTAGTAATTTATTATGAGGTAAATAATTTATGTATAAAACTAATATGGTGTTCGATTTGAAATTTTGACTTCTGCATAACTAATACATATATAAGTTAAGAGGAAATTTATATATTATTTTATACAAAATCAAAGATGGAATAACCAATTCATATATAGCTAACATATAAATAACGTATCTCTGTAAATATCGTATATAAATTTACTCATAACTAATTCCTATATTATTAATATTTCCATAACTTTAACCAACTACCAAATTATCCCTTAAATACATTGTGTACTACTCCCTCCGTCCCATTTTATATGTCATCTCTTTCTATAAATAGTTGGTCCATAATACTTGTCATTTCATAAAATCAATGCATAAATTACCATATTATTTCTTTTTACCCTTGAGAGTTATAACCCTTGAAAATATACATTTGACCAACTTAGAAAAACTAAGTAAATGATTCATCTTCATTAGTTAAATTAATTAATCAAAATAAATTAATTCATATTCATTGATTGAAAACTTGAGTTCCAAAAAAATTAAATAAGGGTATAAGGGTAAAATTACATCATTTCTTAATGCAAGTGCAAAGCAAAAAAGTGACATATAAAATGAGACGGAGGGAGTATTTATCATCATCATGCAGTGACTAAACATCTAATTTTATGTAATGATAAACTTTTTTTTTAAAACCTCAGGACAACCCGCAACCGCTACAACCTCTGCCACAACCTCCGTCCTTCAGGTGAGCACTCTGTGGTGAGCATTTTATTCGCACTGAATAAACTCCCCACTAGCCTGCAAATATAATTGTATTATAGTAATATTAATTTTTTTCTTCTCAATATGTTGCTTGTTATTTCACAGGAAGACATTATTTTCCTTCCTCGTAAATTAACATGCTTGTTTTTATAACAAGCTAGTATATATTTACTTAATCATGTAATTTTTCCTTTTAGTTTTATGTCCCATCCTTTTATTTGCTACTATTTGTTTTATGTAATATTATGATTTATGACATAGAGGTGTAAGCTAAACCCTCTACAATTGGGAATAAAAGTCTCGATAAATAATTTAATTTAATAAAAATGATTTATTATGATTCTTATGCAAAATTGAGTAATTAATTATTTTTTGTCACAAATTAGTTTAGTTTTGGTACAATAAAAAAATCAATAATCATCTCGGAAATTAACCAGTCAGATAACATTTCATTAATAACATCATATTATAATAGAATCATTAGTGAGTGGACAATTCAAATTAAACTTAATGCTTCAATGTAAAATCTCTCTATTATATAAATCATCTTTATAAAGTGAAGAATTCATTTTTCACTCTTGAAATGGCTTATTACCCTTATACCAAAGTTCATTTTTCATTGCTTATTTCATTTATTATCATCAATCTTATGATGATGACAAATGCTTCTATTTTACATGCAAGAGTTACTGAATTTTTTGTCAGTGATCTCCCACAAAATACTTCTCCACTTCAAGTTCATTGTCAATCTCAGGATGACGATCTTGGAGTTCACACACTTAAAATGAATGAAAAATTTGATTTTTCATTTCATCAGAATTTTTGGGGCATTACTCATTTTCATTACGCTTTTTCATGGGATTTGAAGAATAATAATTTTGATGTTTTTTTAAACGCAAAGAGTCTTTGTAGATTTAATTTTTTTAAGCAAGATATTTATTGTACTTGATTGGTGAAAGATTCTGATATATATTTTGCTCATACAAAAAACCTGAATCCTTCATCTAGTGACTTCAAATTTGTCTTATCCTTGGTTGTAAACATTACGAATATATAATATATAATATATTACTTAATTTATGTTATACTTGTGGCCCATCTTTTTTTTTTCTACTCAAGAAGCACGAACGTGTCTCTTCATTTAGCATTGGAGAGAAATTTATATTGTTATTTAATGTGAGATTGATGATTCTGAATTAAAATTTTGATTGAGAATCATTTTCTAAGTTGGTATAATTATTATTATTTTAAAATGTCTTGACGAGATCATATACAAAATTTGAGAATATTTGGGGTGATTTAAAATTAGATTAGAATCAAAATTCAAAAGTGGCAAACATCATTATTGTATTGTGTATCACATGTATGATGCATGTATGCCATGTATAGAATACTGATGCAAATGATATATATATATATATATATATATATATGAAAGCTCTTAATTCTTGATATCTCTCCTTTTGTTATTCCATTTCATTTAGGGTACCTATCTTTTACGATTTCGAAGTACCAAAGAAAACAAAATACATTTCATAACAATTTGGTATGCGCTCATGTTATATTCAATCTAATTGTTTAGACGGATAATTCACAAAGTTTATCAAATTGTCATGATTCTAATGATAACAAACATAAATCTTTGTAGCACGCAGTTTATGAAAACACACACATGACTTTATGTTATATTCTACATAATTATTTTATTAAATTACTCACAATTCATTCTGAATCTTCATAAGTTTATGAAAATGGTAACTTATTTCAAAATTTGCAATATGTTAATTGCTATTTCAAGGAAAATGTCATATTACTTCTCTCGTAAAGTTAAACATGTCTATTTTTATAACATATACTAGTACGGGGGCAAAAAATAAATATTTGCTAATGCCGTCTAGAAATATTTGAATGAGTATTTATAGAGATTATAAATTAAATCTTGTATTTAGAATAACATATAGGACTGTTTTACTTTTAATACATGAAATTACAAATTAAATCTTGTATTTAGAATAACATATAGGACTATTTCACTTTCAATACATAAAAACAAAATCTTCCCGTAAGATATATAATCTCTAATAAATTCACAAATTAAAGATTTCAAAGATATTAAGGCAACTAAATTACGTGTTATATTTCTCCTCACACCTCTTCTCTTATTATCATCTCTCTCAAATTTTTCCAGCACACCTCGATGACTTCTTCTAGTGTGTATGATATAAAGCTTCAATGCCTAATGAAAAATAACCCCAGAAAGTCAAATTCAATGCTCAAACGTTCATCAATGAGATTATGTGGTTTCTTCTCAGTAATTCAGCGCTTAAATCAGTCCGAAATACATCTCTCAACTTCGATCCATAACCACCAAATAGAGTTTCAATAATAGTTGTTTCCAAATTTTATAAAATTTTATTTCACAACGCCAAACAGAAAGAAATTTGATAACTCAGGTGATTCAAGTGTCAGGTAACTATATAAAGCTTAACAGTTTTTCAGTATTAAATTTTCAAAATTCGATTCGTATCGGATAAGATGATGACACTGTTAGAAAAGAGGTGATAAATGAATTAGAGCCTAAAATCAAGATTTTCAGTAATTGACTTAAATTTCTACAAGATGAAAAGTATTACTATTAAATTAGCAAATCATTTTTAAATATATTTATATATATAAAAAAAAATAGTGCTCCCAAATGGTGAAGGAACAGTAAAGTTTCTTGTTTAGTGAGGACAGAATGGGTCAGATTTCATATTCAGAAGCCCAAATCCCTTTTTAGGCGTTTGTTTGGAATTTCAAGCCCAAACAGCAACACAATATACAATTCCAAAATGATCACGGCCCGCCGATCACCAGGGTTGGTCGATTTACTCTTTCCATAGAGAAGACGATCGACCACTTCCCGGCGAGTGTTAACGCTCCTCTTCCCCTTTTTTCAGGCGGCGAACTCCCTCTCCGGAGAAATCAAGCGGTAAGTTTCTCCATCTGTGGCTCTTGCTTATTACTTTTCTAGATTTATTACTTTCCCTTTTTTTCGCTAGATTATAAAAAAGCCCTAATTTTTTTCAGTGATTTGTACTGGTGCGGTTGAGTTTTGAGTGAATTGGAAAAGAAACTGTATGTATTTTGATGCATATGCGAGATTCTTTTTGACTGTTGCATAGCTATGTCGATTAACAACAATAATAACCCTAACAAGAATATCGGAGGACCATCCTCCTTTGGCAATTCGCCGCCGGGGAATCCGATGGCACACCTCCAGGCACAATCACAAGGCCAGCAACAGATGCCTTCAGGGTTTCCTGGGGCATTTCAGTTATCGCAGCTATCTGCTGCACATGCCCAAGCAATTGCTCAAGCTCAGTCGAAAGTTCAGGCTCATGCGCAAGCTCAAGCGCAAGCTGCTCATGCCCAATTTCAGGCCCAGTTACAGGCTCAGGGTTTGTCCCTTAGCCAGGCTCATGCTCTTGGCAATTTTGGTTCTTCTTCACCCTCGATGCCTGGAAGTGGTTTGGCAAAACGCTTACCTCAGAAACCTCCGGTGCGTCCACCTGCATTCACAACTACTAACACAATTTCTCCAATGAGAACAATGGAGCTTTCAGCAGCTGCTCGTAGGAAAAAGCAGAAGCTTCCTGAGAAGCACATGCACGAGAAGGTGGCAGCCATTTTGCCTGAGTCTTCCCTTTATACTCAGCTCCTTGAGTTTGAATCTCGGGTTGATTCCGCTTTAACAAGAAAGAAAGTTGACATCCAGGAGTCATTGAAGAATCCACCTACAATTCAGAAGACGCTTCGAATTTATGTATTCAATAGTTTTGCTAATCAGGTTCGTAGTATTCCTAAGAAGCCAAATGCTGAACCTCCTACATGGACTCTTAAGATTGTAGGAAGGATTTTGGAGGAGGGAATGGATCCTGATCAAGCTGCCATGTTTCAAAAAACTAGCTCCATGTACCCAAAGTTTTCTACTTTCTTCAAAAGAGTCACCATTTCCTTGGATCAGAAACTATATCCTGATAACCATATTATAATTTGGGACTCTGCGCGATCTCCTGCACCTCAGGATGGTTTCGAGGTCAAAAGAAAGGGAGAGCAAGAGTTCACTGCTAATTTAAGACTAGAATTGAATTACATGCCTGAGAAATACAAACTTTCACCAGCTTTAACAGAAGTTCTGGGTATTGAGGTTGAGACTCGTGCTAGAATTATCTCTTCTATCTGGCATTATGTTAAGGCTCGAAAGTTGCAGAACCCCGATGATCCTTCTTACTTCAACTGTGATCCTCCACTTCTGAAAGTTTTTGGGGAAGGAAAGGTTAAGTTCAATACAGTCACACAAAAGATCACACCTCATTTGTCTCCTCCACAACCCATACATTTGGAACACAGGATTAAACTTTCTGGAAATAACCCTGTTGGAACTGCTTGTTACGATGTATTGGTTGATGTGCCATTCCCTATCCAGAGGGAGCTGAATGCTCTGCTTGCCAATACCGAAAAGACCAAAGAGATTGAAACTTGTGATGAAGCAATTTGTTCTGCCATAAGGAAGATCCATGAGCATAGAAGGAGAAGGGCTTTTTTTCTGGGTTTTAGTCAATCCCCTGTTGAGTTTATTAATGCACTTCTAGAATCCCAGAGCAAGGATCTGAAAGTTGTTAGTGGGGAGCCAAGTCGCAATGTTGAGAAGGAGCGCAGGTCTCAGTTTTATAGCCAACCATGGTATTTACTAATTCTTTGCCTCCTGCTGCTAATTTTTACTTGCCCTTGTTATATAGTAAATTATGTTATTGGAAGTTAAATTGCTTATTACCATACGGAGTAGCTTAATATTTGAAGTTTCAGAAATTTGGTAAGAAATACAACAATTTTCACCTAGGACAAAAGTTATACAACATTTAAATTTTTCCCCACGGATATTTTATCTCAACTAATGGTCAAATTAGAAAATCATTTCTATTCTGATTCTATGGGAACTTGAGTTTCATTTTTGCGGGTCTAAATTGAGAGCGGGTGGAGTTCAGTAGGAAGTACTTTGCTTATTGTTTCATGTGATTTTGTGGCAGGTCATGTCATTTTGTTTTATTTCATTGCGTCAACTTCCTTTCTAGTTACTTACTTTTAATTTTAAGATAATGTTGTAACTAAAGGTGTTAAAGAATTTTTTCTAGTACTTACCGCCTTTTAAGTTACCAGCACAGATGTCATATGGAAGGATCATTTATCAAAGAAGTTAAAGATGCATTAAAAGGTTCTTAATATTACTCGAAATCAAACTTATACTGTCTAAAGGAAGGAGGGTTTTCTAGACAAATTTAAACAAAAGGGACAATTTTTTGTTGGTGCAATCAACCCTTTTATTCAAGACATTGTGGATCTCGTCACGATATCTTTCCCCTTGTTGGTGGTGCAAAATTATGCAATGTTGAAGTGATGTTTGGAGATGCTAATGGTGATTGTTTTTTATTGCCAGGGTTGAGGATGCTGTTATCCGCTACCTGAATCGCAAGCCAGCTGCTTCTGATGCCCCTGGAAGTGGATGAGCTGAACTGGATCCTTGCCTGGTGTCAGAATGTTTCTGTAGAATGTATCCGACATCATTGTTATCTCAAATAGTCAGGAATGTAGGTTTCGCTCGCAATATTGGGTGGGGTACAGGGAAGAATTCTTGTGAAAGAAGCCTTATGTTTGGTTGTTCTTAGCGTCTCTCTGTGTTATGAATAGATTCAGTATTTGTATTTTCATAATCGAAAAAAAGAAGTTTGTTGCTATGTGCGACAAAACATGTAAAAGTGTAGGATATCTGGATGCATTAATGTCTGATGATAGGACTTAAATTATTGATCTTCATTAGCATTCCATCTTTCCGTGATCACTGTATTGCTAGTTTGTTACTGTTCGTTTTATTCCATCGTTCTCTTGTCCTGCCCAGCCCCAGCAACATCTTCTTATTCACTCGGTGTCCAGGTATCCATTTTGTGTCTAGATTAATTTAGATTTGCCCTGGAAAATTCATGTCAAGGTAAAGTGCTCCCCACCAAACCTGTCTCCACCAGTTCAACTGCTTCTTGTCATTTGGTTTCTTTTGAAAACGTTTTTGATTTGCTTCTGGTAAAAGTACTTTCGACTGACGATTGCTGAGAATCTTGTGTTGTGTGGAATGTTCTTTGATAAAGTCTCTCTAAAATGGACTACAATTCGACAAACCATGATGTAGGATTAGTTAAAAAGCAGAGGCCACCTCATTCATGCTCTTTTCTTTTTGTTGTGCAGGTCTCTAAGTAATTCTAGTGGACCTTGGAATTTGAAGGGCATGATTAATCCAATTTTATTAATTAAAAATATAACTTGATCAATATATTATCCAAAATTTAATACGAATTTATCCAATAAAATTTCAATATATGTATTGATATTTTCGTTTAAGATTATTTAGCGGCATCTTCTTCTTTTAAAAAATAAAAATAATTTGAATTAAATATTTCACATTTTAAACTCACTTTGACCAATAATAGTTATCCACTATATTTAAAAATAGGATAATGAACAAGTAAAGATAGATAGAGAAGTGTGATAGTACTAAAAAAGAAGCAGTATATACCACAAACAGTATCAAATATTTTAATTTTTAATTTTAATTTTGGGACCCAATAAAAGGCGGTGAAAGAAAAAAAAATCCTTATCAAAAAGGGAAAAAGAAGTGTTCGTACGTCTTTTCTGTCTACTCGTAGGTTTATTCATCTCTTTTTTATTTAGAAAGGGGGAGATAAAAAGAACTTGGAAGTTTCTAGACGCAGCGTAATTGGCGGTAGGGCTGGAAGAGATAGGCGAGAAGGTTCAATCTTAGCTGAACAAAAATATGTAATTTTTCCTTCTCTAACTCTGAATCCCTATTTATCTGTTTAAAAAATCATAATTTTCGTTTAATACTTTTGGTGTTGTGAATTGTAATGACTAGGAGGAATTCGGTGAATCGTCCACCAACACCTGATACACGAGATGAACAAGAAAATGAGCCTACACTTAAAGAAATTATCAATATTAAGGTCAATTTTTAGTCCCTTTTCAGAATGTTGTTTTTGATTAGTTGTGTGGTTTTTTTTTAATGTTTGATGAATTGCTTCTTTAGTTGATTGAGAGTGGTGAAAAAGAAAGATTGATGGAGCTTTTGAGGGAAAGGCTTGTTGAGTCTGGGTGGAAGGATGAAATGAAAGCTCTTTGTAGGTAATGTATCTCTCTTGTGACCTTGTTTCAAACACTTGGAAGGATGAATTGTTGTTGAGCGTTCTCCAAATGAGTTAGCTACTTCTTCATACGTGTTTTGATCTGTTTCTCAGCAATTATTGCCTTGGCCTTTTGCTACAATGAACCCCAGATGGGAAGTTTATAACTTTTCTTGTTTTGCTGGCAAGTGAAAAGTTAATGCTTATTTGACGACCTTGTTCTGTTGATTTTTCTGGCAAGTGAAATGCAATTGTGTGTACTACATTCGTGCTTTGCATTCTAGAGGTGCATGTGGTTCAGTTCTCATCAGGCCTTTTCATTCCCCTTCCCTCATCCCAGACCATCCCCACCCCCTTAGATCCCAAATGGTGCGCGGCAAGAAAGGCAGGTTGTTTAAGTCTTTCATACTACTTGAACAATGAAACCACTAACAAGTAAGGTGTTCCATGTTCCAACTGCTGCTTTACTCTAATAATTGATTGCTTTCCTCCTTTAGACAACACTGATATTAGTGTCTTTTCCTTCCCAAACAAGAAAGAATTATCTGTCTTAGACACACCAACCCTCTGCACAGCATCCCCCCTCCTTCCCAAACCAGAAAAAGAAGGAAAGCGAACCTTTTTTCTTATAACCGTGGTCTGTTCTAGCTTGCATGTACCTCAACTATTTCTATGGGGTAACCGCTACCTCTCACCAGCATAAGTGTTCGCCATGGCTAGACAGATGGGAAGAAATCACTTAGTGTTTTCATTCTCAAAAGAAAAAGATCACCTTGTGTTTTTGTCTCCTTGGAAATTGGACCATGAGAAAATTGAACATGAGATCTCATGTCCATGCTCTTGGGTGCAAAAGAACCTTTTCCCCTACTTTTGACCCTAATTCTACTTAAATCAGTGTTGACACCCCAACTAGTTCTAATTCAACTAGTGAAAAGGAAAGGAAGAAACTCTATTATCCTAATTCTAAAATCCAATTATCAAACCTCTCTAATTTGATGGCTACCCTGAATTATTTTAGAAGTAATAAACTTTTGTTTTGTAGTTCCAGAACCCCGACAAAAGATGTCACAAGATGTTTTTTCATTCAACCAGACACGCATATTAAAAGATAGTTAAATTGTCAATTTCCCCTAAAAAAATAAATTGGAAAGACGAGTTCAAGAAGTGACAATCCTCCAGCTTTTTTTTTTTTTTTGACAAGAGGAGGTTGCTCGGATGTTAAGCACCCTCCACCTCCAACCCTGATGTTGTGGGTTCGAGTCACCTTAGGGAGCAAAATGGATGGGAGCTCCTAGGGAGGAGTTAAAAAAAGAAGGGGTTGAAGGTAAGAGTTCGAGAGGGAAACTAGAAGATGAGTAGAAAGGATAGAGATGGACTTCCTTGAAAAACAAAACTAAAAGAACTTTCTCAGAAAAGGAAGGGATAGAGATGGAAGGGGTATGAGGGGCCTAAAGCAAGGAAGGGAAGTGAGGATATGAAGCATCACAAAAGAGGATGTATGGAGGAGGAGAAGAAGGGGTAAGGGAGTCTGAAGGGAATGGCTAGAAGGTAGTCAAAGGTACAATTGAGGGTTGCAGGTCTGCTGAACAAAAAAGAATCACAGAATTGGTAAAGGCAATTTGTCAAAGTAGGATGGGGAGGGTTGGAGGAATAGTTGTGGGATATGGTTGGGGAGGGGCGGAATTGTGGAATAGGGTGGGGAAATAAAGAATAAGGGTAGTGGAAATGCTTGACTTGTTTGATTAGTAACAGAGATTTTATGCTATTTGAAGAAAGGGAAAAAGTATTACTTCTTCCCAAATTAACTACTTTAAGCTGGCGTCGATGGTGAACTTGTGTATTTTGACAATATGCTTTTGTTAAATTATGTGGTATTTTGTGGCCAAAACCTAATTGTTTATTAATACTCTATTTTGTCTTTTAAATTTGAAAATTATGTTAGCTATCAATTTTGATTTGGTGATTACAGCCAACTTAGGGGCACTTTGCTGTGGCTGAACTTGAGTTGTATATGAGGGGGAAGGTAGATCAGTTCAGTAGTGAAAGGTTATTTAGTTAGATGATGTAAGAGAAAGGGGAGGGGGGTGGGTATTTAATAATACAGGGGAAGCAAAATGTCATAAGAACCAAGAACTCTCGTTCTAGCTATCCTTGTGTTACAAGTTCTCTTTTTTTTTTTTTTTTTTTAATTGTCCTATTTTTTATTTATGGTCCTAATTATAAGAAGGTTTGGTGGGGCTATCTTGTAGAACAAGTTTTGTTTAAGTGACGAGGGTGACAACTATTTGTCTCAATCTTTCAGCTCTTAATACACACTTGTGTCTGTGCTGAGGGTACTTGAAAATAATTTTCCAAGTTATGACCTTATTTGTTCATCTTCTATGATCTTTGTTTGCTGTTCGTTATTGTGTACATATAGCAACCAAATTTTCATTTTGACATGTAACCTTCGTCACATTCGTTCTCTATCAACACTTTCATTAGGGAGTATATAAAGAAGAAAGGACGGAACAATATAACCATTGACGACCTCGTACATGTGATTACCCCAAAAGGCAGAGGTAAGGGCTTTGTATTTACTTTTGCTTTCTTTCAATACACACACACACACACACCTGAAAAAGGAATGGCTATATATATGCTTAAAAGCTATTCCTTCTGCTTAATCTTCTAACTTTTCTTAAGCAACAAAAGAGCATTGATGTTGACATATACCCTTGAGTAAACATCATTCCAAATTCTTATTGAGTTTCTGATTTTTGGATGTATTAAATGTTTCTCTTGCATTGCCTGCATTTGATTATATGTGATTGGTGTTACCCTTGCTAAACTTCTCTGCTGCTTATTTGGAATGTTGCAGCTTCAATTCCTGATCCGATCAAAGCTGAGCTGCTTCAGAGAATTCGTACATTTCTTGTTTCTCCCACTCTCTGATTCAACAGCTTCATGCATGAAGAGGGTAGCAATATAGGTGAAGATGTGGCATTATGTTTGACTCATTTCATCTTGGAACATCGTTTGTCTAGATTATGACCACGATGAGGGAACCAGGAGCCATATGAGAAGATGTGTTATTGGCAGTTTGCTTGTACCAAGTTTCGTAGAACTGTATAAATTGCTACTTGGTGGTTACTCTATGTTGATGGCCCAGGTTCAGAGTTTGATCACTGCATCACCTCACCTTTTAGTGGCTAAATTATCTGTTTTCTGGTTATCCCTATCTTTAAGGAGGTGTAGTTTTTATTGAGATGCCTGCACAGCAGAATCCCCGCTCTTCTTTTGTGTGTACTTTACTCATGCGTTCTTGGGATTAGTGAAAGCCAGTTGGCTGTGTGTTCTCTCTTGCTTGGTTCTCCATCGTACTTGCCCCCTGTGTTTTGTGTCTCTTCCCAGATCTTTGCAACCCAAGTGCCAAAGTGTCGAGGGATTTTAACTTCTTGTAGGCCATATGTAGGTAACAGGCATTTGATTACATATTGTTTTTAAGCATAATATGATCAGAAAGATCAATGAGCAACTTTCTCACGTCAAAGCAAATTTTCTTCAGGCACTTGGCTATTTTTCTGACTGCGGTGCTTAATGCAGTAGTTTCCCCGTAGGTCACAGCCAGACTTGCTGTTGTAACGTACTACCTTCATTGACATTTCACAAAACATTTTTCATTATAGATAAAACGAGAAGTTTAAATTATCTCATTATGGATGAAACACAAAGTCTAAAGTCAAAATATTTATGTACAAATAAAAATGTACCCTTCTTCAAACAACAAAAAGATAAAATATAAAAGGCGGAATCTGCCCCCTAAAGTTTGGCATCAATTTTTACTTAGACATCTCAAGTAGGTTTTGTTTATTTTGTAGGGGTCTATTGTGTCATTTTGACACTTTTTTGACAATCAGCTAAAATTACAAAGTGTGTGTAATACACTTGCGGATGACATCACATGATGACTAATTAAAAGTTGACATGTGGCATTTGAGTGTAAAAATAATAATTTTAAAATAAATTATTAAAAAGCAACTAATTTTTCAGCAAAAATAAATAAATAAAATTACCTATTTTCTAC
Organism: Solanum pinnatisectum; assembly: GCA_035578085.1. Lineage (NCBI taxonomy): Eukaryota > Viridiplantae > Streptophyta > Magnoliopsida > Solanales > Solanaceae > Solanum > Solanum pinnatisectum. The sequence goes on from CM069077.1 coordinate 22,386,216, forward strand.
ATCACCCCACCCCTAACCCATCTGCCTTACGTCTCTTTTGCCTCCCCAACCTTACAGCCATTTTTTGGTTCTTTCTTCCAATTTTTGTTTTATTTTAAATCATTATATTTTAGGTTTTTTTTTCTTTTTTTTGGTGTGAATTTGATTTTGAAAATCATATATGACATTCTTCTTCTATTTTTTTGAAAAAAAAAAATATGTCTTGTTTTAAAAAATCTTTTCAAAATTATTGTGATGATTTTTAGAAATTTTGTTCTTACAAACGTTTTTAAAATTAGTGTGATAGTTTGTTTATTTTATTTTTTCATATTTGTAAGGTTTTTATCATGAAAATCATGGTGGAAGGTGGAATAAGTGGTAGGGTTAAAAAGTGAAGAAGAAGAAGGAAATTTTTTTTAAAAAAAAAAAAAAAAAACCTTCACGCGCTCAAAATGGGAGCAGCACACACAATATGTCAAATTAGCAAAGTGTCAAAATGACACAACGGGACTCAACATGAGGTGTCTAAAATGAACAAAGCCTAGTTGAGGTGTCTAAGTGAAAATTGATGCCAACTTTAGGGAGCTACCGATAGGTTCAGCCAATATAGAATGTATCAAATGAAATGAGGCATAAGGAATAATAATCTTTGAAATGGAATGCAGCAGGCTGCAGTCCATGCAGTTGATTCTAGGCTTTCATCTCTACTCAATCTGTGTTTTATTATGAGGAGAGGAACCAAAAGATTGTGTCTTCGCTGTCATCTTACACCATCTGTGTTCTGGAATGAGCAAGATAAGTTCTAAAATAAGGAAGTTCTTAGCTGGTGCAGTTTCACCTTTAAATTTAATACCCTTGTGCACCCAAGAAAAAGAGAAGAAACGACAGTTTAATATTGCACAAATTGGATAATACACAGTTGCAAATTGCAAATGTAGATATGAAAAAAGACGTTCAATCTTTCACCCGATCATTACTTCTCTAATTCATTGTAAGATCACAACATTAAATTTGGGAAGCTCATATTCAAGCATCTCCAAAGAAAATCACACTTCATTGGCTAAATTAGCCAACCCTGCTATTCAGAATCTCTCTCAGCCAGACTTTACACCAAAAGTTGTGCTTTGGAAATCTGTGGAGAACACGTTTCTAATACAGTGAAACACACTACTAAACTACAACATTCATGAGTTTATAATGTATGCTAATAAATCCATGACTTCAGACTGGCGCTTACGCACTGGTATTTCCACAGAGATCCAGCAAATCCAAAGTCTGCAAAACCAATCAGGTGGTCACTTGTTAGGCGTTGTTAACACTCTACTCTAGCCATAATACTTGCATAAGGACTCAAAACTATGAAATAAGTTCTCATCTTACCTCGGGCACAGAGAGCTCAAGACGGAATTTGGGTCCATCATAGTGATGCAGAACTGGTCTAAAAGCATCTTCCTCCAAAGCCTTACCAAGTTTCCTAACACGGATCCTCACCTAGATGTTAAGTACACAAAACTCATAAGTAAAATAAATTCTTTAAAAAACCATAGAGAAATAAGTGAAGTGGTAACTCACAATTACCTGAGCAGGGAACCTTGACTCTCCTTTACACTTTTTATCTTCCCAAGCAGTTGGATCAATGTTAGAACCTCCAAAACTTGCTGCCTGCACATAAAATAGTTAAAAGAGATCCTAGTGGAGATTCATCATGCTTCTGATGATGCATTGATATTTGGCAAGAAATGAACATTTTTTAGCTATTCTTCGCCACATATTTTAATACTTCACATATCGTTAGAGTATTTAGTGCATTATGCTTAATATTGTGCAGGAACAAAATTGTGTGGAAGCATGACGAAGATGAAGAAATTGGACGGGAAGTGTTAAGTTTTCAAAGGAAAGAAGAAAAAGAATAAAGAAATTAACAAGGCCATGTGATCTTCTTAGCTTGGATGAAACTGATGTTGTAATGGTCATGTAAGCAAGCAAAGGAGTAATTAAAATGCCCATGAAATATAAATCCATCAAGGCTGCTGACCAAGAACTCAACGTGATGAAACCAAGCAAGGAGAGACTTTTAAGAGCACATTAGGACGAAAAAGCAGAGGCTTCTGTAGATCACTCTTGGCACGACCTGCCAGGGTAATCTTCAGCCCAGTTTTGTACTCCGAATTTCATCAAGGGTATTTTTCATCTGGGGTTGTTTCTATGAGCGGTATAAGCACGGTAGACACAATGTAAGAAAAGTTCTTTGAGGTGCGCCAGAGCTAGAGACGGTGGAAACAAGATTCTTCGTAGGGCATTTCTTTCTCTCTTTATTTCTTGCATTTGATTATTTCTTCGAAAGATTTTGTGCTTGCTGCCATGAATATGTGTAGCTAAGCTTTATTTCTAGGGGTTTGACAGAACCTTTTATTGTTTGAATTATTGATGTTGTCTTTCTTTAATGAAACCTAGTTTATTCTGTTTATTCAACTGTTGTTTTGTGATTCTAATTAGTTGAAAAGGCTATCAAGTAATTGTGCATGTGGGTTTAGAATGCTTTGAAAAAGATTTTAGACTTGGGTTGTGTTGAGTAACAATACTGTAAAGCAGGATAAGGATTGAATGCTTTAACTTAAAGTTGCCAACAAGAGGAAACTGAGGTCCTTATCGAGATCATTAGCCTGAGAAGGTAATTTTAAGATGTTAATCACTAAAGATGCGAAAGAACTTGGTGGTAAATTTAGCCTCGCAATCTGCAGATATTAACTAGACCTAATTTGGGGAAGACATGTTAGTAGTTCAATCCAATAAATAGGGAAATCGTAGCTCTAGGTCTTTTTCTCTCTTTGAATTTATTCCATTACTCTTGCTTTATAGTTAATATTAGTTATTCTTATTTTTCTTAGTTTACAATTAGCTCTAAATTTATTACTATTACCTTAAATAATTATTTGATAAATAAAGTGTAGCTTATCCCTTTTAGGACTAGAGTTTGGCGTGATCACACATGAACAAATAATCGAATTTTAATGATATCATACTTGTTCTAACATCTCTTTTTGTTGCATACAATAACTATAGCAGAAAAAATGAGCCTTTTAAATAAGCCACCTTAAAAAGGAAGCTAGTAATGCTCATCCTTCAGCAATTTATAGTACTTGGACTGATTTTGATAAATATGACGGTAGTGAGTTACTCAAGGCAAAAAAAGTAGAATTGTGAGTCCCTCACCAGTATAACTGCATGGCAATGCTTCAAACTACTCGCCATTGGAAGATAACAAAGTCCTAATACTAAAGAATAGTTTCTCTGCTCTATGAAGAAAAATCTTACGATATTCAAAGCAACCAAATGCATGTCTAAATATGCTTTTGTTTGTGCAATATCTTATGGTCTTTGACCAAACTTTCATTATAAGGATGTGAACAAGTAGATGTTATCATGTTTTTGGAGCACACCAGTAAAAACAATATTGTTGGACATACCTCGAAGATACCATGCAACTGGTGAGTAGTGTAATTGTAGAGGAACAACGGTAACCCTGGTGTTATTGCCCTCACAGAATCTTTGTACCTTGGAGGTAGACCTGTGAAAGAACGATTGTGGTTGCGACTTATGATAACAACAAATATATATATAATTCCATCACCCCCTATTTATCAATGACTTCACCTTTCTCTATAGTTTGCTCTATCTGCAAAATAGATATATATAAGGTTCAAGGTATTATCAAGTTAGGATCTCACGTCTTCTCTCTCTCTCTCTCTCTCACAAACAACTAAAACTCTGATCGGCCGCACATTGTAAAAATATAACACATGTAAAATGCATACAGACTGTTAAAGCAACATTCCAGGTATTATAAGGTTATGATCTAAGCTTCTTATTTCTTCTCTCTCGCGAGTGATTCAAACTCTGATCAGCCACCAATGGTAAAATGTCAAATCATGTAAAATGCATACAGACCAACAAGTAAAGGACATGACTTCTCTTAGATTGCTACTTTTTCTTCTAATTGACTTTGTCCGCATGTTCGCATATGGAATAAAGAATGTGGTGTTACATCATTATTTCAGTCACACTGTTGATCAAGCACAGGTTCAACATGCACTTAAGATGTTTATAACCAAACATATACAAGGCATAAATTCCACACTCTCATTATGCCAAACAAACAAGTTCACAAAATAATTAAAAGATGATAGAAATTACCAAACAGCTGGCGCTTTAAGTCTTCCTGCATTGTGTCATTGTTGCAAACAAAGATATACCCACCAAGAACCTCATTCCTGGGCAGTGTCTCAGCAGCAGGCAAAGTCTTAAACCTTTTGTCAACAGCATTATTCCCATTGATACTCTCAGTGTTGTTGTTATTGCCATAGTTGCAAGCGTCATTCGTGTGGTTGTTATTGAACTTGCTAAATGACGTATTTCCCAAGCTGTTGACATTGGATTTCGGACAAACAGAATTAATGTTATAAATGTCATTCCTGAAGGAGCTCTTGGTCGTATTGTCAGTTATCTTGGTATCAATATTCAACATGTTGAAGTATAGGTTTCCCCACTTGTTATCTTCCTGTAAACCAAGATAATCCCTGGACCTACTTTCAGCTGAGCCTTTCGAAAGGTCAAGGTTATTCCTCCGCTCACCCTTGGACCTTAATTGCTCAGCCAATTTTACAGCACCCATTGTCCATGTATGATCTTCCGATAGTTTTGATTGTCCTCGAAGCTCCTCCCCTAATTGCCAATAGCTGTTCATACTATCCATGTTGCAGAATCAGACAATTTAACTATACACCTCCAAAACCTACATGACATATGTTTTAGCAAAATGAAAAATCAGACGAAAAGCACTAATAAGTGAGTCCATCACAAAATATCAGGCTATATTCTAAAAATCATAGCAAAAGAAGTTAAAATCAAGCACGGCATAGTATAAGATACTCCCTTTGTCCCAATTTATACAAGTATACTTTTTTTGAGTCTGTCTCAAAAAAAAATGTCATACTTCCTCATTTAGAAATAATTTAACTTGAAACAACGCATTTTATGAGTAATAGCCACACAAATGTCTACAACTTGTTTTGAGATCACAAGTTCCAAATTTAGTCTTTTAATAAATTTTGTGCCAGTCAAACAACGCCACATAAATGGTGACGGAAGGAGACTGAAAATACCACTTGAATTACATTATAGATCAGCTAATAGTGACAACAACATCAACATCAAAATGTCAATAGTGGTGACTCAGAAGTTGGGAACAGTTAAAAAGCTTGCCGAACGTCACAAAATATGGCAAATAAAGTCAACTTACACCGTGCAAGCATCAAGCAGCGGTTAAAGACGAATCATAACAGAGAACACACAAACTTTATGGTAATTGTGTCAATTCAGAAGAAAACTGGAAAATGAAAAAAATAATTAATCAAGCCCATACAAAGTTAGGTAAAAAGTTCAAGCAGTGCGGATCCAATGAATCACAGATAAGATCACCAAATTGGAAATGCAGCTTAGTTTAAACTTAACACAAAAGCAACAGAGGCATAGCTAGAAAGTTACCTACTGATTAAGTCAAATCAATCCGCTAAACACATACAAAAATTCTCAGTAATGTCATTAATCTAAAATTCAGAACTCATAAATTTCAAATACTGAATCCGTGTTTCAAAGCATGTCATCGATATTTAACTAGCAGATCAACACAAAATATTATTCAGTCATAATAACCCTAGATTTTGAAATCCATAGCTAAAGCTTAAAACTGCAGAACAAAAAAGAGAAAAATTCACCTTTTTCGTCTCCAGGAAGACACAGAGAAGAGAAGCTAGCACCAGTTCAAGTATTTTGAAAACTTTTACACCTATTATCTCAGCTGTCACGGAGTACACACTTACTTTTACTAAATATTAAATATTAACTTTTTTTATTATAAAATATTTACATTCTCTGACATTAGATTTTCAAAATTTTATTATGAAAATCCACGCGCTGTTCACGACGTGGGCAAGCAGTTTGAGCTGTTTGACGGCTGCTGAGTAATGAGAGTAGTATTCACGCGTCATTGGTGCGAGTGGATATGGGTTTGTAAGTATGGTCAGACATCGGTGTCGTGCTGGCCATTTTGAACCGAAGATGTGCTAATTTATAGGGGCTGTCGGTCGAATAACAAACAAGGCCTACCAACATTTTGATGGAGGGGTAAGTACTTCTTCATCCTTAATTCAGAGGTCTTGGATTTGAGTTTCCTTAAATACGGAGTTATTTTTGTTAGAGAACGTTTTACCTCAATGTGAGATTTTTCGACGTAAATTCGAATTTAATTGGGCTCTAATGTAGATATCAAAATCGGGTTAGAAATAAAAAACGAACGCTCACTAATTCCGTACTTGGTCGGGGCCTGTTAAGGTCTTTCTGACCCGACTGGATTGAGCTCAAAATATCACTTTTCATTCTGTGTAATTTAAAGAAAATTATGACATATTTTTTAATTACAGAGCTAAAAAAAAAAATAGTCGGTGAGCAATGGAATGTAATATATTTTTCGACAATTCTTACTTTATAGTCAAATATTTGTAATTTAGTTAGACCAATGTTCATTTCTTTTACCGTATCAAGTCAGAGTCATCTTAATTTTGATTCTTGATATTGAATTTTTGTATAACATTATTCACGCTCCATTTTACATATTTGGCGGCGCATGGGGAGGTGGAGGTGGATGCTGAATTGTCTCATATGTGGTATGTGAACTTTTTGATTTTCTTATACAATCTTGTGTAACTTATGAATTTCATCGGCTTTGTTTGTATCAACTAATAATTCAAAATATTCCTGACTTTTTTAGAACATGTTCGAGTCAAATAGAAATGATTTGAAGCATTTCTTTTTACACTATTTAGGAAATTTAAGGACTTAAACGTACAGATATATAAAATACAAGATTTTCAATCCTAATTGATACTCAATTTAAAGTTAGTAAACAATACTCCATATTGGATCTCATAAAAAAGTCGTATTCGATGAAAGCCGTTGATAGAAAAGGAAGAATAATTCATATGATCTTGGACAATCCTAATTTGATAAGTTTAATTTTGAGAGTAAATTGAACTCAAAATCTATTCTATCTTATTTTAAAATTAAATAATATTAATTAGAACACTCTTAAGTTGCAATAATATTTAAATTGAGGTTGAATTTTGATTCATGTGGCCTGCATTTTCAGACAAATTCCATTGGTTGTCATGTGGGGAGTATTATACAAATTAAACACAAGTTGTTTATGGACAACAAAATATTAGAGTTTGGATTCGATGTTTTCTAAGATAGGGATACACTTGTTTAAAATTTAAATAAAAGAAACATTATTAGAGATCACGTTAGTGTGACTTGGATCTCTTAATTTTTAAGTGTTTTCAAATGCATGTTCAATTGTGACAATTAATTGATCATGATTTTGCTAATTGCTTAATGCAAGATAATTTGGTTTGTACCTATTGAGACAATTATTTAGTAAATAATTTTTTTTAGTTAGCTTATTAATTTATGAGATTCTTAGATCATGGTCAAAAAATTTTTCTGAACAAACTAAAATTTTAATGAAAGAACGTTAGATCACAACCTAACTTTTTGTAACATATCATCAGTGTTAGACAAGTATTTGATATTTTGTTTGTAAGATTAGGTAAGCAATTATAAGATTGGAACCTAATATTGTTCAAAAAAGTATTTTTTTTAAAAAAATTATATGGACAATAACACGACAGGACAATTTCTCAATCGATTCCATCATTTTACTTAGGTCAAATGTGAATGAAATAGTTGCTCTCATTCTGACAAGTTTGAGCCTCAAGCTAGGAATCACTACTTTCTTTAATAGAAGTTCGATATAAATTAACAATCATTTTCGAAAGATGCAATAATATAGTTAGAGGACATACAAATTTGATTAAGAACTATGTCACTCTTCACCAAGGCAGAAAAAAATTGAACTTTCTAGATTATGAATCCAACTAGGATCAAAATGATAGTTAACCAAGTTTAAATTAACTCCTTAAGTTTGTGTTTCTTCTCGAGATTCACTCACTATCAGACAAACTCAATTTTCGATTGTTGTCTAACAAGAAAAGGGGAAATCACGCGGATAAAGCTTTCATTAATTACCACTCACGGCTTAATTTTAGCATAATTATGTGCATCTCTCTCCTCTTTTCCTCTCTCTCGCTTTTCTCTCATCTCTTATACATATACAAATACAAATTGATATGATTCTATATAATTTGTTCGTTGATACAAATTGTATTTCGTTAATGCTATTGTATTCAGTGATACATATACATACTGATTATATATACAATTATTCAAATTTACAAATACATTCATTGATACATATGTCTATCAATTACAATTATCGACAGATATACAAATAAAATTCGTCTCTCTACTCTCTCTTTCCTCTCTCGCTCGCCTCTCTCCTTCTTCTAACATGTAGCATGAATCGTAATTAGTAAAATATAACTATGAAACCTAATTAAGTTTATTTTTATTGGCTGTTTGCAAAATTTCCTCAAAAGAAAAAAAGGAAGACAAAAACAATACGACCTCAAAAATTAGAAAAAAATTAAATGGTGGACGAAAAGTGTTATTTCCTTAAATCAGCTCTTATTAATTAGTAGTCCTAAATGGGCTATATATGGCATTTTCGTCTAAATTTCTTCGTAGCCCAATAGATAGATTCCGATTTACTAAAAGCCCATAATTCAAGCCCACAATATTTTCTCAAACTAATGACGTGTCACAAACGTTATAGCAGTACAACTTTAACTGGGAAGCCTTTTAAAGACCGACCTTATTTTTTGATAAAAACTAAGCAAGGGCAAGAGGATTTAGCTAGAACCCTAAACAGATCGAATCGAAGCACCTCAGCAATGGAGATGCAAAGTGAATTCGATCGTCTCCTCTTCTTCGAACACGCTCGGAAGAGTGCTGAAACCACCTATGCTCAGAATCCCCTCGATGCTGATGTCCGTATCTCCTCTTTCTATTCATTTATCGTTTCTGTTTTATGGTTCTAATTGGATTTCAGCTGTTTGATGTGTTTTTTTTCAATTTAAAGTTAGATGTTTTATTGAATAAATGAGTTTGTTGTTTTTGTTATGTGACGATAAATGCAGAACTTGACGAGGTGGGGAGGTGCATTGCTGGAATTATCACAGTTCCAGCCTGTAGCTGAATCGAAACAAATGATTTCTGGTATTGATTTGGTTGAATTTTGGGAATTGATTAAATAGTTTGTTATAAATTAGATTTTTTAAGGATCGGTTAGTAAAATTTCTAAGTTAACCTATAATGTGTTTCTTCAGCCAAATATATGTTCTTCTTTTGTATGCTGTTCTGGTTCTGTGAGTTTTTGAAATTCTAAGAGACTGATGAAGTGTGTATTTGTTGTCGTTTAATTTGTGTGTTGGGGAATTAACATGGCAGATGCAACCTCTAAGTTGGAGGAGGCATTGACGGTGAACCCTGAAAAGCATGATGCGCTTTGGTGTTTGGGAAATGCGCATACATCACATGCTTTTTTAACTCCTGATATGGATGAGGCTAAGGTTTACTTTGAAAAAGCAACTCAGTGCTTTCAGCAGGCATTTGATGCGGTATATCTTTCTCAACAGACATTCCAAATGTATGTGTGCTTTACTGTTGCAAGTAGCTTAGATTTTTGTTACTCTGAATGCAGGATCCCTCAAATGACCTTTACCGCAAATCTTTGGAAGTTACTGCTAAGGTGAAACTTTTGTTGTTGTTTAGCTAAGTCTCGATATGTTTAATTCTTTGCATCTTTATGTTGTATTTAGGTATTCCCAATGAATGATATCAAGCTGCTACACGTGGTTGTGTGCCTTTGCCTTTTACTCGCTTATTCCCATTTTTTGCACTCAATTCTTTTTTTTCAAGTCCATTCCTACGTGGTCCTTTGTAATTGGTGTGTATCCAAATTGTAGTAATTTTTGTGTATCTTTTCTTGCCTCTTACTCCCTCCTATCCATATTATAGTATTTTTAGCTTTTACATTTTGTCCAAAATAGATAGTTTTTAACATAATCGAGAAGGTATTAAGAGTTCTTTTCCAAATTTACACTTAGATAAGTGAATTTTTACCTAACCAAGAAATCATATTAAAGTAAAATTATTTAATGAAGGGTGATTTAGTGCAATCACTTCTCATCTCTATGAATAAGTGATTTCTTAAAGGGGTGTGTCCAGGCATAAAATACCATATATATGGAGCATATGGAGTATTAGATTACCAACTACAACAACATACTCAGTGTAATCCCACAAGTGGGATTTGGGAAGGGTAGATTGTACGTAGGTCTTACCCCTATCTTCGGAAGTATAGAGGTGGTTTTTGATAAGACCCTCGGCTCATGGAAAAGCAATTTAAAGTTAGATTGAAAAGAAATGACAAAGTGGACAAGCCATGGAAAAATACTATAGAGAGCATGACAAAACAATCTGAAAAGGTGTAGCAACTACAACAAATACTATGATAGTTGAAGTACAAGGAACATGTAGTAGCAGAGATAGAAAGACAAAGAAACTACAAGAGTAATACTACAACTAACTAGTATGTAAGGAAAAACAAGATGACACTCAACTATTTATTAACTGTCTACCCTAATTCGTGTCCTTCATAACCTCCTATTTTAGGCCATGTCCCCGATAATTGTAACTGTGTCATGTCCTATCTAATCACCTCTCCCTTATACTTCTTCGGACTATTTGTACCTCTCTTGTATCCATCCATAGTCAATCTCTCACATCTCCTCGTTGGGGCATATGTTCGTTTCGTCTTCACATGTACAAACCATCCTAGTTTTGCTTCTCGCATCTTATCCTCCACCAGGGCCACTTCCACCTTGTCCCAAATATCTTCACTTCTGATACTATCTCTCCGAGTATGCCCGCACATCTATGTCAACATCCTCATTCCCGCAACTTTCATCTTATGAATGTGAGAGTTCTTGACTAGCGAACATTCTGCCTATACACCATAGTTGGTCTAAACACCACTATGTAGAACTTGCCTTTTAAGTTTCGGTGGCACCTTCTTAATGCACAAGACTTCGGAGGCGAGCCTCCATATCCACCCTGCACCAAAACGATGTGTGATATCGTTGTCAATAGTTTTGGTAGGACCTTCTTAGATTACCCTTTACATTATTTGTCATTATACACATGTAAAATTTAGTCAACATTGGAGCCAAATTTTGGTTGTCAATCAGAGCATTTATTAGATCTTTCTAATTACTGTGCCTCGGTCCAATTTATGTGATACTTTCCATTTTTGAGATTCAGTTTGACTAAACTTGAAGCTAGATTGAATAAGATCAACTTAATACTTTAAAGTTAAATTTTTAGATGTTTAAAACTATACAAAATTTACTACAAATTGTAATTTTAACCGAGATTGATATTTTTAAGCATAACTATATACGAAGAACCTAATTTGATTCTGGAGGTGCATTTAATGCATTAAATTTTTTTCCTTAACTTCATCTAAAACTAAACTTATCACCAGGTTTAACTAGCATAAAGTCTTGCACCATGAAATATCACACGTGAAATTAAAACCTAATAAATACCCCAAAAAACTATTACTATCTATAATTACAGAATTTATATGCTCAAATTCATATAAATGCCAATATTTTTCAATTTATGATTTTAACTGAGTTGTAATTATTTGACATAATTTGAATCATGCTACTATATAGAATGTTGAATCGCTTTTTTCACTCTGTGTTTGATAACATACTACTTGTCCAATCCAATAGCTTTTGTCAGTTTGTGTCTGTTCGGGTAAGGAGATTAGAAGTCAAAGTTGCTAGCTTGAATATAGCCCAAGCTGATTGACTTGATGTACGCTCAAAACTGATTGTTTTAGAATGTCTGTTCAGTTTTGGTTAATTTGACATTGAGCTATAGTTAGCCATGTTGTAGGTCTGTATGTGCGGTTTACGTAGGTGAAACAGTTATTTCATATCTTTTCTATTATCTTAAAGACTGATAAATAAGAAAACATCTTGCGGTAAAGGATGGACGGATTATCACATAAAGTTGATTGCTTTACTGTAATGCCAGAACCCTTATTGTTGGATGGCCATTCAACTTTGATATTGAGGGAGATGAAGTGCAATTACTTTAAAAATGAAAAATAAGAACTTCTATCAAAATATGTGTTATTCCTCGTTACATGTGCTCATGCAGCATATTATATATGTAATGCTAGTATGTGCATCAATTTGCTCATCATACTACTTTTGTTCCTGAAGGTCTTTTTGACGTCCTCTTCGGTTTCCATTCCTTACATTGCTAGGAATTCACAAAGTAGCAACAGATACGGAAAATGAAATTAGGACTCATAATAAGGAAGGAAATTAAGAAAGAACTGGGATAAAATCTGAAGCAAAGATGCACCAATCAGTACACTACCAAGTGACTGCATTCTTCAGAATTTACCTATCTAGCAGGAAAAAGGGGAGTTCAAAATTTTGCAAATTCTTTTTCCACATCAATATTTATTTTAGGAAAAATTAGTAAATTACAGCCCAATACCTTTGGGCCATCTTGTTAACATAATACGTACAGAGTGTATAGGTAGTGTGTACTTCGGTTTATGTTTGGTAAACTAGATGGCCGAAGTCTACATCTTCTTAAGTATCCCTTTATTTTATTCTATTGCTATTCACAAAAATTATGGGGTTTGAGATTCTAGGTTCCGTTGGAGTTTATTAGGTAGCAGTCTGGTGTTTGGCTGGCTGGGTATTTCCTTGGTTTCATTGGTGTAGAAGTGGATTTCACAAGGGTCTGGATATGATAAGAAAATGGTCCTTGGGTCTATCTCAAACCCAAAAGCTAGCTTAAGTGGTGGGGGTTGCCCAAGACCCATCAATCCTCCCACACTCAATGTGGAACTCAACAAAACCTCCACACGCCCGGGATTGGTCTTTTAGAATGTGGACAATTTAACATGGGGGCCAACATCGGATAAACAAAGAATTGGGATGAACTTGTCACCATGATAAGAAAATGGAGTCTGTGCCTAACTCAACCCCAAAAGATAGATCAAGAGGTGAGGATTTTCAAAACCATATAAAGAGACCTAATCAACCCTCTCACGATGTGGGACTCGACAGTAGCATTTGACAGTTGCTATATCTGGTTGCAACACAATGATTTTCCCTATTCTAGGAATATTTCACGTTAAATACATTACGAGATGTTTTTTCATACTTTTTGCATTCAATCCTAGCTATTCTGCACCTCCTAATCAACTTGAACAACTAATGGGATATCCTTCACTATTTTACTAAAAATGGAACAAAGTGATTTTTTTTTGGTTTCCCATCCAGTGTCCGGAGCCCACATTGGAACAAAGTGAATTTGTTTTGTTCCTCTGCTGAGAATTTTCTTTATACGGACAACATTCAACATTTACTGTATGAGAGATTTGTTAAGGTTTCATACTTGAAAGCTTTTCCTCCTCTCCAGGCATCTTAGTATGTTTATTATCGTAAGCTATGTGGAAGGGGCATTATGCATCCAAGTGGAACGTCGTCTCATTGAGTGATGACACTGAAAACGCTACTATGATAGTGATGTCATGTTAACACCCTTTTGAAAAGACTTTTGGTTGTGGTCTCTGTCGATGAATCCTCCCTCCCTTTCTCTCCCCTATTGGTATATTCCCCAAACCCTTAGAAGGCTGAATTGGAAAGCACAAGCCAAAGGCTGGTTGAGGATGTTCCCAATGGCAAAGCAATCCTCAGAGGGTGGGGGATTTGGTTTGCATATAAGATTATGTGAGAATAGAAATTGGTTTATTATAAGGTGAATGGATGTTAGTGTAATATAAGTTAAATCTAGCTTTTATTGTCATATTTGTGGACATAGTAATGAGATGTACTAAGATGACTATACTTTTCCTTAACTTTCTGATTGCTTAGCTTTTATTGAGCAAATGTGTGCTGGCATACAATGGTACTTGCTTGCACAAAAGATGTTTATTTTTACGTTGTTTGCATATATCTATCCTAAACCTTGCAGATTTTAGTTCTCCAAAGAATGATGGGTAATCTTTGTATAACCCCCCCCCCCCCCCTCTTTCCCCCTCCTGACTATTTGGTTCCAACATTTCCTTGATTGAGTTGCATTTTGTCTTTGGTAATGAATGGTTGAGTGTCAGAATATGCTGATATGTCGAAGCAAACAAGCTTGAGAAATGTCCTGACTAGGTGGTGCAGCTTGTGGAAATTAACGATTGTTTAGTTTGTTTTACTTTGTCAAATTTGTGATATCTTCACTCATGAAATGTCTTGTTTTATGGTTGGGAGTCTCGATTTATGCTCTTCTACATTATATTTAGGCTCCAGAATTGCACATGGAAATCCACAGACATGGTCCCATGCAACAAACTATGGCAGCAGAACCTTCAACATCAACAAGCACAACGGTATCTCTTTAGTCTTTAGTTCTCACCCCTTATCTCTTGGTAGGAGCAATGTCTTATCTTCTGTGTTCAGTATAATCCTACTAATTGATGTGTCTTGATTTTTTTTTCCATTTAAATTGTTGTTCAGAATAAGTCGTGATGCCTTCCTCACAGAGTCTAATATTTGCTCTTTGATTTTGTACGCCTTTGAATGTTACGATTACTTTATCCTCCCTGGTGAATAATTTGAAAGTTAAACTCCTCTTAAGACTGGTACTAAAGCTCTGTGAAAATCTGGTGGTTTTGTCAGATTCATTTTCGATCTGTCTATATTGTAGCTGATTCACCATTATGTGTCTGCTCTTGCATTACAGAGTTCAAAAAAGAAGAAGAGCAGTGATCTCAAATATGACATTTTTGGATGGGTCATACTTGCCGTTGGCATTGTTGCATGGGTGGGATTTGCAAAATCTAATATGCCGCCACCACCACCACCGCCTCCACAATGAAAGCCATAAATACAGCTTTACTGGTGAAGATACTCTATTAGAGTTTTTCCTTTTGCATAAACAGGCGCTAGGCATTTATGCCTGTCATTTAGCTAGTTACTGAAACTTCAAAACTTTCTGGTGAAATCTTTAAAGACTTTTTTTCTGGTGTAATAGATCAAATAAGACTCTTTTTTCTTATAATCTGTCGATATTTTTCATGGTGTTCAGCTTTGACTTAATCTGCATGTTTTCTTCATTATTGTGTATAGTTAGATGTCATCTGTGTAGCTGCTGCTATCAAGAACGTATTCTAAAATAACTGAACGGCCAGCCTCTCTACCTTCACAAGGTAGGGGACAAGGTGCAAGTACATCCTAGCCTCTTCAGATCTCACTTTGTGGGATTAAAATTAAATTAGGTATGTTGTTATTGTCGTCATTGTTGTCAATGTCACTGGACCAATCTCTGACAGAAAAGGATTTGCCAATTGGCAAAAAATCAATCAACACTGTTACTAATGGTGGTTGACAATAAAAAATTTAACAACTTAAAGATTGAGAAATTACAAAAATACAGAAATGACTTGCAATACAAATATTTTCACTCAACCAAGGAATGCTTTTGCAACGGCAAAACCAGGCTATTGTCTTTTTCTTCGTTTGCTCTCACCTGGAAGTATTCTGGTGATGGTTTCCAGTGTCACATTATAATGATATTTGGAAATATGAATTGGCAGACGATGTCTTTTTTCAGGATCCTTATATTTCTATCCGTCGAGGATACATTACGTACGAGATCTTCCATACAGATTAGTGTACACTGTCTTTGTGCGGTACACCAGAATCATGCTTAGAACAGCTGCAACAATGCAGAGTCCTGACATTATCAAGGAAGTCAAGAAGAAGCAAATGGTACCTTCACACTTTAGAGGTTCATCCATGTTTAAAAAACTTGTCAAAACCGACGCCAAATTCAAATGTCCTTCATGGGGCAGTTGAGCTTGCTTTTCAGCTTCCCTGTCATATATACTACTAGCAATAAGACCTGAGAATACTAATGAACCAGCTGGGTTGGCAATAGTGAGGAAATTGTACAAAGCCCCAAAGTTCTTTAACCCAAACAATTCAGAAGCAGCAGCTGGCACAATCGCCCAATGAGCTCCATAACCAAGTCCAACCAAAAGAGTACCAATATACATAGCTCCAGGCCAACCCATAGCAAAGAAGAAATGACCAAAGGCCATCACAACTTGAGCAATAGCCATAGCTGCATGCCTTGGATAAGCATTATCCCTGTTTGACAAGGTCGTGTGAGAGATTTATGAGATTTGAATATTCATGTAAAGATAAGTTAATACCTGACGATTATCTCAGAAAAGTATCCACCTCCAATACGGCCAAGGAAGTTCCATATGCTAATCATCGAAACAAATACATGTGTGTTTTCATATCCTAAAGATTGGCTCATCTGTCCCAAGTTATCAATGACAGTCAAACCAGATCCAGAACCGAAAAGCAGTGAGAAAAACATAAGCCAGAAATCTGCTTTTATTAAAGCCTGGACTAAAGTAAAGTCCTCTCCCCTACGAGGACCTCGTCTTCTTTTGATCCTCACAGCTCCTTCTGCAGCTGCTTGTGCTAGTCTCACTTGTAACTGCGCGATTCTTTTCTGCCTTTCTAAAGCAGGAAGCAAGTCTACTCCCTTCGGTTTCTCCTCTTCAACCTCACTAAATATAATATCTTGACCATCGTCGTGTTCTGATCTGCCAGGACCTTGATCACCTGACTGAGATAGAAGTGCCTCTTCTTCTGGTACTACTCTTGGCTCTTGAGTGAAACTCAAATAGATAGGGATCACAATAGGGATTATCAAGATAACAAATAGAATAGCTGTGAAGATTACAATAACATTTTGGCTAACATCAACAACGTCTTCAACAATCATAACTCCCATTAAGTAAGAAGCCAAAAGGAGACATACACTGTAAACAAACGAAAAACTTAAACCATCAGAAGGCCTGACTTGTCTATGGCCTCCAACAGGCCTGATTATAAACATGAGAGCTATAATCACCATTGCTGGTGCAACGGCAATCATAAATATAAGTGAAGCGTGATCCGGGGAATGGATTACTGCATATATCTGAGTTAAAATAGCACCACCTAAGCCAGCAAATCCCTTAAGAATCCCAACCACAGGACCACGACTTTTCGGGAAATTTTGCACACAAGAGACTAAAGCTGCTGTGTTGAAGTAGGTTTCACCATTTGTTCCTACAAATATAAGAATGCACATCTGCAGAGAAATGGTTAAACTTAAGTCAGCTGTTAGAGAAAACAAGAAATGGATAAGACATAATTCATTATGATGGTCAGCAAAATACGGACTGGTAAGACATAATTCTTCTGAGAGAAGCAGAATGAGTATTGATTATGTTATATCGATATCCAAGTGCAAACTTTGGTACTATGCCTCAACTCCAATCAATTGCAGGGTTTATTGGTGATAAGATAAGGCACAAGTAACCCTAGATTATGACCGAAATTTTCAGAGACACCTTAACTAAACTTAGGTACTATTACCCCCAACTCCTTTTTTTTTTTTTGTAATTTATACACCTTTTGGCTTACGTGGTACACAACATGACTCGCATAGTTGAGGCGCATGAGAGATGTTTGAATGTCACATAAGCCAAGAAGGTGTACAAAATTACAAAGAAATGGATTCGGGGATAATAGGACCTTAGTTTAGTTAAGGTGTGTTTTTGAAGTTTCGATCATTGTCTAGTCTAGAGGATATATATATATATATATATTTTTTTTTTTTTTTTTTTTCTTGGGACTTTGATAAAATGTCCACAAGGAGTTTTAAGACTTATCATGTATATTGTCTGATGATAGTCTTGGAATTGTTAAAGAAAATCATTACCTAATAATAAATCAGTTTCCAATTTATCATAGGCAAAAATTTTATTTATAGAAACAATTTTTGATCCTAAAATTATTTCTACTTTTTCTTTTGACTGTGATAGTCTTTCCTTTACCCCTGTAATCCCTATCATAGAGATGCTGTTTTTATTATTATCTCAATCTTTTATTAACAAGGATTTTGCTAGATTGACTTCAGATTCATTATCGATTTGACAACATGTTGTTAATTTTGAGTCATAGAAGGTTAATTCTATGAAAACTGATACCCTAAAAGATGTTTCTTTGGGCATTTTAATTTTTAGGTATGAAACAAGTTTCATTTTTATAACTCATTTGTATTCCATTTTTCTCTATACTATAGTCATTAAGACTACCCATATATATATATATATATATATATATATATATATATATATATATTCCTAATATGAGGAGATACAGATGCAATTTAAATAGCAGTTTCAGGAGATTGTTTGATATGTCACATGTAAGGTATCAACTTGGACACAAGCACTTTTGTCTCCATTCGGTAAGAGAAAAATACACTTGTTACCTTTATTAATCTCACATTAAAAGGCATAAATGCTTGTCTAACATTTACTATTACGATTTACGGGGTATATAGTATTCCAACTTCGTTTTTACACTAAATACTTCCTCAAAATAGAAATGTCAGACTAGAAAAAAAAAGCAGAACAAAAGTGGATTCAAAATTTGAAATTTATGAATTCTTATAATAATCTCATATTAATTTGGATTCTCAATTAAATATTTACAAAATATTAGTGAATTTTTAAGTATTAGCAAAAAGTTATTAGTTTTGTTAACCCGTAGCTAAAACTTTGCTTCCCCGGACAGAAACATGTTATTCGACGTCGAGGCCATTTGAGCTCAACGCATTTTGAGATGGCAAGAGTGCCACACAAAACTTTTTGAAAATTACTTTTTGTGTTTGACAAAGCAAACAAAAAAATATGATTTGGTGACAATCCAATTAATTTACTGCATATCATATAAAAAAATGCAAACTTTTCAACGTCCACCGATAGCAAAAAGGTACAAATGAAATGAGTGGACAGCAAGAGTCTTGTTTCAAAGAAAACTCATAGAGATAGAGGTGCGTTCAGTACGGAGAAATTTTCTATGAAAAGCGTTTCCTAAGAAAATATTTTTAGAAAATTTTGTATTCGATTCATAAGCAAAAAAAAAAAAAAAAAAAAAAGAAAAAACCGGGATAATTTTTATTTATTTATTTATTTTTTTGTGTTCGATAGTATAAGTAAAAAAAACTGCGCGATTGAGATGAAGATGAGATGTGTTATAAATTGACAAGAACACAATCAATCGAATCACTTGTGAAACTTGTTTCAAGCTTCAATTAAGAAAAATCATTTTCTATATTTGAAGTTTCGTAAAAAAATTTATTTAAATAGAGAATAAAATTTTCGATCAAAAACTTGAAGGAAGATGAATGAAGAAGAGTAGTCTACTCACAGCCCATAATGGCAAAGGTGCAGTTCTTCGAGTAACAATAAGCCAAACCCAACCATATCCAATAAAATTCTGAATAGCACCAACAAGAAGTGCAGCCCATAAAGGCAAAATTTCACACAAAGTACCAGCTAAAAATCCAACACTATCACCCAAATCTTTAGCCACACCCAATCGAGCAATCTGTTTCTGATTGTAATACAGAGAGATTTTAATTACTGGAGAAATACTGCCGAATAAGTATCCAATTCCCGCACAAGTTTGAATCCACATTGCAGCAACGAACACGAGCCATCTGTTATTCAAAAAATTGCCAAATCTTTCTTTCAAATAAATCGTCATAAAATCAGATCGAGCCAATTTAGAGCTTCAGATTTTCTTTCTTCAAGTTCAATTTTTGTTTATGAATGAATGAAGTTGGGTGGGGTGGGGTGGGGTGTGGGGATACGTTGCGTTTGATTACTCTCTTTTTGATGAGGAGATCAGAGGAGCACAGCAAGGTATAAGCTAGAGCCTCCTTTCTCAATTCACGTGACGGGTTATGGACCAGTTCATTTATAATCTCAACTCATTTCAGCATAACTTTTGAGTACGTGTAACTTTTGAGCGGATTAATAATCCTTCTATTTAAATCTCTATACCATGTTGGTTATGTAACAATGAGAATTTTATTTGAATCTCTACTAACATGTGTTTCCTTAAAATATATGGTTATGTAACTATGAGAATATTATTTAAACCTGTAGTAACATGTGTTTCCTTAAAATATATGGTTGTGTAACAATGAGAATTTTATTTGAACTTCTAGTAATATGTGTATCCTTAAAATATATGGTTACGTAACAATGAGAATTTTATTTGAACCTCTACGAACATGTGTAATCTTAAAATATATGATTATGTAAGAGTGGGGATTTTGTTTTACGAAACAATGGATTTGGTATGATTAATTTATTTTTTTCTCATTTATTTTATTATTATTTAATATATTGTAAAATCTTTTATCCTATTTTTTAAAAACTAATCTTACCTCATTTCTTACTTTTCTACCTAATATATTATTATAGGGAATTTTCACAAATAACTACTATAATAAACTTTATTATGCTCCACAACTATAGTTTGCATATTTACAGGTTGTAACTACAGTTTAAGGCTTTAAGCTGCATCGTTTATATAATCATGGGTGAGTTTGTATAATTCGCGGGTACATTTATATAATTGAGCTATTTTTGTATAAACTCAAACACCTAAACTTTAAACATTTATACAAATTATATTATACAAAATTACATTATACAAAAGTTGTACAATTATATTATACAAAAGTGCGAATTAGGCAAACTCAAAACCCTAGCCTACATAATTATCACTGAATGTTGATCGCGAGCAGTAAGATGAATGTGTCTATTTGTTCAATTTTATACAAGTTCAAGAGCCTGTTTGTGCACACCCAAAGTTAAAGGTCATGTTTATGTATTATGCCTAACTAAAACTATAGCTATGATGACTATAACTAGTATATGTTTGCTTATCCATGTAATTTTCCTATTATAAATTTATTCTTAAGATTGTTGAGGTATGATTTTATATAGAGTTATCAAAAAGGCCCGGCCCAGCCCCACCCGGCCCAAGCCTCGCGGGCCAAGGAATTTGAATGGCTAAGACGGGCTGGCCCTTCATTTGGAAGAGCCTGAAAATGCTCAACCCAACCCAACCCTAAAAGGGTCGAGGGCTGAGGCGGGCTAGCCCATCCTTTTTTTTTTTCATTTCTTTTCTTTTCAAACTTATAATTCTATAATATCAAAAAAATGAGAAGATTTTCAAATCAAATATGACAAACAATGGTGTTTTTTTAATAACACTAACAAAAAATCTAGTGTAATTAGCATGTATCTCGCATACCAGATACGCGAGCGAGATAAGAGAGTGACACGCAAGATTGGAGGGAGGCGAGGGCACGATATTTGTCTATGCATCCTAGATACATGCGAATCTACTTGGATATAGTGTATCTAGAACATATTAACCTAATTTTGAGTCAATATATTTCGAGATACATGTATCTCGACGTACCAAAATCTGGTAAGATTCATAATATTACAACATATCGTGTATTTAAGTAATTAGATTATATACTAGTGAAATTATTGTAAGTTTTCCTTAAGTAAAAAATTTTGGCCCATAGGTCGACCCCGCCCCCGCCCCCGCCCCGATCAAGCCTCAAGGGCCAAGGGTTATATGGGCCGGGCTTATAAGCCCTAGTGTTAAAGGGGCTTGAAAAATCCTATCCCAACCCTACCCTAATAACGGGTTGGGTTGGGCCGGCCCCATAGGCTAAGCCCATTTTGATGGCTCTAATTTTATATAACAATGCAAAATGATATGAGAGCATTTTGAATTTATAAATAAAAATAATTGATATAAATTAAACTAAAGACACATTCGATAAACATGAATCAAATATGTAACAACTATTCAAACAAGTTATCCTATTTTATTTGCACGGTTTTTATAGTCTGTTTAAATATAAGGCATCCTCTTTTCAAAAATTAGAAAGTCTTAAAATTTCTATTTTATCCTTATTAGTTGACTTAAGTTTAGTTTAATACTCACATGATACACTGGTTTTTGTTGTTTTTTATTTTTATAGAAAACGAGCGAAAATGAAAGATATATATGAACTACATAATACGTATGTTTAAATTGAAGCTAATAAATGCATAATATGCGTTAAACTATACATTCTTATCATTTAACTATAGTTAAATAATGTAACTTTATTAAATTATTTATTTATAATAAATTATAGTAGTTTAATGTAGTAAAGAAATGAATTTTGAGCTTAAATCAACCCTAAAAACTAGCTTCTAACAAAAAGATTGTTCAAATCTTATAAGAAAACTATTTATCACTTTTTATCTGATGTAAGACTTTTTAACACGACACCTCACATCTGAAATTAAACATGAAAATCCAACATTATTATACAATAATTGAGATAAATCTTACTCTAGCTACTAACACGATAAATAAATAGTTGGACCTATTCAAACTCAAAATTAACTCCTAGGAGAAAGATGACCCAAGTCTAGTTTTCATTCAATCGTGTGACTCTCTTAACCTGATGTAAAAACACGATGAGATTAGGGACCAATATTATTTTAAAAAATCACTATTTTTTCATTTAAAAATGACTACTGGCTATTTTTACAAATATTTTGATTTAATCAATGTGAAGAGAAAAAAATAACAATTGTTTTATGTGGAAAAATTATAAAGTTTTCCACTATTTTACACTTTGTTTGGATGGTTGTTACCCGTTGTATTGTTTGTTAAAATACAACGTTTCTTTTGATTATTACTTAAATTATATTGTATCTTATCATTTAAATCCATCGTTAGGTAACAACAAAAAGACTCATTGTATGTAACGATCAATTTGGTGTGGTCACGTTGTTACCATAATATATTCTTCTCATTTATCTTTATTTTTTGATAATCATATTTCATCTTGTATCCTATTTTTTCATAATTGCTTTACCATACCCTACTTTTCTGCTAGGTTTACCACTCAAATTATAGATGTGTGACATTAGGTAACGACAAAGAACAGTACAATTTATTTAAACACTATATTCATTATAATAATACTGTACAGTACAATACAATACAATACAATATAATACAACACAATATAATACGATACATTATAAAATAATACATAACCACTTTATATTATTATATAAAAAAAATTATATATTTCAAATAGATTCTTTAACCTGGTGTACCATCCAGGTTGAAAAATAAGTTAATTTTGAGTGGAAGAAAAAGACGGAACCCAACGCATTGAGTAGGTGTACTTTATCAATTGTCGATAGAGATGGGCTACCTATTTTTTTTTTTTACATAATAAAAGCTATAAACAAAAAGAAGTGGTGTACTACCAAGTGGAGCCGCCTGTCTATCTCTAATTATCTGGCCGGTCTTCCTGTCCCACACGCCTATCACATATTTAATAATTAAAATGGCTTCATCAGAATTTTCACAATCAAAACGTGACGAAAACGTTTGGTTATAATTTCGCTGAATTTTTTGGCCTTTCGAAATAATTGAATTATTCAAAATTTAAGATAAATATTTTTTTTAAAATATCATGTTTGCCTTTAACTTATTAAAGGTTGATATTTTCTAAAAGATGAATTACATTACTTATAAAATTATATTTATTTATTTTTAAAAAAATAATAGTCCCTTTGTTTCATATTAGTGATCACTTTTCATTTTGTAAGGTGCTTAAGAAATCATAAATAAAAAGATAATTTTACTAATTTTAAAGTTCTAGAAACTTCTTGCTAATACCATAAATTTTTTGGTACTAGCAATGCAATAGTTTTAATTAGGGGTGTGCACTATTCGGATTAAACCGAATAACCAAACCAAATCAAATCGAATTTTTATTTGGATTGGTTTTTTGGTTTTTCGAATTGGTTTTGAATTAATAAATTACTTTGTTTGATTTTTTGGTTTGGTTTCGGATTTTAAAAAATAAAAACCGAAAAATCGAAAAAACCAAAATTATATATATATATATATATATAGTCGGTAAATCTGATTGAGATTTGTCCTTTGTTATTAGTATATGTAGGATTAGATTTCTTACTACATAATAATGGAAGTTGTCTCCTTACCAGAGATGAAATAATATTCTCAAAAAAACTCTACTCAAACCACAGTAACAACCAAATCTATTCCAACAAAATCTAGATATCTTACAAAAATAGTGAACTTAGCCCAAATACTTCAAAAAGGTGAGACAAAGGAGAAGAGTGCACTTGTACCAAGATACATATTACAAAGGGGCTGTTAGAATTAAACAGAAAACTAGAAGATAGGATCGCAGAAATTAATAAAAAATTAGATATTTTATTAGAAAATAAAATCCCCGAAGAAAAATCAAAACAGGATAAAAATATACAAGACCTAATAAAACAACTAAAGAAAACAAAAATAACACCCAAAAGGATAGACCTAAAGTGATAAAAAATGACAAGGCATGGACCTTTTTCCAAACAGGAGTCGAGCTCCCCAAGAAAGACAAAGGGTCAGTTTCTCTCAA
Organism: Solanum pinnatisectum; assembly: GCA_035578085.1. Classification (NCBI taxonomy): domain Eukaryota; kingdom Viridiplantae; phylum Streptophyta; class Magnoliopsida; order Solanales; family Solanaceae; genus Solanum; species Solanum pinnatisectum. Next base: position 22,410,699 of record CM069077.1, read on the forward strand.
GATAGATTAGGAAATAATATGTTAGTCAGGATAATGAACTCGTCTAGATCTAGTAGCAGTCAACAACTAGATGAAATAATAGATGTAGACAAAGATATAGAAATTTTCCAGAAAAATAGATTAAAACTTTTAAACCCACAAGTACTTTGTAATATGTGACTATTCTCTTCAAAAGCACATTTATACAGACACTATAGAGATGAACAAATATGCATATCAGGAGACAATAGTAAAAGTATGAGTCTAATTAGCACATAATCTATGAAAGAAATACAAAAAAAGAAGGATGAATCTCATGCATATGGGATTAGTAATAATTGGACTTAAAGGATTAACTAGGAAAAATCTAGGAACTAAAGTGATAATTACTTTATATGATGATAGATGGGCAGAATCAAAAAGATCGATAATAGGTCTAACAGAAATAGATATAACCAACAACGGAGGAATATTCTACTGTAGCCCAAACTTCATGATAAATTCAACCGAATTTGATAAATACATAAAAATAGGGGTTCAAACTAAGGGTTACGAAGAAATGAACTGCGAAAATAATTTTCTAGTATGCGTAGGTTTTATAGAAAAATTAGCCACTAGCAGCAGCTCCAAGTTTAAAATCAAAATAGACGATGCAGTAGATTTAATGGGAAATAAGGGAATAAAACTAATGAAACCCCTAAAAATAAACTCAGAAGAATATGCTGGTAGAGAATGGAATTTAGAGAAATTCTATAAAAAGGAAATTTTAAGACCTAATGACCACCTTACATATACTAATAACAAAGGACAAACCTCAATCAGATTTACTGACTATAAATATTCAGACCAAAAAGAAATAGATGAAGACCTCGACGACAACTTCACCGAAACAACAATAAACATGGAAGGAATGAATATCCAGATCATAAAAGAAGAATACTACGAAGTGGATAAATCGATAAAAAAAGCCAAAGAAATATACGAATTAGATAAAAAAGCAATTTTCAAATGTAAAGGGTGCAAACTAAGAGAAATACATTTCTCTATGGTAGAAAGACACTTTAAAGAATGCAGAGCTAGAATAGACAATTACGGGTATAGACAGGAGGAAGATACACAAGAAGAAAGTGATGACGAGACAACATGTAGTTTAAAAGAATTTATGAAAACCGCCTCGACTAGTTCAAGTCCCTTCCAAAAAACAACACCCGTACCACCGGTATAATAAACCATAGGTAACTTACCAAGACACATAGTCTTTAGACAAGACCCAGCTATAGAACCAGAAATGGTTAGACCAATAGGAATAAGGATGCCAATAGAAGCTCCTATCAAACTTCAAGACGGGGGAGATAGAGGAAAAATACTCAATATAGCAGCACATGACCGCCAATTATGGAATTCAGTAATAGACGTATGGAAAGATATAGTGGTAGCAGACTACATACATCATTACAGTGAAACAGATGCAGAGACCATGCATAGGTATATAGAAACCTTTTTAGGAGAATCAATTAAAGGAATGTGGGAGTCATACAAAGTAGCTTACCCTCAAGAGTTCCAAGAATTAGTAAACATGGGACCAAACCCGTACAACTTTACTAATAAAATACACAGCCTAGTGACAGGATAAGGCCCAAATAGTGGATTAGTAATATTACAAAAGAATGCTTTAATAAAACTAGAACAACTTAGCATAAATAATTAGTGTCATATAAAGAACTTCTTAAAATACTTCTTCTATTATTGCGCCATAAGCGGTAATGTGTTTGACCAAATTTTAGGAAATAAACTTTTCAATAAGCTCCCTGGAGCCTTAGGAAGAGAAATAGAAGAAAAATGGAATAAAAGAGAAGGAGTAATGCAAAATCCAATTGCGAATCGGTCCATAGGACATAAAGTGCAGCATATAATGAAAATACTACAAGAAAAATGTACAAACACACAAATACAAAAACAGTTGAAACAAAGCAAGACTGGTTTTTGTAAAAATATATATATAATGCAAAGTTACGATCAAAGTAAACCACAAAGAAAGTATAAAAAGCCATATCAAAGCAGACAGGAATACAAAAGAAAGTACTATTTAAGAAAATCAACTGCAAAGAAACCCTACCTAAATAAAGATAGACATGTAAGAAAACATAATAATCACAGGATTTATAAGAATAGACTAGCTTGTTTCACATGCGGAAGTGAGGAGCATCTGGCCAATACTTGCCCAGGAAGAAACAACAGTAGGACAAGAAATGCCCAACGTATAGAAGATTTCCAAGAAACTTTGATAAATGTAGACGAATATATGTCAGATAACGAAAGTATATATTCAATAGTAAGCACAAATGCCATAGAAGGAGAAAAACAAGATTCATCAAACTCAGAAGGAGAAACATTAATAAACGAAATAGGATTAGAGAAGCTAGATTTAAATAACCTAAATGACCACACCTTTGTCAATATACAATGTGACCACGAATTTTTCAAGGGAAAAGGTTTAGACAGCCAACAATGTTTTTATTGTCCAGGATATCCAAGTAAGGATAGAAGAGCAAAATGCATAAATTGCTACTTAGAAGGATGCATTCAGTGCATTGATAAGATGTTCAATATTAAAGTCAAAGACGAACAGGTTATCACAAAAGAAAAATCGCTAAAGGCATTAGAAGATAGGATAAATAATTTAGAAGAAAGAATGGGTAAACTAGTAAAAAGGAAAGGAGTAGAAATAGAGGAAACCATCCAAATTAACAATAAACCGCCCGAACTAGAAATAGAACTTTTAAACAAAAAGAAAGAGGCTACGTCATTTGAAGGATTAATCTGTAACGAAGACAAAAAAATTAATAACATAAAATTTTTTACTAGAGTAAAAATTCAAGACTATGATATAGAAACCCTCGCTCTAATAGAATCATTATGTACGAAGAGTATAATAAATAAATGCATTTTGCCTCCAGAGGTAATAAAAGATTTTCCAAAACCACAAAGCGCCATGCAAATGAACGGATCCTCTAATATATATGAGCATTACATTAGTGATGCAAAAATAAGTTTTCTAAACACTTGTGCAGATTTCTATAAACCTACCTATAAGTTAGAAAATTTTTGGGTAAGAGATCTAAATATTAGGTAGACTTTGTTTTAGGATTAGATTTCTTACTATATAATAATGGAAGTTGTCTCTTTACCAGAGATGGAATAATATTCTCAAAAAAACACTACTCAAACCACAATAACAATCGAATCTATTCCAACAAAATCTAGATATCTTACAAAAATTAGTGAACTTAGCCCAAATACTTCAAAAAGGTGCAACAAAGGAGAAGAGTGCACTTGCACCAAGATACTTATTACAGAGGAAAAGGAAGAAATTGAACTATTAGGACTTAGCGTTTCAGATATAGAAGATGTAGAAAAGAAATACACCTTAATAGGAATAAATACAGAGCTTTACAACTTCAAAAAGGGATTACTAAACATAGGAGTAACAAAGAATCAAAAGGATCTAGAAGAAGTAATCCTAATTCTAGATAAATTAGAAATAATTGGATAAAGACCCTTAAAGCACCGGGACGCCAATCACATAACCTGCAGACTAGACATAATTAATCCAAAATACACGATAAAAACAACCTCTATAGAATCAATAAATGAAGACCTAAAGGAATTCGAGGATCAAATAGGGAAATTATTAAAATTAGGAGTAATCAGAAGATCAACATCAAAGCATAGATCAACATCGTTCATAGTAAGAAATCAAGTGAAATAGTAAGGGAAAAAAAAAGAATGGTTATAAATTACAAAAGACTAAATGATCACACCCGAATGGACGGATATAAGCTATCAGATAAAACATAGCTAATAAATAAAATACAAGGAAGAAAGATTTTTAGTAAGTTTGATTGTAAGTCCGGTTACTGGCAAGTAAAAATGCATGAAGATAATATAGAATTGACTGCTTTTACATGTCCAGAAGGACACTTCGAATGGCTAGTAATGCCTTTCGGACTAAAAACAGCTCCCCCAATCTTTCAAAGGAAAATGGATAATATTTCCATAGATTATAAAAATTTTATTCTGGTATACGTAGACGATAATTTAGTATTAGCAACAATACTAAAGAACATTTAGGTCACTTATAGACAATCCTTAAGCTATTTGTAGACAACGGTATCATAATTAGTAGAAAAAATGAATTTATGTAAAAACCTCATAAATTTTCTAGGAGTAGAAATTGGAGATGAAAAAATTAAATTACAACATCACATAGCAAAGAAAGTCCTAGACATGCCAGATAAATTAGACAAGACCAAAGATTTACAAAAATTTCTAGGGATTTTAAATTATGCAAGGAATTTTATAAAAGACTTAGGAAAAATAGCAGGACCCTTATATTCAAAAATAGGGACTAATGGACAAAAGACATTCAACATAGAGGATATAAAGTTAGTACAAAAAACTCAAACATATGGTTAGAACCATACCAGACTTATCCCTTCCTTTAGAAATTGACTATCAAATAGTCGAAACTGACGGAAGTCTAGAAGGGTGGGGAGCAGTACTTAAAACAAGGAAAAATAAGTACGGAGACAAAAAGGATGAAAGAATTTGCGCCTACCAAAGCGAAAAATATAAAGAAAAGGGAAACATGAGTAGTATAGATGCAGAAATATTAGCGGTAATCTACGACCTAAATATTTTCAAACTATTTATTATCAACAAAAAGAAAATTTTAGTAAGAACTGATTGCGAAGCTATCGTAAAATTTCATCAAAAGATAGATGGAAAAAGCAGTAGTAAAAGAAGATGGTTAAATTTTTTAGATGCCACGTTAATATATAATATATCCTTGAAACATATCAAAGGAAAAGATAATTTGTTAGCAGATCAACTTAGCAGACTCATGAAGACTAACTGTTTATTTTCAGCATGAGTACATGAAAAGATAAAGTCAGGACCTCCAGCTTAAGCGGCACTACAGATGGAATGGACAAAGACTTATCCAGACTTTATTTAAAAATACCTTGTTCAAACCACAAACGAAATTAAATGAAGCAAGATCGAACACCCCAAGCTTTGAGAGACTGCATTTCGGAAGACAAAATTTAATATTTTAGCCCCCATCCAACTTAAGTTTCAGAATAAAGCCAGAATCAAAAATAGATAGACCACAGAGATGTTTGATAGACAATTTATGAAAAACATGTAACAAAGTATCGCGAGACAATAGTTACTTCATTTCAGTAATGAATTCGTTAAGCCATTATTTTACAGAAAAAAATGAAGACAAAAAATTCAAGATTTATGTGGTAGTTCAAGGAAGTTTGGCAGGAATTTTTCAGACATGGACGGAAGTAATAGACTCAATAAAAGACTTCATCATTCCCCTTTTCAAAAGATTCAATGACCTAAATGAAGCTCTGGATTATGCAAGGGGAACCCTTAGACCAAATTATTTTCTAAGCCCAGCTTTAAGACAAATCCCAAATCCTTCCCCACAATATAATATCCAGAAAGACACAGACAAAATAATATTTTGCGACCACTGCTCTATAATGACAGACGGCTTCAAAATACAAATACAGACAATTGAGAGGCTCGAAAAAGAAAAGGAAAAAATGATGCAACACATCTACCTTTTACAAGAAAGAATCAAAATTTTACATTACAAAATCAATCAGACCCAACCATTACAAATAGAAGATCATCCAAAAGAACTAAGGAGTTCTCCACTTGGTCTAAAATGAATAAGTAGGGTGTACATTCCCCAATGAATGTAGAAGAAGCTACTGTACCAGCTAAAGATACATTTAGTCCCGTTCAATCGGTATCGGGTAAAGACTTATCAAATTCGTTGATGCTGACACTTTACCAAAAAGTGTAAGAATATTATCAGCTAGTTTTAATACAATAAGAACTATAGAACAAGGGGAAAAGACTAAAGGATTCTTGTTAAAAAGAAAGAATGACAAGAGAATTGAACAAATGGTACAAAACTCCCTCCAAAACTTACTTAGTGAAAAGACCAAAGAAGTCATAAGTGAAAATCCAAAACCCAAACCAGAAACTCCAGGCCCAGAATGTTCAGGAAGTAATGGGTACGAAAGTGAATACAACCCATCACTAGAATAATTGTCCCAAGACCCAAATTAAGACGACGACTCAGAGATGAGTTTCGACTACATAGCATCACACAACTTAGACACGTAGAAGATGCATAAGCCATGACATAATAGACCACGTCAAGAGAAAAGACTAGGGAAGATAGGTAAGCCATGACGTAATAGACCACTTCAATAGAAAAGACAAGGGAAGATCGGTAAGCCATGACGTAATAAACCACTAGTCTAATGCGGACAAGAAAAATGACAAAAAATTTTAAAACGTCTTTCAAAGCCATGTGACGATGGGGCCCAAAGAGCACCCGACAGGTAAAAAGAAAGACTATCCAACAATTTTGAAATCCGAATTTCAAATTCGGAGAAAGCCATTCTCGCCTATAAATACCAGACCATTTGCAAGAAGAAGAGGTAGAGCGAAGAGCAAGCGGAGCATAGTATATAAAAAAAAGAGTGAAGTGAGTTATAAAAAGACTGTGAGTGTTTAATTTCTTAAGTGACTACAAAGTCATTCCGAGACTCCCGAAAGGGAAACCTCTCTTCGATCACTATCAATGTTAGTAGTTATGTGTTTTATAAATCTTAGTAGTTTCTTTCAGTTTATGCAATGTTTTATATATATACTACTGTTTTTATATAATATGAATGTTCATAATTTTTACTGTTTATACTCATATAATGGGTCATTACTTACTCTTAGTAAATGGTTAGTTCCTTACCCTTTTAGTAACAACAATGGATTAATCTGTAAATACCTAGGGAAGTTGAAAGTCTGCCATGGTCAGAGAATCAGAGGACTGTGTATCTCGGGGTTTGGTTAAAGAAGAAGTTGCTAAGAACTGGTGCAGAGCTCGGACTTCACAAATCCAATCACCGACGCTCTCTTCTTTATTGTCACTGCCTCCACAACGCTACGAGGACCTACTTTTACAGGCTATTCGTCGAGCACGACCCTTATCAGTTGGCCGTACTCTATCTCCCACAGGTACATTTCCTCAACTATTTGCCATGAGGATTAGAGATTCTAGTAGTGAGCAGTTAGATGATGTGGCCGATACACCTCCATTGACTCAACATTATGTACATCCTGGTGTATCACCTACACCTACACATACACCTACCCCTACACCAGATGAGATATCTGCTCTAGCACCGGGACTGAGGGACAGGATTAGCAGAGTCATGATTGAATCGGATAGGTCATCGTAAGTTTGTTTTGTTATTTATTTGTTACTTTATTTTACTTATTTGAGCATCTTTAGTATATTATTCATGAACTAACATGTTTATTATGTGTTTTGCAGGTGATATCCTGCAAAGGATGCTGCCCGGGCTTTAAAAGACTCTGTGAGAAGGCTTTTTACACAGCCTTATCACCTCAGGAGTGAGATCCCAAATAATATACGTCAGGCGATGCTTAATGAATTTAAGGTAAATACTTTTTTAGTTAAGTTTATTAATTTTAGTATCCTTTACTTTTTTTAATTATCTAACATTATTCATATTTTTCAGACTATGCGTACTTGGGAACCGAGGTTTACTATGGTCATTGCAATCAAATTTGAGAAGAGGGCATCCGCGAGACTGTCTAGCTGGCTAAAGAAAGCCTGGGATAGTGATCAGTGTTCGGGTTGGATGTTGCCTCATGTGAGAGATGAATTGTGCCAATATTGGAACACAAATAAGTTCAAGGCGATGTCCGAACAAGCCAAAAAGGCTAGAGGCAGTTTTAAGGGTAACTCATTGCACACTGAAGGTGCAAAGAGCGTTAGAACAATTACAAGAGAGATGATAAGTTTTAATTCAATCTTTTAAATAAATAATTAGTTGATTAATATTGTTATGATATAAATTTCATTTTTATTTATAGGAAAAACAAATGGACGCACTCCCCTTATACCAGAGATTTTCAAGAAGACTTATGTGTAAAAAAAAAAATGGGTCAGATTCAAATGTGTGGGTGAAGAAAAGGGTCGAACGAACTTTTATAAGTTATTTAATATGAATAATATATATTAATAGTGAATATATTTATGATATGTATATATATTGATGTTAATTTTTCTATTTAATATGCAGAATGAGTTTAATCAGTACGTCAATGAGAATCTAGATAGTTCAATCCAAATGACACCTGAACCTTCCAGCCAAATTTGGACAGAAAAAAGTGGTAGGGAAGACACATAAGGGTAGAGTCTATGGTCGAGGCTCTCGAAACGATCTACTCCAATCAGTCTTACAATGTATTGGATCATCACGTCAAGCTTAGGCACTTAACGGTGTTCAGATTGTTGCTATGTTGGCTTAAATAACATAACTTACATCGGTACTGGCAGAGTCTGAATGGAGAAGTGTAGCTGAACAACAAAGCATGAGTGCGACCGTTCAGCAAATCAAAGAACAAGTGTTGAACCTCGCTCGTCGACCTACTACATCTTCGGCTCCCGAGGACACCGACGACGACAATGAGGAGGAGGATGATTTTGTATATCGCACTCCCTAGTTTAGGTCTCTTTTATGAACTTTTGAATTTTTTAAACACATTTTGAACAACTTTATAAGTCTTTGTATTATGATTTAGATAGTTTTGGAGATTGATTTAAGTTTGTTATTTTATATGTTGTGTGTGATGTTTAGATTATATTTTGTTTGATTAGGTTGGTTCGATATGAATGAAATTGATTTATATTTGCAGGTGGGCAACAGAAAATTACAGAAAAAAGCGACGGATAGGGTCTTTTAGTTCGTCGCTTTTTTGGGTATTCAAAAAAATTAATTTCCAGAAAAGCGACGGACAGTGGTCCTTTAGACCGTTGCTTTTCTGAGATTTTCAAAATTTAAAATTCCAGAAAAGCGATGGACTGTGTCGTTTTTTGGAAATAAAAAATAAATGAAAATAAAAAAAAAGTGACGGAGTCCGTCACTTCAAAAAGCGACGCAGTCCGTCGCTTTTTTGCGACGTTGTCCGTCACTTTTTGAAAAGCGTCGAGCCAAAAAGCGACAAACATGACTGCTTCGCTTTTCCGTCGATTTTGACCAAAAAAGCAACGCAGTCCGTCGTTTTTCTGCTGTTTTTTAGTAGTGTTCCTGAAAAAAGTCACTTCCTATTCAAGATGACTCGAACCCACATAAATGTGAAACTTGGTTAATTTAATTGATATTAGGTGATTTCATTGCAAGTTCAATAACTATTATATTTAATCTATTAGATAAATAGAAAAACATCATTAAAGAAAGAGATAAGTGTCAAAATTACACTTAAACTATTCCTTATTTTTTGAGTTTCATATCTAAACTATTGAGAATGCGAATTTTATACCTAAATTATCACTTATTACTTTGAGAATCAATATACCTCAGAGGTGTGTGTAATGCACTCTCCCTTTTATTTGAAAAAAAAACCTTGATACATGGCATTCCAATGGATAAAATATTGTACATTGACTAAAATTAAATGATAAACTATTAATATTAATTAAAAATTAAAGTTTAAAGTTTTAGTATCCCCCAAAAATATTTTTTTAAAAAAAATAAAATTTGAATTATTTTTCTTACCCCACTCCACCAACTCCTCCCCCTGCCCCCTACAATCCGCCGTCCTTTTAATTATTTATTTTTAATTTCTTTTATAAAATATTTTTAAAAAATTCAAACTCCCCCCCCCCCCCAAAAAAAAAAAAAAGGTTATCCATTCATTCCCTAAAAAATTGATATTATTTTATTTTTAAAAAAAATAAAAATTCTACCTTACCCTATTAACCCTCCACTCCTATTTTTATTTTATTTTTACATTTTTCTCATTTTGTGTTAGATATGTTCTTATATTTTTAGGATTTTTTTTCTACTTGAGTATCGAATATAACATAAATAAAAAATTTATTGTAAAAAGAGTCTTGTGGAAACATATAAAAAATATTTTTGATATGTATATATCCAACAGAAAATGAGAAAAAAATTTAAAAGCGGAGGGTTTGGTGGAGTGAGTCGAATTATTTTTTTTAGAAAAAATAAAAAATATCTACATTAATATTGAGGTTGGTGGGTGGGAGATGAAGTAAAAAAATATTTTAATAAAATAAATTCAACAAAAAAAAACTAAAAAAATGGGCAGGAGGGGAATACGGTGAGAGGAAGTGATGGAGTGGGGTAAGAAAATACAATACATTTTATTTTATACAAAAAGTATTATTTTTTTGGGATAATAATTTTGTAATCTTTAATTTAACTAATGCTAAGCAAGATAACTCATTTCTTGGATAAGGGCTTTATATTGCCTTAGAATGCCGTCTTCTGATCCTCATGTGAATGATTCCCCATATGAGATGTGAAAGGTTGGTTTATCAGTTTGAAGATCGCTGCTGTGGGTACTAATAATTTATTTAATTTTTGTCAAGGTGGAACATTTTGTCCATATAGAGTGTGATGTGCAATTTTTTAAAAATAAAAGCGAGTGTATTATACACACTATGATGAGAGTGTTATAAAATATAGATATGTGTTATCTCAAACTAATAAGTGATAGTTTATATATGAAACTCACACTCTCAATAGTTTGTGTATGAAACTCAAAAAAAATAAAATAAAAATTTATGTGTGTTTTTGCCGGTTATCTGTTAAAGAAATGACTTTGAGATGCGAGAGAATTGACTTTCAACGGATATTATTCATATACGAATTTTTAAAATACATATCATTTTGATATACACCAAATAATATGTGTCAAATTCAAGAAATCTAAAATTATTAAGCCTATGTTTCAAGATACATATGGCCCGATCGAAGAAAAAAGAAAAAAATTTATAAATAGCAAAGATAATAGATATAATAAGACTCTATAACTATAGTTTTGGTAATTGCACTCCATAGCTATAGTTAAGTTTGTTATGAAGGTTGCATTTATATATTTCGCTTGGTCATATACAAATAGGGTATATATATATACTAATTTTTTGACACATGCGTTGCACGTGATTACCAATTCCAAAAATATATGTTATAGTAAACAATATTGCTTGTTTAAGTGAATATTTGAATAATAAGCTTAGGAAAAAGTCATATTGCAGATTCTTTTTTAAATGTTCAATGTGGATCGTCATATATATCTCTTATTTACGCAAACATATAAAGATGGTCACTGAAAAGTTTTATTAGCTAAATGCAACAATGTATATATTTATTTCAATTGGTTGAGGTTAAATCATGTAATTAGTCTTATCTTACTAATATTACCTTATAGACATTATTTATTTTGTATTTTTCTTGTCATCTAACCAGATGTGCTTTGCATGTGTATTCCACGTTAAATTGTTTAGATGTCATATGAACATGTGAAGAGAACAACTACATTTAATATATTCACATATTTTCACATTTGTTGTGAGATTTTATTTTTTTTAAAAAGCAGTCGAAACATTTTAAAATAATATATTTTCAAGTTAGAAGGTCTTGTTAACTTGATAATACATTTGTGACATTTAAATACAAATACCTATCCAAATATAAATATATATTTGCATCAATGAAAATATTTATCTCATAAAATTAGCTATTAAATAAATAATAAATTAAACTAATATAAACTTCAACTAACGTTATTACAAGTCATATGAACTTTTCTTCGTCCAAAATACTGAAATATTAAGAAATAGTAAATAAATAAAAAAAAAGGGCAATATTTATATAGTAATAACTATTTTGAATAAAACTTCCTGAGAGTTGAAATCACATAAGTAACATTGATAAGTAGAGTCATTCTTTTGTCTTGAGCATAAAAAACAAATCGTGACAATTCTTTAAATTTTTAAAAAAGATATTCAGAAGCATATAACTACATCACAAGAGAATTGTTAACAAAAACAAATGAATTAAGACTACATAATGTTGACTTTGTCTATTGGAACATTACATTCTAATGTATATATTAAGCAAAAAATAATTATTATATCATCAAAATTATTTTTCTCAAGTACTCGAGTTTATGAAATATACCCTCTTAGGATAGAATGACTTACTTCATCAGAATAGTGGTACCTCGTATTCTGCTAAACTTTGAAGTCACTCAACGACAATAAATCACACAAAAAAATTTAAAATGCAAGAAGAAGTAGAGTAAAAGATTAAAAAAATTGTGGTGGAAAATTGAGAGGAATCACCTCTATTTAGGTGTCAACAAAGGGTAGTATGAACAAATATTTTTTGTGTCCTATCTGAAAAGTCATGACTTTTACGAGAAGTCACAACCCTTTGGAAAAGTCACAACTTATTGAAAAAGTCACAACTCATTGGAAAAGTCACAACTCATCGAAAAATCACAACCCTTGAAAAAAGTCACAACTCATCAAAATATCACAACACTTTGAAAAAAGTCTCAACTTATCGGAAAAGTCTCAACTCATCGAAAAAGTCACAACCTAAGTTAGGGATATTATAGTGATTTAACATTCAAGTTAGGAGTTCATGCTTTTAAGGTTATATATATATATATATATATATATGTCAGAATTTAGTGCAACTTATTGCTGGTTGAATTAGTCAAGTTATTCATTTGTATTAGGAGTCTGTTAGCTTAATTTGGTCCTTGATTTATGCAAATAAATTAGCTGCACATAAATTAGTTTTGTGCAAATCAGTTGAGTCTTTATAGGAGTTATTTCAGTTTAAATAGAAGTCTTATTGTTAGTGAAAATATAGCAGGAGTACATCACTTCATTTTTCTGTTTTCTTTGTATTATCTTCCTTGAGTAATAATAACTATTAGAATTATTCTCACTTTTGTGTGTTAGATATTGTATCAGTTGGTATCAGAGATAGGTTGGTGATCGAGAATTTGATATTATTACTCAATCAAGATGAATGGTGGAAGTGCTTTTACGGGTATAGCTATCGAAAAGCTTGTTGGCAATAATTACAATTATTGGAAGTTATGTATGGAAGCTTTTCTACAGGGGCAAGATCTGTGGGATTTAATCGAAGGTGATGACACAGAAATTCCAGCAGATACACCACAAAATGCTGAATTACGTCGAAAATGGAAGATCAAGTGTGGAAAAGCTTTATTTACCTTGCGAACTTGCATTAGCAAGGAATACATTGATCATGTTCGTGATTTAAAGTCACCAAAGCAGGTGTGGAAAACACTTCAAAAGCTGTTCACTAAGAAAAATACAGCTCGACTGCAATTTCTGGAGAATGAACTAGCTGTGGTAACTCAAGGTAATTTTTCTATTGAAGAATATTTCTTGAAAGTAAAAAATCTGTGTTCTGAAATTTCAGAATTAGATGCGGAGGAGCCAGTGAGTGATGCTCGATTACGGCGTTATCTTATTCGTGGATTACGAAAAGACCTTATGCCCTTTGTGTCTTCAATACAAGGGTGGGCAAATCAGCCTACAATTGTTGAATTGGAGAATTTGCTTTCTAATCAGGAAGCTTTGATTAAGCAAATAACCGGCAGCAGCAAGCTTTCTCTAAAGTCAGAAGATGTGTTGTATGTCAAAGATCAAAGGAGAAAGAATTTTCATTCAAATCCTTCATCAAGCAATGGGAATCAATTCAGAAGTGAGGAGTCGTCGAAGAAACCAATTAAAGCTTGGTACAAGTGTGGAAAACCTGGACATCTCAAACGAGATTGTCGGGTGAAAGTGGTGTGTGATCGTTGTGGAAAGCCAGGCCATATTAAGCCAAATTGCAGAGTCAAAATGCAGGAATCAGAAGCAAATGCTGTACATGAAAGTAGAAATTCTCCAGATCCATTTTGGGAACACTGTTTAACTATTGAGGTTCTTGACCAGCCAACAAATATGACTTCAGCTGTACATGAAGATGGTGTCTCTGCAGATGCTCATGCTTTTATTGACTACAATGAAGAATGGATTGTTGATTCCGGTTGTTCTCATCATGCAACTGGAAATGAAACTCTTCTATCAGATGTTCGTCCACATTGTCAAAAGAAGGTCATTGTGACTGCTGATAATTCAATGCATTCTGTGACGAAAGAAGGAGATTTGAATGATGGGAGTTTTCTACTCAAGGACGTTTATCATGTTCCTGGTTTGAAAAAAAAATCTTGCTTCTATATCACAAATAACAGATTCAGGAAGGTATGTTCTTTTTGGTCCTAAAGATGTTCAAATTCTTTCTAATGTGAAACATGTTACTGCTGATATTTTGTTTTGTGGAAAAAGAAAAGAATCTTTGTATGTTTTATCTGCTAGTGATGAATATATCAAGAAGGCTGGTCATAATGCAAGCTCAACACTTTGGCATGCTCGTTTAGGTCATGTGGGTTTTCAGTTGTTGCAGAAAATATCCACAAACCAACTTCTTGACGGTGTCATTTGTTTTAAAGATATTCAGCATTTGAAATTTGTCCGGCCACAAGATGGCAAGTCTCATCGTCTCGCTTTCTCAAGCTCAATGAGTAGAGCTTCAACAGTATTAGAATTAATTCTTTTTGATATTTTGGGACCAACGCGAATGCAAGCTATCTGGCGCTTCATTACGTGATGGTGATTGTGGATGATTTTTCGTTTGATTGGGTATACTTCTTAGAACACAAAAGTGAAGCCTTTTCAAAGTTTATTCAGTTTAAGCATGCTGTAGAAAAAGAATTTGAATTGAAAATCAAGTGTTTGCGCACCGATAATGGAGGAATTTACAACCAGTGAGTTTATGGAATCTTGCAAAGGAGTACGGGATTCAGCCAAATGACTTTTCCGAAACCCGCAACAAAATGTGGTGGCGAGCGCAAGTTAGCTCATCTTACATCGATTTGCTTGTCTTGGCTGCGTCACGAGTCTTCAAGAGAGTTATGGGCATCGCTTTTCAAACAACTTGCCATGTCGTAAATCGTCGCCTCATGGCGAAGGCGTAATCATCACCATTCGAGCTGATTTATCATCGTAAACCCAATGTGAGTTATTTTCGTATTTTTGGGTCTATTTGTTATGTTCATGTATTGAAACATAATCAAACTAAACTTGACCCAAAGGCCAAGAAGTGCATTTTTGTTGGCTATGATACTCATAGAAAGGGTTGGAGGTGTATGGATTTGGAAACAAAGAAGGTTATCAGATCTCGTGATGTGGTGTTCGATGAAATTTCAAGTTACAAAGACGATGCAGATGGCAAAAGTACAACTCTTGTTGCACTCTTTCCCGATGATTCTACATTAGGGAGAAAAGATTCTTCAATCGCGATGCATATTGGTGAGGAGAGTACAGAAGCCACTACAAATATTGAAGTTGCCACAAGAAAAAATCCTCCAAGATAGAAAAAGTTACCAGGTCATTTGTCTAATTTTGTAGTTGACACAAATCAATTTTCTGTTCTGTCTTATTTTTTCATGGGAGATACAAGTGACAATGATAGAAGTTACAGTGAAGCTAAAGGCATTTCAGAATGGGAAAATGCAATGGAAGAAATTTCAGCACTTGAAAAAATGACACACAGGAGCTTGTACCAAAGCTGCGATCTTGATTTAATTACTTGTAAGTGGGTTTACAAGTTGAAGAAAAAGGCTGATGGTAGAATTGATAGACACAAAGCTCGTCTTGTTGCTCGTGGGTTCTCTCAGAAATATGGTCGAGACTATGATGAGACTTTTAGTCCGGTCACAAGGATGGTAACATTACGAATAATCATCTCTTTAGCTGCTAGTAAAGGCTGGAAATTATGGCAGCTTGATGTGAAAAATGCTTTCCTTTACGGAGAGTTGGATCGTGATATTTTTATGGAGCAGCCGCAAGGATTTATCTCTAAGGAATATCCTGATTATGTGTGCAGACTTAAGAAGGCATTGTACGGACTCAAACAAGCTCCTCGTGCTTGATTTGGTAAGATTGCTCAATATATTAATTTTTGTGGTTTTAAGTCTTCAAGTGCTGATCCGAGCTTATTTATTAAGAAAACATCAACTGTATGCACCTTGCTTTTACTTTATGTTGATGACATGATTATTACTGGTGATGATATTGCTGAAATCAGTAGTCTCCAAGATGTTTTGTCTGTTCGTTTTGAAATGAAAAGATTAGGTGAAGCTGATTGTTTTCTGGGTTTGGAAATTAAGAAATGCGATGGTTATTTTCTCTCTCAGAAAAGATATGCAGCAAGTTTATTGCAGCGGTTTCGTATGGAAAATTCAAAAGATAAAATTACTCCTATGGAACCAAATCTCAAATTAGCTAGAAATGAAGGGAAGTCAGTAGAAGATGCCACATTCTTTTGTCAACTAGTTGGTAGTTTATTCTATTTAACTATCACAAGGCCTGACATTGCTTATTCAGTAGGAGTTGTGTCTCGGTTTATGGATCAGCCACATGAGACTCATTTAACAGTAGCAAAAAGGATTCTTTGTTACATCAAGGGCACTCTGAATTATGGATTAATGTATGAACAATCAAAGTCATTTTCCTTGAGTGGTTTTGTGGATGCTGATTGGGCCGGTGACGTGAACGACAGACGCTCCACAACAGGTTTTTGCTTTATAGCAGGCTCTGCTGCAATTTCATGATGCAGTAAAAAGCAAACCACTGTTGCTTTGTCAAGTTGTGAAGCAGAATATGTAGCTGCTACAATGGCTACTCAAGAATGTTTGTGGCTCAAGAGGCTTATTCAAGAAATGGTGACTACTCACAATCATCAATTCAAATTAATTGTGATAATGAAAGTGCAATAAAACTTGCTGGAAATCCAGTGTTCCATGCTCATTCGAAACACATCGAAACTCATTATCATTTTGTTCGAGAGAAAGTGTTATCGCAGGATGTTGAATTGCAGAAAATACATACTAATGAGCAAGTTGCAGACATATTTACTAAGGCACTCTTCAAGGTGAAGTTTGAAGTTTTTCGTGAGGCACTTGGAGTTATTGAAAAATAAGCTTGCACTAAGGGAGGCTGTCAGAATTTAGTGCAACTTATTGCTGGTTGAATTAGTCAAGTTATTCATTTGTATTAGGAGTCTGTTAGCTTAATTTGGTCCTTGATTTATGCAAATAAATTAGCTGCACGTAAAGTAGTTTTGTGCAAATCAGTTGAGTCTTTATATGAGTTATTTCAGTTTAAATAGAAGTCTTATTGTTAGTAAAAAAAATAGCAGCAGTACAACACTTCATTTTTCTGTTTTCTTTGTATTATCTTCCTTGAGTAATAATAACTATCAGAATTATTCTCACTTTTGTGTGTTAGATATTGTGTCATATATATATATATATATATATATATATATATATATATAATTTGTATTTATACATTTAGGATTTTTTCGGAACTTTGTTTGTATATTTCACTTGCCAAAATACAAACATGAATTTTTTTAATGATTTTTTCATAAATCGCATACAAATAGCTAGGATAAACATATACAGATTATGGATTTATATAATCAGAAACCGAATTATTCAAATTCTGAATTTATACAATTAGGAAAGAATTATACAAATTCTGAATTTATATAATTAGAAAACCGAATAATAAAATTTCACAAACTATAACCACAAATTAAAAATAATTGAAACTATAATTATATTATATAATATAATCTGTTATGATGGAACTTTCGAGGAAAGGAGAATTAAAAAGTTAAATTTGGATCAGTAATGGCTTATGGCAGCTGTTGATTTTCCTAACCGGTTAGAAAAAAAAAATGGTCCTCTTAAGTTTCACCTCTTTCAAGATGTTTTAGGTTACGGAATTTCATCTCTAATGATGATTTTGATTAAAAAGTATGTGATGCGGGTTCTACTTTTTATTAGTATAGGTATCGACTAATTTTGTAATGTGTCTATCTTTGTTAAGATTTAAATTTAATGTTTTATGATTTTCAACTAATTTCATTAATTTGTTGAATTTTATGATATTAAACATATTATGTCATTCATACAATAGAATCATATTAGTTTTTTTTAAAAAAAATTATATTTAATTGATTAAAATATTTTATTTAACAAAATAAACTCCTTTTAAAATAATTCGCTTGTGAGAGTAAAAAAAAATACAATAAATATTTTCGTTAAGTGACATTCAAAGCTCATCTCCTCCTCATCCCAAAACCCCTTGACTCAAAAATCAAACATTCATAATTAACATTAATATTTTCATACCAAACAAACCGTAAGAGTAAAATGATAATTGTTGGAAACCTGGAACTATTAACTTGCTGAACATAATCTGACATATGTTTAGCATAAACTGAATAAAAAAAAAAAAAAAAAAAGCAACCGCTTGTTTAGCTAATCTTTTAAAATCAATTTATTTTTAAAAGACAATTTTTTAGAAACATTTTTAGTGAGAAGTCGTTTGTATTAGATTTATCAATTTAAAAACATATTTAAACAACAATTAATGTTTGATCAAATTTTTAAAAGCGAAGAATCTTATTATCAAACGTTATATTTAGAGTTACCTCTATAGTATTTCTTACCTCTATGTTTAGCATAAACTGAAAAAAAAGAAAAAAGAAAAAAAAGTAACCGCTTGTTTAGCTAATATTTTAAATCAGTTTATTTTTTAAAAGACAATCTTTTAGAAGCATTTTTAGTGTGAAGTCGTTTGTATTAGATTTATCAATTTAAAAACATATTTAAACAACAATTAATATTTGATCAAAAATTTTAAAAGCGAAGAATCATATTATCAAACATTATATTTAGAGTTACATCTATAGTATTTCTTACCTCGGAGAATGTCATTATAAAAAAGGGTCCCTCCATAACCTAAAACTCGATCGTTTCATAGTGCGAACAATCTATTTCAGTTGTCATATACATTTTTGCTCGTTTTTGGCTCATAATCAAATACTCCATCCGTTTTATTTTAGGAAAAACTATAGGATATAACAAACATTAATATATATTTAAGATGAATAGCTATAGTTTACTTCTTTTTTTTTGTGTTATATGGATACACTTTAATATTAAATAGCAAAGTTAATTAATTATACATGACTAATCATTTTTTTTTTCAATTTTATATGTATATTAAGAAATATTAAATAGCAACGTAATTAGTACAGGCCTAATCAATTATGCCAGACATGTTTTACGGTGCTTGTTCCCTATGTTTATCATCTTCGATGTTTTCTCTTTCAATATTTCTATAACACCAATTTGTTTTATTTTTATTTTTTCAAAAATCCTTCTGATTCACGATCCTTTTGCATAATTGCAGGAGTGATTTTTGTGATTCATCTTCATTAGGTATCTTCTAATTGCATTTTTTCTTGTTTTTATGAAGATTATATTTGTATACATCTATATGTTTCATCTATTTTCATAGAATTTCGATTGGAGATTTTTTTCATTATAATGGCAAAAATCATACTCCGATATACATTTATTTGATGATTTGTTGGATGAACTTCCTTTGTTGATTCCGATAGCAGTGAAAAAAAGTAGTACAACAAGAACAGGAGGAAAAAGAGATTGAGGTTTAGTTGTACAACAAAAACAGGAGGAAAAATTAACAAGTCGTATTCATATGTTTATAGTTGTAAAAAAAAAGTAATACAATGTGAACAGTGGCGGATCTATGAAGGGCAGTGGGGGTGCCACGCAACCCCCGAACTTCGACGGAAACTATATATATACATAGGTATATATATATATATATAATATTTATATAAATATAAAGTGTGTCACCCAGTGAACAAAATTGGCTTGTGGTGCTACGGTAGGAGGGCAACTTTAGATGGCTAATGTTGTGGATTCGAATCCCATTTGTACCTATTTGTTTTTGAGAAATTTGTTGCTGACATTTTTTAAGAAAAAAAAAAAGGGCTCCAAACCTTTTTAAAAAAAAACATTAATCGACTAAATTCTAGATCCGCCACTAAATATGAATTGTGAGATTTTCAATTTTTTATACAGTGAAATAATTATACATCTGGATACTTGTATTGTATTATATTCCATTGTCCTTTTTTGTTTGGATTAATTGCCCAATTGTATTGAAATATCATCACAAGTTGAAAGGTTGATTAGGGTATATAAGTATATTTGAATACACTTGGATACTCAAATTGTGTTATGTTCTATTTTTTTATTTTTGGGTTGTCCAATGTATCTAATTTTTGTTTAACAACAAGGGTATTCATATGTATATTATATAGATGCATTCATAAGGTAAATGTATTTAAATTGTTGTGCTCGTATGCTAAACTGATATACTTTACCAAGTTTGATATATTAATACATTAAGTTCTATGATGGTTTGTATCCTAGATATATTAATACATTCAATTATATAAATCATTGTATCCATTTGAAATCAAAGTATCCATATGCTAACTGTTTAAATAAGACATTTTTCTTAGTAGGAAATCATATTCTATGTCGTGAATCGTCCGATTGAAGCGCCGCATATGTAGATTTATAGAAATCAAAATTATTGTACAAGTTATGTTAGTCATGGAGTTCACATATTTAAAATCGAAAGAAATAAGATTCATTCACAAATACAATCAATTCATCAAATATAATAGATAAATTTAACTAAACAAAATTCTATGAATATCTTTTTGACGCCTGAATAAGAACAATGGAGTAAAATGTATCCCAATATTTTTGTTTATTTAATTGAAATCTGAGTGGATATGTTTTCAATAGGTAAGTATTAGTTGGTAATTTAATAATGGAAAGTTGAGAGTCTTAGGGAAGTAATTAAAGGGTTGTCTGTCATAGTAACATAAATTCCCTTATTTAGTGGATTATAATTGTAATTGTATTACTGTATAAATAATAATAATAAAAGTTATATAAAAATACAGCTAGATATAGACATAAACTGTAGTCATTTTTGGTAAATATCATATTTATAGCTATTAAAATTCAATAACCTTATAACTATAGTCATTTTTGTAAGCTGCTCTTCATTTTATGTGGCATCATTTTCTTTTTTGGCCCGTTTCAAAATGAATGTCACGTTACTATAAATAGGAACAATTTAACTTTAAAATTATCTTTTTATCCTTAATGAATAATTTACAAACACACAAATATCTAAAGATTATTTTAGACCACAAATTTTACAAATCGTTCATTTTTTTTTCTTAAACATCATGTCAAGTCAAATGGTGGCACATAATAAAATAGAACGGAGTGTGTACTACATTATTTGCACGCAGTTCCAGGTTCTATTTATACTCCCTCCGTTTAAAAAAGAATAACCTCCTTTCCTTTTTAGTCTGTTTCAAAAAGAATGACCTCTTTCTTTTTTTGGTAATATTTTAATTTCAGCTTTCCACGTGACATGTTTAAAGCCATAAGATTAAAGGACAATTTTGTACATTTGACATAACTTTAATTTAAGATCACAAGATTCAAAAGTCTTCTTTATTTTCTTAAATTCCGTGTCAAGTCAAACCAGGTCATTCTTTGTGAAACAGAGGGAGTATCTAAGTATATATTTGGACCCATTTTTCAAAACTCACCTAATTAGTTGACAGGATAAGCTTGCAAAATTATAGGCATTGATCTAATTTTTAATTTTGATTATATATATAAGCAGATCATTGAATCAAACAATGAAGTCGATATGTCCGAGTGGTTAAGGAGACAGACTTGAAATCTGTTGGGCTTCGCCCGCGCAGGTTCGAACCCTGCTGTCGACGTTTTTCTTCTTTTTCATTTTCCTGTTATATTTTGTTTTAATCATGTTGACAAAAACAGTATAATTCCCCAGTTTAAGTTGTAGTAAATGTAATATTTCAATTCTCAAGTTTGAGTGCACGAAAGATGGTTCGGTCACCAGTCATAAAAAAAATAAGAAAATTTTGAGTTGTAGCTTCCGTTCCATGATTTGAGATAAGTTTATATGATGCTTTCAGACTTATTGGGATAATTGGTTGAGAACCAGGGCCTGAAGGTTATTTCAGCACATTTGGAATTATGTGGTAATTTAATTACCAACCATTTACTAATTTTTACAATATTTTTGAGTTCAGAAGTGATCAATTGAGATAAGAAAGCTAATAAAATGTATTTGATTTCAAGGAATTGAAGTCATACAATTGACTTGTGTTAGAGGACAAAGAGTGAAGATCCATACCGATTGCTGAAAATTGAAGAAAGTGTGAAACAAAAGAGAGAATTGCTGACCACAATGACTCCAATGCTCAGCAACACCGATGGGCACAATGCAAAAAGTTCAAAGAGTGCGCAAATTCTTGAAATCATAAGAAGTAATGAGCATTGCGAACTACATTCCAGAAGATAATTATAGTCCATATTGTGCCCCTTGATATACAGTTTTAACATTAATTATCATTTTTTTTGTTTAATCGTTGGATTCATCTAAAGTTTAATTTTAGGACAAATTACAGAAATACACACCTTTTGTTTCATTTATTTCCATTATCCCCTATTACTTTTTAAAAATCTCCAAAATCCCTTATTTCTTTAATGTATCCGAGCTGCATATTAATGTATTCGAGCTAGTATTTAATGTATCCGAGCTAGTTTTTAATGTATCCGAGCCAGTATTTAATGTATCCAAGCTAGTTTTTAATGTATCCGAGCTACATATTAATATATCCGAGCTTCAATTATTGTATCCGATTTTTTTAATTTTTAAGGAATTAATGTAATTAGAAACTTATTAGGGATAGATTGTAATTTCATATTAAAACTATGAAATTTATGTAATTTACCCTTAATTTTAATAGGTATATGTGTGAAAAAATGAATACAAATTAAATGACCATCCAAACAGGCTGGGCTGTTAGTATAAGACTTGATGAAGTAAGTCCAATCTTATACTTTGGGCCCTTGGCCTTGTAACCAGCTCAGACAATAAGAGCGTGCGACGCAATGATAAAAAGGGCTCTTCCTATATATCAGGAAGCTACATGCCAGCAGCGTGCTGTTGGACTTGAGCTGACACACGCAAATCAGAGTGAGAAGTAGAGCGACCCATTTTCCGATTTGCTAATGGATCCCGACGCCGTAGCGAAGGCATTTGTGGACTACTACTACACCACCTTCGATACCAATCGGGCCGGACTTGCTAGCGTCTACCAGGAAAGTTCTGTATTGTCTTTTGAGGGTCAGAAGTATCAGGGGACTCAAAGCATCTCCGGTAAGCTCACCGGTCTACCTTTCCAGCAGTGCAAGCACCAGATCAACACCGTTGATTGTCAGCCCTCTGGTGCTGCGGGGGGAATGCTTGTCTTTGTCAGCGGCAATCTCAGCCTTCCCGGCGAACAACACGCCCTCAAGTTCAGTCAGGTATTTTTTTTTTACTTCTTCTTCTAGTACTACTACTCCATTTGATAATTTTCAGAACTGCTTTCCGATTGTTACATTGACGAGTCATGTGGTTAGGGTTAAATCGCTTCTGTATCAGATGCCGTTAGGGCTTAATTTTGCGTGTTCTAGTTTGTGTTTGGTCCATGGTTATTCATTGCGGCTTTCTTATAGAATCTTAAATGGCTTACTTAATCAAGGGAGTAAGACACCTAGATTTTCATTTCTGAATATTAGTGCATTGGAGTGCAGTCCTGATACATGAATGTAATGATTACTGCAATAGACTTGTAGTACTTTATGGAGTGTATGACACTAGTTCACTCTTTAACCATTTGTGGATTGCTTGAATTGGTGGTCCTTGTGGTAGGGAAATGGGACTACATGAGATTCTCAAATTTGGATAAGGCAGGTGGATTTTTGTTTTTCAGTTGCTATTATTTGAAGGGACAAACTAGAGGCTATGGTCTTAGGAATCAATGGTTTAATGTAAGATTGTGATACAAAATACCCACTAGTGTGGCCTTGATCATATCATTGTTCTAGTATGATAGCTGAATTACATGCTGAAGATAACTCTGCAGTTTCTTAAGAAATCCGTGTGTGTACTGAGGATAGTCTATTATTGCCCTTGATCAGTTGATTGCTTTATTCATTTAATTTGGGATAGTGTGAAGACGAGTTCTCCTGGATTAAGTGTGGCAGTCTTACTCATATTTTTTTAAGTTTAGGCCATTTTGTTTTATCTTGAAAATGTTGTTTACTTGTTTACCACTAGATTCAGACTGTTCTAACAAGATTCCTTATGGATATGCAAATACATCTGAATTATTGTCTTTGAGTTCAACCAATGTACATGTGCTTAAGTGCTCCTTCTTCCTGGTCTTTTTCTTGATGTCACTTCTTTCAAATAGTTCAAGGAAAAGTTTCTACATATAAAGTAATGTGTTGCTTGTTTCTATAATTATTTGATTGGATTGACTGGAGCAACTTTACAATTATTTGTTAGAATTCACTGTGTGTGTTTAAGTGTTCTTCCTTGTCTTTATCAATGATATCACTTCTTTCAACAATGTGAATACTGAATAGAAAAATGTGTGTTCAAAAAGTAAAATGAGTGGTGTGGCTCTATTATTATTTGATTTGGCAGAAAATGCAAATTGAATACCCTTATATTGCTCTAATAAATTCAATCAGATAAACTAAGCAAATCTGTAAATCTCTTGGCTCTCCACATTGTGAATACCCTTATATTGCTCACAGCCTCATCGAACAATAGAATGCATTAATGAAAAGTTAAATTGGGAAGGTTGTTATACCAGACTGAAAGGTCAGAGACAGTCTTGTAATGGTAGAGTATTGTGCTTTGACTAATTTTGATGTTTTTCTTTTGGACTCACATCTAATGTTTGATCGGTTGGTCTTGTTTTGCCACTTTATGTTTGAAAAAAAACTAGATTTGCAGACATTATCGCTCAAGTGAAAAATGAAATAAAAATCAACTAGCTTTTGCAGAGAACTTCCCTGTCTTTCCAAACAAAAACTGATTGTTTTCTTCTCCTCTCATTGTAGTGCAGGCACCTATGTTCATTACAAAAATAGAGCATTATTTGATTTGATGGTTTTGGCTCAATACTGTAAACTGGTTATGTAGACAGATTTTCTTGCATCGTTGCATACATATTTAAGGAGATAAAAAAGGATATTTGTTGAGTTTCACTTTCTTATTTATTCTACTCTTTATTCTCATTCCTCTTGCGCCTGATCTTACTTTCCAAGCACATAGTGTGCTTTTCTGTTTGCTTGTTTCAGAACTAACAATCTGTGATGAATTTGTTGTTTCATAATTTAATATTGAAAAAGTTTATATTTTCAAGTTTTCAAAAGTTATACGCATCTCAAATTTATAATGTCATGCTTATATCCTTTCATGGACTGCAGATGTTTCACTTGATTCCAACACAAGGAGGAAGTTTCTACGTGCAGAATGACATATTTCGCTTGAACTATGCTTGAAGGGTTCTGCGTTAAATTATCTCCTGGTCATTTTTTCTTGATTGATTCGGCAAAGTTAGTATTATAGCAAGATATTGCTTCCATTTCACAGTCATTGAGAGACTATTTTTTTCCCGTAATGGTTTGGTGAATTGATTGATGAACTTGGCTACAGTCTGAATTTAATGGAATTGAATGAGGCCTGTCTTTGCTGCCTGATGCTATTTTCTTACAAGTTCCTCTTGCTCTCGGATTTTGCTGATCATAATTCCTCGCTTTTTTTTCAAACACTATTGGATGTTGGTCATCATGATTCATCCTTTTTTTCTCAATGCTGCTATAAGTTGATGAACAGGAGATAAGTTTGGTGGATTTCGGTAAATGAAAAAAGTTGTCTTGGGACTGTGAGGGGTTTTTGGTGTCTGAAGTAGTAGTTGATCTGCCTGCCCACGTTTTCTTTAAGAAGAAGGTTGTCAAGAAATGGTTTTTTACCAAAGCCTTGGCACTTGCAATTCGTGCTCAGGTTTTGGCTAAATTTTACCATAGCTTGTGGAATTAAACTTTCCGAAGGTGAAAATTGACCTGTAGAATTTGATACTCAACACTTTGGCCTAGATTTGCTATGTAATTAGGAGTCGAGCGCTACATTTATCATCCAATAAGTCTATTTGTTTCTACTTTTTTTTGGGTCTGAGGATGAAAGTAATGTTGTCATTTGGATTATCAACTCGGACTTCCATTTTTTATCACTTGCTTTTTACCTAGGCCAGGGTGATGGTTGTAGTGGCTGGGTTTGCCTCTTTCTCTTTTGATATTTGTATCTCCGTCCAAGGGACAACTGCTGTTCAACTCCATTTCAATTCAAGCTATGTGAACTTTTTTGGTTGGGCACGTAATTTAATAAGAGAAAAAGAACATTTGATGTTTGATTATGAACAGTGGCAGGGTTCTTTTTGATGAATGAATCATATATGCATAGCACCCAACGTTATCTCTAGGTATACATCAGATAATTAATCAAGCACTAGCGCCCACAGGCCACATTTGGTATATTGGTCTTGGCCCGTTCGAATTATCCAAGGAAGTCATTATTACACATGAGAATGAAATTTGAGAGAAGTATTGAAAACACTTATGAACTTGATGTAAATTATTAGTTTCATTTTTGAATTATTGACAACCTTAAAAATATTCTTCTACTTGACTAACTAAATTCAGATACACGATCTGTCACACGACATAACAAGTGGTTTCAAACTCTTGTGGGAGCATGAAGCTCTTAATAAAAAGCCAAAAGAAGTGTCGAAAACATTCCTAAACTTGACAAAAATTTAAGGGTGTATTTCACTCGTATTGCAAGATTGGAATGTATTTAAGTTACGCAGCAGGCTCCGTGAGTAGTCTAACAAATGAGAGGTTAATGCCTCTGGCTTGAAGTATTGAATACAAACATATTTAACTGAAAAGAATCTTCTGCAGTTTATATATATTTAATTATTATTCTTCTTAATAAAGATGAACTTCCTCAGTAGTAACAAAATAATAATAAAGCACTGAAAGAAGCATGTTTATTTATATTAAATAAAATAGTCTGCCTTTATTGGCTAACTAGTAATTAATTTAATTTTAAACATATAGATGTAGATTGAAACTAACAAGTACAAGAATGAGGATCAAACCAAAGAGGAGAGCATGAACCAATATGGAAATCCAACTGGTCTTCATGTTCATGAAATCAACTGGCGTAATCTTCCCTGGCATTTGAAACAATAATCCTGGAGATAGAAATCCAAATAGTGCTGTTGCTATGATCGGACCAGCCCAGTCGTTCATTTTTTATTATTATTATCTTGAATTATATCTGTATTCAAATGAACAGAAGAAGAGAGAAAAAAAAAGAGTGCACAAATCAAGTAGATAAAAAAAGGAAGAGCTAGCTTTAGAATAATACCAAAATGATGAGAATCGTATAAAGTAAAGGAATATATGAAAATCTATAGCACTTTCTAGTTTTTTTTTTATTCCAATTGATTATTGTAATAACTTGAGTAGATGAAGCTAGTTTATTGTGACGGAGGTAGGATTTTTGTAAGAAACTCAAATAATGAAAAAGTGATTTTTTAAAAAAATATTTATCATATAATTTTAATTTTATATATATAATAATGTAATTTTTCATATAAAAAAAATCGAATGAACCCTCGTGCTTCCACTTGGGTCCACTGCTAGTTTATGGAGTAGTTATGGTGGTGGATAAGGCAATTAAACCCGTCCCATGATGTGATGGAGGACGCCAACCCGGTCAAAGCTTATTGGCTCCCTAACAAGCTCTTGTCAAGCCCTTCAATGATGCGTGCTCGAAAAATCAAACTCAACTCGTGCAATTCGTCCAATTTGTTTGCGTGAGTTATTAACCCATTCATTCATGAGTTTCACCTATTTCAATCCAACCTATTGAAAGTTGGGTTGATATATAACCTAAGTTGATTTTATGAGAAATATAATTTTTTTTCCAATTTGATATGTTATATATAGACATGATAAAGATTTTTTTTTATTAGGTATTAAAATATTTTAAAAGACCAAGTAAAACAATTAAGCTTAAAAAAAATTGGGTTGAGTCTTGACCTATTATGTAATCTATTACCTAATTCATTTTGACCCAAGCAAATTTGGATTGGGTTGAGTCTTAACATGATTGTTGTCTCAATCCATTATGACCCGCCCAAATTTAACCCAAACCCACCCAATTGTCACCCTTACGACCTATTGACTACTATATTTTATGATATTTCTTTAGGAATCATTTAGTTTGTGGGTAACAGATAGTAGTTCATATTTTATCTTATTAGGGAGAATAATTATTTCTGAGTGAATAATTGCAAGATAAAATAACTAAATGACATGATAATTTGCTTTTCTTCAGAAAAATTCTCTCAAAGGACCAAAAGGAAAATAAAAACGAAAACGTGGACGGCAGGATTCGAACCTGCGCGGGCAGAGCCCACATGATTTCTAGTCATGCCCGATAACCACTCCGGCACGTCCACATCTGTCCGTTAACGCTAATGTTGCTAAATAAAAAAGTCTTTACTCCATCATATTAATGTATATCAGAATATATATTATGCATCATTCTCTGTTATTGCATTCTCATGTCCATTTTTAATATGTACTATTTAATGGTTATTAATTAGTAAATGTAGGAGTAAATTATCAACATGAAGAAATTCCATAAAATATTATATACCAGCAATGAGCATATTGCTGGAGAATTTTGAGTATTCAATTCAAAACCTTAAGATAATTAATGAATCATAGTAGCTCATGCAATTAGGACAATGCTAGAGTTCTAGTCATTAGCCAAAACTTGTAAGTATTCATGTTAAAGAAATTCACTTACTATCTATAAATAATTAAATCAAAATCCAATAAAACTCTAATTTCAAAAATCCAAAACCCCAATTAAAATTCTGAATTCGTCTATATATAATAGTACCATTATGAAATGAAACTTATAGGGGCACAAACATAATCAATACTAAAAAACACTAATTCATAAACATAATTAAACACTTTAACAATTATCTATGAATTATAGTAGTATATATATCATGACGAAAGAAACAAAAAATAAAAATAAAAATATTAAATCTTAATAGGAGGGAATGAAAAATCGGACCATATGTGAAGATTAAAGGCGACAGTCAAAAGTGTAAATAAACAAAAGTACAATATGGCATGAACAAGTACTGCAATCCCGCTAGTGTACATATTCCCGAATTCGCAGAATCTTGTTCTTGATGGCAACTGGAATAACAATCCTGGCGATAATAATATGAACAATCCAACAGCTATTACCGATGGCGCCCAATCTGTTCCCATTCTTTTATATATAATTGATGATTTCTATACTTGTTTGGTATAACTTTATTTGTGAATAAGTGGTGTTTCTTTAAGGTAATAATATATATAGTAATTTTGCTTAGTGGAGAAGGAGGGAGGGAGGAAGAGGATCGATGCTAAACTTGAGAGTGAAATGCACGCATGGTATTAAAAAAGAGAAGAAAGTATATATGGTGTGTGATATATTACAGGGGCTTTTGCTTTATGGAAGAAGTTGACAGAAAGTATTGGCTTTGTGTATAAGTTTCCAAAAAGAAAGGAAATAAAAAAACAAGCTTTTGATATCTGATATTTGTATTAGAGCCTGACTAATTTGAATTTGATGTCCCACCACATCCAGTGGTGTTGGTTCACTCTCACTTGCGTCTTCATATGTTCATTAGAAGGGGGCTAGAGTGCATGTACTATATGAAATTAATCAAATAGGAACATATATTAAATATAGGATTTAAATTATATACTCCATCCTTTGTGTAAAAGGTAGTAAATTTATTTTTATAAAACAAGTTAATAACTATGTACTACTACTAACTAAGATAGTAATAGTAATTTATTTTTATTTTTTGAAAAAGAGTAAAATATAGTTATTCACTAACTGCGATTCATTTAACCAACTAGTTGCGCCGAGGCACTCTAAGAAAGAGATACTTCATAGATTGTGGAATAAATTATTTATCAATGATAGAAGAATATGAACTTTCTATTTCTAATCATCATGAATTGAATTATAATCAAATCACTAAATTTCACTACGAATCCCTAACTTTATCAATTCTAATAAATTAATCAAACTTAAAATCTGATTCAGATTGGAATCCAAAAGGATGGTAGCTAGGTACATTTTCTTTTCATTAACAAAAGCGAATAATTTAAACCTAAAATCCTAAAATGAAAAAGATTCTACTATAGAAATTATAGCTATATAGATATTTCTGAATTGTTTAATTACATCACATATTTCAAAAGTAAGATTTCGTACCCAATCAAACAGTGCCACATAAATGGAGACGAAGTTACTTATACTACATATAATACGTACTCCATCAAAACTTTAATCATTTTGAAGTCTTTAATTAATGTAAAGATAAAATAACTACAATACTTTTTTAATTAGACACACACACACACACATATATATATAGGTGCATATAGCAAGTCCTGTTTTACTAGTGAAGCTGCAACACAAACATCCTCGTGAGAATGTTAAAAACACTGTGCCTTCCGTTCTGAATTAACACGTTCAAGCCTAAAACGCTCCTGAACACTTGATATGTAGCTAGCTGCTTTTAGATCTACGCTTTCATTGTCAAGCGTAGTCTTGGCATAATAAGTAGTAGCAGTATTAGTACTGCTACTACTATTAGAGTATTCACGATCATGAGTACTCTGATCAGGTGGGACGTAAAAAGAAATTTTGGGCTTTTGTGGAACGGTCACTTGCTCCTGGTTCAGTATGAAATCTACTGCAGCACTAGTAGTTGATGATGATGAGAAGGTAGTACTATTTGGATTATAAGGAACCAGTTTTTGCTTAATTGGCTGATGATTCTGATTCTGATGAAGATGATGAATAGTTGAAGGACGGTCCATTACTTGATTCGCGACGAATCCCTCATGTTGAATCGGTTTAGATGCTCCAGCGGCAGCTCGGTACAAAGACTTCACTAGCTTCCCTTTGATGAGCCCTAATCTCTTGCGGCTCGATTCCATTATTATATTATTTTGTTGTTGTAAATTATACTAGCTAGCTAGATATTTGTTTGAGTTCTCTGTTTTGATTGTAGAAAGGCGATCGAGAGGTCTTTATATAGTGGGGAAAAAATTGAGGATTTGAATAATTTAATTGAATATGAATTGTTTAATTGCATTATTGCTGCAGGTTGATATACTCATGATCAGCTAGGTACTATTATATTGTCCTTTAAGTTACATCCAATATCCGTCTTCGTCTTCGTTTAATTAATTATTTATCTGGAATCTTACTGTTTTGTATAACTTGTGTTTCTTTAAAGACTACCAATAGTAGCTAAACAAAAAAATAGAAGAGGAGATTTATAAATATCTTGAAGCATAAATGCATGATTCCTTATTTCATGTTATCTGAGACAACGATGTATTTAAGATTTCTAGAATACGGATGCATCATTAAATAAATAAATAAATAAAGGAACCATGTATTTAGTGAAATTTGATTTCTAATCTTCTAGGTAATTAATTCAATAATATATATATATATATATATATATATATATATATATATATATATATCAATTTAAAAAAAAAATATACATAAAATACTTAGCTTTACAAAGAGACTACAAATTCACGTGCCCAGTGGCGGATGTACAGTCCTCCGAGGGGGGTCCCTCGATAAAAAAATTACACTATATATATAAGATCGATTTTTTTCTGTACATGTATATATTTAAAATTGAACCACCTAAATATATATCAAAGGAGTAGCCCAACGGTTGAGGGGGTTCAAGATTTCGCTTAGGTGAGCTTAAGTGATAATATTAGCGTGTTTAATTTTTTTTTTGAACCCCCTTGATAGAATTCCTGGATCCGCCCCTGCACGTGCCTATATATTTTACATGTAAATTCACCCATGCATGTTACAAATTAATAATGAAGCTAGAGTTTTCATTAAAACGATTCAATATATAAAGAAGTAAATTTCAACATCTACTACATATACGTATTATTTAACAAAATCATTTTAGGAGTTCTGACACTAACTTCTTATCATATTGCAGGGAGTTAATATCTCATAAGGTCATTAGAACAATTTTGAAAATTTATCTAACAAAGTCATTAAACTTTAATTTATATCAATAAAATCACTTCACTTAACCTTTTGTATCAATAAAATCACTCAACTAAATTTACATTGAAAAATATAACATGGCAAAATAAATCTTTTTGTGTCATATAACTATTTCATCTTGCCATATTAGATTTTTGTACTCTAAATATAATTGAGTAATTTTATTGATACAAAAGTTTAAATTGAATAATTTTATTGATGAGCCGTTACAAATTTGTGCAACATTTTAACTGGACATACTATCGATGTTTCAATAATATCACATAAGAATCAAATTCACTTTACAATTTTGTAGTTGTATGTAACCTGATAAGAACCGTGTCTTTGTCACCATGAGTTAATTTTTCAGCATCAACGTTACTGTTAAAGATATGAATCATGAATAATTAGCTGGCTAATTATGCTAGCCCTTCTCCTATTAAAGATTATTTTATACAGATAATAAAAGTAAATTATAAAACATGATCGACAAGGAATGAAAAGCAGAGGATGCAATCGTAGAGAGTGTAATTTTCAGGGAATATAATCACGATGCCACAATTTATGGTTAAAAATAGAATCGTTATCTTTTTGAAAATATATATGCTGGTATTTGGTCTTTGAATAAGATATTCTAGTATTCTACACCTAGACCACGGAGTCGCGTATCTCACTTATTCAACAACCAATTTGGCTAAGCTAATTTTAAGGAACTTCTAAAGTATGTAGGGGTCGTTTGTTAGGTCGTTTGGAGGTGAGTTATTTAAATATTAAATTTTGTATTATAAGTAATATTATATTTGATAGTTGATAGGAGATAAGTAATTTATATATAAAATTATTATG
The DNA here is from genome assembly GCA_035578085.1 of Solanum pinnatisectum. NCBI lineage: Eukaryota > Viridiplantae > Streptophyta > Magnoliopsida > Solanales > Solanaceae > Solanum > Solanum pinnatisectum. The sequence continues at coordinate 22,443,589 of CM069077.1, forward strand.
GTATTTAATTTACCTATGAATAAGTTAAGAAGGAATACATGTGTGTAATCTCTCCGTCTCAATTTATGTGACATCATTTGACAATGTATGAAGTTAAAGAAATAAGAGAAGACTTTGTTATTAAAGTCATTTTTTAAAACTAGAAAATGGTTACGGAAAAGGATTAACTCTTAAGACTTATAAAAATAACGTCTCAATTATTTCCCTCCAAAGTTCCAAATATTTTACAATTAACTCTCCTACTTAATAATCGAACAAATAGTTATAAATAGGAAAAGGAACAGTTAATTAATCAATCACAAGCAAATATATATTTATAGCATAGCAGACACTCTTCTCTTCACCCGTTTTGCTCTTTAAGAAAGGGAGAAAAATTCGTAAAGAAACAAATGAGAGTCCTCTCGCTCTCCCATCTGTTCTTTTCTGTTTGTATTATTGCAGAGAGGCAAAAGAGGTATGCGGCTGAAAGAGTATTGTATGTTTGAGATCTAGCGATGACGACATTGAGTCTCGTTTGAGACTCCTTATGATCCCGAATGTCATGCAAAACAGAGAAAATAAGAGGGAGAAGAACGTAACCAGGAGTGGTGCAAGTTGCTAAGTAAGGAAATATGCCATTTTTTTTTGGACAATCTAAAAGAAAAAATCTATCGCATAAATTGAGAAAAAGAGAATATCATTTTACTTTTTGCTTCAATTGTTACTTTACTTGTAATTTTGGATCTATAGTGTTGGTCGTTGATTCTAAATGAACCCCTAAACTTCAGCTCTTACATTTCGCGTATTGGCAAGTCTTTGGTGATCAGCCTCTATGTCGTGTTGCTCTCTGATTAACATAAATGAGAAGTGGTTTAATAGATTAGCATGTGAGTGATGAATATAATATAAACATTATGCTGCCAGAAAATTATCCATTTCCAAAATAGAGGAGGTAAGGATTTATCAAATTCAAATTCTAAAAAATCTTAGTATTTCTTATAGATCTTATAGGTACAGCACACAAAAGTCAAAAAGATTCAGCCTTTCACCCCAAATGTCAAAATTTCAGTCTTTTCCAGAGGATACAAAAAGTTATAAGAAAATGAACCAAAGATAGAGGAGGAACATTGATAAAAATTTGAATCTTTACACTACTTAGTGGAATAAATTGATAGAGCAAAAGAGTTCTAACAAAGTGGTAGATTTTGTCAACACAAGAATTGTTTTCTAGGTAACCTTAAAGGCAAATGTATAACTGATCTACAGAATTTGGATACTGGATTGCTGAACTTTATGGACTTTGAATCACAGATTGACCTTGTAAAATGTATAAACCCTGATCTTCCTTACCAATCTCCTTTACCTTGCCAGTGGAGAGATCCTGGAATAGACAAAAGTCAGGAAAGAATACCACTGAACAATGTAGTTCCTTAGTTAGTTTGGATACAAATAGTAAGTTGAATCGGAAGGATGGAAGGCAGAGAACATTAGATACTGATTGGTAGGAAGAATAAGGGTTCTTCCTCTATGAGATACAGGCACCACACTACCTGTAGGAAGATGAACTGTGTTGACCTCAAGGTCTGATATTGTTTTATCGGTCTGCAATAACTTTAAACTGAAACCATATGATTGGAAGCACCAGAGTCCACAATCCAATAAGTATTTACAGTAGAAGAGGTATTTAATGCATTCATGATACCTGCATTAGCAACCTGTGTGGAGACCTTTTCTTCAACACCTCTACTCAGTATCCCTAGAATTTGTTGATACTGCTCTTGAGTGAAGTAGGGTTGAGATTGAGATGAGTTGGCTGAAGAGAAGGTCTCTGCCATGCCATGATCAATTGAATTAGCATGAGTACTGGAATAGTCCATGCAGAAATCTAAATCTCCATAGTTTCCAACTTGATTACCATATTGACCCACTCTTTTTTTCTTGGATTTAGGCCAATCGGGGGAAAACCTATCAGCTTATAGCAGTGCTCCCTATTATGACCATTATAGCCACAGAACTCACATATCAAGTAGCTCTTTTTTGGAGGTCTAGTGCCATTAGAAAGAGGCATTCTGCCAGAGTAATTACCTCCTGAAGTTGAACCACAACCTGAAAAATTGTTGCTAGAGTTTATGTTTCCCCTGCCAGAGGCTTTATGATATCTCATGACAACTTATTTACCTGAGAAACCTTTAAATCCAGAGTGAGGAACACCTTTCTGACTGAATAATGCAGTTATTTCTAATGTCTCAGCAACCTGATTTGCAGGTGAAGTGTGCAAGTGATCTCTGACTTTCATGACTGATAATCATGAAATAGGCCTTGTTCAGTAAAGGAATGGGAGACATCATTAAAAGCTGACTTCTCGACTGACTATACTTCTCATTCAGGCTCATTAGGAACAACAATAGTCTCTAATATCCATAATGTTGTGCATAGTTCCTTGACTCAGAGCAGTTACAACTAGGACACGACATAAGAGCATTAAACTCATCCCATAGATTTCTTAACCTAGAAAAATATATAGCACAAACATTGTGCCTTGATTTAGAGTAACAATTTCCTTATGTAAATGAAACATTCTAGATCCATTTACTATATCAAATCTCTTTTTCAGATCAAGCCAAACTTTATGAGCATTTGATGCATAAATAATGCTACTTAATAGCTCTTTGTTAATAGCATTCATAAGCCAGTATAATACCACTGCATTCACCTTCTCTCACTGATCATTCATGGATAATATCAAATTTATCTTTGGTATGTCTACCATCAACAAATCCTAATTTGCTCTTTCTTAAGAGGCCTAGTGCCATAGATCTACTCCACGATGCATAATTGTCATCTGGAGTGTCGTGTGGAAGGACATGTAAGGGATAATTGTGATCAATGTCAACTCATCAATTGTTGTGAGTTGCAGATGAAGTTGGAGCTACAGATTCACCTTCAATTGCCATCTACAAATCTCCAGAAAACTCATATTGTCTTCACCACTGAACTGTAATGTGGAATTCAAGGCTCTGTCCACGATTGCAACTTCTAAAAAGTCCTAGCTCATGATTAGAGCTCTGATACCATGTTAGCTTCCATGGTGGAAACTCTTCTTAGCTCCTACAAGAACAAAGAACAATTTGGGAAGAAAAATAAAAGAGGAGAAAATATCTAATTCATCTCATTCACAATTATGACTTGCACAATGTGTATTTATAGACTAACATGCTAACAACTTACTTTGATACCTGAAGTTGTTATACTAACTAACCTTTTAACAAACTCTTAACCACACTCTAACTGACAGAGTTACATTAACTCTATGTGATTAACTTCAGCTTGCATCATTTATTCAACAAATATCGTGATTTAAAGTGAGTAAGATGTAACATTCCGAAAATTTCTAAGTTATGACTCGAATCATTCTTCATTTACTTGTAGGGTAATATCGGGTGATTCTTAAATTGCTCATATGTGTAAAAGTAAATTCTTTAGTGTGGGAATGATTTTGAATATCAATTACAGTCACTAGAAACTCCTAGCACAAAGTAGAGTTGAAAGTTTCCTTATCGATTAAGTTTTGATGTAAGATTCTACTTGGGTCAACTTCAAACGACCATATCTCTTATAATATAAAGAGTTACGTGGCCCATAACCTATCAAATTAAATGTATTTGAATATTCTTTCCAACGCCACTAATTTTGCAACAATTCGAGGTTTGAGTAATAAGTTATGACCATTTTAGTAACCTGATACAGTGCTGTGACGAACTAGCCGACGGAAAAACATTAAAAAAAGGTCGTTTTTGTCTTCTTACCTCTAAGAAAACACTAAACGAATTTCTTGACTAATTATAGAACCAAAACAATTAGATTTGCATCTCTTAATCCATCATTCTCTTCTCTCTCAAACCCTAAGGAAAATTCAAAGTAGAAGACTCCATTCAAGATTCTTTCAATATCTTTTTCAAGAATCTTCATCAAGGTAAGTCTTTCTCCAAGAATTCCATTCTTTCCAATTCAAATTCCTCCATACAATTATGAATCACTAACGAAAATCATAATTCTTGGCCATAGAATTTCAAGAAACTAATTCAAGAAATCTCAAGAAAGATTTTCTTGATTTTTCTCCTTCAAGCTAGGGTTTCAAGGCTTCTAATCAGGTTCTTCTTCAAGATTCTTCAAGAATCTTTTTCTTCCAGGTATGTAAGGCTATCATAGTGCTGGACTAGTCGTCCTCACGCCCTACATCTACTTTCAAATCTACTTTCAAATCAGTAAAAGAATAATCTAGGATTTATCCCTAGATTTGAGTATTCTTGAGATGAGTTGATTTTCAGTTCTCGAGTTCGTGAATCTTTTTAAAATTCTATTCCTAATTATTGAATGTCTATATGTTATGCATTAAGATTCTTGAGTTGATTCGTTCATGTTTATATTTCAGCATTAACCCTATGACTTGAGTATTTTTTAGATGAGTAGTATCGTTGAGTTCTGAGTACTGAGTTTCGATATTGCTATTAAGATCTCTGAGTTGAGTCGTTCATGTTCATAATTACGCATGAACCTTATGAATTGAGTTATAAATCTTGAGAAGTTTTTAAAATTCAACACTTGAGTTTTAAACTGAGTTTTTGGGGAAGTAAATATGAGTTTTGAGAATGAGTTTCTAAAACATGATTAGTATGACAATCGAGTATGTCATCAATGTTTAAGTTGTATGGTATCTAGTTATGCAATCAATGTTTATGCAGTATGACTTCCCGAGTCATCAATGATCATATCACAATATGATTTTGATATATTTTTTAGAAAGAATTTTTAAATATGAATTGAGCAAGAGTATAAGGGAACTAAGTATTCCCAAATATATCAGTTTTTATATATTGATAAAAGAGAAATTTTGATTTCTAAATGAGTTATGAGTTCAAAAGTTATTTCAAGAGTAGTTACCTCTTTTAAGAGGGGTAGTTTGAGCAATTATCTCAAATCAGAGGAAGAGTTTGGTTTTTTTAAACATATGAGCATGAGTATATATTATTAGGAGTAGTATTGAGCACCAATATGGGGTAGAGTTCAACCAACTCACAACCCCCATAAACCATGTATGCCAACATGGTAAAGAGTCATACGTTTTAGATGATTTCTTATTGCTTTTAAGCATAGCTTAGTAGATCCACTTAGTTGAGGTGTTCTATATCTCGGCAAGGTATATGACAGTTCTTGCAGCATAAGCGAGACGTTGTATTATCACGTAGCTCATAGTGATGGTTGTCGGTTAAAGAATCTCCCAAATAAAGTTAAACGTGTATTTTTATTATATCACTTATTATGTTGAGTTTCAGAGGCGAGTAAGTGTTTTTGTAAAGTTTTAAATGATTTCATTCATTTAATCATTTACGTTCAGTTGAGTTTATGTTTTATCTAGTGCAGTCCTTTCATTCAGTTATTTGTTATTCAACTATATTATATACTCGTACATTTAATAAACTGATGTCATTCCACCTGCATCTTTTAATAATGCAGATACAAGTCTTAGGATCCTTAACAAGAGCCCGTTGAGATCACTTTCATCTACTCGTCAACTTTTGAGTAAGACCTCTTTGCTTTCGAAGGACAATAGCTTTATGAGTTGTAAGTATTACTAGCATTTTGAGTAGTCGTGGTTCTCGTCCCAACACTCGTCTATATATCATAGAGGCTTCATAGATAAACAGTTTTGGAGAGTCTTTCGATTTTAGATATTATATAAAAAACTTATGTTTCATACTCAGTATATTCAGCGAAGTTTTGAGATTCAGTAAAGTGTTTTTAAACGTTTCTGTCAATTTGATGCTTATGTATGCTTGAGTTAGTCTTCCGCTTGTAGTCAGCCAGGATGAGGGTTCGCTTGGGGACCAGCAATGGTTCTCGAGTGCCGACCACGTCGAGGGTGTAGGCTTGGGTAGTGACATAAGATTTTCAGTAATCTTTACTAACGACAAAAAACGTTTTTAAATTACAACTCAATATTTAAAGGAACTAACTATAGATAGTACCTTAAACACATCAGTTTCATCGATGAACTCAATAAAGACTTATAACTCCAGCCTTTAATAAACCAAACACCTCAAACATATCAATTTACACCAACTAATGAATTAACAAAGATTAATAACTCTAACCTTTAACTAACTGAATACCTAAAACACATTAGGCAAATGCGGGTGAAGGTAGGGGTGGGGGAGTGTTAAAATAACTTTTTGTTAAAATATTTTTGGACGAGGTGGTTGCAGGTTATATAATTTCCATGTTTAAATGAAGCCATCTCTTTTGAACTAAAAGCAAGTTTTCTTGTTTCTTTAAAATCTTCAAGTTAGAATATTTTATCATTCTTCATAAAATTTTCTTTTAATTTTTTTCTCATTTATTGCAAGCTATTTTGAAATATACCAAGCTATTCTTATAATTTTTTTTAGAAAATTCTTTTGGATCAACTGGTAAACAAACTATGAAATCACAAAGTACGAATAATGAACAACCAGCACCCGCATTCCACCACACCACTTGTCTGTTTTACTTAATCTATTTGCAACGGTGGTTGTCGCAATAACACTCCTACATCGTTCCTTAGATGTATTCACTTCTACACAAAAGCATTCTAGAACAAACCACACCTGCAATTATTGCATTGAAAAACAAACATACAACGTACGACCTACGACGTACTCATTAAATTATTTGTTTCTCATTGAGTTAATAAATACACAGACTATTATTTGTATGAAATAATTCAGAAGGCCCTCACACATTTTATTCTCATTCTATCCACACTATATCTCGCTACTCTTCTTATCAAACAATACTATTTAATTATTAATAAGCATATCGAAACACGAAAGGCTAAATAAAAGTTGCCACATTGTTTATAGCCGGTTAAATCGGAACAACCCCAACTACTCTAAGAAGTTAAATTGTCCTTCACAGATAATACGATCATAAAGGAGACTGACAATAACTTTTCAACGCACAACTTCTCTAATGACTTTGTATCACTGGAACACAGAGAGAAATTGCAAAATGACTCCATATTCGGTAATTCTTCACACGAATTAATGGATCTTACTATGCTCAACTACATCATAGCTATCACTAATGTATATGACCTGTATTTGAACTTATTCTGCATGTTAGTTATGATGAATCCCTAACTGAAAAAAGGCGATAGCAATAGACGAGAAACTGTAATAAACTATAAATTTCAATTATGAATTTACCACTGTCTATAGAGATATAGTCATGAATTTACAATACTATTCTAACTGATAAGCCAGTATGGAGCATACAACTGTTACTTTATGAGACGATTTTGTAAAAAATAACGATGTGTTGATGAAAGATGATCAACCTATTATTGACTTATATAACATTAGACTCTTAATCGATAGAGGTATCATATAGCCTTTTGTCTTTGCTTATACCAAAAATACTAACTATATATATTGATTGTTTCCTTACTTTAATATCCTCTCACCAAATTAGGGTCTTTTGGATATCACCTATTCCCATGAGCAGTGTGCTGATCAATTTAATGTTTCAAAGGGCACTAGACCTTAACGACAGGAACAAGTGTAATTACTTCATAATATGTCGAGCACTATTTATTTTACCTCACTGCTAGAGCTGTTGTTCAAACTATTATTTATGAATTTAGCTAGGCTAACTATTTGGGTGGAACTATGTTGTTGTATACATTCATATCCCCTCTTGGATATATCTCTTCTCAGATACATTCCTCTCGTTTGTAATGTATCGGACAATCAAAGAATGTATCCGAGAGCAATAAAAAATTCGAGATTTTTATAATTGAGAAAATTTTCAAAATATGATGTAATTAGCCCATAAATATATGTAATTAGGTTTCTTTCGCAATAGCTTTAATATTCTCTTCGTGCTAATAATTGTTTTTTTCTCTTTCACTCCGTCTAAAAAAGAGTGATATGTTTTTAAAATTTAATAAAATTAACTTTGAATGTTTTTTGTTTCCAACGAGACGATTTAATTATAGCCACAAACTTTTGTGACTAATTTTAAATCATATTTTTTTTTAATTCTTAAATTATACCGCCACTGACACTTTCGTATAAATTGGTAGGAAGCAGCCACCATTTACTCTGCTAAAGGTGTGTTTGGATTTACCGGTTAGTATATTTGTTTTAGGGAAAAAAAACCATTTTACTGTTAATGAAAAGGTTAATTCTCTACCAAAAGCTTTATAGTTTAATTTCATACGGATGGCAAATTTCATCTCCATGCCTAAAAGCAATTTACTCTCACTAAAATGCTCAAGTTTGTGTTAATTCTATCTATTTTATCTGTCTTTAGTCTTTATTGTGTCTTTTACTATGCTAATGCATGCATTACAACTCATTGTATTACTAATGCATAGAAATCCGTGATATTATTAATACAAGCATTAGTTAGCAAAAAAAATTATCCCTAGAGTCGAGACTAAGAGGAATGTATAAAATAAAATTTTAAAATTACATATATAATGTCGGGTTAGTTTGGTCACGGGTTGGTTTTTTTTTAGTTAAAACCAAACCAACCCAAATATAGTCGGATTTTTTTCCAATATCAAACCAAGTCAAACCAAATCACTAGTCGGGGTTTTTTTTTTATTTGACTCGATTTGCGGTTTGGTTCGATTTTCGGTTCGATTCTAAGAAGATGTATATATTTTTGTAATCTATCAATGCCGCATAAATTGAGAAATGAAAAGTAACATATATATTATTTGAATATTATGTTAAAAAAATACTATAAATTACAATAATTTACAATTTAATATATGTAAAAGACATACTTATAAAAAAAGTGGTTAATTTTAAAATTCTATATATGCGATATAAATTGGAACAAAGAAAGTACAATAAATTATTTTTAAAATTATGTAAAAATGTACTAACAACTTAATTTTTTTTTAGATAACTTCTCAAATTTCATAATATCACATAACTTGAAACGAAAAATTAATATATTGAGCTCGTACTGGCACGGGCCTTTTATCTAGTATATATATAAATCTCTATATCATTTATTTGATGGAAAATTAAAGTAAATGTCAGAAATTTAAATTTATTTTTGGATGAATTCAAAGAAATTCAGGAGAGTGAAAATAAAAAAAAAATGAACTCTCACCTATAAATTAAAAATTCATGTAATCAACCAATTGATCTACTAAAATTCAATCGGCATTAGTTATTACACTTAAATACACACTATAATTTTAATTATTCAAACTTTAGTCATTAATTTATTTTTTGAGATTTCAATTTTAATCACTCAATTCTTAATTATCAAATATGTTTTTACTTTTGTTTATTCTATAACCACTTGATGTATTTGAATGCTTAATATTAATAACAATAATGTATTAATGATATCAAGCACTCAATTACCTTTGCTTTTTCGTATTTGTTAAATTCTCTACTTTTGTGGCATGTATGTATCCAATAATTATTGCCAATATTAATTTTGTGTTTCTCGTTCAAGATTTTCTTTATAAATTTTCTGTATATTTTGTGTCTTAAAATGTGAAACGAAATTTTTATAGATTTATTTTTTTCTTGTGGGTTACAAGAATTAATAGAAAAAAGAGTCAATCAAATAAATTTGTGAAAGCACAAGATAATAGTAGTATGAATATATTTTTTTGCACTGAGAGGTAGGACTAAAAAAAAAAATACTTTAGAAACTTTGGTAAAAAAAAAGAGCGCAAAGATAAGATAGAAAAGGGGTTTTGCTAAAAAATGCAGATGAAAAAAGGATTAAATTTAAGAAAATGGAAGTATGAGAGAGAGAAAATGTGACAACAAAGAAAGGAATCCACAAAAATACTTGTCAAAAAGAAACGGTGCCCTCACATAATTATTGTTGCTTGTGCCTTAACCATCATAATTTTTTTTAAAATAGCTACCTATAATTTGACAAAATCTATTGGAAATGTGGGCATTGGAAATTTCTTTGACAGAAATGTAACGTCTTTCAGAAAATACTTTATTTTCTATAATAAATAAAGGTATTTGAGTTTTATACACTGACCACATAAATTTATGCAGGCATGGACAAATGATCGATTGCATTCTCCTGTTCATAGAGTTGAAATGGCCAGAAAAAGTGATAAATACTCTATTCAACTATTTTCATTATCAAAACCAGGTCACTTCATAGAGGTCCCAAAAGAACTTGTAGATGAAGAACACCCTTTACTCTTCAAGCCATATGAAATACTTGGATTATTTGAGTTTGGTACTTCACAAAATGGCTATATAGTGCTAATTGTGAATTTTCGGCTAATGTTTGTTCCTATCAGAATAACGTTAATATATATGGAATTTCTGACAGAACAATCATCAGAAACGTCTTCAACGAGACACCATTTCCCGTGGGTTTTCTTTGGAAATTTGTGTTGTGTGATTCTTATGTTTGAACTTTGCAGTTGGGAATTCATGTTTAATATGCATGTTTATTTTTGGACAAATAAAGAATTTTAAATGGATGATTTTACTCTTTAAGAGGAAATGGTTCAACTTAATCCTTTAGTATCTATTATGTTACGTGGAGAACGTCCTGAAACATATAGAAGGTGTTCGTAATCCATTTCGTTCCTCAATGCATAATGTTAACTAGTGCAAAGAGAGTTAACAAGCTGTGTGGTTGAGTTAGTTAAGTCATAAGTGTAGTTAGTATAATATCCCAAAATTGTTTAAGTTAAAATTCGAATCATTTGTCATTTGTGAATAAGATTGTACCGAGTGGTTCTTAAGTGTTCTGAGGTGTTAAGATCAATTCTTGAGTGTGGGAATGATTTTGGATATGAATTAAGGTCACTAGAATCCCCTAGCACAATGTTTAGTTGAAAGCTTTCCTATTGATTGAGTTTCAATATAAGATTTTACTTATGTCAACTTGAAACGATCATATCTCTTAGCACATAAAGAATTAGGTGGCCCATAATCAATCAAAATAAAAGTCTTTGAGTCCTTTTTCCAATGCCGCCAAGTTTGCTTTATTTCGAGCTCGAAGTAAAAAAATATGCTTGTTTTAGTGGAGCCTTCTTTTTAAGGCACCTAAATCGTTTTAGACGGATAGTTTGGTCTTTTCCCACTCCTTCTAAGTCTAAGTCACGTTTATTCTTCACCTAATTAAGGGTCTAACCAATTTTGAAACATCTTTTCACATTCTTTAACACTTACAAGAATTAGAGCAAGGTCCAAGAGGAGAAAATAAATATTTTTACTCCTTGTCAGAACTGCCCCTATGAGGCTATGCTTATCTTATCAACCACGTGTTACGTGGTGAAATTAAAGACATCTTCTTGAGACGAGTCATTTTTATGCGGGATCGACCTAGATATATATAACCTCCGTTTTATTTATATGTTATTTTTGTTAAAAATAGATAATATTTAATATTTGTCATTTCACAAAATAAATGCATAAATAACACTATTATTCCTATTTTATCTTTGTGAGTCATTGGTCTTGAAAATATATATTTGACTAACATAGAAAAACTACGTAAATATTTCATGTTCATTGGTCAAATTAAATAATATAAATAAATAAATTCATGTTCATTGATTGAAAACTTGACTTCAAAAAAAAATAATAATAATAGAATAGTATACTTACTTAGTTTCTTAATGCACGTGAAATCTAAAATAGTGACATATAAATAGGAACGGAGGGAGTATATCGTAATTCTCTATTTGTATCTTATATATATATATATATATATATATATATATATATATATATATATATATATATATATATATACAAATAGAGAATTACGATTGATTTTCAGAATTCTATCTATGCCACATAAATTGAAATGAAAAAATAATTTATATTGGGCCCGTGCTGACACGGGCACGTGTATGTACTTTCTTTCTTCCAATTTCTATGGCATAGATACAATTTTAAAATTAACCATTTTTATATGTCTTTTACATATATTAAGTTATAAATTATTGTAATTTATAGTACCCTTTTAACATAATTTTCAAATAATATATATGTTACTTTTCATGTCTCAATTTATGTGGCATTCATAGATTTTTTTAGAGTCAGTTGATTTTTTTATATGTATTTCATATTTTTTAAAATTGTTAACTATTATGATTTATAATACTTTTTATGTCGTTTTCAAACAATATATATTTATCATTTAACTCATTTTATGTGGTACCAATAAAATTTCGAGAGCCTATCAAGTTTTTTTATATAACTTTTAAATATTTAAGCTGTTATATTAATTGTTTTGTTTCAATTTACATGATATCATAAAACTTGAGAAGTTATCCAAATTTTTATATAATTTTAAAAATAATATATTGTACTTTCTTTGTTCCAATTTACCTGGCATATGTAGAATTTTAAAATTAACCACCTTTTTATGTTTTTTTTTACATATATTAAGTTGTAAATTATTGTAATTTATAGTATCTTTTTAACATAATTTTCAAATAATAAATATGTTACATTTCATGTCCCAATTTGTGCGACATTGATAGATTTTTTTAGAGTCAATTAATTTGTTTTATGTATTTTAATTTTTAAATTTTTTTTAACTATTATGATTTATAATACTTTTTACATTATTTTTAAATAATATATATTTATCATTTAACTCATTTTATGTGGCATCAATAGGGCAAGCAGCTGTTCATCGACATGCTTGCTTCCCTAGCAAGCGGCAATATTGGAAATTTCTTAATTTTACGCTGAAATAATATTGTACATGACTACTTTAGAATTGTACTTTCTCTTTATAGGACACAAAAACCAGTTCACAAGTTACTTTTTCCCTTTATTTCAGCCGAAAAGTGGGGTTATTTCCCATGCATGTGGGGTCCTTGTAACTCTCTATTTCGCTTCTTTCCAATTTTCTTTTCACTATAACCCAAATGCCTCTTAATATATGAACCCCATTTGAGCAATTTTCATTTCCATTCTCTTTTGTGCCTCATGACTATTTCTTCAAAAAATTTCGCTTTGTTTATTTCGTGGAAAATTAACTTTTTGTAATTTAATTGCTCAATTTGTTATATTTTAGTTACAAAATATATTAGAGGTAATATTTTTATAAAAAAAATAAAATTTAGAAAAAAAAATTTAATTGAGTCTTGAAATTTTACCCGTGTCACATGAATATAAATAGATGGAATAACATATATTATTAAAAATTACGTAAACATATTATAAATCACAATAATTAGCAATTGAAAATATTTTGATTTGCTCTCTAATTTCATACTCCCTCCGTCCCATTTTATATGTCATCCCTTTTTATAAATATTTGGTCCAACATGTCTCTAATACACAAGTTTTCTCTAACTTCTTTGAAAAATTAAGGTATATGTATCCTTAAATACACAAATATGCAACTAAAATAAATTTTATAACAGTTTCATTATAATATAATATGAAATCCCAGCAAAATGCCAAGTAAATTAATGGATTTGGATTGCTGATACTTCTGTTCCACAATCACAACTGATTTAATAGGCACAAAGAGAGTTTATCCAAACAGGAAGAAAACAACAACATTCATTTTGCTAATCTAAGGATAAAAAAGAAACAGCAATAAGTAATATGAAGAAATTACCCTAAGAACAACATATATATAAAGCAAAATGTTTTATCAAAAGAAAAACATATATAGAACAAAATAATGCATATATGATTAGAATGAAGAATCTCTGCTAAAACAATTGCTTACCAGTAGTATTATAAGTGAGTGAGGACCAATTGAAAGCATCAGCAGTTGAGTTAAAGCAGAGTGAAAATTCATAGATTTTGCCTTCACAATGAATATTATGAAGTGAAGTAACATTCATGATAAGTAAGTTCCCTATTTTCCATTCTTTGTATGTAAAAGAAACAAGACTAACGACAAGCAGCCTATGTTCGCATATTAATCAATAGCTTGCAGTTACGTAGAAACAATTCATGGACAATGTATGATATAACTTAAATAAATAGGGCAGTTGTATATAACAAACACATTTGCTTACTCAAGTGATCTTGGTCGTGTCCTCGATTTAGAGCTTCAACCCTACTCCTTTTTCCTTTAGTCCTAGTACCCTTACATGAATGCGAAGAGGAAGTAGGACGACCGGGACCCAACCTTACCTAAGGTCAAGCAGCTTGTCGCAAGCAAGCAAACTTGTATAAAGTTGAAACAAGTAGACAGACGTGTCCTATGTAGCATGCCACATCCTTCGTGGTGTCTTACATATATATTATTTCATATAAACTACAGTTAGTTTCTAGCTATAACTTTATATATTTATCCTTATTCCAAAGTATATTACAGTGAACTAGTAATGATTGTTTGCGGTATAGTGCATTCAACCTCTTTGCATGAATAAATAAGAACTGACCAGATGTTAGAGCCCAACCATCCAGTGTGGCGGACGCCATCTAGGTAGTCTTCTACTCTTCATCCCATGTTGTCTCTGCTGTGGAGCAACGACGAATCTCTGCTAATTAATGAGACTGAAATTGAGTATAAATATCTGGACACACTTCATGATGCTTCATCTGATTTATTAGCTTCTTAACCTGTTCCCAAAACCCGAAAGTATAAAAAACCTTGAATAATTGTTACATGAAATGTCAATTATGGTGCCATAAGACCGAACGTTAGGTCTTTCCATGCTTCTCAGTAAATTAACTGTTGTTTGGGTATTCCCCGACTTGCATTGCCCGTCAATAAGAGGCAGAAAGTCTGAAATTTCATTAATTTTAAATTTATCGATAAAAAAAAAGATATGTTGATACCACTATGGATAACCACTGGCCCCTCTTAATCACCATCGGGAATAAATATGTTGTGCCGAATGACATGAGTCCTCCGAGGTACTAAAACATAGACATTAGTTAATTTCATTACAATTTCAAACATCTTTAATGACATTTTCTTTAGGGAAAAAGGTCTGATCAAAATTGCTCTAACGATACCAAACTTTGAAAATGAATTTTTACCCCTGCACTTTAATAATGTATTTTAAAGGTATATATGTGTCCATGTGGACATCATAAATCTTTCATAATTATAAATAGTAACGTGTCCACGTGGGCACATATATACCTTTAAAATACACTATTAAATAGTGCAGGGTAAAAGGTCCTCCATAAAGTTTGGTATTGTAACAACAATTTCGGCCAAAGTTTGAAGTATTTTTTAGACCCTTCTCCCTTTTCTATATATATATTTAAAAGTACATTTTTCCAATTGGACAAAAAACCAAAACTTTGTTCATCACAAATTAGAAAGAGCAGACAACTTGAAAAATTTATAAAAATACATAGTTAGATGCCATGTAAATCGACATCTTAACCGTAAAACATAAGAATAAATAAGTGTGCCTCATCACAATTAAAATGTTTATGAACTTTCGGCAGCTTGTTTTTTATTTCAAAATAAATTCAGAAAACAGAGGAGAATGAAAACTCATTTTTCACATTTAATTGAAACAACAATTGAGCTAGTTTTGTAAGCATTGAGTGAAGGACAATAGAGACAGAGAAAATAACGTATTATTTAAAAACTATGTAATGTTTATAATTTATAATAATTAAAAATTTAATTTTTTTAGAAAATATATATTAAAAAATTGAGTGATTCTTCAAATTTCATCTGTGCCACATAAATTACAACAAAATAAGTAACATATATTGGCCCATGCTGGCACGGGCTCATGTATCTAGTATTTTACTGTACTACTGTATAGAAGAGGCAAGGGAAGCAGTTGTTCGTCAACATGCTTGCTTCCCTTGCCAGGGGTAATATGGATATTTTCTAAATATTATGCTTGAAATATGTTGTACTTGACTGTTTTATAATTGCACTTTCTTAGTACTGGACATAAAAGCCCTCCAATTTCTCTTTCTTTGCCGCAAAAATTGGGCCAATTTTCCAAGCAGGTAGTCATTCTTTTTCTTCCTTTTTCTCTCTACTAATGAGTAGTTAATACATATGGGTCCCACTTTAAAACACATTACTTAATTTGTTACTACATTTTCAAAGAGACAAAAAAAATCGTGTTTAGAGTGAAAAAAATATCTAATATTGAAAAATTATGTCTTTTTACGTAAATAATACTATAAATCATAATAATTAACAATTTAAATATTAAAAAGTTATATGAAAAAATTCGATTGACTTTCGAAATTCTTTTGATACCACATAAAATGAGTTAGACGATAAATATATATTGTTTGAAAATGACATAAAAGATATTATAAATCACAATAGTTAACAATTTAAAAAAAAAATTAAAATACATACAAAAAAAATCAACTAACTCTAAAAAAATCTATCAATGCCGCATAAATTGAGACATGAAAAGTAACATATATATTATTTGAATATTACGTTAAAAAAGTACTATAAATTACAATAATTTACAACATAGTATATGTAAAAGACATGCTTATAAAAAAGTGGTTAGTTTTAAAATTCTATATATGCCACATAAATTGGAACAAATAAAGTAGCATAAATTTTTTTTAAAATTATGCAAAAAAGTACTAACAACTTAAAATATTTTTAAAATCATATAAACATTTAGATAACTTCTCAAGTTTCATAATATCACATAAATTAAAACGAAAAATTAATATATATTGGGCCCGTAGTAATAAAATGTAAGTGACAAAAGTTACGAGAATTTTAACAATGAGATCTAGTGCAAAATTAGGGGATCTAGAAATGAGATATCAATCTTCGATCCATACATTATTTTAATTAAGTTGGAATAAAGATAACATTACAACATAAACATAATCCCACAAAAATACATACTAAGATAATTAACTTGAAGCACGTACGTGTGTTGAAAAATTAAAATGATAGCACAATACATCATCTATATAACATTTGAGTTTCTACTGCCTGGATCTTGATGATTATCAGAATCTGGAGACAAGCAAATCAAGAATTGGAGATAATTAGTGTGTTGTTGTTTACCCCAAACATCAAATAACTGTATATAATAACAATATCATGAAGAATAAGGAATTAAAATATTAAATAGTTCAGAATATACCAGCTTTAAATGATCTCCTTTTTGTTTCCTCTGAGATAGGGAAAAAAGGCGCAGCCCCTGAGAAATAAATTAATGTACGTGGCATATATAACGAAATCAATAAACAACATTGTTATGCTATAGGTGGAAAATATAATTAACTAATAAAATGTCCTCTCTCTAACAGCTTAAGCTTTTAGATGAGATGATCACACACTTTAATATGGTATCAGAGCAGACAGAGGCTGCCACCCAAAATTAAAAAAAGAAATTTCACGTGCTTGGCCATGAAAAAGAATCAGACCCGCACATGAGGGGCGTGTTGAAAACATAATTAACTAATAAATGTGACCATCTCATCTAAAACTCGGGGTGGGCTCTATTTGTGGACATGTTGATCAAACAAAAACATCTTTCTTTCTGCATTCATCCTCGAAGTATAACAGCTCTTTGCACCTAGGTATTCTGAGAACACAAACCATTCATTGACATGGAAAACTACCAAAAGATTGCAATCATCATAGACACTTTTAGATGAGATAGTCACACGCTTTAACACTATACAAGCACATTAATTTAATTAATTGAGAAAATTAAAAACCAAAAGTAGTATATATAGTAACATTTGAAGTTGTAAAATTACTTGAATCTGCAGAAGTTGAAGGTTGGTTTGATTCCTTGAACAACAAAAATCCCTTCTTCATTTCTGTTACAGATGACTTTGGCATATTTAGCCAAGTCTGTCAGAAGAAAGTAATATCCAGTATAAACACCATCAACAAACATCATTAACATAGTAGAGGACACACGTTCATCTTCATCAACATCATCAAGAATCGTAGCGTCTGCATGGATGAAATTCTTTGAATTCACTTCCTTCCATCCACCATTAGCTTCAATTCTGATAATGCTATGAAATCTGTCGGGTCGAGCCGGAGGAACCCAAACTCTAATTTCAATATCATCCTTGCACCTATTTTCGATAACTGTAAGCTTAGCACCCATTACTATTTGTTTTTTTTGAACAATACTCTTGTGGTAGTGTATGAATATTATGATGTGAAAAACCCTCCATCTTATAGGAGAGATATGACAATGACATCAAAATAAAGCACAAGTTAATTTTGTTCGGGAACAGTAGAATGAATAGCCATATAAGTATATTATATTATGATGTGGAAAATCCTCCATCATATAGGAGAGATATGACAATGACATCAAAATAAAGCACAAGTTAATTTAGGAGAAAAGTAGAATGAATAGCCATATAAGTATATTATATTATGACGTGAAGGGAAATAAAGGTTTATTGAGAGAAAGAAAAAAAAGGCATTACCGGCTTTGAATTTGCCGAAATCACCATTCGTGACAGGTGAATTTTCTAGCTTGTATCAGTAATATAATGATACTATTTTCTTCTGGTTGTATTATTAATTATATCTTAATTTATATTAATTTTTCAAAATAAATATACAAAATCACAAAGAAAATAGATTCATAAGTTGTATTCTTAATTATATTTTAATTTATATTAATTTTTCAAAATAAATATACATATATATACATAATTTTTTTTTAAGTTAATAGATTAAAGGGCGGATTCACCTCTTAATAAATAAAAATCAACTTGTCTTTTTTCTTCTTATTCTTACTCCTATACCCCACCAGTCCACCTTCCATCTTTTTTGTTTTTTTTTTTTAAAAAAAGATCTTTATTACACAAATTAAAAAGTCAGCAAAAGCAATGTTTGTAAAATTGTCGTTCTTATTTTCTTCTCTCTCTTTAGTACTTTTCTTATGTAGTTTATACCGTCGGATGTTCTTTGCGACACAATGCAATTTTAATCTTGAGGTTCATATTAAACATGCATTTTCATTGCTGTTTTTACTGAAAAGTCAAAAGCTCCTCCAGTTATCAATTTATTCAGTGGCGGTGCCACAGGGGTTCATCTGAACCGAGGGGCGGCTCAAACCCGTTGGTGGCTTAAGGCCAAAATCAAATTAGAGGCCTTAAAAAAAATTATAAATGTTTTTATTTTAAATCTATTTTTCTAGCTTTTTGAGATGCAAAGTTGTTAATAATTTTTGTGTAGTCAATCTCTTCTAATAATTCTTTTTCAATCGATAATATAGCCAAACCACTTAATCTTGCTTGAGACATTGTCGATCTTAAATAAGATTTTATTATTTTTAATTTTGAAAAACTTCTTTCTGACATTATTCTGAGGATTGTTAACATTATTCTATAAGCAATGTAAGCATTTGGGAAAGAATCAAGTCTTTTTATTTGATTGAGTATCTCAATTAGAGTATTGTCTTCTACTTTTATGATTTTCCTTAACACTTTTAATTCAGAAAATAAGTCTAAACCGTCAATATCGGAGTGAGTATTATGTTTTAAGGAACATTCAAGATTAAGACAATATTTTTTTAAATTCTTATCATCTAATGATCTCAATTTTTTCCCACTAAATAGAAAACCATAAATATTTTCATATACTTCAAATTGTTCAAATCTATTTTGAAGTGAAAAGATGGCTTGGTCTACTATGTATAAGAAGTAATCAACTCTAAATGATTCTTCAAGAAATCTTGTGATTTCATTATCAACATTCTCATCAAATTGTTATTTTCTATAAATTACATGTTTCTTACGAAATACAGGTTCTATATTCATCTCTAATGCAATTTCCTTAGCCGAAATCATAGCACTTGTAAATCCTTCTTCTTTATATGTTTTAAAAAAAGAAACTAAACCTCTTAATTGAAGATAACTTGTACATTAAAAAAA
This sequence comes from Solanum pinnatisectum, assembly GCA_035578085.1. Lineage (NCBI taxonomy): Eukaryota > Viridiplantae > Streptophyta > Magnoliopsida > Solanales > Solanaceae > Solanum > Solanum pinnatisectum. The sequence goes on from CM069077.1 coordinate 22,463,427, forward strand.
AAAAGGTAAAAAAAAGATAACTTGTACTTAAAAAAAAAAGTACACAACTTTTTAACTTGTCATAGTCATATCAATCACAATCACTTCATTTAGCCGTTTACATTGTCTTAGTTCTAATATTTTTTATTTTTTTTAATTTAATCCTTCCTAATTAACTAAAAAAAGGGGCCTTTGCATTTATTGTCTTAGTTCTAATATTTTTTTTTAATTTAATCCTACCTAATTAACTAAAAAATAGGCCCCCCTAAAATTGGGGGCCTAAGGCCAAAGACTTTTTGTTAAGCCTTGCCAGCCGCCCCTGTCTGAACCCCTTTCGGCGGAAAATTATATGATTTATACATGATTAAAATAATTTTTTAGATATATATAGTAAATGTCGAACCCCCTTAGGCTATTTTGTGTGTCTATTTTTTCAGATTTTGATGGATGCAAGTAAGAGTCACACCCAAGGTGGAGAGAAACTATATTCTCTATTCTCTTTGGGTAACAGTGACAACAAATTCTCTATTCTCTTTGGGTTTTGAGACCTGTTGACAGTGTGCTCCTCATGTAGTTCATTGATTTATTTTGCTCTTTAGGCTCCGGACTCACTTATTTATCTTACTTTTATGTTTAAAAAATAATTTCACTTTCTATATTTAGTAATTTCTACATTCAATATCATATATGACATATTTGAGATCATAAATAAAATATTAGTTTGATCTAATGCTACGTGAATAAGTTTTGTTACTAAATGATAGTCAGAGCTAGCAATTGTGTGTGAGTATCTATTGTCAGATTGTGTTAAGGGATGGATAAGGAGTAATAGTTAGTAGTGATGGACTGATGGTGATTGTCAATTGAAAATAGTGATTAAAAGTGATTGTTGATCATCTGATTAGTGAAGAAAGTTAGTAATAAATTTGGTGGATAATAGTGATGCAAAAAGATTATGGTAATTGGTAATATACAATAATGATAAATTGTGGTATATGCCGTTAGTGATTGGTGCCTGATTTTTGTAATGCAATATAGTGATCAATAGTAAATGATTAATATTAAAACATGGGGAAAATGATACATATACATATCAACTATTGTAAATGGTATTAGATATCATTTGTCATACTTTTGGGACATTAATGCCCCTGCGGTTTAATAACTATATCATATACCATTTATACTAAAGGACATACACGTGTCATAATCTTATTCACCGGTCCGACATTTATTAAATATCGGATCGACAAATAAGATTGCGCCACGTGTCCCTATTTAGTGTTCCGTTAGAGTGAAGGGTATATATGCTCTAATTTTTGGACGACAGAAGCACTAATATCCTAAAAATATAATGAAGGATATCTACATATCATTTACGATAGTTCGGATTATATTTATGCTTTTTCCCTTAAAACTTTCATTCGACCCGTCCACAGCCCAGGAACCCAACAACACAATCTAATAACCCACCTCAATTGCGGCGCCAATGTCCATCTCCCCCAATTTTCTCTGGTTACATTTTTGTTCCTCAGGCTCAGAGTTCAGTAAATGGGGAGCGTTCCACTTCCCTCGTTGTCTCTACTAATTTCCAGTTCCAGCTCCTCCATTTTCGGAAGATCGTCATCAACGTTTTCTTATCCTCACTGGCGAATCAGGTGAGTCTTGCTCCTTCTTCCTTCGTTTTTTCTCCGGTTCTTACTGGAAGTGGATCCTATAATTTCACAATTGTCAGCTGTTTCTCAATTCTATTCCAGAAAGGCGGAAGCACTATCCGTTTCCTGCGATTACTCCTGTTTCGAAGTAAAGCCCTCTTACCTTCCCACTTTTCAATGACCATCATTTTGTACTGTTTTCTAGTATATAACTATATATTATTCTAATTTAGTAAAATTTATTCATGTAAAGTTCTTGAACGTTGTTTGCTTGCCTACATTTACAATTTTGATTAACTGAATATTCACCTACTCCATTAGTCACGCTATAATTCTTCGCACAAATCATAGGTATTTATTTGCTAGAAGTGTATCTCTGTATCCCGGTTTATCTTTTCTTCATTATTTGTTTGCTTTCTTTTCTCTGGGTTTATTTCATAAACACTATGGGGATACTCGATAGCTTCGGTTGTTATGAATTTGCTAACTTCTTAGGTTCAGAGGTTTATTCTATCTGAAGAAGTTTGGTGGTATTTGAGCTTTTCTGGAACTTGATAACAATTGCAGGCGCTTTGTATCATCTGTATACGAGCAGAAGCAATGGATCTTCCTCTTTTTTCTCTTCTTCTAGGTGACAGCATTGCTAAGCCAGTAATTCTGATAAGGAGATTCATAAAGAAGAAAAATACAAAATGGCACGCTGATTTGTACCTTTCTACTCTTATGTGTAGGGAATTCGAGATCTTTTTTGAACAAGAAAACATAATTTTCACCTATTTGCGTAGTTTAACTTCCTGACGATTGAATTCCCTTTGTAACGTATGGCTCCGTCACTGGACTGGTGGAGAAAGGAGTTACGTTAATTAGGTGGTGAGACCTTATTCTGTAACATATACACTCTTTAACCAAAAAGTCATTCAACAACTTTTTATTAAATTCCCAAATGGTTTCTCATTCTTCAATTTTCCATACCCTAGAGGTTAATAAGTATTAGAAACATGGTATTCCTGATAACTCTAGTTCCATCAGAACTTACAAGGCTTGCAACATGCTGAACTCGAATTCAGTCAGTTTTTCTCTTTATAATTTATCTATTTTGGCTGTCCAGAGATTATTGAACATATTGTGGTTGTATAATGGAGGTGGTAATAATAGATGTGGAATCTTTTTTTTTTATGGGTTTGGAGATAAGGGATGTCTCTTATCGTCCTCCAGGAACCAAGATCGATCTGTTGAGTCAAGTCAACCTTTCCATCCCTGAAAAAAGGTACAGTCTGTTGCTAAAATTCAAATGCACTACATTCCATTACTGCTGTAGAAGTCCTTTGTCATTTTTCCAGCTGATCCTGGCTAAGAGCTAACTAGAGATTACATTGTTCATTTCTTGATTGGATAGAAGCACACATGAGATCAGAATCCAGTGTTTCATAAAATTTTTGAATGTCCTAACTGTTAATAATATATGTAAAGATATATCATGCTGCCCACGGAACAGTATCACTATAAAGAAACTAGAATCTCAAATGCTGATATGCATTTGAAGAGACTCTCTGTGGATTTGACATGGATCTTTTGTAGTTTTGGCTTGATATTTGGACGGAGTGGCAGTGGAAAAACTACTCTATTGCAGGTGTTCCTTTTGATTTTGTCTTTTGTATTCAAATTCATTTTAGTTTTTCTCCTTTCAACCTCCAACCTCCAAAAGGTACTTTGTTCAGGCTGGTTTTTATCTTTGACCTTCTCCATGCAGCTGATTGCAGGGTTAAGCAAACCAACGTCAGGTTCCATATATGTGCAAAGATTTGGTGATGATGATGAACGGATTAAGTCTCCTGAACCCTTACAACCTGAAAGAGTTGGCATTGTTTTCCAATTTCCTGAGAGGTACTCATTTCTTGACTGTGTGTTTCATGCACTGTCAGGATGTTCTTTGCGACACAATGCAATTTTAATCTTGAGGTTCATATTAAACATAATGCATTTTCATTGCTGTTTTTACTGAAAAGTCAAAAGCTCCTCCAGTTATCAATTTATTCAGTGGCGGAGCCACCTTACAATTAGGGGGTTCATCTGAACCCCCTTCGGCGGAAAATTATATGATTTATACATGGTTAAAATAATTTTTTAGGTATATATAGTAGATGTCGAACCCCCTTAGACTACTTCGTGTGTCTATTTTTTCAGATTTTGAACCCCCCTATTGAAAATCCTTGCTCCTCCACTGAATTAATACCAGGTGCAGATTGTATGAATCATCAGCATTGCAATTATCTAAACACTATTTGTTTACCTCTCAATTCTGGTATTATTTACATAAGTATAGATTTATATATTTACATACATATTGGTAAAGTGAGTATTGCATGTGTTAGGTAGGAATATAAAGTTTAAACAGTTTTTTTTTGGTTCCAACAACAGTTTATTTAACTTGATTTTGTCTGTTTTACTGTTCTACAGATACTTTGTTGCGGACACTGTTCTTGATGAAGTTACATTTGGGTGGCCAAGACAAAAGGGTGGCCTACAATTAAGAGAGCTTCTTGCTTCTAGACTTCAAAAGGCAATTATGTCGGTATATTCCTTATAAGTGTGATTTAAACTGTCATTTAATTTTCTCTTCCAATGGAGAAAAGCTCGTCTGCTTTCCAGCAAATTATGACAGATTTTTATGTGGTTGATAACTCCTAGGTTGGTCTAACAGGAATATCTTTGGATAAGGATCCCCATTCATTAAGTGGTGGCTACAAACGTCGTCTAGCCCTTGCTATTCAGTTAGTAAGGATTCTCATCTATGAAAAATAGGAAGTGTATATGTGCATTTGGATAAACATGTGTATGCCTATTTGTGTGCAAAATATTATTGATATTTTGATTGATCATCTGTCTGTTAATATGTTTTCTCTTTGCACAGGTTCAAACACCAGATTTATTAATATTGGATGAGCCTCTTGCTGGTCTTGGTATGAAGAAGCTTTCTATGATCTATTTCATTTTATTTTTTTGGATTACCTTTCTTTTCCTTTTTTGATGTTTTTCCCTTATATAGGTATTTGATTATTCATCAGTTTGTTATTCTCCCATGTACGTATGTTTTTAGTGCAACAAGAGTTCTGGTTTTACAGAACAAGAATAGTTGTGATTTCTAGGTTAAAGTTGAAAGGGTACAGAGGGAATTGATATGCCTGCACAAGGATTTTACATTTGTCACCATGGTTATTGAAGTCTTGATTCCATCTTCCATATTCTGTAATTGAAGTCTTGATTCCATCTTCCATATTCTGTAATATGAGTAATCTGTTCTTACAAAAGTCCTAACTTGTTATCTTATGACAGAAGCACCAAGATTGTAAACTCTTAGTAAACCCTATATATGCTGAGCTGTTAATAATGACAATGGAAAAGGCCCAAAAATACCCCTAAACTATCGGAAATAGCTCATATTTACCCTTAAACTATATTTCGGCTCAAATATATCCTTCCCTTCAAACTATTGGGTCAAAAGTACCCTTCTTATTAACGGAAGTTGTTAAATGCCATGTGGATGCCACATTGCATGCCACATAAGTGCCAATAGGGTTCCACTGCCACGTAGACTAATAAAATTTCCCCTAATTTTCCCCTCATTTCTCAATTTCCCTTGGAAACGATTTCATCCATTTTCCCTAATTTTCCCCTCATTTCTCTGTTTCCCTTAGAAACGATTGAAGTAAAGAAAATATTAAAAGCCATGCAACCAATAATCAACCATTTGAAGTTCTTGATCTCGAGTCAGGTGTTTAGTAAGGGAATTTGTTGTATGAACCAATGGTAAGAATTTATATGGTCAAAAAGGAATACCAGAATAGCTTCTGATAATGGCATGTTCCATTGTCAACAAGATAATTGAACTCAACAGCATAGCTTAGGGGAACTCTAAGGGAAATGGAGAAATGAGGGGAAAATTAGGGAAAATTTTATTAGTTTACGTGGCAGTGGAACCCTATTGGTGCTTATGTGGCATGCAATGTGGCATCCAATGTGGCATCCACATGGCATTTAACAACATCCGTCAATAAGAAGGGTACTTTTGACCCAATAGTTTGACGGGAAGGGTATATTTGAGCCGAAATATAGTTTAAGGGTAAATATGAGCTATTTCCGATAGTTTAAGGGTATTTTTGACCCTTTTCCGTAATGACAAACAAGTAAGAATAGGACGAGTAATTAGCTTTGTTAATATAAAGAATAGAGTCACGGGTTATGCTACCTGCTTTTACTTTATGAAGAATATTCTGAAATATGTAAATCTTTCTGCCATAGAGTATTAATATTCTTTGTTAGGTTGCATTATCTAATTCTCCAGAACTAAAGGCAACCAGGGTGGGATCTCTATATCTATTTTAGAGGAACTCTTCTTTGGCTTCACTTAAAGCAATTTTTTTGCTTCTTCTTGTAGAAGCTTAGAGTTCCTTGTAGGGCTATCTGATCTTATTCTCCAAATGGTTACATCGATGTACAAAATCATTGTTGTGCTAAAACACTCTTTCTGCTATCTGTGTACTATCTCTCATATTTACTTATGCTAATATGTTACAAGGGCTATTTTGAAATTTTTTGTATAGTTAATTCTTTGCTATGGTTGGTACAAGTGAAGTTCAAGAGCTTGCCGATTAGATCATACCTCTCTTTGGATTGCATGTAGTATAATGGTAGTGAGGCTTGGTTGTGGTATTGAGCAGCAGGCCTGTTTTATGGAGTGAAGCTATTCCCACAAAGATTTTGAAAGCTTATTTTACTATTCATTTTGTTTGGTATGATATAGCTAGCCTAGTCTTTTTTTAAAATGAGCTACTTGTTTTTAAATATAAATAAGTTATTAGATGGACAATTTTTTTTTTTTTTTGTATTTTTGGCCCCAACTTCAACTATATTTGAGTACCTAACCTCAGTTTCTAAAAAAGTTCATTATTTATGAGGGAAATCAGATTGGAAGGCTCGTGCTGATGTGGCAAAATTGTTAAAGGATCTAAAGAAGGAGCTAACTTTACTTGTTGTCAGCCATGACCTCAAGTAAGTTCCTGATTTGGTCCATTTGTTATTGTTGTTTACATATGTTATTTTATTGGAAATGAATCACCATACTAGATGTCTAACATTGTTCACTCTAGGTTTTTATTGATATCGAGAAAATTTATCGACACTTTTTGGTGATGTTGTGAAGGAAGTCATTTATCCATAACTTGTGAACTCTGGAAACTTTTCACAGACTCCCTGTCCCTTTTTCTTGATAACTGGGAAATCCGTTGTTTGCCACTTCCAGACTTGGTGGATAATGGGATTTTTCCTCTACCCTACTCCACTAGACTTGGATCATCAGTCAGGATTCAAACTCCTACCCTGCAACTACCATACATGCCGCATGTACTACCTTTGTCACTTCCTTGGTCATATTTGGTGGTCCCATAGTGATATTAGATATCATGATAAAGAAGTATTCGTTTACTCTCCGTTTCAAATTGCATATCTTGTTTGCCTTCTACAATTTTAAAATGTAAAAGCACTGAGTTTGCATTTTATTAACAATATGTGTATTTCTGTATGAGGAACAGCCAAAAAAAGAGATGCCTTCCCGGGTCAGCTCAATTGGCAAAGGTTGAGGGACTTGTATCTTGATTCACAAGTTTGATCCCCATGCCAAGAGAACTTAGTTCAATATTTAAGTGGAGAATGGTAGAGGGGCGGGCACATCATCCCAGAATTTCGAAGGCTGTGGTTGCCCAAAGGGTTGGCTCCGGACAGCCTTCTTGATCTTAAAAAAAAAGAAGAAAAAAAAAAAAGGCAAACAACAGAGTAATTCTTCAAATGTTGAAAATGTAAAATTTGAGTGTGTCAAACTTTTGATTGTTTGCAATAAAAGGTGAAAACTTAACAAAGAAAAGGGAAAACTAAAACAATCAATTTGAAATAGAAGGGGTAGACGATGTAAGGATATGCTTTTACGCTTACACAGTTGGCAATGTCTGAGTAAAAGATTTATCAATCAATTGTGCCTCTAAGCAAAACTAGTTGGCCGGCTATATTCACTGCTACCCTTGAAGGTTTCAGAAAACTAGTTTTGGCCACTATATTCCGTAAGTGAGATAGAACTGCATTCAACTCTCAAATTAGCATAGTCAAAAGATGGCATTTAATTGAAAGACATAAATCATTATTTTGTTTCTGGTACTTCTATTTTCCTAGCAATTCATTTCCGGTTCTTGATTGATATTTAACTGATGGCAGCTGACAGTAAAGATGAGATATATGTACCTTGTGTTCTTATTGTATAAAGAATTTGTTTCCTTCTCTAATAGCTGCATTGGTGGTAATCTGTAGGGAGTTGGCATCTTTGGTAGATCAATCTTGGAGGATGGAAATGGGAGGAGCACTTAAAAGAGAGCCACTACCCATTTAATACTCAGAACTTATAATGTTCCCAACAATCATTTTCTGATGTAATATATGAGGTATGACTACACTATAAGGCCTCTTTATCATCATGCTCTTTCAGTTATGGCTGATCTTCATAGACTGGGAAAATGATAAGAGTTCAGGGGTAGCAAATGTGAATAACGATCACAAGATAAAAAATGACTGATTTTGCTTCATCGGAAAGGCCCTTGTTGTGAAAGTTTAGGATATGCCTTTCATGCACTCTCTTACCGTATTTAGTGTCTATCACTCTATCAGGCTATCACATAGTATTCTCCTCTAGTTGCAATGGAAGATATATCTACTGATTGATAAAAAAAGAAGATGTATCTACACAATACAATTTCTAATATTTACTAAGTTTCTTGTTTTATTAGTTTATATCTAGAAAGTTAAACTTTGCAAGAAGAGATAATTATTGCAACCTCACCATCATGTGAGGATTCAGCGATTTAAAGAACATCTTAGCATGACTAATTTCAGTGTCCACATTGATGAAGGAAATGAGTTGTTGTCTCCTTATACGATCTCGGACACTACTCACCTTGGGCTAGCTTTTGGGGTTTTAACTAGGCCTAATGCCCATTTTTTCACAAGAATACTAACTCAACAATTATTAACATTACAACAACTGATTAAACTTAATGATTATTGCCCATTTCTCCTACATTGGCAGCACACATGGAAGGAAAGAGGTACTCCTTTGTTCTTCTGTGTTAAACTTTTGCTCACACCTCCAATACCAAATACTCCTACTTATTAGTTGTATATATTACCCTTAAGGTTCTTACAGTAGACGCGCAAAGGATCAAATTAGCACTCTTTCTTGAACATTTTGCCGTCTTGAGTTCGATCACCCAGTCTGAATTACAAATTGAGATAAAGGACTGAGATGATTGCGCATAAGTATGTTTACGCAACAACAGAAGAGAATGACTGTAATTCTATGCGGTTTTACTTGCAATCGTCGGTTTTAATCCAGTACCCTCTGTCGCTGGTAAAGCATCATAACTTGTACCACTTGGAGATACTTTTGAGGCATGGAAGCTAGAGGAAACTTTTTATCGACCGCACCACTTGCTCCAGGGTCCAGAGTTGCAAATCTTTCAGGAAATATTCTAATTTCATCCTTTAGTTGATTGTTCTCATCTTTAATCCTTGAGGATGAACTCTCCTTTGAAACAGTTTTAGGACCTACAACAATATTAAAACCTAGGTGTTAAGTGATATCCTCCACCAATGTAGTCAACCCCTTGTACCCTTATTAGAATGAGATCTTCAAGAATGTTATGCAAGGTTGTACCCCTTGAGAGGTCATAGACACCAATTTCATTCAAGGTTATGCTTGGAATACTTTGTTATATGATGTTTTAAAGAACTAGATATTTTAATAGGATCCTTACACTTCTTGTTGCATATTAGTTCTTTATTTATGCTCTTTCTTTGCGTTTCCTTTAGTTGTTCCAGCAATCATTTTTGACAATTAATAATTACTTGCAGGTTTTTATGGGCCTTGAATTGCATACAATTCTTGGAGAGGTGCTCAAGGTTATTGATTTTGCTTCAATCCCTGACTATTGAGGTCTTCACATTTTATGTAACCTCTGAAATGTAATTAACAGTTTCTGTAATGAGTTTTGAGATAGTTTCTAATTTTCTGTAGCACTTAGTTTGTCGTTTAAACTCTCATTAAAGTTTGATGGGTCTGCTGCATTTTCTTTGACCTAGTCTCTGACCAAAAGTTTTGAATGTCGATTGGAATTTTGTTCAAAATATGTATCATTGTATGCATGTATTGGTAAATAAAGTTACACTGTTGAACATATATGAATAGTAGCTTTTCTAGTTGTGGCAGTGAAGGCTTAAACTTCCATTTTTGCTGTAGTTCTGGGCTGAAGCTAAACAGAAAGAGAAGAAACTTCAAAAGATACATGCACACTTCAATCTTGCTATCATTAAAGGGTTTTTTCCTTTCTGCTTAAAAGCACAACAATAATAGTAGGTGATATCTTTCCATTCGTTTTAGCTTCGATGGACATCACATGTGTATCATGTAAAATTAGTAATGGTGCACACAAGTTAATCCGAACACCTAAGTTGTCAAAAGAAATAAAATAGTTAGGTAACTTGTTACTAAGAAAATGGCAACTTAGTGGCCAAGCAAGAAAACGGCTACTTAGTGGCCAAGCAAGAACAAGTGATCTAGTCAAAATTTTCTTAATTCTTCCAATTTGTCATGAAATTGTTCCTTAATTTATCAGGATCATTTTTAATGCCTTGTTAAGTAATTACTCTTATCCCATATTAGTTGTCCACTTTTCCCTCTACGAGCTTTTAAAGTAATCATAATTAAGATGAGTAATTTTACTAATTTATCATTTATCCACTCCTTTGAAAACTAATTTTTTTGAACTTATAAGCTTGATTATGCTTTTAAAAAAATATTAATGGTATGGGGGGAACTGAATTTTTTTAAATTAATTTTGCCGTAGTTTGATAAATGGACAAATAATTTGAGACAACTATTTATAATAAGTTGGACATGACAATCAATATAGGAAGGAGATAGTAAAATTTCATTTTCTTAAGATAGTTGAAATTTCTTTCCCAAAAATGTTTGTTTTCCTTTTTTAATCCTTCGTTCTTTTTTTTTTCTCCGAAATCCTTGTAACTTTAATTAGTTAGTTATTTCCTATTTTGGTTAGTAGTAATATTTACCTACCTTCTGTAATCTCTAAATCCTAAAATCTTTTTGGTTCCTTCTGTTTTTTTTTTTTTTTAAATTTTCCATTCGATTCCGAAGCCCACAATTCAACTCCGACTAAATTAAGTTGTTATCGCCTATTTTGGTTAGGTTTTTGCCCTCGCCCAATCAGCGCCAAATTTCAAATTCTCATTAGGTCGGTTGTGCCCTATAAATAGTTCCCAACTTCGCTTCTTCTCCAAACGGATCCCCTTTCACCCCGGCTTCTATACGATGACCATATCTGAGAGAAGCATGAACCGGCTCGTCGGAATCAAACCGGATCCATCCAAGAAACCGGTTTACCTCACCAAAGCACAGAGAGAGCAGTCAGCCCTTCAGGACGATCAGAAACGCTGCCACGAACATCTTCAGGCTAAGTACAACTGCCCTTCCTCCGATAACCACTATTGCGGCAAGAACCGAAAAAGAGATAGAGACAGGAACAGTGACAGAGATAGAGAGAAGGAAACAAATCGAGTTAGATTGGAGAATCCGGCAGAGAAGGAACTTGAAGCTATTCATGAGCAATATTTGGGATCTAAGAAACCCAAGAAACGGGTGATTACATCCAGTGCAAAACTCCGATCATCCTTCGACTGGCAGAACTCTGAAGACACTTCTCGTGACGTGAACCCTCTTTATCAAAACCCTCACGAAGCCCGTCCACACTTTGGTCGCGGATTCTTCGGTGGAATCGACAGAAGGGAGCAGAAGAAGCTTGCCATCAAGAATGAGAGGGAGATGCAGGAGGAGATTTGGAAGAAGGGAGGCGTTGAGGCGACTGCAGTAGAAGCAGCTGCCTTGAAGAAGAAGGAACAAAATGCTGATTTGTATGACACTTTTGACATGAGGGTTGATCGCCACTGGACAGATAAGAAGCTGGAGGAAATGACAGAGAGAGATTGGAGGATATTTAGGGAGGATTACAACATATCCTATAAGGGGTCGAGGATACCCCGTCCCATGAGGAATTGGGCCGAGAGCAAGTTAACTACAGAGTTGCTCAAGGCTGTTGAGAGGGCTGGCTACAAGAAGCCTTCTCCTATTCAAATGGCTTCCATTCCGCTTGGACTTCAACAACGTGATGTGATTGGTGTCGCAGAAACTGGTTCAGGTAAAACTGCTGCTTTTGTTCTCCCTATGCTGAATTATATCACTAGGCTTCCTCCATTGAGTGAAGAGAATGAGGCAGAGGGGCCATATGCGGTTGTAATGGCGCCCACACGAGAACTAGCTCAACAAATTGAGGATGAGACCGTCAAGTTTGCACACTATTTGGGTATCAAAGTTGTTTCTATTGTTGGTGGGCAGTCCATAGAAGAGCAAGGTTTTAGGATTAGGCAAGGCTGTGAAGTTGTGATTGCAACACCTGGGCGACTTCTCGATTGCTTGGAGAGACGTTATTGTGTTCTGAACCAGTGTAACTATGTTGTTCTTGATGAGGCTGACCGGATGATTGATATGGGTTTTGGACCTCAAGTTGTTGGTGTACTGGATGCAATGCCTTCAAGTAATATGAAACCAAAGAATGAGGATGAAGAGCTTGATGAGAAGAAGATTTACCGTACCACTTATATGTTCAGTGCTACCATGCCACCTGCTGTAGAGCGGCTGGCTAGAAATTACTTAAGAAATCCTGCTGTCGTGACTATTGGCACTGCTGGAAAGGCTACTGACCTCATTACTCAGCATGTCTTCATGGTAAAGGAATCTGAGAAAATGTTTAAGCTGCAGAGGTTTCTGCATGAGCTTGGAGATAAGACTGCTATTGTGTTCATCAACTCTAGAAAGCGGGTTGACACCGTTGCCAAGAATCTGGATAAATCCGGCTATAGGGTAACCACACTGCATGGTGGGAAATCACAGGAACAGAGGGAAATCAGCCTTGAAGGATTTAGGACAAAGAAGTATAATGTGTTAGTTGCTAGTGATGTTACCGGTCGTGGAATTGATATACCTGATGTGGCCCATGTGATTAACTATGATATGCCAAACAAACTAGAAGCATACACCCATCGTATTGGACGTACAGGTCGTGCAGGAAAGACAGGTGTAGCCACAACATTTTTGACCTTGCAGGATACTGAAGTCTTTTATGATCTTAAGCAAATGCTCATCCAAAGCAACAGTCATGTTCCCGCCGAACTTGCTAGGCACGAAGCTTCAAAGCTCAAGCCGGGAAGTATTCCTGGCAGACCACCTAGGCGGAATGATATTGTTTTTACTCATTAAAGTTGGAACTCATGCATATTCTATCATAGTGGTCGAGAGTAAAGAGTTCATATAATGGTATCTGCTGAAAGATGGAGTTGGTAGATAATGGTGAAGGACTCCTACATAGTGCAGTGGTAAACACACAACCAGTTATTTTATAAATATTTTTCGTTCTATTACTAACAACAAATATGTTGTTAACTTTCCTAAAGGCATTGTCACTTGGATTGTTGGCAACTGAGTCTTTCTGTGAACATCTTCTCTCTTGTTTCTTATATTTCTTTAAACATTACTGTATCTTCTGACACTGTCTGCTCAGTTTTGGTTTTCCTTATATTTCTCTTATACTTTACTCTATCTCAGGTACTATGTTCTTACTTATGATTGTGATTATATGACAACAACATACCCACTCTAAACCCATAAGTGGGTTCTGGGGAGGGTTGTTTGTATGCAGACTTTACCCCTAACCTGGAAGGTAGCTGTTTCCAATAGACCCTCGGTTCAAGGAAAAATGACTGTGATAATATGATGCTGAGAATTTCACTGTGCTGGTAAAAAATTACTTTACCTCGTGTTCTCCTAACCTTTTTACTCAAAAAAAGGAACAGATCAATGGTAGTATAGTGCAGTATGCCATGGCACTCCATTGGGGGATTGGTTTGCAGAACCATTCATATGTCTTACCCCTTAGTAACAGTCAACGGGACTATGCAAAGCATTCAGCTTGAGGTTTCATGCATTGAAGGTGTGGATTTAGTTACATGAGATTTGCATGCATTGCTCACTTACACTTAGTTATGTTTAGATTATGACAGATTGCTCACTTGATGGTGAAGCATATCAAGAGTTAGATAATGATCTTTTTAGGTGAAAACAATCTGAGGCCCATTGTACCATCGACACTTGTAGAATTGATCATACTACCACTATGTAAATGAAGTTCAGAAGGCTCTTGATTGATTGCAGGACATGCTTCAGTGTTTTGTTTTGGCCCAACTTTCAAATGATTTATAGTTTCAGCTTATTTCATTCTATCAGTATAACAACAAGGCCCTTGAGCACCTTGTAAAGATGGAAAATGACTTTTAAATCATCAGCAATCTGATGGAGGAGGAGTACTATGAGTGCATCAGTTGTACATGCAATTTCCCCGTAATAATCACAGAGAGGGATGCACCAATAATTACTCTGCGGGAGAGAGAATAGCCATCCTTTTTAGTAGTCATCCTTGGTGTCCTATTGCTTATGCACCACAAGCGAACTACTTGTTTAACTGGACAGAACCTGGGGAAGCATTGGATAATGCATGAGAAATGTGGTTTTAGATGCTTGAATTAGTTTTATGGTGGAAGAAGTAGATGTTGGCACATATAAAAGTCAACTTCTGCTTCCATATAATATATAATGTGAAATGCAGGTAAAATCAACATATTGCATTTCATGTACTGTCAAAGTGCCTTCTCACTGTAAAGAAAGATGATAGACATTGGGTTAATTTCTTGTGTGTGATTGTGCAGCAAAGATTGAAGCTTGGGACTGATATCCTGTAGATAATAAGCAATTGAACAGGCATGAACTTCTTTAGCTCCTCAGAGTTATCCTAAATACTTTTTAATAACAATACATTTATACTTTATTAATGAAACATTTTTTCGTTCCTTGCTTACATCCTTTTTGCAATATTTTTGTCTATCTTTATGTATACCAACATTCTGACACCCACCATTTGTGTATATATGATTGTTAGCTAGGCTGGCCTTTGCTCTTGTATTGGGAATTGGTGGTGATGGAGGTGTTGCTGTAAACAAATATTGGATAACTTTTTGTTAGTTTGCTTCTTATGTGAATCATGTTTCTGATTCTCGTCTGTTTTATATCCTCCCTTGTCACTAGCATGCTTTTGCTTTCCTTCAGGTTTCCACCGCGATGTTTATATTGGCAGTTGGAAGAGGTACTCTTTTGTCTATTAGTTTGTTTTGAAAGAATGAAGCAACATGGTTGGATTAAACAACATGCTCTGGCAATCTAAATAATAGTGTCATGGGTTGTTTTACTTTCTTTTACTTTGATGAATATACAAAAAATGTTGAATCTCTCTGCCATAGAACTTTTTAAGATTCCATAATAGGTTTTATTATCTACTTAAAAAACTAAACGCAATCAGGGTGGAAATGCATCTGTTTGAGAGGAACTCTTCTATTGCTTCACTAAAAGCAAATTGTGTTTGGTTCTACTTATTAATGGATCCATTAACTGATTTGGCATAATATTTAGGCCCTTGTAACTTTGGAAACAAATTTAAATACTGTATCCTCGCCATCATGTGAGAATTCAGTACTCTCACTGAGAGCATTTTAGCATGACAATACGTTTTCGACAATTCTTAGTGTTGCAATAATTGATCAACTTTGTGTGAGAATACAGCCCATTTCTATTGCACAGCAGTACATAGAGGGAGGAGGTACTCCTTTATTCTTCTGTTTTACTTCTTGCTCACACTTGACATAATAAATACTACATTTTAGTTGCATATACTACTGGTCTTTTCTCCAGTATTTTCTTTTCATAATTGTTTTGATATGTTTTACTTAGCCAAGGTCTATCGAAAACAGTCTTTCTACCTCAAGTCCTCTACAGGTAGGGTAAGGTTGCATACACCCCACCCTCTCAAGACCCCACTTGTGGGATTTTACTAGGTATGTTGTTGTTGTATCCACTTCATCATTTGCTTTGAAGTTAGAAGCTCCCCAGGAAATAATTCTATTTGTACATATTTTTGTGGATTGTTCTCATATGTCAATCCTTGAGGATGAACTGAATTATTTTTAGGACCTGTTACTGTTTTCAAGAAGCAGAAGAACTTGTGTAATGCTTTTATACTTTATGTAAAATGTGCATCAATCTTTTTTGTTACAGCTAATATGAAATGTCATCTTAATGTTTAGATCATGGAAAGAATAAGACGTCTGAGAAAGAATGCCGAAAAAAGGCTTCTTCAATTTAATCTGGGATAGGAGTAAACTATGAAAACAAGCAACGACGTAGAAAAGAGAACATACATTTTCAGTAGTTGGGGAGGAAGTTAATTGTGGACTGCTATACATAACCTGGTAAGGAAGTCCTTATTTGAGGGTCGTTTGGTAGGTAGGATAAAGATATTAAGTTCAGGATAAAATTTGGGATTAACCTTATTTATGTTTTAGTTTGTAGTATTAACTAATCCTGAGATTTATTTATGGGAAAATTACGTATCTACACACCATTATTTACTATTATTCCTTACCATTTCAAAATAATACAAAAATCTCTCTTTTTCCTCCAAAAACCCAAACGTCCGGATACATTACTCTTCATTCCAAACCCATGATTCCCCACTCCTATTTTCACTCCTTCAATCTCTCCCTATTTTCACTCCCATAATCTAATTAGTTATCTCCCTCATCCTAAAATTTGAATTTCAAAAGATTTCTCTCTATAGTCAATCAATTTCAAATATGTCAATAGGTAGTTATCGTCCTCTCCACTTTGTTGTTCGTTTTTTTTATTTTTATTTTTCATCAATTTTCTGATAGATATGGATGCTCCTTCGTTTAGTATTGGGATTACCCAATTAAATACATCTAACACTGATCGAATTTATGATTATGATGATCATAAATGGGTTGAAAACAGATCTAAAAGCTTGCACGATTCATTTACAACGATGAATCAAAATTTCAAGAAAGCAAAGTTGAAGAAGGATGTACCTTCATTGTCTAAAGTGGATGTGGAAAAAACACCCAAGAAAAGGGGTAGAAAAGTTGCTCTTGTAATTTCTTGACCTACATTACCCAGGGTATCTGTTTCCTAACTGATACTTTTTTTTATATTTTTTTTTGATATCCCCCATTGTTAGTTGCTTCAAAAAATTTGATACATTGTTGTTAAAGTGAATCATATTACTATGTGTCTTGATTTTAAATGTATTAGGTTGATACATAAAACCCTAGTTTCGTTCCCAATTTTAATTTGTGTTATGAATGTATAAGATTATAAAGTTCAAATTGTATGATTAGTTGTAATATGCAGAGTATTGTATCGCATTCTAACATGGTTCAAACCTAATACAAAAATATCACATAATGAGAATATTCTGTTATATTTAGTACCATATATAAAATTTTGACAATTTGTTTACTTTATCAAATTTTAATGAGTATGAGATAAACTTTTATCAGCATGTATTAATTAAACAGTGAGATACCTTGTAGTTGCAATTATGTATCACATACTTCAATTTTTTTGTTCACATTTTAGTTTCAATCAGTTTTCAACTAGTTCAGCATGTATTATGTAGATTTTTTTAGTTGATGAATGCTATTTTAGAATTGCAATCTTTGAAATACGTCACTAAACAGATTTCAAAGTACTCGCTAAGGTTTGGTTCTACGTACAATATGAATTTTATCGAAGAGTTTGAATTGCCCACAGGAGATGAAAGTATTGAATAATTCAATAATACTTTTTTTGGGTCATACCTCAATATCCCAAAATGTAACTACCAAGGACATATCACAAAGTGTTTGTTGCTTTTGGAGGTGGAGTAGGACAACACATATGGACTTCATATTCGTCATACCAATAGAATTGTTTTGCATTTTAGTATCAAGGAATTTGCAATCATAATTGGTTTGAAATGCACATGAAATATTGGAGATTTTAGATATCCAGATTCGATAACGAGTAGGCCAGTTCAAAGGTACTTGACCGGGGCAAAGAATAGTGTAAACAAGAGATGGTTGGTTCAACGTTTTATAATGGGTATTTGGGACAACATCTAGGATGCCGTTCAAATGACAATCCTTTATTTCATTCACACATTTATTTTCTCTCAATTTGGTGAAACACATATATCAACCGAGGATTTCTTAATGGTCGAAGATAGGAGGTATCAATAGTTTCCTTGGGGACAACTTGCTTTCTCAAAGTTGATGAAATCACTTAGGCAGGAGTCACCTCTGAAAAACTAATGTATCGTTTATCCGGCATGTCATATGCTCTTAATGTTTGGATATATGAATGTGCTTTTGTAGTAAATGAAGAGATTGTCATTAATGCTATCATTTCCTTCTTTAACAACAATTCTTCATTTATCACAAAAGCACATTCATATATCCAAACATTAAGAGCATATGGCATGTCGGATAACCGATACAGTTGTTCTTTAGAGGTGAACTCCTGTCTAAGTGATTTCATCAACTTGGAGAAAGTAAGTTGTCCCTAAGGAAACTGTTGATACCTCCCATCTTCGATCATTAAAAAATTGTCGATCGATATATGTGTATCATCGAGTTGAGAGAAAATGAATGTATGAATGAAGTAAAGGATTGCCATTTAATGACATCCTGGATGTTGTCCCAAATACCCATTGTAAAACGTTGAACCAGACGTTCCTTGCTTACATTATTCTTTGCCTTTAGGAAGTACTTTTGAACTAGCCTACTCGTTGTGGATCTGGATATCTAAAATCTTCAATGTTTTCTGTGCATTTTAGACCAGTTATGATTGCAAATTCCTTGATTCTAAAATGTAAAACATTTTCATTTGCATAACGCATATGTGTTGTCCTACTCCACCTCCAAAAGCAACAAACACTTTGTGATTTGTCCTTGGTAGTTACATTTTGGAATATTGAGGTACGACCCAAAAATAGTATTCTTGAATAATTCAATACATTCATCCCCCTTGGACAATTCAAACTCTTCGATAAAATTCATATTGTACGTAGAACCAAACCTTAGTGAGTGCTTTGAAATTTGTTTAATGATGTATTTCATAGACTACAATTCCAAAAAAATCTACATGTTGAACTGATTGGAACTAAAATGTGAACAAAAAAAAATTTAAGTATGTGATACATAACTGCAACTACAAGGTATCTTACTGTTAACTTAGCTGATACAATAACGACAAAAGTGTATCTGATACTCATTAAAACTTGATAAAGTAAATAATATGTCAAATTTTGTATATGATACTAAATATAACATTATATACTCATAATGTGATATTTATGTATCAGATTTAAACCATGTTAGAATGCGATACAATATTCTGCATATTACAGCCCATCATACAATTTGAACTTTATAATCTGATACATTTATAACACAAATCAAAATAGAGAACAAAATTTGAATTTTATGTATCAACCTAGTACATTTAAATCAAGATACATAGAAATATGATAATATCACTTTAACAATAGTATATCAAAATTTTTGAAGCAACTAACAATAGGGGATATCAAAATTTTTTTAAAAAAAGTATCAGTTAGGAAATAAATACCCTAGGTAATGTAGGTCGAGAAATTGCATGAGCAATTTTTCTACCCCTTTTCTTGGGTGATTTTTCCATATCCACTTTAGACGATGAAGGTATATCCTTCTTCGACTTTGCCTTCTCGAAACTTTGATTCATCATTATAAATGGATCGTGCAAGCTTTTAGATCTGTTTTTAGGATCATCAAAATCCTAAATTCGATCAGTGCTAGATGTATTTAATTAGGTAATCTCAATACTAAACAAAGGAACATCCATATGTACCAGAAAATTGATTAAAAAAATGAACAACAACAAAGTGGAGAAGACGATAACTACCTATGGACAAATTTGAAATTGATTGACGGGAGAAAGAAATCTTTTGAAATCAGGATTAGGATGAAGGAGATAACAGATTAAATTATGAGAGTGAAAATAAGGAGAGAGTGAGGAAACGTGAGTTTGGAATAGAGAGTAATGTATTCGGACGTAGTTTTTTGTAGGAAAAAGAGGGATTTTTGTATCATTTTGAAATGGTAGGGAATAATAAAAAATATGGTAAATAATGGTGTGTAAATAGATAATTCCAAATTTAAGAGATTGTCCATATATTCTAATGAAATTTAAAAGATTGTTGATGTATTCTCCGCGGTAACATGGAGTGGATTAGAAGCAACCACATATATATATAAACCCATGCGTCTGCATGCATCTCCACCCTACACATGTAGTGCTATCTCATATGTGGACATCACATCCTATTATTAGTATACTAGAATGTCAATTGTCATGCGATGTAATGCGCGTTAAGACTTCAATTATTAAACTAGACAAATTACACCATAAAATATATATTACTCTATGCGTTTTAATTTGTTTATCTTGTTTTAATTTGAATGGAGTTAAAAGAAAATTTTGAATTTTGTGATCTTAAATTATACATTTTGCTAAATATATCAAAATGTCATTTAATCTTGTGATCTTGATGTGCTATGCAGAAAATTAAAATAAAAAAGTTGCTAAAATACAGAGGAGACGTCTTTTTTTCAAACGGATTAAAAATAAAAATAGTACAAATAAATTGAAACTGAAAAAATATTCACATTGTATTTACCTACCGACACAAAAAAGCCCAAATTAAGTTTCCATCTTTCCCGTGAAATTTGACCATTTGGTTCCCCATCTTCTTTCTTTTTCTATTATCTCAGGACCCTATTGAATCAAAATGCTAAACAGTTGAAACTGGAAAGAATACTGCAACCTATTATTCCCTTTTTTCCTATTTATTTGTCAAAACAAATTTAATTTGATTTTTCTTCTTACTTGTCATTTTTGACAAATTAAGAAAGGATAAGTTTTTTTTTTTAATTATACCCTCAATTAATAACATTGAGTTAGTTTCTTTGAAAAATTTAATGAGTAAATGTATTTGAGACCTCATCAATTAGTAGTGTTAAAATGGTAAACTTACTACATTAACCAATATTTTTTAATAGGTGTGTCAAATTAAAATTTAACAAATAAAAAGAGACGGAATGAGTATTACTTATAAGGTACAACTCTGAGTCATAATGGTTTAGCCACACTAATTTTGAGTATGTATATGTAGACATCTCAATTCATCTTTTTGTGTCTGTTGAAACAATTTCAAAATTAATGCGTCACATCAACATAATGGTTTAGCCACTATTGCTCCTGAACTGAGAGGAAAGTTTCAATCTTTTCACATTTTCAAATTCTTGTGAGTGACAGAAAGTAAAACCTCCTGAAATGACAACATTGTTAGAACTTTCCTCTCCTTTTCTTTTCTTCTTTTGTTTTTTGTCTCTTCTTTGAGGTCACTTTCTTCTCTCAAACAGGACACAGAAGTGAAAGAAAAAATCAAAACTTATCTTCTTTTTCCTATTACTAGTAAACAAAGAGCCTCCTTTTTTTTTTTTTTTCTTTCTAAGGAGTAATTTAATTTAATTTAATTATTACTATAACCTGCAAGGTAGACCCATCTAGTTCCATTCATGGATCCCAAGCAGCCTAACAACAACAATAAGCCTACTCATGATCAGATAAAAGACTTGCAGATTTTGAAAAATGATGAAACCAAGAAACAGCAGCAGGTGGCTGCTCCTAAAAGAAAAGATAGGCATACCAAAGTTGAAGGTAGAGGGAGGAGGATACGTATGCCTGCTCTATGTGCAGCAAGAATCTTTCAACTTACGCGCGAATTGGGTCATAAATCTGATGGTGAGACAATTCAGTGGCTGCTGCAGCAAGCCGAGCCTTCGATTATTGCTGCTACTGGCACAGGGACAATTCCTGCATCGGCTTTAGCTGCAGCAGCCTCTGTTTCTCAACAGGGGATCTCTATATCAGCTGGTTTAATGATTGATTCGGGGGCGAATATCGCGGGGTCAGGTAGCAGTAGAAGTAGTAATAGTAGGACCAATTGGCCAATGATCTGTGGGAATTTTGGAAGACCCCATTTGGCTACAGCAGGAATATGGTCTGCCCCTGCCCCTGTTGTCACTAATTTTGGGTTTCAGTCCTCATCTGCTCCATCAAGCGCCAGTTTAGGCAGTGAAAGTTCAAATTATTACTTACACAAAATTGGGTTTCCTGGATTTGATCTGCCTGCAGCTACAAATATGAATCCTATGAGTTTTACTTCAATTCTTGGTGGAAGTAACCAGCAACTACCAGGATTGGAGCTTGGATTATCTCAAGAGGGTCATTTAGGGGTTTTGAACCAGATATACCAGCAGGCAAGAATGCAACATCCGCAGCAGCAACAACAAGATCAGCATCAGCATCAACAACAATCTCCGGAGGATGATTCTCAAGGATCAGGACATTAAAGCATCTTTCAGATAAAAGACCTGAGTTAGGTTATTTTGGTGAATGAGTTTTCATTTGTTAGGAGGTGTATTGATTATAAGTTAAAAGCCATCCATCTTTTTGTTATTCATTCGCCCTTTATATATGAGTGGTGTGCTTATATCTTGTTTGCTGAAATAGACATGGTAATCACACATACAACTGCAATTTTATCTTATATTTTATACTATATGAGGCTTCGGAATGATTCACGTCTTTGTATTTGTACAAGGGTTTTCCTGAAATCAATTCCAATTTCAGTATATCCAACTTAATAAGATCACAAAACTCTGCTCTAGTTTCTTCTGTTTGGGGGTTTTAGGGGAGACGGAGTAGAGTTTTTACAATCTTTTCTTTGGCCAATTCACTGAAAGAAAGAGTAAAATGAGGCATAAGTACTCTTAATTCTGAAATGTTGTTAAAGAATCAATTAAGCAATGGGACAATTCTCTATTCAATTCAATCTTTTCCTCGAGAAAAAGAATAAGGAACATGGTACTGAATTGCTTCTTTTCCTCCAAGGGTTGTGCATATGATTGCTGGCATTCCTTTTTCAAGAGGTAGGATGCTTTTGCTTAAACACAACTGAAAATTGTCCTTCAGAACTGATGTGATCACCATATGACATCTAGTTCTAAAAGAAAATTCTCAAGGTTTATTTGACCTTTTTAGTGCTGGTTTGTCTTTGAGCAGCTATATGTATGGATATTTATTGAGAGTGAGTGTTGTTGGTCTGCATTGGAAACATGGAATACTATCTCTCTGGTGTGTGGATATCCATTTTGGCCTCCATATTTATTGTCTATCGAGTGAGTTGTCTTCAGAAAGTATCAATTCTTGAAATGCAGTATCATCTTTTTGAGAAATTATTGACTTATGGTACTTCATTTTGATATCTTTATTTAGTAACTGCATTTGGTATGAGCAAGAAGTTTCTGCCTGTTATTCACAGGCATTCTGCCAATATTTCAACAGGCTGCTTTGGTGTGGCATAGGATTAGTTTGCTGTATAGGTGAAACAGATGCTGCTGTTTATTAAGAGTTGCAGGAATCTAAGTGCACTTTGTGACTGTTTATGCTGTTTTTACAACTATGATTGAGTATATAAAGACTTGTTAACCTGGGATTGAAATTGATAGAGTCAATAGGCTATGATGTACTTTTCGCCTTGATTTGGCTTAAATATGATAAGATTATCACTATATTTACCATTCTTGTCGCAAAACAGATAAATCTTCCACGTTATCAGAACTTCAAAAATTCTCTTTTAGCAATGTTGAGATATTGTATGTCTAATCCCTTTCACTTCAGCCCATATACAGAGACCTCTGCTATTCTCATCATATTTCCATCACTTCCACTCCCCCAACACTGTCTCCTTGATATTGGTTCTGTTTCTTCATAGCAATTTTGATCATTTTCCACGTCTCAATCTGTACCATTGCATGTAACAAAAAGGATTAATTTTTAATTGCTTGTACAAGAACTTAGATTTATGCGGACAAACAAACAACACAGTTTTGTCGTATTTTGTGAGAAGAAGAGAGCCTCATGAAGAACAATCTTGTCCTCCTTTCAATTTGAAATTCCAACCAATCTGACCATGTTCATAAGGCCATCTCATAGCGGCGCAGCTTCATTTCCAACCTTCTTGTAGATTGCATTGGAGCTATGAAAAATCCCCATCTGTGTAAAGTCGGCATGTAACTATGAGAGAACAATCATGTTACTTATAACTACTAGATCTTTACATTGTCGGTAAAAATGAGTTTTACAAGTAACATCCATGTTGATTATGTTCTCCCTATCTTCCAACACGCCTCATCTTCCTCCCAACCCATAGTCTCATCCCCACCATCCTCACTTCCCATATTATTTATCTAGATATTTATTTTTACTTTTCACTTTTAACTTCTCAAGTAAAGAAAATTATCTTTTTCATGTTTAACAACTTTAGCATTAATCACTTGTTTTCAAATTATATTTCAAGACTTAATAATTAACATCAATTAACAGAGATATTGTGATAAAATAATCATATTTCAAATCTAAATATAACAAGTAAAGGCTAGAGGAGGGAGTATTTTATTAGTCTTACCTAGAAATACAACAATAGTAGGTAAGAAACCAGTCATTTCTTCTAGAAAACGTTTTACTGGCTGCTCAACACAACCTCCATCTTCACTGATCAT
This sequence comes from Solanum pinnatisectum, assembly GCA_035578085.1. Taxonomy (NCBI): domain Eukaryota; kingdom Viridiplantae; phylum Streptophyta; class Magnoliopsida; order Solanales; family Solanaceae; genus Solanum; species Solanum pinnatisectum. Next base: position 22,487,837 of record CM069077.1, read on the forward strand.
CAATCTGGTCAACTTTGTCAGTCTTAAAACCCCAGTTTTTGTTTTTCCAATTCATAAGGCAAAAAGAATCAATAAATGGCAACTACCAACGTTGATCAAGCTCTATGTAATTGCCATATATTGGTGATTCCGTATCCAGGTAGAGGCCACATCAATCCGTTGATGAATCTGTGCAAGCTCATAGCTACGACGTCCACACCAAATCATCTACTACAAGTCTCTTTTATTGTAACTGAAGAGTGGTTCAGCTTTTTGAAATCAGAGCAAAAGCCAGATAATATCAAATTTCTAACAATCCCAAATGTAATTCCATCAGAAAAGGATCGGAGTAAAGATTTGTTGGGGTTCGTGGAAGCTGTGTATACTAAGATGGAAGCTCTCATAGATAGTATACTTGACGGGATTTCAAAGCCCAATGTGATTTTAGTTGATTCGTACTTGACGTGGGCAGTCCGTATTGGGGAGCGGAGGAATATTCCGGTGGCTTCATTTTGGCCCATGTCTCCCACGGTTTTCTCCATCCTTCATCACCATCAACTACTCCTAGCTAATGGACATTTTGAAGCCAATTTGACAGGTATACTTGTTTTTAAGTTGTTAGATTAGATAACTGTCATTTAATTGTTATGACTGGAAACATATTTCCTTTCCACTAATTTATGAATTCTAAAAAAATATAATAGCTTATTAAGTTTTGAATTACGCATATTAAAAGAATTGTGTAACATGCATATAGAATATGAATTCAAATTATTGGCTTCTTAATTTCTTAATAAACAGAGCAAGGAGAAGAGGTTGTAAATTATATTCCGGGGATCAAACCAATTTGTGTAAAGGATCTCCCACCTGTGTTCCACTGCAAATACCGGGAGATGTTGCACTTGATTCTCGAAGCTGTATCACTGTTGGTCAATAAAGCACAGTACGCCTTGTTCACCACCATTGAACCATTGGAATCTCAAGTAATTGAGGCTTTACAAGCTGAAATTCCAGTCCCCATTTTCACAGTTGGTCCAACAATCCCTTTCATGGATACCGAATTAAACACTAACAAGCCTAGTCCCAACTACTTGTCATGGCTTGATGATCAACCTAAGGACTCTGTTCTATACATATCGCAAGGAAGTTTCTTGTCAGTATCAAATACACAGTTAGATGAAATTATAGCGGGCGTGCACACCAGTGGTGTCCATACATTTTGGGTGGCACGTGAAACTTCTTCCTTACTTACAGATGGAATTGGGAAGAGGGGAATCGTGGTGCCTTGGTGCGACCAATTGAGAGTTTTGTGCCATCCTAGTGTAGGTGGATTTTGGTCACATTGTGGATGGAATTCAACCAAGGAAGGTGCATTTGCTGGCGTTCCATTTCTTACGTTCCCCATTGTGGCTGATCAATTTACCAACAGTAAACAAATAGTGGAGGACTGGAAGATTGGGTGGAGGGTCAATAAGGAAAGTGAGAACCTGGTTAAGAGAGATGAAATTGCTCTACTTGTGCAGAGTTTTATGGACCTTGACAGCTACCACGGAAGAGAAATGAGGAAAAGAGCAATGGGAATACGAAAGATCTTTCAAGAATCAATTGAAAGTGGAGCCATTCAAGGAAATATTAACAAGTTCATTCGGGATATTTCTCGAGGCCCAAGTCAATAATGTTTGGTTATAAAGAAGTTATGCAGATATAGTCTGTATGAACTAAATAAATATAAAAATTATTTCTGTAATATGTTTCACTTGGGAAGAGTATCTAACTCTTTATTGAATAAAACACAAACAAGCTAAGCTGCACTTGGTGAGAGCAAGAAGATTCTACCTGCTGTTATTCACAGGCATCCTGCCAAAGTTTCGACATGCTGCTTTTGTGGAGAAAGAAACTAGTATCAACTACTTGCTATTGTAATCTAATCTGCAATATTAGAAATTTGATCATTGCACACAACAAGAATATTGTGTGACTTCATGTCACAGTGACTGATTATTCCTCTGTTGTGAATGCGACCAAGCCCTAAAACAACTTTCTTTGTGTATTTTTGCACTTCAAACTTGGATAACAGTTGTTCTTGTGTCGCTATATAGTATTTCTTGACATATTAAACAACTCATATCTATTTAAACTTTCCTGTGTCAGTGATGGTTCGAAATCAAAGTGAGACTATAGATTAACTAAAGGAAAAGGAATTAGAGAATACATAAGTATTATGTATTAAAATATTACCTTAATACTTTTTCTATTGATTTGATTATGTTAACAAATATATTACTTCTTCTAGATATACAAAATTATTAAATTAACTTTTTATGTAATTTTATTTTATAATAACTAAATAAGATCTAAATATCAAATATTAATATACATGTAATATATATAATAGCAATTCATTATTATGGAAATATTATTAAAAACTTGCGGTAAGAATGAATTTCCTTTTGCTTTGAATTATCACTTCGTTCACTATTGAGAAATTTTTCATATTTGATTGATCAAAACTTTTTAAAATATTTTTTTTTAGAGAAAATCAATTTTTTTTAAAAGGAGGAAAAATAACTTCCTGAAAGTAAGAAAAACAAGTTTTATCAATAATATTTATGTTGATTGTGTTCTCACTATTCCCAAACACGCCTCATCTTCCTCCCACTCGTAGCCTCATCCTCACCCTCCATATTATTTATCTAAATTATATGTTACTCCCTCCGTTTCAAAAAGAGTGATCTAGTTTGACCTGACACGAAGTTTTAGAAAATAAAGAAAGACTTTTGAATATTGTGGTCTTAAATTAAAGTTATGTCAAATGTACTAAATTGCCCTTTAATCATGTGGCCTTAAATATGTCACGTGAAAAGCTGAAATAAAAATGTTACCAAAAAAGGAAAACGGTCATTCTTTTTTAAACGGACAAAAAAAAAATTATTCTTTTTTAAACAGAGGAAGCAATAGTTTTAGAATAATACTTCATGTGTTTACTTTAACTTATCCACTATACAAAAATATTTTTTCTCTTTGATTTTAACTTTTAACTTTTCAAGAAAAGATAATTATTTTTTTCATATTTCATCTTTAATATTAATTACTTATTTCTTAAATTATTTTTCAAGACTTAATAGTTAATATCAATTAATAGAATATTATAGTTTTGAATATGCTAAATCTGACGAGTATAACTAAAACGAAGGAGTATTTCTTACTTAGGAGTAGGGGTGTACAAGTCAAACCGTAAAGTCAAATCGAACCGACGAACCAAATCAAACCGATTAGTGGTTTGGTTTGGCAGTTGAAAAAACAAACCGACCACTCTTGGTTTGGTTTGATTTTAAAAGAAAAAAAGTCAAACCGAACCCAAACCAAACCGACAATATATATATATATATATATATATATGAACAAGATCTCAGAGGACGGGCGGTAGTCCGTGCAGTCATCTTCAATCTAGCTTATTAATATTCGAATTCAAGGAAGAAATCCGAATCGAAATACATACAAATTTTTATATAGTTCTATGACTGTATGGAAGGATCTAATCCTTTTACCCAAGCAAGGGGTCTGTCAAGATTCAAATACGTATTGTTATTCAGCACATGTGTTTAGCAGTTCTAACGGGTATAGAGAGCCCTTTTTCAACTTATTAACGGGCTTTGGACCACGGCTGGCTAGACGGAGTCACTAAGACAAAGTCAATAACGTATTGCATCAAATCTGACTGTACCACCATCTCGGAACCAAGTCAAGAAATCATATATAAATTTTTTCATATTTAGATAAAGTATAGATCTTTCATGGTAGATATAAAAGCGAAGTTAGATATCCGACATAGATATGATTCTTTTAGCCGGATATAGTCACGGCTCTAGATAGGAGAAATATAAAGTATAAGAAAGGAAGAATTGAAAGTACCTTGTATCAAGGGCCAACACCAAGACTTGTGCGAACTATACAATCTTTATTCATAACTCCGGTAAGTATCCGGCAAACTTGAAAGTACAAAAGCAAAAGAGGCAAAGAGAGAACTTTACAAAAGAAGAGAGAGGGGGTTTCTAAAACTTGTCGCTAAAAGACTACAAATGAAACCTATTTATAGAAAAATAAAAGCATCTATCTACAGTAATGGGTCCTTATCAGTGGGCTCTAGTAGCAGTGTTTCTACTATAGATGAACAATGTTTCTACTGTAGATGAACAGTGTTTCTACTATTGTTAGTGCTTATCACTATTCTTGATGATCTTGATAATCTTTATACTTCTTCAGTTGTCGGAGGAAATCTTCCGCCTCTGTCAGCACATCTGCCGCTGTTGGATTTTCTTTCTCAAATGGTTGAGCTTCCTGAATATCATCCCGAATATCATCACTTGTTTTACTTCTCATAGAAGTGTCGTGCATAATTTGTGATATTAAGGAGTAGACTTTTCTTAACGTCTTCTAAATATTTATTAATCATTTCTTCTTGATCTCCATCTTGATTAGAGATTCTCCTAGCCATGAGCTTTACGGAACTATCAACAATTATTCCTTTGTGCGGAGAAGCACTATATTCCTGGACTGTTCTTGAAATAAGGTCCAGAAGTTCTTGTTCATATAAAAACTTTGTTTTGGGATCTTTCTTCATCAATTTGTCTCAAAAGTTGTTGTAATATGTGCGATATAAACATGAAATCTGTTCTTCGGTAAAACCTACTTTCGGAGTCCACTTGTGAATCCATGGAATAAAGAATTCTATGAAGAAATAGATTTGTTCAATCTTTTCCATATAGCAGATATGATCTGCGTGATATAAATTATTAAAGTCTGGCGAAACCTTAACTCACTCTTTGTATAATTTTAAAAATGGTTCAAGCAAAATCTTCACCATCGGACCGTGGTATGACCACCAATTTAGGAACCAATTAGGAATTGACCCGGTAAATATCTTTGCACAAATCTTAATAAACCAAATATGTTTATGCCTCTCATTATTGTGGTAGAGGACTTTACTAAAAGCATTGATATAATCCCAATAAGTAAAATTTGTAGGAATCTTGTTCAGGCTTATCTGCCTCTCTTTCATTGAGGAAATACCCCAATCTTCGATAGATATAATCTGTTTTATAATCATTTTTGAGAAGTTATAAACATTCTCGCTGATATTGTACCCTGAGAAGTGCTGAAATTCCATACTACCAGTGTTCATCAGAATAGTCTCGTAATATGAACGGATTTTGTATGACTCACCCGGAAAATATAATTCATTAATTAAATAACGTTGAAATATCTTCCAAGGTTCCTCTTTTCTCTGAATCTCAAAGTTCTCCAAAAGAAATATCATTTCTTTCTTTTCTACCTTTTCGTATGACTTAATATTATCAATATCGTCTTTAGCGATGGAAGCAAAGGTATCACCTTTCTTTTAGGAGAGATACTCCTCCAATTGTGCATATAATGGATTGTTTTCTGGAATATCTTCTAGATATATAGAAGAAGCTTCTTTTTGGGAACTTTTTAAATTCACCAAACTCATTCCTCCACTTTGTATAATTAGAGGATTAGATGACGAGGATCCGTATGATGATCCTGATGAGACTGAGGATGATCTTCCTCTTCCTCTGGTATAACCGCCTTTTCCTCTAACCTTGGTCACCCAAGGAGGATCCATCCTACAAACAAAATATTTGATTTTATTCGATCTCATAATAATCACTATAAAAATCAATGAGTTCTTCACAAAAACAGATTTCTGAAATATGTCTCTCATCATGGCATCTATAATTTTCCATATAATTATTTCCTGTATGTCTCTATTAAGAGGTACATTCTTTATTATAGTAATCAAAATTTTATCTGAAAGGAGTGGAGATAAAAATCCCATTAAGAAGATAAGTATTCTCTGGATAAGAAATTCGAAAGAGAGTTATCACTCCCCTTCTTATAATGAATCTCAAAATCAAAAGGAGCTAACTGGGCCTGCCACCTAGCAAATATTAATTTTGATGCATCATGTTTAAAATCTTTGTCAAACATATATTTTACTGATTGTGCATCAGTTTTTATAAAAAAAAATTGATTATATAAATTGTCCTGAAATTTTAGTACACATTTAACGATGGTTAACATTTCATGAGCCACCATAACATATTTTTTCTGAGCATCGCTCCATTTTCCTGAATGAAATCTGATCAAATATTCAGTTTTATCATGGGGATTGATTTGTTTCAAAATTCCTCCATAACCTATTATTTTAATTTTCTTTACTAAATCAGTATAACTATCAGTCCAAAGTATTTTATTATCTTTTTTAAGCCTGTCATATAAAGGGGCCAAATCACGAGATAAATTTTTGTAAAAAGGGGAAATGTAATTTAAGCTTCCCAAAAATCTTTGCAGTTGTGTCCTATCTGTAATAACATCAGGAAACTTTGAAGCAAAGTCAATCGATCGTTGAATCGGAGTAACCTTACCTTGACAAATAATGTGTCCTAAAAATCTTACTTTCGTTTGGAATAAAGTCATCTTTGGTTTAGAAATTACCAAACCATTTTGTATAACAATTTTCTTGAAAATGTCTAAATGTTTAAGATGCATTTCAAGAGTTTTTGTGTAAACCAAAATGTCATCAATATAAACAATTATAAAATCCAAATATGGATTAAAAATATCATTCATAATTTTCTGAAATCAGAAGGAGCGTTTTTCAAACCAAAGGGCATAACATTCCACTCATATTGTCCAAATGAGACATTAAAAGTTGTTCTATAAGAATGCTATTTAAATATTTGAATCTGCCAATATCCAGATTTTAAATCAAATTTTGAAAATATATTGACATTATATAATCTAGATAATAAATCTCTTTTATTCGGAATGGGATACCTAATTCATTTCAAATATTTATTTACAGGCTTATAACTTATAACTAACCTGGGGACACCTCGTTCCCTTTCAACTGCATTATTAACATAGAAAGCAGTACAAGACCAAGGAGATTTCGAAGGTTTTATCAAACCCTTTTGTAATAAATTATCAATTTCCTTTTTACAGAATTCAACCAATTCGGCATTCATCTGACAAGGACGAGACTTAGTAAGAATATCATCCTCCGAGAAATTTTCTTCATATGGAAGGGTAACAATATGTTTTTTTCGATTCCAAAAAGCACTAGGATGATTAGCACAAATATCAATAGCCATTTGTTCAGAGATTAATTTAATTTTCTCTCATACTTTAGTTGTTTTTAAAGTATCAAATATATTCATGCTAAATAATTCAAGTTGTAAAGAATCACCATGCTTTTGCTTCATATCAATTAAAGCAAAAATATCACGAGAAATAAGGTCAGTGATAAAAGTATAACTAATATTCTGATTTTCATACGTAGCAGAAAAACCCTTAGCATTTATGTTAGTAAAAGGATAAATACCATTTATAAAGGGTGTTCCAAGTATAATCGGAGGATATATCATACGTAGCAGAAAAATCCTTAGCATTTATGCTAGTAAAAGGATAAATACCATTTATAAAGGGTGTTCTAAGTATAATCGGAGGATATATCATACGTAGCAGAAAAATCCTTAGCATTTATGCTAGTAAAAGGATAAATAACATTTATAAAGGGTGTTCCAAGTATAATCAGAGGATATAACTAAATTTTAACCAAGAAAAAGAAATGCGGAATGCAAACTTTATTTTGGCAAATACGAGTGTTAGGCAATTTATACATTATATCTAAAGCATGTCCTGACGCAGATCTAACTATATGAGTAGTTTTTTCAAAATATTTGGTAGGTACTAGACCTTCTTGAATACAACTCACATCAGCTCCACTATCAATCATAACCACATTAGTTATAGAAAAACTATTATCAATTAGTATGGTGTATTTAATATACCATTTGTGAGCAGTTACAATTTGCATCATTCCTAAAAACATACCTTGTCTAGGATCAATATTAAAAGGTTTTGCAAGAGTATTTTCTTCAGCAATATTTTTTCCTTTATGAACAGTTTCAATTTGAGTAAGGCGATGATCACAAATCATTTGATTTTGTTTAATAGATTAATCTCATTTTTTAAATTTTCAATTTCTCTTTTTAAATCATCAAAAGAAGAATCTCTCGTAGAAATAGTTTGCTTATTTAGTCTGTTATGAACTTCAGACAAAGAATAAGGAGCAAAATATTCATATTCAAAATCATTTTTTTTCCGAATTTTTTGAAGAACTAACCTTGTTATTAACAACTAATTGAATAATTTTTTCACGAAGATTATTATCTGTAACTTCTTTCAAAAGTTCTATTACGTTATCAGAAGTAATAGTGTTAAGATTTAAATCCTCAAATTGAGATTACAATTTATAAAATTCATCATTTTCACAGGAACAAATATCACCTTGACCAGATTTGCAAGTATCACAAGCATGCTGATTATTATCAGATAATTCAATCAAATCAACATCTTTTTAAGAACCTGATCCTGACTCAGAATCATAATCGGACTCCGAACTGGAAGTATAAGGGAAACTATAAACCTTATCATGAATTTCTTCATCAAGTTCTAAGATTTTCAACTTTTCAAGCTTGCAATTGGGTGCTATATGTCCAAAATGGCCATACCTATAACACCTAATTTTTGCGAGTTCCCTCCTAGACCTATTCTTGGTAAATCTATTAGATTTTCGATAAGCTTTTCGCTCATCCCTTTCTTCCTTAGATCTACGTCTATGCCTAGACCTTCTTTTCCTATAATGTTCATCGGGATTGGATTCTCTAGAATCTCTATGTTTGGTCTTCTTCTTGCTATTAGCTGAAGTATCAGGTAAACCAAATTGGGTACAAAAGTCTCCTAATTGAGGTCTTTCTCGGAGCTTATCCATCTTAAGTTGTCTATTTAATTTTAATTCATTGTACAAATTTATACCTTCATGATTGCAAACTCCTATTAATCACCCATAGGTATAATCACCATAAGGAATTTCACCATGCTCATTTCTAAGGATCTTTTTAACCCTTAGAGCAAATAATGGGGGAAGGTCATCTATGAACTTAACTTTCCAATGCTCATACTTATTTTCTGGCAGTTCCATCACCCTACTCATATAAGTATCCTTATACCATCTGAATTTTCTCAAGGTTCTACATCGTAGATCGTTTAACAGGGTACGAACCGTTTTGAACTGATTGGTAAATCTACCATTAAAATGTTCTAAAATGGTTAAGACTAAGGTATAAATAGCGTCTTCTCTATTAGCAACAAGAGTCATACCAAGGTTATCAACACCTTCATTACTAGAAGTAGCATTAATTACCGCAACCTTTTGCTCGAAGGTCATATAATTATCCCACCAACCTCGAAGTTGGCCCGTAAAACTTGCAATAATCATTTTGCAAATATTCCTATATGTGTTCTTAACGTTTTTACAGATAGTTACATACATAAGCATTCTATGAACAAGAATAGTAAGTTGTCTATCAGTCAGACCATTAAGGTTCCATTCATAAATTTCAGACCCACTATAAGAGGTATTGGTCTGATTCCAATCTTGTACCTCTACAAGCACATCTTGAGGAGTTGGCCTGAATAATAATAAGTTTGCATGCTCGGTTTATAGGCAAACTTAGTATTACCACTATTCTTTTTGGGATAACCCTGAATTTTATCAAACTCTAGATCAACATGATTTTTAAAATAAAAAATATTTTCCATTTTATCAGTAAAACTTTCAGACAAATTTATAGGACTTGCCTTAAATTCAGAAAACTTTTTATCAAGAAGTTATTCTAAGTCATAATCAGTTTTAAATTTGAATTCCAAAATCTTAGGAGGTCTCTGCATAGGAGTAGAAATAATAAGAGCTTCCTTATTAATTTTTTAGGTAGAAGCTTTATTAAAAGTCTTTAAATCATTTTTAACATGAATAACTAAAGCAGTTAATTCATTTAATATTTTATCAAGAGAGCCAATATGTTCACCGAAAACTTTAACATAAAGTCCTAAATAATTATTTTGAGAAATCAAATTATTAATTTCGTTGATGCTGGCTGCCGCAACATCTTCTTCAACAAATTTTTGAAAGGCAGTAAATGTTATACCAGTATTATTAGGTAAAACAAACGATGACTGTGGTGGATAAACAGTCTTAATAATATTACCAGTTCCATCTTTATAAGATTGTTCAAATAAAATTAATCTAATCTTATTTTTAAATAAATTGTAATTTATTGGAGAGACATACAAATAAAATAGTATCCTTCCTTTCTATATTACTTGTCAACTTTTTTTGTTTACACACTTCATAAGAAATAATAAATAAAAAACATATTTTTATTAATTTACCTTCTTAACATTTTAATGCATTTTTATTTATGTGCTTAGTCTATTAATACTATGATTAACAATATAATTTTTTTTTACAACTTTATAATATTCATCCAGGTGATCGATCAATATTCAACACTTTTAAAAATTAATTAATTTGAAGAATAAAATTAGAAAAAAAAATTAATTATATCTTAATTTGTCAATTGATGAATAATTTAAGATAAACATCTATAATAATATAGTATGCAAGTGACGACAGCCAAAGGTGGATTACAAGAAAACCCAACATTGATGATAGCATGCATGCATGAATGTGATGAAGCCTGATGACATCTCTACATGTCATATCATGCATTGCCTCCATGAAATTGATATACATGTCGTACTAAATTATCATACATATACACAATAATTTATCAAATTATATTGAAAAAATAAACTAATAAAAACGGATTACGGTGGGGGCGAAGGGGGAGGGGTTTGACATAGAGTCAGAAAATTGACCAAGAATGTACAAATTATTTTTAATTACGTTAAGAAGGTGTAAAGTTAAATATCAATCATAATAACTCATATATAATTTTTATCATACAACAAATTTTTTTGATAAAAAGTTATGTACTAAACCATCCTTACTTGCCTAAGGTGGCTTCGCCTAACAATAGGGGTGACAATGACTTGGGATCCGGCTCCCCTTCATTACCCCTTTCTTCCATTTTGTCAAGTGCACGTCTAGATTAGAGACATGTGTCATATTTAAAGTTTAAAGGTCAAGATTATATCATATGAACAAATATCAAAATCATAGTTAAGTCAACTAATTTTAAAAAACTACTTTCCAAATTTGATAAAAATTACAATATATTCCATACAAAATTTGATATTTATTAATATCATTAATTTCATCTTATATTTTTAATTTACATTTAAATATTAAAATTGTAGAACATGAAACATTTATATTTAATGTGATAAATAATAATCTTCAAAAACATTTGCATTTAAAACAATGTTATCTTCTATTTCACAAAAAAAAAAAAAAAAAAAAAGATAAAAGTAATTTTTTTTTATAAAAAAAAAACATATATTTTTTCCCCTTCAAACACAATAGCCACATTTTATCGTTGGAATAATTTTGGTATTTCAGGTTTAATTCTAAAAACCTTTCATCTTTTCATTTTATTTTTATTTTTATTTTTGTTTTTATTTCGTGTCTTTTATTTTATGGTTTTTTTCCACAGTTATAATTCTTAATTTTTTTGGTTTGTTTCTCAGCATAGTATATATAATATTTCAAGAGCAAAGTTTACTAGTACATAATTTGTTTAGTTGATTCTCACTTTAAATATCATACAATTTAATATTTAAATATAAAAATATAATATTAAATTAATAATATTAATAAATATTAAATTTTGTATAAAATATATTGTAATCCTTATCAAATTTGGAGAGTAGTTTTCTAAAATTAGTTGATTTAACTATGGTTATGATATTTCTTAATATAATATAAGCTTAGCCTTTAAACTTTAAATATGACACATGTTTCTAATCTAGACGTGCACTTGACGAAATGGAGGGAAGGGGTAATGGAGGGGAGCCGGATCCAATGACGTGTGGGATGGGTTGAGCTTAACTTGCAAAACTTTTAATTCACTCCACTTTATATAATAAATTTTTTTTTTAAAATTTTCAATCCGCCACACTCCGTCCTGCATAGATCCGCCCGCATGTATCCATCCCGCTAATGGTTTTAATATTTTTCTTTTTTAGTTAAGTTTGATACAAAAAATAAAATTCATTTTCTCATTACTTTGTACTAAATTAATAGATAATGACTTAAAATTTTACAAGTTAATTGGGAAGCACATAAGAAACCATATTAGTTTTGATTGAACCATTTTCATTTACTATCTTGAATATTTTAGTAACTTTAATGAAACTATCTTACGAAATGATGTTCTATCACTCTAATAACATGTATAAAGTTAAAATTAAGTTTGAACCCGCATAGACCCGTAACTTGCCCCGCCCGCATTCCTCCCCTCCCCGTACAACCTTAAAATCGCCCCACCCTATATAGCCTTGAAACCTTCTCACCCCTCATTTACCCTGCCCCGCCCCGCATTCCTCCCCTCCCCGTACAATCTTAAAATCGCCCCGCCCTATATAACCTTGAACCCTTGCCACCCCGCATTTACCCCACCCATTATTATCCCTACCCAACAGTTGTAGTCAGGGGCGAAGGCAGCATACATTCAGGGAATTCATCTGAACCTCATTCGGTGAAAAATATTATTATTATTTATACATTGCTAATTTTTTTTATGTATATATAGTAAGTATATATGTCGAACCCCCTTCAATTATTTCGTGTGTTTAATTTAGATTTTGAATCCTCTTATTAAAAATCTTAGCTCCGCCATTAATTTGTAGTGTGCTTTTAGCCGAAGATTAAAAACTTTATTTTATGTCTCAGGCACCTAATATTAATTGTGTAAAGCTTTTCTTTGTCTCACAAATTAATGGCCCCAAAATTTTAAACCTTTGCGTCAATCAATTTGTGAGACTAATGTCACATGCGAGTGATATAAAATAAAAAATTTCATAGAAGGTATAATTTGTGTACCTTGACGAAAAATTTATCTATTTTTCTTTTACATATCAAAAAAGAAAAAATTATTAGATTCTTTTTTATTATTTTATTTTCATTAATGTCTTAAGATATAATCCCTCTTTATTAAATATTTATTCTATTGACATGTTCCTAATTTTCAAGAACAAATACAATTAAAGATGAAATTTAAAACAAATAATCAGTTTTATTTTGAATTTTGAAAATAGTAGATATTTTTTCTATCCATTTTGATTTATCCAGTATTGATTTAGTACACTCCTTAAGGAGCAATAAATAAAATGCCAATTTTCTTACATCATCATTTGAATATAATAAATTTAATATTTTAAAAAATGACTTTAGTTAATAGTACGGGTAAGATAGGAATTAAGTGATAAATAATTTCTTGATTTTCTAAATTAGCTAGATAATAAAAATGAGATAAGATAATTATTTTTAGACAAGTAAAAATGGACAATGAGAGTAATTAAAGATAATTATTTTTAGAAATCACGATAAATAATTTGAGATGGAGAGAGTAATAAGAGCTTATTGCAATCTACTTCCCCAATTTTATATTATTTGACTTTTGTTGTTCTGATACAGTCCTTATTATTTTTAATTAAAAGTGTATTTTACTAAACTAATCTTATTAATGATGTTCTGGACTCTAAATTTGACTACTACTACCTTGTATTGAAATTTAATACTAAGGATAATATGAAAAAGTTCAACAAAATATCTATTTTGATACACAAACCAACTGTAAATAACCGTAGGGAGTACTTCCTCCTTCCTATTTTAGGTGCCTTATGTTTGATTGAACACAAACATCGAGAAAACCGTTTTAAAATAAAAATTAAATTTGTAATTTCAAATCAAGTTATAAATATTTGTGCTTTATAGGTTAAAATCAAAATTTTACTATAGGATCATTTCTACTTGTCCGTTATTTCAAAAATAAATTTTTACTTTTACTTGTCACAATCAACATATTAAAAAAAAAAATGTTTTTCTTCATGTTTTACTCTTAGTATTGATTACTTACTTTCATTGTCATTTTTCAAAACCTAGTATTAAACACCAATTAATATGGATATAATGATAGCGTATAAAGCTTAAAGCAGACAAGTAAAAGTGAATGGAGTCAAAACAGACAAGTAAAAGTGAAAGGAGGAAATAGTTGTCAGGTATAGAGTGACAACTTTGAGGACCTATTCTCGGAAAAACTCATGTATATATCGATTTGAGGAGCGCCCATGATCACGACCTCGACCTCTACCTCTACCACGTCCATGAGTGATAGAAATTAGAAAAGAAACTCTGAGGCGGAGCCACCCTTGGCCGAGGGGTGTCAAGCGAGACTCCTTCACCGAAAAATTACATTGTATATAGAGGTAAAATTTTGGTTTACAAATATATATGTAAATATTGACACCTCTTAACAGAAGTAAAAGATTTAGTCTAGTGGTTAAGGAATTGCAAAAGGTCCTTAAAGTTGTGTGTTGAAGCCCTATTGGCCTCATAACTATTATTCATGCGTCCGCCATTGGTTGTAGGTGCAATGACGGTAAGAGCTTGGTCCATTTTCAATTAGCATTTCATTCAACAACAATGCATCAAAAATAATTTTATTTTGATGCAATTTAAATGACATGATAAAAGGACGAAAAAAATGCTAGTCCATCAAGAACAAAGAACAAATTCTACTGGATCATCGTTGAGACTTGAATACTACAATGCAATCTACTTGTCTGCTATTCTCTTTGCATTTTGTACATACGACTCAATATTGGCATTGTCGCGATGCAGAATATGCGATTGTGTTTTGAGTTCACGAATGTATGCCTTGATCTTGAAACATATGCAGCAATAAGTTTGTCCCAAGCTGCACGAGCAATCACTGCTTTTGATCACTTGAATGCTAGAGATGTAACAGTTGCTACTTGCCTCATAATTATATTTTTGCTACTTGCCTCGTAATTATATTTTTTTACCACAATGATTGACACCCCTTAATGACAATCCTAGCTCTGCCAGTAATTGCTAGCTTCATGTATTGTGCTATCCCAGCCTTAATATAAAAGATGCATTATCATTCCTTGTTTGAATACTATAGAAATCAATGAATCTCTGTAAATACACTTAAATAAAACAGAGATAATTGCATTTTTTTTTACAAGAACAGAAATAGACATGGCATTGCGAAACACAAAGCACATCTATAAGCAAAAAACAAAAGAAAAGACATGGATGGACTTGGACAGGAATGTTACAACTCAAACGCCAAACAAGAAAGGGAAAATAAGACTGTGACAATTTATTGGCCTTTTCTCAAAGAGTAGGACAGTAAGTTTAGTGGTCCATGGTGATGATGCAACGAAGGCCTTCTCCCTTCAACATTAAATCAAAAGCCTTATTGATTTCAGCAAATGGAAGTGTATGAGTGATGAATTTCTCCAATTCAAGTTCTTTGTTCATGTATTTCTCAACGACAGAAGGAATATCCGAACGAGGTTTGTAGTTTCCAAAGAAGGTTCCTTTGAGAGTCCTTTCATTCAAAAAGTTCATAGGGTGTGTCTTGAGCACAGCTTCTTTATGGGGTACTCCAACAAGAACAGCCACTCCCCAGCCCTGAAAATTAATCATGACAATGTTCGTTAAGATGAATGTATTAATAAGAACATACAACTATGGAAATTTGATGATAGAAAACATACATCATGGACACACTCAAATGCTGAAATCATAGCATCAATATGGCCTGTACATTCCACACTCCTATCGACTCCACCATCAGTCATCTCAGCAATTACCTGATCAAATAATCAAAATTCAAGAAAAGATGATCAATAATGACTCACACCTGTCTTTTTTTTCCTAGAAATTAATATGAGTACCTCTTGAACTGGTTTACTATAGTCCTTTGGGTTCACAAACTCTGTCACACCAAATTTCTTAGCTGTAGAATAGAAGTAAAATGGATGAATTAGTTGTTTTGCTATGAAACAAGTTACAAGGAAGGAATTATAAGATAATGGATCAAGAATGTATAGAGCACAAGTTAATTACCTTGCTCAAATCTACTAGCGTTTAAATCAACACCAATTATCCTCGAAGCACCAGCGATTCTGGCTCCTTCTGCAGCCTGACCAAATGAGATCGGATCATTCATAAGATTAACATATATACGGGAAATAATAAAACAGAACAAGAAAGTTATACTCACGGCAAGGCCTACAGCTCCTAGTCCAAATATAGCCACACTTGAGCCTTTTGTTGGTTTAGCAACATTCAAAGTTGCTCCAAGGCCTAGAAAATCACTCAACAATTTGAACCCCTTAAAAGAAACTACCAACATAATTCATCATCGTTTCGTCTAATACCTGTCGAGATTCCACAACTAAGGGCACATACTTTGTCAAGAGGAGCAAGGGGGTTAATTTTCGCAACACATCCAACATGAACCACAGTGTACTCACTAAAAGTGGAGGTCCCAACAAAATGGTAAATGGGCTTTCCATTGATGGAAAACCTTGATTGTCCATCATTAATCATCACTCCCCTGTCAGTGTTAATCCTTAAGAGGCTACACATATTGCTTTCTTCAGATTTACAGTGAGCACAATCTTTGCATTCCCCTGTAAAGACAGGAAGAACATGGTCTCCTGGTGCAAGTTCTGTTACTCCCTCTCCAACACTCTCCACAATCCTAGATTTCAAGAAAACAACAAAATTCAGTACCCTTTTAGCTTTAGACAGAGTAAATGATGAATTCAATTCAATCAATCGAAACAAGATAGCACATACCCTGCTGCTTCATGTCCAAGAATTCGAGGAAAGACTGGATTTTGACCCTGAAATTAGTTCAAAAGACTACTTTTAATAACAAAAATTGACCCCCTTATAACATTTGCTCACAACAATAACATAGTCCCTCTGGTAGTGTAGATTGTATGCGGATCTTACCCCTATCGAAGTTGTTTTCGATAGAATCTGGGCTAAAGAAAATACAATCTAAAGGAATCCAGAAACAAGAAGTAATTTTGTTTTGTTTACCTTAGCTTCCCAGAAGTATACATCAGTATGACAGAGTGAAGTGTAGAGGATCTTAAGACGAACTTCCATTTTCTGTGGAGGAGCAACATCCACTTCCTCCATCACTAATGGCTTACCAGCCTCCCATGCCACAGCAGCTATAAATAATATATCCCCATTAGTTCATAATTACCACAAAAATTCTCAAAATTAAAAAAACAAGAGGAGAAAATTTCAGAATCATGAAATAGAGAAGTTCACTGATTTCAAAAATTTCAAAATCATGGAATCATACCTTTGCAACGAATGACTTGGCCTACAGTAGTCGACATTTTCTTTATTTTTTTTACTGATCACTAAATATGATAACTGTTTATAGAACACAAATTTGGTTGTTTACTTAGTTGATTTTGTTGAGGCAGTGCATTAATTGGGGATATTTATAACTGGGAAAAGTGAAAATACAATAGGCCACAGTAAAACCATTTGCATTTTTGGTCACTGGATTTTCCAAAACCGGTTTTTAGCTGTTTGCTTTGTGTTAGTCGTTTGAGTTTTTGTCAAGAATGTGATAGGTAAAGTGATGCTAATATTCCAATGGTAAAACAATATTGTATCTCATTTTGTTTTATGTCCACTTGTAATTTTTTTTATCTTCTCTTGAAAATAAGAAGGAGAAATTAAGATTTTTTTTACTACTTATAGAAAAAAGTTTAATTTTTTTTCAAATTTCTTATGAGTAAAAATATTTTTTTTAATAAAAAAGACATAAAATTAAAATAAAATTATACCTAAAATAAGGATGATTTCGGTCATTCTGGTTTCCTAAAATGTAATTGTCATTATAATTATGATATTTATCGAATTACTAATTATTTATATATAAATTAAATTATAATTAGCTTATAAGTGATCTCATTAAGTAGATTTTTTTTTTGTTGTCTTGATTCTACTTAAAGCAGTTGTATTGTGTTGTTTGATGGTTTTTCCAATCCCTTTCATGAAACCTTTGGGTGGTTTTCCTATAATTGGTCCTTTGAGTATCTTAACAACGTTATAATTAAAAGATAAAGTCAGACATAAACATAACCCCACTTAAACCAATTACCTACATGTTATGTGCTGACGGTTGACTACCTAGAGCCTTCAATATTAAAATCTTTTTTTTCTTTACTACTATTGGATATTAGGATAATATTAGATTGTTGGTTTTATTACTCTTTTTTGTGTGGAGACTCGTGAAGGATCAATTCGAACAATCAGGATCAAAGTTTAACTATAGTTTTAAGTATTGATTGCTCAATATTTTGGAAATTAAAAATACTTATCAAGAAGGATACATAAACAATCAAATTTCATGACTCATCATGGTTATTGACACATTGAATCGGTACATATAGTAAAAATGTAATATTCGACATGTAAAAAACTATTTTTGTCATGATGGAATACATAAGCAACATCAAGTTGAAGTCACCCTTGTTACAAAGAAGCAATCTCAATTTTAAGAGGATCTTCACATTAAAATATCAATCTGTTGAGATTGAGCTTAAATTGATTTTTTAGGATTAACAAACAATTAAAAAAAAAGTAAATTTTTTTAGGAATCCCAATGCAAGGAGCAAATTACATCATATTCCTACTCTTTTTCAATTTATAAAAATCCCTTAAAATTGTTGCCATCCAGATACATTTCAATCTTCCGGATACATCACATTTGATACATTATACTACTAGTTTGTTGAGATGAAAAAGGAAATAAAATATAAAATTAAATGTCAGTTTCCCAAATCATGCAAATCAAATTGATGTCAATCTCTCCCAAATAACAGCTCCAAACAATTCAAATTTCAAATTTTCATCTCTCAAATCTCTCCCAAATCGTAATAGATTAAAAAAAAGTGGACAATTTTATATAGTTATGTATCATATACAAAAAAAATTTATGAAAATGATATACACTGATTTATTTATAAAACAGTGTTGCAAATACTTAACAACATGCGATACATCATAACATCTGATACATAACTATGTTATATACATAACAAAGTTATGTGTCATATACATAACTATGAATATGATACAAACAGATTTTGTTATAAAACATTAGTGTTTATGTATCAACAGTAATATTTGATAGTGTCGGCCGATACATAACCTTCTACTAGTTGAATAAGGCTGGGTGTATTTATCGGTGGTAAAAGATAATGAAATTTGTAATATTTGTGTATCCAACACATAACTGTGAACATCATACATACTAATTTGTGTTTCAATAAATTAGGGTTATATATCAAAACTAATATTTGAAAATGAAATTTTGTAGATGATAAAATTGTAATGTATTATAAAGGTGAAACGAACGAATAATCCATTAATTTAGCATAACTGTGAACATCATACATACTAATTTGTGTTTCAATAAATTAGGGTTATGTATCAAAACTAATATTTGAAAATGAAATTTTGTAGATGATAAAATTGTAATGTATTATAAAGGTGAAACGAACGAATAATCCATTAATTTAAAAATTAAAATCAACTAGATACATTGAAAAATCTGAAGCCATATGTATCATAAAAAGATGAACAACAAAAAATCGGAAAAGAAGTCAACAGTATGATTTGCTGAAAACAAAAAAAAAAAAAAAGATGAAGAAATCCTTCTATATTTTCTGTTTTGCTATGTATCAACTCCCGTAGTTTTTTTTTTCACTTTCAACAATGGCGTCACCCATGAATATCGACCCAAAGCTCTTACCGGAGCCACCAACAACTCGACCTTTTCATCCCTTTTTGGGCGTTCTTTCCACAATCGATTTTGAAGTTGAAGATGCATCCTTTTTCGATTAAATTTGTAGATGAAAAAGCTAAAAAAAAAAAAGATACCTGATGAAGTAGAAAGAAAAAAATAGATGAAGAAGAAGATGAAGAATAACTACCTCTTCAATAACTTGCAATTGATAAATCAGAAAGAGAAAAGATTTGAAATTCAAAAATAGAGTAATGGAGATAATTGATGATAGGTGTTTTAGGCATGCAAAAAAGAAAAAAAATCTTGGGTGATAGTTTACAGTGATGTATCCGAAAAAGTGAGAGAAATTATGGAAAAGAGGAATTTTTGTAATTTTTTAGAATGGTATAGAATAATAGAAAATAGGGTAAAAAAGAATGTGTAGTTAGGTAATTAATCCTAAAATAAATCAGCAATAAGCTTGTAAAATGGGCTGGGTCAATTCGATTCTGGTCCAACAAGCATTGTCTAGTGATATTGGCTTGGCATTGATGTGGCATAGACTGACTCCCTAAATCAGTTCATGGGATGGGCCGGGGGGCTAGGACAACTAGGCGTTGGAGTCCGATAGACTAATAGACAGCCACCACTGCACTGGCACGACATGACTCAGTTTAAAATATACATAATAATTAATTAATTAAAATCTGATTCAACCATTGGATCAACAGGGTGTTTTTTGCAAAAAAAGTCATCGGTCCAAACTCGATTCAACCCACAGATTAGTAAATTAATTGGGACCTATATATAATAAAATGAAGGACCGTGGAAAGTTAGTGAAAATGATAGCTTTAGGTTTGTTTTTCACATTTGCTTCTTCTAATGCTTTCATTCATTATATACAATCAGTTTATAATTTCAAGTTTAAAGGTCTTTTTAGAAGTACTTATCGAATCAAATACTTTTAGGCTCCATGAGCAATATGTATACTATTTAATTTACGTTGGTTATGCAAAAATCTTTCATATAGAGTTTCTCTCATATCTGATTTTGATCACGTTATTAATAAAAATAATTACTTAATAATTACTTGTCATTATATAAATAATAGTTATATCATGTAAAAAAATATTTTAGTATTTCAATATGATGAAAATCGTAGACATACTACTGTTTCTGTATGTATACAAATGCAGAACTATAAATATATTAATGCAAATAAATGTGTATCAATTTATTAGTGAATACAAACCAATATATATCATACTAATGTATATCAACTTATTAAGTGAATATGAAGCTATGAACCCAATATCTACCAATGTACAATCATAAATATATTAATACAAATAAGGTATACTAATTTATTAGATAAATACAAATCAATATGTTAACACAAATATATATCAAATTATTAAGTGAATTTGAGCCCATGAATAACAATGCAAATAAATATATACAATATCGTTAGATGAATACGAATCATTGTATATCAATTCAAACAAATGTATATAAATTTACCAGTTGAATACAGATCAATATATACTAATACTGTTTTTTTTTTTAAATACAATAAAAATCCAACATGTCAAATTTTATCAAACAAAAATAGATATTTACATTAATGGACTAGCCCAAAGTGCTGAGTCCATTTATGGGTCATTATTTGATACTTCTGTAAGCAAAAAAAGTGATAAAGACCATTTTATGTCAACTTTTTAAAATGAGTCAAATAGATACCAATTTCGTCCTTTAATTGGTATACCATGACGAATTTTCTTTTTTCTAAAAAAAGGGAAAAAATAATTTTCACATTCCTCTTCTTCTTTCTTAGTTTTAATGGTATGTTTTTTTTTAATAATATGGTATAGCAAATATGTATTATGTATTTAATATTTTTAGTTAATCTTAAAAAAATAAATACATTTAATAACTATATATATCTCACTCTTTCTAGCATCTAACCCCCTTCCCCTCTATTCTTGCTCGTCTCAATCGCCATTCTCCTCTCTCTACACTACGTATTTTTCCTCTATTTCTATATTTTTGTCTCACTTTCTTAATTTGTTGTATTTTTGCATTAGAGTGAATGAATTCTAGTGAAGAGCAAATGAATACCGTCTCTTAGGTTTTTTTGTTCTTTGTATACATTCAGATTGTATTCGTCGATACATTCTAAATGCACAAATGAATTCAAGTGAAACTAGATCAAATGAATAAAATTTCCTATTTTTTTTGTTATTTGTATTTTTATATACACCCAATCTATATTTATCGATATAATCTAAATGTGTATAGCGAATATAATTACTTGACACCTCAATTTTATTTTATTTTTCTAACATCTTACATAATTGCTGTAAATAATAAATATCTAAACTATAGCTAAAGATTGTTAATAAGGCTCAAACAATAACATTTTTTGAAAATTTATATTTTTCCAAATATCTCCAACTATATATGAAACGAATCATCATGACCTCTTATTATTCTTCATATCTTTTTTTTTTCAATATCTTTTTTGTGATTAGAACTCGTGTAATAAATCGACAGAGCTATTAATGGTCATAATTTTTTCACAGACCGTGTTACATTGTCTGTGGATGACTATAATTTTGCCCTGCCAACCTAATATGACGTTGAATATTTATTCTCTAACAATTTAATTATGTAAAAGTATTTTACTTTATTATATGTACACGCACATGCATTTACTTGATGGTGTGATAAATTTTACTAGTTTTTTTTTAAAAGAATTGAAAACATACTAAAGTTAATATGAATTGCCATTAGTTTTATTTTCTAAATTATTGATAACTTTAAGAATATGTATTTGCTTGATCAATCAAATTATTAAATACATATGAAATACTCTCCTAATTTCTTGCAAAGTTTAGGAGTGTTTTCAACACTTTTGTTGACTTCTTATAAGAGTCTCGTTCTCCTATCAGAATTTGAGACCACTTAATATGTCATGTCGGAGATCGCAGGTGTATCTAAGTTTAGTTAGTCAAATAGATAGATATTTTTAAAGCTGTCAATATATAATTCAGCAACAAAATTAATAATTTACGTTAAATCCAATAATACTTATCTATTTTTCTTCCAAACATTTAATCTTTTACATACCTGATTTTGGAGACATTTCACCTAATATTCATTTGAAAATCATCAAATAAGCAAATAAGTAAATGGAAATAAATGATCATTGAAACAACTAATTAAAAGTCTTTTCTTATCTCTTCCTATTTCCAAGTACGAAAACTGACATGGGCATAACGAAAGAAAATAAGATATAATACTGTCGTCCGTGTGCATTACTTTTTTTTTTTAAGAAAATTTTTAATTTATTTTAAGTGTATTAAAAATTCTGAAATTCCGTTCAATTATCACAAATAAATATTAATTTCATATTAAAACTTTCAATTTAAAGTCCAAATTACATAGCCAAACACGTACTACTCAAATTCATGAAAAAACTAAATAAGGAAGAATCAAAGGTCGAAGGAGGAATTCTCACCATGTAATCCCCTCTCCATTTTCCGAATCAAAGTTATAGAAAAAGAGAGGAGGAGACAGAGACAGATGGGAGAGTGGAGGTGAGCAGCATGCGTGGGGGTGGTTAGGTGTTTATGTGCAACAACTATAGGGCCATCATATGTTGTTTCACTAAACTTATGTTTCAT
The DNA here is from genome assembly GCA_035578085.1 of Solanum pinnatisectum. NCBI lineage: Eukaryota > Viridiplantae > Streptophyta > Magnoliopsida > Solanales > Solanaceae > Solanum > Solanum pinnatisectum. Next base: position 22,511,196 of record CM069077.1, read on the forward strand.
CATAAAATGACAAACATTGCCGGCTCTTACACTAACATCATCTGCCTATTCCACCCATTTTACTCTATTATCTTTTAAAAACATTTTATAACATGTTCGAGTGTTTTGTTTAACATAAATATCTTACTATTTGATTTAATATTTAACCTAAATTTGAAGTCTCCCAAGTATTTACAAAGGTTGTTTTAATATCAACATATCCATATCCAGTGGTGAGACTGCTCCACCCTTAATCGAAAGTCTTGGGTTCGAGTCTTGATTATGAAAAAAGTTCGATTGAAAGAGTCACCACTCACCCTTAGATGAGCCCTGCAATACACAATTCGAATTTAGTTAGGACTCCAATATGGACTCTAAACAAAAACAAAAAACAAAACAAATTCTACTACACCAAATATAACAAGTTAAAACTCCCAAAGTATAAGACTACCTTGATTAAATGTAGTAGAAAATGAACTAATGTTAAGTAAACAAAATCTATACATATATAATTATAGAGAATGCGATGTGAAGAAAGTGATAACGTACTTTGTGTGATTTCTTTTTAAAGAAAGTTAAGAATATTACTTTAAAAGTGTGAAAAGTTACAGAAAATTTGGATGTCAGTTTTATATTACCAATTTCTCAAAGTTACTTTAATATTTTGTGTCAGTGACAATATTTTCTACTATATGCATGATATGATTAAGGACAATATGAACTGTCGATGTCTCTCGCTAGCTTTTCCGCCTCCTAAATTGGACTCTGAAAAGAGATTGAAGGTGTATTGGATAATTTTTTTTTTGATGTTCAATTGATTAAATATTTTAAAAATTATTGTTTTTCTAAAAAATAAGTTGTTTAAAAATAAAAAAATTGGTTCCGTAATAAGAGTAAATAAGATAATCACCCACCCCCACCCCGCCGGCCCAACCCCCACATCACCCCAGCCTATTTTCGCCCCCACCCCACTTGTGTCTCATGTCCACATCACCCCAACCTATTTTCAACCCCACCCTCTTCCTTACGCCCACCCCCACAACCCCAAACCCATATTCACGTACTACTTATTCCCTTTCAGGATTTTATCTTAGATAAATACAAATATTTTTAGGATAAAATATATTATTTTTATATCGTAAACAAGAAAATAAGCAAGAAATTACTTGTTTTGCTAGAACATATTTTTCTTCATGCCGGACACAACCTAAGGGTGTATTCTGTATTAAATATTTTTACAAAAAGAATTTTTCTGATAGATAATTAATTATTTTTGATGTTTGATAAGTAAGTCAATTTTTTTTTTATTTTTAAGATATTTATGTATAATTTAAGTAAACACTATGAAGGTGTAGTAGCTAGGGAAAATGCTGGAGGATGAGAACGAGGATAAGTGAAATGTTAATATGAAACTTTTTTGTCTACTTCCATTAACAAATTTATCTAGTTATCTTAAAGATTTTTTTTAAAATAAAATTTTGATCAATTAAGTATAAAAATTTTAAAATATTTTCTCCTTAGCAAACCCACCATGAGACTATATGAGATCATGCCTACTTTGCCAAGCGTTCAATATGTTTACATTTGCACCAATGTGTATCTTATCATACTTTATGATTATTTGTTACTATATTATTATCATGAATTTTCCAGGTTGAATCTTCCATGTATGCTGATTTCAATGGGAGAATATAATAACCTTTTGCTGTCTTTATGCTTCCCATATTTTCTCAACCATTCAAAATTTAGTTGACTTTTACGTGCTACAATTAAATTCTGAACTATATATTTTTTCTGTCTTAATTTATATAATATTATATAAAATAAGTGAATTTTTCTTCTTTAATATGTAAATTTTGGATAGCAATGAAATTTAATTTTAATAATGCTTACATACTATGATATTATGTTGAAATGTATGATCAAATTTTATCTAAATACTTAAACTGTTGAAAAACACACACATTTAATTAATTAGTTACAGTATATTCTAGTTGAGACAACTCTCAACTTGCTATGTTTTACCTCACCTGAAAAATTATGCTTTTTGCGTCTATTTTTAATTGTTATAATTTTTTTTTAAGTCAAACGATAAGAATTTTGATTAATACTATAATGTATTTTTTCATCATATTGATATGCAGAATATTGTAATTTATAGGACTTTTCGTATAATTTTTGAATATCTAAATTTTTTATTTAAAACATCAAATTAATGTAATCTGATTTTAACTTTAAAAATTAATCAAATTAACTTTTGAAAAACGCAATATAACAACTAAAAATGACCTAGGAATACATGGAACTTATGAATGAAGGATGCGCATAATTAATCCCAAATCCCAATGTGCCTCCTAAATATTCTCATGGCCAGCTTGTCGGGTGTGCCATTTAGAAGAACTATTCATGAATTAATTAATTAAGCACAATGAAGGGTTCATCATTCATGATGAGTGAATTTGGATGTTAATTTCCTGCAAGAAAGCAAATTAAAGAAAACAATGAAATGATTAGAGGAATCGAAGGTAACATGATTAAGGAAACCTACATTTATCATTTTTTTATGGAGCTTTTTATCCTTTTTCTCCTGATTCGAACTCATAATTTTAAAATTGAAAGTGAAAAATAGTTATCATCCGAATAAATTCCTTTTATCTAAAAAGGAAAGCTACATCGTCATAATACAAAAATAGTCATTTTAATTGACTTGGACAGTAAATAACATATATAATCCCTTAACAAACACATGTATATATAGTAGTTCCTCCATTTTATTTTACTTGTCCTGTAATAAAAATAGATATTTTATTTTACTAATCATTTTAGCAAATAAAGAGAGTTTTATTATTATTTTTTTCACATAATAACTTAGTATTAAATAACCACATAAAGAAGTAGTAGTCAAATTTAATGTTTTAAAACAATATAAATAAGTTTAATTTAGGGAAATACATCTATAATTAAAGCTTTTTTAAGGAATATTGTGTCGGTCAACATGAGTCAAGTAATATGATACAGAAGGATTACTCTTTCTATTCACTTTTATCTATACACAATGAACTTTGCACACTTTACTGTTACATTTTGCTTCATGAATGTCAATTTGACTAATTTTTGAAGCTAAATTGAATTAGACTAATTCAGTATTTTAAATTTTGATGTTCCAAAACTATATGATGAAAAATACTATAAGTTGCAATCCATCTTATATTAACATGACGACAAATACATCTTAAAATATTAATCAAAATTCATATACCATATAACTTTCCAGAAATGAAAGTAAAAAAGGCTAACGGAGGGAGTGTATATAATTTGGTGCGAGTATGTTTAAAGTAATTCTAGACTATCAGATATTTGCCGCGCCTTATAAAATTCCTCCATATGTTAAATTAAAAGAACAGTAATCATTGAATCTACCAACCAATTAACCCCAGTGCTTAGTACTCCTGGTAATTAATTAAGAATCTCATTTAACGTACATCCAAAGTTTAAACATAATAGAATTTAGTCTTCAATATTTTTCTATATAAACTCAATCAACCCTTTCACTTTCTTTACAATGTATTACACCCAAAGGGGAAAAAAGATACTTAATTGTAAGATGATAGGTGTAAATGATTTTTACAAAGTAATGTGTGCAATGGTTCCATTATACTTCGCTATGATAGTGGCATATGGTTCAGTGAAATGGTGGAAGATATTCTCGCCGGAGCAATGCTCCGGCATCAACCGTTTTGTCGCGGTATTCGCCGTTCCGGTGCTATCCTTCCACTTCATCCCTCAAAACAATCCTTACCAAATGGACACAAAATTCATATTGGCTGATACTTTGTCAAAGATTTTGGTTCTTGGTTTGCTCTCAGTTCGGGCCATTTGTAAAGGGCAGTTGGATTGGCTTATCACTCTTTTTTCTGTTTCAACTTTGCCTAATACTTTGGCTATGGGCATTCCTTCGCTTAATGCCATGTACGGTGATTTCACTCAAACCCTCATGGTTCAACTTGTTGTCCTTCAATGCATTATATGGTATAACAATCTACTCACGACTTTTCTGACTGCTCTGATACCATATTGAACTGTGTGATCATTACCATTCTAATTTAATGCAGGTATACTTTATTATTGTTCTTATTTGAATATAGAGCTGCCACAATATTAATCAAAAATTAATTCCCCGGCAATGTTGCTGCATCCATAACAAAATTCGAGATCGACAGTGACGTCATCTCACTAGACAGCCGGAATCCACTTTGTACGGAATCAAAAATCGAAGGTAACGGATGTATCCACGTCATCAGCATCGAAATCCACATTTTCATTATCTATAGGAATTACACCTAGGGCATCAAATCTCTCCAATGCTGAAATCTTCTCCGGTCACACGCCTTTACATAACTGGGATATCCCGTTCGGGCACAGGGACCTGGGCGTCGGGTTTCATGCAACGAGTCCTCGCTTGTCTGGCGGGTTTCAGGCAAATCAACATCTTTTTCAGAATCTGATTTTGACTCAAAATCATAATCGGACTCCGAACCGGAAGTATAAAGGAAACTATAAACCTTATCATAAATTTCTTCATCAAGTTCTAAGGTTTTCAACTTTTCAAGCTTGCAATTGGGTGATATATGTCCAAAATAGTCACACCTATAACACTTAATTTTTGCGAGTTCCCGCCTAGACCTATTCTTGATAAATCTATTAGATTTTGGATAAGCTTTTCTCTCGTTCCGTTCTTTCTTAGATCTACGTCTATGCCTAGACCTTCTCTTCCTATAATGTTCATCGGGATTGAATTCTCTAGAATCTCTATGTTTGGTTTTCTGCTTGCTATTAGCTGAAGTACCAGGTAAGTCAAATTGGGTACAAAAGTCTCCTAATTGAGATCTTTCTTGGAGCTTATTCATCTTAAGCTGTCTATTTAATTTTAATTCATTTCACAAATTTATACCTTCTTAAGCAAACTCCTATTAATCTTCCATAGGTATAATCACCATAAGGAACTTCACCATGCTCATTTCTAAGGATCTTTTTAACCCTTAGAGCAAATAATGAGGGAAGGTTCATCTATGAACTTAGCTTTCCAATGCTCATACTTATTTTCTGGTAGTTTCATCACCCTACTCATATAAGTATCTTTATGCCATCTGAATTCTCCCAAAGTTCTACATCGTATATCGTTTAATAGGGTACGAACCGTTTCGAACTGATTGGTAAATCTACCATTAAAATGTTTTAAAATGGTTAAGACTAAGGTATAAACCACGTCTTCTCTATTAGCAACAAGAGTCATACCAAGGTTATCAACACCTTCATTAATAGAAATAGCATTAATCACCGCAACCTTTTGCTTGAATGTGATATAATTATCCCACCAACATCGAAGTTGGCCCGTAAAACCTACAATAATCATTTTGCAAATATTTCTATCTGTGTTTTTAACATTTTTACAGATAGTTGCATACATAAGTATTCTATGAACAAGAATAGTAAGTTGTCTATCAGTCAGACCATTAAGGTTCCATTCATAAATTTCAGACTCGCTATAAGAGGTATTGGTCTGATTCCAGTCTCGTTCCTCTACAAGCACATCTTGAGGAGTTGGTCTGGAATAATAATAAGTTTGCATGCTCAATTTATAGGCAAACATAGTATTACCACTACTCTTTTTGGGATAACCCTGAAGTTTATTAAACTCTAGATCAATATGATTTTTAAAATCAAAAGTGTTTTCCATTTTATCGGCAAAATTTTCAGACAAATTTATAGGACTTGCCTTAAATTCAAAAAGCTTTTTATTAAGAAGTTCTTCTAAGTCATAAGCAGTTTTAAATTTGAATTCCGAAATCTCAAGAGGTCTCTGCACAGGAGTAGAAATAATGAGAGCTTCCTTATTAATTTTTGAAGTAGAAGCTTTATTAAAAGTTTTTAAATCATTTTTAATATGAATAACTAGAGCGGTTAATTCATCTAATTTTTTATCAAGAGAACCAATATGTTCACCCAAAACTTTAACATAAAGTCCCAAATAATTATTTTGATAAATTAAATTATTAATCTCGTTGATGCTAACTACCGCAACATTTTCTTCAACAAATTTTTGAAAGACAGTAAATGTTATACCAGTATTATTAGGTAAAACAAACGATGACTATGATGAATAAACAACCTTAATAATATTACCAGTTCCATATTTATAAGATCGTTCTAAAACGTTGATGAATACAAGTAAATAAGTGGTTATAAACCATCGCATAAAACACATAATTTGATTATGTAAAGCACAAGTTTATAAAACTCTTGAGAAATATTATTCAAATCATCGGCACTATAAGTATCAAAAAATCAAGTTTTAAACTGATTTCATTTATCACTTAAAAATTCATTCTCAATGTATTTTCTTGCCAGGGAACCTATGTACTTTTATTTTATTTATAGATAAAAAAATATTATTTATAATCTACTTTGTTAATATATTTTTAATTAGTTTATAGTTTTCAATGTTTATATATTTTATTTCAAATTTGAGCTTGTAAAATTTGTAAATATTTTATTTTGTATTTAGATTCAATGGTACAATTATATTGTTATAGTTTTTCAAATTCAAAATTAACAATTTACTTTGTAAATATTTTATTTTGTATTCAGTTTGCCTCTAACCTTTAATCTTACTAATTTAACATAATGAACGTTAATGTTTCAAAAGAATATTTTGTACTCATGTGAATTTTACCGTCTTTTTAAAAAATTCTATTCATTTAACATTTTTTAAGTTTAGCTTATCACATAGGTAAGTGAAAATATATTTGATCTCTTTTTCAAATACCGTATAGTTATAAAAAATCGAAAAAACCGAAAAAACCTACTAAAATCGAAACCATAAAAATCGACTTTATGTGATTTAATTTTATTTTTAAATTTAATAAACCAACATAATTAATTTAAATTTTTTTTTTAATGAAAAACTAAACCAAACCGATATAGGTACACCCTACTTACGAGCACAACATGATAAGTAAGAAACCAGTCAAACTTGCTGCCCAACACAACCTTCGTCTTCACCGATCATCGATCTGGTCAATTTTGTCAGTCCTAAAACCCTAGTTTTTCGCTTTTCCAATTGATAAGGCAAAAAGAATCAATAAATGGAAACTACCAGCGACGATCAAGCTCTATTTAGTTGCCGTATATTGGCGATTCCATATCCAGGTAGAGGCCACATCAATTCTTTGATGAATCTGTGCAAGCTCATAGCTACAACGTCCAAACCAAATCATCTACTACAACTCTCTTTTATTGTAACAGAAGAGTGGTTCAACCTTTTGAAATCAGAGCAAAAGCCAGATAATATCAAATTTCGAACAATCCCAAATGTAATTCCATCAGAAAAGGATCGGAGCAAAGATTTGCTGGGGTTCGTGGAAGCTGTGTATACTAAGATGGAAGCTCCCATTGATAGTATACTTGACGGGGTTCCAATGCCCAATGTGATTTTAGCTGATTCGTTATTGCCGTGGGCCGTCGGTATTGGGGAGCGGAGAAATATTCCGGTGGCTTCATTTTGGACCATGTCTGCCACGGTTTTCTCCATCCTTCATCACCATCAACTACTCCTGGCTAATGGACATTTTGAAGCCAATTTGGCAGGTATACTTGTTTTTAAGTTGTTAGATTGATGCCCTGTTTGAATATTGTTGGTTGAAGGAGCCACTTCGATTTTACAATCTTAATCACTCACTTGTTGGTTACTTTATTTTATACTGAAGTACAACTCAAATAAACCATCTCTATCTATTGATGGTGATAAAAGAATCTAGCTAAGTGTTTTTCTACTATATTATAGAATGATCTTCTAACTATCTATTTTTAGAACTATCTTTTTTTAAATATTTCTAGATTTTTTCTCTCTAGAATACGTATTCTTTTATTTCTTTACAACTCATGAATATTCTAGACTCTTTTTTGAAATATCTTGGAAATTAATTAAGTTGGTGATGATTTTTTAATGTGCATGTCATGTAATTGTAACCTTAACAGTTTGATATGACTGCAAACATATTTCCTTTCCACAGGGCGTGTTGGGTGAGTTAGAATTTTGAATTTAAGAATTCTAAAAAAAATAAAATAGCTTATTAAGCTTTGAATACATTATTTACACATATTAAAATAGTGGTGTAATATTAAAAACTAGCTCGGATACATTAAAAAATAATTTAGAATTAGAAGAGAAATAAGGGATTTTAGAGGTTTTTAAAAATAGAAGGAAATATTAGAAATAAGGGAAACATAAGACCTGCATTTCAGTAATTTTTCCTATATTGGCTTCTTAATGTCATAATTAGATGTATAAAAAATGAGCCCAATTATAGGTAATTTGTCCAAAATTTAAGGGTTAGCTCAAGATAATTTGAATTGGATTTAATCACAACTCATTCAAACTTTTAGCCCATTTAAAATAATCCTCGATTGAGCCTAATTTAATCTCTAATTTCAATTCATTTTAAGACGGTTTATTTGCATTGATGTAATGTATGTACCTATATTAAATGTATGAATTACTCTCTATTTTATATCTTTTAGGATTTATATATCCATTTATAACCTTTTTTTTAAAAAAAAAATGCATCAATTAAAATTCGAATTATGGTTAAAAAAATTAAATAAAAATATATTAATTTATTGAGATTAATCGGGTCAAGACCCAACTCGTTTTAAAACCCATTTGATCTCAAAGTAAACTTGAGCGGGTCTAAACCCAACTCAATTTCTATTTCGACTTATTTTAATATTTTCAATTTCAATCCAATCTACCCATTTGACACGTTTACTCAAATGAACAGAGCAAGGAGAAGAGCTGGTAAATTACATTCCGGGGATTACACCAATTTGTGTTAAGGATCTCCCACCTGTGTTCCACTGCAAATACCGGGAGATGTTGCACTTGATTCTCGAAGTTGTATCACAATTGGTCAATAAAGCACAATACGCCCTGTTCACCACCATTGAACCATTGGAATCTCAAGTAATTGAGGCTTTACAAGCTGAAATTCCAGTCCCCATTTTCACAGTTGGTCCAACAATCCCTTACTTGGATACCGTATTCAAGACTAACAAGCCTAGTCCCAACTACTTGTCATGGCTTGATGATCAACCTAAGGACTCTGTTCTATACATATCCCAAGGAAGTTTCTTGTCAGTATCAAATACACAGTTAGATGAAATTATAGCGGGCGTGCACAGCAGTGGTGCCCGTACATTTTGGGTGGCACGTGAGACTTCTTCATTACTTACAGATGGAATTGGGAAGAGGCGAATCGTGGTGCCTTGGTGTGACCAATTGAGAATTTTGTGCCATCCTAGTGTAGGTGGATTTTGGTCGCATTGTGGATGGAATTCAACCAAGGAAGGTGCGTTTGCTGGCGTTCCGTTTCTTACGTTCCCCATTGTGGCTGATCAATTTACCAACAGTAAACAAATAGTGGAGGACTGGAAGATTGGGTGGAGGGTCAATAAGGAAAGTGAGAACCTGGTTAAGAGAGATGAAATTGCTCTACTTGTGCGGAGTTTTATGGACCTTGACAGCTACCACGGAAGAGAAATGAGGAAAAGAGCGATGGGAATACGAAAGATCTTTCAAGAGGCAATTGAAGGTGGAGCCATTCAAGGAAATATCAACAAGTTCATTCAGGATATTTCTCGAGGCCCAAGGCAATAATGTTTGGTATATAAAGAAGTTATGCAGAAATTATGTATGAACTTGATAATATAAAATCTATTTCTGTAATATGTTTCACCTGCGAAGAGTATCTAACATTTTCTCCGCCCAAAACTGCTGAGCATCTACTCTTTGTTGAATAAATAAAGTGGAAGAGAACACAAACAGGATGCACTTGGTGAGAGCAAGAATTTTCTGCCTGCTGTTATTCACAGGCATACTGTCAATGTTTCAAACTGTTGCTTTGGTGGAGAAAGAAATTAGTACCAACTACTTGAGTTCAGGAACCAGGTTCCTTACTCCTAACTAAAAGCGGTAACGAAAATAACTCGAGTTTTATCGTGAAAAACCTCCTTACCTAAAAGAGTAAAAACCACAACCTCCAACGTGCAGGATTTCAGCAACCAATATTGTAGACTCTATCCTCTTTTACCTGCTAGATCTCATTATTGATGGACATGTAATGTGCTTGCACCTGATATATATACAAACAATAGTATATTCAGGATTATAAAGTAATGGTTTCTATCTTTCAAATGCAAGTGCTAATTTTTTATTTGTTTTCACACACATTATATATATATACTAGTTTTTGAAAACATGTATTGCACGTTTGTCCCTTGTAATTACTACAAGATTTATATATAATTAAAAAAAATTGATTTCAGAATAGAAAATATATGTATATTGCACGCTACTTAGTATAAATATTTGTAAATGATTTAAATACAATTACAATAGGAAAAATTACAGAAATCCCACCTTTTAGTTTACTTATTACCATTATCTCCAATAAGTTTTACAAATCTCCAAAATCCCTCATTTTCGCGCATCAGATTAGTGTATCTCGCGCATCAAATTAGTGTATCATGTATAAAATGTACATCAGATTAATGTATCATGTATAAAATGTAATGTATCTTACTTAACGATTAATGTATCTCGCGCATCAAATTAATGTATTAACACTTATATTGTTGTAACCATTTGAGGGATTTCTGTAATTATAAACTTTTAAGGGATAGACTGTAATTTTGCATTAAAAGTATATGATTTCTGTAATTTTCCCATTACAATATGTATAAATAGTTATTCATAAAATTAAGTAATCAAAAGAGAAGGAGTGTAACACTAAATTAAAGCTTAACATCAAATGGACAATCTGACAATCATATCAAAGAGTTTTAAGAAATTGTAAATTTCACATGAGTTATTAGTTGTGAAGATCTCACATAATGTTTGAAGAGAATATATAAAAATTTATCAATATCCATTAAACTATTATAGCATCACAATAAATTATACAACTTCATATATACATTATATTCATCCCACAAATATTCGAAAATAAGATGAAATAAAGTAGACTAAAAACAATAAAATAGCTAATAAACTCTAAAAATTTTAAATAACAAAAATTAAAGAGAGAAACAGTTCCAGTGTAAAAGAATGGAGAAACTTCCTCAATAACTAACAAAAACATAAATAGATTTACCTCTTTTTTATTGCATATGTGATGAGCAATTACATCCATCAACAATTATACATTAGAATAACTAAGTGTATGCATTAACATAAAGTGACTGTGATGAGCAATATAATTACATCCACCAATAATCTATACATCAACAATTAAACATCGGAATAACTAAGTGTATGCATTAATATAAAATGATTTGAAAATAATTTTTTGGTATGTATAATTTTAAGTCAGGAATTATAAAAGTCATTTAAAAATTGATGATATACATAACATCTATGAGAGTTCGATTGGTTAAAGTTGGAATATGTAAAGTTTCTGACTAAAATCTAAACATGTGTGTCATATTAAGATGTATGGTAATTCAAAAGACATTTTTGTTCTTTAATGTTAAAGGATATTTCAATTTTTAAAAGATATAAGTTACTGCCTTTTGTTGTTACGAAACACTTCATCTACCAAACTCTATTTTAGAATGAAAATAAATTAATTTTTCCGTGAATTAATTCTATCTAGAAATATAATGGATTAATACCATATAATTATTATTTAATATTTTATTAATTAGTTTTTTAATAATATTTAAATTTAGTGAATGGGTAAAGTCGTAATCCAACTTTGAAGTTAAGATCTTCCCAATATATATATATATATATATATATATATATATATATGAAATAAAAAAGGTGTCAGTTAGACCGTTGTGGAATTAATGAAACTGCATCATACTTTAAATCCGCCACCATATAAAAAATACATACATACATGATACGTATATATTTCTTCCATCCTGATATTTTGGGAGGGCATTTAGGGTCAAGCCTCTATATATACGTAGGAAAACAAATTTCTCAACTTTTGTGTAGCAGCTTGGTCATGTTTTGTGAAATAAGTCCTGAATAGCATGTCGGCATTGAAGCACAACAGCGCTTGTGGAGTTGTAATACGTACCAACTGCGCATTAAGCTCATGCAATGTGTGTTGACGTCCAATTTTGGCCCTCCACAATCTATTCAATTTCAAACAATTTGAAATAATTATTTTCGTAAATCAAAAATATTTTAAAAATTATTTTCAAGGCACCTTTTGCCATTTTTCATATAGATTATATAACTTTATACTTTAAATATAGAGATTTATATAATTTTCAATTTGAATAAATATTCAGAAAGTCGTTTTTACTAAAAATGGAGTTTTAATTAAGTATTCATTTTATTTCATTAAAGAATTGATTAATTCACGACTTAATCAACATATTAATCTATTACTTCAAAATAATTGTTTTGTGTTGTAAGAGTTGAGAAGCTTAATAGTTGAGTTGATACGAGATAAATATCGTTCAATTTTAATTCACATTCATGACCAATGGATCTTTCCCTCTTGAAATTCTTTTAAGGGCAAATTACAGAAATCACATACTTTTAAGGCAAAATTACAATTTATCCCTTAAAAGTTTATAATTACAGAAATCCCTCAAACGGATACAATAATATAAGCGCTGATACATTAATCTGATGCGCGAGATACATTAATCGTTAAGTAAGATACATTACATTTTATACATGATACACTAATCTGATGCGCGAAAATGAGGAATTTTGGAGATTTGTAAAACTAATAGGGAATAATGGTAATAAGTAAACTAAAAGGTGGGATTTATGTAATTTTTCCTTCTTTTAATTCAAATGGGCCTCTAAACGTAGCAGAATAAGCAAATACTTGGCCCATTTTCATTAACCCGACCCACTTCTTCTCCTAATACCCAGTACTCTACACTCTTCACCTTCACATACGTGCATCAGCAACTCCAATCATGCGCAACTCCAGCAACATTCACCCAGAAAAGAATGAACCCATTCCCAAATTTTCGCCTCTTCAGTTCCCCTTTTCTCCTTCAATTCGTATGTTTAAGCGTGCCTAGCACGAGCTCGAGGACAGCTGGAGGTTTCCAGAACGTTCCCAACAACATTAACCTCTCAACTTTCCTTTCCTTTTGCCAACTTTCGTTAAAAAATGGTACGAATTTGTACAATACCTAGTTGGCCATCCTTATCCGCTCAAGGATTTTTTGAAATTTCTCAATTCCCACATCGTTTCCCACCTCATTTTCGACCCAGAAGTTGTCCTATATAAACTCCTCCCTTTCACGGTTCAGAGGGGAGGGATTTTTTGGAGACCAAAGAGTATCCTAAAAGTTTTGGGAATTCTTGGTTCCATAGTTTAAAATTTTGTGGCTTCTTGTGGTTGTTCGAGTTTAAAGATGTGGTGGAATGTCAGGATCTCAATAAGACCTGACTGTAAGTTCACAAATAAGAAGAGAAACTCGTGTTTTTTAGGACAATTTTTTGATTATATTTAATAGGAAAACTAGATATTGACTACAAGGAGTTGAAAAATAGAACTAGTCTATGATATCTAAAATAAATCGGCATCCATAGTGAGTCTCGAATCTGTAGAAAGAAGAAGAAAAGATCTGGAATTAGAAGAGAGAAGAACAGAGGAGAGAAAGAGTACGAGGAAGAGGAGGAAGATTTACCAGAATTATCGCTGAGTGATTCCTCCATTCTAGATCGTTATATAACTACTGTTGTTAACCATATTAATGACTCGTGATTTAAGCCTTTAAATGTGGACTCAGTTATTATTCAGCAACTCGACTTCGATTCCCACTGTCGACATTTTTTTATTTGCCTAATTAATTCTATTGAGCAGGATCATTACATACTGGTTGCACAATGAACTGACTATCCTCTCCAGTGCTAGGCAAGACAGATTGCACCACTACAGTAGATCCCACATTCCTCTTGAGCAATGACACGTGAAATACAGGATGAACTTTAGAGTCAACAGGTAGCTCAAGCTTGTAAGCAACTGACCCAATCTTAGCTAAAATCTTGCAAGGTCTATAATACTTGGACGAAAGTTTCAAATGTTTCCTTAGTGCCACAGATGTTTGCCTATAAGGTTGTAGCTTAAGATAGACCATGTCACCAACCTGAAAAAGTTGTTGCATTTGTTGCCTCTTTAGAATGGTATCCTCAGCTGCAGGAACATTAGATTTTACCAAGGGTCCCATTGATAAGTGTGGGGTGAGTACCCATACAATGCTTCAAAATGAGTACATTGCAAACTAGTGTGGAAGTTGGTGTTATACCACCACTCCACTGCAGTAATCCAGTGTTCCCATATTGTAGGTCTACTGGATACCATACACCTTAAGTAGTTCTCCAAACATTTATTCACCCTCTCCGTTTGGCCATCACTCTGAGGGTGATAAATTGTTTTATAATGCAGTTAAGTGCCCAAGAGCTTAAATAGAGCCTTCCAGAAATTGTTGAGAAATACTTTAGCTCTGTCAGTAACTATGGACGCAGGTGTGCCATGCAAACAATGTATTCTTTTTCAGAAGAGTTCAGCAACAATCACATCAATATAAGGATGTGCTAAGGCAATGAAATGGGCATACTTAGTCATCCTGTCAACTACTACCAGGATCACATCTTTGCCCCTAGACTTGGGTAAGCCTTCAATGAAGTTCATGCTGATTTGACTCCAAGCTTGATTAGGTATAGGAAGTGGCTGCAATAAGCCCGGATAAGCAACATTGTCGTCTTTGCTCCTCTAGCAAATCTCATAGCTAGACATACGATCATTAACCATTTGTTTCATTTTAGGCCAATAAAATAGCTGGGACAACCTTTTAAGAGTACCTAGTTTGCTTGAATGTCCTCCAACTGGTGAAGCATGGAATGATTTCACAAGTTGTTGTCTCAACTCTCCAGTAGCTCCAATGTAGACTTTGCATTTCTTCCTAAGGATCCCAGAAGAGTAGTGCCATCAACTAGGTCCTTGCAAGTCTATAGATAGTTGTGTGATCAAGTCTTGTACCTGAGGGTCCCATTTATAGCTATTTGAAACTTTCTGTATCCATGATGGAATTGAGACACTGATAGCTAGCAATTTCCCTTGTTCTTCCTGTCTTGATAGTGCATTTGCTACTCTGTTCTCAGCTCCTTTTTTATATTGAACCTCATAATCAAAGCCTAGTAACTTAGTGAGTCCTTTCTGCTGTAATACTGAAGTAACCTGTTGCTCCATCAAGTATTTCAAGCTATGATGGTCAGTGCGAATCACAAATTGCTTGAACTGAAGGTAGCCATTTGTCCACATCATTTAGCAAGGCTATGTATTCATTTTCATAGATAGATTTCCCCATGTGCTTAGGTGCTAGTACTTTACTGAAATAAGTTATTGGTCTTCCTTCTTGCATAAGGACAGCACCAATGCCATTATGACTGGCATCAGTCTCTACAATAAACTCCTTGGTAAAATAAGGTAAAATCAATACTGGTGTTGAGGACATAGCCGACTTGAGAGTTGCAAATGTTAAATCAGCTTCTTCATTCCATTTGAAAGCATCCCTTTTTAGTAGATCAGTGAGAGGCCTGCAAATCGTACCATAACCAGCTACATACTTCTTGTAATACCCTGTCAACCCCAAGAACCCGTTAAGGCCCTTCAAGGACTTAGGAGTATGCCAGTCCACCATCGCTTGGATTTTAGCAGGATCAGTAATCACTCCTTCTCCAGTAATAACATGACCTAGGTATTCAACCTTAGGTTGTCCAAAAGAACATTTAGATCTTTTAGCATACAAGGAGTGCTCCCTCAAGGTATCAAAAACAACAACTAAGTGTTCAACATGCTCTTCTAATGATACACTATAAATAAGTATATCATCAAAAAATACCAGGACAAATCTTCTGAGGAAGGGTTGAAAAACCTAGTTCATCAAGGTTTGGAATATCGCAGGAGCATTAGTTAACCCAAAAGGCATCACCTTAAATTCATAGTGACCCATATGGGTCTTAAAAGCTGTTTTATAGATATCATCGGCTTTCATCCTAATTTGATGGTAACTAGCTCTAAGGTCCACTTTAGAGAAGATCACAAAACCATACAATTCATCCAGTAGATCATCTACTATAGGTATAAGATATTTGTCATTTAGTCCCCTATGGTCAACACAGAACTTCCAAGAACCATCATTCTTCTTGACTAAAAGAGCTGGTGATGAAAATGAAGATTGGCTAGGTTAGACAATGCCCTGATTGAGCATTTCAGTAACTTGTTTCTCCAATTCATTCTTCTGGTAATAGTTGTATCGATAAGGTCTCAAGCTTACTGGTATCACTCTTGGTTTGAGAGGGATGCCATGATCAAGTGCCCTGGTAGGAGGCAGTGACTTTGGCTTCTCAAACACTCCTAAATACATGTCTAAAACTGCTTGAATAGTCTTATCCACCACTTCGTGATTAGCTTGGATCTCTGTGCTTATCATGAATAAATGAGAATTAGAGCATGACCCCTTTTCAAAATTTTATTCATGGTACCACTGTGTATCATGTTCAACCTACCCTCTTTAGTTATGCCCTTCAATATCAATTTATTGCCCTTCTTGCCAATAGTGACACATTTTTTTCGTGATCAAACTTGGTTGGGTTATACTTTTTCATCCAGTTATTCCCCAAAATAAGATCACACCCACCTAGAGGAATAATAAGAAAATCCTCTTGGAAGGACCTCCCTTGCATTTCCACTTAAACGCTTGGATATGAGATGTGCACATGACATCGCTACCATCAGCTACTGTGACCCTTACTGGCGCACAATAACTAGCTTTATAACCTGCTTCGATGACTGTGTGTTGATCAATAAAGTTGTGAGTGCTTCCTGAATCAATCAATAGAGTGAGGCTTTTATTCTTCACAGTACCGCTCACTAGTATAGTATTGACCCCTTGATTGCTCTCTGTCAATGCATTCAAACAAACTGCTTCTTGCACTTCTTGTTTTATCTCCTCTTCAATACTTAGATCAGTATATGAGGGGTCCTCCACCTCCGCAGATACTCCTTCAGTAGTCTCTACCTGTCCCATTAAGCAATTCAATTGCTTTGTTCTACACTGATGCCCTACAGTATACTTGTCTCCATATCGAAAACACAACCTATTGCTCTTTCTGTACTCATAAACTTCAAGACTAAGTTTAAAAGCATTAGGTCTACATCGAGCTTCCTGAGGCCTTAGGAAGAGAATTCTAGCTCATAGTAGTAGCAAGCTTAGTGGTAACCTTGTTTCTCCTTTGAACACCTTCAATTGCCTTCTCTTGCATTCTAGCTTTCTCAATTGCCATCTTAAGAGTAGTTGGTTTGAACATCTTTACAACAAACCTGATTTCCTCCTTTAATGCTCCCACAAAATTAGACAAGAAGTGTGAATCATTGAGGTGTGGATTCCTCACAAGCATTTGCACTTTGAGGTCTTCAAATTTTCTGAGAAATTCATCTACTGATCCGGTTTGAACCAGCCTGTTGAACTGTTCAACAATGTCATCCAACAACTCATCTTCAAACATACTAATCAATGCTTTCTTGAAATCCACCCAATTAACCAACCCTCTACTCAGTATTAGAGAATGATACCAAGTCTCTGCTAACCCATTCAAATACAAGGCAGCTGTTTGCACTTTCTGATGCTCCTGTGTTCTATACAAGTTGAAATACCTTTCACACTTTTGCAGCCAAACCTTAGGTTCATGACCTTCAAAATTAGGTAACTCTCATTTAGGAGGGGGAATTGGCACCATCTGTAGTCTGTTAGGCCTTTGTTCTTGAGCCGGTTTAGGATGTATGTCGTCTCCTTAATGGTGTTCTCCATGGGCTCGATTAGGTACTCTCTTGAGAATTGTTAGTCGATCAAGGATCAACTCCAACGTTCCTTGGATCCCCGTTTGTGTATTTCGAATCTCCTGTTGATTAGTCAATACCTTTGTTAAGACCTCATCATGTCTAGCCAACCATTCATCCACCATTCTAGCTCTCATTCCGTCAGCCATTCTCTACCACACAGATCGCATGGATGTTGCTCTGATACTAATTGTCAGGATCTCAATAAGACCTGACTGTAAGTTCACAAATAAGAAGAGAAACTTGTGTTTTTTGGGACAATTTTCTGATTATATTCAATAGGAAAACTGGATATTGACTATAAGGAGTTGAAAAACTGAACTAGTCTATGATAACTAAAATAAATCGGCATCCATAGTGAGACTCGAATCTGTAGAAAGAAGAAGAAAAGATCTGGAATTAGAAGAGAGAAGAACGGAGGAGAGAAAGAAGAGGAGGAAGATTTACCAGAATTATCGCTGAGTGATTCCTTCCTTCTAGGTCGTTATATAACTACTGCTACTGGCCATATTAATGACTTGTGATTTTAGCCGTTAAATGTGGACTCAGTTATTATTCAGCAACTCGACTTCGATTCCCACCGTCGACATTCTTTTTATTGCCTAATTAATTCTATTGAGCAAGATCATTACATGGAATCACTTTCATCAAACTCGTCGTCTAGTTCGCTGCCCACAACCAGGTAATTTTCTCTTTATTTCGGTATTTATGTTGGCTCTTAATTATGTCTTGTTCATTGAAATTGTGTTTGGCATTAGCTGTTTAAGTATGTTTCCAGTAGCTTAAAGTTAGTAAAATTGCTTATCGTTGAACTCGATTAATTTATATACTTATAGTTGTCAGGCTGATATGTATGATTGTTTTATTCGTTCGATTTGAAAATCTTTTAAAGTGTTGTTATTCCTGATGGAGTTTTTGTATCTTGTTGCGTCATGGATACCTTTATCTAGTCTTAATGTTGATTGAAAGAGGATTATTGTCGATTTAGTTTAGTCACCTCTCCGTTTTCTATATTCAAGTTTGCTAGTCTTGATTTTCTAACCCGAGTATGGTGTCCATGTTATTTTTCTTTCCAGCAGTTGCCTTTGTTCCAATTTCTCAGCATGTTCTTTCCTGTTTTGATTACTATGAGTATGTTGTATCTTTTTTCCTTACTGTTATTCTCTTCAAATCCATATTAAGTGTTTGTTTGTATGACATTTTGCTATTGTGTATTTAGTCTTGCTAAAAAGTGCAACTCTTGTTATGATCATCTAAAGTGTTTTACTTGTCACTTTTTTCAAAGGATTGTGATATTTTGATTTCTTTTTAGTTTGCTTTCATTTGTCTGAAGTCTAAATGTCTAAATCAGCCTATTAATTATTTGTATTCCTAGAATTCTGTTTCTAGCAAGGTCATTTCCTTTTCTCTGTTTGTTCATAGCATGTCATAGTTTCTTGAGATATTTTGTTTCCTGTTTCTAGTACGCATTTGTTTATCACTTGAGAGTTAGATATGATTGTTATCTAATTTGTTCTCATGATGTATGAATTCATATGTCAAATCTAGTTTTCCTCTTACTTTCTATATGCTGAAATGCCTTAAAATAGCTATGTATGTGTTTGGTAGTCTTGTTTCTCTTAGAGGGTTACTTTAACTCTTTCTAAAGTTTCTTAAGTTTTTATGGCTAATATTTAATTGTCCCCTTCCTTATCTTTTCTGATCTTTTGCTCAAATATGTGGCAGTTTCCCAAACTTTAAATCTATTTTATTGCTTTTACCATATGGTACCAAAGTGTTGATTGTTGTTTAAAGGCTAAAGTATTCATTACCCCTGAACTTGAAGCTTTTTATTCGATGTACACCTAAACTACATTCCATTTTAATACCCCCGAACTTGTTTATTCCTCCATTACGTACACCTTTTTTGTCCACCTGCTCCTATTGTGACTACACACGCACGACAGCTGGCAAAAGTGGTGATGTGAAATTCCACCTGGATAAATAATAGCCACCTAGATAAATTAATATGGCAAAAAATAAATATCAAACCTGCTCACCTTCTCACCTAGGCTTCTCACCTAAAACTTTCGGACTAAGCTTCTCACTAAAACTTCCGGACTAAACCCGGAAATCTTCAAGAAATTAATATTTAGTACTGGAGAACTCAGATTAAATGGCAGCACAAGACTTTTATTGTTGGGAATAAAACAAATTAATTTGGATTAAAAAAAATGGATGGGGATTGGGGTTGTTTCTGCAAAAGTATCTTGAAGAAGATGGATTGCAGGGGAGGATGCGGGGTTGCAGGGGAGGGGATAAGGTGCTGCAAAATAGATTTTAAAATAGTTTAAAATAATTAGGTAAAATGCTACATGTCATTTATTCATTGGATAGTTTTTCTTAAATTTAAAATTCATTGTTTAAAAGTTATTTTTGAAGAAGGGCTGATTTCGCGGAACTCCTTCTAGATTTGGGTTTTTCTAGACGTGAAGTTGGTCGATTAAATTTCAAATTTGTCTGAAATTCTTACCAAGTAAGTGTTAATCTTTGTTTCCTTTACTTTTCATTTACATTTTACCCTATTTTTCATTTAAAATATGCCAAATATTAAAGAAAAATGGAAATTTTACGTTTTTTTTACCATTGTAGCTTTATGATGTGGCAAAAAATCACTTCCTCATGCTCCTAGTAGAGTGTGTTGTCAATTTATACGCCAGGTGGACAATAAAGGTGTACACGATGGAGGAATAAACAAGTTCGAGGGGTACTTAAAACGGAATATAGTTTAGGTGTACACCGAATAAAAAGCTTCAAGTTCAGGGGGGTAATGAATACTTTTGCCTTGTTTAAATGGTCCTTATGAAGTGATTGGATATTATGATTTATTTATTCACTATGAGAAGTGCATCTTGGTCATTAAATATTTTTAATTCTCGTTGACTTTTGGTTATAATTTTATTTTCCTTATGATTAATTCCAACGTGTTAAGGCAGTAGCTCTCTGGTAATAATGGATTTGTTGTTTAAATTGTGGTGAAGGACAATTGCCGAATTGATTTGCTTAAACCTTATCTCTTAGTTTAATTATTAAAGAATTTGTTCATTTACTTATCCGTATATCTTTTGTTTTCTTTGCATGACTCACTTGTTTCAGTCCAATGGACTCCCCTCTCTTGCATATTCCTCTTCTTGAGTGAACTTCCATTGGAATTGTGAAAGGGAAGATAGTATTGTTTGGTTAAAATCCAAACCAAAGGCAGCAGCTCAGTAGCGAAATAATAATGGTCTAAAGGGCTGAAATTTGAGTTTTTTGGACTTGAAAGTTCAATGAAATGACCAGCAGCACCAGCAGCGTTGAAAAAGCAGGAAAAAGGGAAGCTATTATTATTGGGTTAAAACCCAAGAAGACAGCAACATCAATGCCCTTAGGGGTGGGAAAATTGAAAGTTGGACTTTGAAAAGTCCAATTTGAACTCAGCGGCGGCCAATTGCTTTTGAATTAAAAGTCCAAATTCATTTAAATTTTATCACTCTTACCATGTTGGATGTGTTATTATCTATTATATTATTTGCTTACTAACCTTTATTAATTTAGATGAATCCTTGGGGAGATATTTTTATTCAAGTTTTCAAATTTCGAAATTCATTTTAAATTAGGCAATTTAAGCTTATAAGAATAACTTAAGAATCTTTCATGTTCTTTCATAGTTGTTGAAAAGCTTTGAATCTTAGTTCAAATTTTGAATAGGATAAAATTGTTAAGTTTCTTAAAATAATCAGTTGTCTTTTAATTTAACTTGGGACTTTGTATGAATGACTTGAGGAATTTTTTTTTTCATATCATTTCATAGTTGTTAAACAATGTTCTTTACTCCATGTTTATGAGTTTGAATTAATTGTATGATTCAAAACTTGACTATGGATAAAAGTGTCAAGTTAGGTTTATTCTTGAGATTTTTAGAAATATCAAGAGTTAGGTTTATTCTTGAGATTTTTAGAAATATCAAGAGATTTTTATATAAGTTTCAAACGAGATTTTTATAAGTAACCTTTTTTACAAAGTTAGCCAAATTTTTAAATCCGTCTGTCAACCGTGTGTTATCGGATTCTCTAAGATGCCTAAGCTCTTCCTTAGAGAATTATTTGAACCCTTACCCGACTCTGGTTTATTTAAATGTTTTCTTTCAAAAATTACCATTTTAAATGGTTTTCTTAATTTTTCCTAAAAAATTAAGTGGCGACTTTCAAATTATAAATTTTTCCAAAAAATTAACACAATTACCAAAATTACGAAATGGTTTCGAAATTTTAGTTTTTAAAATCGGATCGTATCAATGTGCACAAGTAAAAGCGAACAAAACAGTAATTCTTTCACATGACAGTTCTAAGCATAAAAAAAAAATTGTGCCACTTATTTTTTACAAAGTTTAGGATTAGTACAGATTTGACATTTGTGGCCACATAATTGTTGTCATTTAGCATCTCAACGTTATCACTTATCAGTCCTAAAACCCTAGTGGAAATTAACTCAACCCAAATGTATGTGTAAATGGAAACTGCCGACGTAGATCAAGCCCTATTTAGTTGCCACATATTGGCAATTCCGTATCCAGGTAGAGGCCACATCAATCCATTGATGAATCTGTGCAAGCTCATAGCTGTAACATCCACACCAAATCATCTACTACAACTCTCTGTTATTGTAACAGAAGAATGGTTCAGCTTTTTGAAATCAGAGGCAAAACCAGATAATATCCAATTTCGAACAATCCCAAATGTAATTCCATCAGAAAAGGACAAAGCCAAAGATTTGTTAGGCTTCATGAAAGCTGTGTTTACTAAAATGGAAGCTCCGGTTGATAGTATACTTGACGGGCTTCCAAAGCCCAATGTGATTTTAGCTGATTCGTTCTTGCCGTGGGCCGTCAATATTGGGGAACGGAGGAATATTCCGGTGGCTTCATTTTGGCCCATGTCTGCAACGATTTTCTCCCTCTTTTTTCACTATCAACTATTTATTGCTAATGGACATTTTGAAGCTAATTTGACAGGTACTTTTTCCACTGTTTGTTGTTAGATTATGAGTAGAAACATATTTCCGGTCAATTTATTGAGTTTTGACAAAATAATTTATATTAATGGAGTTCTTAAGAGAATCACACTTGTTCTTATACTATCACGGTACTTTTTTATTATATTTTTTCCTTTTCATTTGATTTTAGGATCATATTTACGTTTGTATTCTTAAAAAGGTCATATTTATCCATAGTCTCATACAAAGTTAAATCTCTGTGTCTTCTACATATTTGTATTTTTACCAAGTTTAGAGTCATATTTACCTTATACTCTAAAAAAATCATATTTCATCTCACGTTAAAGATAAGGAAAGAGAGAAGTTTATAATTTATTTATGGATATGATAACATATTGATTACAACATTACTAACTTGTTTTGAAATATTCATCATCTAATAAATTATGATTAGAATCTTGATATAATGTTAGCCATTGATTTTCCTTTGTCATGTGTCTTCAATCCAATCAAGAACTTGAGAAAAATAGGGAGGATAGAAATGAATAAGTAGTAAGTAGAAGGAATAACGTGCTCACCTGATTCTTTGTTCATGGGTCAAGCATGTGAATTTTTTTTATATGAATCGGATGGGATTTTATCTTAAACCTCTGTCTGCTCTGATAGTATGTTAAAATATGTAATTATATCATCTAAAAGTTTAATCTGCACACTTTTATTATTTAATTGTATTCGTTCTGTTAGTAACATGCATTGTAATATTACTTAAGTTTCTCAATAGGAGTTTGGATTTAAATTCAGTGATATCTCCTTTTTAAAAAATTAGTTTATGGGCACGTGCTTTGGACGTGTGTCCCATATATATATATATATATATATATATATATATATATATATATATATATAATTCTTTAGAACAATTATAATTTAATAAAAACATGTGTGTAATGAGTAATAAAATTCAATTACAAATAAAATTAATTAAAAATGGGACAAGAAACACCAAATGAAGAATATATTTTAGTGTTAAAAAGTAATTTAATAGTAATAAACTTCTAATAAAGTCATAAATGAATAATTTAAGCCTGAATAAAAGTACAGACTTACCATAATCAGAAATTCATAGAAAATTAAATTTAAGAAGTCTAATATAGAGAAAATACAAACACATAAACATAGAAAAAAATGCAACATATTCATCCTTCTTAAGACTTTAATCCTAATAATACAGATGAAAAAACAAAGACAAAATTAGAAACATAATTTTCTTAGTTCTTGTCTTCACATTCTCCCATAACTAATCAAAATTCAAGAGACTTTTTTTATCGAATCAAACAAAATTATGAATCAAATAGTACAATGATGATATAAGTTTTTGGATATGGGTCTCATGAAATTTAGAAGTTGAATTTATATAGAAAAAATAGAGGAATATCAAAAGATATCTTAAAGTTTTAAATTAATTATTTAGAGGTTATGAATATGAAAAGCATAAGAGTTATGAATATTAAAAGTAGCAATTGAATAGGTAATTAGATATGAATTATAAAGATGAATATTTAAAGCAAATAAAATAAAAGAGAAAAATAGTAAATAAAATAAGAAAAAAATATTACAATAAAAATAACATTTAAGTGAATAGTGTTAAATATTATCAATAGTAAATAAAAGAAGTTATATGAATCACTATAACCATACTTCAAATAACTCTTTGACTTTTCTAAGGCATGACACACTAATTACTTACGTGAACTTGATTTGGATTCTAAAAGATACACGTTTTCATGAGGTCAAATACTACTATATTAAGTTATTTAAATTAACTAAGAGAAATGGAAAAAGCTTAGTTGATTTTCATTCAGAATAAATGTAATACTTTATTATGATTATTTTTGTTTTTTAAGTTTTGACTTAATATCTCCTCACTTTTAAAATTTATAATAATAACAATAATAATAATAATAATAATAATATAACTAATTAATAAAAGGAGATAAGCTGAAAAATGAAAAAAGGCTATCATTAGTAAATAGAATAAGATAAAAAGACTACATTTATAAGAAGATTAAAAATTGATTCAATTAAGTAGTAGGCTTACATTAAAATATACAAATTATTATATTTAATAGGAGGAATTTACTTTATAATAAATGATTATTATTTTTTATTTAATTAAGTATATATTTTATAATATTTTAATTTAATGTAGGGGTAAAATGGTATTTCTAACTTTTTAACTTTGTGATATATGATATACTATTTGACATTAAAGTTGAAAAATGATTGGATATGGAGTTTGGACATGTATTTCAAGAACTAGCCCAAAAAAAAACATTTTAACGTATTATCGAACAATGTTTCGACTAGTACAATAGCTTATATTAGTTTCATGATGAACAGCGCAAGGAGAAGAATTGGTAAATTACATTCCTGGGATTAAACCAATTCGCGTAAAGGATCTCCCATCTTCATTCAGCAGCAAACGCCGGGAGATGTTGCCCTTGCTCCTCCAAGTTGTATCACAATTGGCCAATAAAGCACAGTATGCCTTGTTCACCACCATTGGAGCATTGGAATCTCAAGTAATTGAGGCTTTACAAGCTGAATTTCCAGTCCCCATTTTCACTGTTGGTCCAACAATCCCTTACTTGGATACCGAATTCAACACTAACCAGCCTAGTCCAAACTACATGTCATGGCTTGATGATCAACCTAAGGACTCTGTTCTATACATATCCCAAGGAAGTTTCATGTCGGTATCAAAAGAACAGCTAGATGAAATTATAGCAGGTGTACACAGCAGCGGTGTCCGAACATTTTGGGTGGCACGTGAGAATGCATCCTCACTTACAGATGGAATTGGGAACAGGGGAATCGTGGTGCCTTGGTGCAAGCAATTGAAAGTTTTGTGCCATCCTAGTGTAGGTGGATTTTGGTCGCATTGTGGATGGAATTCAACCAAGGAAGGTGCATTTGCTGGTGTGACATTTATTACGTTCCCTATTGGCGGTGATCAAGTTACAAACAGTAAACAAATAGTAGAGGACTGGAAGATTGGGCGGAGGATCAATAAGGAAAGCGAGAACTTGGTTAAGAGAGATGAAATTGCTCTGCTTTTGCAGAGTTTTATGGACCTTGACAGCAATGAAGGAAAAGAAATGAGGAGAAGAGCAATGGAAATAAGGAAGACCTGCCAAGAAGCAGTTGAAGGGGGCACCATCCAAGGAAATATTGACAAGTTCATTCGGGATATTTCTCGATGTCCAAGGCAATAACGTTTGGTTTATAGAGAAGTTATGCAGAAATTATGTATGAACTAAACAATATAAAAATTATTTCTATAATATGTTACACCTGCGAAGAGTATCCAACATTTTCTTCGCCCTAAACTGCTAAGCATGTAATATGGCCCAAACTTTTGCGGTACTACTTGTTGAATAAATAAAGTGGCAAGAGGACACAAACAAGCTGCAATTAGTGAGAGCAAGAAGTTCCTGCCTGCTGTTATTCACAGGCATCCTGCCAATGTTTCAACATGCTGCTTTGGTGGTGAAAGAAACGAGTACCAACTACTTGAGTTCAGGAACCAGGTTCCTTACTCATAACTGAAAGTGGTAAAGAAAAATAACACAAGTTTTATCGTGGAAAACCTCCTTACTAGTAAAAACCACGACCTACCATGGGTAGGATTTCATCAACCAGTGTTGAAGACTCTTTCCTCTTTTACCTTCTACTAGTCTCTGGACACGCGCAACGCGCATGTACCCCATACCTCAATAAGTAAAAACTCTTATAAAGTTAAATAAATAGTATTTTAAAATGTAATACCAACTTAACCTCAGTGAATCCATCTTACTATTTTTTCCTTTGAAAACAAGGGTGAAATTATAACATTATAATATTAGATCGATCTTGTGCGTAACTTTAAAACAATGAACCAAACCTTCCAAATATAATTTATAAAAAAGCACAAAAATGTCGAATCAAATGAATTCGATTCATTTAATATAAGGTAATCAAACTTAGTCATGGTAGGACAATGTAGAAGCCATACTTGATATTTCTAACCTTATGAATTCATCTTCCTCAAAATTCTTTTTGGTGTTTCTAAATAAAGTGAACATGTCAAACTTGCTATACACTCTATTGTTAATCTCAGATCATAGATAGACTAATTTGAAAAAAAATATATTAATGATCAAAATAGAAGATGGAAAAGAGGAGAAAAGAAGGAACTTTACCATAGGAGTACGTAGAACTGCTAGTGGACGAACCCAAGATGACAAATTCGTATTTGGTAATGGTATATATTGATTTAGCTGCAACTCTTCATATTCTTTAATCTAAGATTAAAAGGGGGAAAACCTTAATTCATGTACTTATTTAAGAACAATTATTCAATTTTAATTATTTTACCAATTACATATGACTCTAAAATTCTAGAAATTCTAATTGACTCTTGTTCTTCTACATAACCTTTCTAATAAATAACTTACCATTAAAAAATAATTAAAATATTATTATTTAATATTTAATTTACTAGATGTTTAATTTAGCTTAGGGGTAAAATGGTAATCCAATTTTTCATCTTTGGAGCTTCCCACTTTTAATAATACTAGTTTCTCGACACATGCAACGCACGTGTGTCTCATGCAATATTTTATAAATTCGTTAGGACGATTAAAATTCAATGAAAACATGTGTGTAATGAGTACTAAAATGCAACAGTCTCAAATAAATGTTATGATACTAATTATTTGTTTTTTATAGAAAATTAAATTAAAGAAGACTAATAGATAAATATAAAAAAATAAACATAGAAGAAAAAAAATAACATACGCATTCTTTTTAAGACTTTAATCATAACATTATATAAATGAAAAAAATAAATACAAAATCGGTACATAATTTTCCAAGTTTTTGTCGATACCGTGTCTCATATCCAATCAAAATTCAAAAGTCTACTCCATTGAGTCAAACTAAAGCATGAATCAAATAGAAAAATCACTTTATTTTCGTAAAGTGTTATATAATCAGACTAAGATAGATATATCATATACTTTAGATGTTGATGGCTTCACTACTTTAACTATAAAATGAAAAGGATAATTTTGAATGTAAGTTTTTTTTTTTTTTTGGTAACTATCTTTTATATTAATTACCAGTAGCAAATCATTACAAATCAAGCAGCTATCACAGCATGCTTATTTCTCATAGTTGCCTCTCTTTAGACTAAAGCTCTACCTTACCTATAACTAGAATGTATACTCATCTAGAATACTAGGCTGGGATCTAATAATAGAAACGTAAGCTATCTCTTTGGCCACACTTTCTACTGTTCTGCTCTTCTGCACAAAGATTCTATTATTTCTCTCAATCCATATTTCATACACACATTCCGCCATAATGATCTTGAAGATGTGAGCTGAAATAGTCTTCCCTTTTGCATGTTGTATACTCCAGTGCATAAATTGCTCCCAGTTAGTAGGCAGCATGTCAAGCTGGTGCACCCATTTTAGCAATCTGCTCCATAACCTGATGGCAAAGTGACAGTTAATAACCAAATGTTCTATGGTTTCCTCCTCGTTTTGGCACATAACACACCTCTTTGATACTACCATCCCCCACTTTGTTAACCGGTCTGTAGTTGGCAACTTCTTATGAAGCATGAGCCATATGATGAGATAAGCTTTTGGTCTCGCAGCATTCTTGAACATAAGGCATTTCCAGTCAATCCACTGTTGTTCCCCCTATGAAAGACAAGTAAATTTTGGATGTAAGTTTCTTATGAATTTATATAGATAAAAATAGAGGAATACCAAAAAGACATCTTAAAGTTTTAAATTAAATATTTGAAGGTTTCAAAGGGCCAAAATAGATAAAAAGAGAACAACTTTAAGATTATTAAAATAGGAAAAATTACTAGAATATTCAATTTAAGACTTTAATTTACATAATGTTAATTTACTCTTTTTATTTACAACATTATCATTTTAATTACAAACCTGACAACTTAATAAATATACATATCTTTATACGATTTTTTTACCTATTTTTTTAGCTTAGTGGGCTGATTTTATGTGTTTCATAATTTATTGTTTTTACTTTTTTGATTTTCAATCACAACTATAATTGGTTACATTATTTTTGCCTTTTTTTTTTCTCTTTCTTACTTAATACAATTACACTTCTATTTTTATTTTATTTTTCTTTCTCTTCAATTACGTTTTTTTTTTTTTTACTTTTAGAGTAATATAATGATAAAAAATATATATGATATAGAATGGTATAAACTTCTTGTTTTTCTTGATATTATTTAAGTGCAAAATTGGTATATATATGGTGGTAAAATTATGAAATAGAATAGTATAAACATGTTGTTTTTTTTTGTATAAGTTATCTGCAGATATATATATATATATAGTGGAAATTAGGATATGGAATGGCATAAACATGTTTTTCTGGATATAATTTTTTTAATATTGTATACATTATGGTGACAATTTAGTGTACATTACAATTTTTGACATATCGTATTTACTTTGGAATTCTCAATGACAATTATAGTTGAATATGATTTTTTTACTTAAAGATCCTATTTTTTAGGATGCACGTTTCTTTCTCTCATTTTTTTGGTTGATTTTTTCAATTCTAGTGCTGATTTTTTGGGGGAGAATTTATTGCCTAATTAATAAGATTTCTACCATTTAACACATTCCCTATTTGATACAATTACTCTTGAATTTGTTCTTCTCTCTCTTCATTTTCGTTTCAATTCTTCTATAAAAAAAATACCAATTTAAGTTCCATTATATAAGTACCAATGTATGCAAAGTAATAAAAACAAACATTTGCATACCCTAATAATAACCATTTGCATACCACAATAATTATTTATGCATACTAATTTGTATATCAATAATAGAATTCTTTTAGGTAATATTGTAAAAAAGGAAACTATGAAATCTTATTATGGTGTCAATTGATGTACAATATGATTTCAATATATTTTTTTTTATTTGTAAATACAATTTTACTAGTATATAATTTGATTCTTTAAAACAGTATACATTGTGGTATAGAACTTGAAATTACACTAAAACTCTATGACACTATTTACGAATAACATTAAAAATTTATAATATAAAAAATGTACCATATAATAATACTAACATTTGTACTATATAATATACCAACAATTATTGAATTCTACCCCATATCAAAATTGTACCATATAATATACCAATAATTATTGAATTCTACCCCATATAATATACCAATTTAGTTGATATTTCGTGCCATTTTTTTTTCAAATGACATTTAATACCACAAGGAAAACCAACATAAATAATAGAACTAATTACATCACATGATTAAATATGATTCTGACAAAAATGTTTAATAAACAACCAATAAAATTCAAATCCGCTAATAACATTCAATTAGATTATGAAAACAAAAGTGTTATAAAAAAAAAAATTAACTCAACAATGCTAATCCTCATATGGATATTTGGTACAAGTTTTGGTATTTGATTTTTTTTTTTAAAATGGTATTTGCGTCACATATCACTCCTTCCATCTTGAAATCCACATACCTTCCTGCAATACATTTCAAAAAAAATTAAAGAACCTACTAAACAACTGTTATAACAATCAAATTTGAAATACACAATCATATTTTTTTTTTACATCACCGAAAAAAATTATATACGAAATGGTGTATAATATGGTTAAAAATTGGTGTCCACTTCATTATTCTTATCATGAAACTCGAACACCAACTTATAACCAACTATATATATAACATTGATTTATGAAGATTGATAAAGTTGAACATGATTATATGTTACAATCCAACGGTGCATAACATCATGATTATATGATTAAGGTGTACATTATGGTCACAATTTGGTGTACATTTCAATCTAATATATAATGTATGATATACACCAAACATTTACACCACAAACTAACCAAAAGTAACTAATTTATTTATATAATAAATTTAATTAAACAATCAACTAAATGCATAATACCATCATATAATATCTATTTTTTAAAATTTACAGATTAATTATAGTGTACTTGAATGGTGTACATTATGGTGTATAATTTAATATGATAAATAATACATATTTTAAACCAATATTACACCATGATCTTACCAAGAATTTTATCAAATTATTTTGGATAACCAAATTAATTAAAAAGTGAGTACATTACTATTTAACATTGATTTCCATATTAGTATTGTCATTAAACAGTGGTAAACTTATAGAATTCGAGTTGTATTAGGTGTTAATCTTGGTTTTGATTATATTTGCAATCCTACAATTCATAATACCATAATCTACGAACCATACGAAATGTTCGTTTTAACAATTATACAAATAGCATTAGTGCCATGAATGATTCATCAAAATCAATTTACAAATAATAAAATTTTCATGATTAACCACAACAAAAAAGCCTTAAAAAGAGATTTTTCAGCCACTGAAACATTTGTTTTTTTTTTTTTTTGAAAGATCAAACTATATAATCTTATAAAAATAAATCGGAAGTAATTTTAAAAAAAGGATACATACCGGTGATATATCATATTTGTCGTGCTGAATTAAAACGGACAGTTCTTGCTTTCAATCATTGAAACGACCTTAAACAGGAGATAAAGACTTTGTTTTTGGTTACAATATGTTGTTTTGAGATATGAGAGAGAAATATTAAGTAATGAATATTTGTGGAAGGTAACTGAATTGGAGTAAATTAAGGAATTAATATCTTATTTAATATTGAATGATGCGTTGCTTCTTTTTTTTTTTTTACCCTTTTTTTAAATTTATTTTTATTTTGTTTTATTTTGTAAAGATTCTATTGCTATGTTGGTGTAAAATCAAATTATTGTTATATAGAGGTTATTTAGGTGCTTAAATTGTATATTTAAGTTTTTTACCCTATTAAATATATGCAATGAACCTCCATTAAAATCTGAAAGAGTAAACAATCCTCCTTTGAACACATAAACTCTCCATTTACTCAATGTAATAATTGATTATCACTAATATTTAAACATGTAATTAACTAAATATTTATAATATTTTAATTTAGTGTAGGGGCAAAATGGTATTTCAACTTTCAACTTTTTTTTGTTCCCACTTTTAATAATATATGATGACTAGTTTATGGGCACGTGCACCGCACGTGTATTCCATGTGAATTTTTATGAATTTGTTAGAACAAAAAAATCTATGAATATATACATGGAATGAGTAATTACATACCAATTTGAGCCCACATAAAAAATACAAATTAAAGAAGTTTAATAGGGAGGGAAAAAAATAGATACGAAAAATATAATGTACATATTCTTCTTAGGATTGTAATCATAACACTATTGATGGGGAAAAAAATATAGAATCAGTACAGAATTTTTCAAGTTCTTGTTGACTCCTTCTCCCTTATAGCCTTCTTCATTGAGTCAAAATAAATCATGAATCAAATAGTACACTAATGGTATAAACACTTTACTACTCTAACTATAAAATGAAAATGATAACCTTGGGTAGGGATCACATGAACCAAAAAAGATGAATTTATATAGATAAAAATGAAGGAATACCAAAAGATATCATAAAACTTTAAATTAAATATTTGAAAGTTATGAATATAAAATGTATGAAAGTTATAAATATAAAAAGTAATAATTGATAAGCAATTAAATATGAGATATGGATATTTAATAATAATAATAATAATAATAATAATAATAATAATAATAATAATAATAATAATAATAATGGTATAAATTTCATAATACAAAAATTAATAAATAACAAATGTATAACACAAGACATACAAATATTTTTACAATATATATAGAAAATGAAAATAACTATTCATATTCCAAAACTGAAGAGAGTCTATGCATCAGTTATACCATACAACTGAAAATATTTAATTTAATACGAAAAACTAACTAAATGCTTTGAAAACAGAATATAATATACGGTTTAGATAATTGAAGTTTTATGGTTGTTGGAAAATGGGATTGAGCCATTGAAGAGACATAACTCATAGTAATTGATAAATAAAAAATTAACTTTTGAGTTGGATTAATAATTAGTAATTAATTAATATATATATAATTTATAATATTTTTATATAGTATAGGGGTAAAATGGCAATCCAACTTTGCACTTTGGAGCTTCCCACTTTTAGTAATACTAGTATCTGGACACGTGCTTTGCACGTGTATTCCATGTTAATTTGTTCAAACTTTTTCATTGAGATGGAGGAAGTATATAATAGTTAAATATATTTGTTTTAAAAAATGCAAGTTTATTCTTACTAAAATAAAGAAATTAAAACATATCAATTCTCTCTTTACATATAAAGTAGAAAGAACTGCTAAAAGTATAACAAGAATATTTGAATGCTAAAATTAAAATATTACATGTCGGAATAATATATATATATATATATATATATGTGTGTGTGTGTGTGTGTGTGTGTGTGTGTGTGTGTGTGTGTCTAAACTTTCACATACAATGATACATAAACATTTTGCATTACAATAAATTTGTGTTGAACTTTGTTTAGTGAAGTTCATGTTACTGGCTAATCGAACTCTAGACGCCAATAGCTCTAGGTACTTCCCATTCTCTCAAATTGTTGCTTTCTCTTCAAGAACAAAAAAGAAGATGAAATCAATTAATAAATTAAAATTATGCAAGAGCCTATAAAAATGGTGAGTAAGAATTCAAGAATCCTTTCTTGCCTTTTTATAGCTATTTTTCAATTTGCATTCCTTGAATCTTTTCTTTCATTAGTCTACATTTAATTATTCAATGCAACTCTTCCTATTCTCCAAACTATTTATTTCTCCTAATTAATTTGTCTACATTTAATTATTCAATGCAACTCTTCCTATTCTCCAAACTATTTAGCAATGAATAGCGCACACTTAAATTTGATTAATGAGTAAATTATTAAGGGCTACATTTAAATTGGACTTTTGAATATCTACATATTCACAAATGTCATGTAAATTTAAATACAATTACTATTATTTCAATTAGATTAGGTATTTTATTTTAATTAAATATAAGAGAAAAATTGATGTCTAACTTTAAACACTCGTTTTATTTCTCTCCATTTTTATTCATGTGGATACATTCACCTTAGACTAATATTCTACTTTGAACAGAAACAACACAAAACAATATATACAAAGATACATATTCCATGCCATAAAAAATGTCATTATTTTTTATTATGGATACATTCACCTCAGTTCTCACCCCATGAATTTCCGTAACATTTCATTAATTTGACTGAAAACATAATAAGTATCATTATATTTTAGTTGAATTATGAATGTCAAAGAGTGACCTCTCTTTTTTCGTGTGGATAATTTAGTGATTTTACATTTATGTATATTAATTTTGAAGGGATAATACATTTTTATTATTATTTAATTAGATTAGATGTTGTATTTATTACATTGATTAAGTATAAGAGTAAAAATGTAATCTAACTTTGGAGATAGGTCTTTCCCATTTTTAATAATATATGATATATGATGATATGATATATGATATATGATATGATATCTCATTATTGATGGACCTATGCTCATTTTGGTAGGGCATTAGCGTCAGGTCCTATCTATACACGTACGTAAGGCCACAAGTTTCCCAGCTTGGTCATGTTGAAGTAAGTCCCACAAAGTAATTGCAGTGGTAGCAATTGGTTATTATTTGTCAATAATGTAGTACTTATGATGTCGGCACAATAATTGTTGCCATTTAGCAGCTCGATTTTATCTGTCCGCAAACCCTAGTGGAAACTGCCAAAGTGAATCTGTAAATGGAACTTATCGAGGTTGATCAAGCCCCATTGGGTTGCCACATATTGGCGATTCCGTATCCAGGGAGAGGCCACATTAATCCATTGATGAATTTGTGCAAGCTCATAGCTGCAACGTCCACACCAGATCTTCTACTACAAATCTCTTTTATTGTAACAGAAGAGAAAACCAGATAATATCCAATTTCGAACAATTCCAAATGTAATTCCGTCAGAAAAAGATCGAAGCAAAGATTTGCCGGGCTTCATGGAAGCTGTATTTACAAAGATGGAAGCTCCTGTTGATTGTATACTTGACGGGTTTCCAAAGCCTAATGTGATTTTAGCTGATTCGTTCTTGCCGTGGGCCGTCAGTATTGGGGAGCGGAGGAATATTCCGGTGGCTTCATTTTGGACCCCGTCTGCCACCGTTTTCTCCATCCTATATCACTATCAACTACTCAAGGATAATGGACATTATGAAGCCAATTTCACAGGTACCTACTCGTTTTTTTCCTTTTTCCTTGTTAGATTAAGATGCCTGTCATGTAATTGTAACCTTACCTATTTGAATTTTGAATTTATGAATTTTTTTTTTTTTGAAAGAATAGCTTAATAAGTTTTGAATAAATTATTTATACACATTTAAAAAAAAAAATTAAACATACATACAGATATCAGGTATGAATTAAATCATAAGCATAATTGTAACTCCGACCTTGCTTCGAAAGTTCACATTGTATCACATAAATTTGGCGGTTTCATTTTATCTTAAAAGAAAAAACTTGAAATTTACGAAATGGTTTTCTAGATTGTTATCAAAGTAAAATCTCCTTCCCTCTAAACTGATTGACTTCAAATTTCGAATTTTCTTCTAGCTTTTACCAACTTTTAGAAAAAAAATTAAGCGTTGATACTTTGACAAGTTGTCGGAAATTCTTTCCAAATTACTGTAATTAGTAGGAGTATAGTAATTACCTCTCTTAAATTTGGTGAAATTCAGTTTTTGTAGATATGTATTCACCCGCACTTGTCTACCTAACAAATTACAGAGTTGGAAATAGGAATGTAACATAAGTTGAGTTTCTTAATTTTATAATGAACAGAGCAAGGAGAAGAACTCGTAAACTACATTCCTGGGATAACACCAATTCGCGTAAAGGATCTCCCACCTGTATTCTACGGAATTCAAAGGAAGTTATTGCCCTTTCTTCTCGAAGATGTATCACAATTGGCCAATAAGGCACAATACGCCTTGTTCACCACCATTGAAGCATTGGATTCTCAAGTAATTGAGGCTTTACAAGCTGAATTACCAGTCCCCATTTTCACAGTTGGTCTAACAATCCCTTGCTTGGATACCAAATTCAAGTCCAATCAGCCTAGTCCAAACTACTTGTCATGGCTTGATGATCAACCTAAGGACTCTGTTCTATACATATCCCAAGGAAGTTTCATGTCAGTATCAAAAGAACAGCTAGATGAAATTATAGCAGGTGTGCACAGCAGCAGTGTCCGATCGTTTTGGGTGTCACGCGAGAATGCATCCTTACTTACAGACGGAATTGGGAAGAGAGGAATCTGGTGCCTTGGTGCGACCAATTGAAAGTTTTGTGCCATCCTAGTGTAGGTGGATTTTGGTCACATTGTGGATGGAATTCAACCAAGGAAGGTGCATTTGCTGGCGTTCCATTTCTTACGTTCCCCATTGGGTCTGATCAAGTTACCAACAGTAAACAAATAGTGGAGGACTGGAAGATTGGGTGGAGGATCAATAAGGATAGCGAGAACCTGGTTAAGAGAGATGAAATCGCTCAGCTTTTGCAGAGTTTTATGGACCTTGACAGCTACGAAGGAAAAGAAATGAGAAGAAGAGCAATGGAAATAAGGAACACCTGCCTAGAAGCAATTGAAGGCGGCACCATCCAAGGAAATATTGACAAGTTCATTCGGGATATTTTTCGAGGCACGAGGCAGTGATTTACTATACTTGAGGCTTGACAACACTGTCCAGATAAGGTAGGTACTCATGACCAGCAATACGGTTCTAGTCATTGTAATAAGCTGCTTGTACCCTTGTGATCTTCTCGTCCAAAAGGTTATGTTTGCACTAGGAAACAGTTCCTATTCGTTTTGTTCTTATTTTGGGATTGTTTTGTTTCTTGTGCTGGTTTCATTTACTGAGTGTACTTATATATTACACCCATCTAATCATATATCTATCCTATTTTCTGAGTAGTCTCGTTAAAGTAGCTTGGTGTTGTTCGCATTTACCTCTGCTTCTATTGAGTTACCTGAGAATTTTCAAATATAATCCACATAGAAATCATCATGTCATTTACATTTTTCTTATATTTCTGTGTGTATAAGATATTAGTATGATATAATTGAGTCATTTCTTGAAAATTCAATGTCATATTTCTCTATTATAAGAATATATCTAAGTCAAAATCAAACTTTAAAATACTGAATTAGTTTGATATAGTAATGATGTAGTATTTTTTAATAGTCAAAATTAAGAATCAAAGTCTTGCATACAGTACTATGTCAACGCGTGGTCTGTACCCACGTGTAACTTAGTCAAGTGCTTGTGCACCCATTAACATCAATACAATTCTTCATTACTTTTCTTATACTTTATTTATGGCTTTTTCTTTTAATTTTTTTTCTACTCCCTTCCCCTTCATTTATACTTTATTTACTTTACCTTTGGTTTTAAATTTTATCTTATATTTAGTGTAATCTCTTGTGACAATTTTTCTTTTTTTAAAAGAAGAATCAATATTCTCTTGTTTTCTTGAAAAAATTTGACCGGCTAAGAAATCCCTCAAAGTAATTCATTTTAAGAAATTAAGAATTTTTAACTATAACGTTTAAATAATTGTGCACTTATACAGTTATAATATGCAATTTATAGTAACTTTAATTAAGTGAGTGAGCACCCACAAACCTAAAATTCTGAATCGACCACTGTGCTCATAACCAAGAAAGAAAGCTTATAAGTATATGACTTAAGTCATCTACGACCTCTTAAAATTATCTGCATATTTCACTTAGACACCTCAATTAAGGCTAATACCTATTGAACACCTGAATTGTTCAAAACATGTAGTCCCTCCGTTTAAAAAAGAATGATCTAGTTTGACTTGAAACGAAGTTTAAGAAAAGAAAGAAGACTTTTAAATCTTATGATTCTAAATTAAAGTTATGTCAAATGTACCAAAATGTCCTTTAGTCTTATGGGCTTAAACATGTCACGTGAAAAGTTAAAGTGTTACCAAAAAAGTAAAGGGGTCATTCTTTTTTAAATAAACTAAAAAGGAAATTGGGTCATTCTTTTTTAAAGGAGGGAGTATTTATTAAACACAAAATGTTGATATGGCAGAACAAGTGTTTTTCACTTTCCTTTGGGTGGGTGAAAGTATTTTATTTTATTATTTTTTCCAAAAAAATTAACACTTTTTTCTTCTACTGACACTTGGCATTGTAAATAACTTAGAAGAATTTTATTAATCCAAAATAGAAAAAGCCCCCACCCCACTCCCTCTCCCCCACTTTCAGTCTTCTTCTATACTTCAATTAGAGTTTCAAAATCAACTGCTTCTTGTGTCTAATTTTTTTTAAAAAAATTAACTAATTAGATCTGCAAAAAGAAAGAAGAAATAAAATCTTTGGACATTGGAGTAGAAAGTTTAGCCGACGTTCGTCCAACTCCATTTTCGGCCACCTCCAAACAAACATCATCACTCAAATTAAAATGTAAATCCATTTAATTTATAAATAATAATATCAAAGAATTCGATAAAATTAATTCGGGTCCTCTTGATTTTTCTTTTGCCGTCAATTTTGAAACGATTATCCGTCAACAAATTTTGCTTCTTCATCACTCTTGTCGGAGTCTCTCTCTATATCTTTCTCTCACATATTAGGTTTGAAATTATTATCTTTTTAAGTTGAATAGATAAATTTTGAATAAGATGTTGAGTTTTGTGGTTTGGGAAAAGAAATGTTGCAAGGAAGAAGATGAAGAAAAAAAAGGGGTGGGGTA
Source organism: Solanum pinnatisectum (assembly GCA_035578085.1). Taxonomy (NCBI): domain Eukaryota; kingdom Viridiplantae; phylum Streptophyta; class Magnoliopsida; order Solanales; family Solanaceae; genus Solanum; species Solanum pinnatisectum. The sequence continues at coordinate 22,550,024 of CM069077.1, forward strand.
CTCTGGGGTTGGGTAGATATTATATTCAATTACTTTATATATACAAATAAATTTTATTTTTTTTCAATTTAAAAATCATTTTTCAATAGTGTCTTGGCCCACTTGCCATATGTGCTTTTTTCATTAATCATTTTGCTATGTCGTTGAGAGTGTATCACACACACTTTACAATTTTTGTTGATTATGAAAAAGTGTCTAATAGGAACAAGTTTTGAATAAATAAAAGTGTTCCATAGCTAATAGTCCTAGTTGAAACGTATAAGTGAAATATGCGGACAACTTTAAGGGGTCGTAGATGACTTAATCTAAAGTATATTAGATTCATTATTAAACTGCAAACTGTCGACGAGGACCACTTCCAAATATTTAGAAACACATGCATATGGAGAAAGCCTATTTTATTACACAAAATTAGTATTATTAAAAGCTTATGACAATAACAACCAAAAAAATGTGAGTGCTTGAAAATTATTATACTCCATCGATTATCAATTTGGTGAACGTTATCAAACCTAAAACTCTAGCTTTCGTTTTTCCAATTCATAAAAGCAAAAGGATCTGTAAATGGAAATTGCCGACGCCGATCCAGCCCTATTGAGTTGCCACATACTGGCGATTCCGTATCCAGGTAGAGGCCACATCAATCCATTGATGAATCTGTGCAAGCTCATAGCTGCAACGTCCACACCAAATCATCTACTACAAATCTCTTTTATTGTAACTGAAGAGTGATTCAGCTTTTTGAAATCAGAGCCAAAACCAGATAATATCCAATTTCGAACAATCCCAAATGTAATTCCATCAGAAAAGGATCGAAGCAAAGATTTCTTAGGTTTTGTGAAAGCTGTGTTTACTAAAATGGAAGCTCTAGTTGATAGTATATTTGAGGGGCTTCCGAAGCCCAATGTGATTTTAGCTGATTCGTTCTTGCCGTGGGCCGTCAGTATTGGGGAGCGGAGGAATATTCCGGTGGCTTCATTTTGGACCATGTCTGTCACGACTTTCTCCATCTTTTATCATCATCAACTACTACTTGCTAATGGACATTTTGAAGCCAATTTCACAGGTATTGCTACTTGCCGATTTGATTCACTATTAAAACATTATGAATCTAAATATACATCTGAATATAAAGATATAATGATTGGATTTAAATACACATTTAAATATTATAATGTTTCTAGATAGGAACTTTTTAAATGTTTGTTTTCAATATCTTAATATGCATATTTGATGAAGGAAAAAAAAGAGTTTGAGGGTGTATGTTTGATAAAAATAAATAATTGAACTATTTAAAACAAAACTACTGTAACAAGGTAACATTAATTTTCTTAAGAATTCAACATTAATCTTATTGAAAAAATTATCGAGCTAAAAAAAATGTTGTTTCTCTTCAAACGGTTAAATATAAGATAACTTAATAACTATTTACAAAATAATCATGTGCACTCTAGCGATCAAATAAAGAAAATATAAAACTACAAATCTTGTTCAACAGTCCAACTAGGTCTTTTGTTTCAGCTAGCACTTTTTCGTGTACTACATATTCCTTATCAAATATTAATTGAGGCTAATTGTATTTGATTAAACAAGTCATCAAGTTCCTTACAGTTATCACTATAATTTCCCCACGACCAAATAAACAGAGTAAATGATCAAAATGGTCCTTAATGTATAGGGGTTGCTTTATTTTGATCCTTAATATAATTTACATGATCAATATAGTCCTTTATGTATTATAAAAAGTGCTCAATTTAATTCTTTGCCTTAAAAGTAACAAATTTATCAAAAAGTTCTGTTAAGTTTAACACTAGTAAAAAATAAATCCAAAAACTTTTTTCTTTCCCTTCAATTTCTACTTTTCCATCTAAACTTCTGGTTCAAAGAGCTAGTGCTGTTGCTTCTTCTTCTTTTTCCACTTCCGCCATCATAAGGAACTTTCCTCTTCTCTGTGAATAGAAATTGTCAAAAAGAAAATATTTTTCTCTTCTCAGTTCATCCTTTAAGTTCTAATTTTCAAAGATTCTCCAATTCAAAAGTGCTGAATGAACTCTAATAAAAGCAATATTTGAAGTCTTTTATTATCATTGTTAAGAAAAATCGTTAATATTTAAAGTTAAATACAAAAGCTCTAATTAAATCCCCTATTTGTAAGTGATGAAATCGATCATTATTTGTGATTCCAAAATTCATAAAAAAAATTGAGTGAAGCTGAAAATATATTGGAAGTGTTTGAAATGGACAGAAGATATACCCAAATTGTGAAATCTAAAAACCAAATGTTACCTTAATTTGGGGTTGATTCTTTGCCACAAATCACTTTTTTGACAAATATTCTTGGGAATGTCAAAGAAAGTAGAAATATTTTTTCACTGCTATATACAATGAAATTTGAAATAGATGAAGAAGGAGAAAGTTGGGCAAGCTTTTTGGCTATGGCTTAGAAGGGGAACGAGAAAGTTTTCAGATTTATTTTTTAGTGGGACCCAGGGTTAAACTTGACAGAAATTTTTTATGAATTGTTACTTTTAGGATAAAAGATCAAATTGAGTACCTTTTATAATACATTATGGATCATGCAAAATATATTAAGGATCAAAATAAAGTAACCTCATACATTAAGGACCATTTTGATCATTTTCTCAAATAAACACAACAAACATCTCATAATACAGATATTTTAGCTATCACGATTTGTTAAAATAAAAGAGGTATGCATAACTAATTTTAAAATAATTGCCGCAAACTAGAACTCTCAAAATAAAAGAGGTATGCATAACTAATATTAAAATAATTGCCGCAAACTAGAACTCTCAACTAATTATAGATGTGTGAATTCACACGGTATTATATAATGCAATGATGATTGGGTGTAATTGCACCTTTCTAAGAATCTTATATCTATCTTGCATTTTTCGTTCTAAAATTGAGTAACACCTCTCACGTATATAAGAATTAATTTTGGTCTTATAATTTTAAATGTTTAACTAGTTTAAATGATAAAACCTAAAGATCAAATCGATCAAATTTATATATTAGATCTACCTTTTTGTAATAGTACACTCATCCTATACGCCTTTGAGCAGCTGGAGTAAACTATTTGTCTCCCTTAAATTTCATGAGATCCGTTTATTTTCGTTGTTAATTGATACATTCATCCCAACTTGTTGTCCACCTTACTGATTGTAAAGTTGGAAGTTTATCATATTAACGTATAATCAAACAATATATATCTTGAAAAATACTACTTACATCCAAAATTTCATGATGAACAGAGCAAGGAGAAGAAGTGGTAAATTACATTCCTGGAATTAAACCAATTTGCGTAAAGGATTTCCCATCTTCATTCCACAGAAAACGGGAGATGTTGCCCTTTCTTGTCGAATATGTATCACAAATGGTCAGTAAAGCACAATACGCCTTGTTCACCACCATTGAAGCATTGGAATCTCAAGTAATTGAGGTTTTAAAAGCTGAATCGCCTGTCCCCATTTTGACAGTTGGTCTAACAATCCCTTACTTGGATACCAAATTCAAGTCCAACCAACTTAGTCGCCATGGCTTGATGATCAACCTAAGGACTCTGTTCTATACATATCCCAAGGAAGTTTCATGTCAGTATCAAAAGAACAGCTAGATGAAATTATAGCAGGTGTGCACAGCAGCAGTGTCCGAACGTTTTGGGTGGCACGTGAGAATGTATCCTTACTTACAAATGGAATTGGGAAGAGGGGAATCGTGGTGCCTTGGTGCGACCAATTGAAAGTTTTGTGCCATCCTAGTGTATGTGGATTTTGGTCGCATTGTGGATGGAATTCAACCAAGGAGGGTGCATTTGCTGGTGTTCCATTTCTTACGTTCCCCATTGGGGCTGAACAATTTACCAACAGTAAACAAATAGTGGAGGACTGGAAGATTGGGTGGAGGATCAATAAGGAAAGCGAGAACCTGGTTAAGAGAGATGAAATTGCTCTGCTTTTGCAGAGTTTTATGGACCTTGACAACCACCAAGGAAAAGAAATGAGGAGAAGAGCAATGGAAATACGGAACACCTACCTAGAAGCAATTGATGGTGGAACCATCCAGGGAAATATTGACAAGTTCATTCGTGATATTTTTCGAGGCACAAGGCAGTGATTTACTATACTTGAGGCTTGACAAAACTGTCCAGATAAGGTAGGTACTCATGACCAGCAATACGGTTCTAGTCATTGTAATAAGCTGCTTGTACCCTTGTGATCTTCTCGTCCAAAAGGTTATGTTTGCACTAGGAAACAGTTCCTATTCGTTTTGCTCTTATTTTGGGATTGTCTTGTTTCTCGTGCTAGTTGCATTTACCGAGTGTACTTACATATTACAGCCATATTATAAGAATATATGTAAGTTGAAGTCGAACAAACTATTATTATTAATTTACTGTACGTCTACAGTAAACTATCAAATTAATTTGGTATTATAATGGTACAATACTTTTTAAAATTGAAATTACGAACTTAAGTTTTGAATACAATATCATGTCTCCCTCTGGTCCTAACCAAGAAAAAGAGCTTCAAGTATCTTAGATTTATAAATGAAGGAAATGAGTCGATTAACAATGATGTCACACAGAGGCGGAGCTAGGTGGGGGTTCATGGGTTCGGATGAACCCACTAGCTCTTTGTAGATCCTATATTTGTATTAGAAAATTGAATAAATATTGTATATTAACATGTGAACCCCCAAGCAAAATTGATTTAGAACCCTCAAACTCCTAACCTTGACTCCGCCTATTGTCACACATTATATTGAAGTGGTGCCGATGAACTGGAGGTCGCCACTAAATACTGTGCCGTAAAAAGAATGTGTTGCTAAGAGTTAATATGGAATCATTATTAAATTGCAAACTGGCAACGAGGACCACTTGCAAATATCTAAAAAAACATGCAATATTGGAGAAAGCCTATTGTATATGTAATGTGGCTTTTTTTTTTTTTGTTTGATTGAAGAATATTATTTTATCTTTATTTTGAGAAAGATTTGGAAGTCATAAATATGAAAAAATTTTGTGGAAGATTTGGAAGCCACAAATCTTTTGTGAAAGATTTGGAAGCAAATATATTTGTCAAAGAGTTGGAAGCACATTGAGATGTTGAATATTTTATCTTTCTTTTGTGAAAGATTTGGAAGCAAATATATTTGTCAAAGATTTGGAAGCACATCAACAAGCCTATTCTTTCTCTATAAATAGGGAATTTAGACATAAGTTGAAATACACCTTGAAGCATATGAAAATATTTCATTGCTTCTTTCTTTCTTTGTCTTTTCATTAAGAGTGATTTTGTAAGAGAATTAGTGTTGGAAAAAAACTTGTGTGAACCCTTTCTTTGGAGTGATCTTGTGAGGTTATTCTTTTTGGGTACTTGAGATTAATTAGAGTATTTACTCTAATTTTGTACTCTCTTTTGTACTCTTGTTGATATAGTGAAATTGCTCTTCTCCGCTTCTGGATTAGGTCACACCGACCGAACCACGTTAAGTTTGTGTCTTCTTTAATTGGTTTACTTTCGTTATTATCAACTTATTATTGTCTTTGTTATTGTCATTAAAACATTGTTTTGCTAAATTCCGCACTACCCAAGTTCACGATCCTAACAGTATAACATTATCAGTCCTGAATCCCTAATTCTCGTTTTCCTATTCATAAAAGCAAAAGGATCTGTGAATGGAACTTACCGACGTTCATGCCCTATTGAGTTGCCACATATTGGCGATTCCGTATCCAGGTAGAGGCCACATCAATCCATTGATGAATCTGTGCAAGCTCATAACTGCAAAGTCCAAACCAAATCTTCTACTACGAATCTCTTTTATTGTTACAGAAGAGTGGTTCAGCCTTTTGAAATCAGATCCAAAACCAGATAATATCCAATTTCTAACTATACCAAATGTAATTCCATCAGAAAAGGATCGAAGCAAAGATTTCGAAGGCTTTGTGAAAGCTGTATTTACTAAAATGGAAGCTCCTGTTGATAGTATACTTGACGGGCTTCCAAAACCCAATGTGATTTTAGCTGATTCATTCTTACCGTGGGCCGTCAGTATTGGGGAACGGAGGAATATTCCGGTGGCTTCATTTTGGCCCATGTCTCTCACGATTTTCTCAATCGTTTATCATCATCAACTACTACTTGCTAATGGACATTTTGAAGCCAATTTGACAGGTATTGTTACTTGCCGATTTGATATGAGTAAGAAACATCTGAATCTCAATATACATTCGAATATTAAGATATAATGACCCGATCTAAATACATATTATTTTATCATTCTAACGTATAATCAAACAATGTTTTGAAAATATCTTTTGAAAAATACTTCATGATGAACAGAGCAAGGAGAAGAACTCGTAAATTACATTCCTGGGATTACACCAATTAGCGTAACGGATCTCCCATCTATATTCTACAGCAGCAAACAACGGGAGATGTTGCCCTTCCTTCTCCAAGTTGTATCACAATTGGCCAATAAAGCACAGTATGCCTTGTTCACCACCATTGGAGCATTGGAATCTCAAGTAATTGAGGCTTTACAAGCTGAAGTTCCAGTCCCCATTTTCACAGTTGGTCCAACAATCCCTTTTTCAGATACCGAATTCAAAACTAACCAGCCTAGTCCAAACTACTTGTCATGGCTTGATGATCAACCTAAGGATCTGTTCTATACATATCCCAAGGAAGTTTCATGTCAGTACCAAAAGAACAGCTAGATGAAATCATAGCGGGCGTGCACAGCAGCAGTGTCCGAACATTTTGGTTGGGACTGGGACGTGAGAATGCATCAGACGGAATTGGGAAGAAGAAGGGAATCGTGGTGCCTTGGTGCGATCAATTGAAAGTTTTGTGCCATCCTAGTGTAGGTGGATTTTGGTCACAGTGTGGATGGAATTCAACCAAGGAGGGTGCATTTGCTGGCGTTCCATTTCTTACATTCCCAATTGTGACTAATCAATTTACCAACAGTAAACAAATAGAGGAGGACTGGAAAATTGGGTGGAGGATCAATAAGGAAAGCGAGAACCTGGTTAAGAGAGATGAAATTGCTCTGCTTTTGCAGAGTTTTATGAACCTTGACAACCACCAAGGAAAAGAAATGAGGAGAAGAGCAATGGAAATAAGGAAAACCTGCCAAGAAGCTATTGAGGGTGGAGCCATCCAAGGAAATATTGACTAGTTCATTCGGGATATTTCTCGCCAGTGATTTATTTACTTACCCCTAAAAGTGTTCATTTTGGAACATACCCACGGTGTGTAAAAATAATTGTAAGTCGGCTTGACAAACTGTCCAGTTAAGGTACCCGTCACCAACAATACCTAGTCACTCTAATCAGCTGTTTATTGCTGGAAGCCTACTTGTTTCCTTGTGATCTTCTGGTCCAAAAGGTCATATGTTTGCACTTCCTCTTCGTTTTGTTCTTATTTTGTTGCTTTTGTGCTGGTTTGAAGTAGTTCCTATCTCTCTATCCCTCATTTACTGAGTAGTCTCATTAAAGTGGCTTGGCATCCTTCACATCTTACTTCGACTTCTATCTGGGTGGATAGACAATATCAACTAGGCTTTACTGCCAAATATTAGAATGGATGACTACCCACAACAAAAAATATACATCGACTGCTCTTACATTTAACACTTCTGCTTTGCTGACAAGAAACAGCACAAACTTCTTTTGAGTATTCAATTTGTCTAGCATGTCTAAATATCATTCCTTAAACGGCCCCAAGAATGAACGGAGGGGTTCAGCTTCCCATATAAAAGTAATGAATAATGCTGGTAGCAGAAACACGCTAGTTCCCATTTAATTGCACGATTTGCCCTTCAAATGAGCTGATTTAAAATTTTTGCCCATAAAAATCAAACATATGCCTAACGGAGCATAAGTTCTTTAAGGGCGAGGAACTAAAGAACAGCACAAAATAGGGGTAAAAGTGCAAATTACCTGCCAGCTTCTAACAATTTAGAATCCAGCATACTTCTTGATTTTTTAGACATCAAGATTAGAGTATACGGATCATCACGATCTAAGTTGAATAATAATGACGCAAAGTAGAATAACAAGAGGTCGGTAAAATCCTATGGCATGCAATCCAGCACGCTTTCTGTATTTCTGTATAAGAAATATGCAATTACAAAATGTACACCTACCAAATTCATTCAAACAAATAGACACGCTGTTACATTGAAATGCCGTTCAACGAATAAACAAGTAACAATGAGCTATCATACTGTTTTCCCTGAACTTCACAGCTGCAGTTTACCCCCCAAGAATACCACAGGATTAAAGTTGAATCACTTACAATCTCACATTATGGTACACGCGCACACACTTTTCTTCGGAGTCTCATCAATCTTCTTTTCTGTCATATAAAGACAAGTTTCAGCAGCCAAAAAAAAAAAGAGAAAAGTGTACACCATGAATTCTTAACACCACACCCCTGGACTGAAGATACTTGTTGAGGATAGCAAAACAGGCATAGGATTGAACTTTCATACATATATTCAAATAAATAATTTTACAAGAAAAGCACAGGGTTAGGGGTTGAGGGTGTGGCAAGGCGTGTCTTGTCCCGTGTATCTTATCCTCAATTCGGCATTAGAACAAATATGGTTCATGTCAAGCTTAGAAGGTACAAATCTTATTTAAGTACATTTAATGAAGCTCACATTTACATGAGACAAGTATTTCCTGGATACTACAACTTCAGCATTAGACAAAAATAGGCATCCGCCAAACATTAGTGGAGGATTAATGAAATGGCCAACTCAAGAGAATTTCCAATGACAAAAATCTCACTGGGATAAGATTTAAGTTAAGTACCTTGCCACACAATAGCAAGTGCACTTCAACAGGTCAAAATCTACTAGCACAGTTAGATCTTCATTTAACTCAGCAAAATTTAACTTGCACAAAACACCTGGCTCACCTTGTTTCTTCCTCGTATCTACCACATCATTATCCACCAAAGCTACATCCTAAATCTGCCTTCCATCAACAAAAGCATTTTGCAAAAACGAAATAGTCTCATCCAAAACTCTCTTAAGTCTATTAGAAAGCACCTTAGAAATGATCTTGTAGATGCTTCCCACTAAACTAATAGGTTTGTAGTCCCCACTACTAGAAGTCCCTTCATTCTTAGTAAAAATGACAATCAAAGAAGCATTTAAGCTCCTTTCGAAATTACCCCTCCTAAAACTCATCAATAGTACTTAATACATCATGTCTGACTGTACAACAATGCTGAAAGAAAACCAAAGTGAAACCATCTAGACCTCGAGCCTTGTCACCCGCACAACACTCCACTGCCTCACACAACTCCCTTTCATCAATCTCTCTCTAACCACTCACTATTATCCCCTCCAATCTGATTGAAATCAACCCCCCCCCTCCCCCCCCCCAAAACTTGGCCTCCATTCTGCTTCCTCTTTGAACAACTGCTCTTTCTACTTCCTCCTCTCCCACATGTATGTATCCCCCCCCCCCCAAACTCTACTGTCTATTAAATTTCTCCTCCTATTTGCAACTACTACCCTGCGAAAGAACTTGTGTTAGAATACCAATACTCCAACCCCAACGACCTCAATTTTTGTCTCCAACTAGTCTCTTTAAGCTAACTTTATTTTTAAAATTTCTTTCTCCTCCATTTCCCACTTGTCCAACGTCCTTCCCACCTGTATTCTTTCTAACTCCCCCACCTCATTCATAATCTCCCTCATTTTCACCTCTACCCTCCAAACACTACCTCTTATTCCACACCTAAAGTCTTTCTTAAGCATCTTTACTTTTTTTTGCAAGTCTGAAAGATGGTCTCCCCACTACGGCATAACTACCCCACCACCCGGCTACTCTATCTCCAAAGTTTGTCACTCACAGCCACGTGTTCTCGAATCTGAAAAGTGATCTCATCCTTCTACCCCTACACCATCCAACATAATAGGTGAATGATCTCCACAAGAGAGGGAATTGGATAATGCTTGGTGTTGAAATTGGCACCTATCAAAGGTAAATCTATAAGTAGATAGTTAGCGATAAACTGCAAGAATTCCTCCATGTCCCTGGAAATCACCCTGCAACCCAACCTCTCCTCCAGGAATCATATAGTGTTAGAAATCCCTTCCTAACACCCAAGGGATCTCCCACCTCTCCATACAATCCCCTAACTCCTCCAAAAATTCAACCTTAGACCCCTTCTCTACAGGTCCATACACACCCACCCCACCCCAAAAAAAAAACTGCATGCCACTCTATTTTGTTTCTAAACCGCACACTTAACATGAACTCCCCCTTGTTAAGCTCAACATACTTCACCTTTCTGTTCTCTCACCTTTCTATCATCCCAAAGAATAAATATTCGTCCTGCACTTTCCTGTGCCAGAAAATAATCATACTCCCTCCCCACCCCCAACAAACACACACTCTTCTAATAGTGCTATCCGTCAAAGTTTCCATTTTTGTTTCTTGAATACATATCACATCTGCTCCTATTTTAGTAATAAAAAATGAAGTAGGAGCATTAGTCACTCTAGAAGTTGGGGCTTGTTGTCCAATTCCAAATTATCATGTCAAGGTGTTGTACAGATTCTCTTTTGGTAATAAAATCCTTTATATACCAAAAGAATATTTCATTTATTTTGTTAATTTCAAGTTCATTAATGTATTCTCAACTTTAACAATTCATGTGGGAAACTTCACATTAACACTCCCAGTCTCAAATTCATTTGAAGAAAAGACTATTGTTTATTATTAAGTAAATTAGTACAACGTACAATAAAGAGGAAAAGGAAAAACATTTTCTACATACATGCCTTCCAGAATCAGATATGTAAGTAGAAGCGACGGATGTTGGCGGGTGACGGCCCCTACTAGTGTGATACATATTGGTTGAAATATCTTATACACTACATTACTGAACTTAAGTTCACACCAGCTCTCATAAAAGAATAGGGGATGCTGTCACAAGAGAATAGAGGATAAAGTACTACACAGGGAACTATTAGAATCTATTCACATAAGAATGCTGTAACTTCAAATCTCTTCAACAACAATTTACTCTATTTTCTTAAACTCCTTATCAAGAATCCAAAAGGTTTAATCCTAGCAGTTGAAAAATCAAATGTTCCACCTCTAGCCCCCTTTTCCAAATTAGACACTCAGATTAGTTAAATTTCAATATGGGTATCGATCACTAAATAAGAAGGGAAAAAAATTAATGATAGTTTCCCGATTGGTTAAACCTAAATTTACAAATCTCAACCCATAAAAGGTAAATTCTGACAAGATATTCTAGACTCGGAATTGTTATAAACCAGCCAGCAACTTGGAACAAAAGCAAGAAAAGAATATTCAGAGATTTACCAGGCGAAATATCTTCATAAATATTAGATAAAACGTTGATACTAAAACTGGAACAGTTGGTTGTCCCAAACTAGAATAGTTAACAATGCCAGACATGTTTTACACATAAATACTCACCCTGTCCCATTGTATGCCAAGACTAGGCTCAGAATTTAACAAATTCATTTAACCTATGTATCTATCTAGAGAAAAAACATCAAAATCATGATTCAAAGGTGAGTTTGATAATAAAATGTCTGATGATTGTATTTAAGATAATAAATGAGTCTACGATACATCACCAACATGAGAAGTGTATAGAAGTAGTGTGTTTTTATAAATTAAGCATGTCGAATATTATTGTTTATAAAAGTGTAACCAACATTTAAGAGAATTTTTTGTTTGGGAGAAAGTGAAGTAATTTTTATAAATAAAGTAGCAAAAAGGACGTGATGTACACATGTACACTGTTGAAATCAAAAGAGAATATATCCCATCTAATTCTGAATAAAGTAGCAAAAAGGACGTGATGTACACATGTACACTGTTGAAATCAAAAGAGAATATATCCCATCTAATTCTGAAGCCGAAGGGTTTCTAACATCTGCAGAACTGATTCAGCATCATTAACATGTTCCAACTAACACCATGAATAAAGATCGTATCAATTAACTTTTATCTTGAGGATGACAAACATTTACAAGAGTTCCAAAATGAAAACAGTTGCTCCCTCCGTTTCAAAAAGAATGACCTCATTTCCATTTTAGTCTGTTTCAAAAAGAATGACCTCTTTCTTTTTTTGGTAACATTTTAATTTCAACTTTCTATGTGGCATGTTTAAGGCCACAAGATTAAAGGGCAATTTTGTACATTTGACATAACTTTAATTTAGGACCACAAGATTCAAAAGTCTTCTTTATCTTCTTAAACTCCGTGTAGACCATTCTTTGTGAAAAAGAGGGAGTACATAAATTGGGAAAAGTGGATCTTGAAAAACCTAAAATGGAAAGACGTTTTTTTTAAAACTGGTGATGTTGTAAAATGGAAAGTCCTTAACATGTCATTTGGAGCTTTTGAGGTAATATTGTTCAAGAGCAACCAATGAGTTGCAAGCTTTCTTCAACATCTGTGTCATAATAGATTATTATTTAAATTTCTTAAATTGTGCACTTCATTCCAAAGAAGTGTGCCCTGCACTTATCACTTTTTGCCTCAAGCCCATAAACCTCGTTTTTGCACTTCTTGTTTCAAAAAACACTGGGTCTCAAAAGAAATGAGCTTAACTAAACAAATCATTCAGTAAACCCAATAGCAAAAAACACTACTCATCTCAATCTACATAAAAATATTTCTAGTCTTGAAGGCTCATGAATATGAAACTAATATGGAAGGAATGTGATCCCAACTATTATTACCAAATCAGGGGATGCTTTCCGCAGATGACCTAATCTCTCAAGTCACCAACATAGTGTGTAAGGTTGTTTTCGACAAGTTTCCTGGACCATATATACTTACATATAGTAGATGAATCCATATAATATAATCACTTATGAAATCTTAATTCTAAACATAATATAATTTTTTTAATCTTTTTGGGGAATATCAATTCTAATTTTGTTGTTCTTATTGTTCTATACACATCATCACAAGTTAACTTTCTTGACCATCAGCATAATCACAATAATTTTCATTTGTGTTATATCTACAAGATGCAACATGGTATATACAAAACGATACTTCCCCCATTTCAACTCAAGTATCGTACAAAAGAATGTCTTTCTTAAAGTAGGTAACACTCTAATTCCAACACTCTACTTAGCTTGTTTTAAACCATGGGATTCAATGGGCATTTTGGCACATTACAAATATCCTTAGTTTATGACTACAAGATTCAAAAGTTATTTTCTTAAACTCCGCGCTTTGACACTAATATTGAAACGGACAGAGCAACAATTTTTTAAATGCAATCTTGATTAAATTAGGTAAAATCAGATTTGATTAAGCATGTTCTTAATTGAAAGCTCATATTAATTACAACTGTGTCAGGATAAGTAACCATAGTTTATATTCAGTGGGAGATCAACCTAGTTGCGTTTAACTTAAATAGGTTTAGTAATTTGTTTTGGAGCAACTCTTGCATATGTGGACTATGAATCAGTCAAATTTGAAGGCATATAAAGCCCTATACTGTAAGACAAGCTAGGTTTAGGTTATCAACTAGAACTTCAGGTCAAGCAACCTGCAGCACTCCTTTTTTATTGTTACAGTTTATGAATATACAGTTGAATTTGTAGTAAACCCATTTGATCTCTTCTAAAATGAAGAAATGACATGCAAGCTAAGACATGAAAATACAGAAACTGAGTCTCCATCACTTGCAGGTTAATACTATCTTGCTTATGATGGTTGAAACAAGATTCTAACTTCATACTCTGTTCCAAAAGCTAAAATATTCAGTATACCATATGAACAACTGCAATTAAGACAACATATATTTGAAAATGGTCCCTGGGCACGAGCCATTGCAATCATCTGGAATTTTTGGCACGTACCACAGAAATTTCTTTGTCAGGCAAAAATTGTCAAGAACCATAGACATAAAAAGCATTACCATGTTAAAAATAAGGTACGTACAACCAAGTGACTAGTTAACTATATTGCATGACAATTAAGATATTAAAACGCAGACGAAGAAGACTATTGTCCTTATTTTTTTATCTAAACACACAGATTTAGTTAGGTTACATAACAGAATCACCAATAGCCTCAAAATACAAATACATTATAGAAAGGGTAAAATCAGTATATATTACCACAAATCAAGTAAGAGGAACCCACCTGATTTTGATTTACCTACTGATGGCTGTACAACAGCATGCATGGTAATCACACCATTAGGCAGTTCACCGAAAGGCGTCTTACATTGACCAACAGTCTTGTTGTTTTCCAAAATTTTCCCAGCACTTATCAACTTGACATCATGTGCCACCTTGGGTGCAATTTTCTTATCTGCCAAGAGAGCATCACAACTTAATCTCAGGAAATTAGAGGCCACACAGAAATAAATAATAACCTTTTGCCACTTTTCTGAATATATAGTTTTTGGTAAGTTAATAAAATGAAAATCTGCCAAACATTGAAGGCTTTAAAGGATTCAGATATCAATAGACTTTTCTGCATGGCATAAAGCAAAATAGGTATAGCCAAATTGCAGGCCATAACCAACTCACCTCAATCAAGATTCTTATTTCTTTTAATAGGTAACAATAATCTCAACCATAATTCTTATACTGATTTGATTGTTCATTCGTCCAGTGAGAATTGGGCTTGAATTTTGGTCTCATTTGGTTGACTTAATTACTGAACTAAAACTCTTTTAACAAAAGTTAAATCATCAAAAAGTTGTGCTTCAAAGTTAATCCTCTTTATCAATCTCCATATAGACCAATTAATTACAACACTGTATAATTTGTCTAACAAGGCAAATTATGAGTTCTTTGAAACTAGTTATTCACAACCTCACAAGTCCCACCTATCTCTGTGTGTGTGTGTGTGTGCGCATGCACAATACAAATACCTAATGTAAGAAATAATAACTATTAAACAAAGAAAATGATTATCTGGACGAACAAACTAAACAACTTAAAATTAAACGAAATATATAAAGTAATAATCATGTCAATCAAACACAAAAAAACATTTCTTTTGTTTAACATGAGGTACTCAGAATCCACTTGTCCAATTAATCCAAATTCACGCCACAAAAGTTCATTGAGGGTTATGCATTCCCTAAAAGAAATTTCTCCATTCTCAGGATTCAAACCCAGATATCATCTATTCTACTGCATGCCTTAGTGTTAATTCAAAAATCATTTTAGATTTCTGACTTAGATGTAGAAGCAGTTAAAGATGTTAGCTGACTATGGGGTTGAGGTATGAAGAACAATCAGAGACCTTTGGCCAATACAAATAACCTTTTACACAGCCAATCTTTTCAAAGTATCTTTTACACACCACTTTTGTGCTTGGCCAGTTATCAAAACCATGTGTATGTCAGGCCCCAATATGATCGTGACACGTGTCATGAACATTTAATCGATATCGTGGCTGCCACCACCATGGTTTTCCATGAGAAAGTTTCCATAAACAACTAATCGATTAAAACCCAAAATGAATTCAGCACAACAACGCAACATTCAACAAGACCCAGTTGGATTTTCAAGTTTTCTCAATGCCCAACAATGGTAGGTGAAATCTATTACTTCATCTAAAAAATGTGCCCAACAATGGTAGATTCCTTAATTTTTCCACCCAGCCTACACAAATATCAGTCTTAAAGCTTGTAAGTCGCACAAAATAACCGATTCAACAAGATTTGAACAAGAAGCACTCAATTTTCATATCTGAAATTTTGTATCTCCTGTGTGGGAGAGAGGGGGGAGGGGTTCTATAGGGGATGGGAATATCAAATATGGGCTGGGACAAAATTCTCACAGGCACAACGCACCTATTTTGTGCACGTTGCACAAGTGATGTTGCTTGTTAGACACTTTAGAAAGGTTCGGTGTATAAGGATTGCCGTGTTAGATAGGTGATCTAACTAGGTAATCTGCTTGTCATTTTGCATATAAGTGGGTTTGGTATCAGAAAGTTAACATGGCTACAATCTATTTAGCTATTTGATGTGAACATTACGCCATTTTCATTTTAGCCTTATCAATCAAAATCTCAGATTAAAAAATCCATCGCTTACTTCCATAAAAATCACCAAAAGCCCCAAAAATGCAAACAAAAAACATTTCTTTCAAATATTTATTTGGGTTGGAGGCTGATAAGGTACTGAATACTGCTCCCTAGGGTGCTAGGTGTCATTAGATTTATGGGTATTCTCATCAAACCCTGTTTTCCCATTTCCATAAACAATTAACAAAATTCAATCGCAAACATCTCAATTACGCTACGCCAGCCTCCAAAAACTAACAAATGACGTAATTTTACTAACCTTTAGGCCACTCAGCGACAATTCTCTCTTTGAGCATAGCTACGGTTGAAGCCGGGGAGAATCGAAATGGACCCACATCTGATCCATCGAACAAACGAAACTTCACTTCTATCAAATCTTCCTCCGGCATTTGCAATCGCCCACCAACCTCTTACTTCTTAGTTTTTTCACCTCTGAAACCTAAATCGCAGAAACAAACAGCTTAACGCTCAGAAAAAAACTAAAAAAAGAGAGAGATGAGAAGCATATATATATATATATATATATATATATATATATACCAGTGGTTTAAAGAGCAAGGATTCTTCTGCTTGATTGCATTGAATCGCACAGCTAAAATGGGGAACCCTAGACACAACTGAACTCCACAGTGTATGACGACGATATATATATATATATATATATGTATTGACAGAAATGTATCTGACAATGTGTATGTATTAAATAAAAACTATTAAATATTCTATTTTAAATTTTATTTCAATTAGACACCTAAATTCTTAATTATATATTTTGATTAGATACTATTTGTGAGTTTTCTCATTGCTATTAGATAGTTAAATAATTAAATCAATTACATAAATATTAAGTGTTTTTATTTAAAATTGATGTATATAATTAGAGACGAATCGAACGAAAATACCACAAATATTTAATTAGAACAGTTCCTTAGAAATAATATGATTTAGTGTGAATATCCAAACAAAATATTTTGGTAAAAGACTAACTAATATATTAAGCAGTGTATATATGATTACGTATGTTTTTCTTTTTATTTTCTTTTTTCTTTATTTGGAAGTGCTCTTCAATCAATTTTCTTATTTTAGAATGTTGTCAGAATTACCTTTTGTGGGTTTATTTATCAAGTAAAGCTCAAGGTATATGTGTAAAATTTAGGTTTATCCAATCAAGAAAATGTTATTAGTTTTTGTTTTCTAAAAATATTTTTCTTAGAATTTAATTAATTTGAATTTGTATGTATTAGCAATGCCAAATAAGGCTCGTTAGAAATATCACCCTCTACTAGTGATATTTTAAAAAACGATTAACTCCATATTAATTTGATTTCAAAAAAAGAAAAACCTTTAACAATATTTTTCAGAGACAATGAAAGGCACTACAAGAAGCTATAAGTATACAATTTTGGACGATATATGTGTGTAAGATGTGTGTTTGTACTCGAGGGTAATTTGTTCATAATCTGTGGATCTTATTTCGGCTAGAAGCAAACAGTTGTTTATTGACATGTCTATATCTAGCCAATTATATTCCCTAGAAAATTTAAAACACTTTTTGTTGTAATTTATTTGTCTTGCTTTTCTTTTTAATCGATTATATATTTGAAAATTAAGTACCATAAATTGCAATAATTTATAACTTACAATATTTGATTACATATTAAAAATTATGTTAAAAGTACTATAAATTCAATTACTATATCCTTCAATATTTTTTTAATAAATATGCATTACCTCACAAATTTAATTAATATAAAATAGAGAAAATAACATATATTAAGTCCATACTAACACTTCTATATTCCATGTGTATTATATAGAGAGAGAATGTCACATATGTATTGATTATTCACTAATTAAAAAGTAAACCCAACCAAAAAAAGAAAGGAATAATCAATCCTCCATATACACGAACTGCAGGGATTAATTATGATGAGGACAATAGCATCCTCCCTAAATTCCCTACAAATTAATAATCTAATATATATAATCTAGTATATACCAATTAATGTAGCTCTTAAGTTTTAATTAATTATTTGAGCTCTAGGTGGTATCAATATATAAATAAAATCTCATTAAATTAATACTTGATGAATTAATAATCACTTTAAGATAATATTTTTGTTTGATCTCAACTTAGGTCAATAGAAAAAATTATTCATTTCAATAAAATAATAAGAAAATATATTTTCTAAAGACCCCTATATAAATATATGTGTCACGCCCCATTTTTCGCAAAAACGGTTTTTGGGTGCACGACCTGACAACTCTTTTGGGCTTTGGTGTTTGTTGAAAAGTCGTCACCTAACAAATTAAGGCGCGTTAGGGCACCTATCTAATCTAACTAAGGTCAACGAACCAAAGATCGGGTAAGGGTTCAAGTTACCTCGAGGGGAAGGTGTTAAGCATCCCTTGAGGTCCACAAATATGGGTCCCGGCCGTATCTCATGCAATTTATGTGGGGATTACAAGTAATAATTAAGGTCACTTCATTATTACTTATTGTTTAATTAAACATGCAAACTAAGTGATAACTAATATTAAACAATTAAGATCATTTCAATTATTTATTTAATCAAATTAAGCATGCAAAATTAGGTGATAACATAATAACAAATAAATATTAAACAATTAATAAAGAGATAAGCGAGGAGACAGAAATTGCACAAGTAGATAAGCAAACAATTTTTATGTTTTATTTAAGCTACCCCAAACAATTATAATTATAACAAATAAAAAGGAAAAAGGGAGGGGAGACCATGGAAACCGACATATTTTACGGATTAGCGCTCGGCTTATATATAGGGACAGACAAAACAAATGTTTGTCTTTATAGCTCGAGGCAAATGTCATCATCTCCGTAGGGCCTAAACTACCCCTACCCCACCTTCCGTATACATAATGTCCTAGAAAGTGTCTATCGTCCCCACTTAAGGTCCAAGAGCCATTGGACTACTACTAGAGAGGTTTTAGACTAAAATCAAATAAAGGTTCCTAACAGGCCCACCAAAGTCAAACATGTTGGACAAGCACTTCGCAAGTAAATCTCAAATAGGCCTCTACATTTTAATTATTGGCATGCTAGCAAACACACATAATTAGTGAAAAGTCTCATGTTAAGTGTGTGGCATACAAACAAATATAAAAGCAATAATTATTTTTAGAGCATTAGATACAACAAGCAATTATACAAGTGGCAGAAAGCAATCATGGATGCAGGAAATGTTTTTTAGAGCAGTGGAAGATCAGATTATTAAGCAACAGTCAGTTTATTAGATGCAGAAATAACTAATTCGGGCAGATTAAATTTAAGCAATTAGGACTTTAACATGCTGGAAAATTAATTTATTTATTTTTTAAGTGGCAAGACAGTTCATCACGATGCAACAAATTGATTATTTTGGACAGCTCTAAATGGCAGATTGGTTTTAAGCAGTTCGAGCATGCTGGAAAGTTAGTTAACTTAGAAATAGTTTACCAGTGGACACAAAGTATGCATAGATTCATTTCAATTATTTAACATGCTAAACTAATTAGATTATGCCTATGAACATGATTTCTAGGTGATTGAAAGGTCGCATGCATAGCTCCTATAGACATGCTATTCTACATAAGTAAAATCGAATCTACAGCCTATAAGCTTGGTTTCTAAGTATGAACACGCTGACAATTATTTAAACCAACTAATTACCATGTTACAATTTTATTAGCAACTTATTAATCAAATCTCATAGGCATGAATTCTAGGTGGTATGGATTTATTCACATAAAGCAACCATTAAAATTGATTGAATGAACTAATTAATTCATCTGGCTAGCAGATAAACAAGCTTAGAAGTAATTAGCTAAAATCTTACGGGTCCAAATTATTAATGTGCAGAGGTGAATAGGGTCCCAATTTAATTAGTTGATTGAATCTTTTTACCATAAAGCAAATATTCAGAATACTACAAAGTTATAAACGAACAGAGATTGATTTTTTTATGCAGAATTTTTTAAGAAATGCTTGCATGCTTCAAGTGATTTAAGCAACGCAGGCAAATTTTAGCAAACACATGTAATAAATGCAATAAATATATAAACAGTTAGCACGTATTTCCCTTCCCCCTTAGGCGATTCCCCCAAATTCCTTCATATATAGGAGAGTTAGAGTTTATACAAATTATTACAAAATCACAATAATAATCAAAAGACAAATATTAAGACAAAAAAGTAGAGCTCCAAATCAATATCCCTTCCCTAGGCGACTCTTTGAACTCCTGAACTTATATAACCTGCTAAATAAAGGAGATAAAGCAGCACCAACATACAATACAACAAAATTTATTTAACGGGCAGAAGCTACAAATACAGATTAATTCACGAAGCAAATATTTACACTCAAACAAATGATAAACTCAACAAAATAGTCATCACAAAAGAGGGAGAAAGAAACTAACCCGGGCGCTTCCTTTATTATTTCAAACATACACACAATACGAACAATGCAAAAAATTTAAACTAGTGAAAGGAGCTAACCAGTTATGCAGAATTATTTATCAGCAATGAAGATCCAATTAATCCAATAACCGACCCGAACACAGCAAAATAGCAAGTAGAGAGGAGCTTTAATGTTTACCGAAAAACTTAATTCTTTTATTAGAGTAGAGAGCAATATTTTTTAGTATTCAAGTATGAGCAATGTTAGAAGTGTAGAGGCGATAGTAGTTTTTCTGTTATCGTTAGAATGTCCAGTCTCCTTAAAATAATGAGAGGATGTCTCTTTTTATAGTTACAGAAAAGACAAGCATGGAAGGAAAGAGTATATTTTTTTTTTCTAATTAAAAAAAAAATCCTTATTAGAAGAGGACTGAATCGGTCCAATAACTTAATTTATGTTTTTTTTTTCCCAAAATAACAAAGTTCCTAAATAAGGTAAAGGAATACAACCCGTAAAATATCAAACGGTCAAATGACATTAATTTAAAGACAGCCAAAAATTATGCACCAATCAAAATATTCACTTGTTCATAGATTACTATAAATATGACAAGTAAGAATCAGTCAAGACAAATATTAAAGGAAAGCTAAATCAATTAAAGCAAACCACCTATTAATAATATGAAGAAAAAGATTTACGGGGACAGAAATGATTATCACTTAAATTACAGATCGCTGGTCTTGCTCATTGAGTTATTCTTTTAACATAGACAGAGTAAATTAAGCACGTACTAATTTAAAAACAACAATTTGTGAGAGACTAAATCACACCTAACACCAAGGGAATCTTGAACAAGTAAAGGAACAGTTCAAGAATCAGTAAAAACTTATATTATGGCATCCAATCAGCACATAAACAAATTGAGTAGCAGTAAGATCCCAACAATCAAGGAAAATCGAAAAAATTATTTTAGGAAGACCGAATACGATTCTCAATCAATTAAGACTTAAATAGTGACTTTTACCATGGAGAAATTAAACACTAAAATCTGTTATATATATAAACAAAGAAAAATATTAAGAATTCAAACCTGCTATGACAAGCCAACTAAATCAAAATTAACAATTTGCTCAAGCAACTCACAATAAAAACAGCGAACAAGAAGTTTGAACAGAGAATTTATACCTTAGATATATTTTCTAAGAATCAAGACCAAATCATACGATAGTCTCCCAATTCAAAATGGACAGACCACAACATGAGCAATAATCACGAATTTTGCACAGAAAATCACAACCTAAGCATGTTTTTCCTAAAAACAAAATAAATCGGTATGTAATATCAACTGAAACAACCAACATAACAAAAGGATATATGAAACTTTCATTTCAACAAGCTCATGAAAACCACCAAAGAATTAAAAAATACGGGCTTTAAAATTAGTCGGAAAACTTACTCGGATAGATCTGTTAAGATCCATCTTTTAACCAACTCGAAATCTTCAAAAGCTTCACCAAAATCCACTGCATGACCGAAATTCCAAACCGAAGCAACATCATTTTGTTGTTGTATTCCTCGAGCCCGTCGGGTCGCCTGGTTGCTCGCCGGGGTCGGAGCTGGTTCTCGTGCTGTTGGCTGCTATTGTTCTTGCAGGAGACCGGCAACTTCCTTAGTTGTCCTCGCTGGCTCACGGGGAGAAGGAGAAAGAGCAGCAGTCACTGCTACCGAGGAGAGAAGGAGAAGAAGAGGGAGAGGGGAGAAGGGTGACGGGAGGAGCGAGAGGGAGAGCTCACTGGCGATGATGGAGCTCTCGCCGGTTCTCACTGATGGAGGGGGCTGCGACGCTGCTCGGAGCTGCTGGCCGGAGAGGAGGAGAGAAAGAGGAGGCAGCGCTAGAGAAGGAGGAGAGGAAGGGTGAATCAATGAAAGTTTTGAGGGCTTGGTCTTTTTAGGTTAGAATAGAAAGGTTTTGAGGATTTGATCTTGACCGTTGATTTTAGAAGAGATGAGGGGCTAGGATTCGATCTTGGACCTAACTTAAAGGATGGACGGATGAGATTAAATCACTTGGAATCTGGATTTGGAATAAGAATAGGCTAAAATTGGAATCAACAAAGGCTATAATTGAAATGAGAATTTGAATTGAAGTGACTAGAATTGAAATGAATTAGAATAGAATAGGCTAGGAATTAAATAATTAAGAGGAAATTTAAGGAAATACTATCCAATTAAAATACCACATATATTAAAATGTATAAAATATTTTAAAACATTTGAGTAAAATAATTATTTCGAGTTTAAATATCAATAAAAAAAATAATTTAAGAGAATAATTTAATAATATTTACAATAATTTTTGTAAAGCAAGCATACTAAAATTATAATTTTTTAGACAAAATCGACTAAATTTTTAACTCAAAATATATTTTAAAATATGTATTTAATTGAATAGCATTCCCAAAAGGGTTAAAGGTCGGTCAAAATTGGGTGTCAACAATATGGTTTCATTAATATAATTAATTAGTAATTCTTTAAAAGTGTTTGTTGAAATTTAAATCTAGTTGAAGCTCATCCCTAACTTTTCTTATTGCATCCAAAAGTTTATGTATTGTCATGACTGCAAATCTTTTTAAATGCATGTGGAATGATCTCTTTTGTACTCACATAATATTTTGCGTAGTTGATATGTCATTGTTGATTTTGTGACACATTTTAAATGAAAAGCCATTTTTGGATATGGTTTCAAGAAATTTCTTATATTGCTTACATAAATAGTTTATTTTATCACCAGCATACACTGAATATTTTTAGTAAAGATACAATGAATAATATTTTATTAATAAGAAATAATGAACATATATATAATGAATTTATTTAATATTTACAATGAATCATTAAATTCTTGAATTTATTTAACAATTAATTATTTAAAAAGAAGTATATTGCAATGAATCATACATATATATTGTGCTTTTATATACATATAATGAATTTATTTTGTATAACTTACATTAATCTCATAGTGTAAGACTTAAATTACATTCTATCCATATTTTTTTCTATTTTACAAAAATCCCCTATCAACCATCTGGATACATAATTGGTGGTCCGGATACATAATTGACTGTCCGGATACATTAATGCTTCCCTACAATAAGTGTCAATCTGCTCTAAAACAGGAAATAAATCTGAAAATCTAATTAAATCTCATAAATTACGCTTATGTTTTTTTTACTATCAATTAGACAGATTTAATATATGGATTAATGTGCTTCATATTTATTGTATCAGATATATAGCTGCATGATCTTCACATTTTGTCTCAAACTAAACAAACTTTTGATAATAACATTTCTGTATTATCATTTATGAATTTGATACATACTTGTGTGGCACTTTAATGTATCATATATATAAGTGAATAAGTATCAGATGCATTGTTGTGTGCCAAGATCATTATTATGTAGTCATGATACGCTGTTATGTATCAATTTGTTAATCACTTTATTAGATGTCTATCTATAATAGAAAAAGACAGTATCGACGGATTCATACACAAATTTTTTTACCACACATATTTAACTATGAAAATAATAAGGTTTATGTATCACACATATGATTTAGTAGTGTGTACGGATAAACATGCTTCTAAATTTGAATAAGGTAGAAGATACATAGTCACACCTAGATACATGATAAATGATACAGTTAGTAGAAGCTTTGTATCAAGTATCAAAACTAATTAAGGTTATGTATCAAAACTAATATTTGAACATGATACACTATACATGATAAAATTGTAATGTATCTGTAATACCCCAACTTTTAAAACGTCTAAATTAACTCGTACCTTCGTCAAAAGACAAAGAGGGTGAATAATAAATTAAGAATGATGTGGTATGTCCTATTTTAAGTGTTCAAGGGTTGTATCTCAAGTGTTGAAGTTAGGTAGTCGCAAAATAAAAGTTGGCGAAAGTTATCATAAGTTCTTTTTTAAAGATTTATCTGAAATTTGGGTCAAATGTCTCGGAGATTTTCTCCCAATCTATAAAGATTTATGGGGCCCACGACCCATCAAATAGAAGGTCTACGAGTCTAGTTTCCAACGCATCAAACCATTCGTTCATACGACTTCAGAATAAGGAGATATTCGCATTTTTGCGAGACTGCGCAAGCAGGCACATGAGGTGGGTCCCCTAGATCGATGGAACCTTTTATATATCTTCTTCGACTTTTCTTTATTTTTTTCCAGTGAATAACCAGAAAACTAAGAAAACCCACTTCTAGAATCAATCAAATTATAGATTTTCTCGACTTACATTCTTAACGGAAGTTGTTCTACGAGTTGAGCTCGTCGACATGGTATAATTTGTTTTATCAATTTCGTAGCATATCATACTTTGGTGTTGGGACAGCAAGGATTTGGACATATTTTAAGATTTTGAGGTGTATTACGAACTTAAAATCAAGGTAAGGACCCTTTTCTCATCGATTCTAGCTTTAATAAACCGCAAATAGCGTTTTGCGATGGAAATACATATCTTTTATCGGATTATCGTGGTATCCTCTATTCTTGTGTGTTGATTATGGTCTTGCTTTGTTGTAGTATCGAGGGGGTTGTGATTAAAATTCGTTAGGCCATGTGAATTCAGCGAAAAAGGTATTTTAGGGCTATTCCTTTCTTACGGCATGTTTCCTTAGACCTTAGCAGCAATGTAATTAGGTTGTTATCCTTGTTATACTTGTAGTCATTATTTTTATTATTGGATGCTCGAGTTGATATAATCCTCCCTTGTCGGGATTTTTATTCAGTTAGTAGCGTCCCTATGTTGGACATGACTTAGAGACAATTCGTATAGGTTGCTTATAGCTAAATTGCTCGTTTTTAGCCTATTGGATTGTTATTGTTTGTCACGACCCGATTTCTCGAGTCATGGCGGCACCTACTATACCCTACCAGTAGGTAAGTCAACCCGTAACCCAGAACATCAAGCAATGAGCGTAAGGGCAGAAACTAGCGAAAACAATAATCTAAACAAGGACAACAAAGCGGAAGCAAACCCAAAACATATATACAAATAAGGATCCCTCCCAAAACCTGGAAGTTACTAGTACAGAGCTACTAATAAAAAGAGTACAAGTCTCAAAAGTAGATCACAGAGACTCGACTGTCTCAAAAAGAAAAAGACAAGTCTATATATACAGATGGAGACTGAAATAGTACAAAATGTCATGTGCTCACCCCTGTCTCCGGATCAGACTACTCCAAGTTGGATCAACGCTGGCCACTGGTACTAGGACCTGCATCACGAAATAGATGCAGAGCGTAGCATGAGTACCAAAACAACAGGTACTCAGTAGGCATCATAGGCCGACTGAACTTGAAAGGTAAAAGCAATATGAAAAGAAGAAATAACACAAACATAGGTCAAGAACGGAAAACTAAGTAACAATGGAAAGCACACAAGTGTAGAAAGAACTAACTAAAGTAATCTATAAGCTAACTACACCTAGATGGACCCCCATAAGCCCAGAAGGTACACTCGTGCGCAAATTAAATTAAAAACCCGAACGGACTCCCATAAGCCCGACGAGTACACAGAAAAACTATAGCTAAAGAGAATTGCATAAGAGAACCCAAGAACCAAGAACATCGAACCAGAACCTCAACCCCAAATAATAAAATCTGACAGTACGGAGGCCGAACCTCGAACCGGACGCTCACTAGAAGTAACCAAGTAACCAATAACAAGTATCAAGTAACTGAGGCCGGACCTCTAACCGGATGCTCTGTATAAGTATTTGGACAATAGAGGCGGGACCTCGAACCGGATGCTCTATATAAGTATCTGGACAATAGAGGCCGGACCTCGAACCGGATGCTCTATATAAGTATCTGGACAATAGAGGCCGGACCTCGAACCGGATGCTCTATATAAGTATCTGGACAATAGAGGCCGGACCTCGAACCAGATGCTCTATATAAGTATCTGGACAATAGAGGTCGGACCTCGAATCTGATGCTCTACGAAAATATCAATAAGATTGAGACCGGAGCTCGAATTCGGATGCCCGACAAAGGTACCACTGTAGCTGCTGAAAGAGTTCTAATCGATCCATGCTCAAATGTCCGTGGAACACTGTCTACACTTAGCCAATCAATGCAAGTCCTTGGAACCGAATAAAAACCAACTTCAAATCGCGAATCAGAACCAGTGTCGCTGACGTAACTCGTGAAGCCGTAAAATCGAGAAAATAAGGATAACTATCGTCGAAGTAAGCGTATCGTCTAGGTGAGCTCCAAACTATCAGCCTCTAGTCTGCTACACCAGTCTACAGGGATCTAAGCCGGCCAAGCGACGTCGGGGCAAAACTAATGCCTATCGATTCCTAATCATAAATTTCTAAGGCAAGCCGTAGTCAAACCTAAACTAAGGCCCAACATGCTTCAGATAATTAGTAATCAAGTATATAAACCCTCTCCATAGCAAGGAGGGTTAATTTGTAACACCAAATATGCTCACAGATAACCGATAGATCCCGAAAGAGGCCAAAACTTGATTTCTAAACATCTATGCATAATTTACTAACTACCAACCCAAATCCCAACTAATCAACATGCATTCACACTCTCAAGCTCAATCTAAGAAAGGGAAACCGTAGCCTACCTGTAGGCCGACCACGCATGCTCCAAAAGTCACTTCTTCGGAGTTTTCTCCTTCCGAACAGCCTCAAAACGCTGACACACTATCAAAAATAGAGTCACAATGTTATTACGGTTGTTTAGACACTAAAATCGCAAGAAACGGAGACAGGCCAATTTCGGGGTCAAAACGGGGAAAGTGGGACCCGCACCGGAAATTCCGAAATTAATCCCAAAAGTAGGTCCCAATCAGTTCCCCAAGCTCAAGTCCCAAAATGGGCCACAATTCGGGGCTTGGGAACATCACAATATCAACAATCAACCAATATCGAATTTTCTCAAGAATTAGAACTAGGACAGCAGTTAATTCAGCCGATTTACCAGAAAAGAGAGATCTACAGCAAAATCCGACAACACCACAGCGTTCTCCTCGAAAAACCACTCAAGATGGCCTCAAGAATCACTAAAATCGGACCTAAAATGACCAAGAAATCAGCTTCTAAAATTCCTCAAAATTTCAGCCCGAAAATGGCGAAGACAGCAGCTAAAACACAACTTTTACCTCCAACGAAGCTTTGAATACGAAATCTAACCACACCAACGCGTTCCTTGCGAAAAACCCCACAAGATGAACCTTTGGATCACTAAATTTGGACTAGAAATGAGAGAGTTATGAGGGTTTGAAGTTAGCAAATCAGGCTGGTTTGGTCTGCACCAGATCTGGCTACATATATATAAAAGTCTCCGATGGGATGCTCGGAATTCTCTCGGGACCCGATAAAAATAAAACAGATATGCTACCCTACTAAATTCGACATTCCAGACTCAACGGTGCAGTCGAAATTTCCATCAGAGGTCATCTCGATAAAAAGTGGGTCCCACTTCCAAGAGCCATTTTAACCAAAATCCACCGAAGGACTCAAAATGAGCCGGAGGCCTCGGGAGTCGAACAAAAGGTTGTTCTAGACCAAACTCAATATTCCGAAGCTAACCGCGCTGATGGAATTTTCATCCGAGCGCGTTTTCCAAGAATGTTGACCAAAGTCAACCTTAGGCCAAATTTCAAAGGCTAAAACGCCTAATCGCACCAACTCACACTGAAAACCTCGGGAGTCATGCCGACCATGCTACTAGCCTAAAACGACCC
Source organism: Solanum pinnatisectum (assembly GCA_035578085.1). NCBI lineage: Eukaryota > Viridiplantae > Streptophyta > Magnoliopsida > Solanales > Solanaceae > Solanum > Solanum pinnatisectum. Next base: position 22,578,339 of record CM069077.1, read on the forward strand.
TTCCGGAGCTGATGGAATCGTCAGAATTCCATTCTGAGGTGGCCTTCTTGAACTTTTGATCGAAAATGATCGTTCAAGATTCTTAAGCTCCAAAACACTAAAACTCGCACCAAAATCAAATGAACGACCAGGTGACCGAACTGTCAGTCCCAGCAAGTCATAAATAACTTGGGGTCACTACAGGAACACTCTAAACGACACACAGAAGGCAAGATACAAAAATGACCAGAAGGGTCATTACATTGTTGCCCTTGGAGCTATTGTGGTTAGCTGCAGGAATGTGATCTATGCCTAGAAGGGCTATGTTCTGCCTATGGGGCTATGTTGATGCTTCGAAGGTCTATGAGTTGCCTACGGGGCTATATTAATGCCTAGAAGGGCTATGAGTTTCCTACGGGGCTATATTAATGCCTAGAAGGGCTATGAGTTTCCTACGGGGCTATATTGATGCCTAAGAAGACTATGTGCTGCCTACAGGGCCATGTTGTCTATAATCTAAATTGATGCCTAAAAGAGCTATGTGTTGCCTACGGGGCTATATTAATGCCTAAGAGGGCTATGTGACTGACTACGGGGCTAGGGGACTACCGATAGGGGTATATAGATTGATTGGCACCTTCTGGGCTTATGGGGGCCTAGGTATGTGGTCTTGTGTTCTGTTTGTACCTGCTGAGCTTATGAGGGCTTAGTTAGGTTGTTGTTTTATTATTTTTGATAATTTTAGATTTAGAAGCAGGTCAGTACACTTATCTTATACTTGATTTATTTATCGGATTACTCCAGTATGTTAGGATACCTGCTCATAGTATATTGCCTTTCATACTCGGTATATTATTTCGTACTGATGCCCCATTGCAAGGGGGTACTGCATTCATGTCTATAGGTCCCGACAAACGACCCAGTAGACCTCCTCAGCAGTAGGATTGACTTCTATCCGATTGGCTAGCCCCTTTCCTCTAGAGCTGCCAGAGTTAAGAGCTTTGTTAGCTTTTGTTGTACATATTTTTATGGGTAGGCTGGGGTCCTGTCCCGCCAATCTTGCAAACTAGTGTGTGGGGTGTATAGCTACGTTATGGCCGTGCTTGCCTAGTTTGTTGGTTTGCTGAAACTTGTTAGCTGTTTGATGTATTGTCTTGATATATACTTGCTTTCAGTTTCTGTATAGAGATCATGGTGGCCTCGACTGCCCAATCAGGATTTTTATGCTAGTTGGCTATTTCTTTATATGAACTTTTGGGAGTAGTTGTCTCTTTTATAGATCTGTTGACAGGGGCCTTGCCAGACGAGGGCTTACTTCTAAGCCAAAATATACTTGTTTGTTTTCTTGATTGTGTGTGGCTGTCATGCGCTAGTAGCAAATGGTTGTGAGGTCACTCATACGAGTTACGGTATTAGGAGCGATTCGCCCGCGAGTTTGGGGCGTGACAGTATTGTAGTGTTCAAACAAATGCATTATACATTAATTAAGAAACAAAATTAACTTAATACAAAAAAAATCTAGTTAATGTATCCTAAACTAGAGTCGTAAGATAATTTAGTAATTTGAACATGATACATTGTACATGATGAAATTGTAATGTATCATAACGTTTAAACGAAAGCATTATACATTAATTTAAGAAACAAAAACAATTGGATACATTAAAAATTTGAACCCATATATATCAGAAGAAGATGAACAAGAAAAAATCAGAAAAAAAAAATCAACAATCTAATTTGTTTCGACTTCTCCTTCTCAACAATTCACATTAGAAGACGAATGTACATCCACTTTTTTCTACATTCACTTTAAAAGACGAATGTACATCCTTCTTCTCCTTCTCCTTCTCAACATTCACTCTTGTATCCTTTTTTCACTGTTAACAATGACGTCACCCATGAATCTAGATCCGAAATCTTTACCAGAGCCCATCAATAGATCGACTTTTTTCGCCTTTTGGGCCTTTTTTCCGTTGATTTAGAAGTCGAAGATGCTTCCTTCTTGAAGTAATTGGGTAACCCCCAATATTGAAATATGGACTTTTATCCATATGTATCAGCGATTTTTGAAGATGAAAAACTAAAAAAAAAATTGAAAACTGAAGATATGGAAAGAGATCTACCTCTTGAATAACTTGAAATCATTAATTAGAGAGAAAAAAGATTTGAAATTCAAAAATGAATTAATGGGGTAGTTGTGGAAAAAATTGTGGGGCGAAAAAGGGTGCAAAAATCGTGGGAATCGAAAATTGGAGAAGAAGAAAAGGATAGGAGAGATTTATGGAGTGAAATCAAGAAGTGATAAACATGGGTTTGGAGAGTGGGAGTTATCTATCCAGTAGTTTTGTGTTACACTCAAAAATAAGGAATTTGGGAAAATTTTAGAACTGGTAGGGAATAATGAAAATTATGGAAAAGAAAGATGTATATATAGGTAATTTTTCCAGTTATGTTTTTTATATGAATTCAATAAACACAATACATAATTTAGTAAGATATAATGATGTTGATGTATTCATTGTAGTTTAGGTATAATAAATTTAATTTTTTTAAATGTGAATTCAACAAATATGATACATTTACACACTTTTTAAAATAGGATTAATTTAGTAACATACACTGCCAACATGGGCCAAGCAACAAGAAACGGAGGGAGTGCTGTCAGTTTTTTAAAAATATAATTAACTACAGTTTTCATCTTTATGCTTACTCAATAAACGTGGTAAAAATAATAATAAAATTAAATTGAAATCAAGGAATAAATAAGAATAATCTAATCAAATTATAACGACTGCAAATAAGAATATTAGTCAGTGCAAATTTCTTTATCATTTATTTCTTTCTTCCCAAACTGCCCTTTTTCTCCATGACTACAGTTGGATGCAAATTAAATTATAGTCAGAAGAAGATTTAGATACATATGAATCATGATACACATTAATGCAGAGTTATCATATAACATTAAAGTACTCTCAGTGGTAGATCTTCATAACCAACCCTCTTTTTGTGCCTTTCAAACAGTTCTTGCATTGCTTCAATAAACTGACTGTGCACTTCAGAAACCTTCAACAGAAAAAAACTAAGGTGAATTATGGGTCCAGATCTAATATTTGTTGAAATCTTTGAGTTTTAACATAATTTATGCTCTGCATCGAAAATACTAGACACCTGGTGTTGAACCACCAAATCAAGCCCCTTATGACTAGAGCACAATATTACTCAGTGCCAATAGCAGAGAAAGAGACGGACTAACAGGGTGAACTGACATACCTCTTCAATGGTTGGCTCCGGATTTTTCTCGAGCACAATTGGCCTACCAACTACAACATGCATGGGTCGTTGAAATGGTACCGGAGAGCTGCAGTGAACGCCATGACATTACAAAGATGAACATTGCAACACGAGTGGCAAAATGCATAATAGACGTTTCTGAAAATATTCTAAGGACCACTATGGACATTGACATCCATCTTATGGTGGCTAGCACTACACTAAAATTTCCTCTATTCTATTAAATACAATAATGTACTCTTTTAGTGTTGGTGGTGATAGAGCAGCTCTGCATTATTGGATCAGGAAGAAATTTAGTAATAAGGTAACAAAAGGTCAGACAGAAAAAAAAAAAATAGAATAAAACAAAGCCAATCCCAACTAGTAGCTGGCCAGTTTGTGTCATTTCAGCCATAAAAATGGGTTAAAATCACCCTCATCAAACTCAAACAAAATATGGAGGTCAAAGATTTTATTGTATTGCAGAAATACGGGAGGCTGGTTGCACACGGTTCAAAGCTTTGTGAATAATAGGGAAGCCACTCCACTTAAACCATTCACACACAAATTAATGTAGTTTACTTTAAAAAACAGGTAGAAACCGACCACACAAAACGACCTCTTGAGGTCGATTTTCTTATTCAATTTTTTTTTTAATAAAGAAGTCGACCTACTGAGGTCGGTTTACTTGGCAAAAAAAAAATGCAGGAAATATATTAGCTGACCTCATACAAGGATTTTGTAAAACAGCTATATTCAAAACTGTGAAATGTGCCTGACTTGCACATCACAAGCTATGCACTTACCACTATACCAAAGCCCCAGAGACAAGGGCCAGAGGTTTTAGACTAGCTTCCTGGTATAGAAATCAATAGAAACTCAACAAAAATCTGAAATAACATACCCCAGCACGCCCCAAAAAAGAATTGGAGTGAACTTAATGAGCCTAGAGAATTCCAAGTACAGTTTCCCGCTTGGCTTCCACCATTTGTAGACATCAGTCTGCAGAATTTAGGTAAAACTGTAAGCACACGCCAGGATAGTTTTTCAATAACGCACAAAGATATGTCAACCCAAATATTTTAATAGCTTGCAAGAAAAATATTCAGTCCTGCTTGAAATTTTGATCATATAGACGGATACAAAACTCGCACAGGATAGAGAACATTTCATGCCCAAATAAAGACATCTTTACGCATCGGAGCACAAAGATGGAAGTAAATACCTGAACACTACGTAAACGGCAATAGAAGAACAAAATATCACCTGGCCGAAACAGAAAACTGGAACCAGTGGTTTGCCCGTCTCTATGGCAATTCGTACAAATCCTTTTCTTCTTTGAAGGTAGGCAATCTATCACAGGTTAAGAGAGCAATAAGATTTAACCCCTCTTGATACCAGCACACACAGTAAAGGATATGAAATAATCTCAATTTCACACATTGTTTTCCCCAACAGGAACATAAGATGCATAGAAATTCTTTTACCAGGCCATCAGTCCCAAACATACTTTAATTTCTGGTCACATAAGAAAGAAAAACTAGACCTCTTTCCTCAAATATCAGATCGTTTACAATCCAATGAAGAGAGTACTCTTTTGATGAGTTCCTACTAGTTATTCCTGATCAAAACTCCTTTTTGTGGGTGCATCTAATTGGTCTTACCAGGAGTTAGGAAGAAATGTGGTGAGTACAGCATAATATACTGGTTTGGAAAATACAATCAAGTTTCGAGATTGAACCTCTGAACGGTGTTCCATATAGAATGCCTCTTGAACTCCACCTGGCACTATGATGCAGCTGTAACCAGATGCCAAGAGGGATTTAAAATTTTTCCTTGTTACTGGTGCAAGTCCTAACCATGTCCAGATATGCCGCAAGAAAGGTGTATAGAACACCTGTCAATGTTTCTTCATAGTAAATGCTACAGCTGAAAATAAGACTATGTACAATTAAAATATAAGAACAAGGAATCAAGTCATACAGCAGTACTCGCAAGCACTTTGATTTTTGGGAGAGGCATGAAACCTGTAAGATCAGCAAGGGCAACCACCCCAATAGGCCAAACGGAATGTGGCTCATACCCAAAAACTGTAAGTAACAATATCTGAGTTAGTCTGAAGAACAGGAACTGAAGATTTCTGATTTTCCATTTATGCGACAAGCACTCAGAATGATGTATCTAGTTCCTTCTAGAAACAGATATCATCTGCCTACAATGGAAAGGATGTGAGCAAGTGCCCCTTCAAAAAGAAGTGGATAATAGGAGTACTATATTATTATTCACAGTAGAGAAAAGAAACAAGGAAAAACAAAAGAGGAAATTTTAGAACATAAGCAAGCAAGAGAAATAAAGATTCGAGGACTGAATTACCCAAACTATAGAATACTCAACAAAACAACAGAGTAAGAGAAGAGGACCAAGAGAGCAAGAGCACGGGAGGATTTCTTTTCATTTGGCCCCTTAATCATTGAAGTATACTCATTTGTTCTATTTTCTTTCAAACATATTTTCAAATCCTTAAAAAGTAATTTACTTCGAAGGAGAAATTTTCTTGTTATGGTCCTATATTTCATTTGTTCTAGAAATGCAAATTTCAGACGCCAACACTTGAGGGCCAAGACCACGTGATATAGTTTTAAACCTGTCTAATTTAATTCTTCACAAGACACCAAGCAAATGGAATCAGAGTCAAATGATATAGAATCGTTTTAGAAAGAGTCACAGAAAACAGGCTGAGTGGTTGAGCTAATAACAAAATGAAACAAAAAAATGCATCCATCCAGTCTCCGCAAGTGGATACAAAGACTGAGATGCTATGCTCCTAAGAATGGGGATTGCTATAGTGAGAGAAATTTATCAAGAGAAGTGCATCAAAGTAGAAGTCTCTAGACAGCATTTAAGCTAGTTAGAAGTCGACTATGGTTTACACAAAAGCAAGCCTCCCAAGCTGACACAGGTTTACATTACTCGTCATCTAAAAGAAATAGCATTGGTTAACTTATGTTGAAGCAAGCACACGAATCACTGTTTTGATTGAGATTGCAGTTGATTGGTTATTACCTTCAATTTACTTCCTCCGTTTCAATTTATTTATTTTACTTTCATGTTTAGTGTAATTAAAAATAAAGCATATTTTCCTTTTTTTGGTAACTCTTAAATTCTAACTTTCCACGCAACATGTTCAAGATTAAAGAACATTTTGGAACATTCTACGTATCTTCAGTTTAAGACTACAAGATTCGAAGTCTTCTACACTTACTTAAACTCCATGTCAAATCAAAACCAGACAAAGTGAAACAGAGGGGGCAACATATTTACATGACAACAATCACACAATTATGCCAAGAAATGTACGGCTTTATGACGAATATAGATAGCTTGGTAATCCCCAATGTTTCCAAGTGATCAAGTGAATTGCAAGTTCATGAGCACATACAAAAGTATAAACTTTAATCAGCCCCTAATGTTTTATTGGAGTCTGCCTAAAATAGAAAAGTGGGGACTACAATTTTTTGCAAATTGGTAATTTCTTAAAATGCTATCATTCCGCAGGCAAGACAGCTGCAAATAGACTAACCAATTATAGCAGAAACAATGACAGGTTAGTTGATTCCCCAACCCCCAAATCAAATTAAAGGAAGTTCATTTGTTTATACTTATCGAGGATGGATAGTAGTCAGTAATTTACCGTAAGCCTCATTAGGATCAAATGCTTTGATGTCCTCTACATACAAATGCACCGGAAAATAGCCACAAGCATGCTTACAGATGTACCTGAAAAACCCCAATTTTCAGCATCAACAATACAGCAGAAAATCAATAGTTTCCACTTGATCAGATAAATACTAAATTGCAACCACAAATAAACACTTACCTAGCTAATCTTCGCCCCCAATTATTTTTCTCATCAATCGGAATGAGAATAAGTATAAGCAATATTCCTATAACTCTGAAACAAAATTTCAACAAAGTCAAACTCAAACCAGTGGGCAGAAAGAAATAAGAGATACAGAGAAAGTAAAGAGAAAACTAACTAACACGAGTGCTTTGGTGAAAGGAAGAAAAACAAAGGAAGCAATAAGGATTAAGAAGTTGAAATGGACGGAGCCAAGCCATAAGACCAACGCCAATACAGTGTAAAATAATGACCCGGAATTCGTCCCTTTAAACTCCACCGGCGTCGGAGCTGACGGCGGCGCCGGTTTTTGATGAATTACAGAATCGTCATCTCGTATAGCCATGGGTGAAAATTCAAATCGAAACGAATAAAACAGAAAAAATGAATATGAAATTAAAGAATTGGTTATGAATTTATAGGAAGAAAGTTGGGAATTATGCAGTAGCTAATTTCTCTCTATTTTAGATAATAAAGAGGAGTGTTGGTTGTAGAATTGATGATGTTGTTCCAGTGACTTCGCGTCGAAAGCATCGACTTCTTTTATTAATATTAACTTCTCTACTTTTAATTATCATGATTTTTGTTTTTAGAATTAAATTATAAAAATTTTAATTAACCTTTTTAAGATATATTTTTTCATATGTAAAATATTGTAATTTATATTGCTTTTCATATAGTATTTGAATTTTTTTTTAAAAATATCAAATTAATATAATTTAATTTAACCTTGAAAACTAATTAATCAAATTGACTTTCAAAAATGCTAACATGACAAATAAAAATGGGAACGATAGTATAATTTTGGTTTTTGTGAGTTGTTATTTTGACGTCAGCGCGTGGAATTTACATAAAACACATGGTTTCTACAGAGAAAATGACAGGCTGATAAAATATGGGTCCTTTCTTCATTCTAGTGGTCACGTACGAAGGTTAAAAATATTTATTTTGTCAAAAAGATATTATTCATTTTGTTTTAATTTACTTGTTCTATTTCAACTTTTTACTTGTCTTTTTTTATTTGTTATTTTTTATAAAAATAATATTTTTTTATCTTTTAATTTCTCAATTTATTTAGAGAGTTAATGTTTTTTGAAAATGAATAAACTTAATTTTGGAATTTTATCAATTGATAGAAATAAAATAATAAATTCGCTATGTCAATTATTATTATTTTCTTAATAAGTGTGTCAAGTTAAAAATAGACAAATAAATAGCAACAAAGGGAGTAGTATAATTTACATAAATTCATCGTGCTAGTAATTACATTATTTTCCTATTCTTTTCCAAATTATAAAACTCTCTTAAAACTTATGAATTTCAGATATATTACTGAACTTTCGCATACATCAACAGACATCCCATACATAGGGGAGGATGTATCAAAGAGAGTATAGTGATGTATAAGAGAAGGGATAAAACACTCGGATAGATAAGGGAGGGATGTATCTGGAGGGGATATGATATATCAACAAGAGGGAAGTGATGTATCCGAGAGAGGATTTTTTTTTTTTTAATGGAGGAAATTTTAGAGATAATGGCAAAATAAAATGTGTGTTTAGGTGACTTTTCCAAAACGGTATTACTCCCATGTTCACTTTTACTTGTCACTTATTTCTAAAATTGATTTTCATTTTTACTTGTTATTTTTGACGTATCAAGAAAAAACAATTATTTTTTTTTCCATATTTTACCCATAACAATTAAATATTATTCTCCATATCATTCTTTTAAGATCCAATACTAAACATTTATTAGTAGAGATTTTATGGTAAAATACTTATATGAATAATTATTTCCTTAATGTATGTGCCAAGTTAAGCGATGTGATTAAAAACGAACGGATGTAGTACTTTTTTTCGAGGAATCAAATTGTTTGGCCAAAATTGTTTTGGAAAGAAGCTAAAAATTTATATTTTTTACAAAAAAAAAAAAAAAAGAATTAGAAAATTATTTTTCCAAAATTAAAATATTGTTACCATATATACATATTTAAAATTAATTTATTTTTATAAAATAACCTTAATATTGAAAGTGCATTAATACTTATATTTTTCGTAATTAGACTCTCAAAAATATTTTAAAAAAAAAAACTTAATCAAACACAATCTATTTATTGAAGCAAATTAGCCAAAAACGAATTATCCTAAACCAAATTATTTATTTCAAATTGAACTTTCTAGCAACAAAAGTCTCTTTTTCAGCCAAACATTTTGGCAAACGTCTCTTTTACAACCAAACATGTTACAGGCTGTATATACGTTGGATTAATTTAGATTTTTTAAATGTCAAATAAATTAGTTGCGTCAAACTCCAAAATTTATAAATTATGTTAATAAAAGAAAGATCTTATCAGATTTTTTTCTTTTTTGCTGATAAAGTCTTTATATAATAAATATATAATTTGTGCTTCAATTTTTTTTTTTAATAAGATAAAATAATTTGAAGTATTTCTTTAGAAACTAAACACAAAATGTGAGATGAGTGATGATTATATTAAAAAATACTTAACAAAAATAATAATTAAATTACATAAAGTAAATATTAGTATTAATTAATAAGTCATAATGAAAATGATTATAATCTAAAATTACTAAATCATATTAAACTAAATACAGTTAATAAATAGTAATTATATGACTAAATATTTAAAATAAAGTTATGTACTGCCACTATTTAAACAAATGCAAGATTAAAGAGTGATTATTTAACATAATATCCTTCTTAATGTTGAATTTTCGACATTAATATTAATTTAATTTTGATTTTTAAACTTTTATTTAAATTACTACTAATATTATTGAGCTATAAATTTTATTGAATTTATTTTGCCAGCATATATAGCCTCTTGCCGCAAGCTACGTATTGATTTTATTTTTTATAATAAAGAATTAAGAAAAGTAGATCTATGTTACCTACTCCCATTAAACTATACTTTTTTTTAAGATAGCATTGCTAACCTAGACTGGATTCTAATTGATTAGATTAAATACCTAGATTAACTAGAAGTTATTCAACGAACTCTAATATATTATCGACCCATTTTTGATACTATATATGATTTCTTGTTGTTCTTGGAACGCACACTCATGTGTATGTGATAAATACGGGCGCAGAGCCAAAATTCTAGCTACGAATTTGTTATAACTAATGAGTAGTTATTTTCACTTAAATTATACTATATGTTATAATTTTTATAAAATTTGGGAAGCTGTTATTTTAAAAATTCAAAATTTTGAATCTGCTTTTATTTGAATGCAAAGGATTCATATGTACAGTTTTATCCACCCCACACCCTTTCAAAACAAATTGTGCATGTGCAAAACAATTTGTTTCCCTAAATGACAGGTCAATTTTCATGAACTAAAATTAAGGAGTGTTTGGATTGGCTTTTTTTAAGTTATTTATAAGTTAAAGTTAAAATTGGAACACTCAATTTTTGACTTTTAACTTTTTGGGTATTTTTCAACTTTAGAAAGTGTTTAAAAAAAAATAGTATTTGAATTAGTCAAACATTTTCAAAATTAAAAAATAAATTAATCCAAACACATTCATATACTCATAGTGACTTAAAGAAGATTACAACATCAATATGTATGATAGGATAACACAAAGTCATCACTTGTATATTATTGATATAAAGTTAACATTCAAGTATGTCTCGAAGGTGTAAACCTGATACATTAAGCAAAATACTAGGCAAGTAAAAGAGTCCATGTGTATTGTATTTAGGCAAAGTCTGCTTCTCACCTCTAATTTGATTCTTCTGACATCTCATGATCCCCGTCTAATTTGTTACTGTTTATTAGTTAGTTTTTTTTAATTTCAGTTTGTTATTAATAATCAATTTTAATTTGTTGTTATTAAGTATTTGAAGTAGTGTTTACTTCATATATATAGAATCAATCCATAAAAGGTAACAAGTTAGCCGAACATTATATTCATTCCTAGCACATATCAAATAATAGATCAATCGTCCGAAAACGATCTATATATAAGGATACATATTTGGCAATTCTAGTGCTATTGCTAGAGTACTCTCTGTAATTTTTACTCTTACGCTACATATTTTATTGAGTCGTGTTTCATGGTTTAACTTGATAGTTGGTATAATTCTAGTTTTCTCATGGATCATAAACCATCGTACTAAGCTAGCTAAACGTTTCCTTATTATTATTATTATTATTATTATTATGTTTATACTCGTGCTTCCACGTACAAAATAAGTTGCTTAATTGGTTGAATTTTTTGGAGAACTCAACTATTAATTAAGAGATGCAATTGTTTTGTTTTTCATGTATTTTTGTAAAAATATAAAGTAGTATATCATGAAAAGACCATATCCCTTTTAAATGTGAAATACTACAAGTCAAATCATTATCCAATATTCACATTATCTTGCTCCTGCCAGCATTGATATCTCTCTTTATTACTTTGACAATCACCAAAAGATCTCAGCAGCCTAGATTATTGCACAAGATCAAGACACCCACTCATTTTTAAATACGGTATCGCTCGAACTTTTTATATATATATATATATATATAGTACGAAAATTAAATATTCGTATAAAGTTTAGTTAGATCATTTTCTATAAACTCATAATAACAAGAAAACGTCTAAATTTTGAATCTGCTAGCCGATAGGTATGTTGGATGAGAAAATCATAAGCAATCAATCCACTTGAAGCTTGAACAAGTACAAATTGCAAGTACTGGGAATATAATTAAATTACATACATATTTTCAAATTTTAATTACATCCCAATCGAAGCCAGCTGCCAAGGCGCCATTTTTGCTTTGTCATTTTAGCATTACCAACAACTTTATCTGATTTCTCACTACTTAAAGATACTGTCGACGCTTCTTCCTGTAACATATATAACAATATAAATTATTAACAGTAGCCAATAATCATATGTTGTGACAAATTAAAGAACTGATCATGTATTAATTGTTATATATAGACACAAGCCTATATATTGTATTAAGCAGGTGAAGTACAAAATGTACTATCGGTTCATATTATTTTTTGCAGTAAAGATATGATACCAGACCTAACTCAACCCCTAAAAGCTAAGGGGAGGAGACCATTAGTCCAAGACTCCATCCCGCACCTAACTGGAGCGTGGAATGGGAGCCCAAACAAGGATGAACCTACACTTTGATACCATGTAAAGGTATAACCCCCAATCCCAAAAGCTAATTCATGAGGGAAGAATTGCTCAAGTCCATATAAACATACCACTAGTCCATCCCCCAACCAATCTGAACGTCTAACCGTTTCACTTGAGTAACACAACATCAAGGATGCTTTTGAAGAAAAAGAAGTCATAAATCTTCTTATTTTTATTTAAAAAGGTAAATATATTCCGCTTATCAGTTGGTTGGTTGACTATCTAAACTTTCATTTTATCTAAACGTTATTTATTTACCTGGACCTGTTTATGTTTGAGATTGGCCTTTTCGTCTTCGTTGTCATGATTTCTTGACTTGGATGAACTCGACCTTGATGTTTTCCCTTCTTCCATTTCTAAGCTTAGCTGCAACTAAATAACACCAATCAATATTTTATATATTATATGTTATTGTCTTAATTTGACTGAACACAGAGTTTTAAAGAATAATAAAGACTTTTGAATTAATCTTCTGATTATCTTTTACTAAAAAAGGTATGTGTAATATATATTAAAATGTTCTTTAATCTTATGATCTTAAACCTTAAAAACTCGATTCTCGAGTGCAGTGAGTCGATCAACAAGAGTGCCTTTGTGATGAACTTCTTCAAGTGCAGTAGATAGACTCAGAGTACTCCTGCAGTACTCTGAGTTTTCTTCTTCTCCTTTCTCATTTTTAGCTGACATCCCATGTTTCTCTTCCAAAACCTGCAGCTGCATTTGTTCGTCACGAAAAGTTAACATCTATTTTTAGTATAATGGACGAATAAAAGTGAACAGAGGGAGTAGTTACCAGGAAATCCAAGCGATCTAATCTTGGAAGAACGGGCAAGGAAGAAGCTAAGTCTTTACTATCTAGCTGCTTCATTTTTATTAGCTAGATAACGTTACTGGATGGAAAATGTAGCTAAGTTTTTAAAGATGGTGATTTTATTAAATAGAAGTGACATAATGTGAAAGTGAGGGGAGGGGAGTTGGATAATTAATTATTGGCAACTCCTATGCCATACCCTTTTGTCACCATGCTAGATTGGCTTCATCATTGCTCTATGACTTGTACTTTTTTTTTTCCCTACCTTTAGCTTATTTTAAGCCTATTGAATATTTATAAATGAGTTCAATATCGTTGAACAACAAATTGAGATTAATCTGAATCTGATATCATATAAAGATAACTATGAGAGAAGTTTGTTCAAATCCATAAAAGGAGTAGGTTTTTTTAAAATTAACCACTATTATAAATGAATTATTCTTTAATACAAAAAGTATAGTTAGAAACAATTGCTATTTTTTGTTTTAAATTTTTAGAACGATACTTATTTTGCTTATTTTTTGGTTGTTGCTAAAACTATATTTACTTTTTTAAAGAGGGAATGATTTTTTTTTAATTCTTTGGTTTGGAATCTTATCTCACAGTGGCCCATCTAAGGAGTTTTTGGCTAAAATCATCCCTGAAGTATGACCTAAACTTAAAGTACATCCTTGTGTTATATAAGTGAACAAAAAACATCCTTGAACTATCCAAAAAGTTGCAAGATTCATCCTTCTGTCTATTTTTTTTTTTAAGAAACTCACACCACCAACAAAAAATGTGGCAAGTCGAATGAATATATGTACACATGGTTAAGCTAGTCAAGTTAAGTGATTTTTTTAAATCTTTAGAAATTGAGGGTTTAAATCATATTCAGACAAAATATATTGAAATTCTAAATATTCTTTGTAAAAATATGGCCAAATACCACTCCAATTTCAAAATTTTTGAATACAATAATAATTTTATTATTTTTATAACTAAACGCCTACGTAATTTCACTAAATTTCCGGCATTTCTATACATTGTATAAAATGCGAATTGTATTGTATATATAGTACATACGCCTTAAATATTTTATTAAAGGAAACCTCTAAATAGTTGGACGTAATATTTTTAAAATGATTTTTTTTACATAATCTTTCTAACCATCGGAACCTACTGTATAAATATTTCAAAACTTATGTATTGTTGCAAGTCAATTTACTTGATGATGCAAAAAACATATGAACTAACAACACACAAAAGTTAAATTCCGAGAATGAAAGATTCATTTCCTATCCTTATCCTTATTCTTTTTAGGTAACTTTGATCTTCTCATCGTGGCAAGACATGACCAAATTAATTTTTTTTTATTGGTTCAATCAGTTTCTTAACAAAAATAGATTGAAGGATGATTCTTGTTATTTTTTAGATAGTATAAGGATATTTTTTGCTCACTTAGATAATATAAGGATGTACATTAGATTTGAGTCATAGTTGAGGGATGATTTTAGCCAATAACTCCCCATCTAAGATAGAGTATAATCTATGTCAATGACGTTGAAACAAATACTACTCCCTCTTTCACATTTCAGATTTCGAGATTCAAACGAGTCTATCTTTAATCGCAATTTTTTCATATATCTTTTGAATATTTTGAATTATCAATTATTGTAACTTATAGTACTTTTTATGTAGTTTACAAATATATAAATTTCATTTTAAAAAATTTGAAGATTCCATGAGCAAATTATTGATCAAACTTAAACTGTTTAACTCTCGAAAAGCGAAATGTGTTACATAAATTGAGACAGAGGAAGTCGTAGTTAAATTTGAACGACGTGGTTGTTTCTATCCCTATTGTTCGTTACTTTGCGTATATGTGCACCTTGGTCAGAAGAACTTGCGTCATTGTTTAGCTTTTTGTGATTATATTGTTAAGTAGTGAACTCAACCGCGCGAAATTTGTTTATAAATCAAATTGAAACAAATGAGAGAACTTAATTTGCTTTGAGGCGCATTTTTTTTTACATATTAACAAATGATACCAAAGTATAAAATGAATTATCAAGTTAGGTTGAAACACCACTAAAAAATAATCAGGAAAAAATAATTGTCATTTTATTTAGATTTGTCTGGTAAAAATAAAAATAGGACCATGATCCTATTTTGTGATATTGACTTTTCATTTTTTACTAAGGACATGTTATACATTTTAAATTGGATTAAGATTAATTTATTTAAAATGATGAGTTCAATGAAATAGTACAATTGATGACCAATATCAAATTAATCTTCTTTTTATTCTAATTAACTTTTGAAAACAAAAGAAACAAAATTAGATATAATATTAATTTCAATTCCTTGACATGTAGTTAATTTAAAAATAAAATAGAAGATAAAATATATAGTTGAACATTGTAATCTTCTTTATAATTTTGAAATATGAATAATATTCTCTTAATTATCCACAGACAGATGTTGTTAAGCTTAATTTTAACTCTCAATTATATAAAATCATAATTAGAACATTGGAGCACCTAAATGACAATGCTACCATATTTCATACTTCTATATGATAAAAAAAAAAAAGTTACTATAAAAAACATTTTTTCTTTAGCTAAACTTATAAATTTACAGAGATGAATGATACACGAAACACATTAATATTAATATTATCCCATTGAATTGGAATAATTTTTTATTTTATTTAAAAATCGATATATGATAATGAAAATTTCAAATACAAGTTTCCAACTTGAAGTTGTGTTTCAAGTTTGAAATTATTTTTGAAGTTATATTTAATTAAGTAAATTCAAGTATGAACATTATTTCAAATATTATTTGCAATAAGTATAACAAAACACGTCTCATTCTTCCTAAAAATCAAGTAACATTATTTTAAAAAAATTTATGTCCGAACATCTACTTCAAAGGTGAAAAAAGTTATATTAGAAATGTTGAAATTGTGAATGGACTTTGCTTATTCATAATTACATCTTGAATAAAGAATTTTGTAAAAATAATATTTTGTATCATCTTTACTCGTTACGTTCTTTCTTGCCCTTGTTTGCTATCACGTCAATCGATTGAATTTTGTTTTAAACACTATGTAACCCATGAAAAATCGCCATTACACGCAATTCAAAATCAATATTAAAAACAAAGAAAGTAAGGACATAATTTAAAAAGTCAAAAAGAAATATAAATATTGGGAAAGAATATGGCACCATAATAATCATTGAAAATTATAGAACTTCTATATAATTTTCAAATGTTGTTCGCTTATTTTCAACACATGTTCTGGACTTTTAAGTATAAGGGAGTGTTTAGATAGATTTTTTAAAGTGATTTATAAATGAAAGACAAAAGTTGGAAATCCTTAATTTTTTACTTTTGATTTATTTTTTAATTTTTTTCCAGTTAAACATGTTTTTGTATTTCACAAACATTTTCAAAATCAAAAAAGAATTTAAAAGCTAAAAGAACTTAAAAATAAGTTAATTCAAATACCCACTCAAACACACACTAAGTGACATGACTGTTGAATTATTAAATTAGTATTGGTTCCTCCCTTTAATGATGCAATTATGGAGAGAATGGTACATATGAGGTAAGAAACAATTATAGCATTAATGCGTAGTGACATAATTTCTTTTATATCTAGGATTCAACAAACTTTTTAATTATAATGCAAGAAAATTTTTTAAAAACTGAGAAATTAGATAAATATCTTGCTTGGTCTCTCTATATATTTGCCCTTTTAATTGAACAATATTAAATGTAAATAATTATTTTTGAAAAATTGATAGATTAATTTTATTTTTTGTACAATTAGTTTAAGAAACATATAAGAGAAATTATCAAAAACAAAAAATATCAATGCTGGACTAAGAAGAGTGTACACATCACTTTTTTATTTCAGCTTTATTACTTTTATTATTATAATATTATTATTATTAATTATTATTATTATTATTATTATTATTATCATTATTATTATTATTATTATTATTATTATTTTTTTTTTATTTTTTTTTTTTTTATAATATGTAAGTATTGATCAATTTTTTTTTTTTAAAAAAAGGAAAATCTAATTATGTTAAAAAAAATTGCAGTTCCTACTAAATTATAATCACTTATTTCTAGGAATACATAAATAAAAGGAAAGAAAAATAACAAACTAAGGAAAATAAGTGATTTAAAGAAATAATATAAATAACATTAATGATGAGATTAAGATAAGAAAGTAAAAGAAATGTATAACTCATGGTGATATGAATTAAATATGGTCATTTTTTTATATTTTATAAAATTTTAAGATAAAATGTTCGGTCTATTAAAATCAGAAATAATGTCAAAAATAAAATAAAAGTGAGGCATAATTTTTTTTTTTGAAGAGTAGCTTCGTTTTTGAGGAATTATTATCATTATTATTATTATTCAAAATAAAAAAGAGGCAAATTAAATACTGTAAAATTTGTATTTCAATTCTTATTAAGTGATAATAACTTATTTTTAGGATAAATAAATAATAAACAAAAACAAAAGAAAGGAAAAAAATGATTTAAGGAAATAATATCAATAACTTTAATGATAAGATTAAGGAAATGAAGTAACAGAAATTAAAAGTAGTAATGATGGTAGGAATTAAATGGTCATGTTTTATATTTATAAAATTTTAAGATAAAATTTCAAGTCTATTAAAATCAGAAATGATATAAAAAATAAAATAAAAGTGAGACACATTTTTTTTTTGAAGAGTAACTTCGTTTTTTGAGGAATTATTATTATTATTATTATTATTAAAAAAGTTAAAATAAAAAAGAGGCAAATCAAATTCTCTAAAATTTGTATTTAAATTCTTATTAAGTGATAATAACTTATTTCTAGGATAAATAAATAATAAACAAAAACAAAGAAAGGAAAAAAAGTGATTTAAGGAAATAATATCAATAACATTAATGATGAGATTAAGGAAATGAAGTAAAAGAAATTAAAAGTAGTAATGATGGTAGGAATTAAATATGATCATTTAATTTAAATATTTTATAAATTTTAAGGTACATTTTCGGTCTTTTAAAATTAGAAAAAATATCAAAAATTAAAAATAAATATCGAGACTTTTTCTTTTTTTTGGAAGAATAACTTCATTTCTGAGCAATTATTTTAATAAAAATATAAAAAAATATGTCAAAATAATTGATAAAAATTAATAAATATTAATATTAGACTAAGATAAGTGTCACATCACAATTTTTATTTCAACTTATTATTACATATAAATATAAATCGTTAACAGAAGAAATGAATTAAAAGTGATAAATCAAATTCAATAAAAAAATATTTACAATTCATATAAAGCTATTTTGAGTTTTTGTAATTAACTCTCCCCTCCCCTCCTCCCAAAAAAAAAAAATGAAAATTTGAATAATGATGGAGGGTTCACACGGTGCAAACTTTTGTAGAGAGCTGCTTGATATAACTATCTTTTTGCACGAATTTTTTAATCTTCTCAGTTGAGCTGGTAAAAAAATATTAAAAAAATGTCATAGCGAAAGATAGATACAAATCCATTATTAAATGAATATAAAATTATAATTTGAAGGAAAAATAAATAGCACAAGGATTATTGAAAAATCAAAAATTAATTTAAGGAAATAATATAAATAACATTAATATGAGAGAGGGAGGAAAGTAAAAGACATTAATAGAATTTATGATGAACTGAACTAAATATAATCATCTTTTCTTTTAAAATTAGAAAAAATGCCAAAACAAAACTATAATTAAAAATAAATAAGAAAAAATAAAATAAGCATTAATCAAAGGCATGTAAAAAATTAAGACAAAATAATAACAAAAAAGAAATAATATAAGCACTAATTTATCATTTTTTTAAAATTACAAAATAGGTTTTTTGCTTATTCTCCTTCAATTTGATATGCATTCCATAAATAGATTGATTTTTCTCAAATAATATTTCTTAGCCTTGAAGCACTAATCACTCTTTCTATTAATATTGAACCAAATTAAAAAAAAAAAAAAAATCTCAATATATATATCTCCTTGTTGGAGGAATGAACATTCTTTTAAAAAGACCTTTATTTCAAAGGAAAACTTTAGCTACATAACATTTTTCCTTTCAATATCTTTACAAAAATCATGAAATACTTTCTCTTTCTATTTTCTTAAAAATTACAAAGCCTAGAAATTTGTTGGATATTTCAACGTTGAAAATTGATATCTGTATAATCATCATCGTCATCATCATCACAATATTAGAAGAAGAATGAGAGGCAAAGTGAATGATCTCATTGTTGTTGGTTACAAATACTCAAGTATCTTTATTTTATAGGCTAAACAAATATAAACAATTATAGTAAATGAAAAGTTTTTTATCTTTTCATCTTCCATTTACTTAAATTTATATTAGTGTAATGTAAGTTTTTTGATCTTTTGATCTTCATTTACTTAAATGTATATTAGTGTAATGAAAGTTTTAAAGAAACATGATTAATTGGGTAATGCATTTAAGTACTTTCAGTTCTTTTGAAAATACAAATAAAATAGAAAAGAAAGATGAAAAATTCAAGAAAAAAGGAGATAAAAGATAAATAGGAATGCTGGCCATAGAGAGGTGCCACATCAGATTGTCTAGATTCAGCTTTAGTATAAAACTAGGAAACTTATCCGCGCGGTATAACAATAATTTAGAATGAACGTTTTATAAATTAAGTAGAAATAAAGAGACAAATTTTATTTTGATTAGAGTCAAGACTTGTTTTTCCTCGTAAACAATTGTTTAATTCTCTTTTAATTCTTACATTTATATGTTATAGTTATTGATATGCATAAGTGCCGCCAATATACTGTACATTATTCTTTCCTTTGTCTTCTTCAATAGTCTTTTAACACAAGTAAAAGAAAGAAATAGAAAGAAAAGATTAAAAAAAAAAAATAAGTAAATAAAAATATTAAACATAGAAAAGTGTCACATCAGATTTTTTTATTATGATTTTATTTATTTATTTATATATATTAGATTCTTTTAAATAATTAGATGTAAACAATAGTGAAAATGAGGAAAAATAATAATTATGAATTTTTGTTATGAAAAAGTATCATATCGCTTTGTATATGCTTAATTTTGTGTGTATATACGATATAGATAATTTTAAAAGTATAAGAAAATAAAAATAATTGATAGACCATCAATTAATAATATTGAGTCATCTATTATATAGAATAAATATAAAATTGAACAATTCCACTTTTATGGATAATGCACTTTCTTCTTCTTTCATTTTTTTTTTCTTCCAAACAAAAGGTATTAACTGCATTTATAAACACACTATAAAAAAAAAGGAGATGAATTATCCAATTTCTAACTATATCATTAATATAGAAAGATGTTACTAATTTACTTGAATAGTATCTTTAACATGAAAAATTAAAATATTACCGTTATTTATTGAATAGTTTTGACCTCTCACTATTCATAACAATTATTTCAAATGCATTAACATATATTATGTATAATGCATGTTATTAATTTTATGAACCAATACAAATGATTTATTTTGTAATAGAAGACTTCTTGTTTTCTTTTTAATTTTTTCGCTATAAAATTAACTTTTGCCTATATTTTTGAATCATAAACTTAAAAATAGTTTTCAAAGTTACACATTACCAATCACTAATCATATTCTTGAGCAAATTTAATCTAAGAATATTATATATCATAAAAGAAGTTTAAATAAAATTGGAGCAGAATTTTCTTTTATGAATTTAAAAATTGAGTCCATAAAATTACCTCAAAAGAAATCGGTTATATGTACCAAGCCTTTCGATATAGATGCAAAAATATTTATTCAATTCAATCAACTTTTCACCTCCTATTATAATTGTTTTTTTTATTAAGAGATTTTAATTTATATATATATTCATGTATTTATCCACCTTCAATTTTTATAATTCTTTATTAATTTTATTAATGTGGAGTAACAATGTATTAAAAGATGGGAGATGAAAAATTAACCTATATATACTTGTAATTGAAGAGTTCTTATTTTCTGTTTAATTTCTTGTTCCTTCTTTTACCTTCTTTTATTTAATAATTTTAAAAAAACATTTACAAATATAATTGTAATTAATTTCTTGTTATGAAATTAATTTTTACCAATCTTTTTGAGTCATAAACTTTAAAACACTTTTCAAAGTTACATAGTATCAGTCACTTATCATATTCTTGAACAAATTTAATCTAAAAAAAAAAATATACATCATAAAAGTAATTGAAATAAAATAGGAGCAGAATTGGTTTATATGAATTTAAAGATTGAGTGTATAAAATTACCTTAGAAGAAATCTGTTACATGTACCAAGCTTCTCGATATAGATGACATAGATGAATCATCAAAATTTAGCACATGTTGAGCAAAAAATAGCAATAAAGCAAAAATATAAAATTTTCAATTAATAAGATGAGAAATCTTAATATATACAGAAATTTTACTGTGAATAAAACACATATAAGTAAGTGTAATTGAGATAAATATCCATCAATACATCATTAGATGAATTGCTACTATACAAAAAAAAATACATTGATAATATGTTGGAGCATTTTCCAAGCACAACTAAACTAAAATGGTTGATTCATAAATGCATAGTTTGGTAGTGAAAGATATATATATATAAGTTAATTTTTGTCTTTTTTATCTCCCATCTTTTAATATATTATTACTCTACATTAATAAAATTAATTAAGAATTATAAAAATTGAAGGGGATGAATACATGAATATACATTAAAATCTATAGTAAAGAAGACAATTATAGTGGGAGGTGAAAAATTGATTGAATTGAATACAATTTTTTTTTTTAATTTTTAAAAATAAAATAAGCAAATAATTTTTTCTCTCATATTTTAAGACATGAAAAATCAAATAATGAAATTAATAAATATGAAAGATTAGATAATTATGAGTATTTTATTAATATAATTAAGAGTGTCATTTATAAATGAAAGAGGTATGAGTTATAACTTATAAAAATGAGTATTTTTAAAATAAATTAATTGTGAAAAAAAAAGAAAAAAAAGAGTAAAAAGAGATAAATATAACTTTATCTATATCTTATTTTATTTATTTTTGTATATATAAATAACAATTACGTTTGTAATAGTTTAAGAGTTTTTGAAATAATTAATTGTGAAAAATTAGAAAATAATCAAAACAAAAAAGAGTAAAAAGAGATAAATATAATTTGGCCTATATCCCATTTTATTTATTTTTGTTTTGTATATATAAATAACAATTATGTTTGTTATAGTTTAATTACAATTATATTTGTAAATGTTTTTTAAATTAGATAAAGAAGTTAAAAGAAGGAATTTTGGAAAGATATAAATAATATAATATTAATGAGGAAAGAGAAAATGTAAGTGTGTAGGTATTTTCTGAAAATTTTAAAAGCACAATTATTTTGGTAAGAAAAAAACGTAAAATTAAGAAGGAAAAGGAGGAATTAAAAGCACAATTATTTTGGTAAGGAAAAAAAACGGAAAATAAAGAAGGAAAGGGAGGAATCTTAGGAAAATATAAATAGTGTAGTAATAATGAAGAAAGAGAAAATTTAGGTCTGCCTATTTTTCTGATTTTTTTAAAGAACAAATTATGAGAAAAATTCAAAAAATTGACAAAATAGATAAATGAATTAGGAAAAATGTCATTAAAATAAAATGAATATCAATGCATAATTATTTTTGGAAGAATAACTTCATTTTTTGGGCAATTATTTTAATAAAAATGTATTTAAAATGTCAAAACGATTGATATAAATAAATATCAAATGGGGGCCTAGTCTTGCTCTGTAAAGACTGATTTTTCTATTTTCAATAAAATCGGTCCAGTCATGGACCAAAAATTGATTAAAAAAAATATATATCAAATGCTAGACTAAGAAGGGTGTCATCACATTATATATATATATTATATATATATATATATATATATATATATATATATATATATATATATATAATATTGTAAATGTCAAAATAATTGATATAAATAAATAATTCAGTAATTTTTTATTTTTCTTTGCTATTCTTGTTAAGTTATAATAATTTATTTCTAGGAATAAATACTTAAAATAAAATAAACAAAGAAAGGAAAAAAGATCATTTAAGGAAATAGTAATATAAATAATATTAATGATGAGATTAAGGGAAATGAAGTAAAAGAAATTATTAGCATATAAGACTTAAATATGGTCAATTTTTTTATATTTTATAAAATTTTAAGGAAAATATTTCAGTCTTTTAAATTAGTAAAAAATTCAAAAAAATAAAATAAATATTGAGTCATAATTTTTTTGGCAGAGTAACTTAATTTTCGAATAATTATTTTAATAAAAATATAAGAATTTTTTTAAAATAATTGATAAAAATAAATAAACATCAATGCTAGATTAGAAAAGGTGTCACATTACATTTTTATTTTAATTATTAAATATAAATAATTTATTTCTTTAAATAAATAAATAATTGAAAAAGTTATTTAAGGAAATGATATAAATAATATTAGTTATGAAATTAAGGGAAGAAAGTAAAAGAAATTAATAGCATTGATGATGAAATGATTCAAATATGATCATCTTTTCTTTTAAAATTAGAAAAAAATGCCCAAAAAAACTATCAAAAAATAATTAGAATTTCAATCATAGTGTATATAAAATAAACTTTAACACAAAAAATATTAAGACAAATAAAAGAAAAGAAGTAACAGAATAATTAAGTTTGAAAGAAATAATATCAAGGAAAGGAATTAATAGAATAATTAAGTTGAAGGAAATAATATCCGCATTTATTTCGTTTCCTTTCAAATCACAAAACATATTTTCTACATATTCTTCTCCTAATTTGATATGAATTCCATAAATAGATGAATTCTTTCTCCAAATAATTATCTTACCCTTTGATACACTAATCACTTTTCCTACAAATTTTTCAGCCAAATTAATTTTTTTCTCTCAATATAACATTTTTCCAACAATATCTTTGGAAGCATCATGTTCTTCTTTCTTTCTCTCTTGTTAAAAAAATTTCAAGGCCTAGAAATTTAATGTCCGTATATTCTTCTTTATCAAATTAATTTTTTTCTCTGAATATAACATATCTCCTATCAATATGTTCGGAAGCATCATGATGTTCTTCTTTCTTTCTCTTTTGTTAAAGAAATTCCAACGCCAAGAAATTTGATGTCCTATATTCTTCTTTACCAAATTAATTTTTTTCTCTGAATACAACATATCTCCTACCAATATATTCGGAAGCATCATGAAGTTCTTTCTTTCTCTTTTGTTAAAGAAATTCCAAGGCCTAGAAATTTGATGTCCGTATATTCTTCTTTATCATCACAAGAAAAGAAGAAAAGAAAAGAGGAGGAGTTCATTGTTGTTGGTTAGAAATACTCAAATATGTTTATTTTATAGGCTAAATGATATAAACAGTTATGAAAAATGAAAATTTTTGGTCTTTTCATGTTCTGTTAACTTAAATGTATATTATTGTGAGGGAAGTTTTAAAAAATATAATTAATTGGGTAATTCATTCAAATGCTTTAAGATATTTTTAAAATACAAATAAAAATTAGAAAACAAATATAAAACTTCAAAAAAAATAAAAGATAAATAGAAATGCTGGCCATAGAGAGGTGCCACATCAGATTGTCTATATTCAGCTTTATATATATATATATATATATATATATATATATATAGATTACTATAAATTTCATAATATAAGTGTACATTTATTTAAACGCGAAAATTCAAAATATTAATGCAAAAAATAAGATTAATACTACCATTACAAAAAAAAAAAAATTAGAAAGTTATTTTTTAGCTTAAAGAATTTCTTAGCCAAATAGCCAAAATATCTCAAGAAAAATGATTGGGCATGATATTTTTAATTCAACATATCACAAGAAATTCATAAAACGTAAAAGAATTTTTGACTAAAACTTAAGTATACGAAGAGAGTAAAAAGAACATATAAGTTTATATTGGGGAAAAAAAGTGGAAAATAGAAAAGAAATTTTGACTAAAACTTAAGTATAAGAAGAAAGTAAAAAGAAGAACATATAAGTTTATATTGGGGGAAAAGTGGAAAATAGAAAATAAATTTTGACTAAAACTTAAAGTTTACGAAGAAAGAAAAAAAAGAACATGCAAGTTTATATTGGGAAAAAAAGTGGAAAATAGAAAATTTATGAACAATTGTTGTTAAGTAAGTATCGAACCCCATAACTTCCTCCAACAATCACACGATTTTCAAATAGCTTCTGAACCAAAGCATCCATTGGGCTTTTTGTTCAGTGGGGGGTTGAACGCTTAATATATTCATGTTTTAAAGAAATTACTCTAGATATAAATAATTTTAGGTTGGGATTAATGGGTGCTCGAGCACCCGATAGATGGTATGTGGATGTGATCCTGATTTTAACGTGTTATTCATATTTAAACAATTATATTTTCAATAAAAACTTTTTCCATATTAATTTGAAAGAAATGTCAAAATAAAAAGCTGTGTCGAAAATATTTTTAGAATAAGTAATTCTACCATTGTTGGAAATATTTTGATGGCTAAGGTGTATGTCTTCCGTATACTTGTTTCTTTTCTCTTAATCACAGCCTTCACAGGTATTATGGTGGACTTTTAACAAGAATTTATGGATCGTAATTTTATTTTTACCTCTCTTTAGTTGTTTTTATATTTTTTTGCTTTCTATGTTGACTTAAATTTATAATTTTAAAATTTGAGATGAACAATGTATCATCAGAACAACTCCCTCATACACGCTGGCCAAATTCTAAAGAATCAAATTTCTAAGGTCTCATTGGTAATTTGGGATATTTCACGTGTTTTCAATCATTGATTACATTAGAACGCCAAATCTTAGAGCTTTTACTTCCAAGATATTGAATATCCTTTTTTAATGTTATCACATACAATTTTTTAAAATGCAGATTCTTAGCTGGCTAAAATGGTTGTGCATCACACAAGTCCCAAGAACAAGGAGCCTAGCACACGGCAATTTATGATGTCACCTAGGGATAACAAAATCAAATCTAATCCGTTTAAGTTTGGAGAAGTTATTGGTCCGCCTATTTATTTATTTTATCTCATTAAAAGTTGAGTTAATATATAGTCTAAATCAATGAAGAATCTTGTCTAAATTTAAACATAATTTTCTTAATAGATATGTTATATATAACCATGGTAAAGAAAATATAATTTTATTAAATATTTAAAAAATATAAATAAACAAATAAAACAATTAAAACTTAGTAAAAATTAAATGGGTTGAATTATGATCCGAATATCAGCTCAACCCACATATTTTAACATCTTTAATGCCATGTTGTATTAGGCACCAATCTTTTATGACTACCAAAGAAATGCATTAATGAAGTGTTAAAAAATATTGTTGAGTTCGCTAGGTTTTCCAATTTTTTTTTTATGTTGATAAAAAAGTTATCAATTCTCTCTTTTCTTATGATCGATCCACTTATGTTCAAGATCATTTTAAAGCAATTTGTGCTTGAGTTTGCTTCTTTCCTATATTTAATTTAAATATGCTAGAAAGACTTTGTTAGGTGTGTTTATTTTGTTACAATTTTGTCTTTGCATTGTTTAATTAGATGGTGTCTTCAACCAAAAATATACACAAACAAATTTTGATAGAAAAAGAAATGAGAAAAGAGAGAAACGCAAGTGAAACCTTATTGTAATGGTTATTCACTACAACTGTATTTCATTATAACAACCTGATTTTCTTTATATACAATTTTTCATGTTATATTTCGCTTCAACCTTTCACACAAGTGAAGTGTATGTTTAAACACAATCACAACTTGCACTTTTTTTTTTTGCACCAAAAACCTGAAATACTATGTCTTTTTTCTACTTTAACCAAACATCTAAACATCTACTCCACTAATCATCATGATCAAAGGGCTTAAGTAAACCATATGTGAGAGCCATTGAAATCCACCCTCCAAGTAAAACTCTCATAGCAGATATTTTCACTGATGAACCACCAAGATAAGCTCCTATTCCCCCGAATAAACACAGAGCTAATGATGCTACAAGCACCATCACAAAAATCCTGAATCTGTTTTCACTCACCAATAGAGCTGGCATCATAGGAACAAAGGCTCCAAATAGAAAAGCCAGAGACGACGCTGCTGCAGCCTTCAATGGACTAGGCAATGGCTCCAACTTTATGTCATTGTCCTGTTTTGACTCCTCCATCATGGTTCTTCTTGCATCAATTTCCATAACTTTTGTCAGTGGAGATCTTGCAGGTGTCAAAGAATTGGACTGTATTTGTACAGCTGATGATTCGTATAGAAGTTTTCCGCCTTGTGTTGAAGTGGCTAATATACTGTGGAAGGCCATGTCATGAGGAACTTCACCTTGCTTGGTTTCTGCAATATTAGTTGGACTGCTTCCTTTTAACTCGTAAGCAATGGACTTTGCAATGTCTCGTTGAGTTGAAACAGAGACAAACTCTCCGACAGCCATGCTACAGGCACCTGCAAGAGCTCCAGCTACTCCAGAAAGTACCATAGACCGTTGATCATGATCTTTAGCTGCACCCACACCGAGCATCAAGGACGTGGTGGAAAGCAAACCATCGTTTGCTCCAAGGATAGCTGCTCGAAGCCACTGAGCTCGGGCTAGTTTATCTAAAGTTTTCTCTTCCTGGGCAGTTGCATGAGAATCTTTCTTACCACAGGCCTCAGTTGACTTGGGAGAATCCATGATTCAATGAATGGGAGTGTGGCTTTTAGCCATAGGCACGATTGTATGCGTGGAAGCAATATGTAGGAACCAACCCCAGTTCATAAAGAATGAATATTGATATCCAAGAATCATCTTACTTAGGTGGCACCGTGGAAAAAAACAAGCTGATACGTTAAAACCGAGAAGAACAAACATAAGCCCATGTGTTTCTTCTGAATGGCAAGAATACTTATGCCAAGAAGGAGACATCAAACTATACAGACAACAACCAACTGCAAATGAAAAGTAAATTTCTATTGTTTGTTGCTCCAATATCCAAATAGAGGAAACCTAGAGCATCACTTTGTCTCATTCTAACTAGCAGTTCATCTAAACCAAATTATAAAAATCTTTTCATTCAATCAGCATCTTAACTCAATATGTAGAGAAGAGCTACATATAGTGATGTACACAGATTTTTCTCCAGTATGACGTCCTCAGCTAGCACCACGTAGAAAAGCTATCTTAGCTTGAATGGCTAAATTAGCTTCCTATCTGATGAGGAACCTACTTATGCATATGAGGCACATACTTTAGCACAAACATTGCTGAACTGTTCAACTTGGACAATATGCACTAGAAAATGTTTCTAATAGACTAATGTTTCTGAGTGTATAAGAATAATGCAAAATAGAGTGTATTAGTAATACATGCATTACTAGTGCTTGCATTAGTTGTGCCTGCATTATTTCTTATACACTGTTTGGTTTGATGTATTAGAAATAATAAATCTTGCATAATTTCTATTAAAAAAATGTATGTTTACAAAAATACCCTTCACACTTTATTTCTTTGTACATTTCCTTTGCAACAAGATTCTTTGCTAAAACATCAAAAAAGATTTCTTTGTTAAAACATTATTACGTCCTCTTCTTCTTTTCTTTTTCAAATATAAAATTAAATAGTTGTTACTATTGTGTCAAAATAAGAAATAGAACTGCTTGCTTAACTGCATCATCGTCATCTCGTTGCTCTTAGGAGATTTTGCACTGGAAGGCATGAGAGGTTTCTCATGTATGAGTATATGCCAAATGAAGCTTTAAGGATCAGTATATGCCAAATAAAAACTGATGGAATGTAAGGGCGATACAGGCCGCATAGACCTGAGATAATTCCTAGCTGCAAAGCGATACCCTATTAAAATCAGTATATGCACTTTATATATATTAGGAGTCTGGGCATATGCTTTAGCAGCCACAGATCCTATTTCCTAGTGCAATTGAAATACAAAAAAGTATTACCAACAATCAAATTTATAAATAATGCAAAAAAATTACTCCAAAATTCACCCTCTGTTGAAATGAAAGCTGCAAGCTCTCTCGTTAACATGGTGATAGGAACCCTAAGCTCAGCCTCAATTTTGGCTCAACTAGCTTGGCCATATACACATTTTCCTCCCTGGGAACATAATTTCCAATTAAATTGTGAACAAATAGAAGCGAAATTCTGAAAGAAAGAGACTCAATCTTAAATTTCCATTGACAAAGTACAGAGAAGATGAAAGGTTTCGAAAACACAGTACCATGGAAAATGGAGATGTTTTTTTAAAAGGCTTTGAGGGTAGTTTTGTAATTATATAATCTAATGCAAGTGTTAAAATGCTATGTATTACTAATACCTAGGATTTCTTGGTATTAGTAATACACAATATAGTGTTGCATTAGCTATACATGACATGAAAAAGTGTACCAAACAAGGTATTACTAATACACAACTTTATTTTTCCTAATACAATCTACCAAACAAAGACTCATCCTGTTCTCTTCAAACAAAAGAACTCAACTCCTATAAACTTCATCTTTTCCGTTTACTAGTCCCTACCATAAAAGTAAGACCTTCATTACTCTGGCATTTACTTTTTAACCCCATATCACATATCCAGTATTAAAACCAGCTAATCCAGACATTGACTATAGGAAAAAGGAAGAGGCTGACTGTAAGAAATTACTTTGCACATTTTATCTGGAAACAAAAATACACTTGAAACAGAGAGAAAGGAGAGATTAGCATGGAGAATATAGTCCTGCTCGTTTATTTATCATTTTCCATTCTTATCACAAAACTACAGTAACAAAATTTGACATCACAGCTCATAATGCTTATTTCCATCCCTTCCAAAAGCCAATTAGTTTGAGGACAATCACCATGCATTTATATTCGAATTGCCCATGATATATTTCTATGCTAAAGTTCTTTTCCGAGGGAAAAATACAATAGTCCCCCCTACAGAAACAAAAGTTGTGTCACATGACTTTATATGATGTTGATTCCCTATCTTTTCTCTTCTCTTGGAGAAATGGATGAACTTCACTGCCCCAGAGAGTTGAAAAGCTCAAAGGAAGTAGACTGCAAAATTAAGAGTTCTGTGTGATTGCACAACAAGGAAAGAGAAAGAATGTTGTGGAACAACTAAACATTCTTTTTTTGTACTCGCTCTGATCAGTGTTTCAAGAAATTCTCTCAGGCAGAAACTACAAGAAAGTGAGATAAACAGTAAACTGAAGCAATAATATAAGCACACTTTAGAGATAGTCTTGAGTCTTCAGATGAGCAAGAAACTATATTGATCCTACTTCAAAAAATGAATTACAAAATGTAGAATATAGAACCAAACCATTATGTAGATATCATTAATCGATTCCAAGAAACAAGTGACTTGATGGTTTCTGAGGTACAAACACTAGGGAAAAAAGATATGTTAAGGCAAACAATACATGTTAAGATGCTATTAGAGTGTGAATTGTTTCTTTCACTTAATAAATAAGAGGAAGGAATATGTGCTGATATACTATCAAAATGAGAGTAGATTGAACTTCCAAGTTAGGCAAGTCCTATTTGAATAAGTCTTTTGATTATTTATTACAACTTATCAGTAAATACGCTGTGAATGGAAGTCTATGCTCCAAAAGTCTTGGTAGTGAGGGACAATATAAAGAATTAGTGATTTACCATGGTCGATAAGTTACAGTTAAAAAGCAACACTAGACTGGTGGATAACTAATAACTTACACAAGTGGTGCCTAGTGATCACCAAGTAGCTTGTCTAACCACAATTCGATAAACTGTTATTTTCAAATGAGAGATGGAAAGGTAAAATCTGGTAATCCAAGATTTTTAGACAAGTGATAGATACAAAATTGATAAAGTGGAATGACAAGCATTGAGAAGACAATTTGTACACTGATGCTGCTCTAGAAAGGATAAACCTCGAGAGAAATATCCATTTTCCATGATAATTTTCTTTGAAAACAACCACTAACATGCAGCATCTGAACATGCATATAAAGATGCTGCAGATATCACCTAAAAATTGCATATTAGATGTTACATATATCCATCCCTGCGGTCTTGTTCCTCTGCCTCCTTGTTAGCAACTTGTACTGATTTGAACCAAAGGAATGCCTGGATATATGTTCTAATTAGCTCAAATGAACATAGAAACATCTACTTTTCTTTTTTCTATTTGCCAAAAGTAGTACTCCCCCGGTTTTAATTTGTTTGTTTGGTATTGACTTGATACGGAATTGAACAAAGTAAAGAAAACATTTGTAAACATTTCCCGTGGAATGTCAGAATTACGGAGTTACCAAAAAAGGGAAAACACATTTTTTTTAAAACGGACTTAAAAAGAAAATTAGGACAAACAAATTGAAACAAGGGAGTATTGTTGAACCAAAATGTAACTAACAAAACAAAGACCAATGATTAAGAAACTTTTTCATTGGTTCCTCAGTCATATTAAGGAAGTTGTTAGCTTATAATTAAAATATAAAAAATAGCTACCATTATCTTAAAATATGGATATACAGGCAGTAAATCACCTACAAAAGGGTTGAAGATAGAACTTGCAAAAATAACAAATTTGTTTAGTCCTAGCTCCCGTTAGGCCATAGATTTGAAGACAAAAGTTGAAACTTAATGAAGTTGTGATTTTTAGAACTTGAAGTTGTATTCGGACATGCATTTGAAGTTTTGCGAGCGGAAGTCCCAAAAACTCAAAAGAGCCAGTTTTTTTGGGAACTTGAAAATATTTGAGGATCACATTTTCAACATCTAATCAAATTTCAAGACCAAACAGATATTTTGAATAAAAATTATCAAAAACTATTCCAAAATCTATGGCCAAACGCGAATAGTTTCATCATTCAAAACAATTCAACTTAACCAAAACTACAGAAACACATGAACAGAGAAAAAAATACTAAATCAACTTACAGAAGTGGGAATGCCAGTGAAAACAAAGAACCCAAGCAACGGAGCATAAAAAACACTATCTGAACCCAAAACTCCAAACACAGGTTTCTGATTCGTGTACTCGAAAATAGAACCAATCTGCACTCATAAACCCAATCAAGAATCAATCTCTATAAAAAACCCAAAAATATTCTCCACTAAAAAATGAAATTCCAGATAAAAAAAACTCACCGCTGCAATTGCTGTGACAGCAGAAGCAAGCAAATAAACAATGAATGGAACTTGAAAGCTTGAAGAATCTTTCTGTGCTTCATTTCTAGCCCATGGTGGAGGCTCATCAGTACCGGGTTTAGCCCATGTAGGAACTGATGGATCTTCTTGTTTTTCTTCATCTTTTCCACTGGATTTGTTAACAGAGCCTTCAGTAGCAGCTACAATTCCAAGGCTACGACTTGCAAGCGATTTTCCCCTTTTCTTGTAATAACTTGGAGAAGAGAATGTAAGGAAATTGGGTATAGATGTTTTTGAGGAATGGATAAGTGAAAAAGGGGAATTGCAGAGAGATGAAGAAGCTAATGTCACCATTTTTCTTGATGTGTTTTGCACTGTATATTTTCATGGTGGAATTTGGCTGTCAGTTGTGAATAAGAGATAGAGGTTCACTCCAAAAAAAGAAATATCTCCCTTTTTTTTCGAAAACAAAAAACTTGTGGGCATTTTATTTACCAGAAAAAGAATAAATATATCTTCAAACTATTATAAATAGTAGGGAAAATTATGCATTATAGTAAATTATTAATTCAAAATAAATGTTAAATCTATACTTTCATTTAATTTCAATTCGCAACAAACTTTTTGTCATTCATCTCTCTCCCTGGAATCTCGCTCGCCACTCTCTGAAATCTCGTTCGTCATATTCTGGCTTGCCTCTCTCACTTTGTACAAATACAAATGTATAAATTGGGTCTGTGTTTGTATAAAGCGAGAGAGAACTGTATAAACAAATACAAATACATATCTCTTTGTCCTATATACTTATAATTATACAAATACAAATTTTTCACTGTCTAGTTCTCTTATGCCTTTCTCTTTTTTTACAAACACAAATTATAAAGCGGAAAAGAGAGATTTGATATGCAAATACATATGTTTTAACTCGATTCAATTGCATGCAAATATACAAACACAATCATTGATACATATACATAATAGTTACATAAATACAATTATCTAACCGATATACATATACAATCACTGCAATTTTATACAAATCAGATGCTTGCGATTTATTCAAATTAGCGCAAATAACAAAACTATAGCTATAGAGCAATAATATGATTTTTATATTTGCTATTCCTAAAATTTGCTCATAGTAATATGCATATATCATCCATTATATTTTAACATTGTGTATGTCCTTGCCGTGGGTCATATATCTTAAGCCAAACGAAATGACACATAGCACCACTTATTTTTCACAATTTAACCCACTCATGACACACATTAAAAAAATTCACTCATTTTTTACTATATATCCTCTACTCCATGCATCTTTTAAATAGTGCTTCATTTTAAAAACAAAATTTATTAAATAGAAATAATTTAATAAATAGTTATTAATTTCTTAATAAACATCACTTTTACTAAAATAATACTTATTGTAAAATTTTAAAAAATACCAATTTTATATAAGACTTATACCTATATGTTTTTTTTTTTTTTTGACAAACTAATTTGATTCATAGACTTTTCAAGTGTGGATCCTCTTTTACGGGCACTAAATTATGTCTACGACTGGGCATTTCCTAACCGGCCCATTCCTCGATGAGCCCATAATTTAATTGTCCACAGGCCTTGTCGCACTAATTGCTAAAATTATGGCTCTCTAATGCAAAAAAATTCAATAAGTAATGATAATTTGAGAATAAGTAATGTATGATGAGTTTATAATGACATAAACTACTCCACTACTTGCATCATGGTAATTAGATTTATAACATTTAGATATTTTATGACACCATATGTCAGAGTCTCATATACTCTTTATATATATTATCTTGGACAACTCTCCTCTCATGATCTGTTTTTTTTTGGATTAGGTTGGACTCAAGGTTCATTTAACATGGTATCAAAGTCAGACCCCTATATTGGACCCTTGAATAGACCGTTCACATCATTCAGTAATTAACAATGGTAGGGTGTGCAAGGCGGATAAGTGAAGTCCTATATTGAATATGGATGGATTCTTTAGACATTTAAGCAATTTTTCTCTCTTAAGCTAACTGAAATTCATTTATGTATATGATATGAGAAACCATATCTATCTCAATTTATTATTTTCGATGTCGGACCCCTAATTTTGTATTGTCTATACTCTAAATATCCATAAAGCTAACTTATAGGTGAACATTCTTTAGTAACGGACACAAATAAAGGTGTAATAATAATTCATATTAAGAGAACAAATCATTATATTGACTATTGAGTAAGGATGATTAAGAAAGGAAGATAAGTGAAGTGATGATGGGAAATGGAGTCCAATTATGAAGACCCCATGGGGTTTCTTTGCGTAAATGATAACTAACATGATTTATTTTAGTTTAATTGTTAATGGATTACATCTTGTCATTATAATTATAATTAAAATTATAAATTTATACTATTATTGCTATCAATCGACTATATTAACAAGAAAATAGGAGCTTGCACGGAAAAGCATGTACTCAAGTCAATTCTATACTTGATGCCATTACCACTAAGCAATAACCATAGTTGTTTTTTTTTTTTTTTAAATAATATTTATTCCCTTTCTTGATTTTTTTATCTCCTAGAAATAAAGTTTATCTTTTTTTAATCTAAATATTTTTACTGTAGTGATCAATTGGTACTCGAAATTTACTAGTCCTGCTAATCTAGAAACACACTGTATAAAGCCCATCAAATAAAAAATACTTTCTATTCTAAACACTTCATTTATCAGGCTTGCATTTGAAATATCTAATTAAAATTGAAGAAATTTCATTCATCTCGAAATCATTATATGAATGGTTCATATCTAACATTATGATTATATGGCATATCTACAATGAACTCTTTTTTATAAAGTCTCTAGTTTTCACTATGACAATTGATAACAAATAATTAGCAGGCATATATTAACTATCAATATCAAAATAGTCTCTTTCACATTATCTTATCAAACTGTATATGTACTTGCATGAGTCATGTATTTTTGTCATGAGAATTTTCTTTGACATCACTGGACTCCAAAGAAATTTCTTATAATATCTATCAAAGCAAATTGAGATTTGAGAAAACTTATAATATATATTTCCTAATATTTATCTGAAGTAAAAAAAAAATGGTTTGGAGTAAGAATATATTCTGGACAATAAATAAATAATAATGATACTTGTTTTTTTTTCTTTCCCTCTACAAGGTAGAACCTTGAATTTTATATTGATGATGAAATAAGATTGTCATTTTGTTGTCACACGGAGGTGGAGGAATTGATTTTGTAGGCCATTTATAATATAATTTTTAAGCTATATAATTTTTTTTTTATAAGAAATTTTCATTTTTACATGTTTATTTTTTTTTTCCTATTCAACCTATAGTCAAGAAATCTCATTTCTTCCATAGTGGTGGTCTAATATTTCTTTATTATAGATTGACATATATTAATTATTTACGAATATTTGTGACGCAAGTATATATACTTCCAATCTATATGTCAAGCTCAATAAGATCATTTTCATCAATCAATTTAATTGTTGAAACACAACAATAGGAAAAAAAACAAACCATCATTGAATCTAGACAATTAAAGTACCTACCATGTTAAGTACTCTATAAAAACCACTCAATAGTTCTTAATCTTCTAAGATATTAGAGTCCCACTTAAATCTTAATTGTAATTATTATATCAAAGTAGCAATTACTTATCCTTTGAAGCAAACATCCACTTTGTTTAAAGGTGTATATATACATGTGCTGATCATTATTAATTAAGTGACCGTTAATTCGTTATATGATTGAATTTAATGTAAAATAATCAGACTAGCTGTTGTTCCCAAGTTATCGATCTTTCCACGAGGTAATCAAAATCGGTGTGGTGTGGTCTATACACATATTTTATTCTTATCTTATTAAGACAGAAAAGTTATTTTCGAAAAACTTTTGCCTTAAGTAAAAGGCAGAATGACCTAGAAGACCCCTGTACTTGGATGCGTTTGTCAATTCAACCCTTTTACTCATTGTTTTGCCAAATGAGTACTTAAACTCGATGAAACTCTATTTTTTGAACCCCTCTGACTATTGACAAAACTTGTATGGCATAAAAATGGATGAGTTGGATAATTGCGTGATTACACACGTTTTGCAGCAAGTGATTACAATATTTTTATTTTTAAAATATTAAATTACATAAGAGAATAATAGTAATATTTTTTTGAAAAAAATAATAATTTCTTCTTCTTCTTCAGCCTCACGCACCCCTTCTTTCTTCATCTTCAGTCCCCCCACCCCACCCCTTCTCTTTTCTTCTTCTTCTTCTTCAGTTGAGTACTCACCCACTCATCCACCATTCTTTTTTTTTAGTACCCACCTCATTCTATTTTCTTTTTTCATCGTCTTCTTCAATCAACATCCTCCATCACTGTCGCCATTACCATGAACTTTTTTATAAACAAAAGTTATCTAAAATATACATCTGATTAGTACATTCTTCATTTTTATGTTCTTATATAAAATTTTCAAGATCTATTATATTTCTTGGATTATTCACAAACAAACTTTTGTTAATTTGAAATTTCTTTGATATTTGAATTTATTGATTCAAAATAAATGGAACAGATCTTCAAGTAAACCTAATGGCTAATGATTTTTTGTGTTTAAAATTTTTTTTAGGTTTGAAAACAATGCAAAAGGTAGGAGTAGAATGCGATTTTTTTGTGGATGAGGAGTGGAAATGAAGAAGATGATGAAGTGGGAAATTGGGGAAAGGAGGAATTGTATCTTTTTTAAAATATTATTTATCTTTTTTAATAATTAATTTCTGATGTGTCATTAAATATTTTGAAAAATTATGATGTGTCACTAAAAAAATGACGTGGAGTTCCACGTGTAGCTGCGTGTACTACACTTCTACTAATCAGGTGAGAAAAGGGTTTAAAATATTGTGTTTCGTCGAGTTTAAGTGTTCATTTGACAAACTGGTGAATAGGAGGATCCAACTGACAAACGGAATCAAGTACAAGGGTTTCTCAGATCATTCCGCCTAAATAAAATAATTCTAATTATGAAAAGGAAATACATTCGTAAAGAAACTATGTTAAAAATAATAGAGAAAAGAACAATAACAACAATAGATGATACAATAATTGAAGCAAAGAAAACAAGAGGTGTAATATTGAATTGTAGAATAAGATAATAGGATAGTAACAATACTAATGGTGAGAAAATTTAGACAACACTTGACTACTTACTAGCCTTCGGTCCTATTCCCCGACCTTTATACAACCTCCTATTTAGAGTCATGTTCTCAGTTGCTGGTGCATGCATGTAGATTTGTCGGTGTCATGTCTTGTCTAATCACCTCTCAGGCTCTCACCAATACTTCTTCAGTCTACCTCTACCTCTCCCCATGCTCACCATAACTAATCTATCACACCTTCTCACGGGGCATCAAAGCATCTCCTTTTCACATGTTCGAACTGAACCACATTGGTCTCGCTTCCCTTATCTTGTCCATTACAGAAATCACTCTCACCTTTTTTCAAGTATACTTGTTTGATCATATCTCTCGAATAGTGTGCTCACACATCCATCTCAACATACTTATTTAATTTTTTGGAAGTGCAAATTCTTGATCGGTCAAAACTCTCCACCCTATACAACATATTTGGTTTAACCAACTCTTTATAAAACTTATCTTTTATTGAGGTGACACATTAATTCTCATCACATATAATACCCAAATGTTAGCCTTCATTTCTATCACCCCCCACTCTATTATAATGTGTAATATTATCGTCAGTCTCTCATTTTCTTTGATTGTTGAATCAAATATTTAAAACTTCTTTTCTTAAGAATATCTTGTGTATATATATATATATCAATCCTTACTTCCACGCCTAAACTGGATATGAGGAAAGATAGTTAAAAGGGGAAAAAGGTATTATTATTCTGAAGTATAAAGCATAAATACAAGTAATTAAAACTACTATATCAGAATGAGAAAAAACATTTCTTTAAATGTTACATATGGAGGGCTAATTAAATTGATATTAATGTAACGTCCATATCATATTATTCATATTGTGCATGTTAATTAGGCAAAGAGTTACTTACACGCCATATTTATCATATCTAAAGTTTTCATAATTATTTTATATTAAGTCCATATTTAATAATTTTTTCTTTACGTAATATACTAATACTCAATTGACAATTGGTGACTTGTAAACGTGGATTGATGTGTTGTTTGGATTACGTATTACTTGGAAACGTGAATCCAAATTCAAGCAATTACCTTACCTATTTTTCCTATAAATCTTGCTCGTTACTCTTGGGAAAAATATGCTTGTTTTTCAAGTTTTCACCATTAATTATTTGTGGAATTTTTTTATGTTTGAAATAATTAGCAAAGTAAAACATGTTTAATTAAGTTTTTCTTTTTGGAAAATTTATAGTGCTCAAAAGTGCCTCAATTTTTTCTCTCTCATCTCCACTAATAAAGGTTGTGGTATAGTGACATATACGTACGCTTTGTCTTTTAATCAATAACCAAATGTGTCAATTCAATACAAGTAAAATTAGAGCGAATGAATACAAGTGAAATTAGAGCAAATGAATACATCCCCTTTAATTTTTTGTTGTTTGTATCTTTGTAATGAGGATTACTATATGCATAAATACAACAAATACAGTCGTTTGACACCTCAAATATATTTTTTTTAATTTTTTTTGTTGTCTAATATCTCAAACAATTGCTATGAATAGTAAATACACTACCAAATTATAACTATAGATTGCTAATAAGATCAAAACAATATCTTTTTTGAAAATTCCTCATGAAAATTCATTTCCCCGTGGGAAAAAATTAAAATGGCGCCGCTACCGGAGAGTGGTGTTATTTGAGAATCTTTAGTTAAGTTGAATTTTGTTCTTGTTAATTATAGTTACACTTACTTAATTTTTAGTTTTGTTTTGCTTGTTTGTGTATTGACCACTTGGCGTGTCGTAGAGTGGGTCGGCGAGCGCGACTAACATCGCCGAATGGGCGAGAACTGGACGGTTTTAAAGGCCAATGGTTTCAAAGTTTCAAAATATTCACTTTCCCTCGCTTTCAAACTTCGCGAACTCGCACCTAGTTAGTATTTTCAATTTTTGCATTCCATAAGTATTTTGGTCGTTGATTGGTGCTCAGATTGTGGATTACTTTGCCACCTAGCATTTCAATCTTCATTAATTGGAATCAAAGGTTGGTTTTTCGAACCCCGAGATTATTTTATCAAAATTGTACTCATTTGCAATAATCTTATCGTGTTGTCGTGTGCTGGGCCTCTATGATAAAAGTAGTATGTTTGAATTCTTGATTTAATTTGATAATATTGCCCGTAATGTTTTGATTGTCGAAATCCCGTAGGCTTGTGCTTAAAATAAAGTAAATTTCGTGGGTATTATGCTTAGGTGTTATGGGTCTGAGTTTAATTTAACTAGTGCATGCTTTGATAATGTTTTCGGGGGTTGCGGGGTTGAATTCAAGAAGTTGGGTTGAAGATAGACACGTTGGGCCGTTTGGTGAGCTGGGTCAAGATCGCCGAACCACTTGGTTGTTCGCCTAATGTCCCCATCTCGCCTTTAATTTCATGTTAAACGTGTTGTTGGAGTCTGTAACTTTTGGCGAAAAGCTTGAGGTCGCCGAAAGTCTTCTTGATCGCCATTTGTTTGCACCCTTGAACCCTTCTTACACTATAACTTTTGGCGGGCTAACCTAGTTCGCCGAAGCAATTCGGCGACCCGCCAACTGTTTCGGCGAGTCTGTCTGCGCCTAATTCTCGGTGTGTTCGTTTGAATATTTCCTAACTTCTCCTCGAGGTTTTGCAAACATGACTAGATCAAAAGCAGCTGAAAGAATAATACCAGTCCAAGAGAAGGCTAATTAAGGGGATTACGATAAATGAGGATACAGCTACACCCAAAGGCAAAGCCACGAAACTTTCCATAACGGGTGGGAAAGGCAAGGGCAAGAGGTCCACTTATAACAGGAAGACCACTATCAGAGACCTTAAGATTCCTTCATGGGCCCGGAGATTCAGTGCAGCTGTGCATGTCTTTCTGGAGGACTCGCACGTGACAACCCCTAGTGGATCTGGCACTGCCGTTCCTCCTGAGGTGATCTCGAGCACTGATGCTCAGACTCAGAGTGATGCATCGGGCACTGATGCCCAAACGAATGGAGCGACTGTGTGGACAACATCCTCTCTTTACCTCTATTCTGCCTTACTTTATTTCGACTTGTGGATGTTTTTATTTGTATTTGAGGACAAATGTTTTTATTTGTAGTGGGGTGAAGCCCATATTTTATGACTTAGTTTTGTTTATATATTGGGCTTTGAGCTAAATTCGTGTTATACACTGCTTTTTGTGGAAGGTTTGAGCTTGTTCTCCCTGCTTTTAATTGTAAATGATTTTTTATCCTTCCGAAAAAGTTTTGCCACCTCTTGTATGTGTTTAATGTGGCTGTTCTCTTACAAATATGAGTACCAATTTTGATCAATACCGATGGCTCGAATAGTGCTCATAATCGAACACAAATAAATGCGCGTCTACGACGAGGCCAACTGAAGTTGCATACACAATATGTGAACTCTTTGCATTTCGTTGTGACTAGTTATTTATCGAATCGAGTCTCTTGTGATGAACATTGCACACTAGCGAAAGTGTGGAGTCTTGTTTGACTTTGGTGTCAATGCCTTGTGTGATGAGCTTACCGTGAACCATGCATGATGACACCTATAATTTGCCCCGTTGGTCTAGTTGACTATGTGATGCAAATTTCTTCAGATGATCTTAGGCGACTTTAAAGAATGTGAACCAATTTGAAATTATACCTCTTTTGCGGCTTACCTTGTGAGTGTGTGAACCTCTTTTGAGCACCCTTTGAACCTTAACCTTTTCTTGGAAGAAACTTGATAACATTGCTACCTTTTATTGACTCATTACCCATAATCCTCATGATTTGTGGTTTGTTTGAATAGCCAACTTAGGCCAAAAGCCTAAGTTAGGGATGTGGTGAAAAGAGAAGGCAAATCAAGTAAATGCAAAGAATTCCCTCATGCCCATGTTTTTTTAAAAAAAATAAAATGGAACCCCTCCATATAAAAAAAAATAGAGAGAAAAAGAAGAAAAGATTGAAAAAGAAAAAGTCGTGAAATAAAGTTGTGGAAATACAAAGAAAATGGGGTTTCCAATGACTCATGGAAGATGAATAAAAAGTGACTTTTGAGCTTGAATGAAATTGATAAAGAGAAGGAAATGAGGTGTTGTTCACATCACATTTCATGAGGATTTTCAGCCTATAAGCCTAAATGACCATACCATTACACTCAGCCCCAGTACAAGCCTTGAAAAAAACCTTTTTGATCTTGAATGAGCTGAAGCAAAAGTTGATTGGAAAATAAGGGAAAACCTATGGGTGAAATCATGCATTGTGTTTATCTTTTAGAGTGTGAGCGTTGCATTTGATTTCGGAACTTTAAATGATTAAACCATTGTGTGTGAAAATGGAATTATTCTTTGTGTGAGGGCATTTGAACACTTTAGTTGAGCTTGAACTTGCATTTGAAGCAAGTATGGTGAGCTTGAGATTCTTTGATAATGGTGTGTCACAACTTAAAACTTTGAGTACACATTTGATCTTCACATGAGTAAATTGAGTCTTGTGTGTGCATTCATGATTGAGTCTTGTGTAACACTGTTCGAGACATCCTTTTTGAAGTGCCGAACTTGAGTTTTACTTGAGGACAAGCAAAAGTTTAAGTTGGGAGTGTTGATTAGTCCATAATTTGGACTCATTTAGGGCTTTATTTTAATAGAATTAGTGTTCTCAAATGCATATTTTGTCTCAATAACTGATGTAAATCTTTAAGTTTCAGGTATTTGGAGTTTAAGGCAAATCATGGACACTACTTGGCAAAAAGGAACAAAACGGCTGAAAAGACGAAGAAAAGAAGGCCTGAGGATTGCCTAAAACGTTAGGCGAGTCGCCGAATGGCCTTAATCTCGCTTAATGTTCCAGTGTGCTGAGCCCTGAAGGAAAAGATCAAGTTGGCGATGAAAAGGAGCAGTCGGCGCGTCGCCGAACAGTTCCGCGAAGTAGTACTATATGGTCTAATGATCCAGAACGCGAAGATGCTGAAGCAAAAGCTGAAAGGTGATGAAGCAGACCAAAGGGCGGATCGCTGAGTGCATCGGTGATCCCGACTAACTGCGCCGAGTGATCCTTCGCAGCACATTTTTTGACAACTATAAATACTAGTTTGAATTTTTATCTTAATAGGCAATTTCAGATACAACATTTTATTTTCTAAGTTTTCAAGTAGAGAACATTTTTTCTTAGCTTTTGAAGATTTGAAGACTTCCAATTCCAAGAAATTGGAAGTGGATGTTGAAGATTCTTCATCCTAGACTCGTTTGAAGTGAATATAAATCATACCCAGTTGATGTTACTTCGATTTGATATCATTTTCTTTCTTTTTTCTATGTCTAGCTAAAACCTCAATTCTTGGGGTGTGATTTTGTGAATATGGGCTAAATTTCATGTTGGGTATTGCTTATTGTTAGTCTATTTGTTGTTTAAATGCGATTTCGTTTAGTGGTTGTGTTTGAACTTAATGGGATTGTAGTTGCAAATACGATTTCATCTTAGTGTTTTTGGCTTGCTCGAGAGAGAGGTTTGAAAACTAAGACTACTAAATCGATAGCCGGTGGTTATTGGATCGTCATGGGTTCAACTCGAGAGAGTGAATCCTAGGCCTTTTCCCACACATTCAGCTCGAGAGAGTGAATGGGCTAAGGCGGAAGTTGTGCTTAATTGCGGCAACTCGGTGTTCGAGAGAAATCGAGTTAATTCAGGGTAAGTTGTTCGAGAGAGAATTTACCCCCACTAAAGTCTAGCCTTGTTACAAATGTTCAGCAATTGATTATCAATAGCATTTACCTGATTGTGTAGTTTATCCCATATTCCTATCACATCCCAAGAATCCCGTCTCCCTATATTCGCATCTTTTTGTTTTCACTGTTTTTGTTCACTAGTTGAATACAAACCCACCTCCCCCCCCCCCCAATTGATAATTGACATTCGTGTCACCCCTTGATTTATCATGTTTTTACTCGATAATGTTTTTAGCTATGGTTAACTCTAGTATATTCGCGCTTAACTCTTAATTCTCAGAAACCGCTCCCTTGGGACTCGACCCCAACCCATTCGGTTGGGTTATATTGCTATGTACGATCGTAGACACTTGAATTGGAAGTTGTGTCTTGATTACACAAACATCAGCCTTCATTTCTATCACCCCCACTCTATTATAATGTGTAATATTATCGTCAGTCTCTCATTTTCTTGGATTGTTGAATCAAATATTTAAAACTTCTTTTCTTAAGAATATCTTGTGTGTATATATATATATATCAATCCTTACTTCCACGCCTAAACTGGATATGAGGAAGGAT
The DNA here is from genome assembly GCA_035578085.1 of Solanum pinnatisectum. Classification (NCBI taxonomy): domain Eukaryota; kingdom Viridiplantae; phylum Streptophyta; class Magnoliopsida; order Solanales; family Solanaceae; genus Solanum; species Solanum pinnatisectum. The sequence continues at coordinate 22,622,244 of CM069077.1, forward strand.
AGTTAAAAGGGGAAAAAGGCTTTATTATTCTAAAGTATAAAGCATAAATACAAGTAATTAAAATTACTATATCAGAATGAGAAAAAATATTTCTTTAAATGTTACATATGGAGAGCTAATTAAGTTGATATTAATGTAACGTCCATATCATATTATTCGTATTGTGCATGCTAATTAGGCAAAGAGTTACTTACACGCCATATTTATCATCTCTAAAGTTTTCATAATTATTTTATAATAAGTCCATATCTAATAGTTTTTTCTTTACGTAATATACTAATACTCAATTGACAATTGGTGACTTGTAAATAGGGGTGTACATGACCGGATTGGTTCGGGTTTTTCAAATATCAAATCAAACCATTTGTGTAATATTTTTAAATTTATAAACCAAATCAAACTAATAAAATTCAATTTTTTTCGGGTTTTTCAACCTCGGGTTGGTTCGGGTTTTTCAAATACCAAACCAAACCATTGTGTCGAATTTTTAAATTTATAAATCAAACCAAACTAATAAACCTCGGATTTTTTCGGTAAAGTTTGCATACAAACATATAATTAACTTGTGCTCCAAATATTTCTTTAGTTCAACCAAAATACAATTATCTAAGGTGTTTTTTAAAAAAATAACACAAAATATGAAATTAGTACTAATGACACAAAAATATTCAATAAAAAATGATAATGAAATCATCATATAAAATAAATATTACAAAGTCATAATGAAAATGATCATAATTTAAAAGTACTAAATCATGCTAAAATAAGTTTAATAAATATTAGTTACATTACTAAATATTTAAGGAAAATTAAAATTAGATTATGTATTTTAATTGTCTAAACCAATGTAAAACTAAAGAACAAATATTCAATATTATTGTCATTCTTAGTGTTGAATTGATTTTCTTTTTGCATTAGTATTAATTTGATTTTGATTTAAGTTTTATTATAATTATCAACATCTATGAACTATAATATTTATTGGACCATTCCGAATTCTAAGTTTTAAACTTGAAATAATATATTAAAAGATAAAAACTATGAAATAGTATAAGAAATATTTTAAAATTATTTCAAAGTAAATATTTTTATGTATAAAATAAAATTTTAAAATTACATATATAATGTCGGGTTGGTTTGGTCTCGGGTCGGCTTTTTTAGTTAAAACCAAACCAACCCAAATATAGTTGGGTTTTTTTTCCCAATACCAAACCACTAGTCGGGTTTTTTTTTCAGGTTGACTCGATTTGTGGTTTGGTTCAATTTTCGGTTCGGTTTTGTACACTCCTACTTGTAAACGTGGATTGATGTGTTGTTTGGATTACGTATTACTTGGACACGTGAATCCAAATTCAAGCAATTACCTTACCTATTTTTCCTATAAATCTTGCTCGTTACTCTTGGGAAAAAAATGCTTGTTTTTCAAGTTTTCACCATTAATTATTTGTGAAATTTTTTCATGTTTGAAATAATTAGCAAAGTAAAACATGTTTAATTAAGTTTTTCTTTTTGGAAAATTTATAGTGCCTCAAGTTTTTCTCTCTCATCTCCACTAATAAAGGTTGTGGTATAGTGACATATACGTACGCTTTGTCTTTTAATCAATGATCAGATGTGTCAATTCAATACAAGTAAAATTAGAGCGAATGAATACAAATGAAATTAGAGCAAATGAATACATCCCCTTTAATTTTTTGTTGTTTGAATCTTTGTAATGAGGATTAATCTATGCATAAATACAGCAAATACAGTCGTTTGACACCTCAAATATATTTTTTTAATCTTTTTTTGTTGTCTAATATCTCAAACAATTGCTATGAATAGTAAATACACTACCAAATTATAACTATAGATTGCTAATAAGACCCAAACAATATCTTTTTTGAAAATTCCTCATGAAAATTCATTTCCCCGTGGGAAAAAATTAAAATCCGTTGCGCAGGATTCGGAGAAGGGCCCGATTACGAGGGTCTATTGTATACAACTGATTTGGAGAAGAGCCCCAATTACAAGGGTTTATCGTATACAATCTTACCTTGCATTTCTGCAAGAGGTTGTTTTCAAGGCTTGAACACATGACCTCCTGATAACATAACAACAACTTTACCCAATTACTCTAAAGCTCCCTTCAAACCGTAGAAATTATTTTTTACGAATATTTTAAAGCATGCATCAGGAGATGACATTAATTAATTAATGGACCACACACATAAGAATTTGGTAGAGAAGACAAAAAGAGATGAAAAAACAAAAGGACGCAGCTCATGAGGAATGTGTTTGTGTCTGCCATTTAATTTATTTAGGTATATACATTCACGTATTTCGTGCATCCCTGTATAATATTGTTCATCTATTTAATTTCTTATCATCAACAACTCCAATTAATGGTTAAAATAATAATAAATGGGGGTGGTTTACACTTTTAACCAAATATGGATGAAACAAGCACCGTAGACGTAAATATTTGATGAAATAAATATACTCAACTATTGCGATTGTAAGAGAAAGGGGCGTGTTTTGATCAATGACGAAGTTAGAAATTTTGTTAAGGATGTCCAAGATTTAATAATATGTATAAAAAATAATTTTTGATCGATATATTTCGTGCAATTTTCTATATACATAATATAATTTTTTTATGAAGGGTGTCTGATTGACCACCTCGAACTATATGTCGTTACGTCACTGATATCAACCAGGGCGGACGGGGTATACAAAATAAATATTTCTTATATATATATATATATATATAAAATGCTTCCGTCTTGGGAACGATAACATCTTTTTTTTTTTTTACTTTTTTTACTATATAGGAGTTGAAAACAATTTTTTTTTCAAGATATATGTAATATGGGTATATTGCAATTAAATAAAATATACCTTACACATATGTTAATAGATGGATCATGAATTTTATACCTATAAAGTTCAAATCTTGAATTTATCGATGTAAATAACTAAACGAAGGGGAGAGAATGAAGATTTTAATTAATTTTTTTTTTTAACACTAGTTGTTATGTCGTAGCTAATTAATTGAGAGTTGGACAAGAACAGCTTTCATAAGATTCTTTTGTTTTGTTTGGTTATTGTCCTATATTTTGGGGTTTCTTCACATCTTAGGTAATAAATGTACCAAAAAATTATTTTGTCTCTCTGGGAGAAAAATTTGAGAAATAATTTATTAATTATCTTCCATGATCAACTAAGTTTGTCTTTAAATATTCTAAGCTAGGTTAGATCCAAATCACTAAAAATAATGGTCCTTATTGTTTCTTGTACTATTTCATTTCATGCATGTTTCCCACATTCCCCCGTGAAGTGAGCAAATATAGGTTAATTATTGACTTATGACATGAAAAAGAATAATTTGATTAATTATTGAAATAGAGTTGAATATGATTGGTTGTATAATTCATAAATCATAATAAACATAATTACCGGCGGAGGACGAGAGGAGAGGAGGTGAAATGGGTTGGGGCGGTATGCCACGTGATATTTACTTGACACCCTTCATCGAAAAATTACGTTATATATATGTCAAATTTTACATTTAAAGGATATATATATTTAAAGTTGGACATCCTTAACAAAACTTATGCATTTGGCGTAGTGATAATAGGCGTCCATTTGAATGAAGAAGTTCTGGGTTTGTACCTCAAATAGCACAATATTTTTTGTTTTATTTTGACAGCAACACACCATTATTCTTGGACACCCTTGATAAAAAATTTGGCTCCGCCACTTCCCTAAGAAAGAAGGGGTATATTTGGATCACTTGGATAATGTTGGTGAAAATATAATAAGGTATATTTGGATCGCTTGGATAATGTTGGTGAAAATATAATAAATTAAAATTAATAAATATTTGTCAGCGTGAGGCGCGAATATATATATACATATTGCTCTACTTAAAGAGATCAAGTTCACTACAGTAGAATCTTCACTACTCCGATAATATAACTCTTGACTTACCTTTCCTCTAGGATATAAGAATCTGACAACATCATGTGACTCGAATAATTCTGAAGTAGTTGTTGTGTCCAAAACTCCACAAATAAAACACCTTTTCTTAACAAAATAATATTCTATTTGTTAGAGATCATAAGTTGGAGACTTAGAATAAGTTTTTGTCTCAACTTTTCAGTACATCAATCTTAAAATACAATGTTATTTTTCATCTGTAATACTCTGTCCGTCTCATTTTATATGTCATCCCTTTCTAAAAATAGATGGACTACAATACTTGTCATTTTATAAAATTTATGCATAAATTACCATATTTTGCCTATTATACCCTTGATAGAATAATTAATTAATCTTGTCATTTATTAATAAAGTTGACTTAAGAAAACATTAAATAAGGGTAGAAGGGTAAAGTTACATCATTTCTTAATGCAAGTGCAAAGTAAAAAGGTGACATATAAAATGGGACGGAAGGAGTATGACCTGACTTCTCATCCATACAAGGAATAAAACATCCTAAGGTTTTTTCATATTATCAAACGTCAAGGTAATGGATAATAATTTGAGGTGCAGTAGAGTAATTAGTATTTTCGTTAGTCTCATTTTATGTGACACCATTTATTTAAGAAAAAAAGATTTTTTTAAAGAAAAATTGTAGTCTAAAACAATTCTCAGATATTTGTGTGGTTGTAAATTATTTTCTTAAAAATAAAAATTAGAATTTTAAAATTAAATTATTTTTTAATTATAATTAAGTGACATTTTTTTTTAGACGATCACATAAAATGGGAATAATAGAAAAAACATGCCATAATGATTACAATTTACAACAATAAATGATCACTTTCTTCGCTTCATGCAGTTTAATATTGTAATTTTAATTTAAATGCACATAAAAACCAACCGATAACAACGTGATATATTATACAGATAATACTAAAGATTAAAAAAATGATCTTTTTCCCATTATAAAGGGACAAATTTGATCATTTTTCTTTAACAAAAAAAGTGTTTAAAAGAAAAAAGAAAAAATGGACTAACACATGAGTCTTGAACTACTTTATCATAATTCACAAGGCACCTATGATTACTTACTTGTATCTCATCATTAATTGTACTGAATATATATGGAAAATTATATCTCTCAAGATTTTCCTATAGTTGAATATAAATTATAATTGCTTGCACCCAAGCTTTCTTCCTTTACCAGATGATGAAAAAGTTGTACAACTACTAGCTAAAGCTCATATAGAATTACTACCTAATTTTGATGACTGCTATAATTGGTGTTAAGGGTGAATAATTATGACATTTTTGGTAATATATATGATAATGAATAACCTGAACTTTTCATCATCAACAATTATTACAGTATCCTTATAGAGCCCTCTTTTTTTTTAATTATATGATGTGCAGATCAGTTTGCACATATCTCGATTAATTTCACAGATAAATACTGAATATTTTATTCATGAATGCTTGATTAGATGAAAAACAATCGTTTAGAAATCTATATCCGACCTCATGATTTCCAACTCACCCGAGGATTTGTTGTCCCTTATGATTTTGTTCAACCAAAGTCAAAAAGTGTAAAGAACAATTCTCTCCTCTTTTTTTCTTCTTATTCTTCCCAAGCAAGTTTTTTGATATAAAACTTGAACCACTACACTAATTGGGAAACATCTTTGCTTAGCTTGCTAGGAACTCTTTGATCATTTGGATGATATATTACAGCATTTACGTTAGTATTTGGCTATTAATTTAGTTGAAACTTGAAAATAATAATAATAATTTAAAGTTATGTTAAAAAATAGTTTTTGGAACTTAAAGTGTATTTTGGACATACAATTTTTTTTAAAAAAAAAATTCAATTAAACTTTGTGTGAAAGTTCATCCAAAATTGGTCTGGATCTGTTTTTTGGAATTTGAAATCTTTTTGAAGTTAGATTTTTAAAAACTAACCAAATTTCATAAATAAATAATATTTGTTTTTTTAAAAAAATTATTACCAAAATCTACGGCGAGCTTAATAAGTCGTGAAATAAGAAGTTGAAATAATCTGAATTATATTCAAAGATTTTATCTGGCAAGTTGACCAATAAATGTATCAATACTTACCATTTCCCGTGACACAGTGTTAATACTCCTAGTTTACTAAATAAAATCTGTGGCTTGTTTTACTTATTTTTACCCAACAAATTAAACTGTCGATAAAAAATAATATCAAAATAATTAATGTATCTTCAAATTAAATGAACCATAAAGGTATTTATTTAAATTAGTTTATATATATATATAAACTAGTGATTCAATGAATGCCTTTAAAAATTCAAATATGAAGGGTTAAACACAAGAAAGTATCCTTTTTTGTTTCCTTTTTGGGTTTTTTCCATGTAAAGTGTAGTCCAATATAAAATTGAATTTACTAGGTTTATATCTAGTCAGTTAAACACAGAAAAATGTAACAAAAAAATACCCAAAATAATTATCCCTCTATCCTTTGTCTAGATTTGTCTGATCCACTTTTCCTTTTAATTCGTCTAGAATTTTTATTTCTTATAGTCAAAAACAATTTAGTTATTACATTAGCATTTCATTGTTAATGAAATATATCTCATCCAAAATAAGTATTATCTAACAAAAAAATATTTGTCCCAAAATAAATGTTGCTTTAGAAATTCAAGAAAAAAATTACTCAAACTCATAATCTCAAAATGAAAATAGAAAATATTTATTATCCGAGCAATTCTTGTTTTCTTAATAATGTTCAATTTTCAAGAATTTTTTTCAAATAAGAGTAATTTTGTAAATTACACATAATATTTATAATTTCTTAAATTATTAAAATGATACTTATTTTGAATGGAGGAATAGGTCATGAAGTATTTTTTAGAGTACAAATTTTTCAAAAGACTTCTTTTCTTTAATTAAATATTGTACGAAGTCAAACGATATCAAATAAATGAAACGAAGCCAGCCAGTAGTTTCCCCTCCTAGCATGTGTGAAAGAATTCACATGGGTGAATGGGCAAAATGATGAAAGGAAATTTGGGGGCTAAATATTCTAGTGACCATATCCTAGTAGTAGCAGTACTTTCCTACAATATTCCTTTGTTCAGCATCCATCACATATAATAATTACGTTTTTGTCGATGATTATAGTAGAGTGGTAAATATTTATTATTATTTTAATTAGAGATTTTGAATTTGAGCCTCTTTGATACAAAGTCGCTTTTATTATAGAATGTTTTACACCTCAATATAAGGCTCTCCTGTCTGAATCAAATTTAATCTAAATCCAATATAAATATATTGAATATTGAATAGAAAATCAAAAAAATAATAATGACGTTTTCTTTTCACATAATAGCACGTACCTCTAAAATATAATTACTCCACACAACACAAGAATCGAATAATTACCCTTTTTAACGGTATACTGAATACTCACTAACTGTTGCTCTAGTGGCCTCCCTCGTGCTTGGTTCAGTTAAAAGCAAAGAAACCATTTTTCACCACTTTTCTCCAGTCTTCACGTTTCCATTTTCTTTTGTCTCACTAAACAAGTTTCAAGCAATCGTTTGGTTCGCGAAAAAAGTTATTTCAAAATTATCTAGGAGATCAAATAAGATAATACGGAATATCTTACTTTATCTCGCGTACTACTGTTCCTGAACGAGTTAATAGAAATATACTTGTCTACTACTATTACCACAGTATACCTGTGACACTGAATAATCTTTTCCTCTGTTCTCTCTCCCTCTCCTCTTTATTTTCAAATCATTCTTTCTCTTTCTCTCTCTCTCTCTGTGTCTTGTTCTGCTATAAAAACATCGTCTTTTTTTCTGCTTGTAGTTGATAATACATTCTTTTACTAGCCTCATATATCAAGATAGGAGATGGGTGTTTCAAAAAAGACTCTTTTTTTACTCTTTCTTTGTGTTTTTCTTGGAGAAATTAGTCTCTGCTTTTCTACCAAGGTAAACTTGGCTCTGTATCAACTATATGGGGACATGGGGTTTTATTTGAATGATGAATAGTTAGTAAAGTTGTGTTTTTTCTTTCTTCAGTTATATGTGGTGTACATGGGAAGCAAAGATAGTGATGAGCACCAAGATGAGATTTTGAGGCAAAACCATCAAATGCTTACTGATATTCATGGAGGAAAGTAAGTTCTTGGTACTTTTAGCTATGAGTTTGTTTTCCCCCTTTTTGTATGTTTTTGCACTTGTTTTTGGCAAAAAAACTGAAGTGGTTAATAACCTTTACAGTGTTGAACAAGCCAAGACTTCTCATGTATACAGTTATAGACATGGTTTTAAAGGCTTTGCAGCCAAGTTGACTGAGAAACAAGCTTCTGATATATCTAGTGAGGTTTTACCAAATGTTTTATGTTACTGTTGATTACCTACTTTGATGGTTTGCACTAAGTCCACTATTTGAATGTTGAAACAAAACAGAAATGCCTGGTGTGGTATCTGTATTTCCAAATACTAAGAGGAACCTGCATACAACTCATTCATGGGATTTTATGGGGCTCAGTGAAGATGAAACAATGGAAATCCCAGGTTTTTCCACCAAGAACCAAGTTAATGTAATCATTGGTTTCATTGATACAGGTGATCATTTCTCTGTTCAACTAGCTCAAAGTTATCTTAATTGCTGCAATCTTTTTCCAGTTAGGTGAAAGATATGATCGTTTAGGTGATCGATGGCACAAGCCAGTTGGTCCCTTCACTGATTGTGTTGTCACGTAAAAGGCTCTTGTCACTAGTTACGTTTCTTAAGAAGAGTACAATAACATGACTTTGAAAAAGTGCTAAGTTTGTCATTTAGGTACATATGATTGAACCTGGGGAAAGCAGTTCCTTTAGTACTCTGTTCCCTTTTCATCTATTGTACGTCTGTAGGATAAGTTTTATCGCGCATCAATCAATTCTTGTTTCAATCATTTGAGAATGATGGGATATGTTTGCTTAGATTTTCTTTAGCCCAAGTTTATTCAATTTCTCATCTTTCCAGTTTCTTCTTTGCATTTGTTGAACTGCTTGTGAATGTAAATGGAGTAAAGTCATCTCTCTGTTCACACCTTATCAGCTTATCTTTAGCCTGGTCCCCAGCTTCCTTGTTTCCCTTGTTTTTTTCGAACTAATTAGATCTTGAGGTTAAGCTCTTAAGACATTTACTGAAACAGGAATTTGGCCTGAGTCTCCAAGTTTTAGGGACACCAACATGCCTCCAGTGCCAGCTGGATGGAAAGGACAATGCCAATCAGGGGAAGCATTCAATGCCTCAATATGCAACAGGTTTCTTTTATTTGTCAACCATTTCTTGCAGTTTAATGTTTTGTTATATAGATGATAAGTCTAATAAGAATTTTGCCTTATATAGGAAAATAATTGGGGCAAGATATTATATGAGTGGCTATGCAGCTGAAGAAGATGATGGAAAGACCATGTTCAAGTCTGCCAGGGACAGTACTGGGCATGGAAGTCATACAGCTTCAACTGCTGCTGGGCGTTACGTAGCTGATATGAATTACAAAGGTTTGGCATCTGGAGGAGCCAGAGGTGGTGCCCCAATGGCCAGGATAGCAGTGTACAAAACCTGTTGGAGCTCTGGTTGCTATGATGTTGATTTGTTGGCAGCATTTGATGATGCAATTAGAGATGGGGTTCATGTCATTTCTCTATCTTTGGGCCCAGATGCTCCCCAAGGAGATTATTTTAGTGATGCGATTTCTGTGGGGTCATTTCATGCTGTTAGCCGTGGGATACTTGTGGTGGCCTCCGTTGGAAATGAAGGAACCTCTGGTTCAGCCACAAATTTAGCTCCTTGGATGATCACAGTTGCAGCCAGTTCAACAGACAGAGATTTTACGTCTGATATTTTACTAGGAAATAGAGTTCAACTCATGGTAATCCCACTTTTCGATTAGTTTATATGTTAAGTAATAGTCAATTTCTATCTCCTCATTATGTTCTGGATATTTGGAAGGGTGAAAGTCTTAGCTTATCTCAAATGAATACATCTGCAAAAATCATACCTGCTTCTGAAGCTTATGCTGGATACTTCACTCCCTATCAATCCAGGTGAAGCAGAAGGTACTTAACTGTTTGTTAAATGTAGATATGTATGCATTGAAAATTATATTGAAGTACTTTTTCCCTCCGATCTTATCCACTAGTTATTGCTTAGATAGTTCTTTGAATAGAACTAAGGCCAAAGGGAAGGTTCTTGTGTGTCGACATGCTGGAAGCTCAAGTGAGTCAAAGCTGGAGAAAAGCAATATAGTTAAACAAGCTGGTGGAGTTGGGATGATCCTTATTGATGAAGCAGACAAGGGTGTGGCTATCCCCTTCACCATTCCAGCAGCAACTGTTGGGAAAAAGATTGGAAACAAGATCCTAGCTTACATTAATAATACACGGTTCACTTCCTTCTTAGTGGCTGTTGATGTTTGTTTTATTGTTCTTTGATATTATTAGCAATAATCTCATCTTTTTTATATTAACAGCCTCCCTACGGCAAGGATTCTCTCTGCTAAAACTGTTTTTGGAGCTCAACCTGCTCCTCGAGCAACAGCATTTTCTTCAAGAGGTCCTAATTCTCTAACACCAGAAATTTTGAAGGTAATTTATTTGCTTAAAATAGTATCAAATTTTAGAAACTTGTCTTTCAACTGCTCCTTGTTTTTCTACATCGATCCCTCTTTGCTTTTATCATTTAGGCCAACAAAGTCTTATGTTGCATCCTGAGATTTCCTTCCAGGATCTTCAATGTGGTTTTAGATTAGTTCTTTTAACTTTGCATCTCTTTGTTCCTACTTTATTTGAGAATTTATTTTTTTCTTGCAAGTATAATATACCTGCTGATTTACCTTGTAGCCTGATATTACTGCTCCGGGATTAAATATCCTGGCAGCATGGTCCCCAGCAATGTCTAAGTTGAACTTCAACATACTCTCTGGAACTTCCATGGCCTGCCCTCACGTATCAGGGGTTGTTGCCTTGTTAAAAGCCGTGCATCCATCATGGTCTCCCTCTGCAATCAAATCAGCCATCATGACAACAGGTAAACTAGATGCCTTACATAGTCTAACTATGCAACTCTTGAGTCTGAGGTTTGCTTCAAAGAAAGAAAAGGGTGAGGGGATCAAGATTTGGTTTTGTTTGAGCTTTGTATCTTAAAAACTATTTGTGTATAAAGTGAATTTAACTGTAACACAATAATCTAATGTCATGAATGTTAATGCAGCCAAACTATCAGATATGCATCACAAACCCATAATAGTAGATCCTGAAGGGAAGAGAGCTAATCCATTTGATTTTGGTTCTGGATTTGTTAACCCCACGAAAGTCCTCGATCCTGGTCTGATATATGATGCACAACCAGCAGATTACAGAGCATTTCTTTGTTCAATTGGTTATGACGAGAAATCTCTGCATCTAATTACAAGGGACAACAGAACGTGCGATCAAACCTTTGCATCGCCGAATGAACTAAATTATCCCTCCATCACAGTACCAAACCTCAGAAACAAATATTCAGTAACTCGAACTGTCACAAATGTGGGAAAATCAAGGAGTACTTACAAGGCAGTCACATTTGCACCAAAAGGTGTCAATGTTACTGTGGTGCCGCGAAGATTAGCCTTCACTAGATATTACCAGAAGATGAATTTCACAGTGACTTTCAAAGTGGCTGCACCTACACAGGGATATGTCTTTGGGTCCTTGTCATGGAGGAACAAAAGAACATGGGTAACATCTCCACTTGTTGTCAGAGTGGCACATTCCAACATGGGTACCATGGTATAGTTCAGCTGCAGTGCTATTTATTTGTGTTATATAAGGGAAGTAACAAGATATTGCAACCAGTAGCTGCTGAAAATGGTTGCATGAAGCCAACACAAAATTCTTAGTAGAATACATGTAATTAGTAGCAGAATACAAATAATTAGTAATTCTTTATTCTATTTGTCCCTAGTTTTGAGTTTTGGTTCTTGCAACTAGTCAGCTTACTCATAGGCATACTGCAAATTCTTTTACTTGTCTAGTAATTGCATTATGGATTGGCATCTCTCTGTTTCTCTGCTTCTATCTGTACTAGTAGTTCATTCTTTAATGGAATATCTTATCACGTTGGTATTATAAAACCCAAGAAACAAACAAAATGCAGTTTTCTTCAGACACTCTGGTAAGTACAAGTCTTGTGACTTCCAACTGATCCAACATGCAGTTTGAATAAGACCAAGGAGGGGCTGGGAGGAAGTTTAGATTTGGTAATTGTGCAATAAACAACCAGTCGATGTTATATAATGCATTGTTACAATCTCAACTTTATGCCAACAGAAGTTGGATTGTTGTACACAATTCTGTATATATCCCCAGTTTACTGAAAAACACATTTTAAATAAACCATCATAATCGCTGGCCTTGGGATTGAATATCTGAAGGATCAACCAGGCCTTCTAACACAACAAGATCATCAAGGAGTGTTAGCTTCTCGTCTTCAAGGGCCTTGATCTCATCTTCGGCTTCTCTCAATTCTTTGCCAAGACCAAAACTTTCTTCTTCCAGCAATAGATACTTTCTCCTTAATGCCCGATATTCTTTTCCAGAAGTGGAAGTATCTGGCGAGAATTCAGGTGTTGATTTCTCAGCATATTGGAATAATGGGGAAACTTCGTTTGGTGGGACTCTTTTGGTGGGTGTTAACCCATTTTGAATTGGCATTGCACGCACATCTTGCATCTTTTTTGCCTTGTTCCCTTCTTGTTGCAACACTGGAGCCTTTGGTTGTGATGTTTTCTTTTTCCGCAATTTAGGAGCTGAAGCTTCCTCCAGTCCTCTCTGGTCTTGCATATCTCTATAATTGATCAACAAGGATAAACAGCTATTGTTATCAGAAGGGTGGAGTCTGAAAGAAAGCTGCAGTTGTATAATCCACAGGAATAATAGAATCCAACTTCTAGATTCTAACTTATGCAATCTCCCTAACCGATCTCACACATAAAAACAAAAGAACCGTGAAAAGATAATTGGTAATTCATAAATGCAGTCTGAGGTAATATCCCATTAAGTTCTGGTTATCATCCACAATATCTTTGGGGTGTTGGTGGGGCAGAGGGAGGTAGGGAGGATCCACTCAGGAATTAATAAAAAGGTCAGATTACTACAATAAATTCCGGACGAGAATAATGTCAATGCTAGCATCAGACAGTTAAGAGAGAAGCACTGATGATCATAGCCTCCAAATACTAAGCACCAAAGTAACAAAACATGAATCTCAGGTAACATGAAAACCACTTACCAACATTATCAATTTCTTACACTCTCAAAGATAATATAGAGGGAAAAATTGATGAGGTAGTACTATCAACAAATAAGAACCCAATGAATGGTATAGAGAATACTGTTCCAGACATCTCAATAGACAGAGCACCGACACAGCATGGCACATAATTTATTTTTAAATAAACATCATTTTTTCTCATTCTACAAAACGATTTGCAAGACTGAATATAGGGTCATGCTGAAGAATCTCTGTCCATGTCTAAAGCTTTGGCCTTCATTTGTTCTACCTTCTCCATACATTTTACAGTTTTAATTAAGCAAGATAATTCCATTATCCTCTGATTCAAGATGAGAGAATTGTACCAAGGTGACTGTTTTTGAGGCTTTTTTTCTTTCAAGATTATCTTATCATCAATTCTGGCTGGTAGTGGCAGTTTTGACTTTAGACTCAAAGAATAACACTTAATGTATAGACCATCAAAATGACGGGGCTTATGATGCCCAGCCAAGCAATAAGTCTCCTAACATAACCAGAAGAACATAGCACAAGAATTACAAGTAAATTTGTAAGTCATTATAGCTGATATTCCTACCACTATATCATATTTTGTGGTTGGATGTAGAAAAAAAGAAAGGTTCCACATGCTACCGCAGCTTCTTACTAAAACATCCACAAAGTCATATGATTCCTACGTCCAAGCAACTAATATCCTTTGACATTTAACAGAAATAGCCCTTTATCGACTTAAAAACAATGACCTACTATGATTTAGTAAATAAGTATTGAGTCAATAATGGAGGGGGATGTTTCAATTAGATCCTTTTCACCAGTAATTTCAGTGAGATCTTCGCGATAAGAAAGTCAATGTTCTACATTCAAAGTCAATCTACAATAGACACAGGTTTTAGTTTTCTCAAAGTTGCGCAAGGAAAATTCATTTGTCAATCCAAAGACTAGAATTGCTTACAATGCCAGACTTGAAGGCTTAATATCAAAGTTCCAAATTGAATGAGCCTACATTAACAACACTGCAAGTTAAAGTCAATATTTGACCAGAACTGTCTCTAGAGTCTAGTGGGGATTAACGAAATTGAATAGTCGTATTACAAGGAAATCTCCTCCAAAGACATTGTCCTTTTCACAAGCTCTCTACTCAAATTCAACAAATCTAAGAGAAGATTTCACTGTTTGAACAGCAAACATTTTAATGAAACGACTTCAAATTTTTGGTGCAAACTTAGCCTTGAATGACTCTATCATAAAAAAATCAAAAACCAAAAAGGAATTGAACTCTAAGGTTTTGAAGCTAGACACATACTTGGGAAATTTAAACTCCAATAGTTATATATCTGAAGAGTTGGAACAACATAAGCGCCAAATACATGTATTCTAGTTAAGAATACATTTCATACATGATACAGCCATTCTATTGTACATAAGAATCATTGTCGCTGTTTAAGTAAGTTCTCTCCGTTTTCCCTTGAAGAAAACATTAGCAATCTTCCTCCTCCAATGTGCATCATTACTTTGACACAAACATTTTTAAAACACACTTATTCATCACAAATATATATATTTTTTAAAAACCCTTTATAATAATCCTTAACCAATCCATCACTAAATCTAGGAAGCTTAGCAGAGGCTTATCATATTTTACCAGGATGAAATTAGGATACCCTACAAGCAAAAATAATCAAAACACAGCAGATTATTGTCCCTTCTTGCCCTCCATTTCCAGGCAAAACTCAAAGCCATAGTAACATAAATTGGACCCAGAAAAAACGCAACCTAACAAATTCATGATCAACAATAGGTAAAACATCAAGTAATAGTCATTAAATGAGGAAAAAGATGAAATCTTTCAGACTTCATAAAGCTAAATCGAGTTCAAACTCTAATAATAATCCTCTTAAATTATGGTAAAAGAAGAAGATGAATTCAACTGGGTCGATAAACCCAGAACCTAAGAACACAAAAGTAATTGCATGTTTAAGATTTTAACATAAACCAATTGGACCTAGATTATAAAATTACCTCCTTTTCTTGCCCCAAATTGAACGGCTGTCAATGTGGCGGATGAATTCTCTGTGCAAATCGGCGGAGGCAACTTCTCGGAGCTTTACAGCAAAGAAGAAAGGGCTTTTTACTGTCCTCCAAATTCCAATTTTGGACAAGCTACCACTCTTGCTCGTGTCTTGATCGGATGTTTCGGGTTCAAATCCTGCTGTATAAATTTATTTTATAGTAAGTTTTTTCATGATCGAAATTATCGAACTTTAATAAGAAGGATTCTTTTATCTTTTTTGTCCTCATTATTTCCACCTCATTCTCTATCAATGCCATTCAAGCCAATTGAGACAATTATTAATGGTAACTTTTTACTATTTTTTTTAAAATCTAAACTAATTAATCTCATAAGAAAAATATTCATAACTTTTTAAGTCTTCTTAGCAATATGAAAAATATTTTTGGATAGGTGCTTCTATTGCTTCAAACTATGTTTTCAATTCAATCAACAATATAAAAATTAATTACAAATAATATAAAATTAATAAAAAACAAACTTTGATCCATACAACATCACATATACTCCAATTTATTTAAATAATACTCAAAGTCAATAGTAATAAAAATAGTTGAACGTTATTTCAAGAAATAAATCTTAGACCTAGTGAACATGTTTTTAAAAAATAAATTGAAAAAGGGAAACTGAAAAATCATTAATCTTTAAATATGAAAATATAATAATTAAATTAATAAAATTAAGTATTTTTAAAAATGAACTGATAGTATAATTTTCTTATCCACTGTCAGTGATATAAGCTAATCTCTTTCAAAATACTATACTCTAATTTGTATGAAGTTAAATAGTTTAATTTTGATTGTTGAGCATAAAATTTATATATTTGAAATTTATATAACTAGTATAGTAAATAAAAATAATTCATAATTTAAAATATATTAAAAAAAAAAGTTGTCTGAATTTCAATTTGGAAAAAAGTAAAACTTTTTATGCACTTCCTCCATTACATTTCACTCACTAGTACTACTTTCATTTCAATTAATATGTTATCATTTCAGATTTCACGTCAATTGAAAAATTAAGTAAGTTTAAGAGAAAATGTCATAAATAACTCTTCAATTATAGGAGTAGGTCTAAAATGGTCATATAACTATATTGTTTTCAAATTTATTCCTTTAACTATTTAAAAACTTATCAAATTTGGTCCCTTAACTATACATTTATCGGTTTTAGTCCCTTAACTATATATTAATCAGTTTTAGTCCTTTAGGTATATTTAAAAACTTATCAAATTTGATTTTTGTCTATTTTTTATACAAATAACTTAGGTTTATATTAACAATAATTCATGTCTCGAGAAATTAAATTCTTTAGCCATTTTCAATTGTTTCACTCTCCTCTATTTTTACTTCAAATTATCCTTTGCAAATAACCTTAATATCGACGATCCTAAATAAAATTCACGAAGAAAGAAAGTATATGTCATACTTTAATTCAACAGACGATAAAATGAAGCATATCATTGCTACTAATGACTTAAATATGTTAAACTTTATTACAAAAAAAAATTATTACAAATTGAATTCAAAATTTGTACTCCAACGACTTTATTGAAGGGAATTTGTTTAATTTTTCAGAAATTGAAATTTATAAAATAGTAGATTTGCAATTTTTTTTAAAAAAAATAGATTGATTTTATTATTCTATTCATTTTATTTTACGTAGAGAAATTTGACTATATGACATTTTCTCGTATGTTTACCATTATAACTTTATTTAGTATTCTCTTAAAGTCAAGTTTTCAATAAATGAACATAAATTAATTTATTTTGATAAATTAATTGACCAATGAACATGAATTAATCATGTAGTTTTCCTATGTTATTCAAATTCGTACTTTCAAGGTTAATACTCCCTATGTCCACTTTTAATTGTAATGTTTCGTTTTTTGAAAGTCAGTTTGACCAATTTTCAAAGTTAAATTAGATTACATTAATTCGATATTTTAAACAAAAAATTTAGATATTTAAAAACTATACAAAGAGTACTATAAATTCCAATTTTTTTGCATATCAATATGATGAGAAAATACATCGTAAAATGTTAGTCAAAATTATTATTGTTTGACTCTAAAAAAGGAAACTATGATAATTAAAAGTGGACGGAGATAGTAGGTCTCAAGGTAAAATAGAAAGAATAATGTCATTTATGCATCAATTTTATAAAATGACAATAGTATAAAGGATCATCGATTTTTAGTAAGAAAGACGTGCAAATACAAATGAAGAGAGTATTTCATTCGATACGTATCAAGTATGCACACCCCTACTTCTACCAAAGCAACTGATCAGCTCCATTCTTCAAAATGTAATTTTTTATTTATGTTTTAATTTATTTATGTAAAATGTAACTATCATGGACTTATTTTTCAATCAATTGGAATTTCCAATATCCTTTGATCGGTTTGAAATCTTATCCACTTAAAAGATAAACTCCATCTATTTAAAGATACTTAACATATTTAATTTCACATTTTAGAGTCAATTTAGTAAATTTTACTTCTTTAAGGAGAAAAAAATTGTGTTTACGTATTATTTTCTTGATATTTTAATTTATATTAAAAGATAATATGTATTATATAATTTTAAAATTACTTATTTATAAAAGTGATCTCTATCTTATTTAGTCGGATGAATTAGATTTTTCCATCCTTGATTGAAGTTCTTGAGAAATTCTAGATTGTCCACACTCAACTGTATATATAAAGAAGAAAAAAGATATATCAAGGGGTGTAGTTGGATGAATGAGATATATTCTTTCATCCTTAATTGAAGTTCTCGGGCTCAAGTTTTTAGAATGGAGAAATCTAAGTAGAGAGCACTTCCTCTTTAATAAAGTTTAACGTACTATGAATCTAAATTGATCAGACTAGCTAACCGGTGATGGACCTTATAACAAATATATTAAAAACAAAAAAAAAGAAGAAGAAGAAGACATTTTCTCATCCTATATAATAGTAGAAACTTTTGAATAAAGAGAATAATAGAAACATGAAAAAAGTAATTATTCTCATATTGTACTAAAATTAACATTAACAATGAGAGAATATAACAGCTTCTTTTAAAAAGCAAGGAAAACACTAAGCCTTTGTGATATCTTCTTAATATAAAGTTCAGTTTATACCTTCCACTTAATTATATAATATGCTTTTCATGTGGCAATTTGGAATTCTTTACCTAAAAATACCTATCAATAATTATATCTACTATATATATGAATTTTACACAATCAAATTGCATTCATGTCCACATTAATTTTTTTTTAAATGTCAATATGTATATATAGTCCAATAAAATCCTCCCAACACACGGCACATTATACAGCTGAAAAGCTACTTATTTTATCTCATTCTTTATGTAATGGAATCATATATCATTAATTTTGCCTTTTCTTTGGATAATAAATAATAAAAGGTCCTTTTATTAAAGAAAGACTTTATTGGATCTCCCTTTTTAATCATTTACTAGACACTATAATCAATTAATGAAGATTTATCTCCAGTCAATACAATAAATCAAAAAAGATGTGTGAACACTTGCTGTCAAAAGAGAAAAAAATAATAATGTAGATTTACTAATTTAAAAGAATTTATTTCTTTTTTTAAAAGAAAAATGGAATCTTTTTTTCCTCTTCAATCATTTGATGAAAAAAATATCTAATTTGAGTTGGATGGTCTAATTATTTCTAGAAGTTACATGAGAGTGAATCTACGACGTTGATTATAAATTTTCTTAAATTAAATAAATTTTGTTTAGACTTGATATATTCATTAGGTATTCATAAAAATTTGATTGAAAATTCAGATATATATTATAAAATTATCATTAAAAAAATCATAATAAATTAAAAATCCTGAATATAATCGTACCATCTTTCATTATTTTCTTTGCTCTTTCTACTTTTGTTCACTGTAAGTATTTGATTACAAAACAAAAATTAGAACTAGAAATAGAATAAAGTAGTACCCTTTTTTTTTTCTTTTTTGTTTTTTTGTAAATTGCTAACTTCATTTTTCTGAATCTAGTTTTTATCTTGTTGGATATTTTCTCTATACTTCAACTTGCACTGATGAAGTGGAAGTCAAACACTTATTTTGTTTTATTATGGAAATTATGTCCTTCTAATTATTGGGTTGGACCCAACTTATTAATGATATTTTTGCCTTATCTTCTGAATCTTTAAAGGATTATTGTTTATAAGAATTATTCTTATAATCCACATTTTAATATTGTACATTCTTTAACTGAAAACATATGTTACGTTGTTAAATTATTGTTTAAAAACTACAATTGAATATAACTAGCTAGAACTTGATTAGCAACAAAAGTTTTACCCAATTAGTTATTTTAAGTTAAGGTCAATTTTTAAAGATTTTATTAAGCGGAGTCAAAAGCAATGCAATTTTACGTTTTATAGTTAATTGACCTTTTACTCTTCGTTTTTATTATATTTTATACAAGCAACAAAAACTTAAATCCTAAATGTTTGACTTAATTAAACAAAAGTTAAAAAGAGAGTTGGTATTAACAAATACCAAAATGGGTTACAATTTTCCTGTTATATATCCTTCCTACGCAGGAACTGCATTACGCCATTAATATATTTATTTTATAATTTATTGAGATAAGTTTGTTGACCATTTACTTGGTCAAATGATGAATTTTCATAAGTTTCAGCTTATTGATCAAATGATGAATTTTCTTTTATCTCTTTGAAGGACAAATTTTAAAATATATATATACGCGATTTTATGTACGAATTGGAATAAGAATTGTTATTTTCAAGCGTGAATCAGGTTCAAAAATTCGGACTAGAAATTGCTATTTTATTCAATGCAGTTAGCGCTTTATTAGTTGATCTGAGGGCGGGAGCCGTCTTATCTTAAGGTAGGTAGCCTCAGGTGGGAAGGGCTCGGGTTCACTTTTTGATAATCAATAGGTATGATGGATAGTTATTTCCTTCAGCTTCGTTCAGCCATAGATTTGAAATCAAAATTTGAAGTTGTGTTTGGTTAAAATAATTAAAATTTTGTGAGTGAAATTAATCTCAAGAATCCAAGCTTCAAAATCAAATTTCACAATTAAATAAAAATATTTTAAAAATAAAATTTTAAAATCTATAATCAATCACTAGGCTATGTTAATTCTATCGGACGGTGATAAGTTTACCATATAAAAGGAAGCATAAAGCAAATAAGCACACTGCGTGCACACATATATATAAAGAGAGTTTGGAGTCAAAAAGGATCATTATTTTCCTTCTAAAATGCATAAAAGGCTATTTATTTTGCTGATTAACCAAAATAGACATATCTTTCAAAGTTGAGAGCGATTTGTCCGTTTTAGTTAATTAGCAAAACAAGTGGCTCTTTGTTCATTTAAGAAGAAAAAAATGACTCTTTTAACTCTGAACTCTATATAAAGACAATAATTTTAATTAATACAATGTCCTTTTTAACCTGCCAAAAAAATATATAGAAATGAAACACACAATAATAGTAATTTTATCCATAACCAATTAGAGCTATATTTGATCATTCAGTACGTAGTACGTGAGTTGGCCTGAGCCTATCAAATTCCACAAAGGGAAAAACAACATATTTCCTAAGTAATATAATAGTTTATTTAGCAAAAAATATTTATTTCAAAATAATTCTCGCTTTTAGAAATTTCAGAAAATAATAAATATAATAGTAATTATTTTCAATTATATTTTATATTAAAGAATTATCCGTACTCAATTTTAAAAAAATATCTACAAGCTAGAACCAACTTAGTAATAATACCTTATAGTATATATTATTTTTCTTCATAAACATAAAAAAATTAAAGCGATATTTATTTTGAGACAAAAAAATAATATGTTCTAGATATCAAAAATTAGTGTAAAGTGCACGTAAATTGATTCGAATATCACGATTACAGTTGCATTGATGAAGTACACTACAAATCTACAATTTCTTACTTAATTACAATACCACCTGTCGTACTGCAATAAGGATTCTCTCATTAATATATGCCACCTTTTTCAAACGAAAACAGTAAAAATTGAGTTGAGTCACATCATATTTTTAATAAATATTTAAAGCGTTTACTAAATGTTTCCAGCCATCACAATAGTCAATAACACATATTAACAAATTAGAACGCACGTCGTCATAACAAATTTTATTTAAATTAATTGTATTAAAAAAATAATATGCATGACATAATTTCTAAAATGAAGTTAATGGTTTACAGAATATCTTTCATCTTATTTAGTAGAAAAAAGTTTGAAAGACTTCAGGGATATTTTTTTAATTTTAATTGTTTATCTAGAATAAATGATCCCGATATTGTTATTTCATCATCCAACAATGACAACTTAATTAAGTACTTAATTACACTAACCAAACAAAAGATAAGACAATACTACTATAAAAAAATTTTATCTCAAAACTATTTATAGTTATCTAGTGTATTAAATGACCCCTAATTAAAATTAAATCCTTGAAATAGTATATTTATCTTTTTCTTTTGCGACGTAAAATCATAGTATAAAATGGTATATTGAATAACAAATAGAGCATATTTTGATGAATAAAGCGTGCACCGAATTTTAATATCAATCGTTCAAGTGGGAATCAAACATAAAAAGGAGAGTAAAAGACCAAAAGGCCCCCACAAAAATATTTAATCCAACTTGCAAGATACTGACCTGGAAGGGCATGTGCTGTACAACCCAAAGTTTATTGTCTCTTTCCTCTCCTTTTAATTTTAATAGAATACTCATGCAAATAATTACGTATAAAAAATGCACAACAAAAATGATTTACATATAAATATTACTCCATGTTACACTTACACAATCAATATATTTTAAACATATGGTTTAATGTAAGTTATTATTTTTATCAAATGTAATTAATATCTACTACCAAATAAGGCTGGTAGTGGAATAATAAGTCCATCATTCTTAATCAGCGATTTCAAATATGAAATCTAACATGAATATCTAGTAACTATTAGCTTACCTATAATTATCTAGTAAACTTTTTCATTAATAGAACCAGGAACGGAACCACCTTAACATGCTAAGGAGTGTTGATTGACATTTCCTCATCGGAAATTTATATTGTTTAGGTAGATTAAAATTTTAATTTTACGTATAAATACTACTATATATTGATTCGACTTATTTTTATGTGAGTCTACTTTTTTATATTTCAACCCTCATTAGTCATTAGTATAATTTCTGGCTCTGTCACTGTTGATAGAACTTAACTCAAAGAATAAGGAGTAAAGAGTCAGAGAACAGGCAAGTTCTATTAGGTATATATTGATGGTGCCGTGAAATAAGTTGAGATATGCGGAAGCATGTTTGGACCAAAAAATTCTACCTGATATGTATTGATGGTGCTGTGAAATAAGTTGAGATACGTGGAAGCATGTTCGGACTGGCAAGTTCTACCTTGTATATATTGATGGTGCCGTGAAATAAGTTGAGATACGCGGAAGCATGTCCGGACTGGCAAGTTCTACCTTGTATATATTGATGGTGCCGTGAAATAAGTTGAGATACGCGGAAGCATGTCCGGACTGGCAAGTTCTACCTTGTATATATTGATGGTGCCGTGAAATAAGTTGAGACACGTGGAAGCATGTCTGGACTGGCAAGTTCTACCTTGTATATATTGATGGTGCCGTGAAATAAATTGAGATACGCGGAAGCATGTCCGGACTGGCAAGTTCTACCTTGTATATATTGATGGTGCCGTGAAATAAGTTGAGACACGTGGAAGCATGTCCGGACTGGCAAGTTCTACCTTGTATATATTGATGGTGCCGTGAAATAAGTTGAGATACGCGGAAGCATGTCCGAACCGACAAGTTCTATCTGATATAGGTGATACTGTGAAATAAGTTGAGATACGCGGAAGCATGTCCGAACCGACAAGTTCTATCTGATATAAATTGGTGATACTGTGAAATAAGTCGAGATACGCAAAAGCATGTTCGGACAACATAATTATAAAAAAGGAAATGGGCAAGTTCTAGGCAATGGTATGAAAGAGTGTGAGACCAAGCCAAAAACCTATTCAAACTTCTTTAACAATGTCTATAATTATTTAAGTACCATATCTCCATTTTATCACTCATTGATCAATTATTTTATTTGCATTTACGAAAAAGTAAGACAAACTCAACGTGCTTCAAAGTTTCTGCTCATTGATTCTTTCTTCTTCCCCTGTTTTCTTGTCCATCACCAAATCTACTTCCCACCACCATTCCTGAAGGGACTCACTGCTGATGAAAAATGGGATTGTTAACACCAAAAACACTCACCATTTTCATCTTTCTCTTCTCTTCACTACACCTCAAGCTTCAAGCTCAAAAAATGGAACATTACAACCTAGAATATGCATCTTTTGATCAAACTTTCTTTGACATCTTTGAAGTTGAAAATCCTGCAACAATCAGTAACTCTGCTCTCCAAGTTACCCCTGATTCTGCTTCTTCAGATTTCAATCTCAACAATAACTCAGGAAGAATCCTCTTTAAGCAACCATTTAAGCTCTGGGATGGTGATGTTTTAGACAATAAAACAAGGGTTGCATCTTTCAACTCTTCTTTTCTTGTCAACATTTACAGACCACAAAATGAAACAGCTGCTGAAGGGTTAACATTCTTGATTTCACCAGATTTGGAGAAGCCAGATAATAGCCAGGGCCAGTATTTAGGGTTAACAAATGGTACTACAGATGGGAAATCTAGTAACAAAGTTGTCGCTGTTGAGCTTGATACTTCTAAACAGAGTTTTGACCCTGATGGTAACCATATAGGTATTGATGTTCATAGTGTTAGATCTGTAAAGGTTGAATCTTTAACACCCCATGGTATAGAACTTGCTCCTATGGGTGCAAGATTCTATAATGTTTGGGTACAATATGATGGAATCAAGAAAGTTCTTGATGTTTATATTGTTGAACAAGCACAGAAAAATGGGTCTACCCCACCTATACCAAAAACCCCCATTTTAACATATAATCTTGATTTGAAAGAACATGTAAATCAAGAATCATATTTTGGGTTTTCTGCATCAACTGGGACTAACTACCAACTCAACTGTGTATTGAGATGGAACTTAACAGTTGAGTATTTCCCTGAAAAGAAACACCCTTGGTTGAAGATTGGTTTAGGTGTTGGGATTCCTGTAGTGGTGCTTTTGATTCTTGCCGCGGCGTATTTAGGGTATTATTACCATAAGAAAAGGATTGATAGGTCACAGTCTAACATATTGGGTGCACTCAAGAGTTTGCCTGGAACACCACAAGAGTTTCAGTTTAAGGCTTTGAAGAAAGCTACAAACAATTTTGATGAAAAGAATAAGCTTGGACAAGGGGGATATGGAGTTGTTTATAGAGGATTTTTAGCTGGTGAGGAGAACAAAGATATTGCTGTCAAATGGTTTTCTAGGGAAAGCATCAAAGGGCAAGATGATTTCTTGGCTGAGCTTACTATTATCAATCGTCTTCGACATAAACATCTTGTCAAATTGCTTGGTAAGTGTTCTTAGTATTTCTTCAAACATAGATTTTGTGCATTTGTTTGAGTAAAGTATTAGAGTTATATTGTGCCTGTTTTGTTTATGATCTTCATAACAGTTAGGGAAATGGTACCGATAGTTATCTATAATATATAAGTTAGCAGAGGAGAAGGGATAACTGGTAAAGTTATTGTCATGTAATTGAAAGTTCATGGATTCAGGCTGTGGATACAGTCTCTTAGGCTGCGTACAGTAGACCCCTTGTGATTCAATCCTTCTCCCTATAGCTACAAATTTGAGTCTCAAATAAGGCCTTATCTCCAATATTTCAATTGAAAAGAAAACTATACAAATAGGTTAAAGATTAGTTTTTTTTTTTTTGTGGGTATGTATATAAAATGTGTGAATACCTTTAAGGCAAAGGAAGTTGTAAGTGTAGAGCAAATTTTGCTCAAAATTAGTTGCATTTTCTTGAATTTCTCTTATAGAATTCTTGCCCCACCCCTCCTGCCATAACTAAGCAATGAGACAAGGATAATGGAGAGTAGCCAAAGTTAGCAATCAGAAACAGAAATTGTCCTCTATGTTTTTTTATTCTTAATGACAGAGAGAATTCATTACCAGGATTCATTGATGTGACTTGAAAGAGAATGGTGCCAAAAACCTTGTAAAAGTTACTAAGTTTTTTTTTTACAACTTCTTTTCTACTTTACACGTAATATGTTTGAGATTATAAGATTAAAGAATATTTTAGTATATTTGACATATTTTTAATTTAAGACCATAAAAATTTAAAATCTTATTATTATCATAAATTCTGTGCAAGTCAAAAACAAATTGAAACAGAAGGAGTTTATGTAATATTATTATGTTGTTCAGACTCTCCAGAAGTGTTGTTGCACATGCATTGGATTCTTAAAAAAAACACTTCTTTTAAAGGATCCGATATGTATCTATCGACATTTTTAGAGAGACCGAGCAACACTAATACAATTGACTCATTAACCGCGTGAGCACCTGCCCTTGTTTTTTTATGCTTTTCTTTTCCTAGTAACTAGTAAGTGATCCATGATCTTACATGTTTATTCAACTAATTTGTGTAATTTTGACATGGTACTAGTCTTTCTAGTCTGACATTTAGCATGCTAGGCTGGATCATCTTCTGTCAAGCAACTTTCCCCTTTTAAAGAATCAAAGTCTTGAACATTTAATAAATTGGTCGTTTTTGTCTTCAATCTCCTTTTCCTTTCTTAGAATTCTCAAGTCCCCCCAAGGATTTTGTTAAAGTTTCTTTTACCCTGACTAACTAGATTTGCGTCGCATAGGACCCATTAAAGTGAGAAACGCTATATATCAAGAGTGTCTCTATTTTTTAATGCTGGAAGTCAAGACCTCTAGTTAATTCCTGCCATTTGGTAAGTAAGAGTTTAAGCCAAAAATATCAAGGAAGCAAGAAAAACTAATGGAATGCCTGAAAGTTTGAGTAAATATCTCTAAAGGTCACTCAACTTTGAAGAATTATTTAGTGAAGTCATTTAACTTTGTTTTGTATCAATAAAATCACCCAACTTTGAGATTTTCTTTTAAAAAATCGCTCAACTAAATTTATCATTAAAAAATTAAAGAAGACTCATATCTTAAAGTTTAAAGCCAACACACCAACAATTTCATAATTCTCAAAATTATGAATTTGGAAATTCATGGTTTCTGTAATACTTTTTAAATTTATTTATTTTTGTGGAAAAACAAAAACAAATTAACTTCCGAAAATTGGTTTGCATTTTTTTGGTTTTTGGTGTTAAAAGAATCAACCTCCCATCAATTTTAATTAAAAGTATGTGTTTGTGTATAAGAACTTGATTTCTTTTTAAAAAAGAGTAATTAAATAGACTATATATTATATCTATTCAAATAAAAAAATATTAAATGCTAAACGGTAAAAAAAAATGGGCAGTGATTTTTTACTCCATAAAATTTCCTTAGTCGTCCAGCCAAATTTTAGTTTTAATATAATTAAATCCATACAACTTTTTTAGTGGGCAGTGATTTTAATTTTATTTGTGAGGTTTATAGTTACATGGTATAACAATTAATTTATTTTATTATGTAAATATTTTCTTTAATGAAAATTTTGGTTGAGTGATTTTATGAGAAAAAAAGCTTTACTTGAGTGATTTTACAAGAGAAGATTTAAGTTGAATGACTTTATTGATACAAAACAAAGTTGAATGACGTTTTGAGATATTTACTCATCTAAGTTTTGACCAAGAACCAACTTGTTACTATGGTCCCTACAATTTAGAAGAACAAGGCACTATCTTGAAGCCCTTCATTTTGATTTGCTTAAAAGAAGATGATCATCCTTTACTGACCATGGAATAAAGCAGCCATTCGTCAAAGTTCAAAACAATTTTTTATGTCGAAATTTTGGGAAGCTTCCTTCTTGTCCTAACATCCCTTTCATTCATTGTCAATGATTAAGACAAGTTTTGGATGTTAGTTGAATGATGGTAAATTAAATCCAATGAAAAGGCCATTAATTCTGTATTTTAGTATACATTCATCTTCAAACACCTAATCTTTGTGTCACCTACTCTTGTCATCTGACCCTACAAAGAGATAAGGTTTGTAAAATACAAAAAAAAAGTTGACCATTTGGGTATTCTGCAACTTCTGTGTCTAGCTGTTTTTACTGATAAAAAAACAAACATAAGTATCTTACAAAACTACATGTTATGGTAACAGGCTGGTGTCACAAGAATGGAAAGTTGCTGCTTGTATATGAATACATGCCTAATGGCAGTCTAGATATGCACCTCTTTGCGGGCCCAGATAAAGTGCCGCTGAGCTGGCACGTCCGCTACAAGATTGTGCAAGGTGTTGCCTCAGCATTGCACTATCTGCACAATGAGTATGAGCAGAGGGTGGTCCATCGCGACCTGAAGGCGAGTAACATCATGCTTGACTCAAAGTTCAATGCGCGCCTTGGGGACTTTGGCCTTGCACGGGCACTTGACAACGAAAGGACCTCCTATGCTGAGGCAGAAGGAGTGCTTGGTACAATGGGATACATTGCACCAGAGTGTTTCCACACAGGGAAAGCCACACAGCAATCTGATGTGTACGCGTTTGGGGCAGTGTTGTTGGAAGTTGTATGTGGCCAGAGACCTGGAACCAAGATTAATGGCTTTCAATTCTTTGTTGATTGGGTTTGGTACTTGCATCGCGATGGCCGTATCTTGGAAGCTGTTGATCCAAGGCTTGGAGATGACTATGTTGCTGATGAAGCAAAGAAACTTCTACTACTTGGTTTGGCTTGTGCACATCCTATAGCTACCGACAGGCCTAAAACACAGGCAATAGTTCAGATTATATCAGGGTCAGCACCAGCACCAGAAGTTCCACCATTCAAGCCAGCATTTGTGTGGCCATCAATGATGCCAATTGACATAGACTCAAGTGTTATGGACACAACATCCATTACTACTTCTCACTTCAATTCAGGATGGAGTCTTGACTATCAAAGCAGGGAGACCCCAACATATGCAGACCACTCTTTGGTGTAGTTACTTTGATGGTAAACAAACTATTACCAAAAGGGAAATTGATTTTTTTGGCCTTCTATTTTTAAAAAAAATTCCTGTAATTATGTTTTCTTGGGAGGAGTTTAAAAATTTCCTTCAGTTTTTTACTTTTTTGTTTGATGTTTTTTTTTTCCTTTTCAATTTGTTATTGGGGCAGGATGAAAAAATCAGAGCAGCCCATGTACATTCATATAACTCAGTAGTGTTACATTATGTCAAATTTATTGTTTTCCTGTCTTTGTCAACCAAAATTATGTAAAAGAAACTCATGTTGCTACTATGTCCAGCCAAATTGGAGAAGATAAGAAAACGAATGGCGGCGAAGTATCTTTGTTGCCTCAATTGTACTAGTACATACAACTTAAAGAATTCCAAGATCTCAAATTGTAATGAAAGATAAGACCTGTTCAATTCTTCAAAAAGCATTAGATAACAGAAGAACACAATGCAAAGATGGATCATAGAAGCTTTGTTGATATGCATAAATGCTCTGCCATTTTATAGGCTATTGTAGTATTAGATCGTTGACAATATATAGTAGATGAAATCCCACTAAGATTTATATTCTTACTTTCAAGATCATTTCTGTAAATCAATATAACGGAGAACCTGAGATGCTTGCCAAAGTTTTACAAGTGCGTGCGCATAAGATCAAGAGTTTCCCCCGCCTGTAACTTTGTTGATAAACGGAGCTTCCTATAATCATTGAAAGTGAAAGGAACATAGATACGGGGGTGTTCAGCATCCACCAGCTCAGGTGGTGGTTCCACTGCTGTGTCCCTTGGTCCCAAGAGGAATGAAGCAATAGACACCCGTAGTTTTGCTTCCTTGCATATCACTCTATGCTTGACAGTGTGTAATCTTCCATTGCTCCATACCTTCACATAGCAAAAAGCAAGTATCATTGTCTAGTTCTTTTTTCTCAATCTTAGAAGGGGTAAGGGAGTAGGAATTATCTAACTTCCTGCTAATCAAACCCCGCCAGAGACTAGCATAAGATTGTTGGAACGCGTCAAATCTTGAAAATGAACTAGGTAGAGTAGCAGCATAGTTACCGTGCCTATGTCTCCAAGATTCACAAGGACGGTGTTTGGCCAAGGATGAACTGCTACAAATTCACCAGACTTCTTCATGACCTCAAGACCGCCAACGCTTTCATCATCCTGTAGAATAGTAAGGAATCCTGAGTCTGTGTGTATCTGAACCCCAGAGGAACCTACAGCTTCTGGGGTGAAGTGGTACTTGTTAATCCTAAACTGACAAGGCCAATCCTCAAAGGAAACATTTGGCAGTTCCAACCCTTCACTCATCTTTTGCAGAATGTCCATCATTAGTCCATTAATTGCTGCAGCATACTTCTTGATTGTCTCTCTGTTCACAGTAGGAATCAAACTGCTTTTAAGCATTCTAGTAAAGCAGTCTTTTGAGATTTCTTCAATATGAAATGTAAGTGTAGGTTTACCCAAACATGCCCCCCATTGTTCTTAAAATATATTCAGATATCAATTCCTTTTTCTTGTTAATTTCTTTATGAAGCCACTCCAGCAGGTAAGAAGCACTTCTTTTGGATAGTCGTAGTATTACTCTTGTAGTTTCTTATTTCTTTGATTTCTGTTGCTATTTATTGCTTCTTGTACTTCTTTGTTGTAGTTACAGATTGATTTGTCATCCATCGTTTAGTATTCTGCCTTGTTACTTCAGTCCTGTTATTTTCTTGAGCCGAGGGTCAATTGGGAACATCCTCTCTACCTCTCATAGTAGGGGTAAGGTCTGCATCACACTACCATCCTCAGACCTCACTTGTGGGATTAGATTGAGTATGTTGTTTTACTCAAATTACAGTTATGAAAAAGAGTAAAAAATGAGAAACAAAAGCTCTTAAGTGCCTATTAGCTTCACTGATCATTTAAGTTCCTTCAACTATTGTGCAAAAACTAAGTACGAAATTCACTAGTACTATGAGCAAATCAATTCCAGATCCCACCAGCAATTCTCTCACATAGCTAATTCATCAAGGATATCAGCAATAAATGAATACTACTTTTCATTTTCAGAAATCCAACACCACCAACTATCAATGCACAAAGAACTCAACTTTCCATTATCAAGAAACTAAAGAAGTACCCCCTCTGTCCCAATTCAAATGTCTTACATTCCTTTTTCATTCTACCCCAAAAAGAGTGTCTTTTTCTATATTTACTAAATTTTCCAATTTCGACAGTCTACCTGGCAAGTCACTGATATAGCTAATTGATAAAGGGGTAACAGCAATGAATCCTACTGTTCATTTTCAAAACTTCATCACCAACTTCTGATGCACAAAGAACTAAAAAATCATCAAGAAACTAAAAAAGTACTCCCTCCGTCCCAATTCAAGCGTCTTACTTTCCTTTTTCAGTTTGCCCCAAAAAGATTGTCTTTTTCTATATCTACTAAATTTTCCAATTCCAACATTCTACACAGACAAGTCACTGACAGCAATGAACTCAACAAAGAACTCAACTTTTCATTTTCAAGAAACTGAAAAAGTAAAAATCAAACCTTTGATGTGGAGATGCATCCAACTGAGTACAAAACTCATCTACATCATCAGGACAAGACATATCATAGAGACCCAAAGCTTCATAAAGAGGGTTTTTTTCACTAGGAGCCATGTACCCAGATCCTGCAATTACATCTTTGTTGCGTTTCTTGATTTCAGTTGGAAGATCAAACAGTGTCCTCACCACTTCCTTCATCTCTGCCATCAGTGAAACTGGAAGGATTTTATCATGGTTCAAAACTCTGAAACAACCCCATTCTTCACAGGCCCAAATCAACTTGGATGATTGCCTTGGAAAATCCTGTAAATCAATTACTGGCACTGAATTTTCAGTCTCCATTTTGTTTCTTTTGCTCTAACCTTAGTTTTTTTTTTTTTTTTTTTTTTTGAACTTGGGGTTTATTCTTATAATGAAAAACTCCCTTTAAAATTTTAATCGTGTCACATGAATTAAGATAGATTTAACAAAAAACGTGAAGAATTTGGATGCGTTGAATTAGAGAGGGACACAACGTCGGTCTCTCCGCATGATTGTCTCAATTCTTTTGGACATACAAACACATTTGAAACATATATCACTCTCCTGTGAGAAAAACAAAATCAAACACTAGTGTAATTCATTTAATTTATTATATTTTCTCTGAGTCAAATTATTTGTCATGTTTTTTTTTTTATATGTTTTTTTAAAAATATTAATTTGGAAGATCTTTGATAATTTTATTTTTATTTATGTCTTAAGATATAATTTCTCTTTATTGAATATGTGTCATCACACTACAATTTAAATATATGTAGTCGTCAAGAACAATTACTCTTAAAAGGTAAAATGGAAAATCATAATTTATTTTATTCCAGGGTGGAAATGACAACGACATATTCGATGTATTTTATAAGTGAGGTTTGAAAAACAATTACATATTTCAATGGAAGTGGTAATAAAAGAAAAAAAAAAAAAGATGAGGTAATTGATATAACAAGGGCTTATAACATAAGGTTGTTTTCCAAAAAAAGAAATTATCTTTTTGGTGAGACAAGAATCAAGAAATGAAATAAGAAAAGTTTTTGCTCATTTTCATTACAAGATGAAGTAAACATGGCCAATATCTTGGTGCTGCTGAAGGTGTGAATGAACCCTTTACCAAGAAGTGTTTATAAATTAACATAAGTTGGTAAGAATGCTGAGAAATGGACCATTCTGCTGAAATTTCTCTTATGGTTTCAAAAAAAGAAATGCAAGATGTAAAAACCTACTATTTTGGATTGGAGTATATATAACAAATCAATCTGGTAAGTAGGGCTGCTTAGCCTAATTATGTAATAATTATCAACAATAATTAGGATTTCCATATCCAAAACAAAGAACAAAAATTGGGGAGAAAGAATGAAGTAACCATTGATTGATTTGTTTTAAGTACAATATACACATATAACTCTATACAACATGAGGATTGAGGACTCTCTAAGCTAAATTCTTTAAGCCTCCCAATCAGACAACAAAATTCTGGGAAGGAAAATCTCAACCACTTCAGTACCAGCTTGAACAAGCTGTTCAATTGTTCACTATTTCCCTCATCACACTTTTGAGGCAGCTAAACAAGATACTCAACTTGATTTTTGTTCCACGTGTTCAATTCGAGAGGCTTTACATGGAATAACGACCATCAGTCTTGTCTTTAGTTGATCGTTCATCTAGGATTTCCTCTAATTCCTCGTCATCGCCTTTTCTACCAGCTTGTTCCTTCCAATATGAGACTAGCTTCTTTAAACGAGCGACTTCCTTAGAGGAAACATTTTTGCTGGGATCATTTACAATAGAACGAACTCTTGATGCATACCTGTGAAACATGGAAACCAAATTTCCAGATAAGTCATAACCCTTAAATATAAGTCGGCTCCATTGTATGATTAACATGATCAATTTAAGGAGGAAAATTATTCGCTCATTTAAATACGAATAACACGATCAAGAATGAAACAATAAAGAACATACGTCAAGGAATTGTGAGTCTCATCCAGGTTTGATTCTGCTGGAGAGATGTTTACAAACATCAGGGTTTTTGCATTTCCACCCAACGAGTCGCTCATCAACATGGTTAGCTTGTGATTTCGATAAGGAATGTGTTGATTTCCTGAAGATAATGCACTTATAACATCACCAAGTGCTGATAGGGACTTGTTAATGCTTTGAGCTTCTTTTAATTGATTGCCAGCTGAGCCTGATTTTTTAACTCTTTCTGAGCCAGCAAGATCCACAAAACTCAGCTGCAGACACATAGAAAAGAATAAAGCAGAAGCTAAAGGTACAAAGCTAAACTTTTTAGTGATTCTATATTAGTAAGGTAAATAGCAAATTAAGATATACTAGCTCTAA
The DNA here is from genome assembly GCA_035578085.1 of Solanum pinnatisectum. Classification (NCBI taxonomy): domain Eukaryota; kingdom Viridiplantae; phylum Streptophyta; class Magnoliopsida; order Solanales; family Solanaceae; genus Solanum; species Solanum pinnatisectum. Next base: position 22,655,612 of record CM069077.1, read on the forward strand.
GATCTACCTAAAGATGCTAAGAAATAAACTTGAGCTACTCCATCAAACTATAAGGATGCGAAAAATTTTAATATTCCAACCAAGGAAAAGCGAGTGACCAATATCCCTATCTTCTGTCTACATGCACTTTGAAATTCCCTAGAATGTGCAGCATCATATAAGTCGCACAAGTTCAAATTGTGGCAATAAAGCAGAAGGGTGTGATGCACCTACCTTCCCTCTGGCAATTGCCTGAGTTTGAAGATTGGTACTCTCGATAATAACTGAAACAATAAGATGAGATCTTGAACTCTGCTCATTCATCAAGGTTCCAGTCGTATGACGCTGTTCAGATCCTCTTTGGATTATTGTCTTAAGCTCCTCATACGTTGAAATAGACACCACTGTCACATTCTCCACAGAAACCATGCCCTGTTTGTACCAAATTTTGCTAATTGTTACAGCCAAAATAAAAAGATAAACATAAGCTTATCCAAGCTTAGTAAAATGAAAAGAGAACTGCAAAGGACTTATTGGCATAAGAAGTATTGATAATTTGAGAAGCTCCAAATAACAATCACCTTTGAATCCTTTTTTATATCCAATTTCAAGCGCTTTGCATGCTTTGGCAATAAAAGATCCACCAACGTATCCTGATACAACTCTACCATGTATGCCTGAACAAGTTCATAAACACTCATGAGTTTACAATGAGCCTTCTGGAAGTCCATCTATTCAGGTACTCTATAACTTACAAGCACCGAATAAGGAGAGAAATCATATGAAAACAAAACAAGTTGAAAAGATTCTTTTGGGAAAAAAAATGATTTTTTTTATTGAACTCATTCTCAAAACGTGAAAACATTCAAATACTCAGTCTTGACAATTTTTGTAATAAATGTTTAACTGAAGAAGTGGAAATTTAGAAACTTGAAGCATAGCATAATTAATGTGCCTTCTTTATAAGGTAAGGTAATTTGAAGCATAATTGATGTACTACCTAAATTAATTAAAGCTGGAATAAAAACCTATCATAATCTTTTAAAGAATGAGAAGAGTTTACCTTTAAAGAGAAAGAGAACTTATTACTGTCTTTTTTCATAATTCTAAAGAGTTCGGACATAGCTCTTGGTGTCAGTCCTGGATTACTATCAGCTCCATAGATTGTGAATGTCTTGCCAGATCCAGTTTGTCCATATGCAAATATGCAAACATTATATCCATCAACAGCTGATTGCACCAAATACTACACCACCAACATGTCAAACTTAGAAGCTGCTAGGCAATATAGATTAGATCCTAGCAGAGTTCTAAAAGAAATCAATTGATTTCTTGCTTACCTTAGTATCTTCGAACACATCATCTTGGGTGGCATTTCCATCAAAGACACGGTCATACATGTGCTGTTTTGCTTTATCATCTTTCCATAAATGTTCAACAGTAAACTCATCAACACTTCTGATGGCATTTCTTTCCTTTGCTATAATTTCCTTTTCACAAAGTGGTCTTAATCTACAGTACACTCTGATCTTGCCTTTCATATCTGAGACATGAGTAAGGTCCATAACATTACACTTCAATAGAAATAGCAAATAATTTTTTATAGAAAAATGTTCAGTGGCACAAAAAAAAGGCCGGTAATTTTACCTTCTATTATGTTGAAATACTTTTTCCTCAGAACTTGTTCCTCCCGGTAAAGTGCTTCCATTTCTGCCAATTGAGCCCCTTGCATTTTCAAGATGGCAGCAGTTTGTGCATTTTTTCGATCAATATCCTGTTAAGTAATTGCCAAATTAAAAATGAAAATATGATGTTTGATATGCCATAATAAATAGGGCATATATTATAACACAAATATCCAAGTATAAACTCTGCCTATGTGAGCTTGCTAACATTGCTGGTTCCAAACACATCTAAAGGAAGTAAGTACACTGCCAGTAGAAAACTAGTTATTGAATCATGAATCCTTGCAATTCAAAACCAATGGGTACTGAGGATCACATAACCAATAGCAACTGACTTGGGATAAAAGCATAGTTGTTGTAAATATTAGTACAAGATGTTCACCTCTTTCATTTCTCTCAGCTCCTCAAGCTCCTTCAAATTATTCTGTAGCATTTCTAGTTCCTTGTCTTTAGCTTCAAGACCAGACTGTGCACCAATCAAGTCATGTTTGGCCTCTTCTAGTTTCCTTTGAAGTTCAGAGACTTGGAGCCTCAGCCCCTTGCATTCTTTTTCAAAATCTTTCTGAAGGTTTTCCATCTGTACTCCAAAAAATCAGTGCAGTCAAACAAAAATATCAATATAAATATAGAATGCATGCTAAACACAAAGACATTGAGGCAACATACCTCATTTGATTTCTTCTTCTCTAGTCCTATGACTTTTTCCTCAAGTGATGCTTTTTCACTCAAAAGCCTCCTCTTTGTTTCTTCTGCAGTACGCAAATCCATAGTACGAGCTTTCAACTCTTCTTGGATCTTCTGTAAGACCTGCAAGTGAAAGCCACATAAGTTTGTTTTTTGTAGGTTTATTAAACTCACCAACTAATTTCAGCAAAAATTTAAGGCCAGACACAAATTTATAGCGCTACCTGGTTATTTGCTTCAACCAACTCTTTCGTAATATTTTTCTCCAAACCTTGAGAACTTAACTTTGAAAGACGCATTTCCAAGTTTCGCTTCTCCGTTAGGGCAGCCTGTAAGGAATGGGCTAATACAATGAGATGATTGTCACCTCAATAAATCAAATTCAAGCACATTTAACAAACACCTGAAGCTCTGCATCTTTTTCATCGCATAAAGATCTGAATTTATCACAATCATAAGCAGCCGCTGCTAAATTTTGCTTCTCGGAACTCAAGTTATCTTTTAAGCTGTCCAATTCTTCTTGCATCTCTGATTCTTGTTTTTGCCTTCCATGTAAATCTTCCACCAACTGCTTATCAGTACAAAGACCATGAGCTCGAAGCAAATGTGTGCATTTGACTATTGTAATTGAAAAGATGGATGAATGCATAATGGGTAGAGCAAATAAGTGTCATGTACATTTTGCCAGAGAGATAACTGATAGAAGGAGATGAGAAATATATTCTAATATGGCAAGTCAATTCTGTTTTCATATTACTAGCAGCATATACCATATACGTTAAACATTTCAATTCTAACTTTGCAAAAAGCAAAAAAGTTTCTTCTACAACAACAAATACCACTCACATCATTGACTTTCTTCTGAGATTCTTCAAGGGCTCTAGACAAATCCTGAATGCGTCTTTCATTAATATCAGTGTTTGCAGTTTTGAGATTATTTGGAACATCTCCATTAACAGAACCATTGGCCGAAGAGCGGGCTTTAGAGTAACGGCGTAACATCACATCATTAATATGTGTTTGCAGAGCAACACAAATTTCTTCTCCCTGCATAGAATGGAGATGTCAAGCTATGCGAAATGGTGAGTCATATTCAATAACAATCTAAGAACACATAACATAAGCATGTTCATTGGTAATAGAAACACTTTGAACCTGTTTCGTTTCAAACTGAAATATATGCAAGACACCAGCAACTCTCATCTTAAAGAACACAGCAGTGTTGCTGCTACCAAATTGCATTATGTCCCTAAGCTCAGCTGAATGCAAATATTCCTTTGGAACTGGACGGAAAAAATGAACCTGTGGAGAAACGGAAAATCATGCCTAAAGTAAATACACATCTCACTTCTAAAACAGTTAAGCAACTATACATTATATCATACCCCACGCTTATTAATGCCCAATACAATTTTCCCAGGTAAAAGTCCAATTGGATCATCAATCTTCCGAACAGCAAAGAAAACTGAATTCCCATAAGGAAGTGTCCTCAGGATCCGCAAAAATTGTTGTTTGGCATCATCTTTTGTCAGATTTTCCTAAAGAGAAGAAAAGAATGAACCACATGTTGGTAGCAGTTCACAAACACAAGAATCCAAGTAATTTAAACATAAATCATAGGATAGCTGGTTAGCAGATTTTTAAATAAATGAAGGGCAAACTAGCCACGATGAAAAGAAAAAAGAAACAAATAGAACAAAGTGAACAGTTAAAAGTAACTCAGGGACAACAGCCGAGAACTGCTGATAATTCTCTTTTCCTGCTCACAAAAAATGACTTTGAGAAATGCAGGAAACATAAATAATCTAATATTGATTGGTGAACACTTGTGTGGTGATGACATGAGCTGCCGACCCCAACTTGTTTGGGACTGAGGCATAGTTCTTGTTGTATTGATTGGAGAACACCTTTTATTATGAATGAAAACACATGTAGTTAAGCATAAAAAGCATCATTAAGGAAAAAATCAATAAAAGAACTTCTATTCAATTTCTTAGAACATTATTCATTGACCAAGAAGACCCAGATAAAGCTCTTACCATCACTTTGTAACGAGAAAGGATGTCCAATTCCCATTCCCTCTTTGCCCGTGTCATTGCAATTTGTCTGGGTAAAAATCGCTCCAGCAGTGATGTCCAGTCACTAGAAAAAACTAAACAACTTAGCATATAGGAAAGGCATAAACACTACAACATGTTCAGGCTTTGAAAGGAAAAGTACTAGTAAGAAGGAATAAGAAACTGGAGACCAGTCAAATATGGGAGAAAGTATGAGGCATAATCTAAAAGGAACAAAAGTTAAAGAAAGAACTACTGACGTGCAAGATTCAGGGCCATCCACATATCCAATGTCAACCAGGATCTGCAAAGCAGACATCTGTGCAGCATCTTCCTTGCCAACAGGATAATTGCCCATTATGTAATCATGTTGTAACTGTGAACACAACAACTATTATTACATAGTAGAATCAACTTTGATTTGAAGGTATACCAATGACTTGAACATTTAGCATAGCTCAATTAACTATAAGCAAACTAACATACTTGAACATACGATAATTGCACGAACATTGGCTCTGTAACAGCTTCATCTGACTCCCGAAACAACTTTTTCTTGAAAATCAATTTACAATGCAAAATCTCTCCTTTACTTCTATCTTTCGATACCTTAAAGTCCGCCAGAAGATCTCCAATATACTTATTTTCATCCAAACCAATATACTCCTCTACAGAAAATATACATGTTTAAAATGCGGAAGATTCAACCTTAAAATAATTTATAATGTGGAAAGGAAATAGTACCATTTCCAAGGTCTGGAGATTTAGATCCAGTAACAACCTTATGGCACTCGAACAAACTGAAGCTAGCATGAGCAGACAATTTGATTATCCCTGCAACCTCCTGAAAGAGAAGGTATGTCACACAAAAACTATAAAGGGCAAACGTCATCATCATTTCCAACGTTAAATATCTCTGTTTCCCCAAGAAACTAAGAATGCTTAAAGAGGACTTCTTAATTAAAAAAGTGATAATAAACCATGTCAAATGATCTTAAAGCCCTTTCTGAAATTCAAGTTAGAGAGAGTAAGCCATCTATGACTATAAATAAGTCAAAACTTTAAAATTCTTGAGTCTTAAGAAAATGAGTCTAAGAAAGAGAAAGAAAAGAGAAGAGAAAAAGAAGCAACAGACAGATAGCACAAAAGTGAAAGTTCCAGAACAAACTATAAGAAGCTGTCCATTGACTGATCAGAAGTCAATTACTACCTAAACACTAAGCCAAGTGAATAATAGATTTAGAACAGACATGAGATGTATGTTGGAAGGAAGCAAAGATTGATAAAGAAACCATCTAAGGAATAGAATAAAGAAGAAAGGAAATGATAAAAGACTGAAACTGCCAATGAAAATTTTAGTGTTAATATCATGTCCCACATGGGTCGTGTAACTGCAAAAAAGGTTTATAATGGCCTAGGTCACTCCAACAGTGCCTTAAGGTGTTGGGTTGTGCAAGTCCAAACTGTTTAAGCTGTTGTAAATGAAGGCTTGCTATTACATCTTAAACTACATATCATCTATCAATTAGGTTTATTTTTCAAGGATATCTATTTTTATGAGAATTATTTTACTAGGATGTTTCATTCAAGAACACATTTGGAGATGCAGCATTATCTTACTCCCTCCTGCACACATTGTCGCCTCCCTCTTATAGTATCTTCAGAGCAGTGTTCACTTTCATGAACGAAGGAAAGAGATATCACACATATAAAATAACCAAGAAGTTACAATTATCCTACTTTTTACCGTGCAACTTTTCTCATTAATCATTATACCTGAATACCAAAGAATAACTAGTGAACCCCACATAGTCCACATATAAATAGAGATTTTCCAACTATCATGTTAAGTTCATACTGAGTCAAACATGGCCATTAGCTCTTGGATAAAAGAACGAAGAATAAAAACAAGGATCTCCTAAATCATGTTTTGTTCGACCAAATTATAAATCCCATGTGTATTTCTTGTTTGCATAACTCAAACATTAGCATCAAATTTATCAAAAAAAGTTTATTGTATGTAAACTATATGGAAATTCAACAATACCTCAATAGCATCAGCAACAGTGGTTGCCATGTCATATGTAATTTCCTCGAAGGTTTCATCCAAGAAAAACACTATTGTAGTAATCTTTTTACCAGTTAAATGAGCTTCAATCTCCTCACGACCAGGTATCGTGTGCCTAGGTCCAGCCTTAATCGAACGTTTCAGTGCATTTAGAGTATTTATAGCAAAAACTTGAACCTCGGAATCAGTATTAGTCCCATGTGCTACAGTATGAATATATTCTGACAAGTATCCACCAATTTCCTTGCTTGGAGGCATGCAAGATGCGCACAAGTACATTAGCTCCCATGCTTTAATCAAATAATGCCTATATGTACGAAACAAGCATGTGAGGAACATAGTCATGTTAAAAGCAACATAATCAACAGAAAGAAGTGAATATCAGCTTCCCATTTCTCAATCAATAAACTTGATGGTCAAAGTACCTCTCCGGATTATTCCTTGTTTGTTTTGAAATTTGTGCAAACATTTCATCCCGAAGCTCAGATCGCTTCAAGGCCTGCTTAAATAGCTTGGCAACAAGCTCAATCCGTTCATCCAAGCTGATTGGAGCCACTCTATCATAGGAATCAATACCCATATACTTCAGAATAGACTGAAATAACTTAACAGCCCTGCTAATGAGATCACCATTTAGTTTCAAAATTGATGTTGGAATGGGTTCCTGTCAAGATGCAAGTTGTTTTTAGTGTGCAAGTGTCAAGAGATACATTTTCAAAAGTGTAAAGAGCTAAATAGCTTAAACTCACCCTTTGGAAACACAGCATATCCTCAAATGTAAACTTTTCTCGAACTTGGGGCCCAACAGATTTTTTCAGGAAGAACCCACGTTTGCTAGCAGAGTGAATCTGTTTTTGCATAGCCTTCAAAAAGCCCTCAACCTATAACCACAAAGAATCTATATTACCTCTCTGAAGTAGCAGCAAAGCATAATTGAGATCCACCATGTCATTCTTAACAAAATTCAGAAAAGAAAAAAGCCACTCCAATCTTTGTTGTGTGCATACAGACTGAAATGATTATCTTTTTCTGCAAAGTCATGTCTCACCTGGAATCTGTCAATATATGGTATTGCACCAGCAAGTTCGGGTGACAGGACTGATGAGAGGGTATTTGGAGTGCTGCACATTACATAACGCAAAAACGCAGTTGGTAACCATAACTTGTAAGGTAGGAGATACAGCATTAGATAACACTAACCATTTTCATCAAAGTATGAAATAAGACCAAAGAAGTAAATCTAATGGTAAAAAAAAAAAAACTTACGGTGGAGCAAAATTGGAACCATCACTATCATAATCATCCCCATTTGAGGTTGGAAAGGTATAGTGTGAAGGTGTTTCATATCCATTGCTTGAGCCAAAAGATGACCTGCTTGACCTCATACTAACTGGTGGCATATCAGAAGTCATGTTCCAAAATTATAATCTCCACTCTATACAGCTCTCAAAAAGACCATCCAACTCCTCAATTAAACGGTAATCTTCAATAACTTCAGCAGTTACCTAACCAATTTAGTAACACCATGATTACTAAAAATCAAAGAAGTCCAAAAGCATATAACCCCCGCATTTAAGAAGATGCCAATTTCAACAAAGAGTCAACAGAGGTCCCAAACCAAAATCAATACTAAGCATAAAAAAAACCTAACAGAATCACAAAAATACGATCAACATTGTACGACATGCTACAAAGCTCACAGAAAACTTCAAAAAATCAGATAACTAGCAAGCTCCCTAACACACCCACCAAATTACCAGCAATGTTTTCTACTAAACAAGAACCAAAGAAAATTACCCACCAAGATCCATGTACCCACAAGCACAGAACACTAAAAAAAATCAAACTTGGTAATAACAGTACAGTACACATTGGGTAAAAAGACAATAAGTCGTAACCCAGTGAAGTAGATCGAGAAACCACAATGAAAAACAGAAAAACGCCAAAACCCATTTGACAAAACAGCATAATATGAGCTGTAACTCATAGTAAAACGCCTAAAAACCTCTGGGTATATGATTTCTTGTTTTGGGGCTTCGTGTACCTAAACAAAAATGGTGTTCAGAAGCTCAGAAATTAGAAATAGGTAAGCGAAGAATATATGAGAATACCAAGAGGAAATGATGAAACCCATTTTGAATTTATGCTGAAAATGGAGCTTTACTTAGAAGAAAGATCGGTACCAGAGAGAGAAAGTAGAGAGAGAAAGAGATGTTAATGGTGGAGTGAAGGAGGGAGAAAGAAGATGGTGTGAAGGTCACGAGAGTTTTTTAAATAATTTCAATTTTCAAACCTCTTTTTTTCGGAGTAGGGGAAAATGACAAAATATAAAAGGGAAATAGGATAGGTTTATTTTGACCTTTAAATATAATTTTAAATATTTTTAATTACTTAAATTTACAAAGTGAAACATTTACCTTTTATTTAACTATAATAATCGAATGAATAAACCAACAGGTGTTGTGGAAGTATGGAGTTTAAGAGGGTGTTTGGATAGGCTTAAAAGTTGGTCAAATATATTTTTAAGTCAGTTTTTAGCTTCTGTAAGTGTTTGAAAAATATAAATAATAATTTAAAATAAATCAAAATGACTTGAAAAGAAGTTGGGAAATATTTGACAAGGTAGAAAAAATAACTTAAAATAAATCAAAAATCAAAAGTAGATCGTCCTACTTTTTATTTTTTAACTTAAAAAAGTCATTTCAGTTTGACTTTTTTATTTTTGACTTAAAAGCTATTTTTTTTTAAGTCAATCCAAATGGCCTCTAAGTCACCCCAAATATAGAGTCATCTTTATTAGACCATCTCCGACCCAACACCAAATTTTACACTAAATTTTTATTTGGTGTAAAATTTGATGTTTTGAAGCTCCAACCCAACACCAAATTTTACACCATTTTGGTGATTGAATAGTGTTACACCAAATTCACTTTATTGAATATTTTACACCATTTTGGTGTAACACTATTCATCACACCAATTCACTTTATTGAATATTTTTTGGTGTAACACTATTCAGCACACCAATTCACTTTATTGAATATTTTAATATTATTTCATTATACAAAATTTTTAATTAAACATTATATAAATTGTATGTTTTAATTAAATCTCTTGTATATTTAATTATTTTTTATGTAATATTTTTATAATATTAATTTTAGATATAAAAAATATATTTTTTTATAAATTAATTTTTCTATATATGACTTTTTTTTAAAATTAAATTTATGTTAATTCTACTATAAATTATGTAATGTTTATTTAATTGTGTTTCATTAATGATTTCACTTTTATTTGTATTATCCATTATTATGTATAATGTATAATATTTGCTAGCAATTTATATTATTTAAAAGATTATGGTATAAAATAAATTTATATTAAACGACTATAAAAGAAAATAATATGAATTATATATGGTGAATGATTTAGAAAGAATTTGTTTTATAAATTAAGAAAATAAATATAAATGAAATAAGAAATAATAATATAATAATGAAAAGAGGGAAAAATATTCCTTTTGGTGTAAAATTTGGTGCGTTGGAGTTGATTTACACTAAAATAGTATTGACACCAAATTTGGTGTTTGGATTGGAGATGTCCTTAGGAAAGTTAACCGAATGAACTTAAAAACTAATTATTACTATCAAAAAAGCACTACTAAACACACACACAAATAAAAACATTCGGGTAAATTGATCAAACTCGATTGATTATAATAAAAATAATTTTGTAAAATATTTAAACGATCGAGCTCGGTCGATTTTTCATTTTCTTAATTTTTTGGTCAAGTAAAATCAATTGTGTTCGATTGATTTCATCAAATGGATCAAACCAATCCAATCGATCGGCAGTTCAATCAGTCCAAAAATTGGCTGCTTTTTTTTTAAAAAAAAAAAAATTATCATGTTTTTTTATAGTATTTCTTAATCATTGTCATTACTTTTTAAGTTCAATTTATAAGTTGAATTAAAATTTAAAGGACTAAAAATGATTGAAGTCGAATGTTAAGGACTAAAATAAACCTACTCATATATAGGGGACAATTTGGCTAAAAAATCTTAATACGACTATGTTAAATATCAGAATTGTCTGTTTTTTACACTTCTTCAGAAATTGTAATTTTTGCTAAAAGAAGTGAATAAAGTTTTTAATTTTAATGGGCAACTCTAGAATGAACAATTCTTATGTAACAGTTATACATTATACATATGTTATTATATACCTTTATATTATATAGTTCCATTAATATTACTCATCATTTAATAGAGGCGGAACTGATATTAGGAATTTGGGACCTCGCCTAGCTCTGCCCCTGCATCATTACATTGTATGTTAATCAACCAAACCGAGTTTAGAAGTAAATTATTTTCACTTTAAAATATGAAAAACTTAAGTGTTTCACTTTTAGATGTGTTAACAATTTTACAGTAATTAAAATATGTCACTTGTTCAGCATTAATAACTGCGTAAATTAAACCTGCATTCACTAATGTATTAAAAAAAAACAAGAGAAATTTTTAATGTTAATGGTTACAATTTTTCTATTATTTTGTAAGTATGTAAATGCAAAATAATGGTTGCATCGACCTATCTTCAATAAATGTGGAGCATGTTTAACACTCCTAAACCTATTAAATATCATCGATATTCTATAAGTTGGTATTTTTTTGGAAAATACAAAACAAATCTAATTTAGGATATTAGATAATCTTGTTAAATTAAATTAGATAGGACTGAAACTCAAAATTGTACCAAGGAAAGACGTGTTAAGTAATTGATCTTTTACAAACATGATTCGTGATGGGATGTTTGTCTTGAAAATTCCTCTTTTTTTAATCAAATTCTTGAATTCGACTCTTGAGGAGTCATTTCGTGAGGTATAAATTATAATAATCTCAAGATAAAATAAAAATCCCAAAATCCTACATTTGGTTGGAAGCATTCAGGTAGTCCTAGAATTATTTATCCCACCATATTCCAAAATAATTTATTCCAAACCAAACAACCTCGTGTTATTCGATCTACTCCAATACAAATATCAAACAACATGCACAAAGCGATGGAGACAAAAAAAATCATACGTATGTACTCAATTATCTGTTATATATGAATGAATAAATCATGATCACACGTGCTTTCCAATGAAAATAAAAGGGAAACTAAACTAAGTTGCAAATGAAAATTGGAAGAACAATAGTTTAAATTAGGGGTGTGCATGATCGGGTTGATTCGGGTTTTTTAAATATCAAATCATTTGTGTCGGATTTTTAAATCTATAAATCAAACCAAACCAATAAAACTCGAGTTTTTCAACTTCGGTTTTTTTTTGAGTTTTTTGGATTTTTGGATTTTTTCGGGTTGTTTCGGTAAAGTATTCATACAAACATATAATTTACTTGTACTTCAAATATTTCTTTAGTCCTACCAAAATACAATTATCTAAGGTGTTTCTTAAGAAAATGACACAAAATATGATATGAGTAATGACACTAAAATATCCAACAAAAAAATAATAATAATAATGAAATCGCGTAAAACAAATATTGCAAATTAACAAGTCATAATGAAAATGATCATAATTTAAAAGTACTAAATCATGCTAAAATAAGTTTAATACGTATTTGTTACATGACTAAATATTAAAGGAAATTAAAATTAGATTATGTATTTGAGTTGTCTAAACCAATGTAAAACCAAAGAACAAATATTCAATATTATTGTCATTCTTAGTGTTGAATTGATTTTCTTTTTGCATTAGTATTAATTTGATTTTGATTTAAGCTTTATTATAATTACCAACATCTGTGAACTATAATCTTTATTGAACCATTCAGAATTCTAAGTTTCAAACTTGAAATAATACATTAAAAGATAAAAACTATGAAAAAGTATAAGAAATATTTAAAAATTATATCAAAGTAAATATTTTTATGTATAAAATAAAATTTTAAAATTATATATATAATGTCGGATTGGTTTGGTCTCGGGTTGATTTTTTTTAGTTAAAACCAAACCAACCCAAATATAATCGGGGTTTTTTTTAATACCAAATCAAGTCAAACCAACCACTAGACGGGTTTTTTTCTCGATTGGACTTGATTTGTAGTTTGATTCGATTTTCAGTTCGATTTTGTACACCCTACTTTAAATCTAGAATTTCTAGTCTTTCATCAAATCATTTCTTATATTGCATGTACAAAAAAAAAAACATAGCAAAGTAATTGATGATTTTTTTTTTCTTTTTCTTTATAAATAGAGGCACAATTATATGGTACAAGAACAATATGCATTTGGATGTGACAGAAAGAATCTAAGAAAAATTGAGGGAAAAGTACAAAAATAATAGAGTAATCTATATGGGCAAAAGAAATGGAAATGAAAAAAAAAAAAGATTCTTTACCTATCCTATTGGTTATAAATTATCAATTATAATGAACATATTGGATTGAGATTTGAGACTTTGCAACTTTAGTTGGTACCTGGGGTGGCCTAATGCGCAGCATGTATTACTAGCTAGGACCAATGTCCCCTACCATATAACACTTATATTCTAGTATCCTATAATTGTCTTCCCATAAATACACCTATAATTGTATCTCAACGTAATTGTACATGTGGTGCGGTTTGGGAAGGAAAGAATATATATATACAGATGTTGATGTTATTACCTCATAGAGTGATAGAGATAAGAAAATTATTTTCTAGATAGTCAGTCGAGATGAGATCACAAAATTCAATAAGATAATGAATTTTAATTAGAAAATGAATGAAAACGACATTGAAGAGCTGAAAGGGAAGTTGGATTGAAATACATAAAAAGATCAAGTGGCACACAAGAAAAATACTAAAAAACACCGTCTACATTATATGTGTCTTTTAAAAACTTTTGCGAACATCTTTTTTTATTAAAAAAATCATAATCTTATTGCTTTAATGTTGGAACTATTTTTTATCTCTTCTTAAACATTTTACTTAATTAACATTCTTACTAATTGCAACAATATGGAGTAATGCCTTAATGTTTTTTTTTTTTTTTTTGGTTTAAAATATCAAATATTTTAAGACATATTTAATTTGTTAATTAGAACGAATAATGTCTGAAACTAGAAGACGTATAATGATCATTTTTACCCTCAAGTGGCATTTTAGATGGACTCGTTGTGTTTCGTCAATTATGGCCGACTTAGAAGGGTTATTTTGAAAATCACTCCTACTTCTTTAATTTAAAATGAGTAAAAAAAATAAAATATATTGAAAACAACCTTTGTAAACTACAAATTAATGGGAAGCGTTGATGTGGATTCAGAATTTGAAGTTATGTGTTTTTTACAGCCATATAAAGCAAATACTACAATAATAATTAGATTTACTATCAAATATTTAATAGTTTTTTTTCTTTTGAAACACCCGAAGATACCACACTCATTACTCTTCATATGTGCATGGAATAAATTCATTCTTGAACAATATATAACCGTTGAATTAGTCAAACATGACGCAACGAGTTTGACTTAGAAATGTTTACATGATTGGGAGAATCAATTTCTTACCTTCTTTATGAAATGTTTATCACATGTTGCATCAACTCAGTCACCCTACTTATTACGATATATTCTGGCATTTGAAACATGAAAAATGAAATTGGTAGGTCCAACCGTCCAACAAACTATCCAATCATGTCATGGCCGAGTGAGTTGGAGGAATTTGAAAATTTCAATCTCAAAATAGACAAAATTAGAGACATGTTCGCAAGTAATGGATGCCTAAACTCCAAGAAAAAAACTAATTTAAAAACTCTAAAAGACTCATAATTTTTTTTTAAAGAAAAAATAAACTGAGGAATTATTCATTAAATTATATATCTTATACTTGGTATAAATAAAAGAAAGATCCTCAATTTAGCGTACGTGGAAATTAGAATAAATATGATTCATCATATATATATATATATATATATATATGGATTAGGAATATTCTTCAGATACCTATTTTCTATTGTTAAGATAGTTAAGATAGTTGAATTTCTGAAAAAAAGAAATCTGAAAAAATTGAGATCTGTTATATGAGTGGAAGTCTTAAAAAAACCTCACTTAAAAATGAACTTTTAAACCATAGTTATATTTATACTAAAGTTAAGTTTCTCATAATCAAATGGCAATCTAGGAGCCTAAACGTTTTTAATTATTTGCAAGTCATGAAATTCTCACACAAATACCACATAAAAAATAAGAAACACAAATACCACATAATTATTTTGGAGAAAATGATCTGTTATGACTATCTTATAAATACAATTTTCCTATAAAAAGATATAAAACTAAAAATATAAATTTGTAAAGAGCAATAAAATCAAATTTTCCGTTATTATGTGGGCGAGGTCATTGTTAGACCGACAGTTGAAAAAAGAAGAAGAAAATGTTCATTATTAGATGATTATATGAGTATAATCTAATTAACCCTTAAGTAGATTGTTTAACTTTTACTCCAATTTTCTTTCTCAAAGAGAGGAGATAAAAGGATAATAATCTTGATTTCCATCATTCCCAAATATGTAAGTCCTTACTCTTCTTTTTCTGTCTAGTAATTTTGGGAAATTGCGTTTAAAAAATATGAAAGATTTTGCAATGTTTTAAAGTATATTTTTGCCAAATAAATGGATGTAACCTGAGCAAAATATTGATGGTATCGTTAAATATTTGTCAAATAAAAAAAATATTTTGTTTTTTCCAAAATTAATTTAAAAAAAAATATATCAGATAAATTAAGGCGGAAAGGAATACTAGGTATGACCTATGGTAGTATAATAAATACTCCCATGATCTTTGATAGTTCAAAATCACCATTTATAGTTTAAAGCTTCCTTGCCCCTTTAAATCTGTTCATCTTAATAGTGACAGATGAATAAGGACATGCAATGTAAAGTCAGTGTCATGTGAGTCCCTACTGCTCTTTTTGCTTCAACTGATATTTATTTGTTCTAAATTTGATTGTGTATAAAAAAATATTTAAATTTATATAAAGTTGAACAAGTAGACACATGTTCCTACGTAGCATTCTATGTGACAATTCACGTCCTATATGGTGTCCTACGTGTATTTATGCTACATATAATATATGTGTGTACTTGTACATACCCAAAGTTATAAGAAGATCATCAACTAGAAATTAACAAACAACATATGATCGTTGCATAATTGCATTGATGCATACTCGAAGTCGATCTGTGAAAAAACGTTCAATCTTTGTTTAATTAGGCATGTCATGTTTCCATATCAAGTATATATGGTCCAACATAAATATTTCATCATGTAATTCACTATATATAATATTATATAACATTATAAGTACTATTACATTTATTGCGTTAACCTTCTATAAAAGTATATAATAGTATATAAAAGGTGCTTGTAATGTTGTATAACATTTTATATTGAACTATGTATTCAAGAAATTAGTAACGGACAAAATTCTGTAACTAAACAACAAAATTCCCATACTAATTCATTTAACTGTGAATTAGCGACGGATTGTAAAAAAAATTAATCAGCCCGTAGCTAATTTTGTGTTTTCTAATAGCATATGTGACATAAATAGTTTCTCCAAGTAGACATAATAAAGTGTAATTTTTCCTTTTAAAAAAATAAATAAATTTATCTGTCACTATTTCATGATTTTTATTACACATATAAACGGAAGATAAATTTCAAATCTTTAATTAAATAATATTTAAATTGTTCCAATTTGACTTTATTATCAACAATTTGTTAAAGGAAATGAATGTGACATGAATATCCTAGTGAAACACAGTTATATTGCCGGCAATGCCGGCTTGCAAAACCTCAAAAAACCAAAATGGAAGAAAAATAAATAAATGAATTTGGATTTGGAGAAAATAAAAATAAATAATTGATAGCTAGGGAATTAAATAAGCTCACGAGAATTTCCACATATCTACACTACTTAGCCAGCAATACCATTAAAAACCATTTATTTATTTTTAGGTATATGAAAGTTGTGACTATTAGAAGAAGGCAGGCCATGACTAGGCAAAATCCAATAGTACCAACAACTAAAAGTGGGAAACACATATTTATATATTTATCGTTTTAATTTGTTTGCCTTATTTTTAGTCTATTTAAAAAGAATGTATTGTGTTTTTAATAACTTTTTAATTCTAACACTTTCAATATAACATTTTAAGTTTATACGATTAGATGACATTTTAAATTCGTATTAAATTAAAATAAAAAAAAAACAAATTAAATCGGAAGTAACATAAAAAGTCAAAGTTAGAGTGCTTTTGTATTTAAGACAAACATGAGAAAGTTGGGAGCATAACTTTTCATTCATTTTGATTAATAAAAGTCAATATTTAATGCACTACGAATTTGCTTTAGTTTTATATATTTTATTGGCAATTTCATTTTGTAGGCCAGACAATCTTTATTTTGACAATTGTACAAATATTTGAAGACAATCTAGTTTACATATTGGCAGCCTGCTTAGATTAATTATCCTTAATTTCTTTCACTAATTTTTCCATATTATAATCTAGAATCAACAGGTTTGATGCCTTTTTTTTTTTTTTTTTTAAAAATAAAAAATCATAGAGGATAGACAAAAGAATGAGTAAATACTTGTGCTTTTAACAATCTAACTTCTCGTTTTACTTGAGCGGATGGTTTATTGAAAAAAAAATGGAACAGTACCATTGGTATAACTCTTTTTATAATTGAAGATTTGGATCCACCATCTGCCTTTACTGAAAGCGTTTGTTAGGAGTCTTATGATTTTGAGGAGAGGCCAAAATAAAGCTAAAAAGTGACCGTCTTTTCTTTTTTCTTGCTTTTCACTTTTAGATGAAAGGTGATGTCAAATCACTACGATTGTATCCTAATTTAATCAATTGTAGGAGTAATGACAATGGATTATGATTAATGATTCTGCTAAGCATTTTCAACAAACAGTAATTGTGCATTAATTTCCCAAGAACGTGGGGGAGTTTTTAATGTGCAAACATGTTTTTCTTTAAAGTCCACCCTTAATCATTTCCATTTTGCATAAAGAAATGTTATGCAATTCATTCTGCAAGGAATTACAAATGCAGCCCAAACCAAAAAGAGTTTGTAGCCCAATACTAGAAATGGATCTCTATTCTAATATAATTGTCTATGAGGAGGTTAGAGGTGTTGTAATGAACTTGGCCACAGTAAAATCCCACTAACTGGGGTCTGGAGTAGGGGTGAGCATAAATATCGAAAAACCGAACCGAATCGAACTAATTCGGTTCTTCGGTTTTCGGTTCGGTGTCGGTGTTATTTTTTTGAAAGTTCGGTTCTTCGGTTCGGTGTTCGGTGTAAGATTCTCAAAACTTCGGTGCACCGAAGAACCGAACTTTTATTTTTAAAAAAATAAAAATTAACAATATATATATATATATATATATATATATATATATATATATATATATATATATATATATATATATGAGCATTCTCTTAACTAAAAATTAAAATTCAATTAACAATTAAATCATTCATGAACAAATCAAAGTAACAACAAATGTATAATTCAATTGTTAACTTCAAATATTAGTTTCCGAAAGAAACTCAAACATATTTCTACCAATGTATATTATGTAAAGAAACCGTCTTCGTACTTGTTTTTCTTGAGAAATAGTTGGAGGCACAATGTTCTTGATAAAGACAAATATAGTCTTTTAGTTAGCACAATAAATGTTCCACGGTGAGACTCATCATTCCTTAACATAATTTTAAATTTCTAAGTATCTTATACTATATCCTTATTTTATTTTTCATTCACACAGAAAAACCGATTTAAAATCACCGAACTAAACCGAATCGAAGAACCGAACGCCCACCCCTAGTCTGGAGATATAGATGCAGACTTTACCAGACTGACTCTGAAAGACTCTCAGTATGGCCACAATGGAAAGACGAGTTAGAAATAACCTTTGGGACCCTGGCTAAGAGGAGTATATATATATATATACGAGGAAAATAGTCCATTACGTTTTATGCTACAAAGTTCTCTCCTTATTTTCTTAATTGCTTAGATAAATTCTAAAACCTCGTCCCTTCTTCCCTCAGAAGATTTGGTTATACCCACCACTAGGAAAGCTATTAAACTTGGAACTCAAAACACACCAACATAACTTTAGCACAACTGTAGCTGTTGGTTCGTGTGATCAAGTGTAACACTAGTTTTAGCAGGAGCTTAGTGTACCGGATGAGCCTATTTGTAGAATGCAAAAACAAATTCAAAGATACTTGATTTTCCAATGATTGCATTTATGAGAAATGTTGCATCCACATGAACATCAATTCTATCAAACTTTGTAACTCACAACATCAAAATTACTAAAACTTCCAACTAAAAGACATATCTAGAATTACAAAAAGCTGTGACTAGACAATTAAAGAAATTTTGGCTATAAATAGCAAATTGTTAATCCATTTGAAAGAGGTTTGCTAGACACATTTAGAACAATTCTAGCTCCATCTAAACTTTCAATGATGAGCAAAAACCAAATTCAAGATTCTTGATTTTGGTAACAAAGAATTCACACCAAAAACCAAAAACCCAAAACCAAATTTCAAGACTCTTGATTTTCCAATGATTTCCATTTATGAGCTAGTGCATCAACAACACCATCAAAGCTACCAAAATTGGAACTTACCACGTCAATGCCAACACCCAAACTCTCAGCACCAGCAGCTGTAACAGGGCCATGAGCTGCCACCACCATTCTTGGACATCTCCTCCTCACCATTGACCAATCCAATCCAAATTCCTCCAAACTCTTCAACAAACCCTCCACTTCTCCAGTACTAGTAAACACAATTGCATCAAATCCACACTCCTCTTCACTCTTCATCACCACATCCTCCGCGCATTTCGCCCCTGCCCATCGCGTCTCATACGCGTCTAATCTCACTGGAATCCATCCCCTTTTCGATAAATCCTCAAGGAATTTCGGCACAACAGGTGGTTCATTCAACCCAATCACTAACGGAACTGGGCACAACACTTTCCTTCCTTGGCCTATTCCTAATGCCTCCACTAGCCCAGATGGGGTTGCAATTGAAGGAACCAAAACTCGAATTCTTTCAGGGTTTTCGCACATTTTTCGAATGAAATCTCGATCCAGAAGCTCAGCATCATTACCCAAAGCTGCAATTGTGAGAATTTCTCCATTTGGGGTTAATGGGGGTGTGGGGTTAATAGATAAAGCTTGTAAAAAAGCAGTAATCCCAGTTCTTGAAGTGAATGCTAGAGTTGAAAATTCTTCAAGAAACGAATTGGGTTCATCGATACCAGCTCGTGGCTTGAGGTACTGATGAATGGAAGAGATTGTTTGTTCCGTAGATTCAACAATGACGGTAGGACACCAAAGGGGTGTCCATCCTTTGAGATGTATGAGCTCAGATAATCTTGGTGCGTAGTTTTGTGGAGTGGTGAAAGCTATGACACAGTTTCTTCTACTGTTTTCAGGGCTGGGAACTGGAAAAGAAAATAGCGGAGGATGCTGCATATTTTTAGAACTACTATCATTGGCATATCATCTTGGGGCTCAGTTTTATTTATCTTCTTTTTTTTTTCTCTTGAAGGAGCGCCAGCCACCGTGCAGTATGATTGATAGAAGTCTTTTAAAATCTAGTATCCCGTATCGGGTGTCTACACCATACTAATCATTTTATCTGCAATTAAGTTGTGACTAAAAAATACATGTCTTGCATTTGTTGGATGAATATGAAACATTGAATAGAATTTTACCCTTCAACCCTTTGGTTGTACAAATTTTACCCTTTGTTTGAACATAGATTTCTTACAATGCTTTTTGCACATCCACTCTCTAGGAATGGTCCATCTTATGTTTCAACTTTAAGACACATAAACATGGTTCCTTTATTACCATTTCTAGTAAAGAATCTGCCTTGTAAGCAGCCAAAAGAAGGTTTAAGGGAATATAGTCAATCAGGAAATCCACAATAATCAGTTTTCAAGAATTGATGTGATATCTTTCATTTCAAAATGCAAAAAATGCAGCTACAAGGATGATACCGGGAGAATATTACCCTGCGTCCTCAATTTAGGGATGAGAAGTCTACCCTCAAACTATCAAAATCTTGAAATGAAAAGTTACAAGACCTTCACAAAACAGATGCACTTTATGAATTCCCTTTAAATGCTTGGAAAGTGCCTACTTTATTGCTCTGCCTTCGCATAAGATTTACTAAAATTCCTCAAGTTTTCCAAGGTAGTTCGGATTTGATCAGATATAGTCATGTACAGACATTTTTGTTCTGCCTCGTCCAATCCCCCAAGGATGTTTCTTGGCCACTGCCCACTGGAAAAAGATGAATCTCGAGATTGAGATAGAGCCATCTCTCGTAGTTCAGGAAGGTTGAATTCCATTGGCTCACCAACAACTATTTTTATCTCCTGGTTCCATAAAGGAACTGGAGGTCTTCTCCCAAAAGCATAGTTCTCAGGCATAACCTGGAAATTGATCAAATCACAGAATGTATCACAATCCCAAGGATGTGAATTATTCAAATAAAAGCTAGTTCAACCTCATAAGCAATACTTAATTTGGATACGAAAATAGACGTGTCCACAGAACTACGACCGATGCACATGTGCATATGTAAGTAACTCTGAATTTTATCTCCTCTAAATGGAGTGAGCATAAAGAAGAGCAGGAGATTGTTAAGCTGAAAGTTATGACAGTCACAACATTTTGGCCGCTCTTATTTTCTTTTCTAAGGATGGGACCAGAGGGAAAGGAGAAAGCAACTATGGTATTGCAAGGCATGACACTTTATTAGCGAAGTTGACGAAAGGATCAATGGACTTTGTAACAACAATGAAGCAGTGCCACAACTGCAATGGGGTGATTTAAGAACATTTTTTTAACTGCATGAACTCTATAATCCTCTAAGCTACACCTACATTATTCTTCCAATAACATTAGTTCCACAGAAACATGTGAATTAACCAACCAAAGTAAAATATATAACCAGACAGGTACTATAGAGTACAAAATCACAATAATTAGAACATCCTACCTAATGTGCATAGTGTATTACTAACAAAAACAGCCAAAACCAAATGGATCCATTGTCCATTGCTATCTAGGCATTAGCCCGCATTGTTCATTTCTGTGTATGGACAGGCTACTATGTTTAAGAACCTACCTTTTCAAAACCATGATGGATAATTGGCAAGACAATTGGAGTCACGGGGGCACGAGCAATGAGACTGGCAGTTCCCCACTTCAATCGTCTTATAGGAGCATCTTCTTGACAGACCTTCCCTTCTGGAAATGTATGCAGCTGCCCATTTGGAAGTTAGTCTTTAGCCAAACATGTCATTTCAAAAACTTAATAGGAACTGCTGAGAACATTATACAATATTCTCATGCATTCTGGATGAAATGGAGGATACATTAAGCAACACTAGATCATTTGATATTCAGTCCTCAATTCCAGAATAACATAATATCATATGCATATCCATTTTACTGTAACAAAATAACCCATAGTGTAAAATAAGATCAATTGGACTAAGCAGAAATCTAGAAAATTTAACACTAATGTCCATAACTAGATGAAAGAATTCAAGGCAAGGGGTAAAAGACGTGTATTACCCACGCTCCGTTAGTCAAACGATCAAGAGCTTCATTCATATGTTCTTGATATATTCCGCCCCCTCTTGTTATTGGTATACATTTACCTGCATATCTGCACACAGTGAGAAGAAACCCACACCACCAATTATGTTTATATTAAACCGAGTGATTCATGTAGGTCTGCTGAGAATGAAGCCAAAAAACCTCAAATCCCCTAATGCTTATCGAATTAAGAGTCTTCCACTTCTCGCTCTAGCAAGGGAAATAAGTAAATATAAAATTGACTGATATACATGTAAGTGGAGAATAAACCACACAGTGACAGATCCAAATCTGATTAACTGATCAATAAAGAAGCATGTTAAGCAGAAACATAGGTGCATATATGGATAATAGCTCAATATGAAAGCTCGCTGTACGGAAGCTTGGGTGCAGATCTTAATAACCACTCAATATGAAAAGCTTGATATCCATGTGAACGGCACAGAAACCATAGGCATGCATGTTAGAGTGAGAGCTAATATGGAAGTTTCAAGCTAAATCACAGTCCTATTCCACTAAGATATAACCTTGAGTTTTGAGAGACTACTTCAGTTTATAAACATAGCTGGTACACATTTTTTATTTCGATTATACAACTGGTTCCAAAGAAATTTATTATCATTCCTACACCCAGAAGCTCCTTCTCTACTTAACTTCTTTTAAGTAAATGATCTCCAGATATTCTCAAAGTTCTTGTAGAATATATATGCAAAAAATGCTCCGTCCTACCTAGGGAACTTAATATTCTGCTACAAAAATGCAACTAGCATTTTTCTTTTCACTTTTGGACCCTACTACGATATGGAGTTCGTTTTTTTTGGGAATGGTAAGGTTGTATAAATGATACACAAGGATTGTGCCAAAAATGACATACAGATCAGTTCCTTTACAATCAATGTAGGGAGCTGAGAAAACCTATCATCCTATTAACTGTATTTCACATCTTCAAGCCTACACCAAAAGACCAAAAGGGAAATACATCTGTATTTCATAGTGTAAATATTCTCATAGGGAATGCATCTGCGATGAAAATACATGTCCACTTTCAAACATCTTTGGTTCCTCTCCTTCCAAATCACCCACCAAACACACAGAGGAATGGTCTACCATATATCCCGCTACGACATAAAGTTCGTAAAAGTAATAAAAACACCAAAAGATAGGGCATGAAAATACAAGAACAGAAGTGTACCAGACCAACAGATTACACACCAATCCGGAAAAAGTATGACAATACTGTATTTTTAAAGCATATGTCTTCCGCTGCCAGTACCCAACGAGCCAGCTTTGCATCACAAATTGGAAAACCTTTGAATGCCCACATAACTGGGTCATCCAACCTGCAGTTAGACACACAATACGAAATAAGAGACGATGACTACAACAATCAAAGTATTCCAGAAACTCACTCTATCAATGATTAAATCAACTATGCTTCAACCCCAAAATGGAGTTGTTATATGAATCATCTATAGCATTCCGCTATATCAGGACACATTTCATACCAAATATCAGCAAATTTCGAAAATAAAAAAGAAAAAGACTTTTTACCATCTCCCCTATAACAGACCGTACACAAAAATATTTCTGTAATTCATTGTCCGTTAAGCATTAAATTCAATAATAGGTATTTTACCCAATAAACAATTTCTACAAATAAGTTTTTCTATCACAGAAAGCTCGTAATGAAGAGACAAAGTGACTTACGTGGACATGTGATTGCTGACGGTGAGGAGAGGAACGCCGGCTGGGCGGGATCGAACTAGCCGGATAAGGGTGTCGCCATTGTGCACGGTGGTGGTGTTCAGTAGATTGGCCACCACCTTAGCGAAAGTACCTACCGCCGTGATCACCAATTTCCGCGGTAGACCACCCAGGTGGTTTGCTCTCGCCGCCCATTCCATCGTCCGGCCACCCATTTCCCAAAAAATCCACACTGATATCAAAGCCTTCTTCCATTGGGCACCAAGTTATTACTGACTAATTAAGTACGGGAAATAGACACAATTGGTCCCTTATATTTGAGGATAGGTGCAAATTAGTCCATCTACTGAGCCATTTTGATAGATATGCAGTCAAGGTTTATTTATTATACAAAGAATCCGAATCGAGATCTCTCATTAAGGGTTAAAACATCTCAATTTTTTCATCGAGAGATAAATTTAAGATTTGAAGATTTAGGATGCACCAATAGCAAATCTAGGATTTGAAGAATTTAGGTGCGCCAATATAACCTTAGCTTAAATATGAGCTCAAAGCTAAAGGGATTTAGTTGAATTTGAATCCTGGTTCTCGGGGTGGTATCTCTAACTTGTACCAATAGCACAAGGGCACTCTTATGCTTGTTATGGGTGCACTGATAACTATATCCTAATTTTTGCCAGTATTTTAAAATAGATATACATATATACAAATGATTTTTTCAAAAGTTAGCGGGTGTACGTGCATTCCCTCTCCAAAGTGTGGGTCCGCCTCTGTCTCCATCACATACATATATTTAAGAATTTTATTTATTTTAGTAACTTTTAAATGGATTCTTGCTTTTAATTAGTGTATAACACACACTTTGCTAATTCAGTTAAATTAATATCACATACGACGATCAAATGAGTTTAAAATTGAAATTTGAAATTTCATGGAATAGAAAAATCTAGTTCATAAATTGTGTCAAATATAAAGATTTTCCAAATCATTTCATATATGTCTAATTATGTACGTAATTTTTAATTTTTTCTAAAGGTCTTATTTTTCTCTAAACTATTTTAAAATTGAATGAAATTTTAAAATCCAATCCAAAATCTAGGGAAAAAAAATAGTTTCTTGAATTTGATGGAAGTCATTAAAAATGGTGGGGACAAACATAAGGTGAGAAATTAACTACTCTGTCTGAACAACACTTTCTTCTTCAAAGAAAAATTCAACTAACCATTGGAGACTCCTAATGTGAACTCTTTACCTTTTTCTCTCTAAAAAAAACCCTATCCACCCCCCACCCCAATATCCACAATGCCCAACCCCACACTCAAAATCATTCTAGGTTTTGCTATACAGTGAGAACAAGTGATGATGGCTGTCAAAGTTCTGTTCCCTTTGTTTCTACTTACTAGTTTTCTGCTTCACCTCTGTGCTTCCACTTCTGTAAGTAAAGAAAAGATTATAGTAACTTTTATTTAGAGAAAAGGGTGTCTGAATATGTTATCAGAATTCATGTTAGTGTCTGAATTTGGAGAAAGTTTTGATTTTTATTTCTTGAAATTTTTTCAGGTTTCTAATAAGACACGTGATTCACAAGTAGTCTCATCTTCTGGGAATCAAAGTCATGATGATGGTAATGTTTTGGAATTAATTAGATTATTGTTCTATCTATTTCCTTGGAACTGATAGATTGGCTTGTGTTGATTAGATTAGGGCTCTTTTTAGAATCAGTAATGGAGTTGCATCTATAATTTTCTTTTCAACATAATGTTTAACTACTATATGTTACTTTGTGTATAGTATGTTGTTATGTAATGTGTGCATATCTATGTGTCAATTGCTTATTTAAACTAGCATAGTGAACTTTTGAGTTTGAAGCAAACGAAGGCTGGCAAATTCAATCTTGTTTATCAAGTTTCTATAGGTTTAAGGTCTACAAGTTGGGGTATTTTGTGCCAAACTATCATTCATAAAGCAAGATTTTGAGAACTACGTCACTTCCCAGCATCATTGAGTCAGGCCATAAAAGACTGTCTTGCAACCAGTTATCCCTCGAAAAAACAAAATAGAAGATGAATTTGCAACTATTTATTAATCAGCTTCCTACTTCTTCTAAAAAATTTAATTGACTAGCCTCTCAATTCCGGTTTCCAAAGTTATGGATTTCCATTCCTCCAAGACAGTTGTTCTTGGAATATTCTTAGAACAATATTCTATTTGACTGATCGATTATCCTTCTAAGAAATCCTGGTGGTCATAATCACCTGATTGAATTTAATTTTTTCAGTCGACAAAGGAGCAGAAGTAGATTCTGCTCATTTCATGCATAAAGGCATGTTTAGGTTGCTCTTAAAGTGAAACTTTGGTTCTATTTGAGGGAGATAATATATATGCTTTTATGGTGGATTAATGATGGCCTTGATGAATAATGTTGTCCAGTTCCTTTCCTATTGAGGAACTCCTCCCTTGGATTTTCTTTTGTTTTGATGATATGCATTTCACCATTTTTTTCCTAAAAAAACTGCACTAGATGTCGGGAGGACTCATGAAGTGATGCATAGTGCTCACCTGGTAGTTGTCTAAGATGAGGAGGTGGCCAGATGAAGCATGTAGACACTTACAATTTGGCCAGTTAGAGGTTTTGCTATTACATTAGGCAATGGAAAGATGAGAATAACAGCGTGTTTTATGTTGATCAGCATGTAGAGCAGCAGTAATTGCACTAGTATTCTAGCTTGATATTACTACATCTTTCATTTGAGATAGCACATCATATTCTTTTGAAATGGGCATAGACTGAGAGCAATAGGGAAAATAATGATGATCCAACTTTACCCTACTTTTGCCCCCTGCAATTCTTGAATATTGATGGTTTTTACAGGATATTTGCAGTCATGTGGAATGTGATTCCTACATACTGTATATGCCTCTTTAGCAAGACCTTTGCTTTCAAGTCTCAAGTTATCCCTGCAACTTGTGGTGTTAGACATACTGGTACACGTGTAGAAATGTCATGACAAGAACCATCTAGCTGTTCATTTAAGTTTCCACAATTACGGAGAACCTTTCTTTTCCATTCGCTCTGTAGGAAGAACAAAGTTCTAGTTTTTATTGAACTCGCATGGGTTTTAAAAAAGAAGTATATTTGTTGCTACATCAGTGAATAAGGCTGTGGATCGTCTCAGAGAAAACTGACTAATTGAGTGAACACAATTAGGAGTCCAAGCTGAACGAAAAGAGAAGAGAACACTGGAGCTTAGTTTTTTTTATAGATTTTTTTTTTTTTAAGCTTCAGTGTTCTCTTCTCTTTTCGTTCAGCTTGGACAAGCTTAGTTTAATGCAAGTTTGGCTTTGTTTGTCAGAACTTGGTACTTTCATTTATCCATCATACTTGAATCTAGCACACCTTCCCTCTCAACAAAGGAAAAGTGAAAACTGAGAACACACTGTCGATGTCAAACCTCCACTAATCTGAGTGATATCACACAATCCATAACACGGAGGCCAAGCAACGACTACTCCTATCAGGTTCATAAGACACAGGAGTAGAGGGCAATGATCTGGTGTCAACATCGTTCTTGGGCCTTCTTATTTCGTAAGCTTAGTTTGAGATGGCAGTGGAGGCCAATTGTGGTGAACCGTGAATCTTTCAATCTTCAAATCTTGGAGACCTTATCTGAAATGAATTCTGATTTTGAAACTGATCGCTCAATTGTTAGCATAATCAAGTAAATAAATCCATTAATGAAGATAAAGATACTTTTAGGGTGAAAAGTCATCTTTAGTTGTGGTATTAGAAATAACTAGTTCAGAATACCCGAGCTTTATTGTCCATTATGAGGTATTTATTAGGTATAAACAAGTTCATGATACCTGAGTTTTACCTACCTAGATATAAACAACTATTCCTACCTAGCACTTTCCAGTCCCCGCAATCTTACTAGTATTATTTACAACTGAAGTCGATGGTCAAACTTAAGGAAACAACAGAAAGAAAAAACATTAAAACTACAAATATAGAAAGATTGTGAAAAGAATCAACAAATGTGTACAAGAGTTGGAGATCATGTGGCTAAATGGATGGGGTTAGTGCAGGAATGGCAAGTTTGAGCCATTTTTATAACATTAGGAACACATATAGACTGATAGAATAACATTAGGGGTATATATGGACTGATAGTATAACGGAGGGTAAAATTAAACCTTTTCAATAGTACAGGAAGTGAGGGACAAATATGACCCTTTTCCTAATTTCTTTTCTTCTTCTTAGATAAATGAAGAAGTTAGATCAAGTATTATTAAAACACTAGCGCAACTGAAACTTATTTGGACCTCTCAACGTGGTTTTTCTTAGTGTATGTTTTTTATTTTTAACTGGTCAAGTTATTATGTCTCATCTCTTTGGCACTGTTGTTTATTGTTTCGCAAGCAGGAAGATGTGATCCTGGTTGGTTTAGCAGCCCAAATGGGAAAAAGTGTTTCAAATATAATGCGACCTCTTTGCAATGGAATGAATCAGAGGCTTACTGCAATGGTTTTGGAGGAAACCTGGCTGCCATAACATCTTCAGAAGAACTGAACTTTGTCCAAAAGCTCTGTGGCAATGATAGTAACGGATGCTGGGTTGGCGGAAGGAGCATCAATACCACAGCTGGGTTGGGTTGGAAATGGTCTGATAATGCTTCTAGCTGGAATGAGAGTATTGCTCCTAAGACAACTTTGGACTCAAGTTGCAAAAATTTCTCATGCTATGGCTTTAAGTCGGTGGATTTGTGTACATCGATAGCCAATGGTGCTATTATAGCTGAGAGATGCAATGTAACTCATGCTTCTATATGCACACTTGATGCTGGTAAGTGATTGCAGACCAATTTATTTCTAATTGTTTCTTTCACCCAGTGTAATTTTGAAAAGTAGGAGCAAAACTCTTTCCCTGATATAGTGTGGTTATAATATGTGATTAAAACCTTCATAGTCCCCTTTTGTTTTTTCCATGAGAAGTGCATTTTAGCTAACCATTATACAGGCCTACATTGTTATCTGGATAAATCTACTACATTCCTTAATTGGTTTTTAAATAATCTTCTAAATTTTACATTAGGGAGCAAGTGTCGCCATATGCGTTGCCACAGGGAGTATCTCATTATTCTTGCAGTTGTGAGTGGGTTGATCCTTTGCAGTACTTTGGCTATTGTGATATGGCTTCTTGTATTTAGGCGAAGTAAAAGACGCAAAAGATCATCGCGTGCATCATTAGCATTAGTTCCCCCGTCTTGGAAAATTTTCAATCGTGATGAAGTAAAGTCCATGACAAAGAATTTCAGTGAAGCAAATCGTCTCCTTGGGGACGCCAAAACAGGTGGTACCTATAGTGGGCTTTTACCTGATGGTTCAAGGGTGGCTGTGAAAAGATTGAAGAGGTGCGGTATTCAGAGGAAGAAAGAGTTCTACTCTGAGATTGGAAGGGTTGCAAGACTTCATCATTCAAATCTGGTATCTATCAAAGGATGTTGCTATCATCATGGTGACCGCTATAT
This sequence comes from Solanum pinnatisectum, assembly GCA_035578085.1. Lineage (NCBI taxonomy): Eukaryota > Viridiplantae > Streptophyta > Magnoliopsida > Solanales > Solanaceae > Solanum > Solanum pinnatisectum. Next base: position 22,685,020 of record CM069077.1, read on the forward strand.
TCTGTACGAGTTTATTATCAATGGACCCCTGGATAGGTGGCTACACCATATTCCTAGAGGAGGTAGGAGTTTGGACTGGAGCATGAGAATGAAGGTCGCCACCACCCTTGCTCAAGGGATTGCGTAAGTAGTGTTCCAACATTATCTTCATGTGCATTGTAGATTAGGAATAAATATTTTAACTTATCCTTGAGGTGGATTGATTTTAGTCAGAAATGTGAGTTTATTCTTTAAATTTTATCATACTTCCCTTCTTTGTCATGAGTATGAACTCATATATACATGTTTGGGTTGATGTCCAATGAAGATGTTATCGTGGAAGTCAAACAAGGGTGAAAATAGATGATAAGAATGCATTATCTATAATGTTAAGAAAAAAGGGCGTGTTATCTGTCTTGCAATATTCCTTTTCCTATTTTCTTTTTTTCTTCCCTAGATTTTTCATTCAGAAGAAAGTCAAATACTGCACATCTTGACAAAGATACTTCTTGTTGACATATAATGCAATTAATAAATGAAAACCTTTTTGGTTTACAACATCTGTTCCAGTACCAAGGAGAATTCACTTCCTAGGGATCTACCTATCTGCTTTTCCTACTCCAGCTAGATATTACCATTGCCAAACGTGTCTTTGCAGCACTGGCCTTCTGGCTTCTCGTGTTTCCTTTCAGGTTTGGGGTGGATCTTTCCTTTCTCAATTATCACATACTCGGTTAGGTCGCCCGTGTGTGTGTCTTTCAATTTAAGTGTTTGAGCAGGAACTCTCTTCATGAATTTCACTAAAATATTGTAGGAAAGCTATGATTGATTTTCTATTCGGAGATTCAATATTAACTATTTATGACCCTATTTATTGGTGACAGAATTGTTGAACTTTTATCTAGGGAATATTTCCTTGACATGGAAATTATGGCAAATAAATTTTTCAGGGGTTTGTGAGACTACTCACCACCTAACCCCCAACAACAAATATACATGGAAGAAATATTGAACTGTACAAAAAGAAGCCAATATATTATTCCAATTATTCATGATGATATAGTGAAATAATCAGCATAGGATAGACCAAACCTTAGGCTTATCTACATCACCAGATTTAATATATGCAATGTATTATGTATGGTCCCTGGTAGTTTAACTTTTCATGGACTTCGTTGTTAAGAGGTATTATTTTCCATAATTTATTCAGTGTAAGTTAAAAATATAGGCCACTTGAGTAAGCTGGGTTCATTTCATAATGTACATACTTTTAAAGATTTCGATAGTTTGCAAGTAGGTCTTTGTAATTTTTATATGCTACCAGGAATCCAGACAGGAGAGTGAGAAAAGATGAAATACATAAGGAAATGGATACCAGCGACATCTTAGTAAGAAAATAAAAACTGCATATTACTGTCCTGCTGTCTTCATGAGCTTTTGTTCCGAGTGTCTTACCTTGTTCTAGGGCGGATGTCTATGGAAAGTGAAGTCATAGAAAATAGGATGTCTATGGTCACTGTCATAAGCGAAGCAACCTAGATGTTAATATATCGGTGGATAGATACTTTAAGACCAGTCATGCCTATGGCATATTTGTTAAAAAAGGGAAAATAAACAGAGACAATTCAGGGTCTATTACTAGTTTATTACCTTTGTAATTTATGGAATTGAAGGATCTAGCAAATATGTTAATCAACTGCATAAGGTGAAAATGACTGGTCTGGTTGTGTTATGGTTGTATTTTTAACCATGAAAGGTGGTGATAGTTGTTAAAACTCTGTTTTGTGTCACTGTGTCAGCTAGTGCACAAGAGGAAGTGCGAGTGGACAAAAGCATGACATTGTTTGTTTGCTAATCTCTGTGATGGCAGTTTCTTTGCTTATATTGTTTAATGTTTACTTTCATCATATGTGACAGGTTTCTTCATGACAAAATGAAGCCACAAGTTGTGCATAGAGATATCCGTGCAAGCAATGTTCTTCTTGACGAAGACTTTGGCGCCCATCTAATGGGAGTTGGTCTGTCTAAATTTGTACCATGGGAAATTATGCATGAGAGGAGAGTCATGGCAGGTGGTACTCATGGGTATCTTGCTCCGGAGTTTGTTTATAGAAATGAGCTTACTACAAAGAGTGACGTCTACAGCTTTGGAGTCCTCTTGCTTGAAATAATTAGTGGACGAAGACCAGCACAGGCAGTTGATTCTGTTGGGTGGCAAAGTATATTTGAATGGGCCACGCCTCTGGTGCAGGCTCATCGATATGTTGAACTCTTGGATCCTCTCATATCATCTTCTTCCTCTTCTCAGATTCCTGAAGTTGGAGTCATCCAAAAAGTTGTTGATCTTGTTTATTCTTGTACACAACATGTACCATCAATGCGTCCGAGGATGTCACACGTCGTCCATCAGCTACAACAATTAGCTCAGCCTCCTATTGTAAAGTAAGTGGATAAGAATTATAGTTCAGCATTTCTTTTGACTGAAACCAGCCTGCAATCTTTTATCCTAGTTGCAAGGGCTAATTGTATTAGGCATTATTTTAAAACTTGACATTCAAGGCCTTGAGGCTTGAACCAGTCCATGATGGTTGAGATGTAATACAACAACTAATCTGTATCACCAAAGCCAGTATGCTTTCATCTGCTGCTGCTTTGCATTGTTTACTTGTTAACACCTGTATTTTAAAAATTTGTTTCTGTTTCCTGTGTTAAAATATCACTATGCATAACAACCAATTCAATAAATGTCCATGAAATTTTCATGTAATCAATCTTGCAGAAGTTTTTCCAAATGGTCTTTCTTCAAGACTTCAAAAAACTGTATTTTGAAGTTCTTTCCGTTACAAATTACAAGCTTTTCTAAAAAAAAAAAAAAAAACTTAAAAATATAGTTACACTTTCTTTTTGCACCAGTTAGCCATTTCTCAAACAACACTCTTTCCCCAAGAAGCATCCGCAATGCCTAATCTTTGAGTTTAAACTACGAGCTAAACCAATTTTTGACTCCATTTGCCACTTATATTTGTACAATATAATTTTTCAACTAAGACTTGCATTTTCAAAAGTTTTAGCGAGGTTATTGGTTACTGTATTTTCTCATCATTGCATGCCATATCGCCACTAACTCGAATCAAGACTTCTGATAAACGGTAGTTCAAATTAAGTAACAGGCCAACTTGTTTTATTGCAAATATACATTCTCATTACTGCAACTATAGAAATTGAATGGATACAATATATATACAAAATGGGATTATGAATAGCAAACTAGCCTACTAGGTTGCATTGCAAAATGCCAACAATTACAAGAGTGTCTCCAAAAATGCAAGGACAGCCATTCCAGCTGCCCAAACATCATCGTCCAATACATGTTCTGCAGGAGAATGGCTGATGCCTCCACGACAACGCACAAATAGCATTCCCACCTATCGAAAAGTAGCCAATCTTTAATAAAAATAAGAAGGAAAATTACATTCAAGTGTCAATGAACCGGGTTAAAACTATGAAACACCATGGTTCAAATCTCCTATATAGGATGGAATAGTATAGGTGCACAAGGTGGCTTGGATAAGAAAACAAAAAAAGATCACGTCTGAAGTAGTAAAATACAAGGTTTGAGTATAACTCACCTTGGTTAGATGAGACATGGCCATTGCATCATGTCCTGCTCCACTCATCAGTACAGGAACATCATCTGGATCCTCACCAGTTATTCTTTTCAAAGCAGTATAAGATGCAGATTTTAGCTGTGCACTCAGGCCAGGATCGCAAACCACAGCATTTGCATCATGCTAAATCAACAAGACAAGCGTTAGTCATGAACATGCTTCAGAACACGCTACATATGATCTAAGAATCTCTCACCTTTCTCTCAACGTTACAGAAGACAGAACGCCTATCACACATATGGTAGAGTCTATTAGAGAATTCATAAATTATAGCTTCTCGTCCTGAGTCATCCATCGCACGTACATCTACGGTGAATGTCACCTGTAATAAATGCAAATGTAGTAATGAACATTCTAGAAATTCGAGTACTTACCCTGTATGAATAACAAACAACAATATGTAACTCGTGTGTCAGCAGTTTAAGGAGTGCTTGCCTGGCCTGGAATGACATTACTTGCACTTGGCCAAGTTGATATCTCTCCAACAGTACAGACCAGAGATCCTGCAAGAGATTCCACTGTTGAAGATGTGCATTGACCATCATATGACAGATAATAGTCAGGTTGTTTACAAAGACTTTCCAGAAATACAATTAGTTCAGCAGCTGCAACCATAGGATCCTGTCGCATATTCATGGGTACTGTCCCTGCATGTCCTTGTGTGCCTTTCACTGTCACCTGCAATGCTTAATTTTAAAAGGTCTGGTCAAGCAAGCATTACTTAAACCAAATTTATAAGCGGCTGTGTATACCAAAAGGAGATGTTAATCGTGACAAGTGGAAGTAGCCAAGCTGTAGACTGTACCAAGAACACATTTTCCAGGGAGATAATTTTCTCACCCTTTAGAGCTCCAATTTAACTATTCCTCTCATACTGATCAATTGATTTATTGCCCAAGGGCTTGAAATATGTTTCTTGACTTTATTAGTTGCAGTCTTTAGAATTTAGCTTCAATGTAGCAATGTAAAATCCATTTCTCCCATGGCAAGGATCATCAAGATTCCAACTTGGAGTTCAGATTAAGTAAAGTGATATATACATCATATAAGTACTTTTTACTTTGTAACGTCATATCATCACAAAGACGAGAACTACTAGAGCGTTAAAATGTGGTCCTACTAAGTTACATTAACAAACTTAGAATAAAAGTAGATGACTTTTGCCGTAGAAAATTCAGACTATCTTTTTGATGCTGCGATCACATAAAGCAGCCGAGAGGCGGTAGGATAAGAATACACACCTTCAACCTTGTCTGCCCTGCAATGCCTTTTACTGAACCAAGAGGGAGACCAACATTCTCCAGTACAGGTCCCTGTTCAATGTGAACCTGCAAAAGACCATTAGAATAAGATCTATCATCAGCAACTACGTTACCAGGGATCTTATGAAGTAGTTAGTGACTTTGATATGGTATATAGAGAACTATTATTGACCTCAACATAGCCCCAAACAGATTCTGGTTCATATTTGAGCTGCAAAAGGTTTTCTTCTGTAGTCTCTATAGAACTTGCTCTCAGAGCACCTTGCACTGTCACACCACTGAAACACTTGCACATTAGTTTACTGAGACACAGTAGCTATACGAACAAAGACAAGCTTTTGGGTTAGCCATACAAACTTCTTATCATGTACTTGCAACGCTGAAACTGGTAATATGCCAGCAATAGCTGCACTGCCCAAGAAGGTTGACTGAAACCTTACTCCCTCCTCATCACTAAACGCGATTACCTGCAAAATAGTACATAAGAAATTTGCAATATTTACTACTAAAAAGCAGGAGAAACTAAATATTTTATGATATGATTAATATTAACTCAAAATAAAAGCTGCAAGATGGAAGGAATACAAAGGAGAGTAGACAGCAATTACACATTAAGCAACTAGCACTACTATTTGTGCTGTAACACTTGCTACAACTGCTCCTTAAGCAACTTAATTTTGTCATTGCACATTAAGAAGTATATTCTTTCTGACTCCTGATAATTCTGCTACCACAAATGATCACTGGCGATATTAAATTACTTAAGTTCTTTCGCCAATATTTAGATTCTAGACAGACTATGGTGCAAAAGCATCATAGTCTCCCCTAGAAGGTCTAATATTTTAGATTCTAGACAGACATTATTTGTTAAGATATAACACAATTCTCCCTAGAAGGTCTAATTATGTCTAGTACCTGAAAATAAGGAACGTAAACTCAAATTTGCATGTTCAAGGTTATAACATTTCAAAGAGGACATAATATGCCATTTGAAGCTAGGGTTAGATGGGCAAGAGGGTGAAAATACAAAGTTCATTAGTGAGTTCATACATCTCAAAGCTGAAAGACAAGGAGATAAGGAAAACGAGAAGAAAGATGTGAGAAGAGGGAGAAGTAAAACCAGAGAACATTAATACATACTCCAAAACTCTAATAGATGGAATTGATATTGTCCTTGCGAAGGTTACTGCTATGTCAGCAAGAATCAACTCGTATATTGTGATAATTTTTTCAAGTGTATTACCATAGGATTCTATTTGATCATAATGAAAATTTCTTTTGGTAATACCATAGGATTCTTTGTGCACTCTCTTGCTATGTTGCTCGGACTCTCCAATAATATTGTTGCACTCGTGTCAGATCCTTCAAAAATGTCCTTTTTTTTGAAGGATCTGACATGAACCTAGCAGCATTTTTGAAGAGTTCAAGCAACTAGCTCTCTTGTACTCTAGCTCCCAAGTTCCTCTCATCGGTCAACAAATTAGTTATCTAGCAACATGAGGCAGATGTGAACCTAACTGTTTGCATATTCATACTTGTGAACAAATATATACCATGAAAAGAGAGATAGCATAACGATAGAAACCCCAGGTAGTAAGGAAATATCCAACTTATTATTCAGATTTCAGCATACTAGACTATGTTAGTCAAGCCAGAGATCTAACAAGTATTAACCCCATTTTCCATCAACTTTCATCGCCTCATATGCAAGTCACACTTCTAATGGAGCTTGCAACCACAAACATAAGCCTCTGCGACGGATTGGTTTTAAGTGTCAACCCAAAACAAAATTGGAACAGTCTGAGACTTAGCAGTCGACACCAGAACAAAGCCCAAATTTATGGGAAAGCTCATGACTAGTACCTAAACTTTCTGGAGTTAAGTTAACAAACAGTTACTTTTTGGAGTTCAGATTGATCAACAGATTTTGTCTTTAGGAGACAATAATAAAGTACAGTGCCCCCACTCCTAAAAAATGCATTATTAGTGTGATTGAAAAAGGAAAAAACCTTCTGGTTGCAACAAAGAATAACAGGACAGAAAACATGAAATACGATTGACATTCCAGGCTAACATGTTTTATGTGCCTCACCTCAACTGGCCGCCGGAGTTTACCCAACCTTCCAGAGGAATTCAATGCCTTTAATGCAGATATTGCACAAATTATGCCCAATGAACCATCAAAGAATCCAGCATCAATAACTGTATCCTGTTGAAACACAAAATATTCAATGGCAGGTCCTTCTGCAGCATCTTGAACTAGTAATGCTGTGAAGTTAAGCAAATCTACTATACGAAGAAGATGTAAGTAATCAATGCTTCACCAAATGAGAGCCAATTAACAAAGCCCTTTCACTTGGATTAATTCCTTCAGCCCGACCATGGACATTGCCCATTTGGTCCACCCACCTGGAACCAGGAGTGCTATCAATTAAGTTTCTGAAGCATTAAAAATACAGTAAGATAAGTCGAAAACATACGTTTTCAAGCCTGCATCTTCCATCCATGCACGAAGAAGATTTCCCGCTCTGATCGATGCAGGGCTCTGGAAGGTCCTCTCTAGGTAGCCGTTTGCATCACTTACCTGTCACACAACACAATATTTTGTTACTTCAACACTTCTACTTATGAAAAACAGGATAAGAAATAGCACCAAAACAAGTAAAAAAAATGAAAGCAAACTGTTATAATGCAGAAATCGGTATTTCAAGATTTGAGAACTTTCATGGATGCATAATGTATTGTACTCTAAGAAAGATAAACCTCAGTTAAGATACCAAAAATGAAAAAAATGCTTCCCAGGAAATATGACTTCCACTAATAATGATTAAAGTAGTTGCCTTGCTTTGATACCTTTCCAAGCTCATCAAGTCTTCCAACAGCTTCCTCCTTGAAGATTTCATGGAAAAGATCATACTTTATGCCTTCTGTATTTTCAGCACCTAATCATCACAAAGAGCACCGCATTATAACAGATTTGAGGTATTTAGTATAAAAAGAGCAACTGAATCAAGGGGGAGGGGGGGAAGCCGGGAAGGGATGAATCTTGTTTAATGAGATGAATGGAACAGTTCTTCGCAATAAAGAACACAACTTTTGGGTTTTTGAAAGAACCAATTTTTATAGAACTTCACATTGGAAAACAACCAAACTTATAAAAGAAACAGAATCATAGTTGTGCACATCATGTAATGTTGTGATTCAAGACAGAACAAATTGAAAATGGCATGAATATACAAACAAGTAGAACGTATAGGAGGCTAGGAGCTAATTTTCCACTTTGTCAATCACTAATTCTTATGAAACACGTAGTATAATTTCAAGCTATGTTGCTTTGACTCTCCAAAAATGTTTCCCCATTCGTGTCGAATCCTTCAAAAAATGCAGTACTTTTAGAGGATCCAATACGCATTCGTAGACATTTTTGAAGATTCCGAACAACATAGATTTCAAGAACACAAAGGACCAGCTACCAAAGCAAAATAGGTCACTATAATTTCATTTTCACAATAAAGGAAGCATCTTTTTTTCTAAAAAGAATCAAATCAACACATGAACTTCAAGACCTAGTAAAGTCATACAGAATATACTTCAACTTTCAAGCTGTCCACCTGGAAGAAAAAAGTACTAATACTTGCAAAATCATCACATTTCCAAAGATTCCAACAGAATATTAAAAGGGTTCCTTCATTACCCAAAAGGGTGTAAAAAAAAATCAAAACTTTACACTGTGAAGAAAACTAATAATTACCAAATGATGTGTTAGACATGGCGAACAAAGGAGAAAGAAGAAGAATGAAGGATAAGATTGAAAGAGAGTTCTTCATGATTGCATGGGGAATTGGAAATGAGGATGTACGGGTAGTAGTCATAGAAGGAGGAGGCGCCGCCATGGCTGCTTGCTGCAAGGCTTAAAAGCAAGCGAACAAGGCCACGGCACTCCCAAATTGGAATGAAAGAAGACAAAATGAATTCAGATTGTGGAAATCCAATACAGACCACTACTATATACTCAGCTATTTACAACCTAGCAATTCATTTTTTGCAGTAGAATGATAATTATTCCTTATTAGTTAAATATTTAACTAGTATACATATATTTGTGTGAATTGCGGATAATATTAAGTATTTTAAAAATATTTAGATTGAAATATCTTATTATGGGTTTGAATCTCTTTTATACGAAATCGCTTTTATTAAAATATGATAAGATATGACACAAATTTAATTAAATTTAATATAAATATCGAATTTCGAATGGTAGGAAAAAAAAAAAAACCTCTTTACCACCTTGTTATTTGTTGGTGACTCGTGAAGGTTCTACTTGGCTGTACTTTTTTCTTTTTCTTTGGGTTCTTTGACTATGTGGGTCCAAAATGGACTCGGACCCCAACAAGATGCTGTGGGTCCCACAAAATATTCATCCTATTACTTATATTAATTAATTTATATAAAAATATAGACTGTTTCGTCATTTCTTTGCCTAAGAGCCCGTTTGGATTAGCTTAAAAATTGATCAAATTACTTTTAAGTTAATTTTTAACAAATATAAAAAATAACTTAAAATAAGTCAAAAATGACTTAAAATAAGTTATGAAGTGTTTGGCAAGGTAAAAATGACTTAAAATAAGTAAAAAATAACTTAAAATAAGTCAGAAACCAAAAGTAGGTCTCCCCCTACTTTTTATTTTTTGATTTAAAAGTCATTTCAATTTGACTTTTTATTTTTAACTTAAAAACTACTTTTTTTAAGTCAATCCAAACGGGCTCTAAATCTTCGAGCTAGTTTGGTTGTATAATCGTGTTAAATATTTGTTAATTTGATTTTTTTTATTATACTTCTAATTTATTAATATTAAATTAATATCCTTGAAAAATATATAGTGAATAAATATTTTTAATACTCTATCAATTAATATGGATAAAATGGAAACTTTTCTATATATCAATCACCGATTTTTTAATAGATGTGATAAGTTAAAATTTAACAAGTACAAAGAGATAAAGAGAGTATTCGTTTTCTTTTATTTGCTTAGCATTTTAAAAATAGATTTTTATTTTTATTTATTACTTTTAACATATGAAGAATTTTTAAAAAAAAATTATGTCTTATTCTCAATAATAATTATTTATTTCTCAAATTATTTTTCAAGATCAAAGATGATATATTACTCTCTTTGTCCTATTTCGTGTGACACCGTTTGACTTGACATGGTATTTAAGGAAAAAAGAAAGATTTATGAAACTTGTGGTCTAATACAATCATGAGATATTTGTATGGTTGAAAAGCATTAAGGGGTAAATGATGTATTTTAAAGTTGAATTGTTTCTCATTATAGTAAGGTAATGTTCTTTTTGGAACGGACTAAAAAATAAAATAATGCCACATAAAATAAGACGAAAGGAGTAATTAATATGAAATTATGATAAAATATTCATGTTAAGGAGTGTTATTTTTTAAAGAGTGTCTAAAGTATAAAATGGATAAGTAAAAATAAAATGAAGGAGCATATTGTTTGTTTCACTTTCCTTTTTAATTCATTTTTAAAAATGTCTCTTTCCTTTTCTTTTATTTAATCCTAACTTACCACAACATGTTTAACACCACAGGACTAAAGAACATTTTAATAAATTCTACATATCTTTAGTTTAAGACCACGATCTTCAATCATTTTTTTATTGCAATTTTTCAAGTTTGCAAAATTGCAAGAAAATCTTTTTTTTTTCATAAAATTTTAGTAATACTTTTAAAGTGATGTATGTTCAAATACAATTTTAACTTTAAAATATTACCATATATTTTTCAATTTAACTTTAAATATCAATATGAGTTATAATAAAATGATTAAAATATATTTATTTTTAATTTAAAATTTAAAATTCAAGTTCGTGACTCGTGAGGATGAAAGATTGTCTTCACTTAATTTCATGACACTTGTCGATTATAAGTGTTGATTGAGTTTTTATACTCCAAACTAGCTCAAGAGAAGCATGCTGAAAATGAAATGAAATAAAAATGATGTATCGATTTCTAATATGCAATAGTTACTTGATCATCATCCTTGCATTCAGAAATTATTTTTGTATCCTAATATCATATTTGATCTTAATTTATCTATGTCAATATTCTTACCATATAGATTTAAAATGTGAAAAAATTGAATAGCTACTTGCTAAAATGACACTTCATATCGATCAAAATATTAAAGAGGGACAAACTTCCAATAAAATAAAATAAAAGAGGTCACTTTTATTTTCTAAAATATATGGAAAAGACACATGATATATATGAGCTGTATGAAAATATCTGCCAGCTTTTGTTGAGTTTGGGATGGTATTCGCTAGGGGTGTATATGACCGGATTGATTCGGATTTTTCAAATATTAAATCATTTGCGTCGAATTTTTAAATTTTTAAATTAAACCAAACCAATAAAAGCTGGGTTTTTCAACTTCGATTTTTTTTTTCCAGGTTTTTCCAGTAAAGTATTCATACAAACATATAATTTACTTTGACTTCAAATATTTCTTTAGTCCTAATAAAATACAACTATCTAAGGTGTTTCTTAAGAAAATAACACAATATGATATGATTAATGGCACTAAAATATCCAACAAAATTAATAATAATGAAATTGCGTAAAATAAATATTGCAAATTAATAAGTCATAATGAAAATGATCATAATTTAAAAGTACTAAATCATGCTAAAATAAATTTAATAAGTATTAGTTACAAGACTCAATACTAAAGGAAAATTAAAACTAGATTATGTATTTTAATTGTCTAAACCAATGTAAAACTAAAGAACAAATATTCAATATTATTGTCAGTCTTAGTGTTGAATTGATTTTCTTTTTGCATTATTATTAATTTGATTTTGATTTAAACTTTATTATAATTACCAACATCTATGGACTATAATCTTTATCGGACCATTCAAAATTCTAAGTTTCAAACTTGAAATAATATTTTAAAAGATAAAAACTATGAAAAAGTATAAGAAATATTTAAAAATTATATCAAAGTAAATATTTTTATGTATAAAATAAAATTTTAAAATTACATATATAATGTCGGGTTGTTTTTTTTAGTTAAACCAACCCAAATATAGTTGGATTTTTTTTTCCAATACCAAACCAAGTCAAACCAAACCACTAATCGAGTTTTTTTTCCAGTTTGACTAAGTTAGTGGTTTGGTTCGATTTTGTACGCCCCTACTATTCGCAAACCTAATAAATAGACATGGTGTATTATCAGGGCGGGACATCGTGGATGCAAGAGGTTCATCTAAATTCCTTCGGAACGACACAGTGAGATCCAATTTTTTGGATCCTCGAGATTGAGAAACTATTCTATGCGGGTTTTCGGCCCAATGTAATATCGGGTTGATAGATGGATTTCACAGTTAATGAAAACTTGGGCCTGATTCCTGATTCAAATTATTGAGAGGTGCAAGTAGGGGGTGTCAAATGGGCGGGTTGAGTTGAAATTGGAGATATTAAAATTGGTTAAAATAGAAATCGGATTGGGTCTTGACCCACCCAAGTTTACTTTGGGCTCAAATGGGTTGGGTCTTGACCCGATTAATCTCAATAATTTTAACAAAGTGATATTTAACTTTTATAATCATAATGCGAATTTCAGCTTAAGATTTTTTTTTTAAAAAGTAACAAATTGATAGATAAATTCTAAAAGATGTTAAATAGAAAATAATTCATACATTTAATATAGGAACATATCTTAGTAAAGAATTTTAAAACGGATTGAAATTGGAGATTGAATTGGGCTCAATTGAGGATTCTCTTAAAATGAATTAGGCTTGAATGAGTTGAGATTGAACCCAATTCTATTTATCTTGAGCCCTACCCTTAAAATTTTGGACTGATTGGACGGGTTACCTATGTTTGGGTTCATTTTTGACACCCCTAGGCGCAAGTATATAGTAAGTCTGTTAATTTGTGATTTTAACACAAAAATGTCGAATTAGAACTCAAAGAATCCACGATTCCTTATAATTATTTCCTTATATTGTTAAGCAAAACAAAACACGATCTAGTTTCTGAAATTGCTAAACAAGGCCAAAAATATGATTATATTATTTTCCACTTGTTTTATATGTTTCCAAATTTCATTCAAGGCATAATCCAGAAAAGTGCACTTTAACTTGGCTTCAACTGACATCTATGCTCTTCAACTTTAAGTGTGCACAAGTAGGTATTTAAATTTGTATATAATTGAACAAAAAGACACACACACGTCCTAAGTGTCGATTTGCAGTCCTACATATGGCATCATGCATGCATTATGTCACGTAGAACGTGTATGTCTACTTATTCAATTTTATACAAATTTAAGTGTCTACTTGTGCTCATCTAAATTTAGAGGGCATAAATGTTTATTAAGACCAAGTTAAAGAGCACGTTTATGTATTATCACTTCATTTAATTTATTGGAATTCAAAGACAAACAAACAACATGACCTGCTTTTAAATCTTTCAAAAACTTCAAATGCTTTTCACAATGTACATTCAATGGATTTATTTACGGCCCAACTTGATGAGCCCAAAAGTAAGGGATACTTATCCATATGTACGGCCCAAACAAACAGTTTACAGTGAGCATAGCCCAATAATTTTTTTTTTCCACTTAAAATAGGTACTCCTATATGTTTACTTGTTTAGATTGAATTTCAAAAAGCCAAATATATTTTAAAGTTTTTTTTTTTTTACCTTTTTCTCCAAACTACCATAGAACCCTCTTTGTTTTTCTCTTTTATCATCTTTAAAAATTGTATAATATATTGCATATACATCTTTATACACTATTATACATTACATATATATATATATATATATATATATATACTTATATACTATTATACATTACATACTTTGTATATATAGGTATGCAACTAACGGTTGTGATTGTTTTTTTGCGAGTGATCAAATATATATGTACATTAATATAGAAGAAAATATGTATTGTTCTATCATGCTATAAGCATATTATTATTTTATTTTAATTTTTTTTTGCCTTGTATCATTAGCATATATAATTATACACATTTAAGATGAAGTTTTGATTATGATAACCAGAAAGGACTATATAATTTTCCAATTTTAAATTAGTCAAGACCGAATATGTAAGACTAAAATGTTTCACCTAAAAACAGTTTTTTTTTTCTATATAAAATTATAAATATGGACACTTTGCCGGTCTTTCTTGAATTACAAATTTTACCTTTACAATTTTTAAAATTTTGAATAAATGTATTTTTTATTCATATTTTGAATAAAGATCCTTTGGCACATGCATCAAATTATTAAGCATATTTATTTTGTCCATATTTATAGACAAGGTAACGTGGCTATGAATTACCTTGCTAATCTTAGTGAAACGATCAAAATGCATATCTAATTTGATGTTGTTAGTTCTCGGTCTAATATGGATAATTAAGTCTTTTATCAGGATGGATAGAGAAGGCACATGTCTAAGCGTTTTAGTCATATTTCATTGTAAAATTTTTAAAAATATTTTTTATTTTTTTAGGTGAAAAATTATTAATTCTTGGAGTTGACTAAGAATATAAATTGAAGTTGTTTTTTTACTTTCCATGAGTATTTGAAGTGCAAAATGTGAAAACACCTTTTTGTTATTTTCAAATTCTTAAATTTTTTGAAAGTTGATCAATTCTGAAATTTTATAATCAACCGTATTTGTCCAGAGTTCAACTCCGAAAAAAATGAAAAAATTTCATGACCAAAATGCTAAGTTTTTTTTTTTTTTTTGTTATTAATGATGATGATTCTTATCTAGTAGTGTTAACCATTTGTATAGCCTCATTTTTTGTATAGAGTAAGTAATTATGATTGGGAAGTTGTTATCCAATCCAACATTAATCACACTTCTACTAAGTAACTAAGAGTGATTAGTTTGGCTTTAAATTGAAAATAGAAACCAATTTGCTTGAGTGGTTTAATATGAATTGGGGTGCCTTTCAATAACAAACAAACCAATAAAAAGCTTTTTTTTTTTCTTTTATTAGTAGTATTATTTATTGGTTTATTTACTTTTACATAAAGAAGCAGTTGGGAGTTTGGACTACCCAACTCTTCCTTTTACTTTCTCGTTTGAATGACATCGTTCTATAAAATATAGTTAGCTAAATTTATTAAATGCTACGATAAAAAAAGAAAAATATAGAACTATTAAACTGTCATGAGTAAATTAGATTTATAAAAAATAAAAGTTTTAATTTATAAATTACGCGAATGAAATATTATAAAACACTAACTCTAGAAGAGGAAGATATATAATCTAAAAATTTAGTAAGACGTGACTCTCTGAATAATAGCTATGTTTCAATTTAAAATAAATCGATGTTAGCTATATAATCTACGTTCGTTTAATTAGTCAAATATATTATAAAACTATAATTTTCCGTAGCATAAGATGTTTTTTATATTTTGCATTGACATGTAATGGTGATGATCGATGAGCAATATGTAAAAGTTTACTATGAATGACTATATGCATACTGGATTGTGGACCTTATATTACCACTTTGAAGTTGAAATGTATATGTTGATGTACACGATTTTAATATTTATACGGGTGATTGGAGTAAAGTTATCGAAAAGTAGTTAGTCCACATTTTCATCTATTCTCCACCATGTGCATATTCCTTTGACTAAGCAATGTGTATTTTACGATCCTTATTTTTTTCAAGGGGAATTTACATAAATTTCACTAGTTTAGGAGTTAATTACTTAGATATATTCTTGTTTGCAATATTACGTATCTTATCTGATTTTGGTGTCTCCAGATACATGTATCTCGGATATATGGGGTCAAATTTAGATGTAATTTGTTCTAGATACATTGTATCCAAGTGAATTCACATATATCTGGGATACACAACAAATCTCACTTGCCTCACTCCCATCTCGCTTGCCACTCTCCCATGTATATGAGATAGATTGTAAATCCCACTCGCCTCTCTTCCATCTCGCTTGGCATTCTCCCATGTATTTGGTATACCAGATACCAGATACATGCCATACAAATTACATATATCTAATGTGTATCTACTGTGATTCGCATGTATTTGTGATACATACGAATCTCCCTCGCCTCCCTCCCTCCCCAATATTGCTTGCCTCCCTCCCTATTTTCATGTATCTAGTTGGAAAAATACATGTATCTAAGTGTAAGATACATATGACACTCTTAATTAGTGGTGAGATATGTAATATTTTAAAAGTATATATAATAATAATATATATAGTAATGAAGTACAGTATATCTAATTACGCAATTTTTACTTTTTTCAATAATTAATATGGGTTGTAGCTAAGTGATTTTAATGCCTAGATGTAGGGGTGTATATGTTGGATTTCAACCAAAAATATATGCATAAGTTTTTTTAAACCAATAAAAACCAAAAAAAACCAATAAAAATTTAGATTTTTAAATTTTTCAGTTTTTGGTTGGTTTTTTTTTTTCAACAACCAAAAACAACCATTGTGTCTAATTTTTAAATTTATAAATCAAACTAAACTAATAAAAAATTTTTTTTTTCCAATTTTTTTTTTTTTTTTTGGATTTTTGATTAATTTATAATTAAGCTTTTCATTAAAAATTTCTTTAAAAATCAAAATACAATCAGCAAAATTCAATAAATTAAGAAAAATGAAATATAAGATAAATGATGACACTAAAATATTCAATAAAAATAAAATAAAAAATAATAAAAAAAAATATTGCAAAGTCATAATGAAAATGATCATAATTTAAAAGTACTAAAAAAATGCTAAAATCATGCTAAAAAATATAAGTTAAATTACTATTACTAATAGGAAAATTAAAAAATTTATATTATATTTAATAATTATAAAAATAAATGTAAAACTAAAAAAAAAAATAATATTTATTATAATATTAGTGTTTAGTGTTTTTCTTAATTTTTTTTTATTATTAGTATTAATTTGATTTTTTTTTATTTTTTATTTATTATTTACATTTAACTATTATATTTATTATTGGATTCAAAGTTTTAAAAAGTTTTAAAATAATATAATATAAAAAAAAATAAAAACTATGAAATAAAGAAATATTTTAAAATTATATCAAAGTAAATATTTTTATGTATAAAATAAAAATTTAAAATTACATATATAATATAATGTTGGGTTGGTTGGTTGGTTTTTTTTTAGTTTTAACCAACCCAACCAAAAATATAGTTTTTTTTTTTTTACCAAAGTCCAACCAAAAAAAAACCACTAGTTTTTTTTTTTGGATTGATTTAGGTTTGGTTTAGTGGTTTTGGTTTTTTGGTTTAACCCCTACCTAGATGGTTTGGCCAGTAGCGGGACAAGAATATTTAATAGGAAGTAAATGAGATTTGCTAGGAATGTAAATAATTTTTGTTTTTTTCTCTAATTTGATGAACATACTTAATAATTAGTGAGTTATATAATAACTTTATTGCACAATTGGAGTATGAAATTGGCTAAATAAAGCTTCATCATGTGAAGTTATAACCAAGTGCCTTTGCACCTGTCACTTGTCATGGGTAGAGGCTTTTTTTTAGGCATAAAATAAATGCACTAACATTATGACTAAAATTTTATTTTTCACTATTTGTATCACAAATATAAATACTTTTTCTTTTATTGGTATGTTTCTCCAAAAAGTAACTAGCTCAACAAAATCTCTAACTAGGTATCAATCAATTGTAGTTGCTCAACAACAAAAGAGAACACATCAACTAATTAAGACTTGAATATATGTTTAAGAGAAATTGTGAATAGACTTCAAACATTATTTATAAAAACAAATCTAATCAACATTTTTTATAATAAAAGGACATCAAGAGGTTTCAATAAAATAAAAAATATAATACAATATTGATTAGCCAAAAAGAAGTTAACTTACATTGAGTACTTAGGTAAACTTGTAACAAACTATTTTAACTAATTTTAACAACATGAATGGGATGGATAACGATTTTCCTGTTTTAGTATTCATTATCTTAGGGACAAGTAACTTTGGCCCATGCCACATTTCTTGATAAATACTCCCTCTGTCCCTAATTACTTGTCCACTTTTGAATTGACACATTTATTAAGAAAATAATTAATGACATAGTGAGTTTACCATTTTACCCCTATTAATTATGAAGTGGATGAAAAGTTCTATATTTTTCAAAATAATTAGTCATTTAATTGAGGGTATAATAGGTAAAAAGAATTTGTCATTTCTTGATTTGTCAAAATGGACAAGTAATTAGGGACAACTATAAAAGGAAAAATGGATAAGTAATTAGGGACAGAGGGAGTACATAGTACTTCCGCCTCCGTTTTAATTTATTTGTCCTACTTTTTTTAGTACATTTTACAAAGAACTTCTCTTTTCACATGACGACCACAAAATTAAAGGACAAATCTTTAATCTAATACCACAAGTACTAAGTCAAAGCAGGATAATCAAATTGAAATTGAGAATTCGATTCAATGTAATGATTTCCTATTATAAGTACTTAGTTTTAGAATCACATGAACGGTTCTTAAAATTGACAAATAAATTAGCCTTGTAGGAAAAATAAAGAAAGTAGTAGTAGTAATTAATGATGCAATAACTAACTATAGAGGGAAAATAAATCAAATCACATTTGAAAATGAGTGACATGCTTAAATAATTACGGATGTACGAGCATGCAGAGACGTCATAGGCTAATTAAAATTCCTAATAGTATTGTCCTTGCTAGATATGTGAACGTTCCACTGCGATAAAAAAATAACTTTTAACGATAATAAATATGTATATTAACAAATAGTACTAAAGCCGTTATCAGTAGTAGTTAATTATTATTAAATTCAATGTCACTGTAGACTTTAGGGACATCTAAAAAAAATTAATTACTTTTGAAAAAACATATTTAGCAATAGCAAAAGTATTGTTATTACTGCTAAATATATTAAAAAAATCTAACCATTTATAATGTTAATTAAGACAATGAAATTGCCTTCCAAGTATTATTTATGTATTTTAATTACATTTATTTTTCCTCTAAGCAAATAACACAAAGAATCAAAAGGTTTGGAAGCATGCATTGTCATTGATTGAAATACAATGAAAAATGCTCCAAATATTAGTACTCTAAAATTAGAAGTTTCTATTTATATAAATGGAGCAAAATTGATTCCATGAAACACCTTATTATAGAGTTGAATCTGAAAACTTCCAAAAATAAAAACTTTCTACCCAAGTTTTTTATTACTCCATCCGTTTCAAGTTATTTATCTGATTTTAATTTGACACGAAATATTTTAACATGTCACATGAAAAGTTTTATTTATCTGATTTTAACTTCACATAAAATGTACTAAGATGTCACATGAAAAGTTAAAATTAAAGGGAAAAATAACAATGAAAAAGAGAGTCGTGGTAAGTGCGTGGATCATGTTCAAATGGAAATTAATTTTGTCATCATAAATGAACATGAAGAAGTTGTGTTTGAAAATATCAAATAAATCCAAAAAATACCTATTATATCTATTACACTTTAGATCAAGTAAAAAAAATCAAACAAATTAGGCGTACGTATTTTCAAAACCTAAGATTAATCTTCAACACGTTGATAAAAACAAAGTATTTACATTAGTAAAAAAGAATCTTAAGAGCTCTATTTTCCTATAGTTCCTAGATATATTTATTATATATGCAGTTCGTCGATCGTATTTTTCCTTATACGAACAATAGTCATTAATTAATTAATCATAAATAGCCGCTATATTGTAAAGGAAGAGAATAGTATTTTCGATCCTGCGACCAACAACTTCTTCAGAATAGGAACATTAAAACTTGCCCAACCTAGCAAAGGGGTTTGGGGAAGTAATAATTAATAACACAATTTTAATATAATATATGAATAATTTACAGTGAGACAATTATCGATTTTAAAATTTTGTGAATATTCATTAGCAAATTGATTGAAAAGTGCACATTTCAAGTAATTGAAAGTTAACTTTTTCCAGGCAGATATCACAAGAATTAAAATTAAAATTTACCAATAATTAAGGGACAAAAATGCTATTATTAAAGTGTAGGAATATATTTATAAGGGAATTGGGCCAAAAATATATTTCTAAAACTATTCAAAATAGAATATATTATCTTCCGTTACACTTTTTAGAATAAAAATACCAATATCATTAGTCAAATAATTAAAAAAAATCACTTCCACAGCCTAAGTAAAATATCCTCTCCAGTAAAGGTTGAAAAAGATATCAAAAGTTTAATATTGTGAGTCAGAATAATATGCAGGCCCTCAACGGTGCTTTAAATTAATACTCCCCTTATTTCAATTTAAGTGTTTTAATTTGAACTAAATATAATTAAATTAAATATAATCTATAGTCTTAAATTTGTCATATAAAATATTGAAATTAAAATCTTTATTAAATATAAAAATATGCACTCCTTTAAAAATAAAATAAAATGGAAATAACACACCTTAAATTTGAGACCACGAATAGTTTAGAATAAAAAAGCTTCAACAATTAGTTATTCTGTGTATTTTCTTTTATGTCTCGTTTCTTTTTTTGGTTTCTCACCTGGGGTTTAGGGTTCATATTAAAGTCTCGATTAAATTTGAATCGCGCACTACATGGCATATTCGTTGATGGCGCTCCCATAAAATTTTCTCCATACTCAAGACTCGAACCCGAAACCTCTAATTAAGAATGAAACAGTCTCATCACTGCACCATAACTCAGGTTAATTTACGTCCCTCCGTTTCATTTTATCTTTTACCATACTCTTTCCATTTTATGTTATAATATCAATGTCAGATTCATTATTATTCTTTTATGATGTTGATTGGGCATGAAATTTTATTTTTCAAAGAAATTTGTGATTTGATATTTATATGACTATTAAACTTATCGTTTAAAATAAAATTCAAAAGCCAAGTTAAATTATTTTCAAATTTATAAAAATGATATTTGCTTCAGATTAAGCTAATGTTTGACCATAAATTTGAAATTAAATATTAAAAATCTATCTTCAATATATTTGTCAAGTCAAAGATTTTGAGTCAAATTTTAAAAATATGTCTTCAAAAAAATTTCAAATTCCAATCACAAAACTAAAAAATAGTTTTGCAATTCAAGATTTCAATACCTTAAATCAACATTCAACAACTAATCAATAATATCTCCCAAAAGAACTTCACTTCATTATTTGTCAAGAAAATCAAAACCCCAAAAAGGGGTTTTGCTTATTTCATTATTATATTATTTGCTTAAGATACAAACTTTCTTCCCCTTTTAGTAAACTTAAAATCCAAATTAATTAGTAATTCCTTCATCTTTTCACCTAATTACCAAACTTTGTAAGGATGCTTAAAGTGAGAAGCTGGTCACTGCTTTACTTTTCTTTTCTTCCATGCCACCAAAACAAGAAAAAATTAATACTATTCAACAAGGCAATTCATTGTAATCCAACAACTTACCCCCCACCCCATGTTGTAATCTGATTCACTTTGGTAATGAAATTCACGAGGCGTTTGACCATGAAATTTTTTCACTTTTTTCCTAGAGTTGAACTTTAAAAAAAATGTTTGGTCATAAAATTTCGAAAGTTTCAGCAATTTCAAGAATTTAAAAAACAACAAAAAATTTTTTTCTCACATTTTCACTTCAAATTAGTCAGAAAAGGCCAAAAACGGCTTCAACTTCAATTTTTGAATATCATTTTTCACTTAAAAACAAAACAAAAACTTTTTTTTTTTGAATTTCGGAATAAAACATGAAAAATGCTCACTAATTTAATTACCAAACACCAAAAAAATAAAAAGGCAAATTCATTTTACACGCGCATTTAAGTAAAGCATATAATACATCTTCAACAAATATTAAAATGTAACATCAAAAGAGAGCCTTTTCTTTGTCTTTTTTCACACTCTTTGTCTGTTTAGATTATATAGTTCCAAATTTAATTTCTTCATTTTATTTTCTAAACCTCTCTCTTTCCATTGCCTAGCTATATTCTCTACCCCCAAATTAAATAATATATAATAATTATTATTATTAAAAAAAAAAAAATCTTCTTCTCTCCCTATCTAGTATATAAATGGGAAACTAGAATGTTTTTTCTTGGATTCACTCATTTTACATAGAAGGCAACAACATGGGAGAAAAAACATGGGCTTTGTCCTTGTTTTTTATTTTTGCTTGTCTATCCCATGTTTATGGAAATGTTCATTCATATGATCATCAATTGAGGAAATTACAAGCTTTTACAGCTGAAATTGTTCATCGCGATTTGATTTCTCCTTTTCCTTCTCCTTCTCCTACTAGATTTTCTCCATCACCATCATCACCATCAGTAGTGACCGTAAGTCTTTTTTTTCCCTAACCAATCGATTTATGTTAACGTATCGTAAATTAACTATTTATGTATCATATTAGGTTACACCAAGTCCAAAAATATATCATGTAACATCATATGGTGCTGATCCAACTGGAAAATTAGATAGCACACAAGCTATTCTACAAGCAATTTCTGATGCACTTGAAGGTCCAACTAATGGTTTATTAATGCAAGGAATTTCAAATCTTGGTGGTGCTCAAATTAATCTTGAAGGTGGTAATTATTTAATTAGCCAACCATTACAATTCCCTATTGTTAGCCGTGGCAATCTCATGGTACGTTCTGTTATAACACGTTAAATTATACTAGTGACGACAAATAATAGAATAGTAGTACCTTCCTTCTTGACTTGACCTTTTTAAAATATAGAAAAATAAATTAATTTTTTTTCTCCACAATATATGTAATCTTAAGACTTTTAACTTTACATTTTTCTATATTTCTAAGTTTTACCTAGCTAGTTATTTTAATTACAACATTACCCCTACATTTTTTGTTTATGAAACAGATTCATGGAGGAACACTAAAAGCTTCAGATGATTTTCCAACAGATGGATATTTACTGGATTTATCGACATCTTCAAGCAATGCTCCTGAGTTTTTATTCGAATTCATAACGTTAAGAGACTTATTAGTTGATGCAAATTTCAGAGGAGGAGGTATACAAGTGATAAATTCACTAAGAACAAGTATTGACAATTGTTACATTACACATTTCACAACAAATGGTATTATAGCCAAAGGTGGACATGAAACATACATAAGAAATTCATTTCTTGGACAACATATTACTGCTGGTGGTGATAAAGCAGAGAGGAATTTCTCCGGTACCGCGATAAATTTAATGGGAAATGACAATTCTGTTACTGATGTAGTGATATTCTCCGCTGAAATTGGTATAATTGTATCAGGTCAAGCAAATTTGTTATCAGGTATACATTGTTATAATAAGGCTACTGGATTTGGTGGGACTGGAATTTACCTAAAACTCCCTGGATTAACACAAACAAGAATTGTTGATTCTTATTTGGATTATACTGGAATTGTGGCAGAGGATCCTGTTCAACTCACAATTTCAAATACATTTTTTCTTGGAGATGCATTTGTTAAGTTGAAGTCAATAAATGGTGTTGTGAATGGAGTTAACATTGTGGATAATATGTTTTCTGGATCAAATAGAGGGATTGATATTGTTCAATTGGATCAAAGTAATGGACCATTTAAGACAATTGAACAAGTTGTGGTGGATAGAAATAATGTTAAGGGGATGAATGTTAAGGGTACTATTGGAAGTGGAGTTGTTGAAGGAAATGGTACTTCATGGACTTTGGATTTTAATCCAATTCTTATATTTCCTAACCTTATTAAACATGTTCAATACACATTTTTCCCTAGTGGGAATGTGTTCGTTAATCATGCTTTGAGAAATGTATCGAATAATAAGGTTCTGGTTGAATCAGACGTGCAAGTTTCAGCAAGGGTTTTTGTGTCGGTGGATCAAGGGAAGCTTATTTGAGCTAACATGTATAGGCTCAAGAAATTAATAAGCATAGGGATGTTATTTTATTGGTTTGATCTAGTTAGTTATGTTACAAAGATGATTAGATCTCTTTGAGTTTGAAACATTCTTGAAAAAGGAATGTTTATGTTAAGAAAAATTCAAAAGTATAATCCAGCAATACAAGGTATGCTTTTTGATGACAATTTTTTTTTCTTTCCTACTAAAGTTGAATGCATGGGATGAACAAAATCGAACCAAACTGCAAATCGAGTCAAATCGGAATAAAAATTGGTTGATGGTTTGGCTTGGTCTTTGATGGAAAAAAAAACCCCGGCTATACTTAGGTTTCTTTTTATAAATAAAATAAAATAAAATATTCTGACTATACTTAGATTGATTTGGTTTTAACTAAAAGAAAATCGATCCGAGACCAAACCAACCTAACATTATATATATCATTATCTTTTTTACTTTGATTTTTATACTTTACAAGTCTCTCAAGAATAATATACGTCTAGATCTAGAAGTTAACTAGTAGGTTGAATAAGTATGGGGTTTCATTCAAATTTCCAAATTATGATATAATTATATGCCTAACTTTGAGGATTTGTCCATTTGTTGAAATATGTACTTGTGAGTTTTTCGTAGTTTTTAATCCTAATTTCGTATTGATTTGACTTATGAGTTTTTCGTAGTTTTAAAACAGTACTTAACTTCCTCTTCCAAATGGTCAAAAGGACATTCAGGGCTGTTTGGTGTGAGGCATAAGAGAAAATAATCATAAAATAAAACTTTAGTGTCTCAATATGAAGGAAGGAATTATCATCACAGAGATATTAGAAACATGTTTTTTGAAATATTTACAAAAGGTTGTTCGGTACACAAAACAGAACATGTCATGTTGATAGGATTCGGAAAGGGCCGCACGCAAGGGGTGATATGTAGACAATCTACGTACCAAAATGCAAATGATTAGTGACTACTTTCATGTCTACGGTCAAACCATTGACCAATAGGTCATAAAGAAATAATTTTAATGTTGCTCCAAGGCTCCGCTTCAGTTTCAATATATAGTAAGATCTAAGAACCATGTCTTTTTTACAATTTACTCAAAGTGATATTCTTAGAAAAGTTTGAAATGATGAGGAGTATTTAACCACTACAACAAGTTTTAGGTGAATGTAGTTGGCCATGAAATCATCATATATCCATGTTGCTGTAGTAGTTGGTGAGGGTAACCAACAAATGGAAGAAATTTACTTATAAAATTGAGCTTTCAAAGGTTAAAAGAAAAAAATGGATCAAATTTTCTACATAACTTTCATTTAATTTTTTTCAATTACATGTGTTTTTAATTATTACTTTCTTTATGGTTCAAAAAATAAAATAGGGAAAAATGTCTGAAATATATCTGAATTTTGAAAAAAACCTTTTACCCCTGCACTATTTAATAGTATATTTTAAAAATATATGTATGCCCACGTGGACGTAATAAATATTACATCATTATAAATAGTAATGTGTCCACGTGGACACATATATACCTTTAAAATACACTATTAAATAGTGCAGGAGTAAAAGGTCAGTTTGGTATCGTAACATCAATTTCGATCAAAGTTAGAATATTTTTCAGATCCTTTTCCCAATAAAATAAAATAAAGTGAAAGTAGCTAGGTTGCTTAGATAAGGGGGAAATAACAACCTTGCCAATCATATTTATATTCACCTAATAAAGGGACTGTATTCCTTCAAAATTGTGGAAATTGATTTAGCAAAATATGATACGTGGACGTTGAAGGAAAAATAAAACTCATAGTTTAAAGGTACGTATTTTTAATAACCAAAGGAACATATTTCTTTTTTTGTTCCAAAGGATGTTTACATATATAAATTAACTATATATTATAACCCTTTTGATCTATTATAGTACTTATGAGAAAGGATGGAAGATAGTCAAAAAGTAGTAGATTCCGTTCATGAGATATTGAAGGTGTCTTTTTGCGAGAAATATATTAAAGATCATATACGTGTGTGTCTATGTTTCAAGAAGTATAAACAGATGCATGAGTAAAAAATATTGATTTTTGGTGAATTTTTAGTAATTCGCGAAGTGTATATTTCAAGAAGTATAAACGTATAGATGCATGGGTAAAAAATACTGATTTTTTTGTGAATTAATGTGAATTCTTAGTAATTCACGAAAATTTTAATCCACCGACCGTATAACAGAGTCTCATCAATATTATTTATATGTCACTTATTGGATGGAGTGGGGTTCGGGGGTTCGGGGTGGCAATTGGCAAAGGTGAGATTGTCAAAGGTGAGGTTAGGAGTGTTGAGTAGGTGGGGGAGAATATCAACGATGAAGCCAGGATCATCACTAAGAGGGTTCAAATTTTGAAAAAATAGATAACACAAACTAACTGAAGGAGTTCGACATCTATTATATATACATGAAAACTTGTTTTAGCCATGTATATGTAGAATAATTTTCCAATTGAGGGGAGATAATAAAACTTAAAATATCATCTATGAAACTTATTTTTCTTATAACGGATGCGGAGTTAAGTGGGCCAAAAAATAAAATTCGAATTAATTAGCCCAAAAAATAAAATTCAAATTAACTAAGCCCAAAAAGAAATTCCGTTGCCGGGACTTGAACCCGGGTCTCTCGGGTGAGAGCCGAGTATCCTGACCAACTAGACTACAACGGATTGTTGATATATAAACCATAGAAATATTTATAACTCTTTTCACGTTTATGTATCTGTTCTAATACGCTACATGTCATATAATTTTAGTAAAATTAATATATTTATGTTTGTTAATGATGATGGAAATGATTTATCATGATTGTGATTAAGAACTCACCACCTCCATCATCACAAATTCACAACACATTTTATCAAAAATTTATATTTAAAATTCAAATTCGAGGGATCGATTAAAAAAGTATTTTGATTACATTACTCAAGTAAGAAGGAATTCTACTTTGCCAATCCATCCCAATTCCCACAAGGAGAAGTCAAAACATATATAAATGCTTCATCTAATTCTAATCCAACCAATTACTTTGCTATATAACAGTTGTATTCTCTTTCCAATGCTAATAAATGCTACAACTATTTTCAAGTCAGTATACAACATTTATTACGGGATGATATGTATTTCTTTCGTTTACTTTTATCTATCTACCTATATTTAAAATATTATTTAGTATTTATTATTTTTAATACATTAAGAGAGTTTTTTTTTTAATTTTTTTTATCTCTAATATTAATTATATATATTTCCACTTTTATTTATTACTTTTTGTCATATCAAGAAAAAATATATTTTATTTATTTATTTTTAATATTAATTATTTTATATATTTCACTTTTACATTGTCATTTAATATATTAATATAAAAATTATTTTTTTTCATGTTTACATTTAATATTAATTACTTTTTCTAAATTATATCTTAAAATTTAAAATTATATATCAATTATTATGAATATTATGTTAAAATATAATAATATGTTATTTATTCATTTATTGTAAATTACTACCAATTACATTTTAAATCATCTGCATATGTATGTTAAATTGTTCATATAAGGGGCGGAGCTAGTATCAAACTTTGTTAATACAAAATACAAATTTATAAATTACTTTTATTTAATAAATAGCATTTAAAATTTATCATCAAAGAATGTGGTGCAGTAAATAAGACTGCTCATTTTTTAATTAACAGTCTTGAGTTTGAACCTTGAATATAAAAAAAATCTTTGATAAGGATCAATACCCCCGAATGAAATGCATAGATTAGTCTAGGAGCAATTCTCCTTGAATGACACGCGATATAACATCAATTTGAATTAGTCAAACTACAATTAAAATATAGATACGAAATGGAAAAAATAAAAAGAAACCACTTATAGTCCTACTTACAAATAACGAGGCAAGTACACTTGCAAAATCCCATAAATGTCACTCTCTATTTCTTCTTTAATTGCAATTCTCCTTCCATTCTACATTTAATTCTTTCAAGGAAATGATGAAGCCATTTTCTTGTTTAGCATTCTTCATTTTTCTATTTAATTATTTGATTGTAAAAGAGGCAAATGGTTCTCTTAGAGAGTTGAAGCTTTATGAATTCCAAAAAGGACTTGAAGACAAACATTTCCATTATTCTTCCTCTTTCATCTATTCCTCACCACCTTCAACTTCTCCACAACCTTCTATTCCCACCTCCAATGCCAAAAAGGTACTCAAAATAATACTGCTTAATTGGTTTGACTATCTGAACTTTCACTTTATTGACACGTGTTATTTAGTAGAATTTTATAAAATTTCTTTCCTTGACAACTTTTTTTTTTTGTTGGTTTTAGAGTGAAGGAGGGGTTATATATCCAATAGGGTATGGTGCAGATCCAAGAGGGACAAGTGATAGTAGTGAAGCTATAAAAGAGGCTATTAATGATGCATTGAAATTGCAAAATAATGGACTTACATTGCTGCCTGGTATTAGTGATCTTGGTGGTCTCATTATTGATTTTCAAGGTGGAAATTATAAAATCAACAATCCTGTTGTATTTCCTCCTGGCATTGGCAATATTGTGGTATGTCATATTCATCCTCCTTCTCTAATTTTGATTATTTGTTTAAGTTATGTACACTAACAGTAATATACGTAACTATTATGCAAGACGGCTTCACGTAAAACAATCACTAGGAATAGAACAAAAAAGAAAAAATTTCATTTGAAAAGAGAATGTGAACGTGAATAATTTTTTTTTGGACTTAGAAGTGAGTCCATTTTAGGATTCAATATTAGTTCATAACGTATGCTTTTCGCAGTAATACGTTATTTGAGCAAATAACACATTATAGGTAATTCGAAAACTCATTAATGACTAACTATACATAAATTATGAGATGAGAAATTAATTATTTTCTCTGTTTTAATTTATTTTTCTCCTTTTAATTCAAAACTAATTTAAAAATATTGTTAGCTTAATTTGAATATGTTTATGGCAACACTAGTGGCAGCAATCGATTACAAGATATTGATTTGATAGGGCAGTGTTCAAACTGAAAATGCAATTAAATTGTCTATAGAGATGTGTCCTACTTTATTGGAAAATGCATCTTTTTTTCAACTTTTACCTATCAAGATGACAAGTGCCTACCTATGTGGCAATCTAGGGAGTTAAAAAAACGAAAGATAAAAGATATTCAGGATCGTTAATTATAATGTTTTAATAAAATTTTAGATTAATTTTATTTTATGTTTTATTTGATCTGAGAATTATTTTATTCCATCATTCTCACTAAAATGGTGAGATCTATCCAATACCGTGTACCAAAATGAGGTGTTATTGTACTACTACATAGAATGTTTTAATTCAAATATTAAAGTTAAAAAAGTGATTTTTTAAAATAAAAACTATTAATTGAGCGATCAATTGAGATATTAACCTCCTTTATTGTATCTACTAGTTAAGCTAAATGCTCCAGAGTTTTGAAATATATGTTTTATAGCGAGATAATATCTTTTCTTAAAAGAGGCAAAGGGAGAAAGAATAAGGAGGATTTTCCCTA
This sequence comes from Solanum pinnatisectum, assembly GCA_035578085.1. Classification (NCBI taxonomy): domain Eukaryota; kingdom Viridiplantae; phylum Streptophyta; class Magnoliopsida; order Solanales; family Solanaceae; genus Solanum; species Solanum pinnatisectum. The sequence goes on from CM069077.1 coordinate 22,714,457, forward strand.
TTGTTATTTGTTAGCCCAACGCATGTTTTTCTTCTTTTTTCTCCTTTTGATCTGGTCCCCCTTGCATCTAATTATACTTTGAACTTTTTAATTGAATTTTGTTTATTAGAGTTTAAAAAATGAGTTGTTTATCATAAAGTATTTTTAGGTTGTGTACTTTTTGTATCAGTATATTCTATATCCAAAGTTGAGTGAATAAATTTCATAGTGTTAAGAGTTAATTGCGTTATTTCTTTATTTTTTTTCAAATTACAAAAAGTCTTTAAAATTTATGGGTTTTGGATACATTACTAGACTTAAGGGTGTTCATGGGTTGGTTTGGATCAGTTATTGGTCAAAATCAAAACCAAACTGTCACGTCCCGAGCTTACACCCTGAGTGGAACTGGCACTCGAGAACTATTGTTGGCCCTTGGCCTGACTTACTACTCAGTGGAAGACATTACTCAATATTTAAGAAAACTCTCTATCAAACAAAGAAATAAAAAAAAAAAGGAAAATGACTTATAAAGGCAACTCAAGTCTTATCATCAAAACAAATGAATAAAAAAATGATGAAGACTAATACTAAACTAATGTCTTAGCATCTACATGTCGGAAATGATTATGAGGGATCATCTCCGATCATCTTAATATAAAACAAAACAAAAAAAAAAATCGGATCCTAAAGCAAGAAGCAGGGAAATTTACTTTGAGAGTTTCGCAATGTGGATCGGACAATCAACAATGTTGATGTTACTTATATATATCATCATAAAAGATGAAATGAGTGACACATCGAGATCATGAAATGATTGAGATGTGGGAAAAACTCAATACGATATAAGGTTTGAACAACGAAAGAAAACAACAATTCTCAAGAACTCAAAACATCCTACAAAATTCAAAAAGCAGGCCCATATTGTCAAGAACAATTTAAGAGATCATCAACTCAACAACTACTAGGACTTTTTTAATGAAATAAACATGGTGGGTTGCGTAAGAACAAACCCAACGCTATGAAAAGCCTCACATACCTTAGGGATCAATGTATAAAAAAAAAAAAGAATGTATAAAAAAAAAAAGGCAACAAAAGTTAAAAAATCAAAACAGTTAAATATCAAAGACTAATGAACTACTAATGTCTAACTCTTCTACAAGCTTCTAGCATTATGAGAGGATGTTAACAAGATTCCCAATCATCGAACTATCAAATAAACAAAACAATAACAAATAAAATAAAGCAAAAAAAGGAGGAGGCCCTCTTTAATTTACTTTTTCAACTTGATCTTTGAAGCTTGAATGTTGATGATTTGATTACTTGTCTCTTATAAAAAAAAGAATGAGTCAAAAATCATCAGATCATCAATGAATGTACATACGAAGAGGAAAAAATGACATGGAAAAATGTCAAAATCAACGAAGAACACTAGAACAAGAGAACAATACTCCAACAATCCCATCAAAAATCAAAAAATTTATTTCATTTCAAGAACACAATTTAAGATCATCAACTTTCAACTTTCTAGGACTAATTTCGCTGAAATAAACATGGTTGGCGCGTGGGTGAACAAACCCAACGCTATGAAAGCCTCACATACCTTGTAGGGATTAACCCTTGGCGAAAATCACAACCAAAATCGCAAGAACTTGACGAATCTTGACATTTTCTTCTCCTTTCTCCTCTTGAGTTCTTTCTCTAAAACCCCTAGCATGAAATTGGTAATGCGTAAACTGAACCAATTCAGTTTTAGACCCCAATTAAATTACTAAAATGAATTAAACTAATTGGGTAATGAAAAGACCAAAATAGCCCTCTAAAATTCTGGTGACTTTCCTTATTCAGACAGTCCGACTTCAAACGAGCATATCTCTCTCATACGAGCTCGAAAATTAGCAAACTCGGTGGCGTTGGAAAGAGAATTCCAAGACCTTTCATTTGATACCTTGTAGCCCACTTAACTCATTATGTGCTGAGAGTTATGGTCGTTTGAAGTTGATCCAAAACATCATTCTTAGCATAACTTTGTCAAATTTCAGATTTTCCTTTCTTTCCAAAAATAGTTCTTTCTAATTCTAGCTCTTTCAAATAGCGAGGTGTTACACAAATCAATTTAATCGGTTTTAAAATTATCAAAACCAAATCAAATAATATACTTTTATCGGTTTCGATTTGGTTTGGTTTGATTCGGTTATTCGGTTACTAACCATACACAAATAAAAGAAACAATTCATTCAAAATATGAAAAAACTGACAATAATCCATTCAAAACAAAAAACAGTTAGAATGACTGAAATTACTGAACTTTCGATCACTGAGTTTACTATGAATAAAACTTTAAAATTCACTATTTTGGCCTAGAAGATGTGTATTTAGATAATTTTTCCTTTTATTATTGGGTTTCTCTTCTTTTTTTTTCTTTTTTTTTTTGCAAATGTTGGGCCAGTGAAGGACTACCTTAGTTACGAAACCCATTGGGTTAGTAGTAAATTTCATGCTCAAGCCCAAAATGACAGCCCATTTATTTTAGGATCCATTGTTTTCCTCTTCTGTTTTCTGTTGCAACCTGAAAATCATATGAAGTTGTGTCCTTTTACCCTTTTCTTCGCCCTTATATCTGTCCAGCGGTGACAAATGGGAAGATTGTGTTAAATTTAGGTGGGCTAAGTTAATTACTTAAAAAATGACCTAATTAGACATACATTCATATCATATTTATCAATTCTCCAATAGTTTGAAATAATTATATATTATCACTAATTAATAATTTCATAATAGATTTCGAGTCAGATTTATCTAGATATATGTATTTTTGTTACTAGATACACTAAAATAGAGATAGAGACGAGTGGATACCAGATACACAGAGAGAGGTCAGCGAGAGAAGAGAATGGCAAGTGAGATTGGAGAGAGGCAAGCGAGAGAGTCAGATACATGTGAATCCACTTGAATACAGTGTATCTAGAGCAAATTATATTTAATTTTGACACCACGTATATCTTAGATACATGTATTTGGACACGCCAACTACATGTTTTCGAAGTCCAACATCAGGCGAGATTTGTAATGTTGAAAACTAGTGTGAATCTAGGTAATTTTTCTCTTAAACTAGTGGAATTTCTGTAAATTACCCTGTGAGCTATTGGTTGGGCGAATTGAGTTTGATCTTGGTGAATTAATTGCCTTAATATTTTCAGGTAAAAGGGGGAACACTAAGAGCATCCGATACATTTCCGGGCGATAGACATCTAATTGAACTATGGTCACAAGACTCTCCCAAGCTCATCAAAGACAACAACATTTCCCACCACCATAGTAACATTTTCGATAGACGTGACCAAAACATCGCGATTCGTTATGAGGGCATTACCTTCCATGACATCCTCTTCGACTCAGGCTATCGAGGAGGAGGCCTGTATGTAGTTGACTCAGCTAGAATTCGCGTAACAAGTTGCTTTTTCGTTCACTTTAACACGGAAGGAGTCCTCGTCCTGAGGGGCCACGAGACCTTTATATCGAACACGTTCATGGGCCAACATCCAACCGTTGGTGGAGACAAAGGTGAGAGAGATTTCTCAGGTATAGCAATTGATCTTGCTAGCAATGACAATGCAATTACTGATGTTACAATTTTTTCATCAGCAATTGGAATTGTACTTAGAGGTGAGGCTAATATTGTCACAGGGGTACATTGTTATAACAAGGCAACATATTTTGGTGGAGTTGGTATTTTAGTTAAAGCATCACAAAATAGGATAGATAATTGTTACCTTGACTATAACTCTATAGTCATTGAGGACCCTTTCTTACTTCACATCTCAAATGGATATTTTCTTGGAGAGGGAAACATAGTTTTGAAAGCGATTAACGGTCGAATTTTCGGACTAAATGTGATTAACAACATGTTTACTGGTAACCCTACAAAAATGACACCAATTTTGAGTTTGGATGGAGAGTTTAATGATATTGATCAAGTTGTTATTGATCAAAATAATGTGAATGGCATGAGTTTGAAGTCTACTAGTGGAAAATTAAGTGTTGCTGGAAATGGGACAAAGTGGATAGCTGATTTTTCATCAATTCTTGCGTTTCCTAATAAGATAAATCATGTACAATATTCATTTTATTGTAGAGGAGGGGTTGTTGGATTTCCAGTACATGCTATAACAAATGTATCAAGTAATGTTGTGGTTATTGAGAGTGAAAAAATAGTTGATGGTGTGGTGTCAGTTTTTGTTGATCAACATAATATTGTGGGTGAAAAGAATTTTTTCATGTGAAAAAAGGAGAGGTAGTTATTTAAATACTTGTTTTTTTTTTCTTTCTCTTCTCTCGATGTTTGTACTTTTATTGAGATCAGACTAATTTGAATTTGCATTAGAAAATTGCATGTTAGTGATAAAGCATTTCATCTCTTTTTTTTTTTCTCCTCCCTTGATGTTTGATACTTATATTGGAGAGGTTGTTATATATATATACTAGAAGGGCATGGCCCGTGCAATATATATATGTGCTCATAATGTTAGGAAGCTAAGTAATTTAAAAGACATCCAAACACTAGTGGATATAATGGGAATTGATCTTTTCCCTTTTGTTAAAATTAAAGCAAAAGGAGTTGGTGATCACATATCTTTTCCCACTCCCTTTCTTCTTTTTTCTCCATCTGCTTAATTAGGCAAAGAAAACTCAAAAAATCTAAAAGGCGAAAACAAGAAGGGATTTTACACAAAATAACCGACAGATTCACTATTTACTTTTTTAAAACTAAAATTATGCAATAATACAAGGACTAAAACCACTATTTCCCCAACGTCTCACATTATGGGTAAGACACTCCGTAACAAAGATGACTCCGTACCCACGGGGCTCGAACCTGAAATCCAAGACATCAACAACCCTACTTGTTAGTATATAAACTCTACATTAGTTATACATGACTATACACATATTATACACCCGTTTGCTATTTTTAGTTTAAATGATTGGTGTGTGGTTACGTTATTTAGATTAATTTTTCGAGAAAAAAGTGTTACAATTCCGCCAAAGGCCCTCCATTGTTTTTTTTGGGGTGGTGAGGGCACTTGGTATCGGATATCGATTTAGGGTCCTAGCTAATTCGAATGGTATGTTATAAGTTTTATTAAAGAAAAGATTTTTCCCATTCGAACTTTTTCCATTCCGAATATTCGTCGCATCAAAATCTACGATGGTTCCCTTGTTCTGCCTTTCATTTCCCAGTACTCACGTCCACTCCCACCCAAAAGCTTTTAAAAGAAAAACAGTTGATTTAGAAATCAAGTTAAGTTTCTTGAGAGTAATGAATATTCTTAGGAATATTTAAAAGACTATGCCAGTCATCGAGTCACATAATGTGGTTTGAGCTTAATTTGATCCCACATTCCAAAAGTGTCATAAAGCATTTAAATAACTGACCCCTCAGGTTTCCTAAAAGTCAAAAAATTAATAGCATAATACATATTGGATGTGTTCTTTTAACTTGATCTCAACTTTAACTTTGAATGAGCATAAGTAGACACTTAAACATCTATGTAGTATATGTATATATATGTAGAATGACATGTAAGACACCATGTAGAACGTGCATGTCTACTTGTTCAATTATTTATAAATTTAAGTGCCTACTTGTGCACAGGGGCGGATCTACGTGTAACGGTGGGGGTGCCACGACATCCAGTGATTTCGGTTAAAACTTTGTATATATATGTATATACGTATAAGCTATCAATATATATTAACTTTGTCACCCATTAAACAAAGTTGTGAAAGGTGCCGCTGTTAGAAGATGTGGTATTGCCATTCTCGCAGTGCAGGTTCGAACCTTGCTTTGGACATTAATTTTTTTGCCTTTCTCGAAGAGCTTCTCAGATCTTTTTTTTCCTATTAATGTGGGAAGGGTTTTAACATGATTTTTTTCTTCCATTGTATATATGCTATTCTTTAATAATTCAAATAGACTCCTTTTTGCTTTAACTAATTCTTAATTTTTTGCACTTTCTCTTTCACTAATTATTAATCTCTTGATGTGAGTATTACGTGTGTATTCTTTATCAATTAATGACAACTGAATTATGAACGTCACATAAATAGTACTAAGAATATATTTAAATAGTATCTTTTTTAAGTTTTAAAAATGATGAGTATTATTATGTTAGAGTTCTTTTAATTTAAAGGTTCTTCCGATCTTCATCGACTTTCTTGCTAAGTAAGATGACTGGGCTGAAACTATAATTTTTATTCTTTCTCTACTATATATCAACAACTAATAAAAGTTCGAATTTTTAATGTGGAAAATCCTTTCTACCGCAAAGTTTTAGAGAATAAGGCCTCTAATTCCTTAAAATAAAAAATTGAATTGTTTAGTTATCTCTAACCTCAGAATATCTAAAAGAAAATATTACTAACATGCATGTTTGATCAATTTGTTTAAAAAAACCGAAAAAGATAAATAACCCAAATTATAATCTAAAAATGGAGGAACCGACCCGTTTATTTTACTTGGACGATGTGGCACCCACGACCTCCAAATCCTCGATCCGCCTCTGCAGTTATGCACACTCAAAATTTGAAGACATAAATACCAGCTAAGACCAAGTTAAGGAGCAATTTTTGTGTATTATGCCTAAATTAATGGGAAAAGAATAATTGTGCCCCCAAAAGAAACTATTTACAAGCGGTTACCTCCTTACTTTCATACCCTTCCTTTTTTTAACTATTAATTTGCATTTACTAATGAATATCATCAAATTATATGCACACTCTGATGGTATCAAAGAGGAAGAAACAATGCTTCACTAAAATTAATTATTAGGTCAACAATATGGTTTAGTGACATCTTTGTGAATATTGACAGTGCCTATAGTTGATGATTTTTTATTTTTTAAAAAACATCCTTAAACCCCATTGTCGTTTTCGACGTATTTTCTTTTCTTACAATTTTTTTTTTTTTGGCTTTATATTATTTTCTTTCCATGACCAATCATCACCACATTCATTTAGTTACTTGCACCAATGAAATTTTGTACCACCAAAACATACTATCTTCATCATTATATTAAATTAATCAAGAAAGTGTAGATTATTTTTTTATATAATCATAGAGTTTTGGCTAATTTATGCGCATCTTGACTAATTTCATAAAATATTTATTAGTTTCTATCACCAGGGTAACGTTGTTCACCAAAACTAAAAGAGTTAGAAAGAAATTATTTAATATTTTTTTCTCTACTAAAATTTAAATCCGAGATTTTAAGAAAGTGCTCAACCTTATCATTGTCTTTAATTAGATCTCTCGTGGGACATCAAACTAATATGCTTCCAAAATTTTAATGCTTTATATTGTTGTCGATATACTTAGGCTATCTTTCAATATCATCAAATCAAACATATTATTCATCTCTTAGATAAGAACAAATCATGTTCATAATTATATTCTTTTCTTATGCCTTCTTTGTGGGAGGGTGGGGTGGGGGTGGGGGGGTCCCAAACATATTTTTATTTTTTGATAGCATAAACTAAAAAGGCAAGACAATGGATAACCAACTAGCCATATCCTTTTGTTTCTTCTTTTCCATTAATACCATTGAATTAAGTTTCGTTTTTCACTCCCTCATATATATTTCAAGTTGAAGCTCTACCCTAGACCGAATAAAAGATCAATGAGGAAGGAGAGGTTGCTCTAATTCCAGAATCAGAACGGTTGTTTTTCTCTTACTTGCATAATTTTTTTCATGGCTAAACGTCCCCTCATGAATATGACTCCAACACAAAGCCCAATCATGAGCCTAGATCCTTTTAAAACCCCTTTTCTTGATCATGATCAACCCTATAATAACAATGGAAGTACACTAAACTTGAACATGACATTGATCATTGCAGCCCTAATATGTGCTTTAGTTTGTGCTCTTGGCTTAAACTCCATGTTACATTGTGTGTTTCAATGCACTCAAAGGACTATCTCTGAGCCAGTTGAATGGGTAGCTTCAAAGAGAGTCAACTCTGGACTTAAGAAGAAAGATATGATTGCTTTGCCAACATCTACTTATAATAATAATGCAATTTCAAGCACAACATCATCATCATCATCATCATCGTCATCGTGTGCTATTTGCTTGCTGGATTTCATGGATGGAGAAAGAATTAGGGTTCTTCCTCAATGTACACATTCTTTCCATGTGGTTTGTGTTGATGAATGGCTACTCTCACATTCTTCTTGCCCTACTTGTAGGCTTCTTCTCAAGTCTAGTAATTGTTTGGGAATTTTCACATCTCTAGTTTAAAATTAAAATGTCTTATGATGACTATGAGAGTTGTTTTTTTTTTTTTTTGAAAAAAACATTTTCATCTAAGAGATGAAGTGTTGATGTTTGATTTTTGCTTTTATGATAATTGTGTGCTAGCTAGACACTATTGTCATTATAACAAGAAGTTGTTACAATTAGTTCTTGGTAAATTCTACCATAGTAGGAGAGAAGTTCGAATATATTCATGTTATATGTTGATGAGGCGGGGTATTAAAGATGATTAATTTTCGATTTAGATGTGAGCTTCAGATTTGGAGCGTATTTGATCTTTAAGTTTGAATAAAAGAAAGGGTCAATTGAGGATCAAACATGACATTTTTAGAATGTAGGATATATGTAAAATCTATCATAATTCCCCTAATTCTTTATTCAAAAGTTTAGCAATGAAATGTAACTTTATTAATTACAATAATTGAGAGTTATTTTTATGATAGAGTGCTCTGGATCAGTCAGTAGGGAAATTGAGAATGGGCGTGAGACAATTAGGAAAAGCCAACGAATTAAATAGCCCAACAAAAAGCTACAAGACTATATCCTATCAGTTTTTATCTTATTGTTTAGTATTTTTCATACTGCTCTTTGAGAGCTGAACTATTAAATTTTGCTACTGTAATTGTTCTTGTTGAGTAATCAATTTAAGTGTTTAGCTACTGTTTTGTTATTTGGGTTGAAGTTTGTTCCATAGATGAAACAACATACCACTAATACTGAAAGAAAGAAGACCACATGATCAACTTTTTTTCAACTTTTGGACAATTTCCACTTAAAAGTTTTTCAAATAAATGGACTTAATTTGAGGTATTATTTTTGGTACTTTATTAGACTAATTGTCTTATGAGTTTATTTTCATTAATTTAATCCAAATTAAAGAATCTTAGGTGTAGCAAGAAAATACAAAATATTGAAACGACGTCTTTCCACCACAAATTAAAGGTACTCTTTATAGGGATTATCCTCCAAGATATTCTTTCTTATCGTAGCACAAAAATTATTTGGGAACTGATACTCCAATCAGTTCATCTTACGCTCTCTATCCGTCTCATTTCAACTATCGTTTTTATTCATTACACGTCTATTAAGAAATTATTATAAATACAACATACAATACTTTACTAAGTTAATCCTTTGGTTCCTTTTAAGTATTACTTTTTCTAATTTTTCGAATTCAATTTATATGACTTATTTTTCTTTTTCATCACTTTAAAAAAGAATGACACATTTTTTAAATTCATAGTACTCTAGCTTAGTTGGTTGACTATCTGAACTCTCACCTTATTAGTGAAGGTTCAATTCTCCATATTATAATCCCCTTCCTCCATCCCCAATTATTTTTATATTTAGTAACAATTTAACTTTAAAATACTTATTTTATCCACAATGAAATAATTTTATAATCACACAAACATCTGACTTAGTTAGGCCACAAATTTAATAAGTCTTTAATTCTTTTTTAAAATTCATGTCAAGTCAAACTGCATTATATAAATTAGGACGAAATATGATGTTAAGGTGTAAGTGGATAATTGACTAACTTTAGCGTTGAATTCTTAAAGTGACAATTATTTTGAGGTAGTAAAAACCACAAAACTAGAAAACCTAATTAAAAAAAATTCTTACCAAAAGGGTACGGATATCTAGAAAACCTAATTGTATTTGACAAAATTAGCAATCCAACTTTGGGTTGGATATTTTTGGGAAAATTGTATGAAATAGCAAACTATTAATTCAAATTAAATGTTATAGTCATAGTTTATTTTATTTGTAATTCGCAGCAAACATCCCATTTTTTTGTCATCTGGTTTGGTATAGAATCAACCATTTTTGGTATACAATTACACATTCGGTATACAAATGTATAAAATGTGTTTGTGTTTGTGTTTGTATAAAGCGAGAGAAAAATGTATATACAAATACAAATACAAATACATATATTTTCGTTCTATACACTTATAATTATACAAATACAGATCTTATTATACAAATTACAATGTATAAATGAATTTATACAAAACCAAACAATTTGTATAAAATTAGATGTATCTAGTGAATTATACAAATCAAAAGCTTCATAACAAACATAAAATTTGCCATGGAAGGCAATTATGCAAACTATAGCTATAACATACAAATATGATTTTTATGTTTGCTACATGTAAAAGTTGCTCGATATTTTTGTGGTCTCACAAAGTGAAGCCCACAGCTTAGTGTATTCTCACTTTGTTTTTATTTCAATTTCATATAAAGTGATTAAATTTCCTTTTTCATATGTCCCTTTTCCCCCCTATTTGTCTTCTCTCTATGTTTATGTTGTCAACTCACATATTGTCTGGTTAAACATACATATCTTATTATAATGTAGACTCTCCTTCACCACCAGTAAAATCATAATTTTTCCGAAGGCAATTTAAAATGTAGAAAGATAAACACATGGGGAAGTTTTAGCTCGAATTTGAGGAGTTTCATGCCTTATTAATCAAATTAGACATTACTAGTAGCTAGGCACATTTAGTATAGCTGAACTTGTACAACATGACAAGCCCATGGAGAAAAATGAGTAGAAGATGTCGTTCAAGTTTTGAAATTAGAATTAGTGATATTGACTTGGTCAAATGTGATAAAATAAAAAGTCAACCTAATTAGAGTAATTAAAAACTTTGGGGTATATATTAAAATTTCGAATTCTTATGAAAAGTTAAAAATGCTGACTGGGAATCATTTTTGGTTCATCAAGAGGAAAATTGTAAGAGCAGTCATGAAACACCAATCAATCTTCTGCCTCCAGATATATCAGTATCAGTTTTTGCTCATTTGCCAAATTTAGTAATCAGTTAAAACAGCAATGTCTTCAAATTACTAGTTTTTGCTCTCAAAGCAAATTGACTATGACTATAAAATATTTGGTGTAATGAACCATGCATCAGTAAGATAAACAGATCTACACATCCATTTTGCGAACAGTAAGAACAGCCAGCTCTCCCACTCCAAATTTGCAGACAAACCAACACCTTGCTGTCTAGAGTGTCTCTCATCCAAGTGCTCGGGGTGATGGTCTCATAGGCGGTGATGAAAACATTTATCTGTGTTACTCTGCAATTCACTCTATTTCCTGCACACATCCCATCCCAGAAACAATCAGCAAGAATGTTTTGATGCTGCATGTTTCTTTTGAAACAGTACACATAATGGCATAGGACGAGTAGGTCAATACATGCAGAGAGAAGATGGATTCCATTACTTAAAACCTGAAGCGGGGGAAGTTGATGCATTGTTATCATTACTTTTCTTTTTTACAAAAGTAACAAACAAACAGAAGGCTTTAATTTTACATTGAAATGACAGAATTTCCAACTGGCCAACATTAGGAAGGATATGAAATCAGGAACATGAAGCTCACTATCAAAATACTAGCTTTTGCTCCCACACAATTGGTGATATTTTTTGGTGATTTTCCTCCCAACTATCACATTTTGTTAGCCCCGTGGCATATTATCAAAATTTCTGATCAACTATGATGCCATAAGGAACGTGCACAAAGCTCACTGTCAAAAATTTAAAAGAAAAGAGAGTAATCTGCAATTGTCTCAGTGTCACATAATTTACACACACTTCAAGACCATGCAGAAAATACTTTTAATTTCAAATAATAAGCAGAGTCCGAACTAGAAAGCCAATATTTACTAACCTGCTACTCTTTTTTGAAGGAACAACTAGTCCCCTTTTCTCCAGGCTTTTAAACCTATCTCTTGCAAGGGTGCAACATCCCTGTTCGAAACAGAAAGCAAATCACATAAGAGAAAAACCTTGAAAATAAAAACAAATGTGACAACAGCCAATTTGGAGAAAATCGAAATCAGGAATGCAACCTTCAATTTACGGAGGGAACCAGTAATCTCTTCAGACAATAAGACCTGAGCAGGAGCAGGCACGAATCTGAAATGACAGAGGTCATTAATCTTTTTGTCAACATTGAAAGTTATTGCAGGAATAAAGGAAAACCACAAGAAAATGAGTCTCATTGCTCAGATCATGCAATCATCATTCTTTCAAACCGCAAGCTCCCAGTTGAAACATTTTTAAGAGTTAGAACCGTAAAGATCCCTTTGACATCTGATGTTCTAGAAAAACACTTTTTCTCAGCAATTCAATTGATGAAACGTTTTTACTCTAAAATGAAACAGCACATACTTGCGCTTTCCCAAGCGTGGTGGACAAGATTTTAGTTTTTCTTTGATAGCAGTAACACGGCGTAGATGTCTTTTCTGTTTTTCTCCTTCCTCTCTCTCTATTTCTTGAATGATATCCGGTAAGCTGCAGGCACAAGAACATATCACAATCTATACAAAAGGCAAATTCTATTTAACTGGAATATGATTAGCCTGATATTCTAGTATTAGCAAACCTATCAATCTCTTTGGAGAGCTGTGCTGCTTTTGTTGCTTCAGCTTCTGCTTTCAACTGTTCTTTGCGTCTAGCCCGTCGATTCTTCTCAACTTGTGTCAGCATTTTGGGCTTTTGTGGCCTGAATAAAGTTAATGATGTATAATTTCATTTAGTGTTAAATGAAAAAACTGATGACTAGCAATAATGCACTCAACGTAACATGAAATGCCAATGAAGCTAAACTTAGCACACTGCAAACTTTCAGAACACAAAAGTTTGGATCACACTTACTGGAGACTTAGCTCACAATCTAACTCAGATACATCAAGGAAGGATCATACCTCTTCACATTAAAAATATAATTTCAGATGTGGTTGACTTAAACTGAACATATCCAAGCAACCAAATGTTAGTGATATACAATGTACTCATTCAGCATCTTTAACCAAATATAAAGGATGTTCCATTCGGGCATATTAGAGTTCATACAGGGTTTCCTCATAGATTAGATAAAAAGGGAAGACTTCCCAACGGGAAAGAATCTTGAGCAACTCTATCCTTTGCCTTAAGCTATTGAGTTCAATGCAAATTCTTTTACATGTTATCATAAGATTTTGGTTAAATTCATTTTTCACCAAAAGTCCGATTTTCTGTAACCTGTGAAACCTCTAACAACGAGTGGGACAATATTAGAGATATACACAGTGTCTCATATCATGTGCGCCTCAAAGCATTTCCTAATAGCAGTACTGCTCAGTTATCAAAATATAAGAGCTACTAATGCTGGAAATAAGAACTTCCCACTGAAAATATTATTTCCTAATTGCAGTACTGCTCAGTTATCAAAATAATGTGAACTTCCGCATTAGCTACAAATGTTGGAAGAAAATAAGAGCTACTACTAATGCTGGAAATAAGAGCTTCCCCATCAGTAGCAAAAAGTAAACAAATAGAATAGGGCAGAACTGGATTCAAATAAATAAGAATGAAGGAAGCATAAGGTTTTAGACCATCAGTGATAGCAGTACATTGATAGCAGTACATATATTGCCTTTGACGCCATAAACATCCATCAGCTTAGAACCATGTGAAAACTATTAAACATGCAAAGCCACATAAATAAAATGAGATTGTGTTTCTAGTGATCATGAATGATAAGGAATTGAAAGTAGAATGCGACAATTGTGAGTCACTAACAAAAACGAGGACAATGCAATGCATGTTACCATTGTAAAGTTACAGTAAAAATTTAGGACTTAAAGCTAATTGGGTGTAATCAGTGTCCAGATATTGAAATGTAATTAATTTTGCTGTCAGCAAAATTTATCATGTAGATTTAACACATCAAACTGTCACATAATTAATTTCTCTGAAGCCTAAAACCTAAAGATTGTCAAAGAAGCCTCTGTTCACTATACGAATATGAACAGACACAGGTAATTACATTTTAAGTAAAAGCATAATTTTAAGTACTCCTGAATACTAAGCTAGCAAAGAATAGAACATGTTTTAACTGCTAATACTATCACGACAGACGAGCAATATAGAAGCTTACCTTTTATCCAAATCTGTTTTTCCGTCTTCCACTAGATTTTCATTCTCCATGTCACTCCCACTATCCGCTTCAAGGAAATACATCTGAGGAAAATGAATCTTCAGTGCATACTCATACTGAGTATAAGAAAACATAACCCATGATGCATCTGCAACGGCCATGGTCAACAGTACTAACAAGACAGTAACAGCTTAAACTTACATCTTCTTCATTAACTGCTTCTCCAGGAACAATCAATGGAATAGGCTCTGGCCCCAATTCATTTCTATAGATTTTCTGCATTTCATCTGCAACAGCACAAGCTAATGCATCCTGAATTGAGAATATACGGAGCGAATTATTAATTGTATGGACTAGGAGCTTGGTAATGGCAACTTATGACATACAAAACAAACTTTACCTGATGACTTTCGGATGGCGGATTGAATGAACATCCTTGAGGCTCAACTTCCACGGCAGGTATAACAGAAGTCTTGGGCTTCTGTCACAGGCAATGCATATAAAATTGATTACATATACTAATGCAGATTTGTCTTTTCCCTTTTTGAAAAGTAAACTGATGCAAAATCTTTTAGGAAAGTAAAGAGATGGAACTAAGAAGAAGAAGACAGAGAGGTACAAAAAATTTACACCAAGGGGTCATTAGAGAAAAGTTATGTGAGGACTGTAACGTAGGGATTGTGTCTTAGGGATTAGAGTAATACAAGGATTGTAATGCATGAATTATATTGTAGGTTTAAGTATGTGTTCTGTTTAATTTTAGAAAATGATCAAATACATGACAGTTAATTTGGTCATTTCATTGTTTTAATACTGAGTTTATAACATCATAGTAATGCAACCAAACGAACTTGTTTCACCAGGCAACCCACCCCAGCTGCTGAAAAGGGAAAATTATGAAAAGACTTCACCCCGCAGCAGCAGGAAAATACAGAAAATCAAACCCTAAAATGCAATCACCATCTAAATATGCATCACATATTTTGAACAAGATCTTTAGACAGCCTAGAGCATCAACAATGCTAAAAGGAAGGATTTCAAACTGCCAAATTGAGGCAGGAGCAAAATGGAAAAGAATCCAAGTTAGATTTTCTTTTTGGATGCATGTTATCTTATTTGATGAAATCTTGTATCAGTTACAGATCATAGTATCTGCATAATCTAACTCGTTAAATGAAGTGGTGAAAGTGTATTGAGTGAATGGAAAACTAACTGAATCAAGCAATCAACTATGCATCAATCACGAACATAGTTAGAGTCAGCTATAATGGGTCACTACATCCATTTTGCTTTATTTAGGTCCATTACCTTCCACGATAAAGGATCTTTTATATCCAATCTCATGCCTCTTTTTTCCTTTTTTACTCATCTATTCTCTGAGAGGATAAGCATAGGATGTGCAAGGAAAAGGTTCATCACAAAAGATGCTTTTTATATGTGATGTTTTCTTGAAAATAAGAGATTCAATTGACTTTAGACAACTCATCTTTAAGAGGACTTTGAAGTAATCATTGTAAGGCAATAATAGTAGTGCTCATAAAGAAAGGCAGGTTGCATTAATAAACCCTATAGCAGGGATTGCATCACAATTTATAAGGACAAAATCCCGCTGATTTAAAATATGTTTTTCATGTAAAAGGACACCAAAATTGGAAAGGAAGTTCCTGACAAGTGGCCCCAAAAAAGATAGGGAGAGGGGAAAAGAATTAAAAAATTTCAAATACGGGAAGGTGAAAACAGTGTACCTTTTTGGTTTTGATGGCCAGTTCACCTGCAACAATGCAATGAAGGCTGTATCAGAAAAGTCATTTTACCACAAAAGCGACGAGGAACAAAAAGGCTCTAATCATAAGGACACCTTTATCATCCCAAATGTCAACCATGCCAGAGTCTCCACCAGCCAAATCCTAATCACACAAAATTAAGAAGAGATAAACAATGAGGATCCATTGGGCATGTGCATTCAAATGAATAGATTTTTCCCCTATTGAGAGATGTGCAATATGGCAAGGAAGCAACAGCCATAACATCTTGCAATTGGTGAATTGAACATTCAAAATGAAATAGTGAACAACCTTTTGATCCTGTTGAGCAGTATCTTTGGCTATCTGAAGTTTACTTTTCTTCTTGGACTTTTTCCCAGTTGAAGAAGGTACAGGTTCAACAAAGGCATTGCTTTGTAGCATACTATCACAGCGAAGTACTTTCTCCCAGTGTTTTTCAATTTTCCGTTTGACAGAAAGATCTGGATTATAGACATAAAAACTTGTCACATAATCGTTAAAGAAGGATTCACCAACAAAAAACGGCAGAACTGCAGTAAAGGAACAAGGAAGATGCACCCATAATGAACATCAACTGCTAAATATTCCAGAGATATAGTACATAAGGTGATTCTAAACTTCCCTCTTCTAATTCTAAAATGTCTGTTACTATCTCCAAATTTTGTCCGGCTTCGTATTATACCCAACAATTGGATGTGAACCGGAACCATTGACTGAAAGCAACACCCAAACTCTACGGGATACCGAACTATTTTGTCTACTTGTTCTTAGTACACAATACTCTTGAATGATTCCACCAAAACAAAAATTCTGGAGGAGATTATCAGAGAACACAGTTAATTCCCTGCATATCAAAAAATTACTCCTAAAGAAACAACCATTTTTCACATGTGGAGCAATCCAGTTATCCAAACAAAAATAGTTCAGTACATCTGTTGAAACGGTAAATAGCATACATGCTAATCCATCTAACGACTATATCAACAGCTAGAACATATGCATGAACACCAGCCTGATATCAAAATCACTTTTTTTTTACCTTGTTATGAACCTGAACAAAAGATATTTTCTGGAAATTTTCGAACGGGAAAAGAAATGCTGAAAAATAGAATACCTCTGGATTTGTCGACATAAAAGAGAGAGTCGCTGGGAACTTGAGCAAGAGAACCACCGGAAAGAGCATCTTTAGTGGAGTTGTCAAAGAAATCTTCAATATCCTCCGTACTTATGTTGGCTCTCCATGCCTTCTTCCCTTTCCTTGAGCTCTTATTCTTCCCCATCTCTCTATTTTTACAAGTGCGGTAAAAGTCATATTGAAAACATGGTTCCAAAACAGATTTAGCATTAATGTAAAAAACTCACTTGAGACTTTATACCTCTGAATTCCTAAGTGAACA
This sequence comes from Solanum pinnatisectum, assembly GCA_035578085.1. Taxonomy (NCBI): domain Eukaryota; kingdom Viridiplantae; phylum Streptophyta; class Magnoliopsida; order Solanales; family Solanaceae; genus Solanum; species Solanum pinnatisectum. The sequence goes on from CM069077.1 coordinate 22,731,873, forward strand.
AGTAGCAAAGTCAAAGAGATGAGTGGACAGTGATAAGATAGGATAAGGATGAAACATAAATGTGTCAAGATTTGGCACGCTAAAACTCTTGTAGAATGGGATATGGATCTATGACAGCTGCTGCACAAACAGGGAGGGCCAAACCAATCTAGAAAATTATTACCACTAAATTCTTAACGGATTTAGACTTAAACTAATGATACTAAGGTTCATTATTCAGAATTTAAGAAGTGGTAGCAACAAAGTCCCTGAACAATCATGGGTTTATGAACAGTGAAATGAAGAAAATAGTTGCAAAAAAATAAATTGCATAGGAAACTGCTACTTCTTACTCACAACTTAAAAAATAAAGAAGGATGCTACGTTAAGAACTTCAAAAGGGGCTCATGTAGTGAGTTTAAACATACTTAAGCCATTCAAGACTAGGAAGGTCCATTAATCTCAAGTAAGCAGTGACAATTCTCTTAATTGCCAACTCTTTTTATTTTTAAAAATACAAACACAACCAGAGAGCATAGTTTTGAAAAAAAATTGATCTTTTCTTGAACAAAAATAAAACTCCTCTCAAGTTAAAGGGGAACTTAATAAACAAAGAGACAGATGTTACCAAACATCTTAACGGGATATGATAAGCCTCTTATGTCACAGATCAACTACTCAAGCATAAACATGAAAGAAAGCTAAACAAGTTTCACAAACTAGACTCGCAGACACATAGCTGAAACAGGCCACTGACCTACAAGATTTTGAATATCCTTATATCACCTCTTAGTACTTATTTCAGTTAAAAATCATAAGTTTTAAACCCTTCATGAATAAGAGACTCAGCAAAAATAGTCTTGAACATAATACAATTAGACCCCTCACAAGATGATGATTGCTAATACTGGAAAGGGGTTTTCCTTTATTTACAAGTGAGCTAAAGAGACTCTTCCTGGACAGCAACTTATAGCTAAAAACATATACAAATTCAACAAGACTTGATCTCAAGTTTATGAACGAGAACAGGAAGGCCAACACAAGATTCTTTAGCCATTTTGTACTAATCTTAAGGTGGCAAGATGACTACTAGTTCTAGAATACAACAAGAACCTTAATTCAAACATCCCTGATTAGTCAAATACTTGTTGATAGAAACTTATGAAACCTTTACTATCTAGACTAGAGGAAATCACGACATACAAACACAGTATATCCACATATGAAGGGGCCGCCGCTAGCAGAAACATAATAGAGTTCAAATAAATTATAGACTTCAGCTCAACAAGACTGATCACTCATCTTACTGACCTCTTCATACACTATTGTTCCTAAATGGCATCTAATGAGCATACATCACACTTAGCACTCAAAGGAATTATGGGCAAGCGAGTACTAGGATTAGCTACTGATCTCGAGAGCTAGTTCATATTGTAAACAAACTAATCATTTCTTTTTCTCATTTAGATCTGATAAACACACAAAGCGACAATGCTTACAATCAAAACCGTAAAGAAGATAAGATTCTAACTCTAGGATTTAGCCCTTCTTTTCATTTGATGGTTCCAAACTCACATTGACATCTCTATATAGACGTAGACTAGTAAAGCCTGGTAACGACTGCATGTATTGCAGATTTACAATCAGGGCCGGCTGTATGCATTGGAAAATAAGGCACTTGCTTTAGGCCCCCAAATTGAGGGGCCCCGTTTTTTTAGCAATAATAAGATTATTAACAAGTACTCTTAAAAATAAAAAAAGAATTGTACAGTCCGTTTCAATCTTTAGTTTAAGACTAGAAGATTCAAGTGTCTTATTTACTTTCTTTTTTTTTCTTTATTTGCTTTCTTGTATCAAATTTCGGTTCGGTTCTTCGGTGTTCAGTTTTGAATTAGTGTGCACCGAATACCGAAACAAACTTCGGTTTAGTGTTTTTAAAACGGTTTTTTGGTGCAAATGAGAACAAAATTATCAAAATATTTAACTAATAAACTTAACATGAAAATTCAAATAAATACAGCAATACCTAGCGCTCTTAGTCTCTTATAAAATAATCCCGGATTAAATTATAGTGCCACTCAATTTGTTGTTTATAACTTATCCCGGTACTAATTATTAGTACCGGGATAAGTTATCCCTTCCTATAGGTGGTATAGTAATCCCGGGATAACTTATCCCGGGATAAAATGACTAAATGACAAAAATGTCCATTTAAACACTTTTTAGACATTACTTTTCACATCCATGAAGGGTATTTTTGTAAATTTATATGTTATTCTTAAGATTTATTATTTTGAATACAACAAACCAAACACTCAATAAAAAATAATCCCATCATAACTAATCCCATCATAATTTATCCCATCATAACTAATCCCATCATAACTTGAATTCCAACCAAACGAGCACTTAATGTCTCGTTTTTTATAACACTCTTCTCAGCCTAGCAGCCTAGCATTCTTTGGTGTTATCAAGTATCAACATTCAATATCTAAGTAATAAGTAAGCACTGCTCTTTGAACTATGAACTAAATTTGTTCTATTTCAAGGTAAACTAACTTAGCAGGCAGCCCACTCGCAGGCTCGCAGCAGTGCAGCACGGGTCACTTGCACACAATACTCTGGAACACAATAGTCTAACCAGTTGCCAACACCGCAGCAGCCATGCCAATTGGCAAGTTGCTTAGCAGTCACAAAAAAAAAAAAAGAAATCTAACTTGGCCAAACACTTGAGCAACAGCAAGCCAGCAATAATATCCAAAAAAAAAATTACTAGTTACTAGGCAGCCAGCCCAACAACATCAAACACAAGAAATCAATACTTAAAACAACAGAAATATCTTAAAATTTAGCTTGCTGTTTTGCAGGCAGAGAAGAGAGACCGAGAGATACATACTAAAAATTACTAAGGTGAGACGAGGTAGCTTACAGTCCTTCACGCTGAGAGATTGAGAGTCGACAGACGAGAGTTTTGCTGCGCCGCTGTGCTTGCTGGTCGCCGACACAGTGGCTGTGAGAGTTCGGAGAACAGAGAAGAGAGGGCTGGAGGCTGTGGCCTGTGAGTTTTGATTTAGGAATTAGGGCTCCAAATACAAATAGGTTTGTGGGGCTAAAATCTGATATGGGTTGGGTCAAAATATATAATTAATATAAATATTTTAAATTTATTTAATAAAATTTCAGTTTTTTGGTGCACCAAAAAGTCGTGACCCTTACATTGAATCAAATAACTGAATTTACAAAAGATAAAATCGACACCAAAGAATCGAATTTGAAAAATTGAATTTATTCAATTTGATTGTATTTATGTCCACCCCTAATTAAAGGTATAGTTCACTAACTTTAGTCTTCATTTCTAATGTAACAATTATTTTAAGCTAAAATGACAGTTAAAATGTGATGAAGGAAATATATATATACACGCCAAAAGGGTAAAGATATCTAGAAAATCTAATTATTTGAGAAAACTAGTAAATCGACTATGGTTTGGATATTTTTCTTTTCTTGGGTTGTTTTGCTTTCCTTGTTGGGGAAAAAAATAAACTAAACATACAATTTAAGCACATAAATAATGCGTTTTGTCTTCACTGTAGTTAATATACATCAATTTATACCATTGAAGCATACATCAATTTACAAGAACCGGGCTAGTAAGGTAGTAGCTCCAATTACTGGTTAATTGGGAAAATCATCAAATTTCAATAATGATTTCACCTTTCAGGCACCTCTCAGCAAGTTATCCCAAATATTTTCTCACATATTCAATCGAGGAATTTTAAGAATTCACACACAAAGATGACCGGAATATCCAATTGTTTTAATATGTGACTCACGAAATGAGATAATTTATGAGAGTTTTAGCTTGCAACTTATTCACTCTAGAGTTATGATTGAGATAAAGTTGCGTATAATATTTATGTAACTATAAAAAATTTTCATTAAGAACAATCGCTAATTATGCCTTGGCATATTATATAATATAAGTAATCCTCTTGAATGAAAAAAAAAAAACATGCTGATACAAAGAGCATAGAGTCATTTTGCCAGAAGATATTTGATCTCCATCAATAAAAAGCTTAGTGCATTGCGATTCACTAATACATGTACTGTGCATAAATACACCTACCCGGTCCTTGCCGTATCAATCGCCAAAAGAGGAAAATAAAATAGCATTTTCAAGAACATATGATTATTCATCTCATATTTAGACAAATCACTCTGATTGACAGCGTTATGGTACAAGACTATGCTTGATCACGGTTTACAACACAACTAATTGCCACTACATTCTAACAAAAGAAAACACGCGCATCCAACCGTTAGACATAATACATCTTCATCCAACTTGATCCATAAACTACATTTTACATCACCACATAACATGAGAAAGTGAGCAACCCTAGTCTTCATCTTCACCATCGTAGTATTCTTCATCATCATCGCTGCTCCCGTAATAGTAGTCATATTCATCATCATCCTCTTCTTTGTCATATAGAAGCCCTTTTATACTCTTGGTCCTCATCTGCTCTTGAATTCGGTCTCTTATGACAGTTCCCTGTTGAAATTCCAATGCGTATGGTATGATCAGAAGTGCAAATATACCACTCTCATTTTTGTGTGAGAGGTGCTACTGGAAAACTGTAGGGGATTGAACACCAGATAGAGAGAGACAAGAGGAAAAGAGAGGGATGGGAAAAGCGGCAGAGAGATCTTACCATTTTGTGGCAACCCTCTTCAAACATCTCAAGGAAACCAGCAACCAATCTATCAGCATTCTCCACCCAAATATTTCGATGCTTTGCTACTGTTTGTATCTGCAACAAGTCGTCTTTTTAACGTGTTTTGTCCTAGAAGACTAGAAATAGCTTTTACTAAGAAAGTGATGGTTCTTCAATGACGACAAGCATCCGTCTTATGTTTATTTCATTAACATACGAAAGAGCTATTGGAACTGCTACATACTGCTCCATTTTTGGTAACACTGAGTTACAAAAGACATAGTGAGAATTATCACAGAGAAGAAAGAGCTTTCTTTACTCGGAAACCTAGCATATAAGATGAAAAGTAGCTTCGTCTATCATAGTTTAGCACTTCAGCTCACTCTTCAGAAGTCCAGATAATTGCAACTTCCACCATCTCCACCACCCAAATTCTACAAGGTGATAAACTATAACGAATCGGAAATTAATACTCCACCCGTTCCAATTTCCCCGATCATTGTACATTTCAATTTGAATTAGTAATTTTGTGTCCAACTCTAAACAGTCCTTACCAACTTATGCATCTGATCATATGTGTACTATCTATTCCAACAAATAATATAAAAAGAACAGGGTTTGGATGCGTTGGCAGTTCATTCCAATTTATGTGAAGGCATTTGACTAAAAGGAAGCTTGAAGTTCATTTTTTTTTAAAAAGGAGGATTTTTGAAATTTGTGGTCTAAAATAAGCTATAGAAATTTACGTGGCAATAAATGATTTCATTAAGGATAAAATGGAAAGTTTGACGTTAAATTTTACTAAATTTGAAAAGATGTCATTCTTTTTGGTACCAATTAAAAAGGAAAGACTGTCACATAGAGGGAGTAGTAATTAGTAGAATAGTAAGAGGAAAATTTACGCAGAAGGTAGTACACATTGCAACACAACATTAACCATAATCGGATGCAAGCTCAATGATAGAAATAAATATATATACTATCCCTATTAAAAAAATATATACTTATATACTATCAACCGAGCCACATCATAATGGGGAAGCAAACTGCAAAAGCTCGTGAACACTTCATTACAGGTTGAGAAAACTACTTATACTAATTAAAAGCTCCAGGCATCTCAACAAATGAAACCATACCAGTGTTGCATTAAACAAAAAGAACCATCCACCTACTAAAACAAACAATTCGATCAGCAAAGATATCTACTTATGCATCTAAAAGTGGTTGGACATCACCCTACTCATAAGAAATAGCAACTAAATGCACAAGCATTGATCCAGGCTAATATAGCTAATATGAAAATGTGGAAAGCTATTGTATTTGTATCCAAAAGTTCCTATGCATGACATAATACGAATGCTTCATCTCCTTGGGGACAAACTTGACCTTATGAAAATGTTGTCAGCTTTAAATATAAAGGATCTAATAATACGAGAACCTACAAGAACATGTCAGTTGTACAGCGATGATAAAAGATTAGACCACCTAACACTGACATATAATGTTGATATTCCATTATAGGATGTGTTAAACCAAGTCGCCTACACTTTCATAATATTCACCACCACCACAACAACAATATACCAATATAGTTCCACAAGTGGGGTCTGGGGAGGGTAGGGTCTATGCAAACCTTACCCCTACTGCCTACCTTTGTGGGGTAGAGAGGCAATTCAATTGTATCCTCGAATTCAACCTTACCTTATATACCATCATATTGTTTCCCGTGCTACCCCTTCATTGCTCAAAGTGTCATTTGCACAATATTTCTATGTGTTCTAAATGCCTTCTATGTGGAGAGAAAATGAAAAAAAGAGCCACCTATGATTTATTCATCGCAAAGTTACCAGTACTCTGAGGCAGCTCTTTAGTCTTGTATGAAAGGGCTCAAATGGATAATGAATGAAACAAATAGCCAACTATTTATCCATTGCAAAGTTACCAGTACTCTGTGGCAGCTCTTACCGAGTATGAAATGGTTCAGATGGATAATGAATGGAACAAGTAGCCACCTACTTATCCATTGCAAAGTTACCTGTAATCTGTACAGCTCTTACTGAGTATGGAAAGGCTCAAATGGATAATTAAGAAAACTGCTGAGTTGCTAGCATGCTGGAATGATCCAGACAATTTTGTAAGGCAGAAGAGATGGTGGAGAATTATTCCTACATGCATCTGGTGGACAATAGGAAAGAAAAGGAATGCATGGTGTTTTGAAGATGTAGCCAACTCAACAGAAGACTAAAAATATATTGTATATATTTTTGTTTCATTTTCGGTTAAGGAGGGCCTAGCAGAAGATATAGAGATTATGTAGTTGACATTATTGGGTCATTGTAACTAGTTAAGGGATCGGTTTATGTTTTTTTTGGGGTTCCTGTAACTATGTTTCTCTTATATACTCTTATAAAATATGGTTACCTTCTTTTAAAAAAAATAATTTGCACAAACGATAGAGGACATAGATCTCAATATCCTTTTTCCTTGCTTTTTTCAGATAATTGCCAAACTATATTTTTTTTTTTTGAACTTGGTAACCTTGATAATTGCCAAACTATATTCAAAACCACATATTCTATGGAGATTGGAGACACTTCTGACAAGCTTGTATTCGAAATAGAGAACTGAAAAGCAGTCAAATAATTAAGAATATACCTTCTCTTCCACTTTCTCTTGTTGTTTCTTTACTCTCTCATGCAACTTTTTCAAACCCCTGTTCACTCTCAGCCTTTTTTCCTGAAAGAAGCAATAATGAAATTAATACCTGGCAAAGCAAATAATGAAACAAAATGTAATCTTTGACCCTGCGCCATTGATTCTACTATTATTAGTGAGGAATAAAGCTAATGCTAGCAGAAAGTCTACATCATTCAATTAGCACACTTTTTCTTTTCATTGCATTTGCAAAATAAGAAAACTTCTTTCCTGAGAAAGGTAAGGTATTATTACATCACCCAATCAAAACACTAAAGAGTATACCTTCACATAGCTCAGACCAAGATCCGTTCTTGAATATCCTCGGTCCAAATTGCGCATCACATATTCATTGTAGTCTTTTACAATCCTCATTATTAAATCTGAAGTAGATATTCCATCAGTCCGCTTGGTCTCCAAGAACTTACCAATGGACTTAACCTAATAACACAGGTTTTTAAAATATTCACATTACACATGGCTTCACAGCAAGCATTAAAGAGTGAATATCAAACTAGATATCTTATACTGATTAATAAAGGATCAACAATGAGCAAATAAAGACTGACTTTTACACAGCATGTTAAAAAGATGAACAAGTTGCAAATCACCCTGGTTTATGCACAGAAAAACTCTGTACAGACACAAACTAAATTGTTAAAAGAATCATCAAATGAATAAGGTAAAAGTCTCGTATGAAAACTGAAGTTCATTTTGGACTTACATACTCGTAAACGTCATTTCCAGCTCCACTTGCATCCGCATAACTGACGTGTACAGACAAGAAGACGAAAAATTAAAAGAAAAAATATCTATGAACCCAAAATGAAACACAACACAAACAAATAAAACAAAGATAATCACACAACGGGGGAAGACCTTAAATTAGTTATGTAAAGCTAAATCCATCTTAAAGTAAAATAATGAATTAGTCAGATAAGGCATATCAAAAGCTGGTCTAAATATAGTTCCAATGAAACAGGAACCCTTATGCAAATCAACAGAAGTAAAAATTTTATGGGACGTTTTGCCTTACGGAAGAGCATCATGTGCCACATAGTCAATCCGATGTTTCTCAATGAACTCCGGGGTAACAACCCAAGGCGCATCTGGAATAACTTCATCAACCCATCTGCATCAATGCATACACAATTAACCTAATTGAAAACGCACCATAACAAAATTGAAGATAAAGGCAGATATCAACCATTAGAAGCTACAATATTAGAACCATCATAAGCGACATTTTTTTTTCAAAGTAAGGTAACAGGCTTGTACTGATAATAAAATCAGCACCTGGCAAGTGCTGATAACTTTATGTACAACTCAAAAAGAGAAAAAGAAGAGAAACCTAATGTAATAGTTACTTGCAAGCCACCTATTAAATCTATCCAGTCTCATACATAATCCAAAAATTCCTGTTTACACCAAAAATAGAACAAAGAAAGACGATTCATCTTGATCTTCTAAATATAACTGCTTTTGTCTTCAAAATATTTTGAGTTCCTTTCTGTCTCTGTCTTTCTCACCATTTATATTACCAATCCATTTCACATTGATCAGAAGCACAAAAGTTCATCAGCCATAGGCCACAAAAACTAAGCTAATGCTCAAGAGCTGATGAACTTCAAAATTTAATAGGACAATTTACAGGGGAGAGATTCTGCCAACTATACAACCATAAAAGACCTTCAGCCTTGAGAAAATAAGTAGGAGTTGAAATCCCATTAAAACATCTACAATTCTTTTCTGTCCAGACACATCAAAAGATACAGGCAGGAATCAATGTGATGGACTTGTCAACTTTCGATTTAGACCAGCATTCATAGGCCTCTTTTATGCTTTGTGGCATAACCCAATTGCGACCAAAAATAGAGAAAAACATGCCCCAAATATCTGTGACGATTGTGCAGTGTAGCAAAAGATGTCTATTGGAATCTAATTTGTTTAGGCATATGAAGCATCTACTGACTCTGAACTTTCCTTCTGTGGAGTTTATCCTGTGCAAGGCATGCTTCATGTAAAGCTGTCCAGCTAAAATATATGATCTTGAGAGAAGCTTTGATTTCCAGATATATTTCCAGAGCCACTATCAATTATCTCATTGTAGGAGAGCATAGGTGAGCAAAGCCTTCCTTCACTGAATAGGGACCATCCTTCCATTTTAAGTTGTCAGTAATACATGACATGACAAGAGTGTTCTAATTTAAGCCATATGTCACGGACTTAGAGTCTCATTAATGTTCCGTGCGGCACTTGACAACTTACTCACGAATCTTTCACGATCTTGTAAGTTCAAGTAAGCCTTTAAGACTAAGATCGCTAAGAGAATGAAAGGAAAGACTTAGAGAATTTTGGAAGAAGGCTTTATATTGCTTGGAAGATTGCTTACACTTTTTTTGGATGATTTACAAATGAGAGGCCCTTCTATTTATACTACTTTCTAAGGACCTAAGTGCAAATAAAAATTACTTTACAAGTCCCTCTCTAGAATTCTCTACTAATTCTAGGAAATTCTAAAGCTTTCTTGCAAAATATCTAGCCCCCCCTTCTAGAACTTTCTACTAGTCTAGAGAATTCTAAGGAAAGATCTAGGGAATTCTAGAGTCTTCTACTAACCTCCCCACAACTCTAGATTATTCCCCCCTCTTCCGGTGCCAAATTTGAATTGTGTGAAGTGGCGGGACGTGACACATAACTCTATAAGGTGAGGCAGTTCCCAGTCTTAAATATTCCTCCTGAACTGTATTTTCCAGCAGTTATTTTGCCAATTCTGAGAGATGGTGGAGTTATGTTCTGAGCTTCTGATACAAGCTTGGAAAGTCATTCTTTAGGGTAGACCCCCCTAACCATTTGTCTTCCCAGAATTAAATGTTGGTACAATTCCCAATTAAAGGAAGAACTAAGGGAAAATTTACACCATAACTTTCTGATATTCTTCCAGAGTCCCACACCATGAGGTCTTCTTGAAAGATTGTGCACCAAGGGCTTTGATAACCATGTATTGCCTTTGAAGCCTCCATCCACAAAGAGTTCTCCTCCTTGCAATACCCCCACAACCATTTCATAAGCATACATTTATTCTGAATGCTAAATTCCTAGTGCCTAGACCTCCAAGCTGCTTAGGCACTGTGATTTTTTCCCATCTGACAAGTTTAATTCATGGTTCTTGGCTTCTTGTTTCCCCCTTTCCAGAGAAAGGTTCGACTTATCTTGTCGAACTGCTTGACAACTTTGGAAGGCAGTGGTATGAAAGACATTTGGTATGTGGGAATGCTATCCAAAATACTGTGTATTAATGTGAGCCTTTCCCCATAGAGAGGTTTTGCCTCTGCCAAGATGCAAGTGTATTCTCAAACACTCCACTCCAAACATCAGGGGATCTGAATTTAGCACCTAGAGGGAGGCCAAGATATGGAGTTGGTAGTGAAGTAGTACCATGCAACAACATAGAATAACTTCTTTTCCCTTTCCGATACATGTGTCCTGAACAACCTCTTTTTTTTTTTTCCAATTATCAAAACATGTATCTGGTGTAACGGCCCTCTCCTTTTTGATTTAGACTGTAGTTGTTCACTCAATTCTCACATTTTAAATGGGTCATTGCCGAAGTTATACAGTCTCTCGGCTTCAAAAGCAGCAGTAACCACTGCATTGTCATCTTGTTGAGCAAAAATGCACACAGCAAAGGATGGTTTTGATAAGAAGGTTGGTAAAAAGGAATACCTAGAGTAAGCCTGTTTGTAATTTTATCATCTTCTACCATTGATAAACAAAAAAAAAAAAATTGAGATAACCCCTAATATTTTTGAAATTAAGGGCTTAAATTGTGATTTTTCAGTAGAAGAAGCTACAAGTAACACATACCCGGCATATTTACGCAAAAACCGTTACCTAATCTTGAATCGATGTGATCCCCCAAAAATTTAATGATTTTGTGTGCAATGTAGTCCCAAGTCCCAACACAATGGCCTCCTCTTTTACTTTGTAATATAGCTAACAATGTCTTTCACTTTTCTACGTTCCGTAAATTTTGCATCTTCTTGATGCCTTCTATGAAATTCATTATCTTATTAAAAAGATGATCTTCACACATGCTAAAGTAATCTCATCCTTGTGTCTCTTATTTCTCACAACAGCAAGCATTTTTACACAAAATATGTAGAACTGACCTCAACTATTCATCTCATTGGCATCCGAAAGGAAAATGAACAGACAACTACAATCATTTTAAAAATCAAAGTTACCCTCAATATACACAATATAAGAAACATCTACATGAAAACAGAAGTTCATATATTTGTGAATGTATTCAGAAGACATCAGACAACTAAATGAATCTCACCCCAGCAATTAGAGATACTCAATCATTTCAGTATTACCAAAGAAGAAAGATAATTTCATTAAGATCTGACTGAAAAAAAAGAGTTAAACTTTAAACAAAATGGACAACCCATAAAACCAACCTGCAGTGGCGCAAAGATTCATATCGCTCCTTTTCGTTCATAACAGTTTTTCCCTTGAATTTGTGAGTGATTTCATCATTGCAGCATCCAACAAGAAGCTGAGCGTTAGGCAATCTACATTCAGGCAATAAATCACCCAGTCCAAGTAAAACATATGTTCAATTTCACAAATTCGTCATGGCTCAACAATCATACAACTAATAATATTCCAATAAGAATTAGAAAACTTAGACAAACACCTATTTCGTTTTCTTCTTTTCCCGACACCTAGATACTTTATCTTCCCAATCAATACGTAGGTATCGTTAAGTCTTCTCACCTAGGCTTACCTAGATGAGAAGACATCAACCTGACTTCTCATTGGATCCCTCACACAATCACTCAAAAAACCAGCACCACAATAGAGAATATAAAAAGGCATGAACCACAAAATTTTAATTTTCATAATAAAAGTCAATTAATAATTCTAAAATCATATAGAGAGTATTACGCCGGATGAATAGAGGAGAAAACATACAGTTTCTTAGCTTGTTCGAGGGCCCGAGCATGTCCGAAGTGAAAGAGATCATAGATGCCGTCGGCGTAAATACGAGCCGGCCGATCTGTTGGCGGTGGATTCGGTGGGATCGGCTTCAACCGTCGCTGCGGCTGTGGTGGTGGTTCTAATTGTGGATCTTCTCCTCCTCCATTCTCCATTACTATATTATTTCGGCCTTCTCTTCTCTCTGTTCTCCAAAAATTGTAAAAGCAATGTCTTCTTATTTAACCTCTTTTGTTTCTTCTGCACCACACACCCCACACTCCTCTGCCACACACACAAAACACGGACTACTCTGCCGACTACTACTCCCTCCGTTTCAAAATAATTAACACGTTTTATTTCTCGAAAAACAATTTCAATAATTATAAAAAACATATTACTCTAAAATACTGATTGAAAGTCATACTATCGACGGGAATAATATGTTTTGTATATTTAATTTAAAAATAAGGATTTGATACATATCGCTAATTTTTAATTTATTTTCAGATTATTTTAAAATGTAGAGTTAAATGTGAATTAATTAACCAATTTGACGGCGAAGTCGGCCAAAGAAGTAAATTTATGACGCTCACCTTATTTTGTGATTAAATAATAATGAGATTTGTTGGTTACTACTAACCACTAGATTGATCTTTCCGGTTATTATTATAAGGAGAATCAATAGAATAATAGTCTATCAAAGTTATTGTATAATGGTAAGTAATTTTCTTTGGTGACGATACTATTTTCTGATTTATATTTTTGGTAAGGTACAAAAAGAAAATTAAAAGCAAATGGACAAAATGGAGTGGGAATGAATAATTGAAAAATGCCTCGTGGTTTGTGGGGTCCTAGTTTATTTCTCCTTATTTTGACACGAGGCATTATGGGTCCCAAATTTATCAAAGCTTTTATATTATTGTTCTTGTTCTAATTTAAAAAAAGGTTTAGAAGGAAGATATGTGATTTAAGTTTGTGTTTCCACATAAAATTCACATATATTATTGCAACTTTTTTGCTTTTCTTAGAAAAAAAATAGACATTTATTAGTTATATTTGGAGTTCGTAGTTACAATGGAGATTTGACTTATCATTATTTCATTATTTAGATATATTATTGCAATTTTTTGTCTTCCTTTATTAGTCATATTTAGAATTCATTGTTATAACCAAGAAAATTTAACTTAACAATCTCATTGTTTAGTTTATTAGCGTGTGTTGATATTTGATACAGACATTTAATTAACTTGTAATAATTTAACTCTAACATTCTATAAAGGATCAAGATAAAAAAAAATTGATAACGATCCAAAAATAGGATGAAGTTTAAGAAATAAGACTATTGATGTACTTAGGATTGTTGAAGTTGTGTCGATTTGTGACTATAGTCTGTTTGAATATTAATATAAAATTATAATAATTCTATTTCACGCTTCGATATTATTTTATTCTTTTAAAATAGTATCGATCGAGAGAGAGTTTATTTTTTTTAAAAAAATGATAGTAGCTCTAACGCATGCATTTAACATCTTGAGATAAGAGCCCTCTTGAACCATGAGAAGAGGATATCCCATTTGTAACAAGATAACTAATATTCTCTTGGAGAGGGTTACAATTTTAAATTTTAATATCCAGTTAAATTACCCTTTCATTTTAAAATTCTTATCATGTTTTTTCATTTACATGTCCTTTTAGAAGAAAAAAATATAATTAAGAGCGGTATTTAATTATTTTATCTTTTATTGAATATTATTCTATTTATGTTCTAAAATTGTGAAGTGTTTGTAGTTTTAAAAATAATTATTACACAGGATAATATAAAATAAAAAAAAATTGTTTTAAACTTTTAGAATGATATGTATTTTAAAATAAATACTTTTCATAAAAACAACAAATATTTTGATACAATGGAGTACAGTACAATAAAAGTGGAAACTAAAAACTTCCATTTTGTTGTACCTTTATGTAACTTCGAAACATTTAAGTTTTATTTCAGAAAAATAAATTGCATCTACTTTCAATAAGTTTTATTTAATTTGGTTTAGACTAATTATTTTTTCAATAATTAAGAAAGCATTAATTTTTCTAAGTAATTCTAAAGGTAAATATTTATTGAATAAGTAATTCTAAGTGTCCGTTTGAATTGACTTATTTTATGTACTTTTAAGCCAAAATAACTTTTAGCAGTTTTGAAGTGTTTGTATAAAGTTCAAAAGTGCTTATAAGCACTTATTTTAATGCCAAAATAACAAAAATAAATCAAAAGTCATAAGTTAGAAATTCTAATTTATGATTTTTAGCTTATAAGCCATAAGCCAAAAGTCAATCCAAACAGGCCTAAAAGTAAATATTTGTGTGATAGGGACCAATGTAAGCTATCACTCTCTCTATAATTATTTGACATTGAAATGTGTGGCACTAATTCATGTAATAACTACTTCCTTTAATTTTGACCAATGCTGGATTACATAGTACAGTACTATGATTTAGATTGGATTTTTATTTTTTCCTTCTCCATTATTTTAAAAATAAATATTAACTTTTAACATATAAAAAAATATAATCTTTTTATTTTTTATTTAGCATTAATTACTTATTTCTCAAATCATTCTTTAAGACATAAAATTATATACGTATTAATTAATATGAATACTATGATAAAATACTTATATTAGTATCAATGTTATGGTGATAAATAATCTACAGTACAAGTAAGATCAAGAAAGAGCACATATAAGTCATTTATCATACTATTTTTTTATTTTTGTTAGCCTTTTAAAATATAAGTCATTTTTTAAGCTATCCCTTAAGGGCATCTGCAACTCTTATCTTTTTCTGAAGCTATCACTCAAGGGCATCTCTAAATCTATCCTCTATTTTACTATCCAAATATAGAATTCTCTATTTTTTCAAACAATCAACTCCAACTCAATTCTCTATTTTACTCTCTAAAAAAAAATCTTTTTTTCCTCTCCTCAATATTATATTATTATTATTTTAATTTCATTTTTATTTTCTTATTTCATAATATAATTTTCTTTCTTTCTTTTTCAAATAATCACTTTGTATAGTTTTCATGTAATATAAATTTTAGTTTTTTAAAATTTTTATTTTATTTAAAATTTCTAAATAACATAACTTGCAAATAAATATTATATAATATATAAATTAGTGGACATACATTGCAACCAAAATTGTTGTGATAAAATTATTATATGTTACGTATTGTGTTATCTCGTTATTATGTTATGTATTGTATTTTTAAATTAAAAGTTTCATCTTATTATTTTAATTTTGCGCATTCATCATAGTGACATATAATTATAATAATATCAAATCATATTAAAGTGACGATTTTTTTTAAAAAAAAATATTATTATTAATTCGAGATGAAAATAGTATGCATTAAATAATATATTTTTTAAAATATTATATTACATTTAAAAAGAATGATGTATATTAAATATTTAATTAATGGTCTTATATGAAAAATGATGTGTTAATTATAAAATAATAGAAATATAAATAAAATATCAAAAAGTAAAATAGAGAGGGTGAATAGTAGTTTTCCAAATTCGGAGAACTACTATTCACCTATTTATAAGTGGAGAATAAAGAGTGAAATGGAAGATGGTTGGAGAACTCATTCTCTATTTTATTTTCCAAATAAAGAAAATGAAGAGTAAAATAGAGGTGGATTGGAGATGGTCTTACGATCTATAGTCCAAAAAAATGAAGCGCTAAGTAAGTGTGATATTTTTTTTTTAAAAAAGAAATAAAAGATGCTTAGACAAATATTTTTATAAATTAATTAAGATATTTTTCTTAGTATTTTCCAAGCGTGGAGTATTTATATATTTATTCTAAAAAAATATTAAGCCAGAACGTGCTCCAACACGGAGCACCAGAAAAAAAGAAGCTTCAGAAGAATATTCTAAAAATATTCATAAAGAATACTTCAAAGGGGTCTTTCAACTTGATGGGCTTCCACATTGTAGGCATGTATCCATGTCTTGGTCATAATAGATATGCTTTGATTAAACTAAAGTTGATCAACAATATCTTTTTATACGTGAAGGGGAGAATGTACATACATTAAATGAGGTGTAAGACGTTACATATAGTGGATATGAGGTAAGGTAAAAGTAGGCCAAAAAAGTATTGGAGAGAAAAATGATAAGGTATGACATGACATGACATGACATAATTTAATCTTATAGAGAATATGACCTTAGACATGAAGGTCGCGGATCAGAGAGAAAATATGTAGGTAGTGTAGGTAGCTGAGTTTTATATATCTTGCTTTTCAATGGGATTAGGTTCAGTGAGAGTTTGATATATAGCACCATGTCTGTCGTGGTATATATTAGTAGTAGATTGTTTTTGATAGATGTTACCATAAATATTGTCTATTGTGTTTTAGTTATAACATTATTTAGTTGTTGTTACTATTCTTTTTTCGGAATATTTTGTATTCCTTTTCTAATCAAGTGACATGTCTTCTTCATAGTTGTATTTCCTTTTTCATAGTTACTTTCATTTGTTACACTTGAGCATGAGGGTCTTTTGAAAACCACCTCCTTACTTCCACGAGAGAGACGGGTAAAATCTGCATACACTTTATCCTCCCAAAGCCTCACTTATATAAGATTATATTGGGTATATTATTACTGTCAACAATATCCTTTCGACAATCCAATCAATTACAATAAACTAAACATAAAAGCAGCTTATAATGCAACAAGCAAGTCCTTGTCGCAAACTTGTGACTCACAAGTTATTGATACTAACCTTTCTAGCCCCACTCAATTGTTCCATCATCCATCCTAGAAAAATAAGTCACTTTAATACATTCGATCCCAAATATTAGTCGTTTTGGCAAAACTGAATTTATTTCAAAATATTTGACGGTTGAGAGAACCGAGAAGTCACTTATGTAGTTTTTTCAATATCTACCCTTTACTGTTCCAATTAATGGAGTGTTAAGACATGCATGTAAGGTATATTTCGACGAATACTAATTTTTGAATCCTTTATTTCCAGGGCAACTTCCACACCCTTGGCAGCAGCCTAAAGTACATCATGATAGTCCATTTTCACCACGTAAAACTCAAAATACATATATACTAGCAGAACCTGACCATCAAACTAGTTACATCAAGTTGACAAAGCACAAGTCTTGCGATTTAATATACATGATTCTAAGTATAGGTTTTGAAAGATGATTGAAAGTACAGTTAGCCTCTTCTAGTATGAAGTAATTGACCTGGATTGACATGCAACGCGCCATGCCTCAGAGAAAAAACACAATATATATGTGGGCTTACATGCAAAAACACAGGGTGCGATGACAGAACAAGTAAACTAGTCCTGTAGCCTGTAGGAGTGACCTAAGAGTGAAATTTTACGCAATAGAATATTTATCAAGTCCAACCAAAGTTGCATCACAGTAGTTTCCAGAATGATGACTTGTGGAACTATCATGCACCTATCAATGAATGACATTCTAACACTAGCGTAAGCCTTACCTTAGCAGTTTTCTTTTAGGTCTGGAACTTCATTTTCAAATGGTAATCTTTCCACAGGTGGTCCACAACTTTTTGGGTATCTGCCAAAGTCTTTCTTTGTAGGCTTTGCAAGTTCCACAGAGATAACCCTGCCATTGAGGTACTGACAAGGGAAGAAAGAACGTGACGAAGAAGACATACTCTGAAAGGAATTAAAAATCCAAAGAAAATTCACGAAGTATAACCTTGTGATCCATGCTATCAAGAGCAAGCATGGCATTTTCTTGAGAAGTGTACTGAATAATAGCATATCCCTTTGATCTCTCAGTTACTTCATCTTTGATAATCTTAACTAGTAAGAGAAGTAGATACATTTCAAAATGCAGGTCATAATCTCAACTACAAGAAAGAGTAGAATAGATAAGAAAAAAACGGCACATACCTTCAGTAACATGACCAAAATTTGAAAATATTTTCTCCAGACAACTTTCATCAGTGGAGTATGATAGATCTATGGTTCAAAAATAAGACAGAAATTTTGGAACTTTAGAGAACCACCCCCGCTGAATGAAAAACATGTGGTATATATCTAAGAGAGCAAGTGACTTGTAGCATAAGGGTTAGAGAGAAAAATATCTAGCATTTCAGTATTTCAAAACTATCTTTTTCATCAAAAACTGTCATTCATTACATCTACAAGTTGGTCTATGGAAACTATAGAGTGTAAAGATAGATTAATGCTTAAAGGTATGATTTTAACTTAGTTAATTATGGAACCTATCATTTAGAGGTATCAACATCGATTATTCTGGACTCTTCATTGAGAAACACCAGGAAAGTTTCTAGCATATGTATATTAGTAACTAGAAAACCTTTGAGTTTATAACACTAGAAGTCAAACATTTTCTCGCTAAAATGATATTGAACATATAGTTTCTTAAGGGAAACTTGCATCATTACACGGAGATACTTATCTCCCTCTACATAACCTCATTCGTTCTTCTATTTTTCCTCGCTTTTTTCTGATTTTTTACAAGCAAATATCTCCAATGACTGCTTTCGGTAGTCAGACAACAATACTCTTCTTACTACCTTGGAATGTCAAGGATAGTCAAAATGCATTTTACATAGGAATTGCTTTCTAATATCACTATTTTATATATTTAAAATAATGATTAGCTGAAGCACTACAAGCCTGTAGCTCAAGAAGTGGGATGTTACCCAATAACATTAAGTGTTTACTTTTCATCAAATATCATAACTACTCGGACCAAAGATCTGAATTCTATTCAGCCTGAAGCACAGTTTGAACCACGTAAATGTCTAGACCTAGCATATTCGAGCAACTTCTTCAACAAGAAGCAACATAATTGTAGACTTGAAATCATGAAGTCTAAAGCAGCTGATAAGATTTACATATACCACCACCACTATTGAAGAGCATCACTAGCTTTTATCATCCATGTGAAATAGAAAAATGCAACACTACTACATAGGCAGTAAAACCTCAAAATCCTGAATCTTTACAATGATAGATTGACGGTCTTACCAAATATACAATGTTGCAATGTCTACTTTTCACTAGTACCAGAATGCAGAGACAAGATATAACATAAAGAAACATCAAACTCCTTAGAGGTTTATTACTCCTTCTGTCCCTAATTACTTGTCCACTTTTCCTTTTATAGTTGTCCCTAATTACTTGTCCATTTTGAAAAATCAAGAAAGGACAATTTTTTTTCGACCTATTATACCCTCTATTAATTACTTTGAAAAAGGTAGAACTTTTTGAAAATCTTAAATTTTTAATTCATCTATTTCATAATTAATAGGGGTAAAATGGTAAACTCACTATGTCAATAATTGTTTTCTTAATAGGTGTGTCAATTCAAAAGTGGACAAGTAATTAGGGACAGAGGGAGTAGTTAGTATTATCGCAATATTGCAGAATCAAGATAATGTATAAAGGAACATACAATATTATGAGGCTTATCACCTAAGTTGCACGAACTCTTTGCTTTTGATGCCGCACCCGTGTTAGATTCTCCAAAAATACACTACTTTTGGAGAATTCGACACGCACCCGTCAACATTTTTGAAGAGTCCAAGCAACATAACTTATCACTAGTTACCACATCACTATTTGATCAGAATAGCAAGCAAGCAATGTGGGTTGTACATTACTGGTGCCAAGCAGTACTCAGACTACAACAAATTCCACCAATAAGGATCCAAGCCAAACTTATTTCTATTTTTGATTTCATTTCTGCCCACCCTTTCTTGGAAAAGATACTATAAAGTCAATAGAGTTTTTCAGCTTTGACCTACAAATGTTGTATCCAAGCTTCAAAAAGTCTTAAAGGTTTAGCTTTTATAAGACTTAAGTGAAACATAAAAATAAGACAAGTTCAAAAACAATCATCCACACTACTCATGGATAGTAGATATTGTATTATTGATTCAAGCAGTAAACTTTCAATCTGCTCCAAGCTACCAGTAAGAAAATTATGTCATCTTTCAGATGTGTTTTTTAGTTTAATACGCACATTTTCTTTTTCTAGTAGCAATAACATTGTGCAGGGAAGTAAATCTGGGTCAACTAGAAAGTAAAATGTTAAAGTGGGTTAGAGTCCCATATTGGTTGGGGAATGAACCGGTGGTATGCTTATATGGAGTTGGGCAATACTCCCCTCGTTAGCTAGCTTTTGGGGTTGAGTTAGGCCCAAGTGATATATATATGAGAGTCAGGTAAACTCCCCTCATGAACTAGCTTTTGAAGCTAAAATTAGCTCATATGGCTTATCTTTACATAAATCAAATTCATCCAGTTAACTTAACCTAGTAAAACAGATATCTAGATTATCTCCTCACCCATTTCAGAGATTTATCATTTGGGATAAAGTACAGTTATTGATATTAAATGTTAAATATAAGGAGGAGGGAGTAAATTGCTTACTTCTAACCATAACTTTGCTGGCGAGAGGGTAGCTAGATAAGCTAGCTTGGGTTTTGAAGGATTTGGGTCCATTTGGTGGCTGCAACAGAACAACAGATGAGCTGCTTGGCCATTCTCCTTTGTACATCAACATCATCAATCACCAAATGAATGGTGGTTTGTCAAGATGAAAATAATCCAAATGGTCCTTAATATATGGGTGTATGAATGTTTTAGTCCTTCATATATACTACTAATAAAAAAAAATCATGTTAACTTTTCATATATAACTAAAATATTTCTTGCTTTTCTTTATAACATAATTTTTGTTCTTGTAGCACAAGACTAATAGTTGAGTTATGATTTCAAAGACACAAATATATGTTCATTATTGATAAAAAAGTTTTCATAAAAGATATCAAAAGTTGATCTTTCTTCTCATTATATAAGATTTGATTATAACCAAAAAGTTTCACTCTCATTGCTATGTTTTTATATAGTCACTAGTTTTGATGCATGTGCATTGCGTAAGTTGCTGATTAAATTTAAAAGAATTTTTTACTTACACCATTATCCTATGACTCAATTCGTTGGGGAACAAATTATTCTGAAATCAATTATCTCGAGATTATTATCTCATCCTCAATGTGATATAAAAATAATAATATTATAATTTCGCCGCTTTAAAGTTAAGTCATATAGAGAAGTAAAAGTTATTTTTAATAAGGCATAATACATTAACATAATCCTTAACTTGTTTCGGTTGACTACTATGACCTTTAACTTTGGGTGTGCACAAGTAGACACTTAAACTTGCAAAAAATTGAACAAAATAAACTCATTCGTCCTACATAACAATTTTGTGTCCTACTTGGCGTCCTATGTGTATTATGCCATGTAGGAACGTGTGTCTACTTGTTTAATTTTATACAAATTTAAGTGTCTACTTATGCACACTCAAACTTAGAGGGCATAGTTGTCCACCAAAGTCAAGTTAAGGGTCATTTTATGTATTATGCCTTTTAATAACTTTGTTAACAATAGGGGTATAGTTATTCTAAAAGTATAATTGCGGGATATATTTGCTAAAAGTATAATTGCGGGATATATTTGTTCCGAAAGTATAATGAAGGTTAAATATAAATTATTTTGAAAGTACAAGGGCAAATCTAAGCATTTTTCCCAAATAGGTGGGAAGTTGTGCGTAGTTTGAAACTTTTGGGGCTTAAAGTCTACATTCAACTCCTTCCATTTTTAACTTCCTGTTTCCAGTTTCTACTCATAAGCGAACAGCAAGTAGCCAAATATCATCAGTTTTTCCCCCCCCTTCTTCCTTCGATTCGTCTCTGGACGAGCGATTGGATCCCTCAAAGGCTAAAAACTTCAAAGTAAGCTTGACAAAAGGTTGCATTCACAACTTCCAAAGCTTCTTTTTCCATTCAATTCTGTTACTTCAAAGGATTTCGATCTGATTTATCTTGATTTATTCGATTCTTGTTTAAGAACTTAAAATTTAGGAAGGATTTTTATCAAACTTTGAAACTAGTGATGGGTTTTGAAAATTTCAAGGTTTTGAATATTTAAGCTATGTTACATCTGATTTATTTTATTTCTGCGGGTGGTTTGTTGATAGTTTAGGATTTGATTAGATATCTGATTTGTGAATGTGTTCAAGATTCGTACTTTCTGAATCATCGCTGTTTGTGATTCTAGTTTATCTGTGGTTGCAGAAATCTTGCTCTCTTAGATGGCAAACCGAGCTCCTGTCAGAACTAACAACTCGGCCCTCATTGCCATGATCGCTGATGAGGTGAATTTTCCACCACATTTTTTTGGGGTGTTGCTATGTGTTCTTAGAATTGATAGACTATGCTCTATTTGCATTGTATCCGACTATCAATGATGGGCTTTGAACCATGTATTTCTTTGTTTTCACTAAACTAATAGAGTCTAAGTTGCGTGGACTTTTCAATTTTGATGCTGCACCCATGTTGGATTCTCCAAAAATACACTACTTTTGGAGAATTTGACACGCACCCGTTGACATTTTTGAAGAGTCCGAGCAGCATAGCATAGAATACAGTACATGTACTTTGGTGCTGGAATCATTCATGTGTATGGATTTTCGAAGGAAACAAGTTTTGGGGGATCAAAACCCTCATGTGATCTAGGTGAATGTCCCATATAGTCAAGTAAACTATTCTAGACTGAGAGTTACTCACTATGCTATATATAAGATCAGAAGTGAAAAACTGATGGACACACAGACCAGGAGTGCGACAACTGAAAAATGATGAAAACTAATTAAGACTAAATAAACCATGGCATCTCTCTTCCTGAAATAGAAACATTGATAGCTTATCATTGTGGAGGAGCTGTTGGTTTTTATTTCTCTAGTGTGTCTTTCTCTAGGTGCTTTGGGGTCATCAATCATCTTTGAGCATATATATTATACTCTTATCCATCACATCAAGATGGTTTGGACGAGTTATTATATTTGATGTGAGTTTATAGTTGATGTGACTGATGGAGCACTGGTTTTAGTTGGGACGTAATCATGTATATTTTGTGCATCATATGTATTGTCAGAACTTTGTGGAGATGGGATAGCAATTATCTATCTTATCTGTTGTTTGATTAAGTTTTGGTATGCAACTTTTTAAATTGGTAAACTAATTATCCAGTGTTCTTTGAAATACAACCCACTTACTGTCATGATTCTTTTATGATGAATAGCTTGTTAGTCTACATACACGTGATAGATGATATCTAGACATACCGACGCTGATGGAAATAACTTGTTTATATAGGACACAATTACCGGATTTTTACTGGCTGGAGTTGGCAATGTCGATTTGAGGAGAAAAACAAATTACCTTATTGTGGATTCAAGTAAGTTCCAATTTTTGGAATTACCAGTTCTCCAGTAGTTTTGAGGATCTTTCCTTTACTTTCTGCTGTAGCTTCTACTCTCCACCAAAATAGCATGGTTAGTTATTTTCCAAATTAGTAAATTCTCTTCCAACCGGCTAGTTTCTTTTACCAATGTGGGCAAAGGAGCTTGAAATTTGGGGGAGGGAATTTAAATGATAGATTTTTTTGCTACATATTGGAACAACCTCTCTACCTTCAAAAGGTAGGTATAAGACTGCATACACACCCAGATCTCACTTGTGGAACTACACTAGCATGTTGTTGTAATTTTTGCTGCTACATCTGGTTCACTAGCTTCCTGTTTAGAAGTCCCACATTGGGAAAGAGATGGGAAGTTGGTCTCCATATGTGGATTTGGACAATCCTCACTCTATAAGCTAGCTCTTGGGGTTGATTTAGGCCCACGATCCATCTTTACATGGTATGAGAGTCAGGCCCATCCCGATTCTTTGTTCACTGATGTTCGGCCCCCATAATATATTGTCCACGCTCCAGTTAACATGGTCTGGGCATGCGGGGGAGTGTTAAGAAGTCCCACATCAAAAAAGGGATGGGCAGTTGGTCTCCTTATACGGACATGAACAATCCTCACCCTATAAGCTAGCTTTTGGCGTTGAGTTAGGCCCAAGATCCATCTTTACACTTCCTATTGGTAGGAATAATTAGATACATATGATGTGAAACTTAGAGGATATGATAGGGGAAGATGAATCAATGACAATCTATGCAAAATATTGGATAAATAGAGAGGGTGATGAAGGCGTTTTGTTTAGTCGCGTAGTAAAATGAAGTTCTCAAGCTAAAAAGGGAGTTTCTGATATCAGCGTCCAAGAAGAAGGACTGGAGTAGCGAGTACCTTAATATCCTGTGCCCTAAGGTAGAAACAAGAGAATGCTTCAGTGGATAAAGATTCGTATCGCATATCCTTCTGTATTTTTAAGAAGAATAAGTAAATTAGACAACCAATAGCAATACATTGAGTGTTGCGTATTTTCTTGGGTTAAATTCAGAAGTTCGGGGATTGCAATTATAGCTGTAGTCTCTGTTCCAAAAGTTATCAGAAATTATTGGTCATGCTCAGTTCCTTAAAGTTCTTTCACCATTTCTCTCTTCCCTTTTCATGGTATGTCATGCCCCTATGGTTATGGAGAATAAAATATTGTTCCTTTTTTTTTCATTTTGTAGATAGCTTTTTTCATCTCTGCATAGTTACATTTTTTTAATTTCACTTTATTAGTGTAGTTTTATTTCATAATATCATATTGCCATATTGGGGAAATAGTTAGTCATATTATCCCCATTTTACCTTTAATGACATAACTTGTTGGACCCAATTTCATATAAAAGTTCACCTTTTCATGAGGAGAGATATATATGAATTGTTGGTAGTAACGGCAATTTTCGCACTTCACATAATATTTAGTTTATGCATTAAAAGAACATCCATTTCTTAAACTCGTGTCCAGTAAAACACCTACCAAATAAATTGGAATGAAGGAACCATAATGTATTTCTGAGATTTGAATCTCCAAGCTTTGTTTTCCTAATGACATAATAAAATACAACTTTATATATAACTAATCAGTATGGATTTTTTGATTTATTTTTTCAATCAAAAAATCCTTCTCAATTTTAATTATAATCAGTAATTATAACAACAATAATGACTATAAGAATGTCCTCCTCTGACTATCAAATGAAATGTGATTTACCCGTCCTCTCTTTGAAAGATGGGCTGCTTCCGGTTTTGTCGGTGCTTGAGACAATTTTGTCAGAATCAATTGGCAAGAGGTCAACGATTACGTAAATTGCTTAAACAATCTCAATCATCTCCTCTCACCACAGAAGAGCAAATAATGACTATTTCTTCTGGAACAAATGGCTATCTTGATTCATTAGAAGTTGGACAAGGAAATTTCTTGTTGAGCTACGCACTTACTGGCATGCTGCATCACTGTAGGGCGCACACACAAGGTATTATTTAAGGACGCCATAAGAAATGCACTTTTGTGAAATACTCGAAAGAGAAAGCAGTGTATATTAGCACCCAAGGGTGTGGCCTAGTGGTTAATGAAGTGGTTGAGAACCATGAAGTCTCAGGTTCAAATCCCAGCGGAGACAAAAACATGAGGTGCTTTCTCGCTATATGTCCTAGCCTTAGTGGACAGAGTTACTTGGTACCTGTTGCTGGTGAGAGGTGGTAGGTATCCCACGGAATAAGCTGAGGTGCGCACAAGCTGGTCCCGGACACTATGGTTATCCAAAAAATGATAGTGCATATTTTTTTTTGAAACGGAGGAAAGACAGTGCATATTAAGGAATCATTTTTTTTAATAAGATAATGGATTTCATAGAGCACATCAAGAAGATGCAAAATATACAGAGCATAGACAAGTAAACGACATTGTTAGCTCTATTACAAAAGGCTAATCTAAAGTTAAGGAGCTAACATAGTTCAAAAAAGCTTCAGGGGAATTGACAGCTGAGAAATTACTCCAGCTGCAGAGACTTCCATGGCCAATTTACTAACATTCCACAGGCATATGGTACATGCTTTTATTTTGCTAACTCTCTCATCTAAACTAATATAGGAGACTCTGAATAGAGTCAATCTACATTTATAACCAATCCGGTTGACCTTTTATTGGTAGTGAATTCAAAAAGTACTTCTAATGTAGTTGTTGAGTGAAGGATGGTTTATAGGGAGCTGGCATTTCCTGTGAGTGGTAGAGCTTTTCATCTTTATCTCAAAGTTCCAAATTATGGAAAGAAAGTAACATAGATTCCCTATCCTCATGTTCAGAAACAACAGTGAAGCAGATTGAAGATGCTTTTAAGGAATTCACCGCAAGAGAGGACATCGCAATAGTGTTAATCAGCCAATATGTAAGTTTTCTACTCTTCTCATTTGGTGTTTGGTTTATCAATTTTTTACATGTATTTTGTAGTCAGGAATATTATCTGTATTTGGTGGTTGCGTTACATGTAGCTCTGCTCAAATGCCACAATAAAATTTGTTTTGTGTCAGCTGTTAATTATGTCGTATATAGTGTTTAAATGTTTATTGATCGAAATCTTTCATTGTTTGAATTTTTGAACTAACTATTATCTGGCCAAACTTCAGTTGCTCTCAAGTCATCAGAAACCTGCTAGAGTTAAAAAGAGTAATGTGATCTGTATTTCCTGTTGGAAGTTAAGAACACAGTGGCTACGGCATCAATCTGCTTGCATTTCCTCTTCCAATAAACAAGTTCCATAGGACTTGTAAAAACAAAAATAGATAATAATTGACTATAGCCATATAAAGCCTGCTTATCAAATCACTATCACCCCCATCAGGTGAAAGTATATTTGGTCTGCATAAAAGGTGGGGGGGAGGACACATCTAAGAGGTATTCCTAAGGGTCATTTTCCTTGTTTGGTTATGAAATACAAGTGACGAGGTGTCATCTCCATGTCAGTTTTTTAGCCAATCTGAAATTCGTCAAAATGAGGAGATAACTGTTCATGCATTTTTTCCAAACAAGATAAAGAAACGATAAGTGATTTGACAAGATTAAGAAAACCTCTCAGTCACTCAAAACAGAGGTTTGAAGATATCCAGTTAAGTACTCCTTTGGTAGGTTTAGTGTATAAAGGGAAAGGTCATATTTTTGCTAAGAATTAGAAAAGCACTCAACCCCCCCCCCCCCCCCCCCCACCAATCTCCCGGCCAAATCAAACTTAGCTGAACCCAGTTTAGTAACTACATGAGCTTAGCACTTACTGTTTCAATTTCAATCTCCTTAGTAAATCCAACTAACACTGTAATAAGGAGTTTCGCTATCTACCCCAAGAACTTTAAATTATTAGGCTGCAGTTTTATGTCTGTGGGGAACTAGTGGCCTCCATTTTCTTTAATTGAAGACTCACGGAAAATAAGGATCTAAAGTAGAGTTAATTGGCATTTCACTCAATTTATTCCTCTTGGTTTATCCTTTTCAGGTGGCCAACATGATAAGATTTTTGGTTGATAGTTACAACAAACCAATTCCAGCCATTTTGGAGATTCCTTCAAAGGACCATCCATATGATCCTGCCCATGATTCTGTTCTATCACGAGTGAAGTATCTCTTCTCTACCGAATCAGTAGCCGGCGATAGGCGTTAATGTTGGAGTAATGTTTCTATATGCCCCAACTATTTCATAATTATCTTGATATTGTATCATGTCCCCACTCTATCAAGAGATGATTCATTTTGTAATCTGTTTTACATATTTAAGCGGTTTGTGTTGTTCTTGAGTGTTGATTCAAGAAGTTGTATAAGTTAAAAGTGTGACAGGGAGTGAACAACTTGTTGCAAATAAGTCGGTTGCTCTGTTCTTTGGGAGGTTCAATTGATATTATGGATGATTATTCTTGAAGAGGAATCAAATAAACTATTTGAAGACTGCATCAATTTTCTGCTCTTTGATCTCACTGTGCTTATGGAAAATTTCTTGTTATAGCCCAAGAATGTACTCTTCATTTTTTGTCGACTCAACTCTGCTTCTGAAAGTGACCATTTGTTACTTTGTGCTCAAAAGTGACAACGTTTTCTTTTGCGGAGACATGATTTGAACTCGTCACCTCAAGGTTATGAGCCTAGCGAGCTACCAAACTGCTCTACCCGAATTTGTAACCTCTATAAGCAGATTCATTTTCTATGTTTTTCCTGATCAAACTAGAAGTGAAATGAGTGTATAAGGATATTGTGCTCAGCCTTCATACAATCATAAAATTAAAAGTATCGAGTTTTACATTTGAAACTCCAACACAATTATTCCTTAGTAGTGCGTTGCTACAACTTCTATTTAGCTCCTTCTGTGTTTACTCACTTCACTCTCTTTCGTTCAGTATTAGTTCTTTAAAATAACTGATTCTCTTATTCTTACAGGAAAATAAGTTATTTTGAATTCATGTTGGCTCCTGAACTAGCAAATTGACCCTTCTATTACTTAACCGCCAAATCTGAGTGTAAACAAAATATACCAAAAGTTTTTGAGACATAAAATGGTTTTGTGGATAATTTGTTTTCCACTAAAATCATGTATACATGTATGAAAGAAAACAACTCTAAATTGAAACAACAAAAATAACACAGGCAAAACTTTTACTTTTTCAAATAACAATTAAGGTGAAGCAGGGTCAGGAACGATGAATCTCTTTATGATCATAAACAAATCCATTTTGTAAGTTCGTTATTACAGGTAGTTCCTACAAAGGATCGGACTAATGACATACAAAATACTAGAATTCTCGATGTCTCAACCTTTAGGGACTACGAGTATGATAAAAACATCCGTCAACAAAAAGATCACATCGTCTCGTGGGTATTGAGAATGAATGAAATCATGACTAATTAAGAACTCAGAAATCACATTAAATCAAGAGATGATATTGATATCACAATTTAATAATAAATGACATCAAATAAGATAAATTAAATATATACATGAATAACATTCTCTTTTAACTCACCTTACAAATCGAAGAAAAGAAAAAAAAAATTGAGGCGTTGAACCTCAAACCAAATCTCTCCAATTCCTTTTCTTCTTCCAAAAGAGTAAAAAAAAAAAAAAAAAACATACACTAGATTAAAAGATAACCATCATGATCCCAAATACTTTCAGTAATTAACTGATCATCTCCAGTAAAATCACTTAAACACAAATTCTCCAATTCAAAATCACCTAAACTCGAAATATCCATCGTTGGACTATTACTAGAATTCGTCGTTGAAGATGAGCCAAATGTTTTATTTTCATTAACTGATACTAACATACCTCCGTTATGTTGTTTGTCCTTTTGATCATTGCAATTATAACAATCATATCCAAATGAAGATACATCAGTTATTGAATTATCTTCTTCAAAATCGTCGACGTTGTTCTCATCTAGTCCAAAATTTAAGTTTATTGGACCTTTATGAGCTCCCAAGAAAGTATTCGCAGTGTGACATCCTGTAAATTGTTGTACTAGAGCTCGAAAATTCGAAGCATCTGCATTGAGATGAGTAGTTGGAGTTTTCTTTGATGCTCGAGATCTTCTTCGAATTGGTGACTTTTTTATGGTACTATTTTTAGGACTTAACTCATGACTACACAAAGAGTTTGTAATAGTAGTAGTGTCACAGTTTAAGGTTGATGATCTTGTCATTTGAGGGATAGAAGAGTTTTGCATGTTTTTTTTTTTTTTTTGTTTTATAATTATGAATACTTGTGTTGTGAAGAAATGGAAAAGAAACCTAGGCAAGAATGTATTTATATAGTGGATTTTATTTTTTTGGTTAAAAGATAATTAAAGATGGATGGTTGACTATTTTTTTGTTTTTTGTTTTGTTGGAGTTGGGATTAAGGTAAGACCAAGATATAGGTGTGGAGGTGTGTTTCGAGGAAAGAACGTGGTTAGATAATGATATGTGCGAATGCGTCATTCATCTATATACTTTTTTTATGAAAATTATTTTAGAGAACTATATATTATAATTAACTAAGAGAGAATGAGAGTAATTTCAAAGGAGATGAAAATTCTCAGTGATCTGCGTTGGAAAATAAATCTTTGATTCACATTAGTGATAATACATGTTATTGGATCATGTTTTATGTTTTATAGCTTTCCATTTCTTTGTTTGATGAATATATTTTTGGGAAAACGGATAAATATACCCCGAATTATCGTAAATGGTACGCAGATATTCTTCGTCATTCTTATGAGACATTGGCGCCCCTGCCATCCAAAAACTAGAGCGTATATGCCCTTCACTCTAATGAAAGACGAAATAGGGACACGTGGCACAATCTTATCCATCGATCCGATGTCGGGTCGGTGGATAAGATTATGACATCCGTTAGTATAAAGGGTATATATGATCTGGTTTTTGAACGGCAGGGACACCAATGTCCCAAAAGTATGACGGAGGGTATCTACATATCATTTACGATAGTTCGGAGGTATATTTGTCATTTTTCCGTATATTCTTTGATGTTATTCCTTTATGATGGTTAATTTGAAAATAATAGAATAGTTAAATTTGTTAGCTTGTAGGGTCTTATAAAGTAGAGTATAAGTATAATCAGCTAGTTAAATTAAGTAATTAAGCATCCTTAATCATCTCCGCGTTGTAATGGAAGGCGCATGTGCTACTTGAAGATTGTGATAGATTTATAAATCATTGTCTTAAAATTAATATTCTATTTAGTAAAAATGATTTAAGTAGTGATTATATTATCTAATGGTTGACCATGAATATTGACACGCAACCTAGAGTACTAAACCAAGTTTTTCATATGCCTATTATCAGGTCGTGTTCACACCTTGCTTTCTATGTTGCAAAGAACACAGATACTGTTGAAAATTGATCAGCCACAATATTTACGTAGTTTTACTTCTATCTTGTGAAGGATAGAAATTGTTTTCGATAGACCTTTAATTTAAGTTAGTAAGGATATAAAATAAATACAGTAATGAAGAAACTATATTAAACACAATTAAGAAGAGAACAAGTAGCAAAATCTTCTCCTTTGATATATTATGTCAGTTCATCTATCACCAGGACAAGTAGAACATGCTAAGAGTTGATCCTTAATTCAAACTACTGGGAAGTGTTTTGAGTTTTATCAGTCGGGCTTGACTTCATTGTACAAGTTTTTAATGACCCTAATGTTAGCTAATATACATCTTTAGCCTCAAAACATCTATAGAACCTCATAGGGACTTTGTCATAAGCCTTTTCTAGGTCAATGAACGTCGTATATAAGTTCATCTTCCTCTCCCTATTTGGTTCATCAATCTCCTTACGCGATGTATGGCTTTATAGTTCCCCCCCCCCCCCACCCTGGGCATGGACCCAAATTGTTCTCACTGATAGACACACCCCTCTTCATTTTGTCTCGATCATCCTCTCCCAAAATTTCATAGTGTGGTTTAACAGCATGATACCCTATAGTTATTACAATTCTAATCAATATCACTTTTATTCTTGTACAACAAAATCACTGGACCCCACCTCATTACCTACACTCTTCCCGAATTCTATTAGAATCTTGTATGACCCGATCGCCCTCCCATTTCTTATCTTATGCATAACCTTTTTATAAATCTCCTCAAACTTAATATTCCTATAACCTTCAAAATCTCGACGACTTGTAGAGTGCTCTAAATCATTATGTGAAATATTTTTATCTCCATCTCTCTTTAAGATACTTCAAACTTAATATCCCTATAACATTCAAAATTTCGGCGACTAATATAATTACACAATTGGAGTAAGTATTTTAAATATATACCATTGTATTAGAACCAAAAAAGATGTGGCAAAATACATGATTTATCATATCTTTTTTGAAATACTAAACTTGAAACACGGTTATGACAAAAGCAGTACAACATATAAATGGAAGAAATATTTTTTATATACTTATTTAAAAAGGGATTATAAACGCAAAACACATGTCAAGTCTTTATAAGGTTGTTATGTAAATTAACTTTATTTGTCCTTATCGATACATCTTACAATGAAAATAAAATTGTACTGCTATTTGTTCTTTAATGAATTATTTTGGTCTTCTTTCAACGTCAAATTATCTTTTTACATTTTAAAAAAGTCCAAGATTCTTTCGAGGTATAGCTAAGGAACATTGAACGAATATAATTATTTTTAGGATTTAGTTGTATATACTGAAAAATAATAGAGTTTTTACACGATTATTATAGTATATAAACATTTTATAACTATAATCACAAGTTAGTTAATTGCCATATTAGTTAGTTTCACCTACAAATATTGCCAAATGAACTTATATAGTCGTTCTTTTAAAAATTACTCAGTAAACATATATATTGTAACTGTATAATTAATTAGGATATAACATATACATGTGTATATATTTGGTTAGCGCCGTTAAATATTTTTTATCAAACAACCAAACATGTAACTTATTCTTATAAATATTTACTTGTAGTATCTTATTAGTGACATTAATATTTTTTACACAATCAGTGCTTGGTATATGATCGTTTGGTGTGTGTGTGTATATATATATATATTAATGCCTCCTTTTTTTTCTATTTCAAGAGGATTAATAGTGTTTTCACTTACCTTCTGAAACGGTCGATTCATCATGTTCTTTCGTTTGTCTATGAAGAATTCTTCTAAGCTTGAAAACTCTCTTTCTATTTCTTCATACACAATCACACGTTAAACAAAATTTGTTTAATCTATTTAATTTATTTTTCTTTAAACACTTATCATGCCTTAAACGATTTAGGAACCTAAACCTTAGTTAAACTATGATATCCATGTTTAAAGTCAAATGTATTCAAAAGTCTAAACCAAACAAGAAAAAAAGTACAAAGATGATTTAAAATAATTGCTTGTGTATTCAACAAGAGATACAAATGTATCTAATTAATTAAGCTTCATGTGTAGCACACTTAGCTTTCAGTTACCTATCTCTACTCAAAGAAAACTGGAGGATTGATATATATAATTTATTTTACAAGTGAGAATACAACAACTTATTAGGAAACAAGATTGATCGCAATTTGCACTTTGGACATATAGTTTAAGGCTGAATACTAAAAAAAAATTGTCCATCACCCTGCAAGCTTTAATTTGTCACACTTACTCATATCTAGTCCAACTTGTTTATATCTCTTTACAATCTATACCCTTAAAATTTTAAAATAAAAAATATTAATATTATTATTTTTTTAAAAGAAAAAACTTGGAAAAAAAAACGTGTGTGACATAATTGACATTATTGCTTGCTGAAGACTGTTTATTATATCACCTCAGTCCTCATATATATATGTATTTAGTCAACGAAAGCCCTTTAAGATGGGAAGGGGTGAGTATATATATTTGTGTTTAATCATATCTTTGAAATTTGAAATAAAG
Organism: Solanum pinnatisectum; assembly: GCA_035578085.1. NCBI lineage: Eukaryota > Viridiplantae > Streptophyta > Magnoliopsida > Solanales > Solanaceae > Solanum > Solanum pinnatisectum. Next base: position 22,765,549 of record CM069077.1, read on the forward strand.
ACTATGATGGTAAACTTTGATCAAATTATCTAAAAGTCAAGAGGATTTGTACACTTGAAAAAAAATATTAAAAAATTTAGAGAGAAGTACTTCCTCTGTTCCAAAATAAATGAATTTTTTTTAAGAAAGCTAATTAATGGCATTAATCAAAAGATAATTTTCTCATAATTTCTTTTCAATATTTTTCTTAAAATTATATTAGAGATAGTTAAAAAAAAATCATTAAAGAGAAGGTGTAATTCTAGAAGGAAAAAAAATTACATTGGACTTTAAAAAATTCATTCATTTGAAATATAAAAAAAGTGTATTTATTTTGGACAGAAGGGAGTATTAGATTAAGACCAAACTGAAAAAAAAGATTTGGACCAAAGAATAAATAAGGATAATTTGGGATAAATTTATATATATAACTTAATTCCTACAAAATTTATATCGTATTAGGTAAAAGTTTAATTTCAAAACCTATAAGTTATGTTGTAAGAGAAATAACTTAATTCCTATAGAACTGATGTTGTAAGAGCCAAGTTCAGTTTCATAACCCACAAATTATACTATAGTTAAAAGCATATAATTTAGTTCCTACCGAATTTATGTCTAAAAAAATAAAAATCTTTAAATTTATGTCGAATGAATTAGGTCATAGCTAGATAAAGAACTTTGATTCATTATATTTTATTAAACGGGTAATTAACAAGGGAAAAAATTAAAAGTCATCTCCAAAACAAGAGTAATCTATGCCAAGCATCACAAACAAAAATATGACAAGTAAAATATAGATCCAAAACTTAATAGAGTGATTATTGGAAAGGAAAACGTTGGATTATTTTTAATGAGGGAAAATGTGATAGAATTTTCTTTATATTAATATAGCAAATGCCTATTTCATTTGCTTGGAAAACAAGCAAATGAAAACTCCTTTTTCTTGTTTTTCTTAGTTTGCACACCAAACATAACTCAACTTTTAATAGTAACTTGATTAAAGCACGAAAATTGAAAAACCTTATTTTATATGTATTTATAGATTTTTTCTCCATTGATTGTTGATTACACAATTATAAAATCGTTATCGAGTTGGTAGAGGACATTTTCTCCATGTCAAAGTAACATATTTCTTTTTACATAAAACGTTGATCATATATGTTTTTGTTTTACCAATAGTTGCAATAACTAATTCATGTTTCATATAATTATTTTCCTCTTGTTCTCATTAGGTAAGGGCCAATATTCACCAAACTTCAAACAAAATATATGACACTAGTACTAGAGGACTATATATATATATATATATATGGGGCTTAAAACGTCCTCCCCGTTCATAGTGTTTTTTCCTGTTTCGCGCCCGTGTCTGGTATTCATATTGGATTTTGATTAAATTTGAATTTATACAATGAAATTCCATATTGGGGGAAGGGGGACAATGAAATTCCATATTGGGGGAAGGGGGGGGGGGGGGGGGAATAAAAGTGCTTGAACTTGAAACGTTAAAAATGAAAGAATACTTAGCACTCCATAACAATCCTTATGGTCCCGGTCATAGTTATTAGTGAATTAAATGTCAGGCATTTATGTTAATTTTAGTGGACGTATTTCATATAATAAAGTGGGTATTAATTTTATTTTTTTCAAGTTTACCTTTATTGTTGCTTTGATAGTTAGTGTAATTATCATACACTTCAAATTATTCATATGCGCACTACTTATATTTAGCTACTTGCAACTTTCATATTTTCATTCAATTTCTTTAATTATAAGATATTCTTATAAATCCTTTGAAAATATTATATTTTTGAATTACAAAATAAGCTTATACTATAAATACTTTGTTGTATTTCACTTCTTACTTAATTTTTGTCCAAAAATCAACTTTTTAATGATAGATGGTTGTATTCGTCACAATAATAACTTAGTCCACAATGGGAGTAACATCATTTATATTTGGTAATTAACTTTGATATTTTGTATAGTTTGAACAAGTAAAGATGATCACTTGAAAAAGTATATTACTTTCTGGCTTAATTTATGTGGCATAATTTGAATTTTAAGAATTAAATAGTTAAATTTTAACTTTGATTTGGGACATTAAATTTTAACTTGTTTGAATCTCGAAATATAAAATGTGTCACATAAATTAGGATCACTGAGTATTATCAATAATTGAGGGATGTTAGTGAAAAGTAGCCAATGAGCTAGGTCAAATGGTTAAATTAGACGTTGTGACTAAAAGGGCAAAATCTATACATATATATATTTATAGTACCTTTCTTTCAGATTATATTTTATTTCTCCCAGAAAGTATAAAAAAAATTAATTTTTGCTAACCACAATAAGATGGACAAGTTTGGTTAAATTGGGATCAGCAAAATATCCCAAACCTGACATGTGGCTCAATTTACATGTGAACTAAGATTATATTACAATATCTAATTTAATTAACAACCCGTTACCCAATTTGACACAGTCCAAATCATATCATATATATACATAGCTTATTTTCAACGAAATTCAAAAGTATTAAATGGCTAATTCTTGCATCTAATCTTATTGCCTTAAATCATGGCTTAATTAATATCAAAGGTCTGATCAAAGAGGGTTTAAAGGTTAATTAACTTGCTGTTAATCGAGTTCCAATTTTTTCCTTTAACTTAATATTGATAATTATTGATTACCCCATGATTAATGTGAAAGAATAGGTTCCTAGCTACTCCTTCAGTTTCATATTACTTAGTTCATATTGATCTGTACACCACTTAAATTTGTTATTATTGCTTCCACATATTGTTATAATATTATAAAAACACACTAAGATCAAAGGAATCCATAACTCATTTTGTTACATACTTTGCTATATAACCAGATATGTACCATAATTCAAATTTTAACTAAAAAATTGTCACGTATTTTTTTTTATTTTTTTGTGCCTTTAGTCTTCTATCATGACAACATTATTACTACTTGTTAGTACTATTTTTTTGTAGTGTCCGTACTAACAAAAGGTGTACGAAACATAAATTGACTTTTATTAATTACTGTAAAAATTTTGTGGCAATTAATATTTATATATTGATGTGGACTTAGTCTTCATTAATATTTTTTAGGAAAAAATTACTTGGTGAGGAAGATCGTTATGATCATGTCGTTTACTTTGACTAACGACTTTGTCTCCTAAGATTATTTGACTAATCAACAATTAAACTGACATATTAGTGATAACATGAAATTCAAATACTGATGTCAATGGTGAGATAATAAAAATTCCCTTCATCTTCTTATTGATTTTTTAATTAATTATTTCTTATTTTTTTGCCGCTAACTTTTCTTTGAAGTAATGAGATGTAATAACATACAAAAATAATACCATCAGAGATTGTTGTGATGAAATGATAAATATTTTTCAATTACGCATTTGAATTGGTAAGAAGTATTTTTTTTTTCACGTGAATCTGAATTAATCAAACTCCTAAATAGGTACCGAATCGAGTAGGATGTGAATTCGTGATGGTTAAGTAAGTTTACTTATGCAACAAGTCGATGATTTTTTCAAGAGATAAGTACAAAATTAAAATTAAAATAACAAAATCTTAAGGTATGTGGAGCTCACTATTTTGTTGACTCGAAGCTTCTAACAATGTGATGGGATTAATTATTTATATTTCTTGGATAGGAACTATAGTGATGTAATGTGATGAGAATTGGTGATGATCTTGGGATTAAAAAAAAAACATTTTTTAATTAAAAAATAATGATGTTTGATTTGATGGAATTATTATAGTTTTTCTAAGGTTGGCTGGATGTAGACTTACTAACCAACCACCTTAATTTCCATGTTTAGACTTGGTCTATTTTGACCAAGAGAAATTTCTGTATGAAAATTCTAAAGTGTGATATGTAATGAAACTATTCTTAATACTAATTGTTTTCAAAAAGAAATAATCGCTATTTTGCTTAACAAGTTGAATTTGTTGTTCGAGATCTTTGAGCGATTTTTCACTTAACAATTTTAAAAATTAATTGATTAAAATTTTAAAGGGGACTTTACGTGTTTTTTAGATGGAAACAAGCAATTATTCAGACTGAAAAAGTTATTCCTCTGTCAAAAATAGTGTTTCTGACTCGTTTTTTTTTCCCTCTCTCTTTTTGTTGGTAAGGATATCCATGTGGATGCTTGATTAGTCTTTTTTGTCTACAAATGAGAATATTTTGTTGTTAACGATGAATCGTCTCGATTCTATTCAAAACTATATTCGATTTTGTGATTATTAAGGGATAACGCTCGATCGAGGTAGGAGAACATATATTCAACGCTTCCTACGACATATCATGAATCATCTACTTCATTCTTAGACTCGCCACGTATCGCCATATGATTTGATCTTTTCACTAGATCTAATTTTGCTTCATACAATAATTCTAATATCTTTCGATTAATTTGAACACACCGATATTCAATTAATTTCACAAAATATTATACCCAATTTTTTATTTACATTTGGTTCCTTCAAAATTTCTTTTTGATTAATCTTTCTTAAGAGGATGGGTAGGGAAGCTGATAAACCATATCTATATATACAAAATTAGCTAAGAGATGTATTTTAATTACTTTTTGGTTCTTTATATAAGGTTGCATCAAGACTCAAGATTACTATACATTTGCATTGACCTTTGACTTGTTGACTAGTCGAAAATCTACCATAGGTTGTGTTTGGTATGATGAAAGAAAACATTTCTACAAAACATTCTCCAATATTTCGTTAATCAAAATATTTTGAAAAATATATTATATTTTTTTTAAAAAAAAAGGTAAGAAAAACAAGTTTCACGAATGAAATTCATCACTATTGTGTCCTCCAATCCTCTCCACCCCTACCTCTCTCTCACTCCCACCCCATCCCACTCTACAGTATTTTGTAGAGTATATAAATATTTTTGGGACACTATTTGTTGCTTACTTATCAAACTCTAAAAAATTTATTTTAAGAAATCATCTATTTCAGAGAAAATATATTTCTTCATACGAAATAACCCCCCTTAATGAATTGATGATTTGTAACCACAAAAATGTTAAAGCATGTTGTAGACCATAAATTGCAAGTCTTACTTTTTATAACAAAATCTATATTCAGTCAAACAACATAACATAAATTGAGACAGATAAAAGTACAAAGAAAAAAGAATATATCAAGGAGGAAAATCGAGAGAGCTTTGAATATGATTTTGCAAATCTAAATTTCTTACATTTGATGTACTTAGAAAAAAAAATTCCTTTTCAACATTCTAATTAGGCAACTACCATCCATAATCATCTACACTCAACTTACTATTTTCATAATTAATACTATTATTGCCACTCTCTTGTTTTTCTTGTTGTAAATTATCCTTTGAATGTTTCTCATCATGATCTTCATGATTATAATAGTAACCATAATTCATAGAGCCCTCTCCTATTGAATTACTTCCAAATAATTCATTTTGATCATCATGATCATTTGGTGGACCAAAACTTAGGTTAATTGGACCCTTTTGATTATTTTTGAACGTTGGACAAGTGTGACATCCAGTATGTTGTTGCACTAGTGCCCGAAAATTCGTGATGCTAGCGTTTAGAAGCGTTGTAGGTGTTTTCTTGGATGCTCGAGATCTCCTTCGAGTAACTGGTTTTATCGTGGTGGTTTTAGGGCTTATTAACTCGTGAGTATCATCATTTTCAGAAATTCGTGAAGAATATTGATGATGGTGGTGATGATCGATAGTCATGTTTTGAGTATTTGTGGTTATGATGGTGGAATAAGAAAAATACTCATGGGTATTATTTTCTAGTGCAAAATCTTGTTGGTAATAGTATGGTATATCATGAGTAGGTGAATATGGGATAGTGTTATTCATGGTTAAATTTCTTTGGGTTGCATGCATTAATATTATGAAGACAAATTTTGAGATTTATATAGGACATTTGTGTAGTCAAATTGTGACATTTTGGCTTTGATTTTTCCTTTTTAACCAAGTTTAGACAATGTTCATTTTTTTGACTATTCAAATATTCCAACCCCACCTCTCTCTAGATCTCCAATTAGATAAAAGTAATTTGAACTTTATGAATTCTCAATTTTAAGGAAAGCATGGTAAAGATAAGTAGCTGAATTCTGACTTTCAGTGTTGTGTATATATCTAATACTCTCTGTCCTATTTTATATGTCATATTTTTACTTTGCACTTGCATTAAGAAATAATGTAATTTTACTCTTCTATCCTTATTTAATATTTTCTTAAGTCAACTTTATTAATAAATGACAAGATTAATTAACTATTCTATCAAGGGTATAATAGGCAAAATATGGTAATTTGTGCATAAATTTTATAAAATGACAAGTATTGTGGTCCAGCTATTTATAGAAAGGAATGACATATACTCAATATTTATTAATAAATATATAAATATTGAACTAAAATTACTGATTTTGATTGAATTCATACTAATTTTCTAACTTTGGAACACTATTTAAGTGTATAGAAAGTCTACTCACAAGTTACAATCATGATATTGAATTGCTGAGTAGAGAGGTGGTTCAACCTTTCATATGAAATCAACTTTTATATACACATATATCGTCCACATTTTAGAAACTTTATAAGTATATGTATTTTAACCTATTATAACAGATAATGCACTTTATCGTTCAAATAACTAGTCTCATTTTTTGTATCTACGATTATACATATTTCTTTATCTGATAAAGTAAACTTTTTCTCATGTTGGAAGATTATTTTACTGGTTCTTTTGTTTGTTGAAGAAGTTTAAGTGGGAACACAATTAGGCTGGGTATAAAAGCCAAAAATACAATGTAACTTCTAGGAAATAGCACCCATGTTACATGACAAAGAGAAGAAATAAAAATGCTAGCAAAGGAAGATGAATCATATCTAGCAAAATCCAATAGCATCTTATTTTGATTTTGCTTCTTCTCTGAATTAATTAACTACTCCATCTGTTTCATATTACTTGTCCCCTATATTTTACTAAACTCATTTGTTAATGATATTTTGGAATTAACTCACCGTAATAACAAAAATAATTTTTAGCGGCAATAAATATACACATTAAAAAAAATGTTACTCTCTTTACCGATATCAATATCTTGTCACTGAATCTGATGTCACTATAAATTTTAGGGTCATTTACAAATAGTGTTAAAAATGAAATTATTAGGAGTAGTAATTGTCTCTAAAAAAAATTAGTGTATCATTTTTAGTGTGGTGTATACTATTAAAATGAATAAGTAAAAAATAATAATAATCTATTTTTAATATATTGGCTGCCTGCACATTAATTGATTAATTGTCATATAATTGTTGCAACCTGCACATGCTTACTGCGCATGCATGAGGTAGGTATCGTTTCTTGTCTTTTTCAACTGATTTTATGATGTTAATTACTATAATATAAGTAATAAATGTATTAATTATAATTATATATAACCTCCTAAAACTAAAAGTGCGATTTGACTCACGTTAATAACTACTCAATCGGTTTAAAAGAATTCGTCTGTTAAAGATTTTAAATAAAATTAGGAAGTAGGTAAGAATAAGTATTACTCTTCTGTCCATTTTTATTTGTCCACTATATTATTTTGGGATGTCTAACGATAATTGTTTAGTTTATAAAATCAATAAATAATTTACAATTTTGTGTCTATTTTACTGTTACTATTAAATATCATTCATTTTTTAATGTTTAAATGATTTATATTTAATAAAGGCGATTTAGTAAATTTATTGTTTCTTAATCCGTATATTAAGTTAATATTTAACAGCTATTATTGAACAGAAGAAATATTAAGCAACAAGAAGTAAAAATTAGCGTTTGTTTTTTAAATGATTTTTTGGTAGGTAAAGTGGAATTAGTGTTGCTAAAGCTATAGTATAATACCATTAAATTCTTATTGGGCTAACTTGGGCTTGTTTATATTCAGCCTGAGCCCATAAATCCATGAACCAAATTTATACTCGAAAACTTTTTTTTTCATTGGGGTTGGGGTGGGGGTGGAGTGAGGGATTATAGAACCTAAAGGAGTATGAGTCATATATTTCACGGAACGCGTAAGTTGTTGGCAAGGTTTTATGTCTTTTTTCCAATCTACTCAAGTCTAACCCTCTTAGACCCCATTAGAGATTCCAACCATAGAGCACGTAGATTTAAAAAATGCTTAGTTTCTGTAAGTAATTGATTAACAAAATCATTTGATATCTGATAATAATTTATAAAGATTTTTCACTTAACATTTAATTAAACGGTATCATTATATAATTTACGTTAGTAAATTTTTTTTTAGTGTACCATAATCACTAATATATATATATATAATAATTATTTATTATATAATATATTAAATTAAATTAAAACTTCAAGATGTGATGATTTAGATAGATAAGATCACTAAGAAGATCGCAATTAGACAACATTGTGATCGCAGTTTGATCAAAATTTGATAATTTTTTTTTTTTTTTTAAATTAATTTTAAAAAAAAAAAAAAAAAAAAAAAAAAAAATTAAAAAGTTTGTTAATTTTTTAATATTTATTCGCTTATTCATTTTATTTATAAATTTTTTTTTGATCTTATCTTTAAAGCAATGGTGCATTTTCTTGAAATCCTGGATTCGCCTCTGATCACATAAATTAAGATCAGTAAGCATTTTAGAAATTGGAACTTGGAAATAGTTTAATTGGGTGGTAATATAAGGGAAAGCAAATCCCTAATTGAATTTGTTAGTCTTTTCATAATAATAATTTCTCATGATAGGATCAATAATTGGTTTTTTATTTCTTGATAACAGAAAAAGATTTCTAGTCAAGACTCAACATTATAATTTTGGAGATTCTTTAAGTCAAATGTTCTTTATTTTTTAAAACTATGCAATTAAAATAGGACAATTAATTTGAAACGAAGGGTGTATTATTATTAACCGATTCAAAATTAAAGGTAAAATAATTTTTCTTCAAAGTCAAGTCAATTCTGGATGCTGTTTACTCCAATATCTTAAAGAGCTTTACTTTTCTGTGTTAGGAAAATTTAATCAATTTAATTATTGGTCAAAGGTCACAATTAATTTCACTATAACCTGATTAGTGGAATTTGTTGTCTAACCATCTAGTCAAGTAAATGAGTCAAAAGTCTATTCATACCATCTTTAATTTAGAAGAGATAGAAGCATCTTGGACTTGGATTACTCTTCGAATTTGTTTGGTACATAGACTAAATTATTTTGAGATTATAATTGTTGAATTAATTTATCTTATCTGAAAGATGGAATAAAATAATTTCAAGTTGAATGGAATAAGGTGGAATATCTCATAATAGAAGTTGAGATTAGATTTATAATGTATTTGAAATTGACAATCTAAATCTATATTGTCAACCAAAACAATATAACTAATCTCAAACTTAATCCTAAAGTATTCCACTTTATTATGTGTACCAAAAGTACTCCGTAAAAGTATTGGTTGTGTCTCAATCTCAGTGTGGCTGATTATCCTCTCGACGTACTCCTCCATCCCAAAATAAGTATTACTTAAACCAAAAGATTAATTATAAAATAATTATCCGATAGTACTAATTGTTTTCAATTATACTTACATTAAGGAATTGTTTCTTACTAACGCTTAATTCTCAAGAAACATCTAATTATAAATAAGAGTAACTTAATAAACTATAGAATTATTTTTCTTAATGAGTGTGAAATTTCACAAGCTAAAACAACACTTATTTTAAGACGGAGGAGTATAAAAGAAGAAAAACTGAAAACTACAGTCAAAAATAAAAACAAGAAAAAAACAAAAGATAAATGGTCAATAAGCTATGAGTTCACACTTGTTCACATATGTTAACATCACCACTCACTCTGAAATACTAACTATATATATAGATAGATATAGCTACCCCATTACATTTTACATCTTGGAAAGAAAATGAATATTTCAAGATTGTCTCAATCAGTAATTTGTTTTACAATAAGAAAAGAGGAATAGTTTATTATGCCATGCTTTGCAATTAGATCCAGATATCCAATAATGTCACTTGTTTATTAGTCATCAACAATAATAAAGAGGAACATGTGTTATGTGTATCTTTCAACTTTCAAAGTTGAGAAGATTTGTAGCAAATGATTCAAAATGGAGGCTCAATCAGACAGATGGATGACTTACCCAACATTATTTATAAGTTTTTGATTTGACTTGCCACCAATAGAATTTTTTTTTCTTTCTTTTTTTTTTTTTTGACTCTTCCTCTTTAATAACAAAGTGACATTCTATCCTTTATCAATCATTTTAACTGATTTTAAGAGAGATTTGATCTTAATCAAAGTTTTTTAAAAAAACCAACAGTATACATATGAAGAAGTTGAAATCTAACTCTAATCTTAATTTACTAAAATTTCAGTTGGAATTCATAATAAGATAAGTTTACTCTTGTTGTCCAATTGAGATTTCCACTCATTTCTGAGCTATATTCCTACAAATGGAAGAAAAAGGCAGTTTAATGTTCCACATTCAAGAACCTAACAAACAATAAAACCATCTGGGAAAAAAATAAGCAAGTGGATACATCCAAAGCTGGAGTTCTCACGATTCCCCATGCAATAGTAATCTTAAGCATAAGCAACACAAAAAACAGCAGGATTTACATACAACAGAAAAATAAATCGCAAAGATCACTATCCCTCAACGAGTAGAATACTCTTCATTAGTTATCTAAAAGTCGAATTTGGCATTTCAAAAAGAAGAGAAGATGCAGAGGTTGATGTTTCTGACTTGACTTGTCAGGTTCATTACTGCTGATGCTGCTCATATATCTGCATATAAGTCTCAGAAAGCGCAACCATCTGGGGAAGAGTTTCAGAAACATGTAGGTCTTGCATCTCATACCTGCATCAATTTAATGTGTTAGGTTTACCAAGTTAACAGAATAAACCACGTCTCTATTTTCGTGTGTGTGTTGGTTTGGGGTGGGGTAAGAGTTCATATTAGAAACAAATAAAACTTAGTGATATGAGCTGTGTAACTAACCAAAGTTCTTCTGATTTTCGTTGGACAAACACTCTGTATGATCCTTCACCTGGCTTTCCATCATGAACAATATTAGCAATCAAATCATATTTTGAGCGAAGTTTCTCATTCTCCTTTGGTGCTGGCAGGGGAATATAATCCTTGAGCTCTAGATTCTTCACAGGGAAGTTCACTGAAAAAAGACCCATGAAACTTCACAAGTCACGGGATAGAAGCCTAACAATGCAGTTCCTAAGTCTACTCTAAATACTCGAGGTTAAAAACCTTTTGTGTTATATCTAGTTTTGTTTTTTAACTCCTCCACACAGCCCTTTCCCTGCTCTACCTAGCTGTCTTGTGTGGAGAATGAAGTGGAAATGGGACAACTCTAACAAGTAGATTTAGAAAAATATTTTCATCAGGAAGAAAAAATTACACATCACAGCCCCAGCAGGGAAGTAAGCCAGCAAAACTGAACCCCTCATCACTCAGCTCTCCACCCCCTTCTTAAATGTGCCCGCATGTGGAGGATTTGGAATCAGAAAGAACAATTCTAACAAGCAATAAAAACTTCAAATTAACAAAATCTAGAACTTCAAACCCCTTGCTCCTCCCCACCACCCACCCCTCGGAAAAGGTTTACTGATATTCAAGTGTAAAAGAGGCTAAATGACATCCTAATCTACAATAAGTTCTAGTGTATGCTAAATGAGCATCAGCAACCAGACTGTACAAAACAACTTGATATCATGTCCAACCAAAAATAACAATATGACGGATGAGAATTTGATGGTATGACCTAGTTAGGGGGAATTAGCGAGCTAGCAAGAGTATTGACGAGGCTTTTACATCCATTGGGGGAGAGCATATTAGTGATATAGTTGGAGAATTTACAAGGCGTCTACATCCATTATGAATTAAATGTCTTGGTAATTTCATTCAATTCAAGGATATCATCAATAATAAGTACTCACCAAGTGTAGGATTTTTCTCCATGAAGAAATTGTTCTTTGTAAACCTACGCATGTGGAGAATTAGATACTTTGGCAATTTTGTCACACGGTATCTCATCCTTGCTATACGGGGCCTTACCACTTCAGTGACAGTATCACCATCAAACTTCTTTAGTATGTTGAATAATGGAACCTGCATTTACAAAAATCAAGTATAAATTTGTGATGCATCATACTATAGAAAAGATGCAGATAAGGATGTCACAACACTCGGAGACGAAAGCTTCCAGATTTTGTGTACCATATTAGACATAGTTCAAAAGCAGGTGACTCATTAAGTTTCAAGAACCAGCTCATCACATTGAACACAAAGCTCTAGATGAGTAGCATCTTCCTTACTACCCCAAGGTTATAAGATGAAGGAAAAAACAGGCAAAAGAGAGCACAAATAGATCATGAATGTGTCTATATAGGCATCTGCACAGCAATATTGAACTGTATCACTAACAAGCATAGTCCTCCAAATCAAGTTGATTAAAATTCAAGAGATTTCAGTATCTCACCTCCGATTCAAAGAATGTCAAAGACAAAACTGAAGGGCATTAAATTTGGGGTTGAGAAGGAAAGAGTCTTCTTCCCTTTAATTTCTCTTCTTTCCATACACTTCACTTTCTTTGTCTATGTTTTTTCCAGCTTTTGTCACCTTTTCTCACTTTACTTCTTTGCCCTCAATCTTTACCTCTTCTCACTTAACTTCTTTGCTCTCATACTTTACCTCTTCTCACCTTTTGTCACTTAACTTTTTTGCTCTCATACTTTACCTCTTCTCACCTTTTGTCACTTAACTTCTTTGCTCTCATACTTTACCTCTCCTGTGGTATGTCCTCCCTTCCCCAACACACAAGGCCAACATCTAGACTACCATGTTATTTATTTTTTCTAAGTTATATTCCTCATTACACCTGATGTATGAGGTCATGGTCTTCAAAAACTTACATCTTATTTCTCTTTGCTCTTTTAGTTCTCAGCCACTTCTGATACGTTTTTTTAGTTACAATATTTAACCGATGAATAATTAGTCAGTAGACCAAAGATTGCAATACTCTGAATATCAAAATGAGATAGGTTCATTAGTTTCCTGTGATTAATCTTGAACAGGGACGGGATAACACGGCTATAGTTTCAAGAGCCTTCCTTTCATTTGAATAATGATCAAGAATTATTGCAAGAAGATAAATTCATTGTCCAAGTAACGCTGGTAATACAGTTGTCCTTGCAGAGATTACTCTAAACTGTTTCTAACTAATATCAAAGTGAATGAAATATCTGAATCAGAGGAGAGGTTCTTTTCTTTATTTAAACTAATGAGGAAGTCGAGTTTTAACCAGCTAGAAAGGACACTCCCAGTAATTAACCCAAAACTTAGGCACATCTACGTAATTTCATTCACCTCAGATAACTCAACAATCTAATTGAACACTATAACACTCGATAAACGAACTTGGTGAAGAACAGTAAGCATTTTTTTTTCAAGTGCAAACTATTTGGCAGACTAGGTGTAATCTTTTTCTTTTGAGAAAGGTAACCATTTGTATAAAACTAGGTGCAATCTTTTTCCCTCAAGGAACAACTCGCTCGCACCTTTTCTTAGCTGACATCTAGACACTTGTATTTCAGCATGTGCACAAAAGTTAGTACAATGATACATTCAACATGGGAAAATTCCAATACGATGACCATCCATTCACCACGAACTGTCAACAAGGGAAAAAAAAGGCAAAACCATTCCAATAATAATCACAATAAAAAATTTGACCTTAAAAAAGAACCTGGGGAATAATATTCTTTTCCATGACATCTGTAAAAAGAGGAGGTGGTGGCAAATCAAGTCCAAGCATTATGAAAGGCATTCTGCTAGTTTCCATGCCAATATTGTGAGATTCATGTTCACCATCCTCCCCATTCTCCCTCTTTTCAGCAATAGATCTATTATGCATCTCTTTCACAACCTCCAATTCCCCCTATGAGAAAAAAGCATCATATGTCAACAAAACAATGATCAACTAGGATATTTTTAAATGTAGAAGACAGTTATCTTTTTGCAGCAAACCTGAAAGCACCGATGGATTATGCTACTGCCTTTTTTGGAACTTCTAAGCTCCGTGTGAAGGGTATTCAGGAGCCATGACATAAATTCAACAGGGTCAGACTGGGCACCTATCCGAAAACGTTTTTTACTAGCTTTCATAACCGCTTGCAAGAACTCATGCGGACTGACCTGCAACAACATTTAGTCAAATAAGAAAACCATGAAGAACAGACGAACAATGAATTCAGCAGTGCTAATATGCACCTGTCCTTTAAAGTTCCGTGCGTGCCAAATCTTTCGGGTAAGCTCTCCAAATCTATGAACAAGAGGAGATCTATTGTGTTGATAATTTTCAGGGATAAGAAAGAAGTTTCTCAAGGGAGTTACTCGCATCAAAGACTGAATGGTGACATTGACAAAATCAGTCTCCTTGATGTTATTCAGCCCAACCTAACATATACCCCAGTACCAAAAGATTAGCATTTAGACTAAAGGGTAGCTTTAACAAATAAATATGACATAAAGAAGTGCAGTACCGTTCCAGGAAGATAATCAGACCCATCAAGTGCCCTAGACCACTGTCGGCTCTTATCGAGTTGCTTAACCTGTTCCTGAGTAAATCTGTCAAATAAAGACAAAGCAAACAAAAAGGGTGAACCGCAGTCATATATTACAAGAAGGATCCCAGGTTATCGATACAGGTGCACTATAAATATATAACAATACAAAGCAAAAATTAAGTGATAGCAACTGAAAAGTGATCTTGACAAACCTTGGATTCAGAACATGTATAATGTCATCAAGCGATGGATCTATGACTTCATATCCATCAGGAAGACAATAAACTTTCTCTGTTCGTAAATTGATGAACACATGGTGTCCTGCTTCAAGACTGTGTGTATACGCATGGGATTTTGGTCCCCTTCCTTGAAAATATTTCCCACAGACTAAACATGCATACACATTTAAATTTGTGAGAGAGACCGAACAAAATTTCTCAAAGTCAAAATCCAATACCTGCAAATGTAGATAATATGTATTAAAGGGGATATACCAGACAAGAAAAAAATAAATGAGAGAGAGAAGGAACCATCGGTCTTAGTACGTGAGCAACACCAAATTTGTTTACTGATGAAATAATCAGTAGAAATGCATCGAGTGTAACAAAATTTAGTTTGATATTCAATTACTATAAGCCATAAGGCACTTTCTTTATTAGGAATTACCATCAGACACTTAAACACAAATCACAAAAGTATCAAGCTATTGACAATTAAATAAACAGAAGGCAAGTTTTTAAAACCAAAACAAAGAATGGAGAAGCATCTCGGAACTTCAGTACCACTAGGATGAAAAGCTGTCACAATTACGCTATGCAATATAAATTTCGGAATTCCACCATTAGATGTAAGATTCCAGTATAGACATGTGTGGTTGCAGGATGAATTATAATAGATAAAACTGTTTCAGAAAAAGTGAATCATAATGTTACCTGTCTATTCACAGTATCAAGATAGGGGCAATCCCTCCTAATCTCAATTGCACGATTTCTCTTCCCTTGGCTTCTACCATCATCCGCATCTTCTTCGTCGTCAGATGAGTAGCCATTTTGCTCCTTGTCTCCACCATTATTTATAACTTGCTCAGTAATGTGTCCTTTCCCACCAGCATCCTCGTCGTCTTCATCATCATCATAAGATGCAAGTGGAAGAAGTGGATTCTCGAAAGCAACTGGTGGAAGAGAGGGAGACGACTGATCCATTACCTTCTGCCGTTTTGTATTCGACTCCTCAGGCACCATGCCATCTTCTACTTCTCGCTTCTTTGTCATTCTCTT
This sequence comes from Solanum pinnatisectum, assembly GCA_035578085.1. Taxonomy (NCBI): domain Eukaryota; kingdom Viridiplantae; phylum Streptophyta; class Magnoliopsida; order Solanales; family Solanaceae; genus Solanum; species Solanum pinnatisectum. Next base: position 22,781,463 of record CM069077.1, read on the forward strand.
CTCACTTCAAACTATTTAAGATTCACTGGAAATGATAAAATTTCAAATCAGTTGCCAAACATCAGAAACGATTCAAAGTGATCCAAAAGATGTTTTGAAACAGACGATAAAAGTTTAAACTTGCATATATAATTAAGAGGAATATTATTTAGCAAAGTAAAAAGATAGACAAACCATTAATTTAAAACTCAATGTAATGATTTTGACTAGATTCATTTTATTTTACATCTTCAAATCTAAGAACAGCACTGAAGAATCAAAAAATAAAATAAGAACAGCACTTCTGCAAATTTGCAAACCTACTTTAAAACAATTAGAGAAACATAACAAATTCAAAAGAACTTGAGGAGTACTTTGTTGGGGAAAGAAGCATAAAACAAACTGGCACCCATTTGAGTGTTGTTATCATCTGTTTTTTTTTTCTAATTACTCAAGGTAAACAGGAAGGAAAAGGAAAAAGAACTCTTTAACTCATCAAGGAACTCATTAACTTTCATCTCCTTTTTCTTGTGTCCTCTCAAGAACAACAGTCACGGCCTGCAAGTTGTCTCTCTATCTAGCCACACCCATTTTTAGGCAAGACATTTATACAATACTCACAATCTTGTAAGCACTACAACAAACACTAAAGGCATTACCTCCCATCTCCTAGGTCCTACCGCTCTTAACTCTGGCTAAGTGATTGATGATACAATACAGCATACTTGCACTAAAATATTATCAATATTTCCTTCTCGGTGACATCACAAGAATCAAAAAGGTTAACTGGTACACCCCGATAGAACAGAATAAAGTATCAGTTACCCTTATTAATACCACACAGAAACCGAGACTAGTGCATATACTGGCACTTTTAGTCTGCAACTGTAGCATAAATTAGTGGACCCATAAGCTGGTGTTGGTATAGCATGATCAATGAATAAGGTGAATACGGTGGAAATATATCAACATCATGAAAAAAGAACAAATGTAAGAACTAAGGCTGATATTGCAGGATCAGAAGTCCCAAGGAAGGCACATATTTGACATGCTTAGCAGTTAGCACAGAGGAAACATGGTTGAGATACGTAACAACCATGCTATTGCAGTCATGCTTTTTTTGAAATGTAGAAAAAAGTTATATTTTTATGTTTAATAAACAAAAACAGCTACAACATATCCAATGTAATCCCACATCCACACGTGGGGTCTAGGGAGGGGAGGATGTACGCAGACCTTATCTCTACCTCCGTAGAACAAAAACGTTATTTTTCTTAATATGACACAAGGTTCAAAGAATAACTCAATGTCATTTTTCCTTTATCCTTTTGTCACATGTATCAACTCGAGAAGGATCAAAGACGTTTAAGAACCCCCTGACTGACCAATCATACTTTGGGAGCAGCTACCATTTGGTAATTCCATGTGAACTAAAAGTAACAATTTTGAAGATTTTTGTCTCCTCATAAGAAAAGCATCACATGCAATGTGTACATATCTACTACTAAAATCTAGAAATGCACCCGCATCCACCAAAGCCCGGAAATTCCCACAGCTTTATCATTTTCCAGCTATTTTCTACTCTCTTACTTTAATCTTTTGCCATTTGCTCCTTGTTACATCTTCTTCAACAATTTACTTAGTAAGTCCTATCACTCCGTGGCAGAGCCAGGAATTCAAACAAGGGTATTCAAAAAGAAATATTTTATGCCACGGGGATTCAACAATATGTGGAGAAGAGGTTGAGCCAGTTGGCCATCTATTTTTACCGTACAGGATAACAACCCAACTTTGGAGGATTTTTATCAACCTTAGGGGTGTTGTTTGGACTATGCCTAACAGAATCACCCACCTCCTCTACAGTTGGGAAGAGGTAGGTGGGGGAGCTTCAGACAGAGATAGATGGAGGATTGTCCTAGCCTGTATCTGGTGGACAGTCTGGAGAGAGAGAAATGGTAGATGTTTTGAGAGCAAAAGTTGTGATCTTCAGAAGATCAAATTGAACTGTATCAAACTTTTTTGTTTCTGGTGTAAACAGATGTACTTAGAGGATACTGAGTCAATTATTGAGATCCTTGGCTCTATTTAGAATTTAGATTCAGATATCCTGTTTTGTTGATAAGTTGTAATTATGGTTTCCAGTACAACCCATGTATTGGTTTTTGTCAATACATACGAATGTTAACTTTCTCAAAAAAAATCAGATACATGCAAAAAAAAAAAAAAAAAAAAAATTCTACTCTATTTCCATAATATAATATTTCAACTAAGGAGGAGCTCCTTGCATCCCTCTGCCTCCGCCACTGCTATCACACTAAAAGAAACTGAAGGCCAACACATAAAGCTGCAAAACACTTATTAGGAACCCTCTAACGCTACAACCAGAATAGCAATTTGTTGCCAGAAAATTTAAAACCAAAAGCTGCTAACATCAACCGAGAATTGAAAAAGCAAGGTGCTAAATAGTAAATACTAATTCAACATTCCCCAACTCCAATAATATGGAATCTAGTTCATTTCCTCAGGTAAATAGATCAAATTGGTATATGGGTATCAGTTGCAAGAAGCAGTATCAATACTATATGTCCAAATTACTTCGAAAACATACCCAATAACACAAGAACTAAGATACCCAAAAAAAAAAATCCCTTTTACTTATCTCCTCTAAATGATTGGACAAAACAAAACACAATTTCAAGGATTTGAGAATTACAAATATTGCAGCTTAAATGTAGAGTGAGAATAAAACCTGGAAAATCAACGTTTTGGATACAATTTTTGCAGAAAGCCCAAGAAGAAGAAGAAGAAGAAGAAGAAGCACAAGCAAAGAGCCGATACAATTTTGTTTTATTTTATTTGTATTTATATTTTACAGAAGCGGTTTGGGTTTTCGGGTTCGGGGCAGGATTGATAGGCCTAAAGCCCTAACCCAACCTCCAATTGGAACTTTTTGCTTAGTTAAAAACAATGGAAAAATTAGCAAACTAGTCACAATCTTTAACATAATTATTAAAAATATCTAAACTTTAAAATAATTATTAAAAATGTTAATATGTATTCCAAATGAATTTGTATTTCTTAAGCATGTATCCTTTTTTTTTCATAGTAAATTTGTATTTTTTTTAGAATATTGTATCCTTCCTCAACAGATTGTATTATTTTCGCTATGTATGCTATTTTTTTTCCAGAATCTTGTATCCCTATTTCTTTCATAGTTAATTTGCATTTAAAAAAAAAAAAAAATATTATATCCTTCTTCAACATATTGTATTATTTTCATCATGTATGCTATTTTTTTTTAAGAATCTTATATCCTATCATAAATCATATTCATATGTAATGATTGAATTATGTTGGGATACAATACAATTTTAGTTTTCATTATGAAAGTAATATACTAATTTTAATTTGAATGGTAAAGTAAGTACATAAAATGTAAAAATTATTGGTATACAAAGAAAACATAATAAATTTTTTCTCTTTTTTGTTATTAAATAATTGTATTCTTTTAAATCAAACAAATAAAAAAATACATAAATCAGATACATAATAAACTAAAATATTGATATTTTAAATAAATATTGAAAGTGTGGCTAAGGGTCCCTATTAAATGTCAAAATATTGACATTTTGAAAAATTTCCCAAAAACAAACATATTCTCTTTTCTACTTGTGGAAGTCGTTTTGTTGTTGGAATCTTTTTTTAAACGAAATAGAAATTACTAGTTTTAGAATCTAGTTGGACAAAAAAAAAAGAGTTTTTAAAGCTGTTGTGTGAAGGCCGTCGTTCATCGGGGCTCCGATCGCTGGCTCCCCTGTCATCAGGTCACCAACTCTCTTGACCTTCCGGCACTGGGCAGGTGTCAACCCCCATACATGGTCTTAATGTAATTGTAAAACGAGTCCTTCGGAATAACTCAGTTGGTTTGGAGGGATCAATTCCCCTTCAATGTCTTCTGAGTCGAATCTGCCGCATAGGGCTTGTTAAATTAGGTGGAGAATGTTATGTTCCAATTTTTTAGATTTATATTGAAATATTTCATTACTCCTGTTAAAAAGAACAAGAATAACTAATATGAAATGAAAATGAAGCAATAATTGTTTTCGGCAAGCGCATGTAATCAATTTTAGGCTCCTAATTAAGACATAATCAAAGTTTATAAATTCTTATAAGTATAATCGATTTAAAATTAATTTTGATAATATGTTTTTCAATCGCTCACTTCATTATTTGAGAATAAAATATAATTAAAACTCGTTAATGGTAAGAAAATGAACACATCAATTAATAAATCAAGTTAATTTTTGGGCACCAAAAAGAATCGAAAATCGGTAGAAAATAAATAAATCAAGGGAAAAGGGTTTGAAAAATATTTCAACTTTGGTCGAAATTGTTGTTACGATACCAAACTTTATGGAGGACATTTTATCCCCTACACTATTTAATAGTGTATTTAAAATGTATATATGTGCCCACATGGACACGTTATTATTTATAATTATGCAATATTTATGATGCCCACGTGGGCATATATATATCTTTAAAATACACTATTAAATAGTGTAGGGGGTAAAAAGTCCTTTCCAAAGTTTGGTATCGTTACTGCAATTTTGGTCAAAGTTTGGATATATTTCAGACCCTTTTCCCATAAATCAATTATCATACTTTGACATATGACTAAAATATCAAGTATATTTTTTACCAAAACTACAGTGTTATTACATGTTATATTTTGAGTTTACTTTATAATTACTTAATTTTTGTTAATAACTCAATCATTATTCTAAAAACGGTTAAATGCCAGAAATATCCCCAACAATTGAATATGGCTTAAAAATATTATTATTTTCACTTATTGAACCAAAAATGTTCTCAAGGTTATCTTTCGATTTAAATATGCCCCTAAGTTACTAGGTGACTAGACGTAGCTTTATAAAAAATCACATTATATGATTAGTTCAACTATTAATTCAATGTGAATTAAGTCACCCAATTCATATATCAACAAGAAAATACATCATCCACTATATCTTACATTCATTTTTTTGGCACATAATAACAACCTTAAGTGGACTACAAAATGGTGTCTTCATCTATATGTGTGGTAGCTATGGAGTCTGGGAAAGGTAGAATATACACAAACCTTAGTCCTACCTCGTAGAGGTACATAAGCCATGACCCCATACATTGACACGCGAACCTAATAGTGTAGAAAATCTCTTACACTATCACCATATAGAGTTAAAACTCATACTAAAAAGAAATGCTCTTTAAAAAAAAGGAAAACTTACAAACAGACAGCATTTACATTGAAAGGGTGGGGATATTCACCCTATGTATGAAATCTAAAAGAAAAAGGTTAAGGAATACACAAATCCAAGTTGATCCTAATGCTACTTTTTTTGTTCAAGGCTCTTCATATTTTGATCTCATTCCTACTCTATAGTTATTTCCAATATAGTGGTAAGTCTGGGTTTCTTGTATCTCTTTAGATACAGAGATGAACATACAACACTTACAGATGACATTGCCATGCATGCACCAGCTACCCATGGAGGCAACTCCAGTTTTAGAAAAGGGAAGAAAACCCCAGCAGCCACGGGGATGGCAATCACATTGTACGCCATGGCAAAGATGTAATTCCACCTAATCCGCGCAAATGTCTTTCTTGAGAGGTCTATGGCAATGATGACATCCTCCAAGTTGCTCCTCATCAACACATATTCTGCAGCTTCTATTGCAATATCAGTTCCTGCTCCAATTGCCATACCAACATCAGCAGCAGCTAATGCAGGTGAGTCATTGATCCCATCACCTACCATAGCAACTACACTGCCTCCCTTTTGAAATGAGCGGACGACCTCAGCTTTCCCTGCTGGCAACACCTCTGCTCTAACGTCCTGAATACCAACCTGCAATTCAAAACGGCATTCAAGGGGTCATACAATTAGCTCAGAATTTGTTGGCAGACCTTAACGCTTCTCAATAAATTGCATTAACAAAATTTAACTGTACTACATCCCCCGTTTAAGCAACTACATTTACTTCAGCTGACTGGATGACATCACGCATTTTTATCTTCATGCCCCCACCACCACCCCTAAAAAGAATAAAGAATATCTCTCTGTCTCTCTCAATTTTTTTGAAAGCCAGTCCACTCAAGGAAGACAAACTGAAAGGCCGCAAATTACTAAAAGAAAATCATCTTTCAAAGAAAAAATGTAAAAGCATGTAGAGTTCTTCTCATTCTGACACCAGGAAGTCTGACTCGAGTAATTCCTAACAGTTTCACAATGCAGTGACGTCAAAGAATAGTTTGATGCTTGGTAGAACAAAGCATCAAACTATTCTTATTTCATCTTTCAACAGTTGGAACTTATTTAAAGCTGGTTTCAGGAGTGGATAATGATATCTTACATGCTAATCAGGGGACAGGAAATTGAAGAAAGAACCCTAAGTGATGACTTCTGGAAATTAAATTAGGTAACCAATTATCTATCCCCAGTTTTGTAAAACACATATTACAGTGTAGAAGAAAATTTTGATCACAAGGAGGAAGATTCAAACCTCCTTGGCAACTGCACGGGCCGTTCTCCAATTATCACCAGTAACCATGATTGGTTTGACACCCATTTTTATAAGGCCCTCTACAACAACAGCCGCTTCTCTCTTTAGTGGGTCTGCTATCCCCAGAGCTCCTATTACACTATTATCCTGAGCAACAAGAATGCCAGTCCTTGCACTTTCTTCCAACTCTACCACAAAATTCTCTACGTTGGAAGGTATAGTTATCCCATTTTCGGTAAGAAGCGTCCGGTTTCCAACCTGTTCATGGGCATAGAGATGAGAAATAAAGATTATTTCCTGAGTAAAGATTGAGAAATTAACCACCTCTCCAAATTTGTGGACATCATGTTATTGAAAACTCACCAAAATCCATTTCCCATCTATGGAGCACTGTATACCTTTCCCAGGCAAAACAGAGAAATCTGATACATCATGAAGCCATCCAGAAAACTTAGCCTGTTCACTGTAAGTCTGAAACTCGCTGGTATTAGAAGGCTCGTCAAAGAAATGGAAATGACGAGCGTATTCCAGGATGGCTTTAGCCAAGGGGTGTTCACTGCTAGCCTGCATCATAAGCATACCCCTTAGATGATATGTAGCTAGAAGAGAGAAAATTGCAATAGTTTTTGTAACTTTAGAACATTTGTTTTAAAAAGAAACCACTCCCAGTTCCACTTTACATGACACTCTTACATTTGAAGAATCAAACAACTCTTTTTACCACAACTCTTACATATACTTAAATATTTTTAATTAGAACTAGTTCTAAGCATGTAAACAAACTTCTTCATTCTTATAAAAATGGAGGGAGTATGAGTTTTTAATTGGTGGCAACATTTGGCAACAAATGACTGCTTTTAGTAATAAATAAAGGATCCTAAAAGCTCTTTCGAGAAAAAACTTTCAAGTGGTTGCTTGATAGTTAAAAAAAAGGAGAAAAGAAATACTGAAATCTTAATGCTCTGAGACTGATTAAAAATATCAGGTAAAGTGCTATAAGGTAATCAGAGTTTTACTTTCTTAAGCACTTCTATCTCCTCAAGAGAACAGCATACAAATAGCATCAGAACATTGTAGGAAATGGGTTTCTGTGGGATCCCAGCTAGAAGACTTGAAAGCAGAAAATAGTTTGTACAGATGAAGTCTTGTCTTTTGTTTCTATTAATTTTGGGTGCACCCATGATGTTTCTCTTACCATAGATGACTGCATACTTTCTTCTTCTTTTTTTTGGGTAGGTTCTACTCTTGGTACTCACTGGTGTACCCAGGATTTTTACCCACATTATTATTATCATATCAGAAAAGACTTGAATGTACCTCTGCAGAAGCTACCAAAGTAAGGAATTCTCCACGATCCATTTCATTGAAAATTTTGACTGTTGTGACTTTAGCATTTCCCTGGGTCAAAGTGCCTGTCTTATCAAATATCACATGACTAATCTTCTGTGCCCTCTCCAATGCATCTCCTCCCTTTATCAGCACACCGTTGCTGGCGCCAACCCCTGTCGCAACCATAACAGCAGTGGGGGTAGCCAAACCAAGTGCACAAGGACATGCAATAACCACAACAGATATTGCAAACATCAGAGAAAACACAAAATAATTGCCATTTTCTGGAAGCCATTCTTCTGGATAGCCTCCAAGAACCCCAGCAACATACCTGGTCCAATGGGTAAATAAAAAATATAAACAAAACTTTCCAAACAGTAGTGATAGAAGTAATTTGGAATGACAAAATTATGCAAAACTAATTAGTTGGAAGACAAACTCACCATCCAAAGAATGTTAACAAGGACATAGTAACAACTGTAGGAACAAAAATGCTTGCGATCTGTAAGTCAAAAGAGTACTCACAGTGAGAAATTCAGTCAGCTCAAACGTCAAAAGGAAAGAACAAAATAGACACAGAGACTCATCGACAACAAAAGCAACATTAAAGATATATTTTCATTCTTCACTAAACTCAGCCACATCATAGCAAATTCACTGCCTAATTGTAGTTCAACATCACACTTTAATAGATAACTTCCATTACAGAGAAATGACAAGGACGGCACAGCCATCAGCATTCAAATATGTATGCTACAGCTTCAAATATATCAGCAGTGTGAATGCTTTATAACCAAATAAGGGAAACACAGTAAAATGTTGTACAACACTCCCAACAGTCAGAGATTTAGGCTGATGGAATAAATGAGAATAGAGGTTAAACTTACTAATGCAAAGAAAGATAGATAAATAGTACATTAATGAAGGAAATGGAAGAAGATATTGAACTTTCCATTTAATCAATGCTTCTACAAGCCCATCAGTGATTGTGTGCTAAAGCTAAGCAAATACTATAAAATTAACACCAGATAATAATCAACTTGCACTGACAACACTCTTCAGCAAGATGACACAAATAATACTCACATAGTCGGCAAACTTCTGAATGGGAGCCTTTGACATCTGTGCTGTCTCAACCAGAGATATTATCTGACTCAAAACTGTGTTCGAACCTACTTTTGTGCCCTGTATGTGAAGAGAACCATGTAAATTGATTGTACCTCCAATCACCACTGAATCAATCTCTTTCAAAACAGGAACAGACTCTCCAGTGACCATACTCTCATTCACATGGCTTGAACCCCATACAACAACACCATCCACAGGAACTTTTGTACCAGGAAGTACTTTTAATATATCGCCAGGCTGAATCAATAAAGCATCTATCTCTCTTTCTCCTACAACTTTTCCACCTGGAATGCAGGGTAAACATAATATCAGTGAATTTCAAAGCTTAGGTCGTGTGTTCGAACCTGTATAACCTTATTTTTAGTTTCGTTTAAAAAAAAAAGAGAATATCAGTGATAGGCCCCATTTGCACTACTGAAAAAGTCGCAAGTTGTTTTAACACATTTACCAAGAACTATACATGGTAATGTGTCGAAGCATTAAACAGAAAGTCCAGATGTTTTTACCTTTGTCTTTGACAAGCAGTGTAGCTGTAGCTGGAGTAAGCTCAACAAGTTTTTTGATAGCTCCCGATGTTTTTCCTTTAGCAAGAGTTTCCAAGTACTTCCCCAGAAGTACAAATGTGATTAACATGGCACTTGTTTCAAAATAAGTTGGAGACCAGAACCCAGAAACTGCACCATAAAGTAACGCACATACAGAATAAACATAGGAAGCTGTAGTTCCCAATGCAACCAAAACATCCATGTTTGTGGAACCATTTCGAAGCGCTCTTCCTGCCGCAATATAGAAACGCTTACCAATACCAAATTGGACAACAGTCACTAAAGCCCACTTTAACCAATCACCCATTTGAAAGGGACCACATTGCCAAATTAGTAAAGAATAAAGCAGAGGAATCCGAGGGCAGAGAACTCGCATTAGAATCACAGGAACCTGGCAGAAATTTGAATGCGTTAGACAAAAAGGAGGACAAAATATCTCAAACAATCCCATAATATAACTGGAATTTAGCAGCACCCTTTTTGTGTAGAATCATATATGCTCAAAGAGAGTTGTGCGATATAATTTGAAACTACATGTTACGAGAGTAATGGAACATGTAGGCTGTAGCAGACAGAATCTTTACATATTCAAAGATATAACACTTCAAAACCTCCATTAGATCAACTGAAACCAAGTATTGAAAGTTAGGAAGCTTCCATCACACATAACCATGGCCTTCTAACCCCCTCAAACGTGGAGGGGAGTGGTTGAGGCTAACACAAAAAAGCTAAAACAAGAAGAAAGGATAGCAGTACAACAAATAAGCAGCAAAAAAGTTACTTACACTGAGAGATAAGCTTGCTGTAAAAAGCCGAAACATACGCGAGGACTCTTCTAGATCTCTGGAAGCCATTCTTGTATAGGGGTTCTTGACAACTAACTTAAACTTGCCACTGCTTCCCCCTTCAATGCCATCAACTAAAGATCTTGAGCCAATAACTTCAGGATCAAAAACAATTTCAAGCTCACTTGATACCCGATCAAAACAAAATTGTTTAACTCCATGCAACTTTGAAAGAATGCCTTCTAAAAACTGTGCATCCATCTCACCAGAAATACCAATCACCCCAAGTACAATCTTGTCCTGCTCACTGCTCTGCACAAAGGAAGCCTCAAAACCAGCATCTTCAATTGCATTTGCTATATCATCCTTACTGATTATGGATGAATCATATTCAACCTCTCCTAGTGATGTAGCCAAAGCAACTACCGCCTTTCTTACACCTGGGAGATTCTTTAGGATACCTTCAACAGAATTTACACAAGCTGCACATGTCATACCACCTATTGTGAACTGGCCTACCACAGTTCCATGTGGATTTGTATGAGATGCAGCGGGTTCTGAAAGAAGCTCTGCCTCAAAGCCAGCATCTTCTATAGCATTTGTAATCTCTTCATCCTGAAAAATGAATCGGGACATGTAAAGTTAATTTTTCATAGTTTGCATCAAGCTACAAGGTACAAGCCACATTAAGAACATTATACCAGATTGGACAACATTAAAGTTATGATTGAACTATACAACATCAGCAAGAACCAGTCAACATCAGTAACTCGTGTTTGATAATGACTGTTTTTGGCAGAAAAGACTTCATCAAGCCTATCCTTTTTGGGTTAACTAGATCATGTCTGTTGTTTCCTAACTATGTCACTTCCCTCTTTTTCATATTTAAGCTGAAGTACAGACAAGAAGTTGACATGAACTTGAAGGCATCAGTCCGACCATTTAACGCAATGTTAGGAATTAGGATGGAAACTCAAAGTAAAATCAGAGTACACACTATTTGAAATAACTGAACCCCTGTCGAAGAAAATAATGATTACATCCTTATTCATAGTAACTAAAATTACATACCAGACAGACAAAGAAGCAAAGACTTAAGGCCTAAGAATTAGGAAAAGTCTACACATGAAAAATAAGCTCAGACAATCAACATCAACTTTTAAAGTCCTCTCTATTTCACTTGACTCCAGAAACGAGGTGATCTAGTACAGCATTATATCCTTTAACAAATACCAGGAACTCTTAACAGAATGACAACTCACACTTCCTAGGGCAAAAGAAAATGATCAGATTGCATATGACCAAGGCATAACAGCTCAAAACAAGAATGATAATCTGGTTGATCTGTAATAGGTGACAAAGTGATAACTTTGTATCACCGCCTCTTTTCTCAAACCTAATATTCACAACCACCTCATCCATCAACCACAACAACTGTTTGATGTTCCCCTGATAATGTAGGGCCAAAAAAAGAAAGAATGATCCTGCATACTTTAAAGTATATAGTTCGTACAAGTTAAGAATCAGTCAGAGAGCTAGAGAACTGTCATTTCTTTCACTCTTAATTCTTAAAGAAGTTACTCTTATTGCTCATGTTTGATAAAGGCGTTTGACATCCACTAACACGGTAATGATGGTTTATGTAGGTCAAACAACAACATCATACTTCATATGCCACCTATTAATTTAAAGTTGCTATCTGGAATACTTTGTTCAAATAGAGGAATGTGATCTCCAGTCAATATGTGAAACCTGGACGACCAATAATATGTATGATTGGTCTATGGGCACTTGGGTAATACCACTTTGATCATTTTGGCTACCTATTTGATACACAAGCACTCTCATCATCTTAATTGCCTAGTGATGTACAAAAACAAATATTTTATGCTTAGTTAGAGGACCAAATCATTCTAAGTGTTTGTTGTGCTTTGTTATGGCTAAAACAAATGCTACATGTGCTTTACTAGTTAGAAATCTTGAAAGCTCAGTCCTAAATCGTAAATGTTTTACCAGTACATAGCCAATGCACAGCTGCATTGCACAGGGCAATATCTTTAGAGAAAATTTGTGATATCAGACCCTTTTCTCCATTCCCAGTAGGGGGTGGAAGGAAGAATGCCCGCATCTTAGCCCTGATCTAACACATTCCGTTCTCAACTAGCAAAACTTCCTCATACACGTTTTGCAATGGGAATCTAATGGACAGAGAACTTCAGTGACTATCAAACCTTTATTGGTCAAGACACATCCCCCAAAAGTTGTGGGCATATCCATATTGATTTCGAAGTATTATTAACATCTCCATCTCGAGTCCATGAAACACAACTTAATATCATCCAGCAAAACAAACACATCGAAGCTAATTTCCCAAAAAAGGAAGCATTTAAAAGCAGCTGATTTAGATCAGTTCTAAGGTGTGACATTAATAAATTACAACAAAGTTAGGTAGAATAATTATGTCCAGAATATCCAAACCCAAAAAACACAAATAACAAGAGAAGGTATACAAATATCAAGCAGTTAGTCCCAACCCATTTATCCCAAACAGCTAAAAACCTCATAATCAAAATTCAGCAAAACTTCCAAAATCATCAAAACCCCAGGATTAGTAAGATGTACAACTAAATTTTCATCAAATGAAGACCAACCCATTTCACCAAATAGCTCAAAACCTCAACAAGATCAAAAACTAACTTAGAATACCAACTAAACAAGCTCAATCAAAAAAAAAAAAATACTCAACCTTGACCAAGCTAGGATCGAAGACGACGTCAGCCTTATTCTGAAGTAAAGCAACAGAAGCCTTAACAACCCCATTTACACCCATTAAAGCTCCTTCCACTGATGTAGAACAAGCTGCACATGTCATCCCGATAACTCTAACCTGAATTCTCCTCAAATTCTCATCCAGCTTATCCAAATTCACTTCTTCATACGAATCCAATAGCCTCACTTCCTCTCCGGCACCATCTATATCATCCTCCGCCGCCGCCGATGATGACTTTCCGGTCACCGTCAACTGCACGTCCCTCATGCTCGGTGCCATATGATTAACTCCCTTAATGACAAAACAAAAATATACCCAATTCTGATATTCCCCTGTAGATATATTTTCTCCGGCGATATATATATATATATAGAGAGAGAGAGATATGTATGTACCGGAGAAATAGATATATGGGTTCTATGTTAAGATTTGTTTAAACATTTTAGAAAGAGAAATCTGTGGGTTGAAGGAGGAGAGGGAAAGTGGAACGACAGCGAATTTGTAAGTAAAAAATGAGAGGATGCAGAATATAAAATGACTAAAATGACCTTGAATAATTTGTATTAGATTTTTTTTGTACTACAAAAGTTTTTTTTTTTTTTTAAATGAGTGGGATCATGAGGATTTAGTGAAGGACTTAATTTAAAAAAAAAATAATAACGATGGTTATTGAAAACACTTTTAAATTTAATATGAATTATTCTCTCGATTTTTTATTATGAGTCTCATGCTCTTAGAAGAATTTGAGATCACTTAATATGTCATGTATAAGACCGGAGGTGTATTCAAAAATATTTTCAATAATCTTCTCTAATAATAATAAAAACAAAAATTAGGAAGTTTCAATTGGTTGGTTTTTTGTTGGGTAATTAGAGGGACCAAGGAAGATTAAAGAGTAATAATGAAAGGTAAATGAAGAGTGATTAATTGGTCAATGATTTGAAATGGTACCAAAAGGAGGACAATTTATTCATGAAGAAATTTTTAAAACATATTCAAGAGTTTTGACTTTTCGGTTATGATATACAATAACTACTAGAAGGTTTTGGTAGGAATTAGGAACTAACCTTTTTCTTGTTTGTTTAAAATCAAATCATAATTGATAAGTAAAATTTAAAAAGTATTTTGTTATTATCGTCTGTCAATTATACTTTCAATCAACAATGATGATTTTCGATTAGTTCAAACAGTTAAACGAGAAATCACTTCTAAAATAAAAGTTGCTTTCTGGATTTGTATATTGAATTTTTGTTGTTATTGTTAGTTATATTTTCTTAAGAGAATGATGGTTCAATGTCATATGAGATGTGAAGTAGTATATATTATCTTTGTTAATTTATTTTTATTTTGTATTGCTTTTTTCTCCCTTAGATATAGTAGTCCACTTATAATTGTAACAAGAATATAATGCTGCAAGAAGCCAAATTATGTTGAAAAGGTAGAATGTCAATATTGTTTTTCTTAAAAATTATGTTGCATAATGAGGTGAAGTGGATGAAATTGCTTCTCTCTTAATTAGAGGTCTCGGGTTCAAGCCTTGAATATAAAAAAATCTTAATAGGGAGGCTTCTCCTTGAATGGGCCCTGTGCAGCACGAATCTAGAATAATTAGGCTTCAATGCGAGTACCAAAGGCGGAACGTAAACAAAAAAAAATATATTGCACCATATTTGGTTCTAAGAGATCGTAGCATTAACTTGTAGGGGATGTGACCCCTGGGGGAAGGTGAATATATATATATATATATATATATTTTTTTTTTTTTTTATTTTTTATTTTATTTTATTTTTTTATTTTTTTTTTTTAACGAGCCTCAAATACCTTTCTAAATCTACGATAGTACTTAAGTTCCTTTCAGAGAAATAAAATTTATGTTTAAACATTAAAGTGGATAGGTTCCAGTTATAGCTAAAAATGTTCACGAAACATCATTTATAATAATATACATATCTTTTAACATACTTATATATCTTTTAACATACTTTATATAGTGATATTAATATTTCAAATATTCTCGTACTACCTCATTTTAACATTATATTCTGATTTTGACATTATCTCTACGTATTTTATATCGTTGACACTTATTTCCATATATAGAATATAGAATCATGTTCAATTTTGAATTTGAAGACAACTGTTGTAAACAAAATTTTAAAAATGTACTAGTAACACGAAAAAGTGTATAGTTTGATGGTCAACTAATAAATGGATGTAAATTTTACAACTATTAGTTCAAATATCATATTAGTAGAGACTAATAAAAATAATAAGCAAATTGTTTTTTTTTCATTCATCTAAGTTTAAGGTAACAAGGTTACATGATATTCATGAGTTATGACTTAAAAATAATGAATACTTAATAAAATAATTTAAATACCGGTAAGTGATCTGAACATTGTTAATATTTTTTAAAAATGTACGTTTTATTAGCACTATAATAAAAAGTTTTTTTTCCCTTGTTAAATGTTTTCATCTTTTTTTTTAATTATTTTTTTATTGATTTGGATCCACGATCCTAGATCATAAAAAGAAAATAATTACTCCTCTTTCCACATGATCCTCGTTGCTAAAATTGCCTTTTTTTCGTGACTTGGTCTTATTATTTTGGGTCCCATGCTTTTTTAATAAATATCGTATAAAAAGGGTAGTTTGGGCAATTTCACACAAGTCACATTTGAATAATTTATTAATTTAATATACATTAATATGGCACTATTGCAGCGTGTTCCTTTGGGTCATGGCAGACGGCAGGCTTCGGAAGCCTTGACCGTTCTACGTTACTTACAATAACAACTTGTAATTCAATCGTAATAGATCGTTTGATGTGACGTGTAAGATATAATAATTTTAGAGATAAAATATAGAATTATTTTATTTTGTGTTTGATTGGAGATATTAGACAGTTCTGAGTATTTTGTATCATTATTTATACCTTAATAATGGAATAAGTTATATCATATACGTAATAAAATAACTTATTGTAAGATAACTTCCGACACCGGATACCTTATTCCCATGCTCCGTAACTACTATTATTATTGTAATCTCATTAGTAATGTAAGTTGATTAGTTGACTATCTCATTTTATTTATCCAAAACTATTGCTTCGGTGCCATTTTAATATTTTATAAAAGAACAAGATATCAGAAAATGAGGGATCATATGATCACCTCCTCACTTAATCATGTAACTGCAATCTTATGGATTTGTAACTATGTCTATTTGTTTTAATTTATTTGTTCTATCATTAGGCTGGTTGAATTTGTTTACTTCTACGCAATGAAAAAAAATATACTATCAGATTATTTAATAAATAATTATTGATTAGTACATATTCATGTTATTGCCTGAAAACCAAAGCAAATGATATATTTTTTTATATTATTAGTATATATAGATCGAATAAAATTTGAGTAAAATTCCTGGTTTTGTTTATGTTGTAATTAGTTAACTATTTGCAGAAGTCATTGCTTTTAAGGAATGTTGGGATGTCATGTTTGACCTGCTTTCTGTTGTTCTCTTTCTTGTACTACATACAATAGTACTCCCACTTTTGGAAATTTTCCAAACTAAACGAATTCTTCAATTCTTATCTTCAAGTAGTTGAACCCAATTAATACACCAATTACATTATTAAATGCGTCTATTCAAAGTTTGTTTTTCTTTCCTATTGTAGTGTTAAAAATTAATAGTCTTACTTATGTATATATAAAAAAGGCATAATACATGAACATGATCATTAACTTGGCGTCAGCTGACCTTTAACTTTGGATGTGCACAAGTAGACACTTAAACTTATATAAAACTGAACAAATAGACACTCCATCCTACATGGCCCCTACGTGGAAATTTTGTGTCCTACGTGGCGTCCTACATGTATTATGCCATGTAGGACATGTGTATCTACTTATTCAATTTTATACAAGTTTAAGTGTCTACTTGTGCATATTCAAAGTTGAAGGGTATAGTTATACACTGAATCCAAGTTAAAGGTCATGTTTATGTATTATGCCTATAAAAAAATATTATTCCTAGGTTTTAAATGCAATAGAAGAAAAGGCGTGTGTTGCGTGCGTGTGCATATAATACTTAATAGGAAATTTTATATGTTTTTTTAATTGAGATTGATATGTATAAATAAAAATTTTAAAAATAATTTTTTTTTTGGTTACGTTAACTACTCCAAACTTTGAATTTGCGGTATTTAATAGGAACATAATTTTATCATGTGTTTAGGTGCTTATTGAAACACATTATATATTATTCGAATATTTCTAAATAAAATTTACTAACAAGTTTAAGAATTTCAAAAAATAAATTGGTTGACTATATATCATCAATCATGAGGAGTGTGTGAGTAATTTAAAAAAAAACTTATATGTCCACTATAAAAGCTAAATAAAAGTTTATATCAACTATGAGATGACACTATATTATTAAAGGACATAGTAGAATCTTTATTGGGTGTATCACTCTGTGTAATAACAAATATATATTAATTAAAATTTTAAAATCTGCTTAGTTGAAATAATATTATTATATATTAGTGGCTTGTGGTTGACTAATCAATTTTAAAACGACTTGTCAATACTAGCTAGATCTATTATCTGTGTCGGACCATTCTAATTTCTAGGTGCATGGTATCATACATCCAGAGCTGATTGATTTGGTTGATTCGGACCATTGTAGGTGCCCGTTACTTCTCATCCTAGACCACTATGTTGACTCGAGTCTGGCATGTTGTGTCTGTCACGTGTCGATCCTTAATTTGAACGTTGAATTCAAGTTTATTTCTATACACTTTAATATTCTAAACACAATCTAAGTTCCCATTTAATAGATTTTAAAGTTAAAACTTGAAACTTGAAAATTTAAATTCTTTATGTTTGGACATGCATTTTACTTAATTTTTTATTGTTTTTTTGAGTTTCATGAGTGGAAGTCCCCGAAAAACCCAAAAATTAATTTGAGCTAATTTTCATATTAATCTAATTAAATTTCATGATTAAATAATTTTAAAAAAAATTATGATCAAATGCTAGCTAAAATTTATGAAAGATATCGCCAAAAGTAGTGTTTTAATCTTTATAGTGAAAGTCATTCCAAAGCAAAAGTATGTTTTACAAGTATTACTATAATAATAGACCTCAAGGTGAATTCTCATCCACTTAAAAAGAAATAAAAAGTTTTGCAAAAGGAAAAAAGTTTAATATCATTGCTCTCATCGGCAATTACAAAAGGCAAATATAAATCGACCATAGATTTCACTTAAATGTTTATTTGAAAAACCTTTATCTTTTTTCCAATTGGGAATATGACTTTGTTTCCACGATAAATTCAATGATATAAGAAGCAAAGACAAAATATCATATGCCAATCCATCATCCACTAAGGATTTATCGTTGCGTATTTATTTATCATACACCAATCTCAACCAGTGCTAGTCCAATGTGTAACTCATTTTGTCCACGTAAAAATGAAAAAAAAAAAATTGTTAACATGGGACTTCGATGTGAAACTTAATTTAATTACAAGGGATCGAAAAATTGTGCCCATGCGTAATTTTATTTATAGTGAAAAAGGGGTTTTTGAATTCGGTTAATTACCGCGTGACGAGCGCACCTCAACTCAAGGTCAACAACATGCTTGTGATAATAACTTGTATAGTTTTTAACTCCTAATTAATTAAACTTAAAACAAATTGTCTGGTGATTTAGACTGTATTACTAATTATATATGTGGTGGGGTGAAAATGTCAAATGGGATCTAAAAATGTGTTTGTAGTAGAAAAGTTGTACTATATACTTCAAAACATGGCAAAGGGTAAGCTAGTCCTTTTAATATGAAAAGGATTAGTTAGTAGTAGTTGATCCAAATGTATCTAAGAAAGAATTGAACTAATTATTTGTTTAAATGGAAATTAATAAGCCAAGCTTTTAACATCTTATAACAATTTACAAAATTATAACTATCGAGATTCTTCGAATCATATTTTCTAGTATCATCTCTGTGTTCATTGTTATACCACCATTTGTTTAGTTATACTCAATGGACGAGGTAGCAGTAAATCCAGTCATCACTATAAAAGCTATTGGATATCGCCCCTCTTCACGAGGGTACATAATTAATAATCTCCTATTTCCGCCGTCGAAAGGGCTTTAATAACTATATATCAAAATCAACAACTTTTTGAAAATTGTTGGAAAGATGGGCACAGGTGACCTAAGACACCATATAGAGAGAGCAGATATAGTTGGTGCAATGTCATAAACCTAATTTTCAGTTATGTGTGTTACAAAAAGACTTCTCACCAATAACAAGACAAATTAGGCCAAAGAGGTTGCTGACCAGATTTTCCTATATAGTTGAATTTATTTAGAAAATTATAGTAATAAGTCACTCTCAATGATTTGGTAAAACTTTATTGTCTATTTCTAGTGAAAGCTTGCTTTTGTTAAGGTTGGAATCGTAACGTTTCTTGCTATATGTAATATAATTTTACTTTATTGTTTGTAATCGGAAACATGTGTTGGAGTTTTAAGATGCGGGAATAAAAAAAGCATATTTTTGTCTCGCGACTCTTTCGTTATCTATAAATTTAGAGGTTTTTTGTTTCAAATCATATACATTGAAAATTTGAAATATTCTTACTGCATTTCTAAAGCATAAGTGGGCTTTGTTGATATAACACCGACCCAGACTTTCTTGACTCCGAAATTTTTATGGTTACGTTTATCTTTATCGACTGGGGATAGTATTTGGTGTCATTCATATTGAGTCACTTTTCTATTTTGCTTGTTACTTGTCACTTTCTAATATCCATTCAATTTTTATCCATACATATAATCTCAATATGCGTATCCTTAAATCATACTAACAAATTCAATTATTACTCTTAGTCGTTGATTTTAGGAGTAAACATCTTTGTAATTATCATTTGTTTTAATTGTTTGTGTGTGACTTATGTTACCATAACCTTTCTTATAACAACAACAATAATAATAATAATAATAAAGATTTTGTTCAACTCTCTTTTGTAACGATTGACAACACATGCTTTTTCTTTATATATCTTTATTAATAGTAACAGTTTAATTTCACCACTAGGAAAACACATCATGTTCCTTTACAATAATTTCTACGTATATTTGTTTTATTATCCAAACCAAAACGATACATATATACCTTTTCTACTTCAATTTTATCTTTGTTATGATTGGTACCTTTTGAAAGGGAACTTAATGCAGCTTTTCTAAAGTTGAGTTCATAGGTGGCTGGAGCATCATATAACCTTTTTCTTTCATATTTTTATTTAAACAAAACAAAAAAAGAATAACCAGAATAAAAAATTAGTGTTTTCCTGATTAAGTTATGATAATGTACGCATACATAAAAAAAAAATAGCATGCAGTGATATAATTAATTAGTCATATATGCATATGTGATGAATAATACAAATAGTTAACATAAATTGATTGTGGATTAGCTCTTTATACAAATGCTTAATTAGAAACGTCAAAATGAATTTGGTCAATATAACGCATTCAACCTAACCTATAACTTACCAGTAACTAGTATTTTTGAGCCAATTTTAAACATGAGGCTATTAAGTTCAACCTCACTTATCTTACGATCTCAATAGGATCGAGGTGAGACTGACCTTTGAAGTTAAAAATAAAAATAAAAATTCATATTTATCTAATATTTAAGATCATTAATATAAACCATTTGGTGTCTCCTTTGTTGATTTCTTGAAACTTTAGTCGGATATTAGTCATCACATCATAAAACCATCATTGATTAATTTTCTTAATTGATATTTGAGTTCATATTTTTTTTTTGTTTTACATGAATTTCAAATATAAGTCCATAACATCACAAAAATATAAAGGGGAGCTTTCGCAAATAGCCACTATAATAAATTTAATTATGCTTCATAGCTATAGTTTACATATTTACGGGTTGTAGCTACAGTTAAGCTGCCTCGTTTGTATAATTTGCGGATTTGTATAATTTGCAGGTTTGTATAATTCGCAGGTACATTAGTATAGTTCAGTTTTTTTTTGTATAAATTCGAAATAACGAATTTATACAATTACAAACATCAAAAGTGTAACAAGTTATACAAATTATATTATACAAATTTCGAATTATACAAAAGTTATACAAATTATGTTATACAAAATATATTATACAAATTCCGAATTATACAAAACTTATACAAATTATATTATACAAATTCTAATTATACAAACATGCGAATTATACAAAACTAAAAAGTTGAGCTGCATAATTATAACTAAAAATAGATCGCGAACAGTAATTAAGGCACACTATAATTATGTTAATTAATTAACTAATATATATTTATTTGTACCCATAATTTTCCCAAATATGGGGTAAAAATGTATATCATAAAGAGAGAAAAAAAACACTTAAAGGTTGACCCATCCTTGGTCCTCTTGGATCTGGATTGAGCTAGCATTTTGAAGGCGTATCAGTGAAAAGGGTCAGCCCTGCCCCAACCTGTTAAAGTATGTGGCCCACAACGGCTAGGCCAACCTATTTTGCTAGGGCTTTTTACGTAACTATGCATGTGACAAAAAAAAAAAAACACAAATCGATCGTGTGTATATATAAAAGGAAAAATTACTTGGATCGGTATCTTTTAATAAATAATTACTAATTTTAGCGATATTTTTCATTTATTACCATTTATAGCAATATATAGCAATACTATGTTAAATCTGCAATATGTATTAAAAGTGAATTATGTGTGCAATATATATGAATTATAACTGTTTTTTATATATATGATGCTTGTTTGGTAAGAAATTGACACATTGAATTATAAGTGTATTAAAATGTGTGATAAATGTATTATCTATCAATATACTGGCCTAGTTTGTTGGTTTGCTGAAGCTTGTGAGCTATTTGATGTATTGTCTTGATATATACATGCTTTCAGTTTTAGATATCATGGTGGCCTTGACGGCCCAATCAGGACTTTTGTGCTAATTGGCTATTTATTTATATGATCTCCTGGGAGTAGTTGTTTATTTTATAGATCAGTTGATAGGGACATTGCCGGCCGATGGCTTAGTTTTAAGCCGAGATATACTTGTTTGTTTTCTTGATTGTGTGTGGCTGCCATGCGCTAGTAGCAAATGGTTCAGCAGGGTCGGCTCGGGCTTGAATTTTGACATTAGGAGCCAGTGCACCCTCAAGTTTGGGGCGTGACAATATTGTTATCACAAGAGATGATTATGAAGGTATTTCTCAACTCAAACAACACCTCTCAAGTCACTTTCAGACTAAGGATTTGGGCAAGTTAAAATACTTTTTGGGCATTGAAGTTGCACAATCTGGCCATGGTATTGCTATTACTCAAATGAAATATGCCTTAGACATTTTGGAAGATGCTGGTATGTTGGATTGCAAACACGTGGATAGTCCAATGGATCCAAATACTAAGCTTATTCCAGGACAGGGGAGCCTCTAAAAGATCCTAACAAATATGAGAGACGTGTTGGCAAACTCAACTATCTTACGATAACATGACCAGACATCTCATTTGTTGTTAGTGTAGTTAGCCAATTTTTGCAATCACCTTGTGATAGTCACTGCAACGCAGTGATTTGTATCCTGCGATATATCAAAAGCTCTCCGGGACAAGGTTTATTGTATGAAGATAAGGGACACACCAACATTGTCGGATATTCTGATGCAAATTGGGCAGGATCTCCTTCTAACAGGCGGTCCACTTCAGGTTATTGTGTTTTAATTGGAGGCAATCTAACATCTTGAAAAAGTAAAAAGCAAGTTGTCGTAACTTATAATTAGGTTTATTTCAAGTTATTGTGTTTTAATTGGAGGCAATCTAAATCTCAACATTGTGTTTTTTATTTCAGTTTTCTGGATTCCCAGCCCACCTTGATCCTTCCTGCTAGTGATGATGTCCCAGCTTATTAGGTGCAACTTTCTTTTTTCAGCAGTGGTTCCCCATATAAAATCTCTTTGCACCTTGTCAATGGTGTTAGTGATTTTTATAGGTAGCTTAATATACTGCATTACATGAGAAGGGATGTTGTCAAGGGTGGCCTTAGCTAGTAATCATTTAAGTTTGTTAGAGCTACGTAGTTTGCATTACTTTACAATTATTATAGAAACACTTTATTAATCCAAATATCTTGGTAACAATGAAGTGGTTACGTTATTTGTGGACTCGTTATTTCCATTCTAACCTATGTTTTAATTTCCTGATTATTATGAACATAATTAAATAACAAGATGTTCATATTATATATATGGTTTTATTAGTCCCAAAGAAGAAGGAAAAAAGACAAGATTTAGTGCAAAAAAATTAAAACCCCACTACATTTCTTAAGGTGTATTTTCTACTCAAAATTCCTAATAAAAAGATTTCACTGCTCTATATATGGAATATTTATCGTTTAGCTTTCATGTAATAATTTTTAAGACGTAACTCTAATCCATTAACTGCATATTTACTTTAGTTACATAACGGCTTCTCAGACTTTTTTGCAACAACTAACAGAGATCTCAAACTCTTTGGAATTCACATGCAACAACTTGACCCTTGACAATTTACTTTCTCGAACTTGTTTTGTCCAGTCACAATCTGATCTCCGATCCCGTATTTCGAAAGCATAGATGGGCTTTGTTGATATAACTCCGACCTAGATTGTCTTGACTTCAAATCTTTCATGATTAAGCTTATCTTTACCAGTCACGTTTTGAGGATAGTATTTGATGCCATCATCCATATTGAGTCACTTTTGACATATTCTTCTTGTTACTTGCCACTTTCTGATGTCTATCCAATTTTTATTCCATACATATTATCTCAATATGCGTATCCTTAAATCATATTAACAACTTCAGTTGTTATTTTAAGAAATCGATTTAGGAGTAAACATCTTTGTAATTATCATTTGTTTTAATTGTTTTTGTGTGGCTTTTGTCATATTATCCTACAACAACAATAATAATAATAATCAAATAAATAAAGATTGTGTTCAACTATAGTCTCTCTTTTATATCGATTGACAACACACGCTTTCTTTATAGATATCTTTAATAGTAACAGTTTAATTTCACCACTAGGAAAACACATCATGTTCCTTTACAGTAATTCTACATATATGATATTTTGTTTTATTATCCAAACCAAAATGATACATAAATGGCTTTTCTACTTTAATTTTATCTTTGCTATGATTGGTACCTTTCGAAAGGGAACTTAATGCAACTTTTCTAAAGTTGAGTTCATAGGTGGCTGGAGCATCATATAACCTTTTTCTTTCATATTTTTATTTAAACAAAACAAAAAAAGAATAACCAGAATAAAAAATTAGTGTTTTCCTGATTAAGTTATGATAATGTACGCATACATAAAAAAAAAATAGCATGCAGTGATATAATTAATTAGTCATATATGCATATGTGATGAATAATACAAATAGTTAACATAAATTGAATGTGGATTAGCTCTTTATACAGATGCTTAATTAGAATCGTCAAAATAAATTTGGTCAATATAACACATTCAACCTAACCTATAACTTACCAGTAACTAGTATTTTTTATCCAAGATTTTGAGCCAATTTTAAACATGAGGCTATTAAGTTCAACCTCACTTAGCTTACGATCTCAATAGGATCGAGGTGAGACTGACCTTTGAAGTTAAAAATAAAAATAAAAATTCATAATTATCTAATATTTAAGATCATTCATATAAACCATTTGTTCGACTTGTTTTTTTTTTCGTATCTCCTTTGTTGATTTCTTGAAACTTTAGTCGGATATTAGTTATCACATCATAAAACCGTCATTGATTAATTTTCTTAATTGATATTTGAGCTCATATTTTTTTTGTTTTACATGAATTTCAAATATAAGTCCATAACATCACAAAAATATAAAGGGGAGCTTTCGCAAATAGCCACTATAATAAATTTAATTATGCTTCATAGCTATAGTTTGCATACTTACGGGTTATAGCTACAGTTAAGCTGCCTCGTTTGTATAATTTGGGATTTGTATAATTTGCAGGTTTGTATAATTCGCAGATACATTAGTATAATTCAGTTTTTTTTTTTTTGTATAAATTAGAAACAACAAATTTATACAATTACAAACATTAAAAGTGTAACCAGTTATACAAATTATATTATACAAATTTCAAATTATACAAAAGTTATACAAATTATGTTATACAAAATATATTATACAAATTCCGAATTATACAAAACTTATACAAATTCTGATTATACAAACATGCGAATTATACAAAACTAAAAAGTTGAGTTGCGTAATTATAACTAAAAGTAGATCGCGAACAGTAATTAAAGCAAACTATAGTTATGTTAACTAATTAACTAATATATATTTATTTATACGCGTAGTTTTCCCAAATATGGGGTAAAAATGTATATCATAAAGAGAGAAAAAACACTTAAAGGTTGACCCATCCTTGGTCCTCTTGGATCTTGATTGAGCTAGCATTTTGAAGGCGTATCAGTGAAAAGGGTCAGCCCTGCCCCAACCTGTTAAAGTATGTGGCCCACAACGGCTAGGCCAACCTATTTTGCTAGGGCTTTTTACGTAACTATGCATGTGATAAAAAAAAAACATAAATCGATCGCGTGTATATATAAAAGGAAAAATTACTTGGATCGGTATCTTTTAATAAATAATTACTAATTTTAGCGATATTTTTTATTTATTACCATTTATAACAATATATAGCAATACTATGTTAAATCTGCAATATATATTAAAAGTGAATTATGTGTGCAATATATATGAATTATAACTGTTTTTTATATATATGATGCTTGTTTGGTAAGAAATTGACACATTGAATTATAAGTGTATTAAAATGTGTGATAAATGTATTATCTATCAATAAAACTTGTATTATGTGTGAATAATAAATTGTTCTTTGTAATTTATATTAAAATTGTATTATAAATGTATTAAAAGTGATCAAGTGAAAAAAAAAATGTTATTGCTATAAATGATAATATTTTTTTAATATACTATATTTACGTAAGTTTCCCTAAATATAATGTATTGATATTATATAAGTAATTATGTAATATATCAATATTATATAAATAGTATATAACTATATACATATAATATACAATTATGTATCAGAAATGTATACTCATCCACATACATTGTTATTACTATAGAATATGGAACATGTACATCAAAAAGAAGTTTCATGAAAGCTTTCTTGTTTGTCTGACTCTTTTTCAAAAAGAAGTTTCCTGAATCGAATGGTTATTTTTATTAATAATTGGATTATTTTGAGTAATAAATTTTGTCCCAACAAATATTTTGCCTAATTTTTCCTATTTTGATACCTCTATCAATGCCTCTTACTTGTCATTAATTAACGGTGTAAAAAAAATCGATAAACTACATTATATAGATGAGCTGAGTCAAATAAAATAAATGATTATGATTCGGTTAGGTATAAAAAAAATTGACCGTGATTAATTGGGTTTGGTTAGCTAAAGAAAAAACAAATTAAAGTCAAATCAGCCCGACATTGGATGCGTATAATTTTTTAAAATATTTATTGTAATGTAATTTAAAGTCTTTTTCATACTTTTTTGTGTTTTACTGTATTATTTCAAGTTTGGACTTAGATATTTTGATTGATCCAATAAATTTTGCAGCTCATAATTGTTACTAACTAATATAAAGATCAAATCATTACAAATGCTTATAAAAAAATCAATTCAGCATTAAAAATGACAATGACACTATATATCTATATTTAGTTTCATATTGTTTTAGATAAGTGAAAATCTATGACTTAACTTTTTTTTTAAAGCAGTTTTAATCAGTTAACTAACGATAGTACTTATTAGTCTTACTTTAGAATGATTTAGTATTTTTAGATTACGTTCATTTTATTATGATTTATTAGCTAACAATATTTTTTCTACATGATTTTATTTATTTTGTTATTAAATATTTTAATACGATGTCATAATTTGCCTCACAATATTTTATGTTACTTTTTTTAAAAAAATACCTTATATAGTTATACTCTACTAAAAAAAATAAAAAAAAATGAAGCGCAAGTCATATATTTTATACTATGAAAACTTTATCACGCAACCCCCCCCCCCCGCCACCGCCACCACCACCACCCTAGAAAATATAAAAATATGAGAGTGAAAGTTCAATTTTTATTGATTTTTTTGTTTAAAAATTGTTTTGATAGAACTGATTTGGTTTGAATATTGAAAATTGAAAAAATTAACAAATAGTCATAATAACATAATTATTAAAAATATTTACATTTTAAAATAATTATTAAAAATGTCAATATGTCAATATTTTTATAAAATAAATTGTATCCTAATATAATTAATTTTCTTTCATTTTATTTCTCAAATCAAAGCCCATATTGGACTATTTTTTTCCTTAGTATCCGATGAAAGAAATAAAAAAAATATCCTCATTACCCACTTACCCCTCTTTCTAGGTTTTACCCCAAATCGCTCCTTTCTCTCTCTTCCCTTTTTCGCCATTGTTATCTCTTTTCTTGTTCAAGAAAATCAACTCTTCAAATTTCCTACACTTTGTTCAAAAAATCTCACAATTAATTCAAAATATTTTTCACCCATTGATAAAGGTAAATTCGAAGTCAACAAGTATTTTGTGAGATTTCTTGTGATTTTGTTTTCATATTTACCAAGTATTTTGTATCTCGGATTTTTCGTCTTTTAAACAGTATTGTTCGATTTTTTTGTGAGTTTGTTTTCATATTCACCAAGTATTTTGTGAGATTTCCCCTTTTATGTATTTCAATTTTTTCTTCTTTTAAACATTATTATTCGATTTTTTGTGATTTTGTTTTCATATTTGAGATTTAGTAGATCGTAGTAATCTACATTAGCATTAATATATCATATATTGTTTGATTTTTTATACATTCATATTTAATAATTTTGAATTTTGCTTATAGAGTTACTAATGCAAAAGTGAATATGGATTCAGATTTGGTTTTGGTGAAAAAAAAATCAGAAAAAACGAACATATCATACGAAGAAGAAGAAAGAGAGAGTTAGAGAAGAAGGTTGCAGAATTGTATTCGTATTAATTTTGTTTGTCAATTGTTTTTCTTTTACTCAGCATTTGTATTTTTATTAAGAACATTGTATTTCCTTTTTAGTTTGTAGTTATTCAAATAGGTATGTCAAATGGATTTATATTTCTTAAGCATAGATGTATCCTATTTTATTTCGCAGTCAAATAATATATATTTTTAGAATATTGTATCATTCTTCAACATATTGTATTATTTCTACTATGTATGCAAAAAAAAAATTGAAATCTTGTATCCCTATTTATTTCATAGTCAATTTGTATTTTCTTTTTTAGAATATTGTATCTTTTCTCAAACATATTGTATTATTTTCACCATGTATGCTATTGTCTTCAAGAATCTTGTATCATTTCATAAATCATATTTATATGTAATGATTAAATTATACTGAATGCTATCAGTAATATTTTTATAATACAAATAAAAGAAAAATATATGTGGCAGTCATGTAATATAATTTTGATCATTGAGATAATACAATTTGTAGTTTTCACTATGAAAGTAAAATAGCAATTTTAATTTGAATTGTAAGTGAGCATATAAAATGTAAAAAATATTGGTATACAATTACAATGAAAACATAATAAAAAAGAAAGTTGATCCAATCGAATGAGAAAGGAAATTTCTTTGAACTTGTAACTGATGAAAATTTTAAGTAATATATTCTTCTTTTTAAAAATATTATCCTCCCTGATTTTCTCCTTTCTGTCATTAAATAATTATATTGCTGTAAATCAAACAAATAATTATATTGCTGTAAATAAACGTTGGGCTATTGACAAATAAGCCCATATACTCAGAAGCCGCCACTACAACAAAACCATTTTTACAATTTACCCCATATATTTCTATTTCTCACCATTTCACACCCCCATCTTGTTACTTCTTCCAAACTCATCCTCAAAACTTCCCAAAACCCACCCAGAAACCCCGTCAAAATTTCAACAGCACCACCAGAATCCGTGGAAGAGAGCAAAGATGAGAGGGATTCTCCGGCGTTTGATCGGTGGCAGACAGCCATTCACATCATCACGGCGTTCTTCTGAATTAGGTCAAACATTAATGGTGTCATCAGCAGCTACAGTCTCTTACTCCACTGTAACTTTCATGGAGAAACCTAATCTTCTTTATGGATTCCCAATTGCCGCAAACCTCCTGTCTGATATCCAGTATCTTCACGTTCTCAATCAATATCGAAACTTCTCCAGTCCATCTTCCTCAGGTTTGTCAGTTAGATACTTCATTTCCGTTTCCTGTCCCTACCCCATCCCCATTTCATTAATTTGCAGTTCGATGCACTAAGCTTCCGCTATGAGCTGGTCTATTGTACCAGCCTTACCTGCATTTCTATAAGATGATGTTTCCACAGCTCAAATCCGTGTGATGCAACAACTTGTAGGAGTAAATAATACTAATTAGTACATATTTAAGAAGATTGTAAGCAAAGAAATAACGACCTGTTTTTTCAATATTAGAGTAGCCTCAACTCTCAAGCATAATCGACTTGGTGAAAATGATTAAGAACAAAGAAAAGGTTTCAAGACTGTATATATTTGCTTGATAAGTAATAAGATGTTTTATTGATGTAAATAAAAAGCCACTTTTAAGAGAATGCTGGATTAAATACATCAAAAAGGATAATTTTACAGCGATTTATAAAAAACGATGAAAGTCAATCATAGTATCAGGCTATAAAACACATGCTGATTGATTGTGTCAAACACAATGGAACAGAATGTATATTTTATTATGTAAAAAAATTACTCGGGGTTTACATCAATCCAATGAATACATAACATATTTCTTTACATATGTTGTTTTCACTAAATCATAGTAAACTTATATATTCTTACCTCAATTTATCACTTAACCATAATAAATTAATATTATTTGGTGTAAATACTAGGTGACGGTGCATGCAAGTTCTGAACATTAATTAGCGGTTGATTCATTATGATAATGGTGACCTTCTATGTGTTTCATTTTGCTAAGTGGCTAATTTGTTGGAGAAAGTTGGAATTTAATGATACGTACTTCCACCTCAGGAATTTTCTGGAGTGGTTTTGGTGAAAATGGGAAAATTTTGAGTTTTAATTAGTTTGGTGAATATTGTTGTATTTCTGTGAATGTAAAAAGGTAAAACCTTCAGGGAGAGCGAGATGTGTAGTAAGCGCATGTCACAAGTTTGAATCCTAGCTGTTGGACCAATTTTAGTTTTAAATGGAGAAGGGTAGGGGAGTGAGCCCATTGTCTACCTATATTGGCTTTTTCGGCAATTTTTTTTTATATAAAGGTGCAATGGTATTTTTAATTTTGAATACTGAGAACTCCAGGGTGGCTATTGTTGAAGTAGGTAAAGAGCTGATTTCTGTCTTAGCTCCTAATTAAACAAACAGTTGGGCAGTTTGCAGTGAATTTGGTGAGATTTTTCTATATTTGTAGGCTAAATCAGAAACGTAGTCCAATTGCATTTAGCTTTGACAAATCTAGTGGTTTTCGAGGTTGTCCTGTAGTTAATCAATGGAAATATGCCAAATCTAGTTAGTCTTATGTCTGATTCTTAAAGTTGGTGATTCCAAGCCTGCAGTACTTTTGGTTGGTGACAATGGTAGTACAAGTGGATTGTGGAGTAGATGCACGTCACGAGTTTGAATCTTGTTGTGAATCAAGTATCATGCTTAAGTGGAGAAGTGTAGAGGGATAAACTCATTATCCACTGAGCTCCAAAGTCGTAAACGACTGACTTCTCAGTTATCCCAAAGAAAAGTTGACGATTTCACTGGACAGAGTTGACAATGACAAGCTGTAGAAATATAGGTCCAACAATTTTGGTCTTCAATTATTGAATGTCTGAAAAGTCAAAATATTATGTTTAGATGCTCACCTATCTGCTGCACATTTAGGAAAGGAAGAGGATAAAGAGAAATCATCTCCGAACGTATGGGATTTGCGACTGACTATTTTGCTGAATTACGTACTGTTGGGAGTCTGAAAATTACCCCTAAATACTAACAGCTGAAGAATTGCTGATATTATCGTGAGCGTTGTGCCATTTTAGGTGATGAAGTTCACATAGCAATTACCCTTGTCATTTAAGGATACTGTTGAAGATGTCCTTAATAAAATTCACTTACCTTATAAATTTTAGAACAAGGATACTGCAGAGGTTGTGTTTTATGTTAAGGAACTGAGGGATATTGGAGGGTAACTAAGGGAGTGTTTGGTATGGAGGAAAATAGTTTTTGAAAAATGTTTTCCAATTTCTTATGTTTGGTGGTCAAAATTTTTTAAAAATATTTTTCCTGAGGAAACAAGTTCCTTAAAAATGTGGTAAATGATTTCCCTAGTGAAAATTGGGAAAACAAGTTCCACAAATGTCATTTCAGGTTAATTATCTCCTCTTCACCCTTCAACACAATCCACGCACCCCACCCTCATAGCACCCATCTCTTTCACCCCACACTCCTACCTCCAACCAGTGATGGAGTCAGGATTTTCATTAAGGGGGTTCAAAATCTGAAAAAATAGACACATGAAATTGCCGAAGGGGGTTCGACATCTACTATATATAGCTAAAAAATTATTTTAACCATGTATAAATAATTTAATTTTTCGCCGAAGGGGGTTCGGATGAACCCCTTAACCGTAAGGTGGCTCCGCCACTGCCTCCAACCCCACCTTTCTCCGTCTTTGTGTAGATTGTACACATATGTTTTGGGATAATATTTTTTCCTTGTGTGCCAAACACAAAAAAACAAGTAAGAAAATCATTTGTTTTTCCAAAAAAATTATCCAAGAAGTTCTTTTCCATGGAAAACATTTTCCTTCATACCAAACACACCTTAAATAAATACTAGTTGTGTCTAAGGTTATGACACTTATAAGTAGAGCTATGTACTTAGCTTAGTTGGCTCGCACGAGGCTCGTTTAAAAGTTTCCTAGTATACTTTCAGAGGGGGATTATGACCAATTATGTTAAAGAAAATATAGATATGATGCCTTATTTGGAGTAAAGATAAGCATAAGCACATAACACCTGAAGTTTGGGTTCATAGGGTGGAGCTAGATTTGTCCACTAAGTATTGTGTAGTGATAATATAATTTGTGTTTTAAGAGCACTAGTTATGTAAGGGTATCATTTGGCATGCTGGACACGCATAGATAGTCTTGGGATAAAAATTTAGTATTGCCTTATCCCTTCTTTGGTTACTAATTCTAGGATAAGTTATATCAAGATCAGTAATTAGTACGGATAAGTTATTCATGCCATAGGGGGGGACAATAGTACCGGAATTAGTTATCGCGGAATAAAATAATGAAAATAACAAAAATACCCATGAGGTCCCTCAAACCCTTTTTCTACTAAATAAGGTGAAGGATATTTTTGTAAATAGACAACTTCGTAGGAATTATGCAATGCATGCTATTTTTAGTGCAACAAATCAAACGGTCAATAAGAAATAATAGTTGGATAACTAATCCCAGCTCTTCAAACCAAACGACCCCTTAGAGTAACACATGTACTAATGGTGGTGCGAAAGAATCTCAGCATCCAACTTAAAACATTAAATCAACGGGTGGAGCATCTCAGGATTAATTGAACTCCTTTTGGAAACCCTTACAGAATCTGAGTGACAAGTGATGATTTTTTACACTGTCCCGCACAGTATCCTAGTTCTTAGGTTTCCTTGTGGACTAGTAATTCTTTTGTTGAGAAGATTGAAGAGTGGACTTCATGTAGGAGATATATGTGGCTCAAAGGCTGAAGAGTTGGTTTGGAGCTGAGAGAATAGTAGGCTCAACAAGTTTAGGAGTGAATTGGAGCGAAGTTCATGGCTCGATGGGCATGAAGAGAAAGTGATTATGCAAATGGTCTCACCAAAGTTTGGCTTTGGTACCATGTGAAAAAATTGAACCTTGGACCTTACTCAACTACAAAAGCTAGCTCAAGAGATGAGGAATTGAGGATCACTCAAAACCATATAAAGAAATCAAATCATCCATCCACTGATGATGTAAGAATCTACCAGGTGAATTTGAATTTGATTAGTGAAGATCCTAAGTTTCTAACCCCGTTAATGTATCATTTTAAGCCCAACAGGAACTTGATATTTTTGGTACCGGATGATAATGGTATGTGTGTTGTTTTGATTTTGTCCTCATACAAAATAACAAAAGAAAAGGGATAATGGTTTTAGTTTTTTTTTTTTTTTTAAAAAAAAAGAGATAGTGGTTTATCTTCAAACGAAAGAAAGAATTCCAATAGGAGTTTGAT